>OZ020305.1:2495000-3990187 GCA_963971305.1 Arcuatula senhousia
TTTCTATTTTTTGAATTAAAATGTTGGTTTTCTTTACGTTTTTGTCTTCTTTTTGTCTGCATCAGTATTTAAGACCACATACCGGTAGTCTGATTTATTAGGGCCCCGCATCGAAGATGCGGAGGCCCTATAGTTTTCACTTTGTCCGTCTGTCCGTCCGTCAACAGTTCTTGTGAACACTAAAACTCAAAAACTATTTACACCACAGTTATGAAATTTTGTACAGCTACTTAGTAGCATGTCATAATTTGCATATTAAAATTTCATGTAAAAATATGAAATATTTTTGGAAAAAAACTTCATTTTTTTATCGAAAATCACAGATTTTGAGAATTGGACTTTGTGAACACTAAAACTCAAAAACTGTTAACAATACAGTTCAGAAACTTTGTACAGCTGCTAAGTAGCATGTCATGATTTGCATATTAAAAATTCATGCATATCTGTTTAATATTTTTGGAAAAAACTTCATTCTTTATCGAAAATCACAGATTTTGAGAATTGGATTTTGTGAACACTAAAACTCAAAAACTGTTAACAATACAGTTCTGAAACTTTGCACAGCTGCTAAGAAGCATGTCATAATTTGCATATTAAAATTTCGTACAAATCTGTTTAATATTTTTGAAAAAAAACTTAATTTTTTATCAAAAATCACAGATTTTGAGAATTGTAATTTTTTTAACAATAAAACTCAAAGGCTATTAACAATACAGCTCTGAAGTTTCATACACATTCCATGGAACATACCTTAGTGGTTATAATCAAAGTTCGTATGATTTTGAAAACACTTAGATTTTTTGCCGCTGGGCCCTTTCTGACTTTGTCAGTATTCTAGTCTTTTTATGGTGATTACAGAGTGACAGTTGTGTTACATTTTTATCTAAGCAGGACCAAGGTCTGTGTGAGCTAATGTCATCACCTACCATTTGGCGTTGTCTGTATTGTTGTCTGTTTAACAATTGTTCTTAAAGTTCTCCTAAAGCCAAGATCACTTAAAATGTCTTATAACTCAACAACTATAGCAAATAGGAAAAGCCAGAGGATCTTAGGCTCTTCAGAATCAAAAGTTCTTCAAAATATCTTCATTGACTAGAAACTGTCAGAAGACTTTTACGGATAGAGAATGGCTGTTGCTTGCTTGATCAAGCTTTAAAAAAGTTTCCATTTGGTTGAAGTTATCAGATGACCTGTAACAGGGGTTATGGTCCTTTAAAGGTCAAAAACAGCATTTATCATAATTTGCCCTGGAGAATGAAAACTAATGCAGGTAGAAAAAAACACTGTTGCTTGTTTGACCCTTTAGCCCATTAGGCTCTACTAAAGTCACCATTGGGTCAAATTTGTCAGATGACCACTCATAGGGGTTATATGACTCCATAAAGATTAAAAATAGTGTTTTTTGCCTATAGAATGACATCTATTTCAGATAGAGAAAAGCTGATGCTTGCTTATACATTCAGCAATTCAAGCTCTTCAAACATTCCATTAGGTCAAGGTTGTCTGATGATCCTATATGGCATGGGGTTATGGCCAATTAAAAACTAATACAGATAGAGAAAAGCTTGTTGCTAGCTTTAACCTTCTGCCCATTAAGGTCTACAAATGTCTCTGTTGGGTTGAGGTCAGTTGAGGAACCCCTGATAAGGGTTAAGGCACTTGAAAATTTGAAAATAACGTTTTGTCATGTTTTATCTACTATTATGATTTATATAATGGTCCTCTAACTTTCTGTGAAATCCCAAACTGTGGTAGACCCTATTTATGTTAATTGTAATAAATTAAGCATTTCATAAAAAAGTTATGATGGAATATTTTGTATTAATAAGTAGGGTTTTTAAGTGGATCAGTGGAGTTAGCCTTGACTTAATTATAACATGTAGCTGCATCTTTAACATAACACGTTTGCATCAAATATGTTTCATTTCTCTTGTTATTAATATTAAACTGAATGCCAATAATTGAAGTTTTTTTAAATTATCACTAGTTCAACAACCTTCAAAATGTATGTTTCAGTCCAATCAGTTTGTAATGTGTCAGTATTAACGTCACACTGCATGCCAATAGCTAATAAAGTAGTCAAAATTGAACAAAATCTATGGCTTCAAAGTCAAGTTTCTCGAATAAATAGAAGAAAAAATGACAGAAATTAACACAGATTCGACACAAAACAGAAATTGATCCAAGATTTATTTTCAAAATTCAATATTTGAACAATGACTTAACTTTACATGATATTAAAAACACAATGACATGGAAATTGAATGTTCTATATCTTTGAAAGTCTTTAAAATAAGAAAGGGGAAAATCATGAAAATTTTGGTGGATGAGTTGACAAGCATGCTCATAATATGTATAAGCAACATTTTTATAAAGAATTTTACAATGTTGCCTAAGAATTTGCAAGAGCATCTCTGATGAGCCTTATGGAAACAGAATTCAGCATTTAAAAATTTCTTGGTAGTATATAGAAATATATTTAGATGCCCAAACATTTATTATATTTGTTATCCAGCTTTTGCTTTGCATGCTTTAAAATGTAGTCATTATATGGTTTATGTGAATGTCAAATGAAAGCACAATACAAAAACAATGAAAACAAAGATATATATTTTTGGTAAATGTTAAATAACTTTCAGCTATACAAATGATTTCTCAGGTTTGTTCCTTCTCTGCAGGGTTTGGTGTTTTACAAAAAATAGCAAAGAGAACAGGATCTTCCATGAATGTAGTTATAAACTCTTCTTTAGTGAGTTTGTTGTCTTTGTTTCTATCACAACTGTCAAACATCTTGTTGGCTATTTCCTCTGGGGTCAGGTCGCCACTAGATTCAGTATCATTCATCTCCAAAGCATTCTGAAACAGATTAATCACACTAGATATATATATTCATACAGCTTATTTTAAAAACCTTTATATAAAGCAAAGGATGTGTGATGGATTGCAAAGTGACGGGTGTTATAACATACAGGAACTGCTTACTCTTCTGGAGCACCAGAGAACATTCTTTACACTTGACATCCCATTGCTTAATAAAGTTGAGTGTTGTGTGTGCCGGTGTATGGGTTTGTGTGTGCGCGTAATCTGCATTTCTTGTTCCCTTTTTGTTGTTATTTCAAACCACTCGATGGATTTTCATACAACTTTCAAACAATCTTTATGACCTAGTATAGATGTGCACCTCTGATTTCATATGATCTAAGTGATAACAATGTGAAGGGAGCGGGTACTAGGTCTCTGTAAGCTAGAGGTCACAGTTTTCCTAAATAATAGAGCAATTGATCTGACAAAGATATAACAAGTTCACCCGGTAAAACGACATAAAATTTATATAAAATTTCCGTCCAATGTTCTAGTTTCAGGGCTTTACAATATTTCATTGAGTACAAAGCAATTTCGGGAATGATAATTGCTACTCATTGCATCTTTAAACTAGCTTAATATATAGTTATTATTCGTTATATATATATGATTTCAATAATTTCAATATAATCGTTTCTTCTGTAAAAGCGGAAAGAACTTAGATGCGCAATAGATATTAAAACAGTAACCAGCGACTAGTGCTTTTCCGATGAGGGCTTTATATTTTTCTGCTACATATGCTTCCACATGAATGCTGAACCGGTCAGTCAAAGCATAGTTATAACTTAATGAACTTAAGTAACCCATAAGAACAAACATCGCAGATGTGTAATGGTTGGCACAGTGACGAATGTTATAACAAGAAGGAACTACTTACCCTTCTGGAGCGCCTGTTCACCTACCTCTTTCGACTTTCGTTGCTGAATTGGGTTGCGTGTTAGAGTGGGTTTTTCATGTTTTGCGTTTCCTTTCCCTCATATTTTGGTTTTCTTTTTTTTTTGTCTTTTTATTTTGTTTGGGCTTTTTCGGACTTAATTGTGATAATCGAACGCCCCCATTGATACCCCTTTTGCTTCTTGTGAACATTGGTCTCAACATTGTTTATCATTGTCAATATACTTGACCAGCAGAAAGCAACACAACTTTGTATAAAACGCACCAATACTCGTAACTATATAAACTTTATAAAGAAGGAGAAAAGCAGAAAAAAAAGAATTACAGCATGTCAACTTTTCATACAACTTTCAAACAATCTTGATGACACTATGTAAATGTGCACCTCTAATTTCAGCATATCATCTGAGTGATGATCAGGGAGCGTGGTACTATTTATTTGTGAGGTTTTCTAGATAAAATATGCATGTTCACTCGGTAGATGCATTTGAAATGACATAGCTTTTATTTAAAATATCCGCCAAATGTACTATAGTTTGAGGGCTTTTCAATATTTGATTTAGTGCAAAGCAATTTCTTCATATTTAGATCTCGAATGAAATACAAATGACAACAAAGTTAAATTATACTGCTCATTGTCTCTTTAAAACGAGCTTAATATAAAATTATTTTCGTTATGATTTCAAAAATTTTAAATGATTAAAGTCTCATAATAATTCTGTCAAAGCCTAAAGAATTGAGATGCGCAATAGATAATAATACAGTTATCAGCGACTGCTGCTTTTCTGATGATGTTTGTATAACTCGTGAAACGTTTTTTCTGCTATATATGGTTCCACATTAAAACTGAGCCGGTCAGTCATAGGGTACAAAATATATATGGTTCCACATTAAAACTGAGCCGGTCAGTCATAGGGTACAAACTATATATGGTTCCACATTAAAGCTGAGACGGTCAGTCATAGGGTACAAACTATATATGGTTCCACATTAAAGCTGAGCAGGTCAGTCATAGGGTACAAACTATATATGGTTCCACATTAAAGCTGAGCCGGTCAGTCATAGGGTACAAACTATATATGGTTTCACATTAAAGCTGAGACGGTCAGTCATAGGGTACAAACTATATATGGTTCCACATTAAAGCTGAGCATGTCAGTCATAGGGTACAAACTATATATGGTTCCACATTAAAGCTGAGCAGGTCAGTCATAGGGTACAAACTATATATGGTTCCACATTAAAGCTGAGACGGTCAGTCATAGGGTACAAACTATATATGGTTCCACATTAAAGCTGAGCCGGTCAGTCATAGGGTACAAACTATATATGGTTCCACATTAAAGCTGAGCATGTCAGTCATAGGGTACAAACTATATATGGTTCCACATTAAAGCTGAGCATGTCAGTCATAGGGTACAAACACATTAAAGCTGAGCCGGTCAGTCATAGGGTACAAACTATATATGGTTCCACATTAAAGCTGAGCCGGTCAGTCATAGGGTACAAACTATATATGGTTCCACATTAAAGCTGAGACGGTCAGTCATAGGGTACAAACTATATATGGTTCCACATTAAAGCTGAGCATGTCAGTCATAGGGTACAAACTATATATGGTTCCACATTAAAGCTGAGCCGGTCAGTCATAGGGTACAAACTATATATGGTTCCACATTAAAGCTGAGCCAGTCAGTGATAGGGTACAAACTATATATAGTTCCACATTAAAGCTGAGCCGGTCAGTCATAGGGTACAAACACATTAAAGCTGAGCCAGTCAGTGATAGGGTACAAACTATATATGGTTCCACATTAAAGCTGAGACGGTCAGTCATAGGGTACAAACTATATATGGTTCCACATTAAAGCTGAGCCGGTCAGTCATAGGGTACAAACTATATATGGTTCCACATTAAAGCTGAGCCGGTCAGTCATAGGGTACAAACTATATATGGTTCCACATTAAAGCTGAGACGGTCAGTCATAGGGTACAAACACATTAAAGCTGAGCCGGTCAGTCATAGGGTACAAACTATATATGGTTCCACATTAAAGCTGAGCCGGTCAGTCATAGGGTACAAACTATATATGGTTCCACATTAAAGCTGAGACGGTCAGTCATAGGGTACAAACTATATATGGTTCCACATTAAAGCTGAGACGGTCAGTCATAGGGTACAAACTATATATGGTTCCACATTAAAGCTGAGACGGTCAGTCATAGGGTACAAACTATATATGGTTCCACATTAAAGCTGAGCCAGTCAGTGATAGGGTACAAACTATATATGGTTCCACATTAAAGCTGAGACGGTCAGTCATAGGGTACAAACTATATATGGTTCCACATTAAAGCTGAGCATGTCAGTCATAGGGTACAAACTATATATGGTTCCACATTAAAGCTGAGCCGGTCAGTCATAGGGTACAAACTATATATGGTTCCACATTAAAGCTGAGACGGTCAGTCATAGGGTACAAACTATATATGGTTCCACATTAAAGCTGAGCATGTCAGTCATAGGGTACAAACTATATATGGTTCCACATTAAAGCTGAGACGGTCAGTCATAGGGTACAAACTATATATGGTTCCACATTAAAGCTGAGACGGTCAGTCATAGGGTACAAACTATATATGGTTCCACATTAAAGCTGAGACGGTCAGTCATAGGGTACAAACTATATATGGTTCCACATTAAAGCTGAGCCGGTCAGTCATAAGGTACAAACTATATATGGTTCCACATTAAAGCTGAGACGGTCAGTCATAGGGTACAAACTATATATGGTTCCACATTAAAGCTGAGCATGTCAGTCATAGGGTACAAACTATATATGGTTCCACATTAAAGCTGAGCAGGTCAGTCATAGGGTACAAACTATATATGGTTCCACATTAAAGCTGAGCATGTCAGTCATAGGGTACAAACACATTAAAGCTGAGACGGTCAGTCATAGGGTACAAACTATATATGGTTAAACATTAAAGCTGAGACGGTCAGTCATAGGGTACAAACTATATATGGTTCCACATTAAAGCTGAGCCGGTCAGTCATAGGGTACAAACTATATATGGTTCCACATTAAAGCTGAGCCGGTCAGTCATAGGGTACAAACTATATATGGTTCCACATTAAAGCTGAGCCGGTCAGTCATAGGGTACAAACTATATATGGTTCCACATTAAAGCTGAGCATGTCAGTCATAGGGTACAAACACATTAAAGCTGAGACGGTCAGTCATAGGGTACAAACTATATATGGTTCCACATTAAAGCTGAGACGGTCAGTCATAGGGTACAAACTATATATGGTTCCACATTAAAGCTGAGCATGTCAGTCATAGGGTACAAACTATATATGTTCCACATTAAAGCTGAGCAGGTCAGTCATAGGGTACAAACTATATATGGTTCCACATTAAAGCTGAGACGGTCAGTCATAGGGTACAAACTATAAATGGTTCCACATTAAAGCTGAGACGGTCAGTCATAGGGTACAAACTATATATGGTTCCACATTAAAGCTGAGACGGTCAGTCATAGGGTACAAACTATATATGGTTCCACATTAAAGCTGAGCAGGTCAGTCATAGGGTACAAACTATATATGGTTCCACATTAAAGCTGAGCCGGTCAGTCATAGGGTACAAACTATATATGGTTCCACATTAAAGCTGAGCAGGTCAGTCATAGGGTACAAACACATTAAAGCTGAGCCGGTCAGTCATAGGGTACAAACTATATATGGTTCCACATTAAAGCTGAGACGGTCAGTCATAGGGTACAAACTATATATGGTTCCACATTAAAGCTGAGCCGGTCAGTCATAGGGTACAAACTATATATGGTTCCACATTAAAGCTGAGCATGTCAGTCATAGGGTACAAACACATTAAAGCTGAGCCGGTCAGTCATAGGGTACAAACTATATATGGTTAAACATTAAAGCTGAGACGGTCAGTCATAGGGTACAAACTATATATGGTTCCACATTAAAGCTGAGCCGGTCAGTCATAGGGTACAAACTATATATGGTTCCACATTAAAGCTGAGCAGGTCAGTCATAGGGTACAAACTATATATGGTTCCACATTAAAGCTGAGCCGGTCAGTCATAGGGTACAAACTATATATGGTTTCACATTAAAGCTGAGACGGTCAGTCATAGGGTACAAACTATATATGGTTCCACATTAAAGCTGAGCCGGTCAGTTATAGGGTACAAACACATTAAAGCTGAGCAGGTCAGTCATAGGGTACAAACTATATATGGTTCCACATTAAAGGTGAGCCGGTCAGTCATAGGGTACAAACTATTATATGGTTCCACATTAAAGCTGAGCCGGTCAGTCATAGGGTACAAACTATATATGGTTCCACATTAAAGCTGAGACGGTCAGTCATAGGGTACAAACTATATATGGTTCCACATTAAAGCTGAGCAGGTCAGTCATAGGGTACAAACTATATATGGTTCCACATTAAAGCTGAGCCGGTCAGTCATAGGGTACAAACTATATATGGTTCCACATTAAAGCTGAGCCGGTCAGTCATAGGCTATAAACTATATATGGTTCCACATTAAAGCTGAGCCAGTCAGTCATAGGGTACAAACTATATATGGTTCCACATTAAAGCTGAGCCGGTCAGTCATAGGGTACAAACTATATATGGTTCCACATTAAAGCTGAGCCGGTCAGTCATAGGGTACAAACTATAAATGGTTCCACATTAAAGCTGAGCATGTCAGTCATAGGGTACAAACTATATATGGTTCCACATTAAAGCTGAGCAGGTCAGTCATAGGGTACAAACTATATATGGTTCCACATTAAAGCTGAGACGGTCAGTCATAGGGTACAAACTATATATGGTTCCACATTAAAGCTGAGCCGGTCAGTCATAGGGTACAAACTATATATGGTTCCACATTAAAGCTGAGCCGGTCAGTCATAGGGTACAAACTATATATGGTTCCACATTAAAGCTGAGCATGTCAGTCATAGGGTACAAACACATTAAAGCTGAGCCGGTCAGTCATAGGGTACAAACTATATATGGTTCCACATTAAAGCTGAGACGGTCAGTCATAGGGTACAAACTATATATGGTTCCACATTAAAGCTGAGACGGTCAGTCATAGGGTACAAACACATTAAAGCTGAGCCAGTCAGTGATAGGGTACAAACTATATATGGTTCCACATTAAAGCTGAGACGGTCAGTCATAGGGTACAAACTATATATGGTTCCACATTAAAGCTGAGACGGTCAGTCATAGGGTACAAACTATATATGGTTCCACATTAAAGCTGAGCATGTCAGTCATAGGGTACAAACTATATATGGTTCCACATTAAAGCTGAGCAGGTCAGTCATAGGGTACAAACTATATATGGTTCCACATTAAAGCTGAGACGGTCAGTCATAGCGAGCATCGCAGATGCGAGCCCTACGGCATTGTGCATGTTTTGAGATGTGCCAGAAATATACTGACGATAAAACCGGAACAGGTTTACTTTTACGGAGTGAACAAAATAATAGGCACGGAGCAAGTAAAACAATCAACCCTCTGGGCTTATAAAAAATACATCATAATCTGTTATGCAAAAATAAAAAAATTGCAATTCAAAAACAGTGATAAAACCCTCATTCATCCACTTGTTTATTTTTACACACAGATTTTTATTCAAACACCATTCGGTCTTTTCCGCTGAAAAACGATTTTCCGGAAATTACCGAGCTAGCTTTTGGCAACATACCAAATGCATGTCATGATACTGACCAAGCTTTGTTAAATTCTAAGTAAGATAAAATAAGATAAAGAAATACATAAATTTTCTGAATAAAACCTACTACTAATAATAAATAAAAGGTTCTTACCTGAAAATGAAAGAAGAGTCCCATCCTGTGGGGTTTCACTCACTTTCCTCAATCCTGCATGATATTTTTACTTTACCGTTTTTTTTTTCCTTAAGGTTTCTTAATGTACCTTCTGTTACCAATGCTTCAAATAAAACACTGATACTCAGAAAATCTCACAAAACCTGACAGAATCTGAATGTTGTTTTGGTCTGCTGAAGAAGCGCGAAATACTCTGACAAGGAAATGACGTCACGTAATCCATAAAATGGATAATTTCGTCCCGCTTAATGTCAACCCAGAATGTTACAGGATTTATTATTTGCACAAATAATTGAATTTTTAATACGTAGTTATTGATCCCAGATATTTTAACAACAACTTTCTCAAGTGCATATGATTTGGGTTGGGTGGGGTCAGACTTTGCTACTATTTAATTCCTTTTTAAAAGTTCCCTCTTTACGTTAAACTTAGCCGGTCGAGCACATGGATTTATTTTTTAAAGTTATACCGGTATAGATTTTCGATGCTCGCTAAAAAGGCAGGGCCTTAATCATATTAGGGTACAAACTATATATGGTTGCACATTAAAGCTGAGCCGGTCAGTCATAGGGTATAAACTATATATGGTTCCACATTAAAGCTGAGCCGGTCAGTCATAGGGTACAAACTATATATGGTTCCACATTAAAGCTGAGCCGGTCAGTCATAGGGTACAAACTATATATGGTTCCACATTAAAGCTGAGCCGGTCAGTCATAGGGTACAAACTATAAATGGTTCCACATTAAAGCTGAGCATGTCAGTCATAGGGTACAAACTATATATGGTTCCACATTAAAGCTGAGCAGGTCAGTCATAGGGTACAAACTATATATGGTTCCACATTAAAGCTGAGACGGTCAGTCATAGGGTACAAACTATATATGGTTCCACATTAAAGCTGAGCCGGTCAGTCATAGGGTACAAACTATATATGGTTCAACATTAAAGCTGAGCCGGTCAGTCATAGGGTACAAACTATAAATGGTTCCACATTAAATCTGAGCATGTCAGTCATAGGGTACAAACTATATATGGTTCCACATTAAACCTGAGCCGGTCAGTCATAGGGTACAAACTATATATGGTTCCACATTAAAGCTGAGCCGGTCAGTCATAGGGTACAAACTATATATGGTTCCACATTAAAGCTGAGCATGTCAGTCATAGGGTACAAACTATATATGGTTCCACATTAAAGCTGAGCAGGTCAGTCATAGGGTACAAACTATATATGGTTCCACATTAAAGCTGAGACGGTCAGTCATAGGGTACAAACTATATATGGTTCCACATTAAAGCTGAGCCGGTCAGTCATAGGGTACAAACTATATATGGTTCAACATTAAAGCTGAGCCGGTCAGTCATAGGGTACAAACTATAAATGGTTCCACATTAAATCTGAGCATGTCAGTCATAGGGTACAAACTATATATGGTTCCACATTAAAGCTGAGCCGGTCAGTCATAGGGTACAAACTATATATGGTTCCACATTAAAGCTGAGACGGTCAGTCATAGGGTACAAACTATATATGGTTCCACATTAAAGCTGAGCCGGTCAGTCATAGGGTACAAACTATATATGGTTCAACATTAAAGCTGAGCCGGTCAGTCATAGGGTACAAACTATAAATGGTTCCACATTAAATCTGAGCATGTCAGTCATAGGGTACAAACTATATATGGTTCCACATTAAAGCTGAGCCGGTCAGTCATAGGGTACAAACTATATATGGTTCCACATTAAAGCTGAGCCGGTCAGTCATAGGGTACAAACTATATATGGTTCCACATTAAAGCTGAGCATGTCAGTCATAGGGTACAAACTATATATGGTTCCACATTAAAGCTGAGCAGGTCAGTCATAGGGTACAAACTATATATGGTTCCACATTAAAGCTGAGACGGTCAGTCATAGGGTACAAACTATATATGGTTCCACATTAAAGCTGAGCCGGTCAGTCATAGGGTACAAACTATATATGGTTCAACATTAAAGCTGAGCCGGTCAGTCATAGGGTACAAACTATAAATGGTTCCACATTAAATCTGAGCATGTCAGTCATAGGGTACAAACTATATATGGTTCCACATTAAAGCTGAGCCGGTCAGTCATAGGGTACAAACTATATATGGTTCCACATTAAAGCTGAGCATGTCAGTCATAGGGTACAAACACATTAAAGCTGAGCCGGTCAGTCATAGGGTACAAACTATATATGGTTCCACATTAAAGCTGAGCCGGTCAGTCATAGGGTACAAACTATATATGGTTCCACATTAAAGCTGAGCATGTCAGTCATAGGGTACAAACACATTAAAGCTGAGCCGGTCAGTGATAGGGTACAAACTATATATGGTTCCACATTAAAGCTGAGACGGTCAGTCATAGGATACAAACTATATATGGTTCCACATTAAAGCTGAGCAGGTCAGTCATAGGGTACAAACTATATATGGTTCCACATTAAAGCTGAGCCGGTCAGTCATAGGGTACAAACTATATATGGTTCCACATTAAAGCTGAGCAGATCAGTCATAGGGTACAAACTATATATGGTTCCACATTAAAGCTGAGCCGGTCAGTCATAGGGTACAAACTATATATGGTTCCACATTAAAGCTGAGCATGTCAGTCATAGGGTACAAACTATATATGGTTCCACATTAAAGCTGAGCAGGTCAGTCATAGGGTACAAACTATATATGGTTCCACATTAAAGCTGAGCCGGTCAGTTATAGGGTACAAACACATTAAAGCTGAGCAGGTCAGTCATAGGGTACAAACTATATATGGTTCCACATTAAAGGTGAGCCGGTCAGTCATAGGGTACAAACTATTATATGGTTCCACATTAAAGCTGAGCCGGTCAGTCATAGGGTACAAACTGTATATGGTTCCACATTAAAGCTGAGACGGTCAGTCATAGGGTACAAACTATATATGGTTCCACATTAAAGCTAAGCAGGTCAGTCATAGGGTACAAACTATATATGGTTCCACATTAAAGCTGAGCCGGTCAGTCATAGGGTACAAACTATATATGGTTCCACATTAAAGCTGAGCATGTCAGTCATAGGGTATAAACTATATATGGTTCCACATTAAAGCTGAGCCGGTCAGTCATAGGGTACAAACTATATATGGTTCCACATTAAAGCTGAGCCGGTCAGTCATAGGGTACAAACTATATATGGTTCCACATTAAAGCTGAGCCGGTCAGTCATAGGGTACAAACTATAAATGGTTCCACATTAAAGCTGAGCATGTCAGTCATAGGGTACAAACTATATATGGTTCCACATTAAAGCTGAGCAGGTCAGTCATAGGGTACAAACTATATATGGTTCCACATTAAAGCTGAGACGGTCAGTCATAGGGTACAAACTATATATGGTTCCACATTAAAGCTGAGCCGGTCAGTCATAGGGTACAAACTATATATGGTTCCACATTAAAGCTGAGCAGGTCAGTCATAGGGTACAAACTATATATGGTTCCACATTAAAGCTGAGCATGTCAGTCATAGGGTACAAACACATTAAAGCTGAGCCGGTCAGTCATAGGGTACAAACTATATATGGTTCCACATTAAAGCTGAGACGGTCAGTCATAGGGTACAAACTATAAATGGTTCCACATTAAATCTGAGCATGTCAGTCATAGGGTACAAACTATATATGGTTCCACATTAAAGCTGAGCCGGTCAGTCATAGGGTACAAACTATATATGGTTCCACATTAAAGCTGAGCATGTCAGTCATAGGGTACAAACACATTAAAGCTGAGCCGGTCAGTGATAGGGTACAAACTATATATGGTTCCACATTAAAGCTGAGACGGTCAGTCATAGGGTACAAACTATATATGGTTCCACATTAAAGCTGAGCAGGTCAGTCATAGGGTACAAACTATATATGGTTCCACATTAAAGCTGAGCCGGTCAGTCATAGGGTACAAACTATATATGGTTCCACATTAAAGCTGAGCAGATCAGTCATAGGGTACAAACTATATATGGTTCCACATTAAAGCTGAGCCGGTCAGTCATAGGGTACAAACTATATATGGTTCCACATTAAAGCTGAGCATGTCAGTCATAGGGTACAAACTATATATGGTTCCACATTAAAGCTGAGCAGGTCAGTCATAGGGTACAAACACATTAAAGCTGAGCCGGTCAGTCATAGGGTACAAACTATATATGGTTCCACATTAAAGCTGAGCCGGTCAGTCATAGGGTACAAACTATATATGGTTCCACATTAAAGCTGAGCAGGTCAGTCATAGGGTACAAACACATTAAAGCTGAGCCGGTCAGTCATAGGGTACAAACTATATATGGTTCCACATTAAAGCTGAGCCGGTCAGTCATAGGGTACAAACTATATATGGTTCCACATTAAAGCTGAGCATGTCAGTCATAGGGTACAAACACATTAAAGCTGAGCCGGTCAGTGATAGGGTACAAACTATATATGGTTCCACATTAAAGCTGAGACGGTCAGTCATAGGGTACAAACTATATATGGTTCCACATTAAAGCTGAGCAGGTCAGTCATAGGGTACAAACTATATATGGTTCCACATTAAAGCTGAGCCGGTCAGTCATAGGGTACAAACTATATATGGTTCCACATTAAAGCTGAGCAGATCAGTCATAGGGTACAAACTATATATGGTTCCACATTAAAGCTGAGCCGGTCAGTCATAGGGTACAAACTATATATGGTTCCACATTAAAGCTGAGCATGTCAGTCATAGGGTACAAACTATATATGGTTCCACATTAAAGCTGAGCAGGTCAGTCATAGGGTACAAACACATTAAAGCTGAGCCGGTCAGTCATAGGGTACAAACTATATATGGTTCCACATTAAAGCTGAGCCGGTCAGTCATAGGGTACAAACTATATATGGTTCCACATTAAAGCTGAGCATGTCAGTCATAGGGTACAAACTATATATGGTTCCACATTAAAGCTGAGCATGTCAGTCATAGGGTACAAACTATATATGGTTCCACATTAAAGCTGAGACGGTCAGTCATAGGGTACAAACTATATATGGTTCCACATTAAAGCTGAGACGGTCAGTCATAGGGTACAAACTATATATGGTTCCACATTAAAGCTGAGCCGGTCAGTCATAGGGTACAAACTATATATGGTTTCACATTAAAGCTGAGACGGTCAGTCATAGGGTACAAACTATATATGGTTCCACATTAAAGCTGAGCCGGTCAGTTATAGGGTACAAACACATTAAAGCTGAGCAGGTCAGTCATAGGGTACAAACTATATATGGTTCCACATTAAAGGTGAGCCGGTCAGTCATAGGGTACAAACTATTATATGGTTCCACATTAAAGCTGAGCCGGTCAGTCATAGGGTACAAACTATATATGGTTCCACATTAAAGCTGAGACGGTCAGTCATAGGGTACAAACTATATATGGTTCCACATTAAAGCTGAGCAGGTCAGTCATAGGGTACAAACTATATATGGTTCCACATTAAAGCTGAGCCGGTCAGTCATAGGGTACAAACTATATATGGTTCCACATTAAAGCTGAGCATGTCAGTCATAGGGTATAAACTATATATGGTTCCACATTAAAGCTGAGCCGGTCAGTCATAGGGTACAAACTATATATGGTTCCACATTAAAGCTGAGCCGGTCAGTCATAGGGTACAAACTATATATGGTTCCACATTAAAGCTGAGCCGGTCAGTCATAGGGTACAAACTATAAATGGTTCCACATTAAAGCTGAGCATGTCAGTCATAGGGTACAAACTATATATGGTTCCACATTAAAGCTGAGCAGGTCAGTCATAGGGTACAAACTATATATGGTTCCACATTAAAGCTGAGACGGTCAGTCATAGGGTACAAACTATATATGGTTCCACATTAAAGCTGAGCCGGTCAGTCATAGGGTACAAACTATATATGGTTCCACATTAAAGCTGAGCAGGTCAGTCATAGGGTACAAACTATATATGGTTCCACATTAAAGCTGAGCATGTCAGTCATAGGGTACAAACACATTAAAGCTGAGCCGGTCAGTCATAGGGTACAAACTATATATGGTTCCACATTAAAGCTGAGACGGTCAGTCATAGGGTACAAACTATATATGGTTCCACATTAAAGCTGAGCATGTCAGTCATAGGGTACAAACTATATATGGTTCCACATTAAAGCTGAGCCGGTCAGTCATAGGGTACAAACTATATATGGTTCCACATTAAAGCTGAGACGGTCAGTCATAGGGTACAAACTATATATGGTTCCACATTAAAGCTGAGCCGGTCAGTCATAGGGTACAAACTATAAATGGTTCCACATTAAAGCTGAGCATGTCAGTCATAGGGTACAAACTATATATGGTTCCACATTAAAGCTGAGCCGGTCAGTCATAGGGTACAAACACATTAAAGCTGAGCCGGTCAGTCATAGGGTACAAACTATATATGGTTCCACATTAAAGCTGAGACGGTCAGTCATAGGGTACAAACTATATATGGTTCCACATTAAAGCTGAGACGGTCAGTCATAGGGTACAAACTATATATGGTTCCACATTAAAGCTGAGCCGGTCAGTCATAGGGTACAAACACATTAAAGCTGAGACGGTCAGTCATAGGGTACAAACTATATATGGTTCCACATTAAAGCTGAGCCGGTCAGTCATAGGGTACAAACACATTAAAGCTGAGCCGGTCAGTCATAGGGTACAAACTATATATGGTTCCACATTAAAGCTGAGACGGTCAGTCATAGGGTACAAACTATATATGGTTCCACATTAAAGCTGAGACGGTCAGTCATAGGGTACAAACTATATATGGTTCCACATTAAAGCTGAGACGGTCAGTCATAGGGTACAAACTATATATGGTTCCACATTAAAGCTGAGACGGTCAGTCATAGGGTACAAACTATAAATGGTTCCACATTAAATCTGAGCAGGTCAGTCATAGGGTACAAACTATATATGGTTCCACATTAAAGCTGAGACGGTCAGTCATAGGGTACAAACTATATATGGTTCCACATTAAAGCTGAGCATGTCAGTCATAGGGTACAAACTATATATGGTTCCACATTAAAGCTGAGCAGGTCAGTCATAGGGTACAAACTATATATGGTTCCACATTAAAGCTGAGACGGTCAGTCATAGGGTACAAACTATATATGGTTCCACATTAAAGCTGAGCCGGTCAGTCGTAGGGTATAAACTATATATGGTTCCACATTAAAGCTGAGCCGGTCAGTCATAGGGTACAAACTATATATGGTTCCACATTAAAGCTGAGCCGGTCAGTCATAGGGTACAAACTATATATGGTTCCACATTAAAGCTGAGCCGGTCAGTCATAGGGTACAAACTATAAATGGTTCCACATTAAAGCTGAGCATGTCAGTCATAGGGTACAAACTATATATGGTTCCACATTAAAGCTGAGCAGGTCAGTCATAGGGTACAAACTATATATGGTTCCACATTAAAGCTGAGACGGTCAGTCATAGGGTACAAACTATATATGGTTCCACATTAAAGCTGAGCCGGTCAGTCATAGGGTACAAACTATATATGGTTCCACATTAAAGCTGAGCATGTCAGTCATAGGGTACAAACTATATATGGTTCCACATTAAAGCTGAGCATGTCAGTCATAGGGTACAAACACATTAAAGCTGAGCCGGTCAGTCATAGGGTACAAACTATATATGGTTCCACATTAAAGCTGAGACGGTCAGTCATAGGGTACAAACTATATATGGTTCCACAATAAAGCTGAGACGGTCAGTCATAGGGTACAAACTATATATGGTTCCACATTAAAGCTGAGCCGGTCAGTCATAGGGTACAAACTATATATGGTTCCACATTAAAGCTGAGCCGGTCAGTCATAGGGTACAAACTATATATGGTTCCACATTAAAGCTGAGACGGTCAGTCATAGCGTACAAACTATATATGGTTCCACATTAAAGCTGAGCCGGTCAGTCATAGGGTATAAACTATATATGGTTCCACATTAAAGCTGAGCCGGTCAGTCATAGGGTACAAACTATATATGGTTCCACATTAAAGCTGAGCCGGTCAGTCATAGGGTACAAACTATATATGGTTCCACATTAAAGCTGAGCAGATCAGTCATATGGTACAAACTATATATGGTTCCACATTAAAGCTGAGCCGGTCAGTCATAGGGTACAAACTATTATATCAGATAAACAGCACTATGTACAGTTGTTCAACATCATAATATTTACCTTAAATATTTGTATGCCACATCTACAAAAGTGAGGGCATGTAGTGTTCAGGTCCGTTCGTCTGTCCTTCCGTCCGGTCCCATGCATATGTTTGCGATATAGGACATTATCATATTCATATTTTATGTTTTCTTCTTTTGACTTTCTCTAAATTAATTGAACATGTGTTATGAGATTGAAGAGATTGCAGCAACGCTAATCCTGTCGATGTTGCAATAAATAAAGATTGCAAACATTTGTACTAAGATTTAAAACTAAATGAACTAAAGTATCTTCATATAACTAAATGAACTAAAGTATCTTAATTAAACTACATGAACTAAAGTATCTTCATACAACTAAATGAACTAAAGTATCTTCATACAACTATTTGAACTAAAGTATCTTCATTTAACTAAATAAACTAAAGTCATGAAAGTATCTTCATTTAACTAAAACTAAAGTATCTTCATACAACTAAATGAACTAAAGTATCTTCATACAACTATATGAACTAATAGAAAATAAAGAGATGTGGAATAAGTGTACGCGACACAGCCCACAATTAAACGGCAATTTAGAAAAACCACAATAAACAACCGCCAGCAGCCTTCAACGAGGCCATTTGGCACTGCTCGCGGTTCTGCAATTGGCCCATGGTCTAAATAAGATGCATATAATTCAAATCCAGCCCCGAAATAGTCACAGATAGATCCCCTTCTTAAACAAGGAACAGAAAACATCAAAAAGACAAGTACAAACGAAAGCTTTGTCAAAGATTCCTGGCTTAGCACAGGCACATATAAAATGTGGCGGGGTTAAACTAGTTTTTTGGGCCCAACCTTCCCCCTATCAATATTCCTAGACAAAGCACAAAAACTAAACACACAATAAAAATCAAATGGATCAAAGTCCAATTCTACTAGATAGAACCTAAGACAAAAAACAAGAACAAACAAAAGGACGGTAAAGGAGCTCTCTATAGAGCACTCGCTGTTACTGACAGCTAGCTGAGAATCATCAATTGACTGATGTAAAAAAATCAAACGTATCGATTTTAAATCCGACACAACACTTCAAACAATAATGATTTAGTGAAGTGCCATCACACAAAACCGACACGCTTGATCGCTATAATGCTTAAAAATTACAATAGTAAAAACGTTTATGGAAGTTTTAAAGCAAGTATCAAGTTTTCAATATTTCTGCCAAAAAACACTTAATTCAAAGATTTAACCAAGATATTCATTTCATATCCTTTCCGTAATAAATTTAGAAGCCAATTTTTCATTTCTAATGGATTGCTTTTAAATTTGTGAGCTTTATAGAAAACATTACCATAAAATTCAGGATGTGATATTCCTTTCACTATAAGAAAGTGACGTGTACAATTAAATTTTTCAATAAGAGATCGATACTTGTGGAAGAATTTAGAAAAAGATTTTACTAATTTGTGGTATCGATAACCTTGTTTTAATAATTTTTCAGTAATAAAACGGTTTTTATTATTAAAATCAGAAACACAACTGCAGATCCGAGCATATCTTACTAACTGTGAAATGTAAACCCCGTATGACGGCGCTAGTGGAAAAGTGGTAAAGCATCTTCATTTAACTAAATGAACTAAAGAATCTTATTAAACTAAATGAACTAAAGAATTTCCATATAACTTAATGAACTAAAGTATTTTCATTTAATGAACTAAAGTATATTCATATAACTAAATGAACTATGTTCATAATAAATGAACTTAGCAACTTAAATACCATTATACCTAAAACCATCGCCTGCATCTATTCAACTTTTTGTACGAAGTCTTCGTGATATGTGCTTAACATCACACAAATATGCCTTGCACTGATATGGCATTGCCTACTTGACGTACCGGATCCCATTAATTACATTGTCCCTGCGAAACGAAGCCTTATAAATAAGACTTTTATGGTAAAATTTCCTTTTGAAATATCACTTGAGAAGGTCCAATTTCATTGTATGTATAATGGTAGATAATTAGGAATAATAATGAAATAAAGTGGAAAACAAGCGATAAAAGATACTGATTAAAGATAGATTTTATGTTCAATGATGTAAATTAGATTCTTTATTGAGACAAACAATACAAGGATAAGATCTGTTCTTGTAACTGTTTGAAAGAAATTACAAAAAAAAGTTTTTGAAGTTCTTACATCAATTATAGTAGACAGAAAAATCGATTTCGAAATACCACGCAAAAGATGTCACAGTTGTATTGAAGACTAAATGAGAAACAATTACCCCCCAAAAGGAAAGAAATTTGAATTCTTAAGGATGATTGCTGGTCAAGTTTTGAGATTTCTGTCAGATTTTCGGAATCCTCTGGATTTTACCATTTAAACAAGGATAATATTTTTGCCCAGCAACCCCCTATTTTCTTTTCATAATAAGGTTTCTTGGGTCATTTAGAGCTAATTTACAAAGTTTTAAAAATTTCTTGTTATTTCTTCACAGGTTTTTACACTAAAATAAGTCTAATGCTAAACCTGTGAAAAAGTCAGAGAAAGCCTTTTCCCGCCAAATTTTGAACGCTTATTATCTTGAAAACGAGTTCAGCAACCCATGAATTTTTTAAGCTTATTTTGTACCTTCATCAATGGTCTTTCCATCCAATTTAAAAAATTCTATACCTTGTTATTTTTAAACTGACCAGCGAACATCCTTAAAGAAAAAAAGTATGGGAAAGTATTGGAATTGGAATTGTGAACTTGACATACTTAATTGATCATTGGTAACGACGGATTTGTTTTATCAAACAAGGACCCTCCCAGAGCACATACAATCACTCTCATTTAGACGTTTGTGTTAATTGTTGGTTGCAGTATATATTTGCTTAAGATGAATGTTTTGTTTCATGTACTTCCCTCGTGTTGTCTTGTGTAAATCTGTTTTGTCTTGGTCTCTTCGTTTTTCGAACTTTTGAAATCAAAATGCCCCACTAGAACTTCTTTGTTTTTCTTGTATACTACTGTCCCTCCTTTTTTCCTACACTAGAACAATACTTGTCGGCTTCACGACGGTAGCAATCATATACTGGCGTAATCTCTCTGGGCGTCATAAATAGAAGTCGACATCCTCGTTAAATGTCCCCTGTGTTTCAAAGTTTCAGTAATATGATTTAATCTTTGCAAATAGTGTTCCTTTATAGAAATATACTTTTAAATCAGAGAAAGCTTATTCTTCCGTAAATGACTCTTTTCAGTGTGAGATGACCAGGTTGAGATGCAAGCACGTGCAGTGATCTCACACTGGTCAATTATCCAATAATAACCGCCGGTACTGATATTGATCGATGATGTCGACCAATGAAATGCACTGTTATTTTATACTTTCGGTTTTTAGAATGAAGTCCTCTAAGGTTTCAGAATATACAATTTAATTTCTTACGGAAGAAATAGGTACTTACACGCGTTCTTGGAAAACCGGCAATGATCTTTCACTCGTGATAGAATTTTTTGGGTCTTTTGACTCGTTCCGCTTCGCTCCACTCGCAAAAAGACTGAAAAATTCTATCACTCGTGAAAGATCAGCCGGTCTTTTCCAAGAACTTATGTAAGAACCTATAATACTTTTTTAAGTGGTAATCTGTAGCTTTTCGGTCTTTAAATTTACCCCTTAATTGTTCGCTACAATTGTTCGCTAACTTGAGTCAAGCTCATACCTTGTATACTTTGATCATTTCCGACTTTTCAATCGTTCCATTTCCGTCAATGTCAAACAAATCAAACATCCACTGCAGCCTCTCTGTGGCATTGCTGGTACATTCGTGGTTCAAAAACAATAAAAATTCTTTAAAATTGATCTTTCCACTTTTATCTTTATCCGCCGCTCGGAAATAGTGATTTGCCAATGTTTCTGTTTTGTCTTTGTAAATAACGTATAAAAAGTCTTGGAAATCTTTGAACGCCATCAAACCGTCCGGGTTCATCTTCTACAATAAAATACATGATCAAACAGCCTTTTTCTCAAAGCTGTTAAATGTCACTTGCACTTTGAAGTAAATCTGTCGGTACTACATTTATACATGTTCACCTGACAGAGCTATAACAATGTACAAGATAAAGAAAATGCAATTCTACATTATTTAGTTAGTGAGAAACTGTACCAAAAATTTTGTATGTATGTCAGTATGTGTAAAATCCTAATTGTTGGCCCCGGGTGTTGGCCTTGATAAATGGAATTCAGACCTAGGAGCATATAATTGTTATACAGCATATGGTACTATGATATATAATGCAATATACAAAATATCAGACCATGATAACTGCAACGGAAATTTTGTGACAGACGGACAGACAAGACGGAAAGACAAGAGTAAAACAGTGCACGACTATCTTCTTCAAAGTGGGACAAAGAAAGTTTAGGTTCAATAAACAAAATAATTAGATGTAGAATAATTAAGTGTATGCCACACAGCTCACATAACTAGCGGTAATTTTGAATGACCACAACAGAAAACTGCCAGCAGCCTTCAAGAAGGCCAATAGGCCCAATGTCTAAATAAAATGCATATAATTTATTTCCAGTCCTGAAATCTAGATACCATGAAATCTTTGTAGAACTCCATAATCTCGGGCTTTTTGAATCCTGTGTGCTCTTCCAAGTACTGACATTCTTCTTTTGGTAGCTTCCTCATATGGTTTCCCATTTCTCAAGGGTGGGTTATAACTAGAAAAACTAAAAATGAAAGTGAATTTATTTTCAATTTATAACAAAATGGTGTATACAGAAAAAGGTTACAATTTCACTTTCATGTAGATTTGGCTTTTGGGAATTGATTAGAGGTTACTGCTTAAAGTATGCATATAAATTAACTAAACTATCTGTTATATTGATACTCGCTGTATAACTTTTTAATTTCTATGATGTGTTGTAAATATAATTAATAACTAGCTGTTATCAATCTATAAACATATATAGGTACAGGGACGGTTCCAGAAATTTTCGTAAATAGGGGGGGGGGGTGGTTGTTGGTTCACTACATACAGTCCGCTGTACACATACACGAAAGGGTGTGTGTGTTTAAGACTTTATTTGCAGAAAAATTACAACATTTTCTTAGGAAAAGAAAAGGGCTTACAACCCACGGAACACCCCCTATTCGTCCCGCAACTGAGATTGGCCTATTATTTACTTAGTCCATCCCTTGGAGAACTCCCTCCCCCAAACCCGCCACTTTGGTAAGCCTGTCATTTACGAAATCCATCCTTCGGAGCCTCTTCTCCCCCCAACCCGCCACGGAGGAATGCATATCATTTACTAAATCGAACCTTCGGAACCCCCCTCCCAAGACCCGACACTGATGTAGGCCTATCATTTACTAAATCTTACCCTCGATATACCCCCTCCTCGGGCCCGCCACTGAAGGTAGGCCTATCATTTACTAAATCCAACCCCTGGGACACTCCCTCCCCGGACCGCTACTGATGTAGGCCTATCATTTGCTTAATCCAACCCTCGGTACATCTACCCCATAGACCCATCACTGAGGTACGCCTATCATTTACTAAATCTTATCCTCGAAACACCCCCTCCCCGGCCTATCATTTACGAAATCCAACACTCGGAACCCTCCCTCCCTGGACCTATCGCTGAGATACATGTAGGCCTATCATTTACTAAATCTAACCCTCGTAACACCCCCTCCCGGACCCGCCACTGAGGTAGGCCTATCATTTACTGGCGGAGTTTTAACTCCCCGAGGTTAGCCCGCTCCGACACCAACACTTTTGTGTTGGAGAACACATCAAAGCTTTAAAGTATCCGTTTAAATTTAAAAATTGTTTAAAGCCTAAGGTTCTTCCTACCCCAGACATAGGTTGATCATCTCAGTAATAATTTGCTTGCCCAGTTTGATATTTTCCTTTTGGTTTTACTGTTCTATGCTCTTCATAACCATAAAGTGTTTGGCATTTTCAATATTTTTGGTAGAGTGCCTCTGATGAGTCTTGAATAGACGAAACGCGCGTCAGGCGTAACAAAATTTATTGTCTGGAACTTTGTTGTCATTTGTATTTCGAACACTCGTGAAGGTTAGCACTGCCGGTGGAGTTTTAATTCCCCGAGGTTAGCCCGCTCCGGCACCAACACTTTTGTGTTGGAGAATACATCAAAGCTTTAAATTATCAGTTGAAATTTAAAAATTGTTTAAACCCTAAGGTTGTACCTACCCCAGACATAGGTTGATCATCTTAGTTATAATTTAGACCCCCATTTTGGTATTTTTAGTTTCACTGTTCTATGCTCTTCATAATAATACGTGTTTGGCATTTTCAATATTTTTGGTAGAGCGCCTCTGATGAGTCTTGAATAGACGCGCGTCAGGCGTTACAGAATTTATTGTCTGGAACTTTGTTGTCATTTGTATTACTATAAGTCTTACCCTCGGAACACCCATCCCCTCCCCCGACTCGCCACTGAGTTAGGCCTATCATAAGTTACTAAATTTAATCGTACACCCCCCATAGGACCCGCCACTGAGGTAGTCCTATCATTTCTAAATCCAACCCTCGGACCAACCCCCTCCCCACTCCAGCCCCTGAGGTAGGCCTATCATTTACTAAATCCAACACTCGGAACACCCTCCCCCGGACCCCCACTGAGGTAGGCCTATCATTTACTAAATCCAACCCTCGGAACACCCTCCCTAGGACCTGCCACTGAGGTAGGCCTATTATTTACTAAATCCACCCCTCGAAAACCCCCTCCCCGGACCCGCCACTGAGGTAGGTCTATCATTTACTAAATCCAACCCTCGGAACAACCCCCTCCCTACACCTGTCACTGAGGTAGGCCTATCATTTACTAAATCTTACCCTCGATCACCCCCTAGGACCTGCCACTGAGGTAGGTCTATCATTTACTAAATCCAACCCTCGGAACACCCTTCCGCGGACCCCCGCTGAGGTAGGCCTATCATTTACTAAATTTTACCCTCGATCACCCCTAGGACCTGCCACTGAGGTAGGCCTATCATTTACTAAATCTTACCCTCGATCACCCCCTAGGACCTGCCACTGAGGTAGGCCTATCATTTACTAAATCTTACCCTCGATCAACCCCCTCCCCGGACCCGCCACTGAGGTAGGTCTATCATTTACTAAATCAAATCCTCGGAACAACCCCCTCCCTACACCTGCCACTGAGGTAGGCCTATCATTTACTAAATCTTACCCTCGATCACCCCCTAGGACCTGTCACTGAGGTAGGCCTATCATTTACTAAATCTTACCCTCGGAACACCCTCCGCAGGACCTGCCACTGAGGTAGGCTTATCATTTACTAAATCCATCCCTCGAAAACCTCCTCCCCGGACCCCCACTGAGGTAGAAGAAAATGAGATGTGGAATAAGTGTACGCGACACAACCTACATTATAAACGTATATTTTAAATATCCACAATGGAAAACAGCCAGCAGCCTTCAATGTGACCAGCGGTCGCTGCTCGCTGTTTTTCAATTGGCCCCTGGATCGAAAATAAAATACATATGATTCAAGACCAATCCCAAAGTGCATTGAAAGACCTTCTTCTTGACAAAAAACAATTAACATAAATTCGACTAATTACAAACATAAGCTTTGATAAAGATTCCTGGCTTAGGACAGGCACATTAAAATGTGGCGGAGTTAAACTAGTTTTTTGGCGCCAACCTTCCCCCTAATGATAATCAATAACAAAGCACAAACTAACACACAGTAAAAATCAAATCGATAGAAGTTCAATTCAACAAGAGAGTATCTGAGACAAAAGGACAACAAGTAATTTACGGGACGTAAAGATACTCTCTTGAGAACACTCGAAGTTACTGACAGCTAGCTAAGAAGCATCCATCGACTGATGTAAAAAAATCAAGTATGTCGATTTTAAATCCGACACAACACGTCAAACACTTGATTTGATGATGCATCATCACACAAAACCGACACACTTGACCGCTGTAATGCTCAAAAATGACATAAGTATAAAAAGGCAATTAACATTTTAAAGTAAGTTTCAAATTATCAATATTTTTACCAAAGAAGACTAAATTCAAAGATTTTACTAAAATATCCATTTCATAACCTTTATTTAATAAAGTTTTAAGCCAATTTTGCATTCCCAAGGGATTGTTTTTGAATTTATTTGCTCTATAAAGAACATTACCGTAGAAATCTGGATGGGATATTCCCTTTACAATCAAAAGTCGTCGTGTACAGTTAAATTTTCCAATAAGGTAAAGATATTTATGATAAAACTTGGTAAACGACTTCACTAATTTGTGGTAACGATATCCTTGTTTTAGAAATTTTTTTTGTAATACACCAGTTTTTATCATTAAAATCAGACACACCACTGCAGATCCGAGCATATCTTACCAACTGTGAAATATATACTCCGTAAGACGGAGCAAGTGGTACATCTCCCTCTAGAAAAGGAAAATTCACAATAGGGAATGAAAAGTCATCCCGTTTATCATATATTTTAGTGTGTAATTTTCCATTGATTATACTTAAATCTAGATCTAAAAATGGGCATCTATCACCAGTAAGGTTAGATTTATTCAAGGTTAATTCCTTGGGATAAATTTCCGTAATGAAATTAGAAAATGTGGGATTGTTTAGTGAAAGAATGTCGTCTAAATATCTGTATGTATAATTAAAAGTTTCAATGAGATGTTGTCTGTTGGGGTCTTTTTGAAGTTTTGCCATAAATTGGGATTCATAACAATACAAGAAAAGGTCAGCAATAAGTGGGGCACAATTAGTTCCCATGGGGATACCAATGACTTGGCGATAAATTGTTCTCCCAAAACGAATATCAATGTTGTCCAAAAGATAATTTAGAGCAGTTATCATTTCTGCATCAGTCCAATTGACGTAACCTTTATGAGTCTCGTTGCTAAAAAACGATTTATTAAATAATTTAGAAACTTTAGAGCAGATATAGTCACTTTTAGATTTATCGAAACACCATTTAACCAGATATTCAAATTGTTTTTTAATAAGACAGTGAGGAAGGTTAGTGTACAAAGTAGAAAAATCGTAGCTATCAACTGTATGGTAAGTACCTTCAAAAGCGCGAAGTTTGTCTAAAACATCGAGCGAATTTTTCACACTCCAAAAATGATTTATACCACTGTTTTCAAATACCTTTTCGCAGTATCGAATAATAAATTCTTTCATAGTAGTCAAAGCAAGTTTATCATTTACTAAATCCAACCCTCGGAACACCCTCCCTAAGACCTGCCACTGAGGTAGGCCTATCATTTACTATATCTTACCCTCGATCACCCCCTAGGACCTGCCACTGAGGTAGGCCTATCATGTACTAAATCCAACCCTCGGAACACTCCATCCCCGGACCCCTACTGAGGTAGGCCTACACTGTATCATTTACTAAGTCTTACCTTAATTTAACCCATTATTAATAGATAGTCTTTAGAAATCTTACCTTTTCACAAATATTTCATAAAACTTAAATTTCCCTAAAAGATTATGTCGTTTTGAAATAAAAGTGATCCGATACGATATCGATAACTGTTTGAAGCACTACATGTACATGTATTTGTACCGGTTTATTTTTGTCAACTTTTGATAAAATCAAGTATAAAAACCGGAAGATGTAAACACAAGACCAGGAAATCTCAACCGCAAAATATATAAAGTGAGAGAAAAACAGTCATCTATAATCATAGACAGTGTGAATGAATAAGGGGCAGATCCTTAATTTTAGTTCAGAAAAAAGGGGGTGCAAATAAACCAGTTTGAGGAGGGAGGGATTGCTATTTCGGTACGCCTTTCTTTGGATCCGCGCCTTGTACTTAAAATGTATGAGTTTGTTTAAATTGTTTTTCATGAATACTATTTAACTTATGTTTTCTTGTCATTTAAAGGACTACTTGAATATAACTTTAAAAAAATACATTGTTTAATATAAAAACGCATCTCACAGAAACAAATTTTAGTGCATAGTCGTGATTCACAATTTTATTTTTAACTCGAAACTCTTAAGAGAAGTTGGGAATAAAATTTTGATATTTAGTATTTAGTAGTTGTCAATTGTGTTTTTTTTATGAATTGCCGCTTGATTGTGGGCTGTGTAGCGTACACTTATTACACATCTCATTATTTTCTAGTACAGTACACGGCAATTAAAATTTTCGAATTTGATATATCCATTCGTTACACGAACGTGTTATGTACATCACTGGAAAGGCAATGAAATGGCCTTTGAAAAAAAAAATGTCGTAAAAAATCAAAGTTTAACTTTTTGCGAAGAAGATAGATAATCAAAACGAACAGAAAATGAGCGAATTTTGGGAGATGATGTAAAACACATTTTTTTTCAGTTAATCTTCATATCTATATAAGAAGGAAATAAGGTACATATATACACGCAAGATTTGAACAAGATTTATACAATCCGGTCAAAAAATTTAATTGGTTGAATTATTGTATAATACAAAGCATAACTGTTTCATGTCTTCAAGTGCCATATATTTTAACACAATGGGTGTGCTATAGCAGGCAGAAACCGCTTAGTCTTCCGGAGCACCTAAGTTCACTCATGTTACGACTTGAGTTCGCATTGTTGATTTCCGTTCGGTTGGTTTTGTGTTTTGTGTTTCTTCGTGCTGTTCTTGTTCGTGTTTACCGGTTTCGTCGTTGTCCTTTCGGACTTTTGACACTGGAATGCCCCATTGGTGCCTCTTTGTCTCTTTAATGGCATCAACGTAATAATTTTCTATCGACTGTACAACTGTTGAAGTAAAGACAGCATTTTGTATCAGATATTCTGATATTAAAACTTTATAAACCTTCAAATAAGAACTATAGCACTTTACAATTGAAATATGTTGCCATGTAGACCTGCCTAGCTTTGCATTTCCATTTATATTGCTGAAGAATTCAATATAATTATTTTTCAAGTACTTTTCTCGATGCAGGTTACGTTTTAAAATAAAATTTCCAATTATTCATTTTCACAAGGCATCAAACTTGAAAATAATTACAATAATTTCATACCATTTTGTGACATAATTTCAATAATTCTAGTTATCTTTGCTTCTTTCATAGTTATTCCGATATACAAGGCACGAACAGTAAATTACAGAGATGTTAGCCAGGGGTGTTATTAGAATTGTTGCTATTTAAGGAAAGTTGTTATAAAAAAAAGAAATAACTAGTACGAAGTTGGGATTCGAAATGCAGTTTTTCGCATGCTGAAATGGTTGCTAAATTTTTGATTTAAATTAAAAATATTGGTCTGCATTTAATATCTTTTATTCTAACCCTTCTGCACCAGAATCAAAGCTAACCCTGATCTCTTCAGTCTCTGCTGAAATACTTCCAGATTATCCCACTGCCACAGGCTTGTAGAAGGCTTATCCGTGCCGATTGAAATACAAAATCCGGATTATTCTACTACCACAGACTAGCATTAACTCCATAGAGTGTTTTATGAATAATTAAATTCGAATCAATCCTCAAAGATTTCCCTTTGTTGGTCACAAACGTATAAAATTATGTTTATTCTTGTTTCGAAAATTTGTAAAATATCGGCGTTTTGTAAGCCCAAGACTTAGTGCCGATCATTGAATAAAGGTAATACAAGCAACAAAGTGACCGAATATGGAGGATCAATCTTAAATGTCCTACATAGTGAAGAAATCGAAGATAGCAAAGGTCCTGACTTGGTACAGGAATTTCAATTAAAGAAAATGTGGGTAAAACCAGGTTTTATGGCAAATCTCCAGATACAAATACCAAAACGCGGGTATGAACGGTTTATTTGGATATGCTATATATCGATATTTCAAGGAGTAACCTCTCATCAGTAGCATTTAAATCAAAACATTGGAAGATCAAATTCCGAAACTCTTGAAAACGAAAAGTACTCAAAACCAAAACGTTCGAACAAGGAAGCCAAATCCAGCACCGAGGATATCGACCATGTGCATTACAAGGAAAGAAACCTGGTGTTGTAAACAATTTTGAATTAAAAAATGGAAATTTCAGCGACAAAAATATTAGAAATTTTATGGTAAATCGTGTCAGACAAGTCTGACTACCAGGGTTGTGATTACCCTCGGGGACCTCTGGTCCACCAGCAGCGGTTATCGCCCAGTGGTTTCAAAATTACAAATACCAAAACGCGGGTATGAACGGTTTATTTGGATATGCTATATATCGATATTTCAAGGAGTAACCTCTCATCAGTAGCATTTAAATCAAAACATTGGAAGATCAAATTCCGAAACTCTTGAAAACGAAAAGTACTCAAAACCAAAACGTTCGAACAAGGAAGCCAAATCCAGCACCGAGGATATCGACCATGTGCATTACAAGGAAAGAAACCTGGTGTTTTAAACAATTTTGAATTTAAAAACGGAAATTTCAGCGACAAAAATATTAGAAATTTTATGGTAAATCGTGTCAGACAAGTCTGACTACCAGGGTTGTGATTACCCTCGGGGACCTCTGGTCCACCAGCAGCGGTTATCGCCCAGTGGTTTCAAAATTACAAATACCAAAACGCGGGTATGAACGGTTTATTTGGATATGCTATATATCGATATTTCAGGGAGTAACCTCTCATCAGTAGCATTTAAATCAAAACATTGGAAGATCAAATTCCGAAACTCTTGAAAACGAAAAGTACTCAAAACCAAAACGTTCGAACAAGGAAGCCAAATCCAGCACCGAGGATATCGACCATGTGCATTACAAGGAAAGAAACCTGGTGTTTTAAACAATTTTGAATTTAAAAACGGAAATTTCAGCGACAAAAATATTAGAAATTTTATGGTAAATCGTGTCAGACAAGTCTGACTACCAGGGTTGTGATTACCCTCGGGGACCTCTGGTCCACCAGCAGCGGTTATTGCCCAGTGGTTTCAAAATTACAAATACCAAAACGCGGGTATGAACGGTTTATTTGGATATGCTATATATCGATATTTCAAGGAGTAACCTCTCATCAGTAGCATTTAAATCAAAACATTGGAAGATCAAATTCCGAAACTCTTGAAAACGAAAAGTACTCAAAACCAAAACGTTCGAACAAGGAAGCCAAATCCAGCACCGAGGATATCGACCATGTGCATTACAAGGAAAGAAACCTGGTGTTTTAAACAATTTTGAATTTAAAAACGGAAATTTCAGCGACAAAAATATTAGAAATTTTATGGTAAATCGTGTCAGACAAGTCTGACTACCAGGGTTGTGATTACCCTCGGGGACCTCTGGTCCACCAGCAGCGGTTATCGCCCAGTGGTTTCAAAATCCAGAATCGCACTTTTGATGGTAGAAGTGCATATATGAGAGATTATTCAATAATATATAAAACATTTTGTATAAAAATAATGTGGCTGAAAAAATTGAATAAAAAAGGATATTCACTTAAATAAAATGGTTAATCACCGCGGGAAAATGCATGCGGTTGATATTTATAGAATCCGGTTATTCCCTTTCTTGTTCGACCAATCAAATTAGATTTACAACGGTGATCTATTAACCTAAGGTCTGGTCAGAAAGTTATATATGCCCTATTTTTAAATCCGAAAGCAGAGATAAACCTGAAAATTATAGAGGAATTGCAATTAACAATACTCTTGGGAAGCTTTTTAATCTAATATTAAATTATCGGTTTGACAACTTTTTAACTTCTAATAAAATAATTCATGAGACACAAATAGGTTTCTCAAAAAAAGCCAGAACTTCTGACCATATCTTTGTGATGAGATGTATTGTTGAAAAATATTTAAAATTAGGAAATAAGAAATTGTATGCAGGCTTTATAGATTTTCGTAAAGCCTTTGATACTGTTTTACATGTTGGTATTTTGTATAAACTGCAATTACATAATATAAACAGTTATTTTTACAATATATTAAAATCATTGTACTCAGAAGATAGACTTTGTGTCAAAATAGATAATTATTTAACAAGATTTTTTACAGCAAAAGTTGGAGTCAGACAGGGTGATGTGTTAAGCCCTAATTTATTTAAATTTTTTATTAATGATCTACCCCCTCTCCTTGAAAGTGAATCAGATCAAGTTACATTAAATGATATCAAAATACCATGTTTACTATATGCAGATGACCTTGTGATTTTTGCAACATCAAAAACAGGTCTTCAAAACAAACTGAACCTTCTATCTAATTATTGCAAAGAGTGGTGTTTGGAAGTGAATCCAAATAAATCTAAAGTCATGATATTTAATAATAATGGCAAAGTGATTAAAGAAAATTTTGAAATTGGAGATCATGTTTTGGAAAGTGTAAAACAATACAAATATCTTGGTATTGTTATAGAAAATACTGGTAAATTTAAAGAGGCAAAAAAACAGTTATTTCAGAAAAGTTTAAAAGCATGTTTTAAGTTATATAAAGATATGAAATCTTCACATCCAAGTATTAAAACTCTGCTACATCTTTTTGATCACTGCATTAAACCAATACTGCTGTATGGATGTGAAAATTGGGCCACTCTTAACATTACCAACAAAAGAAAGAATCTTGACCTGTATGACATTTTCAAGGAGTGGGAATTTGAAAAACTAAACTATAAATTTTGTAAATATATACTTGGTGTCTCAAAAACTACAACAGGTATTGGAGTTTTATCAGAACTTGGGAGGTATCCATTATATTTAGAAGCATTGAAATCTATTTTCATGTACTATTACAGACTTGAAAAATCTCCTTCAAATCTTTTAAACAGTGCACTTATAGAATATAAAGAGATGTACAAAAAGAATGTTAATCAGTGTACGTGGTACTCAAATATTGTCTTTTACTGTAACAAGCTCAATATAAATATTGATAACATTAAAAATTTCAAACAAGCCTACTTTAAGCGATCACTAAAACAGTGTTCAAAGCTAAATTTTCTCAAAACTTGGGATAAGATAAAATTATCATACTCAAGGGGAGAGGGTAAGTTGTGTACATACTTTAATTTCAAAACTTCTTTTACCATAGAAACATATTTATCCTCCCCATCATATTCCAATAATAGAAAAATACTAACAAAGTTTCGGCTAAGCAACCATAAATTAAGAGTTGAGACTGGGCGCTATGAGCGACGTATCAACAATATTGGTAAACAGGAAGTCATCCCAAAACAAGAAAGAACATGTCAAAATTGTGATATGAACAAGGTAGATGAACTCCATTATCTGTTGGAATGTCCCAAGTACAGACTTAAAAGACACTCTTTTTTAAATTTTTATTATGACATGTATCCAAATCTCAGGACTTTAAATAATGAACAACTTTTTATATGGATCATGTCAAATGAAGAAACCACTTTTGTTGACTCCCTTTGCTCTTTATTAGAATCTGCAGTACACAGACAAAACTCAATTTAAATGTAGGATTAAATAGTCATAAATGTAAATTTTATTTTAATCTATTTTGCATACTAATTAGTTTAAAGCTGGCTCTCATGTTTCTAATGTATCTTTTATATGTTTATGTTTATTATCTTTGTAATCATAATGACAAACACACATATATGATTTGTGATTGATATGCCCTAATGGGCCCTATGATTAGGAAATAAAGATTATTTATTTATTATTTATTTATTATCTATTAATAAAATCTACTGTGTACAGATAATTCGTCTGCTGTTTTATTTTCACAATGGCCTAATCGGAAGAAAGTGTTCCTATTGTTAGCAAAAAAAGCGAGATTTGCGTTCGTAAGCGATGATGCTTTAGCGGAGATAATGCTAGACAAGCACTCAGCAAACACTAAAAAGCCCACAGCTCGTTCAATAATTGTTAACAGAATAAATGTTATACTCATGTCTTATATTTTTCCGATAAGCGGAAATACCCCCTCCCGAAAAAAAAATATAACAAAACAAAACAAACAAAAAAAACCCAAATTATTTTGTAACACTATGTAATCTTAATCATAAATTTGATATTTGATTTTTGTTGCATTATTGAATAAAACAATAACTGTCTTTTGATTCGGTAAATGTGTGGAGTTATTGACTTTTGAAAAAACTCTTTGTTATTCACCTCGCCCGCTGGGCTCGGTGAATAACAGTTTTTTTCAAAAGTCAATAACTCCACACATTTACCTCATCAAAAGACAGTAATTGTATAACATTTCAAAACTTGTAGTTAGAGAGAAGAGTTAAAAAAGGGGGTCATTGAAAAGAAACTTAGAAAACCTATCTGAACCGGTAGGCTACGCTTCAGTAAGACCAACATTTAAGATTAAATTAAGGGTGTTTTGAGCCTGACAATACCTCATAATCTGTTGTTCTACGTAATCAACTGTTGTTTGTTGCGTTTTCAAAAAATTTGATAATCCTATACTTACATTGAAATGTGGACTATCATCATCCATTTTAAGAAGAGGAGTCGTGGAACGTCTGTAATAAGCTCTGAGGGAGTACATAATTTGCGATGCTAAACCATCGTGCATGAAGGTAAGGGTCTGGCTTCCGGCATTTTGGAGATTTTCTATCAGGTTGTATATGTACATGGAATCTAAACCCAAATGCGGGGGGAGGGGGGGGGCTAATCCTCTTGTACTATGCGTAAGGAAACATATAAGTACTGGAGTTAATTATATCTAAAGTCTTTAGTGTTCTTAACTGGATGCCCACAATTCTCAATACAATACACATTTCACTTGCAGGATTATGCATAGGACAGCTAGGTTTAAATTGGGTGTTTCTAGAAATTTTCGTTAGACAGCAATAAAAGATATGTCCCCCCTTTACTACTTATTTGAATCCATTATCTATTACCAGTTATATTTGTTAAACTAAAATCAATCAATCAATCAATCAATCAAATGAACACATTTTTAAACCTTACTCGTTGGCATACATCTCCAAATAAAGATCATTCTAGCAGCTATCTATATTCCTTTCTCCTCATCATATTAATAAAACACCTCCATAGATTAATTTGGCGTATATACGTCAGTGCAATAAAACAATCTTAAACTTGGGTAATAAACCGTCTTCAAACAGACATACTTGATTATCAGGACCAACATTGAGGATATTGGGCGTGATGGAAATTCAGAGTAGGGAAATCTATTTAAGTGCATATTGTTACACAATTAAACATACATTGCAATAAAGGAAGGCTTCTCAAGGGACGAAAATGCTAACACTTAAAAGATAATTAAGAGACAAATATAAATGGGGGATGACGGGAGTAATCTGGTATAAGCCGTTTTCTAAAACGATTCTCAGACATTTACACGAAATAATTGTGTCGATTATTCCTGCAAATTGTCACTTCGGCTGTATATTTATAACCGTGCAGTGTCTAATTGTTATCTATTTCATTGTATAATAAGCTTTTCACATTTGGCCCAATATGTTTGATTTCTCGACGACGGGGGTTAAATAGCGATAAACAAACAAACAAACAAACATACTTTTTATTCACCAAATTAGGAGTCCTCGAGCAAAGTAACATAATATAAGAAGAGAAGATCATGATTGGTAGATTATTTATATAAAAGTAACAAATACAAATACATATATACATTACATATATATGCATAAATACAAATAAATGTGAATGATACAATACATGCAATATGCAAGTTAACATTAAGGGCAAGAAATAACAATATAACCCATCTTAATCAGCATTTTTGGATATTAATTTTGCAGTTGCTGATAAAACCTCAGTATCTTCACTATTTACAAAGCTCGACTAAAGCAAGGGGATTCAACTCGTGCACCTGTTGAATCCTGGCATTATTCGAGACTCGTGGCATTAAAATTGATATTCGCCACCCCTCATTAATTATACTATAATTTTTCAAAATGCCCAGATGAAGAACAGTTTTTAGAAAATGAAAATTACTCTATACAGTCATGACAGTAATGTACTTTACCTACCCCTCAGGGACTTGCTCCCCTCTATCAATATTTTGTTTTCGTATGGCACATTGACTCTATAGGGGAGCAAGTTCCTGTTCCTACCCCAATAGTATGGGGAGCTACAAAGTACGTTTACAACAAACTTGTAATATATCATGAAAAAAATTACTTTTAGAATTTTGTACATAAAATTTTATGCTTGTACACAATTTGCTAAGAACTGCACCAAATCTTTTGTTTTGTTGAAAAAAAATATAATAAAACGAATGATAGACGATAAAGAGATTTGGATTGAGTTGACATAGTTCCTAAAAATTTGTGTTTAAACTTCGTGTACTGGCTAACCTATTTTCTCTAACGTTTGTTTTGTGAATATCTGTTAAAATATTCTACAGAGTCCAACTGTGTTGACAGATTTGTCTCAGTGATCTTTGATTTTGATAATTATCATAGACTTCCTAACCCACACCAATTCACATATAAACTGATGAAAAAAGAAATGTCGCATCCGGAAACCAGTTATGATTATCACGTGCCTTTTGATTTGTTTGCTCCAAATTTGATGAATTTAGAATTTACATCATGACTGTCTGTTATTTTATGTTTCAGCTTTCATAGCCATTAAGAGTACATCGGTAATTACTACAACTAAATAAGTATTGAATGTCGGTTTCCTCCGGAGTTAATTTTAATTGCTCAGGAAAAGTTGTGAGATAAAACTGTCTCCAGAAGCAGAGAATGTCAGCAGAAAAAAGGTTCTCTCGACTGGAGTCTATGACGAGGTTTATGGATACAAGTCTGGAAAACAATTATTATCAAAAATAAAGCAAATTATCGTCTGGATTTATTAAAAAGTACATCACATCTTGCGAAATACTAAAGTTATAATTATGTCTCATCCTACAGCGTGTGCATTTATTTAAAAATTTATATGACAAGACATGAGAACAATTACTTATTACAATTGTCTCAGTTGGGAGCAACCATTTGATTTTTATTGGGAAAGGCTATGGATACGTTTTGCATCCTGCCGGTTAATCTTAGGAAAGGAACAAATGGAGCCTGGATTTTTTTTGGCGCGCTAATTAATGCGCGCAATTTTTATATTTTTTTTAATTTATCATAAATTCTTCAGCCAAAAACTGCATTCTGCCTCTTGTTTTATTTTAAAGCATCGTATTGTCTTTTTTATTTCCTGATTTTTGCAATCCTGCCTTTTTATTTCAAATTTCACCATAGCCCCCCCCCCCTTAAAATCAAAGGGCGCTCACCAATACACTTGAAATTAAGATTGAAAAATGACTATTTCATCCCTGACCCCTGAGAACGTAATGTACATGACGAGGGTGTTAACAGCTAGGATTTTCTCCATTTTTTGTATGGATAAAGCAAACACGAAGAAACCAAAGATTTATATACAACAGCCTGAACTATTAGCGTACCATGAAAGTTTTAAGTTAAAGCTACAGTTTTGAGGTTTTATTACCAACTCTTACCAAAAATATTGCCCTTAAAAATCCCTTTATCTTCATTTCTATTTTAAATGTATTCTTACATCAAGATCATGACTTTGCGTGTCCGTCAACCTATTTTTTTATCTTCTACTTTATAACAGTAAAATAGTCATTAATATAATTAGACTTACGAGTAAGGACTCTCTAATGGCGAAGATGAATTTAAATGAATGAATCAGTTTCTGGGACAACATAATCGTAGAAATGCTAATTTTACAAAGCTGAGGCCAAATTCAATGATATGGTTATGATACTTAAGTATATTTAAGTATATTTAAAAAAAATATTGCTGATGGTCAAGATGTCGTGTTCAGTGTATTTTTGTGTCTTCTAAGCTTCCATGATGGCGGTTTTTTTTGCATAAGATTATTGCGTTGCATTATTACGACTGACTTCTTGTCAGATCGATTATAGTAAAACCTTTTGATTGGTAAAAACTAAGATACGTGTACTAAAACACGCACTTATTATCACAGTTATTATTAATTGATAGCTACATCTACACCCTTTCTGAATTCACGTGATGTTTTGTCTATTACCTCATTCATGTCATTGTTGCTCATTGCATAGATTATGGTTTTTTCTGTGTTTCATTACTTTGCACCTACATGTATCAGGATTTATCATGTTTTCAATTTTTTAATTCGTTAAAGCAGGAAATGATATTAGCCAATCAAAATTCCCATGTTCTGAGGTAATGAGTACGAGACATCATTTGTTGTCACTTTATCAAACTTTAAAATGATGGATATGGATGTACACGACCGTCTTGATAAATCATAATAATATCATTATTTGAATACTTTTGGTTTTTGACCTTCCGGGTTTTGATTGAGAGGTTACTCCTTCAAAAATGTATATACAGCATAACCAAACTTACAGTTTTATGCCCGTTTTTGGTATTTGTATTTTGAACATATAAAAATACATTTTAGAGTTATTTAGAATTTAAATAAAGAATAGAAAATTATGGTCAAATATCTACCGAACCCCCAAAAGCTTGAAAGTACCATTTTATAAAAGTGAATCGAAATAAAATCAAATTATTTGAAATGTATATTATTTTCCCATTAATGGATAAATTAAGTAAAAAATCGAACTTATATTTCGAACAAACAAAATGCTTATAACGTGTAGACATTAGGGTAACCCTAACCCTAACCCTAACCCTGATGTATTTGATTCTTTTACATCAATCGATAAATATTTCTTAGCTAGTTGTCAGTAACTTCGAGTGTTCTCAAGAGAGTTCCTCCTCGTCTTGTTGTTTTCGTACAGTATTTTGTCTTAGGTTCTCTCTTGTTGAATTGAACTTTTGTCGATTGAGTTTTACAGTGTGTTTTATATGTATGCTTTGTGCAAGCTTATCAATAGGGGGAAGGTTGGATCCAAAAAACTAGTTTAACCCCGCCACATTTTATATGTGCCTGTTCTAAGCCAGGAAACTTTGCCAAAGCCTTTGTTTGTCCTTGTCATTCTGTGTTAACTGTTTTATGTCAAGAATTGGGTCTTTCGTTGATGATTTAGTGATTGGTTTTGAAACTTTTGTATTGTATTATAAGTCTTGGGCCAATGTAATAAGGTAAGCAGTGACCTATGGTCATGTTGAAGACTGCTTGCTGTTTTCCGTTGTGATTTTTTGAATTGCTGTTTGTTTATGTTTGTTGTGTCGCGTACACTTATTCCACATCTCAATATCGTCTATATATACATGTTGTTATAATTGTTATAAGAACGTGTTGATAAGCCTCGTTTTCTATCTAAGTCGTACCTTATTTCTGGACGCCATTTTAGTCTTTTAATAGACATGAAAAAAGTTTGGTGATTTATCACATTAGACAAAAAAATATTCAAGTCATAAAATATAACCACGCAGAAGTTTCATATATTTTTTCTCTTGGAGCTAGACATCAATATCTAGACAGGCGGAGTTTTTCGGAAGCTGGCGACAAAGTGATGAAGGATCTTCACGTCATTACTCTAAATAGATCTTTAAATACCAATTGAAACATACGAGGACAGAACATTAAAACAGATTTTTAACAACTGATTTCTAAATATGTTTCTTGCCTTCAATGATATACTAAAGTCATATTGATCAAATACATATGCAATGCAAGATCGGATACATTTTTTATGGCACGATAATCATAAATTGTACAGTAAAACTCGAAGAGATTTATCTTTTATTCAAAACAAACATCATTCAAAGTCTACGTTTCTTCAGTACTTCCACAAAGATGTTGCATTATATGAACTTGACAACCAGTAGACAGTACTTAGCCTTTCTAGACGAAGTGTAGAACTTCATTGTCATAAGGTGTCTTTCCTGTCGTTGGTGCGATATCAAAGACATTTAAGCACTTTCAAGCTAATAGACCTGTGATATTGTGGAACTGACGTTTGTGGTCTGTCTAAAGAATCATCATTTCAATTTGTTTAGAATATATTTTCAAGAGATACATAGAATATCATAGCTTTGTTTGTATATAATCATAAATTTCCCTGAAATCAAATCGAACTGTGATATGTTTTGATTAGATAAAGCAACATACAATAAAGAAGAGATATAAAGCCACCATACTCTTTTCTTTTTTTTCCCCTACTGTTCCTTTTGATGTTTTCGTTTTGAAAAATGTGGAGGCAGCTGCCTCCTCTGCCTCTGTGTAATTTATGACCCTATGCCATTCATGTAAGTGAGGTTGTCAATCCTTAAAAATGCGTATATAAGTAATTTTACCCATTACAGAATGACATTCAATAGTTCTTCTATTCTATCCAATTGTATCTTTTATTTTGATGCATGAAATGGAAACATGTACAGTCATTCAAATTTGTCTCTCTCGAGATAAATTCTGTAAGATTTCCTCTGGGACTTCAAAGGATGGTAATATATTTATAATACTTTTGCAAACTAAAAATATGAATGGAAGATCTATGTTACCACAAATATTCTAATCAAAGAATATGAACATATAGATAAATTATCAGATTAGGATAAGTATTATTATGCAGTATAAATTTACAGAAATTAAGCTTAAGAATAATTGAATTAAGTTAGTAATAGAAGATAATGAGATATGGAATAATTGTTCGCGACACAACCTAAAGCTGAAACGACAATAAAAACTACACACTAGAATTAAACCGTATATTTAATTTATTTGTCACAAACAGAAATGATTTATGTCCTACATTTGGACACCATTTATATCAGTTCAGATCAATGATGCTCTTTGTTAGTTTGTGATGTCTCATAGGACATGCCCTGTTAATGAACGAACTTATCAGTAATTGCTTCCATACATGATATTAATTTAACGTTATGAGGATAAATGTCTCTTTTATTTTGTTTTGAAGCCTTTTGATCTCAATCATTGTGTTGTTTGCAAGTGAAATATAGGTCATTTGCAAAGAATCAAGGTCAAATTAAGAAGAAGGGCTGGTATATATTATCACTTTTTGGCATTAAAAAGCAATCCCTTTACTAATTTTCTGATGTTTAATAGACAAAGAACGCGCCTCAGACTTCCTTTCAAATCACTTGTCTATAGTACTGTGAATAACAAACTTGTTAGGTTTTTTCTTAAACAGCTTCAAAACAGTTTTTTAAATCGTAATAATAGAAGAAGAAAAATCCAGTGAAACACTTTATATATGAATATTTTAGACGTAAAGGAGAAAAGTACTTTTCCAGCAAGCTACTGGATATTACTAATGGTCTTAATAGAAACAGAGGTACGTTTTGTCTTTGTCCATTCGGACTATTGACATTCGAATGGCCCATTGGTACCTCTAAGCTATTTTTGTATTGCACATATATTGACCTTAAGATATTAGTTTATGTTGAAATCGGTTCGTTTTGTCTAAGATTAGCGCATCTTAACATTTTCAAAGTAATTGTTTTGTAATGCAAGTATTTTTGTTATCTAAACACAATTAATCGTAAGATTTTCTATTGAATGTAAGAAACTAGGAGATATCATAAGTTTTTGTGAGGTTTAAGATAGCCTAAGAATAATTTTAAGGTGACGCACTGGAAGGTTTTGATAATTCAACTTCCTCATTTTGAGTAGCCACATTCCGTCCTCTCAAGCCTAATGAGTTGATTATATCACACCTCATTAGTCATGTTAGTACAGAGCTTATTGGAAGTGATTTTCTTGACGAAGCATCACCTCTAACAGTAAAAGTGCTTACACATTGTTACTTCGCTGCCATATTGTTGTCAAGCAAGAAACGAGAAAAGCTATAGAGACACATAAATATTGATATTTTAGAATCTGATTAAAATCTGGAGAAGAATCCCTTTTTAAAAGATTTTCGAAATCATTAAAAAAAAATCACAAAATCACCGTCCATATTTTCAAGATATTTTAGAAAATACTAAATATTTCCTTTTCATTCTATTCGATTTATTTCCTTTGATTTCGTAAGGAAAATTTTAAAAATTTATAAATTGTCATTTCTTATGTTTAAACTGCTTCTTATTTGTCAAAATATATACTATCAAAATATAAAGTATTTGTCTGTCAAGTCCTGCTAGTTTACCTCTCTCGTGACACTTTACAAGAAATAAATCATAACCATTTTAAAAAATCGTGATATGCTTCTCCTGTATTTTCAATAGAATTTATTCCAACATTTTGACATTGATTCTAATCTTCATATCATATGTCATACTTGTTGAGCAGGAAATGAAATCTGTCACTTAAATGTGATTGTTCCAGGAAAATGGGAATAACATTTCCTTTTACATATCATTTTTGCTGTAGAAATATTTCATTGAAATAAAATGTCACCTTTTCAAATTAGAAAATCTGGAAGAATTGAAGGGTATAAAGGTTCTATAAACATGAATATAAATGCGGTAATTGAACATAAGTAATGTTTGCATCGAAACATTTGAACTTATCAGATAGTAGATTTGGCCAATTAGCTCATCAAAAATTCCATCTATTACTTAAGCGTATAACATGTACAGTTTTGAACCAAGTCTTGTGATTTGGGTTTCTCTTTTTGCTTATAATATAAAACAAGTAATGAATTTATACATGTTAAAAAGATCCACATTAAATGTGTTTTTTTTCCCCTTTTAAGGACAACATGATATAGTAAATCACTTTAATTAATTGTTTTTGTATATTAAAGGTAACTTGCTTAAAAAGAGAACGAACATTAACTAAACGATTTTTTGTCAGCTTAATAGGATAAACTGTGGGGTTATTTCATTTTCCAATGATGCCCTTTTATTATAAAAAATCCTTGATTTGGCGACTTTTTATATGTCATAATTTTCAGACACTTGTGATTACAACGCTTCAGATTCAAGGAAGTCTGCTTCATATTTTGATTTAAAACTATATATATCTTAGACATTTAGACATTATTTTTTATTTCAGCCAATCAAGGACCTTTGCAGGCAATGACAATTAACATTTATGATTTAAAACAGTACATAACAGACATAGCTCTAATCGTAAACTGATTCGTTATTCCAAGACTTGTTGGATGTATTATGGTTTTATTGATATCCGACGAACAAATTGCTTAGACAGTGGTGTTGGTCCTAGGTCGTATAGTCTCTCAAGAAATTTTATATGCTCATAGACAAATGTTCTAAAATTATAGTACCGATGTTGGTTTGTCACAGAGTTATTGTGTTGTCGTCCTGTATACAGGATTAGACCTACAGGAAATTAATCGGTGGCAAAGTGGTAGGTGCGTGATAGCAAGAAGGAAAATTTGCGTTTTATTTTCCATTGACCTGAGTTGATGTTCCTGGTTGCAGTTTGGTTGTATTTTTCATCTGATTTTTGTTGTATTTTTCTTGACATTTTTTTCATTCGACTTGTCTTTTGTTTTCCGACGATCACTTGTAATGGCCCTGTCACACTATAACGTTTTAGCCAACGTGTGCCGACGTTTTAGAATATATTTTCAACACGCTGGTGTGCGTTGCGTAAGTTTTGTACACGTTATGAACACGTTACAAACACGTTGGCGAAAGTCAGCGTGCGTTGGTGATCGCCGAGTGCGTCGCAGATTTTTCAACATGCTTAAAATTTCCGACGTTCGCCAACGTGTTAGAAATAAATTATTCGAACGCTAGGCATAAGTTAGAAGGACGTTATACACACGCTGATGTACGCTATGTGGTCGTTTTGCGCACGTTGAAATGCGTTTGACGAACGCTAATCTGAATGGAAACTTACGTGTCTAGCGATAATGCAGCGCACGTCTAGCGTCAGTCTAACGACGAACAAACTTATTCAACGTGTTTCAAACGCGTACAGAGCGCACAGAGCGTCATTGTAATGAACGAGTAGCGTATCAACCCCAGAATTTTATAAGTTGGATTGAATTACAAGGGGGAAGGTCAATTTCAAAAGCTTCAAATACTAATTCAAACCTGAAAAAAAATCTTAAAAAAAAACAATGAACAAAGCAAAAAAAATCTTGAATATAACAAAGATAACTTAGATGGTCTGGAATTGAAAGTAGTTCTTGCAAATTTTAATACACCTGTCATGTTTTCGATGATTTTTTGGGGTTAAAAAAATACTCAAATACAACGAATAACGACAATCTAACTTTAATACTCATTTGAAATATTGTGTATTTTAAATATTCAATAAGCACACGCGTTTTTTCTATTAAGGACATCCGTCATGCTGTCTGCGATCATCTAGGATTAGTCATCTACAGACCGGTATTTCTTACATGTATATACTCATTTGAGATTTTGAGAGTTTGTTAACAAGCGCATGCATTCCTCTCTGTATATTTTTGACATATCAAAATATAGAATCCACCATATTTTATTCTTTTAGACTGAGTGCAAAAATCATCACTTTTGGTTAAAAAACGGCTTTAGAATAATTATACATTCATATTACCAGAACGCTGAAAACCAATATTTTTTAACGAAACTAAATTTCTATAATTATTAATTAATCAAGCAATACATTTAAGCCAGATAATAGATCTATTTGGGCTTTTACGAAATGATACTAAAGAAATTAACAGAAATCCTAGGTCTCCCCACCGAGAGAAAAAATATAAGTTAGACTAACGCTATGAATGCGTTCTGCAGTCGTCACACATGCGCTAGGCAAACGTCAAGTACGCCGGACGAACGCTATAGATAAGTTTTGAATAAGTTTGTCGTGCGTTGCAGGTAGTTAGTCTGCACAGCACATTTAAGGCAGAATACGACAGTTTTCGGCAAAACAATTTATTCCGTCAACCATATGTGAAATATTACCCATCAAAATCAATCAGGTAATTCATGTGAATGTTATAGGTATTCGTGTTATATTATTATGGGCCGAAAGATCTTAGGGACGAAAGGGACAAAATCATGAGACGAAAGTTTTGACTCATAAGTTCTGGGGCAAGCCGGAGTCGCAGCTTCAAAATTTTTATCTAAAAACGATCGCCATATTATATTCTAGCAGAAAATTGCCGTGCCTTGATCTGTTGCATATACCTTTTTGAAAAAAATGAAGATTTATTGTTCAAATTAGCGAGTCCGAGCCTACCTGCTGACAATTTATGCTATTTTTTTTATTTGTATACCAAAGACACTGTTGTCACGGCAATATTCCGTCAGGATGTAATATGGCAATCGTTTTCAGATAAAAATTTTGAAGCTGTGAGCCGGGCTGGTCCCAGAACTTTTGTGTCGAACTTTTCGTCCCAGGATTTAGCCCCTTTCGTTCCTAAGATATTTCGGCCCATAGCAATATGACACAATCACATATATTATTCAATTGATCTTTAGCATGTTTAGGGGTCATATTTCGCATCTGGTTGGCGGAAAGAGTTTTTATGGCCGTATACAGTCATATTCTGCCTTAAATGCGCTGTGTGACGCTTCGTGGTCGTTCACCGAGATATTTTTTGAAACTTTTTACAGCGACTGCCAGCGTGTTCCAACGTTTTAGAACATTATTCGAACGTTCGGCACACGTTGGCTAAAACGTTATAGTGTGACAGCGCCATAAAGCTAAAACAGACATAATTTACTTGACAAGTCTTGTTTACAGATTTGTTAAGGAGGTTTGCTCCTCATATTTTGGAATTTTTGTCAGATTTTCCAGAGCATCGATATCGGGTTTTATCTATCTTATATGCTTGAATTTTTTTGCCCATGAGCCCCCTATTTTCTTGTTATAATTCTAAAAATGAAACACCAAATATGTTCACATATTTTTTTAGAAATTCTATTTACTCTGTCATACAGTTTAGAAAGTTTAGAGTTCCTAAGATATTTGCCAATCAAAGGCAATGCAAAAGTAATGAAAACTCTAGGGAAACTATTTTCCCGCCAAAACTTTGAGCGCTTATAGCTTATAGCATACTGATCTAGATCATGATCAAAAATACTTCCAATATGTAAAATCATAAAATCGATCATTTTCCTAATGAAAGTTGTTAGCAGACTTGAATATTACCAAATTGTCACTTTTTTCTTCAGATATATGTTGATAGCACAGTAGTTAATTTATGAAAAAGGGTAAAACTCTGTTGGCATTGAATAACACATGAACAAAAATGTAAAGAAATGGAAAACCGTGTATAAAAGTTATTTAAAGCCTATTCAATCACATATTAACTGACATTTCCAGTTTTTAGCGCATCAAATTGACAATTCCACAAATATTGCCTCCTATACCAAATACAAACTATCAAGGTTCGAGTAATGATAGTCTATTTTCCAGATCATGATCTAGATCTGAGGTAAAAAGATGAAGAATCCAGATCATGATCATTGGTCAATATCATGATCAGAATAAAAAAATCATTGGAATACAATGGAATAGATAGTAAATGCTATGTAAAGAAACTGTAAGTTTAGATTGTGAAAAAACTGTTTCAATACGCTGAATAAGCATATTTGATGTTTTATCTGATTACAGAATTCCACATTCTTTACTTACATACATGTAACTTGATATAAGATCAAAGTAATAACATAATACAGTATAATTGTGAAACACCTCATTTAGCTTTGTCTCTTAGTGCCACAACTGAATTTTGAAAATAATATGTGGAATATTTGTTGGATAAGATTATTTCTGTTTTTCTTCTTGAGGATTTTTATAAGTAGGATTAAAATCTGAACGTCTGACAGGTCGTTCAAAAGTAAGGTCTTTTGAAATAAGAACTCTTTACAAAGGAAAGTAATTCAATTCTTAAAACCTCGCCTTGGAAAATCCACTTTTTAAAACCAACTTGATTTAAAAACACAATATGTCTTTAAAAAGGCGCTGACATGCAAACATCCATCAAACATAGAGTACTAATATTGTACGTCTTAGTATAAAATAGATCATGAATATCATTTTTAAAAAATCGGTTTTTGTAAAATAGTTCCGCTATAAAAAACATGGTATAACATAGAGTTCACTTGATGCTTAAAAATATGGTTTTGAATGTTAAAATTTGTAATTATGGCAAATTTATCAATAAAGTAGTGATAAGGCTTACTGCAAAAAGGTGATTTTAATAATCGAGTATGCAAGTATGAACAAACAACTATAAATGGATACACTATAGAAAGCCGGAAGCTAAATTGTATGATTGATCAATTTGCACTTTAAAGTTTATCCCTCTTGGTTGTAATGTGCCAAGAAATTGATGATTTTCTGATTCTTGAACTGTATCTTTAGTAATCGAACAAGAAAGAATGAATAGTTAAAATTAAGGATAACTTATTGAATTCAGTAAAACTTTTCTGCAAAGTGCCAAAGCTATGGCCTATAGAAATCGGTTATGTTGCAGTAATAAATTCTCACCAACCCACTTCGTACGCGTGTCGAAGATATAACAACTAAATTATTGAATGGAAAGTAATAGATGATATTGATCCAATACAACCTTTGCGATTTTTTTCACAACAAAAGTTACATTGATATGTATCATGTTATATATACAATTGTGGACTTCCTTTTTATCAGTTAAGATCAGTCAAGCACTTTGTGCAATTTGCTTTGAAGTAACACAACACAAACTGATAATAAACATGAAACATCATCTATGTAACACAATGGTATCTCAAAGGACCTTCCCGGCTAATAACAACATGATAAATGAACTTATTAGTAAGAGATATTTTAAAGTAATGAGGTTAATTGTCTGTTTTCATTTTTGTAAAGATTATCAATTACAGTCATTGGTTTATTACTGTTGTTGAATGTGTTATATAGGCCAATGACTAAAATCAAGGAGAGAAAAAACAAAGCTGGTGCATGGCATCCGATGTTTTTAGACAGAATGTTTTCTATTTACAAGTTATATTACACAAGTGATTAAAGTTTGTCTTTTTTCCTGAAATTAATACAAAGTTCGACTCTTAATTACTTTAGATTTAAGAATTTTCAATGGAAAATTGCACACTAAAGTCTATGATAAAAGTGATGACTTTTCTTTCCCAACTGTAAACTTTCCTTATCTTGAAGGTGATGTACCTCTAGCTCCATCTTAAAGAGTGTACATTTCACAGTTAGTCAGATATGCTCGAATTTGCAGTGGTGTTTCTGATATAATGACAAAAACCATTTCATTACAGAAAAAATTGCTAAAACAAGGTTATCGATACCACAAATTAGTCAAATCTTTTACTAGTTTCGTTCATAAATATGGGTATCTTATTGAACAATTTAACTGTACACGTCGTTTTCTGATTGTAAAAGGAATATCACATCCCGAATTCTACGGAAATGTAGTTTATAAGGCACGTAAATTCAAAAACAATCCTCTTGACATGGTAATTTGGCTTAAAAACTTAATAAAGAAAGGATACAAGTTGGAAGTTATAGTAAAATCTTTAAATTTGGTGTTTTTTGGTAGAAATATTGATAATTTGATAGTAACTCTAAAACATTAATCTTTTACTTTTTGACTATTGTATTGTTTCGAAGCATTACAGCGATCAAATGTGTCGGTTTTGTATGATGATATAATACTAAATCATTTGTTGTTTGAAGTGTTATGTTGGATTTAGAATCGATATGTTTGATTTTTTACATCAATCGATAAATGCTTCTTAGCTAGCTGTCAGTAACTGCGAGTGTTCTCAAGGGAGTTCCTTTACGTTTCGTTGTTCTCGTATAGTACTCTTGTCTCAGGTTCTCTCTTGGTGAATTGAACTTTTATCGATTTGATTTTTAAAGTGTGTTATTTTTGTGCTTTGTACAAGATAAACAATAGGGGGAAGGTTGGGCCCAAAAAACTAGTTTAACCCCGCCACATTTTATATGTGCCTGTCCTAAGCCAGGAATCCTTGTCAAAGCTTTTGTTTGTCCATGTCTACTATCTGTATTTTTATTTATGTCCAGAAATGGGTCTTTCTTTGATATTCTAGGGATTTGTTTGAATCTTATGTATTGTATTTTTAGTCTTGGGCCAATGCAAGACGGCGAGCAGTGACCTCTGGTCATGTTGAAGACTGCTGGCTGTTTTCCATTGTGATTTTTTAAATTGCCGTTTCTTTAATGTTGGTTGTGTCGCGTACACTTATTCCACATCTCTTTATCGTCCATCTTAAACCAAAATGGGTTTATCATCTTCTTGATCAGAACAGTGCTCCGACAAAAAAGAGGAAAAAAACAGCTACAAAAATTATTCATACATGCATGAAGATTCCCATAAAAAGTCTATATTGAAGGAAGTTCGTAATATGAAACAAATCAAGAAACAACACAATATATAATAAGGCACCTTACAATTTGTATTTGAATTAAGTTGACAATGACAGAATATTTTTCCGTAAGTCAAATGCTAGCGTGGCACAATGCACAGTAATTGTTTGCCGTTTAATTACTAATGCATTTGACATTTTGTCTTCCGCTGGTTATAACCTTTTCATAGCCCAGCTTGACAAGTGGGTGTATGTAGTAATTGTGTCCTTCCGTTACACTATGGGGTATACAGCTCGTGTCTGCATCCACCATAAACCCCCAAGGGCTTCACACAATTATTGCGACATAATTAATATGTACTGTTTAATTTATAAAAAAATCTGATTTTGGGCGCATTGGTGTTTGTTTGTGAGCAGGTACTCACAGTGGCAATCATTACAAACAGTCATTTTTTTGTAAATCTATGGTCATTTTCAGCTTGTAAGATGAAATCAGAAAATCTGGCATTTTGCGTTTCACTTATGTTGAAATCCTGTAGTTCGTTTGGATAATAGTGTTTAAATGATGAACAGAAAAAATATACGTTTTAATTTCTTAAAAGTGATTTTATCACATACAAAAATTGTTGTCTTGAAATTTGTTTTAATTTTAAATTCTAACACCCGTGAAGGTCTGGGCTGCTGATGGAGTTTTTATTCCCCGAGGTTAGCCACCTCCGGCATCAATACTTTTTGTGTTGAAGAATACATCAAAGCTGTAGATTATCCGTTTAAATTTCAAAATTGTCTAAATCTTTTGGTTCTGTTTACCTTAGCCATAGCTTGATCCTAGTCAGTATCTGGTTTTCCTTTTCGGCATTTTTAGCCATTGCGATCACTTGGCGTCCATCGTCGTCGTCGTCTGTCGTCCGTTAGACAAAATTTCAAAAATCTTCTCCTCTGAAACTCCTGAACAGAATTCAATGAAACTTTGCATGATTGTCATTATAAGAATTGGGGGATCGCCGTTTAAAGAGGGGTACCCCTTTTCCAAATTTGTACGCTTACATGTATATCTAAAAAAACCTACTGAACCGAAACTTGGTATGGTAATAGAGACTAATAATGATGTTCAACTTTATGAAAAAAAAATCGGTTGGAAGCAATTAGCGGCCATTTTGAAAAATGACAAAATTCAACACCTTTTTCAAACGACAATTTCACCTAAACTTCACACAAGTGTTCTAAAGGGTATTTCAAACAATCCAATTGTTATTATTTTTTCAAAATGGCCGCCGTTCAAAGAGATGAACGCTTGTTGAATCTATTATTGTGAAAATGAAAGGAGATAAATAATCAATTTAAGTTGTTCAGTTGATTTACATCTATCACAGCTGTTGCCCTTGGGAATACAATTTTAGCAATTGTTCACTTTTTGAGCTATATTTTGAAAATGAAAGGAGATGAATTATCAATGTTAAGCAAAAGTTTCTCAGTTAATCAAGATTTTTCAGTTTACAATTTCAGGTCAATTGGACAACTTTATTAGAGCTATTGCCCTTGGAAATGCCAATTATTTGCAAAATTTCAATTGAAAAGGTATTATTTTGAAAATAAAAGGAGATAATAGAAAATAATGAGATGTGGAATTAGTGTACGCGGCACAGCCCACAATCAAGCGGCTATTCAGAAAAAAAACACAATGGACAACCGCCAGTAGCCTTCAAGGAGACCAGTAGGCGCTGCTCGTGGTACATCAATTGGCCCATGGTCTAATTAAAATGCAATTATTCAAATCCAGTCATGGAAAAGTCACAGATAGACCCCTTCTTAAATAAAGAACAGAAAGCACCAAAAAGACAAGTGCAAACGAAAGCTATGTCAAGAATGCCTGGCTTAGGACATGCACATATAATATGTGGCGGTGTTAAACTAGTTTTTTTGGTCCAACCTTCCCCCTATCAATATTCCTAGACAAGGCACAGAAGCTAAACATACAATAAAGATTAAATAGATCAAAGTCCAATTCCATTAGAGAGAACCTTATACAACAGACAACAATAACAAACGAAGGGCAGTAAAGGAACTCTCTATAGAACACTCGCTGTTACTGACAGCTACCTGAGAATCATCAATTGACTGATGTAAAAAAATCAAACATATCGATTTTAAATCCGACACAACACTTCAAACAATAATAATTTGGCGAAGTGTCATCACACAAAACCGACATGCTGGATCTCTTTAATGCTACAAAATGACAATAGCAATAACGCCTATGGAAGTTTTAAAGTAAGTATCAAGTTATCAATATATATTAGAAAACAAAAGTTGCTCTGTAATTACTATTTATCGCTGCAAAATCTCAGGTCAATCAGACTAGCTGAGTTGTAATTATTGTCCTTGGTTTTGCCTATTTTGTGCAAAATTTCATTTGTCGAATTGTATTTTGAAAATTAAAGGAGATAACTAATGAATAAAAGAACGACATTTGCTCTATTAATTAAGATCTAACATTGTGTAAAAAAAATAATTAGATGGGATGCCCTTTATTACTTGGTTACCAGATGAGCGAGTCAGGACCTACGGGTCTCCTCTGTTGGTTTTATTGTTCAAAGCTCTACATATTCTGAATAAAGTGATTGGCTTTTTCAAATATTTTGAGTAGAGCGCCTCTGATGAGTCTTAAATAGACGAAACACGCGTCATGCGAAACAATTTTTGTTTGCTTGACACTTTGTTGTAATTCTTATTAACTCGATATCTTTCTATTTATGTAAGAAGAAAACCTAGAATCGTTTATTATTTATTATGACCGAATATAGAAAGCGTCTTTTTTACATATAACTTGCCACCAAACGCACAGAACGCAGAATTTGAGACTTAGGATAGGAGAAGTAAATAATTACAATTTGAAATCATGATATGCTGCCCCTGGGAAACTTTTCACAATACAATTTATTTTAAAGAGAACGTTTGAAGAATAGCTCTAATGTTTCAAATAATAAGCTTGAACAGGAAATGAAGTCTGTCACTTTAATTTGCCTTTTTAAAGAAAATGAGAATACAATTTCCCTTAAGGGTTAAGTTGTGCTGAAAAAATATTTTGAAATAATAATGTCACCTTTTTAAACTACAAGAACTTAAAGAATAAAGGTAATAACAAAAACTACCGAACTTGAATGATCAATCTCATAGTCCAGAGAAAATGACAAAAACGAATCAGTCATACCGGAGAATTGGCGGATCGCCATTTCCTGACGGGTGTACATGTGCTATAGCAAGCAGGAACTGCTTACTCTTCCGGAGCACCTGAGTTTACTCTTGTTTCGACTGGAGTTCGCGTTGTTGATTGATATTCAGTTGTTTTGTGTTTCCATGTTTTACATGTTGTCTGTTTTTGTCCTGTTCTTGTTGGTGTTTACTGGTTTTGTCTCTGCCCTTTCGGACCTTTGACATTCGGACACCCCATTGGTACCTCTGCTTCTTGTTACAGGCATTTCAAACGAAATGATGGAATAAACCAGGTTTTATGGCGCCAAACCTCCCTCTTCCATTGTGATCTTAGGATCCGGTAATGACCATAGAACACAACATAGTTGTGAGACACAATAGGGGTATTGAGGTGATCATTTCAGTACAGCAGACCAGTCAAACACTAATTAAAACAATTACCTACCATATCTTTTAACTCAATTTTGAACTTTTCTACTAGTGGCTGATAACGAAGAAAGAATTTTTTAGGGATCGTATGAGACTTATTTTCTTATAGCCCTGCTCCAAAAGTCGGTCACGATGAATGCAAGCTCTGGCATATCGAATAAGTTGTGAAATATAAACACCGTATGCAGGGCAAGTAGGTGTATTGCTCTGTAGATTAGGAAAATAATAATTTGAAAATTAGAATCGTCTCGTTTATCGTAAATATTTGAACTGAGATGACCACCTGGGTCAAATTCAAGGTGCAAATCCAAGAAAGACGTGAAGCAATTTGATTCGGTGGTCTCTTTAATCTCCAATTCTGGAGGATTGAAGGACATAAAGGTTCTATAAGTTTAATGTAATGTTTGTATACTCTTTGCATTTGAATTCACCATGGCCGACAGTTAGACCAAGAATACAAGAACATTCGTCTCATACGATACCTTAAAAAGATCCTCCTTCATTAGCAGCCACTGGTGAAAAAAAACAACATAATTATGCTGAACGTATTGTGATTAGTGTTTTGTTGATTGTTTTGCGCGCCTGAAACCTGGTTTGACCCACCATTTCATTTGAAATGCCTGTACAAAGTCAGAACAGTTGCAATCTTTAATGTTTTTGGTGTGTCTTCCATGTTTTGTTTGGTCTCTTAGACATTGAAATTGATACTCCAAGTTCGATAATTTTTTTTACCTTTATTTGGGTGAAATCGTCCAATACATGTAGTTTTTGCCAGTTTTTAACCGTTTTGTGTTATTGTCTATTTGCACATATTGCACTTAACTTTTTCAATTAATAATTATTATGCTTAATAACTGTAAACAATAAGTTGTAATAAAACTAATTGATAAGTACTACATTATGGTAGATTAGATTGTTCCTTTGAGGCAAAAATTGATAGTCAGTACACATTTTCCTTTGTCAATTGCTTAAAATAAGTAGGCAGAAAAACAAACAATACTTTCATACCTTAAAACCTTTATTTTTGGCATAACAATACTTCATTTTCAAAACGATTGATGATGCTCTTGCAGCTCATAAATACTTGCTCAAATAAAAATTGCGGATTCATGGAAGTCGGCTTCAAGTTTTGATTTATATATAACGCCCAAGGAAAACTCTGTACAAAGCTCTATTTCAAGTTTGATGGCTTCGACCATCCCAGTACCGACTGATCCGTTTTTCTAGGGCTTGTAAGATGAATCATAATGTCCTTGAAAGAGTGACACGTCTGACACACAAATTGGTAACACGGGTAATGTTTGCTGCTCGGCTGTTGTTATCACTCAAAAAATATTTACAGACGACATTATGCGCTCACAGACAAATTCAAAGTCTCTACACCTCATTTCAATACAGACGTTGGTTTGTCATTCAGTGATTGTATAATCGTCCATTTTAACGGATTTGTTTTACACATAATTTATCGTTAGCAAAGTGAAGATGGCGTCATACAAGAGGGAACTGCATATCCTGTCTATGTTCACTTTTGCTTTGAATTGATTTGTTGAGTTTACTTTATAGTAGAGTGACGGAATGTCAATTTTGAAAAAAATTAAATGACCCATCTGTCACATGGATTTTGAAAAGCTGTTTGATAAGCAAAATCATTCTTCTTTCAGGAAATGAATGTCGTCGCCATAATATCTGGTGCCATCATGTCAAAAATCAAGGTCAAAGGTCATGAGTGGAAAACGTTCCATGAAGTACAGAATAGTTAAAACGCGTTAAAATCTTAAAATAGGGAAACAAAATGAAAGCAACACCAAAAACGCTTAATATAAAGAACTATAAAGCTATTTCAAGAAAAAAATGTTTCAAATGACACACACAGACGCCACATCCGGTCTGCTAAAATTGTATGTAAAAAAGATTGTTTTTTTAATACAAAAATAGTTTTTTATTTATATTTTATTGACATTTTAGTTTTGTTTTTGTTCACATTATGAGCTGTGTTACCCAGGTTCACTATGGCAAATTATTTTACGGATCTTTATTCACGTATTTTGAGATCTGATCGAGTTTCCGTCACAGGTCAAGTTGCATAAAAAATAAAGATCGAATATATATTGAGATATTTTTGAAATATTCCATTCAGGATGGCAAAACAAAATAGGATAGTTTAAAATTAAGTATATTAAGGGTTTATTTCAATATTCACGTGTTATGCAAATGGTTTACACTCCTCCCATTTAAGAAATTTTGAACATGCAGCACACATCAATTTATGCTATTTTCCTCGTACACGTATATATATCTGACTACATTAGTGTGTCAAGTACGGCAATTACCCCTGAAATGGTTTGAAATAACAACACTTTAGAGAATCTGATTCTTCAGGCACCTTAACTGCATCAGTTTGGTGATAGCGACAGTTTTCCCTCATTTTGACAAAGACACAAACATGTGCACGAAAGATCCTAGCTATCCCTTACAGACAACATTTTTACAACTGCATAAACAAATCAAGTCTCTTAAAAAGACTGCAATGATTATTAAATAAAAAATAACAGGTTCAAAGTTTTATATTAGAAACTCTGGTTATATAAAACTGCAAAAAATCCTTTCTTTTTTCAATAGCGTCATGAATGCTGATTGTTTGCTAAGGCAGTCAGATTTGCAAAACGATCCGGATTCGTTTTCATTGCGTTATACAAAGCCTTTTTTGAAACAAAAAGTCGTGATGTCGAGTTACAACCACTAAGAGCATGTGCAAAAGGCAAAATCTGAACAAAAGTTGATGGAAGATATACCAGAGTGAATGAAATAATAAACCTTCTGCTATCTACATGATCTATAGAATTTTGAAATAACTCGGTTTGAAACCAGTGAGTTAGTCTGCTACTAGTATTGTTTTACTTCCAAGCATCATGATTTCGGCTATATCAGAGAGATGAACCTAAAATGAACATGAAATGATGATGAAATAGAAGAATTGGGGACACAAAGCCAATTGGGCTTGAAATTGACTGCCATTGTAATTTCTAAAATGGATGAAAGCTAGGTTTTGATCGGACAATTAAGCTTCGTACATGGGGATCCTGCGGGTCCTACTCTTATCGAGACCTGCATCAGGGTTCTTTTACATGCGAAAAAACTGAACATTTTATCCATTTTTTATGACAGTACTGCCCTAATTCAAACACCTGGGACACACATTCCAGTCGCTTTGTGGTCAAAGCGGCCCGACTCGATGTAAGTTTTCCGAGCGCTCTTTAATGTCCCTCTTTACCGACAAGCTTGCCGCTGTGGGCCTATTCCCCACCCACACCTTCACATGTGTTTTCCAACTGAATGAAGGAAATGCACACATAAACAAACTTCCTTTTTCACCTCTACTGAAATACATTTCGTCGACTTGTACAAGATGAAAGCTGCCTTTTTGTGATTACAAGACTAAAGAGGACATATGATCGCATACTGTAAACTTGGAATTTTTCCCGTCTTTTTTTTTGTAAATGTTACTGATCTCTCGCGTGTGGGAATAAAATCGCGTTCCATCTGATTACTTATACTTTATACGCTTGAAAAGAAAGCAATCGCGAGGGGGTATTTTTGCGGATAGTTTGAGTTTGCGAATTTAGGGAAAATAATCCCCAGACAAAAATTGTCTCGTAATCGATATTCTTCTGCAATTTTCCAAACTCTTCACTTTTTCCGGATTTTGGAAGTAACCAGCTAAATACAAAGCATTATTTTGGAAACTATGGTTATGTTTTTTCAGTATTATGAAATTTTTTGGCCGCCTAACTTAGATTTTTTTTAATAAGAAACTACCTTTAGGCAACGGAATCGTCAAAAAATGGTTTTAATTTTCTTTTACTTGATTTCTGTTAAAGCTTGATCTACTCTTTGAACCAAAAGACGCAACTTTAACACTGCTACATTCCTTATTCATATTTTTTATAATCAAAGTCAAACACACCAACTATTCAAACGCACCCACAGGTTTTTGTTTGTAAACTTCAAAAACAAACTACATTTTTCATAAATACTTGGTTTTCCGACTGTAAATATTGAATAAATTAACAAAAACAACTATAAATTTGGCAAACATAATTTACAAAGGAAATAAGTTAATATTGTAACAAAGAATGTAAACACAAATGACCTTGGAGTTAGAATTAAATCGATTTCGTTAAAGTGCTGTATATATTCCGAATAAAATACGTCATCTGCTCGAAAAAAAATCTTGAACTATTCATTATAACTTTAAGTTAAAAGCAATTTTCTAAAATCTAAATCGGCTATTATTTCATTATTACTCAATACTTCATAGCTATATAACTTTTTGAATGAAAAAGTGCAAGTTCGCTGTGGGAGTAGAGAAAAACTTCAAATTTTTAGGCATTTGTTTGCTCTTATTCGGATACAAATTACATCTACAAAAAACTAAAATTTATTTTGTTTACTGCGTCTAAAATCTTAATTAATCCTTATATTTTTGTTTTCTGATCACGAACTCTATAGTTAATAAGCGGAAATATTTTATTTTAAGGTTATATGGGGTGTAGGTACGTATGTGCCAAGGGGGTACCTCCGAAAAACGTCATTTTAACGTCAGATGGCACCACATTTTTATGCGACGACAAACATTTTTTGGAAGCTCAATAATCAATCTATCATTTTTGACAATCAAATTCCATGTGACAGGTGGGTCATTTAAACTCGAAAACTAAACGACTTTTTCACGTTTCGTCCCTCTACTATTAGCTTTGACCCGGCTTCAGTCTAGTTGTTTTGTTAATGTTAGAAGTATTGATAATTAGATAGTGACTTTAAAACGTTAATCTATTACATTTTGACTATTGTTTTGTTTTTAAGCATTATAGCGATCAAATATGTCGGTTTTGTGTGATGACATAACACTAAATTCAGTTGTTTGAAATGTTTTGTCTGATTTATAATCGATATGTTTGATTTTTTACATCAGTCGATAAATGCTTCTCAGCTAGCTGTCAGTAACTACCAGTGTTCTCAAGAAAGTTCCTCGACGTCTCGTTGTTTTCCTATTGTGCGCTTGTCCCAGGCTCTCTCTTGTTAGATTGAACTTTTATCAATTTGGTTTTTGGAGTGTGTTATTTTTGTGCTTTGTACAAGACAAGCAATAGGGGAAAGGTACGGCCAAAAAAAAGAGTCTAACCCAGCAACATTTATATGCCAGGCATTCTTGTGGAAGCTTTAATTTGTTTTTTCCTGTCATCTATCTATTTGTTGTTCTATATCCAGAAATAAATTGGTATTTCCTTGATAACTTAGGAATTGGTTTTGAATCTTATGTAATGTATTGTTCTTGATCCAAAGCAGGACACTGAGCAGTAAGCGCTCTGATCATGTTGAGGACTTCTTGCTGTTTTCCATTGTGAGTTTATAAATTGCCATTTCTTTGTGTTGGTTGTGTCGCCAACACATATTCCACATTTCTTTATCATCTATTGGCACAAGTTTCTATGCTGTGTGGTATATTGTAATTCTTCTTGTCTTTTGAGTAACTGATTTTGTGATTTATGTTTTTTGTCCCTTCGGTATCCCTTTATGTCTATATGAAATTGATGGCATTTGAAATGGAAAACTATTGTGTGTAGTAGTGCAATATGAAATTACATTATCCTCCAGTTCGTCTTTTTAAGATAATGAATACCATTGCTTCATAAAAAATCAACCATGCGTTAAGACAGTTAAACGATTGAAGAATGTTTAACAGAGATACCATGCGTAAAAGGTTAAAAAATATTTTTTTGTTTAGAATAGAATATGAATAGTAAGACTTCAAAACCAAAAACACTATACGTGATGCTAAATAAGAAATTCAAGAGACAATCTATGATATAGATTAGAATCGTAAGTACGGTAACAAAAATACGTAATGGAAAAGTAAAAAGATTCCAACTGAATGATTTCAGTAGATCGGAAACACAAAAAGAGTTAAATTCATAGATTTATTTCAATCACATTATCCAACATGAAAATTAACGTACAAAATTCAACACAAGCTAACAGTTTTAACGTTATCATAACATTAATATGATGTTAAATTAGCTCTTGGGAATTTAATTTCCAATAACTATAAATAAGTATTTTAAGTAGTTAAATATTTATTTAATGTTAAGACTAATTGCCTGAGTAAACCACAATGTCAGGACATTCCAAACAGAACGGGTTAGAACGGGTACTGGCAATGTTGTCCTTAGAGATGTAGTTCTACAAGATCTTGTTAATATAAAAAATAATTCTTATCACGTCAGGTACACCAGCACAGCAGAAATGCCCAGAGTACAAACTACCAGTTATGGTCTCAAGTCATTCAGATAATCAGCCCCTAAGATTTGGAATAGCCTCCCAAATGAGTTAAGGAACCAGTTCAGATCCCTCATCAATACATGGACAAGCCCATCCTGTTAATGTATTAGCTGCAAATCTTAGGTGTTGAATATCATATGGATTTCTTTCCCTTTTTAGCTACAGCCTTTTTGTAGCTGTTTTATTCGCTTAGCATGTTTTATGTGCTTTCCTACCATTTTGTTTTATTTTTGTGTGACTGTCTGTCTGCATGTATATGTTTTGCCTTATGTAATTTGTGTGTATTTTATGTTATTTATATGTCTTATGTACATGTCTGCATGCTATGTTATAATTGTCTTATGTCTGTATTATGCTAGTCGATATAAAAGCTCATGAGAGCCCATGTTGATTGTTAACCTGAAATTCGACTCTAAATAAAATTTACTTACTTACTTACTTATTACTTACTTAGAGACATTATAACACTTTAGATAAGAACACTTTTGGAACCATATAGCTTGCCAGTAGAAACGAAAAAAAAAACCCGAATCTATTTCTATATGGTATTTCTACATCTCATACATGTATATCTACAGGAACATGAAATAAAGGACATAACGGATTCAACTTTCGACAAAACTCTATGACAAACGTGATGACAAAAGATGGGAATGGTCCTGACGTCATGTTGTTTATATAACGCAAATAAATTTAAAAAAAACCCAATCCTTTCGGAATGAAAAGCTGGTTACTCTACAGGCCTCAATAGCTATATAAAGCTTTCATCTGATTTATCAGTAATTTCAATCAAAATTTATTTTAAAATTGTATATGTTTATTGTGATTTTTTTCTGTTTACGTAAATGGAAAACAAATGTAGCTATATGTTTTTGAAAAAGTGTTGTTTTGTCTTTCAAATACAGTGCAATACTCGTTATTCATAATTTTGTTCCTCTGGTACCCTAAGCTAGGATTTTGACAATTTTCCAAACTGCTCAAAGATGCTAAAAATTGCCATTTTTAAGGATACATATTGTCCATGGTAACGGATTTTCATCCTTATAGTTAAGAAATCCTAAAACATTAACATATCAGGACACACGTATCAAAACGCCAATCTTGGATTTTACATTTTGACTTAGCCACGGCCCCATGACATATTTTGATAATTTTACATTAAGCCATAAATTTAAGGAATTTTAAAGTAAAAAAATCGGTATGTGTTTGATATGAAACAAAATACATTTATAACATGTGATTTAATTGATTATGGCAATAAAAAAGAATTTTAGTGCCAGGAATAACGTTTACTTGGGGATTAGGGGTGTAAGGCTGAGATATCTGTCTATTTTAATAAAATTGACAGAAATTGTCAACTTTTGGAGATAAATTTATCATGAATGAAAGGTTAGACTATTAGCATATCATATATTTCCAAAAGACTGCTATTTTGTCTCTCCAAAAATATTTTTGCAATATTGTTTTCAGGCATTCCTTCTATGTAAATATGCTTCACAATTTTGCCATTTTAGCACATCTCTGAAATGGCTTCCAGGGCATATATCAGATGCAGCTATGTATAGCTGTTGAGGCCTGTTGGGCGGCCATCTTGGATTTCTCGAAGAAATAAATTTGCCTGAATAAGTCTTATAGGATGGCCAACTCCTCACAGGTTTATCCATTCGGGTCGTTCCTCGCCTCTTTACCAAACGCTGCAATTTACATTTCGGAAGATCTCGGATATTCACTGCGGACCACATAGCAACAGTACCGTCAAAATGGCGTCAACGTTTTTGACGCCTGGGAAAATTACAGAAATTAGCTGCTGTTTTTGCTTCCGAACTAAAATAACAAACTGCTATTCACTCTCTGGCTCCAAACTTTCAAAATTTTCAGCTTTGTTTTCTAAATTTCTATCAAAAAATGTATTTAAAGAACTCGTTCTATCAAAATCATCTGCCATCTACCGTGGCTGCTTTAACAAAGTGCAAAACTTTGTTATTTTTAAAGATGAGTAGACAGCAAACGTCTCTTAAAATATTGACGGTTTAACCAGTTCATGGAAAAGAATGGCAAACTTTTCGCCATCTGAGTAAGAATTCTGCTAATAAATGAACCACTCCCCCACCCAGAAAAAAAAACCAAAAAACCAATAAATACTAGATACAAGAGAAAAAAAATCATTCATGTGTTGCAGTCTTTGCTTAACTGGTTATTTAAGATTTGAAAAAAATAATTAAAGAAGTACCAAAAAGTTCATTGAAATGAGCACACACCAAACAAAAATAATTGGAGCTTCTCGGGCCATTTTAGATTTTGTCAAAAACAGATGAGGCAAAGAGGCTTCTAATTTATTTTTTTGATTTTGTCAATAAAGTGGATGAGGCAGCTTTTTACATTGTTAATACACAAAGCAGTGATGGGGAAGGTTATTTTTTCTTTTTATTTCACGAAAAAGCAATAGAAATGGACAATGAGGCTGTCTCAAAACATATGAAGCAGAGGCCTGAAAAGCTAAATATTTTATTTCTATTTTGCCATACAAGATCCATTCATTTTAAAATATATATAACAAATTAAAAATACACACCAAGCAAATGAAAAACAGTGTTGCTGAGTATGTATTAACCAATAAAAAAATGACTTCTGAAGCAAGGGATTCACCTCTTACACCAGTTTATTTTTATTAAAATAATTTAATGGTATTTCTGCTCTCAAAACTGGCAGTGGGTGGGTAATCAACCATTCAATTAGTTTTAAAAATGCCCCCCCCCCCAAAATAAAAAGCAACTTTTAGCCAACACCACACTGGTTAAGGTACACCAATAATTCAAGAGTGCAGTACAGCAAATATAAAAAAAAACACCTCATTACAATAAACTTTCAGCAAACAGGCAACAGCCAACACTCATAAATTGTGTTGAACGAAATCCCAAGTCCTTACATTTTATCAGTCAAGTCAAGGTACACATTCACAAACAATAAAGTTGATTTGAAATTGAAAAAAAATATATAACAATAGCAAAATGAACACAAAACATCAAAGTCAAAGCTGTAATTGAAAAAGTTTGAATCACATTCATTTGAAGACAAATACACTCATTTATGAGTTTGTCAATTAACATATGTTGCTATCTTCATGATCTCATATACATATTTTTTTCTTTTTCATGAATTGTAGCAAAGACACACCTCCAACTTGCATTCATACCAGTAGTTCTACACCTAACGCTGATGGTTTGTTGCCTTGGTAGGTTCAACATGCCATAATTTTCCAGTAAGGTATCATTAACAAGACATTTATTTTTTTACTTATAAACATGTATAACATAACAGGATTTTATTTATAAGGTTCAAAGTTGATTTTAAAAATTGCCTTTGGTCATATTCTTGGTTATGTTCAAAATGTTGACTCAAGTGTAATAAAAGATGTCAATGCAAAACATATATTTGTAATTTGTATAGGAATTACGTGCACTGGTATAAAAACTGTAGTGGTAGCCATAAAATCACCTGATGAGTACCCATGGCTGGGACGAAACAGTTTTTTTGCGTCAAACGTTTGTTCAAATATTTAACCTAAAAACATGGACTGTCTTAGGATACCCTCATTTGAAAAAATTAAATTATCTCCCCTTAATGATTAATTACTTGTGAGTGATCAAATTTCTTCATGTGAAGATTGGTGTAAAGTTTTATCAATTATCTATCCAGCTGGTATTTGGAGCAGTTGAAATAACGAGATATATGTTAACAGACATGTCAATGTATATATTCCAATGGGTATAATGCATGGTGTACGCTAGCAGATTGTAGAATTATATTAACCAGATTTTCAATTTGGAAACCTATCAAAAACTTACATCCTTGTAATATACACCAAATATTCATGAACAATCTGATATTACATAATAACTTTCCAGTTGAGGGGTTGTCTGCAATTGTAATGCACCCTAAAATGTTTTATTTGAAAAAATCTGTTTCTGCTTTGCCCACCTGCTGCCCGACATTCACCAATTTTTAACCCGAAATTTTCACTTTGTGAAATCGGGACAAAAATGAACTTACTTAGAAGGGACACTCATATGCACTGAAACTTTTCTTATTTAGCCTCAGACTGTTAATCCATGTCAGTATGTTATCAAACCTTGTTGCATTACAAAAGAATTAAAATGTCAATTTTTTAATAGCACATCTACACCTACACAGAACAGAATTAGAGAAAGATAGCAATGAAAATTGTTTTATTCATTTGTAAGTAAATATTCAATTTGATATTATTACCTGCATTGACAAAGTCAAAGGTATTTCTAGGAGATAGATCATTCTGTCAAGGGCACAATAGGGTAAAAACGGTTATCAGAATTGTCTATCGCTGACCATTAATGTGAAAAATTAACTTAATGAGTAAGCAGGAAGTAGATTACACAGGAACATTTTTATGAACTATTGATTAGTATATAGGTTATTTTTTATGAAATAAATGTGATAGTTTGATATCTATAGTTTTTAGTTGTTCTTATTGTTGATGTATTTCATGTATTTTACATGTTCTGTAAAGCGCATAGAATAATTGTATTTTAGAATGTGCTTCATAAATGTTTTAATAATAATATATAATTATAAAATGTTAACTGCCAAGCCAAATACAATAATAGGTGTTGTTCCAATCATCCAGCTAACCCTCAACTTTTTCCATCCTGTCAAATACAAATTATAATATGCATTTCCAACCGGTACTAGTATTATTTGTTGCCTGCCTTTTCATTTATTATCATTTGAAACACTCACTTCATATCTCTTGAGAATGTTAGGTCACAAAATCTTTAAAATTATTCAAACAAACATAAGAAGTAGATTTTGACCATTATCGGCATGATCGGTATATTTAATAGTTTAAAAAAATATGAATATAAAAAAAGTTTTCTGATCAACAGACCCTATTTTTTAAACATAAGTTATAAGAACAAATTTGCCTTTTATTTCATTTGGCCTAATACATATATACATATTATTAAATTTATGGTTGTTGTTGTGAATATGTTAATGAAGGCTTATATATCATGCATATGGATTCATATATGCCTTTTTTAAAGGTGTTCAAATAAACTGGTTTTTTTTTCAAATTGAATCATAGAATTTTACATACATACGTGTACAGCCGTCAAAGAAATTGGGAAGTGAAGTTCGGTTGACCGAATGCCTAATCTCATCAAATTTGCTATTTTTCCCTATATCCCTTAGGTTGTGTCATGCACATGCGCTTATCCAAATCTCATAATCTTCTAAGCTTATGTAAAGTCATTATTTGACTCAAAATAATGCACAGCCGAATGCATGACATGTCAAATAAGAAATTTCTTGAAGTACCGACCAGGATGAAAGGGGTTCTTGTATTTCTGGAAGGCTTTACGACAAAATATTTTTTTCATTAAACATATCAAAAGCATTTATTATTTCAAATAGCAGAAATCCTTTTTCAGAATATTTTTGTTACCGTCTGCTGCCAAAATAGTTTTTCATCAAAAATTATTTTCAAAATATTTTCAAGGGAAAAAAACAAGCTTCCATTTACAATTAAATTGTCAGTCCCTTAGCCTAAACAAGTTTGTGTATGGAAATAAAACCCAGTGAGTAGAACTTTGGCCTTGGCATTTCTAGATTAAAATTAGCAATGAATTATGATCGGACCTTAGGTAAAAAATTAATTTAATCATGATGCGTATCGAATCGTGGGAATGTGAAATCATTACAACCCTGTATGCAAGTTTATAGTTTTTGGGGTTTTTATTTTTGCCTAACTCCAGGCTTCGGTGTGCACGTTGTTCTACCAGGTAAACAGTGGAAAACAAGACTTTTCCCAAAGCCTACGGGTAGATTTACACCAACATGTGACTCTGACGTAACACATCTTAAATCAGAAAATTGTTCTTTTTTTAGTATGATGTCTGGGTAAACAGATTTAACTCCAGTGACAATTGTTTCATCATTTTCCATTGTCCCGCCATCAACTGACCTAACCATTTCAACAACAAAACAGGCCAATCCGCGAGAAAATAATCCCTTATAAAAAGACACCAAACGTATAGAATATTGGTATTTCATTCAGATTTCTATACTTTTTTGTTAAATGAACAATTTTTATTCTTTTTATTCATTTGAATTTGTTATTTTCAAAAAGTCAGCGTAGACCACACGATTCTTGTGATTTGAAGAAACCGATGGGTGCAGCGGGATAAGACAAACGTCGCGTAGCAGTGTAGTCGTTAGCCGCTGGGTTTTGGAGCTTGATAGGATGGTTGTTCAGTTGACGTATACTTTTCATATAATTAAAAAACTTGTTATTGGACATAATTTACAATTTTGCATGGTTTTCTAATGAACAGGCTCTTAATAGAATTACTGATGAAATCAAGAGTTCTCACAATATTATGCTTCATAATGAGGACTATATGTTATATTTGTTGCATACCTATAACTAGGCAGGCATATTTTCAAATGATATGTTTGTATTTGTCATCATCATGTTCAATGATGTTAGTTGTTTTCCACGCTAATAAATCAATGACTGTTTTTTTTAAAACATATGCATTATGATTTCGTTCAATGGCAAAATGTAAGACTTCACCCTAAGATTCTTCCTACCCCAGACATAGGTTGATCATCTTAGCAATAATTTGGATCCACATTTTGGTAATTTTGGTTTTATTGTTTTATGCTCTTCATAATCATATAGTGTTTGGCATTTTCAATATTTTTGGTAGAGCGCCTCTGATGAGTCTTGAATAGACGAAACGCGCGTCAGGCGTAGAAAAATTTATTGTCTGGAACTTTGTTGTCATTTATATTTCGAACACACGTGAAGGTTAGCACTGCTGGTGGAGTTTTAATTCCCCGAGGTTAGCCTGCTCCGGCACCAACACTTTTGTGTTGGAGAACACATCAAAGCTTATAATTATCTGTTTAAATTTCAAAATTGTCTAACCCTAAGGTTCTTCCTACCCCAGACATAGGTTGATCATCTTAGTAATAATTTGGTTACCCATTTTGGTAATTTTGGTTTTATTGTTTTATGCTCTTCATAATCATATAGTGTTTGGCATTTTCAATATTTTTGGTAGAGCGCCTCTGATGAGTCTTGGATAGACGAAACGCGCGTCAGGCGTAGCAAAATTTATTGTCTGTAACTTTGTTGTCATTTTTATTTCGTAACGAACAAATACTAAGTTCTTTACTACGTCACTATAAAAGTCGTATGGCTTCTGAATTCATAACAAGGGCTGCTTGATAAAACTTCTTGACAATTGTACCTTTTGACCTCCATCAATTCAAGCATACATTGACAGAGTTATTATGCAATGTTCACGATTCTACTTAACACTCCCTAGACACAATTAACTGACATTAGTGCATGCAATCTCCAATATTATACCATGATCTTGTTAAGCGGTAAATGACAACAGTTATGCAATGTTTGTTCTCCAGAGATAATTAGAATCATATTCTTCTTGAGACAACTTTGGCGTTTAAGATATGCTTTGTAAATAAATGTTACTTTTGCGAGCAAAAATTTATCAAATGAAATAAAAATTGGAAGAACATTTAATATCAAAATAACTATCACACAAAACCAATATAATTAATGGCTATAAGGCTCATAAATGAACCCCGCAATGGAAAAACAGCAAGTAGCCTTGAATGTAACAAGTGGTCGCTGCATGTTGTATTGCAGTTGCCTTAATATTCAAATGAATTAAGTAAATTTAGAATCAATCCTAAAAATTCAACGAAAGACCCTTTCTTAACATAGGGTCGACTTGTACAAACATCAGCTTTGATAATGAATCCTGGCCTAGGGCAGGAAAATATAAAGTGTGCTCGGAAATTATCAAGCTTTTTTGGCCTAACCTTCCCCTATATGATACTGATAATCAAAGCATAAACCACAGTTAAAATCAACTTGACAAAATTTTAAATTAACAGGAGAGAACCTGAATCATGAAGACAAGGAAGAAAAAAAGTGTCGAAAAGAGACTCTCTTTAGGACACTCGCAGTCACTCACAACTAGCTAATAGGCTTCTATCGACTGATGTTAAACATATCAAATATATCGATTTTTAATCAAACACAACACTTTGGTGATTTGGTGTTGTATCACAAAACCGATAAATTTGATCGAAGAAAAATGACACAAGTTTATACAAATAACAACTTGCATTTAAAAGTAAATATCAAATTAAAAGATTTTTACAAAATGTTCAGTGGTTTAAATGTGTTTTATATTGTTTGTTTTCTTCAAGATTTTCCTGTACATACTTCGTGACTGAATTGGTTTTGCTTTTTTTGATTTATGGCATTCAAAGGTATATATTTGCTTCTTACAGAGCAACCTTTTCAGTTAAATGAATAACTTGAAGAAAAAATGCTTTTATGTTTTTTTAAACCTTTGGAGTAATCTTGTATGATTTAGTATATTTTTGTGGAGAATAGTGCAATAAAGGTAACACCAAACTTCAGAATTTGGAGGATCAATCTCAAATCTTACGGAGCACCTGAGTTCACTCTTGTTTCGACTGGAGTTTGCGTTGTTGATTGATATTCAGTTATTTTGTGTTTCCATGTTTTACATGTTGTCTGTTTTTGTCCCGTTCTTGTTGGTGTTCACTGGTTTTGTCTCTGCCCTTCCGGGCTTTTGACATTCGGATACCCCATTGGTACATCTGCTTCTTCAGATATATAAATTAGATATAACATTGGTCCTGATTTGGTGCAGACATTTGAGTAGATGAGAGGAAAATGTTCGATAAATATATAAGCCTACTCATTAATTGGATATTTCAGCTGAACCAAATTTTAAGGGATCGAACTTCTCCTTCCTTATTTCAATGCGACTTAACAAAACAAAAACAAAATGGCTATGCAAAACAATAGTGATATATAGAACTGCACCTATCAGTGAAACAAACAGCCAAACACTTATCAAAAAAAAAATTTCCTACTTTTAAACTATCAATTACAAGAGACAATATCTGTTCTATTCTTTCCCGACACCCCTTCATTTCTTTGAAATGATGTTTAAAAAATCGTAATTTGACACTGGACGTCTTTATTGTTTGAAAGAATTTTTGCTAATATATACTGTCATATGAAATCATAACGTCTTTTCTTTTTAGCAACATTTTATTGAAATTCATAGGTACTAAGTGCTTGTCTTTGTAAGAAATCCTAAAAGTTGTCCAGGCCCCCGAAATAATATCTTTTAAACAAACAGTGCAACAATAAGCCACTTCTTAAAGACATGATTTAGTAAATGTTTATATGACTAATAAAGATGTGAGTTTCGGACTTTCTACATGTATGGAGATATGAAGCCATGGTATGACCTTTCATTATGACGTCTTTAGGGTAGAGTTTTCAGTTGAACCATCTCTTAAATAGATATGAAATTACTTGTTTAAGACAAAATTGAATGGTTTATAATAGACAAGGCATCATTGTCTAGATAAAAGGAACCGACCTGTTTCCTCCGAATAGTTGTAGGATTGGTTATACTTCGCAGTTAAAGAAGTGAACACTGCACTGACTTTAATATGAATCAATCTAAAATGCAACGATAAATACTATTAGATACTCGAATCTATCGGCACTGTAAAAAATATATATAACAATTGATTATTTTAAAAATTATATTAAAACAAGTCATCCATTTTACGCATTTAGCATGAATTACTTTAATTATGAACTTTCGGGTTTTTAATAGAGGATATAAAGGACAACAACGTACAAAATTACACAAGTTACTGTGAAGATGGTTTTTATTTGATATTTATTTAACATTCCTTTGATTTGGAAATTCACCGATTCTTTGTTGTAATTGCTCGTAAAACTATATTAACAATTGTTTTAATTCAGGACAGTAAAATTTTAATTTGTTTATAGCTATACAACGTTTTTTATTCAGTGCTATGATTCAGCTTAAGTCTTTTAAGTTAAAAACTCAAGTTATCTTGGAAAGGTTAATAACTTGTTTATCAGTGCATAACGGTTCAGCCTTTTGTTCCTTATTGCTTTGAGTTAATTAAAAATATATGATTTGATTATTAAAAAAACCATGAAATATTATATAATAATTCTTATCAGACATGCATTCATGCGCATACTCATTTCTGATTGGTCGAAACGTCATTGCCAGATCCGTTCATACTTTCATGAACGCCTCTGCCTCGTTTCCAATGTAAACAAATATGGTGGCGATGACGTCGTCCTAAATAACGAATTGTTTCCGAATTTATTTTTTTTAATTTTTTTTAAAAGGTTTAAATTTGAAGAATTATAAGGATTGAACACCTATTTTCGGTCGTTCATGCATGTATGAACGGATCTCTTCACTCACAAACTGTAACATGAACGGCCTTCGGCCATTCATTCAGTTTGTGAGCTCCGAGATCCGTTCATACATGCATGAACGACCGAAAATAGGTGTTCAATCCTATAATAAAATGATGTCTCAATGGACTTTTTCTGCTTATAATGATGAAATAAAATAACTGATGTTATTTCCTGTTAACAAAAAGTCGACGCTTTAAGGATAAATATGTCTGTTTTAATTTGGTTATATTAAGGCTTTTCACATTCCAATCATTGTCTTATTGCCAGGTTGCATGTATAGTGTTAGTCCTTGTTTAAATACAGGACAGACGTAAAGTAAGCCATTATACTGCCTAAAATACACGTAATAACATGTTATCAACGAAAATAAGGCAAAACGTTTCACATTCACATGTTTTGAGATGTTATATGGCCAAGATTATCTTACCCATCATATCAAAACTGAGTGTCATGCAATTTGATTTTATCATTTTCCAAAGCACTTTTTTGTTTTCTAAATGATTTAAAATTGATCCAGACATTATACTTTACTTCCTCTGACGCAGGTTTTGTCTATTCAAGACTCATCAGAGGCGCTCTACCCAAAATATTTGAAAAAAGCAATATAATTATTAAGAGCATAGAACAATGAAAAAAAAAAAAAAACAAAAAAAAAAAACCGAAATGTAGAACCAAAATATAACTAAGAACACCAACCTTTGTCTGGAATAGTGCCATTTATAGTGATAAATGAAAGTACCAATACGTCAATTGAATAAGTCACGGACATACAAAACACTTTTATTCATTTTGACTATTCAAAAAGACATAACAAAATATTTTTTTTCTTTATCACAATTAGGGAATGACCACAATGGTTTGCTTTCTATAAAGAAATAATAGCCTTTATGTTATTTCGAATAAACAAAAAAGTAATGTGGTCGTTTCTGATAAATTGATTTAACATTAATGTTTTTTTCCCCAAGAAATCATGATTTTAAACTTCATCCAGTGAGAAATAATAATATTTTTGTGATGTTGTACGCAACAGTGTCAACTTTTTATCCTTAATGTTACCTAAAGCACAGGTTTTTAGTTTTTAATTGTTTATGAACTAATATTTATCCGTATAGAAATTATTCTAGTATGCACTTCTTAGATGTGCAAATAAAGGTAATAACAAAACTACCGAACTTGAATGATCAATCTCATAGTTCAGAGAAAATGACAAAAACGAATCAGTCATACCGGAGAATTGGTGGATCGCAATGGTCCTGACTTGGTACAGGCATTTCAAACAAAATGGTGGGTTAAACCAGGTGTTATGGCGCCAAACCTCCCTCTTCCATTGCGATCTTAGGATCCGGTAATGACCATAGAACACAACATAGTTGTGAGACACAATAGGGATATTGAGGTGATCTGATCTCAAGTGATAAATCTTTCTTGGAATTGTGTATTAAAAGAGTCCATGTAGACAAAGCGGAGAAGATTTATTAAAACATTTTAGTAAATTTAAAATTTATGCTTGATTACATCACAATGTCGGTAAATCTTAAAAACGTAAATCTCTATAGGCTAAAATCGCTAAAACACTTTTTACTTTGCATCGGTCTGAAAAATACCAACAAATCAAGAGGACAGCTGCAAATAGCAGAATTTTTACAACTGATTAATTTCTTTACAAATCTTTTTCTGATAATGTTCACATTTCTAATTGATAAAATATGCTCTTATGATTGCAATGGAAGATCATTTAGACTATTGAATGTCATGGTAAATTGTATATTCTTTGAGGATTTAAACCGCAAATAGGTTCATTAAATTAAGAAAACAAACATTAATTTTAAAACCAAATCTATGAAGAAATATCTGAATCCAGATTCAAAAAAGAGTAGTTTTAAAATGAAATCTTTATGAAGCAAATATGAAACTTAAAACACAAATTCAATCATCACAATATTTCTACTTTGATAAATAGAACTTCATATTTAATAAACGTAAATATTTCCCAAAAGTTCTGTGAGAATTTGCAGCCCACGTGAATAGCGTCCTGGAATTTATAGCCTAGGATCCATTGTATTTACCATTAAGATACTAAACCAAAATTTTTCCATAACTTTTATAGATGCAACGTAAATCTTTGGTCATTTTAGTCATTTATGATATATTATAAAAAGTATTACTTTCAAGCTAATGAACTCATATAAGGTATAATTGACGTTTATGGACAGTCTGCAGAATCATGATTATAATCTCTTAAGTAAGATGGTTATGCAAAGTTATGTAACGGAGAGATTGGTCAAAAGATTTCAAGTTACGATGAACTGAATTACCTTGATTTCTTGGAACAACAAGTAGTTGGTGCTATATTTGACTTCCAAATATTTGGATTCAAATGCTGCTGATTTTTACTTCTCAAAACCGCACACGAAAACCTTTTCACAAAACCGTAGGGTAAACAATGATATTAAGGGTAAAAAAAAGCTGTGGCCTATTAAGTTTAGTGTGACAGCTAGTTCGTTATTACAGTGCTAGAAACGAATTTTGTGATTTGTATGGAAGAACAAAATGATTGACAGGCAACATGCTTACACATGGATATGACGTCCTCCGACTGTTGTCGTAGATGAAAAAATTTTATGGAAGTTCTTAAAGTCAAATACGGTATTTTTAGTTCAGATTTTAGGATCGTTTGGTATTTCTTTGCTTTCAGTTAATTGAGCTATATGTGTAAAGCAATTATAGGCTACTATCAGGGGTTAAATACGACGAGACTAGTGGCAGATATTGTCCTCATCTAAAAAACCAAACCGTCTTTCGTCAATAATTATTTCTGTCAATGACATCTGTTCTGGGTTTGTTTGTTTATTTTCAAAACTCTACTTTAAAAAGGAAATAGGATAATTGATATTCTACCAAGCAACTGCGATCATAATGGTTGATCCCTCAACCGAAACAATGTGAGTGATGTCCAGACAAAGATGTTTTTTATCAATATACCTATCAAAAGAAAAGCTTGACAGAAACATAGAAATATGGTCATCGACAACAAACACGAATTTAGTAGATGTAAATGTGTTTACAAGTTAATAGGGGACATAAGTCCCTTTTGCCGGTAGGAAATCACAAAGTGTATTTGTATAAAGTCACATGACTTCTATAGTTAGTACTGGTTTTCAAATTTCATTTCACTTTTTAAAAACTTTTCCATTTAAATGTCTAAAAAATACCAATTATTTTAAATTTTTTTCTGTAAATCAACATATTTTCCATATGCTAAAGAATTGCAATATAAGTTTTTAAAAGATGTTATTCAAGTTCATAGTCAAACACTTATGTAACACACTTTGTGACGTAACCAAAACAAATATGGCAGATGTCAGAATTATCTGAAAGGCAACTCCATATCCATGCATGAGTATTTGACCAAGTTTATGACCTTACCTTAACAAAGTGTGTTCTTTAGTTAGATAAAATTTATTACTGAACCGCAATAAAAATAGAGTGGGGTTGTCAACAAACATACTGCCACTGTGAGTGACTAGCAAAACAGACCAGCAGCTGGTGGGATACGTTGTGTATCACAAGACGCGGACCTCACTATAGAATAAACAGTACACTTTATGCAATGGTAAGGCAAAGCCAATATTTTTGACCAAGTCCAAGTTACGACAAACGTCCCTCAAACAGGTGTGCCCGTCTCATATTAAGTCATTAAGATCTATATTAATGCAAAGTTATTTCAGTCGTTTCTTTCAATCTGTCAAGTTCTGTCTGAAATCATCCCGCTATCGACATATTCTTATAATGAAATGTTGAATAGACAGTTTCCTGCCAGTCTTAAAGACAAATTTCCCGAATAAGTTGTAAGTAAAAACGCCAAAATGTAAAACCCAGAATTGCCTTCAAATCATAATTATCTTAAATTCAGGACTACATGTATTTGATATGATTATCACAAATTATACGTATATGCTTAATGCGCTGCAAACGGTTCCTTCTTTTAATAGGTTTGGAAATACCAAAAACCAAGAAGTCATTGGTAAAAAGCAGATTTCTTACAATTGATTAATTCCTTTTACAGATCATTTTCTGATAACTTGATTTATGTTGATATATCAAACAGATAGATCAAAATGGTCTGTTATGAATGTAAGACACGACCGATTTTTTTTCAAAGGCAATGTGAAGTTGGTTACTTTTTCGTTATTCATTTGATATTCATTTAATATTCATTTAACATTCGTTTAATATTCAATTAGCTTTCGTTTAACGTTCGTTGAATATTCATTTAACATTCGTTTAAAATTCATTTAACACTCAATCAATAAATATTAAACGAATGTTAAATGAATTTCAAATGAATATCAAAGGAATAACGAAAAAGTAACCAACTTCACAGTGCCATAATATATGCTGTTATACTGCAATACAGCGAGCAATGACAGGGACGTAGCTTTCCGTTTTTATTTGTTAGTGCAAAAGGCACCAGAGGTTTTGGTCTGATTGGGCTCTCTAGTGGGTCAAATGCAAAGTAATGGTTGGTAACTAAAGAGGACAAGCACCGCCAAAAAAATATTAAACCTCTCAGATGAACTTGATTGAAAATTAATATAATGTTATAATAACAAAATCGAATATTTAATGAATATCAAAAGAATGTTAAATGAATATTAAACGAATGTTAAACGAAAGTTAAATGAATATTAAACGAATGTTAAATGAATATCAAATGAATAACGAAAAAATAGCCAACTTCACATTGCCATCATTGATATGATAAATTGTGTATTGTTTGGATATCTTAATGCAAACAGGTTCATCTAATTCAACAAAACAAACATTAACTTTATAACTAATGAAAATTATATAGAAAAATGAAACTGATACAGATCCAGACACAAAGAAAAACTAAAAAAAAATAACTTCAATGTTAAAACATTTTATAGAAGTTATTAAACTTTAAACAAAAATTTAATTATCACAATATCTACATGTACCTCTGCTTCCTACACCTAGATATATAGAATTTTATATATTGATTGAAGGTTATATATTTGAAAACAACTGATAGAACTTTTGGTCAACGTGAAGTGAGATTTTGGACTTTTATATTGTAAAAAGTTATGCAATACGTTGACCGAAAACTAAGGCAGGTCAGGCTATCTTAATGAACAATTTTCCTTCACCTTTATGGACGAAACTAAAATCTTGGTCATTGTTGTTGTCGATGGTAAAATAAAAGAAGTATTATCTGTCAAGCTAATGGAATGAAGACTTGACTTTTATGTTAAATCTACAGAATCACAATTATAATCTCTTAAGTAAGAAGGTAATTTCAGGTGGTATTATTACAATTTAAAATGAACCAATCTTACTAATTTTTGGTACAATATATTTCCAGTGCCCTAATTGCTGGATTTACTTCCATTTTCGAAAGTTTAAGGCAAATAATATTTTAACATCGAACGTTTCATTTTTAACCTTCAGATTATTATATGAAAATGCTGCTGACCAGCAGAAGTGTACCATTTATTCTCCTGTACATTAATTCCACCATGGAAATATGATATACTTACCAATAATAAAGCGGTATCGCAGTCTGAACGTTAGATGTCCCTCTTGTAGGAGTTTCGTCTAAATCTAACTCCATGATTCCACGTATCATTATACTATTTTCTGTCAAAGACATCTGTTCTGGCCTTTGTACTCTGTCTCTTTATAGCCTCAACACTACTTATTTAAAGGAAATTAGATAATTGATATATTTTCCAAGCGGCTGGAATCACAATTGTTGATCTTATACTTCAATCAATGTGATGATTTTCAGGCAGAAAAAAAAGGGATTATTGAATCTTCTTCTCCATCAATACATAAAAGTTAGAAAAAGGATTGACAGTAACATTCAGTACGGAGATGATCACCTTAGCATCCCTAATATGTCATCACAAACCTGTTGTGTTTTGTGTAACTACCGGCTCCAAAGATCGGAATGGAAGAGGGAGGTTTGGTGCGCCTTAAAACCGGGTTTAATCCACCATTTCTTTGGAAATGCATGTACCAAGTCAGGAACATTTCGGTCTTTAATTTTTCCGGTGTGTCCTCCTTGTTTTGTCTCGTCTTATGGACATTTTAGATTGATTCTCCAAGATCGGTAATTTTGTTATCACCTTTATTTAACAACATGTAAATTCCTCTTTTTTACTTGACAACCCGCCCTTCAAATATATATTGAAGAAAAACAACGAGAAAAGAAAGCAATATTGGAACAAGCATTTTTGGTATTATTAATAAAAGATTAGTAAAGTTCGAAAAAAACTATTATCAGGAATAGAAGTTTTGTTTATGGTACAATTGAAGACAACGTAATGCAACGTAATGCAAACACATGTGAATGACACATCTAGATACATGTTATAAGTAAGATTTACAATCAGCTGCCCAAACTTGCATCAAAGTAAACAAGAGTACACTTAGTTGTCTTTGGAAAGAAAAGATCGTAAGCTGTTGCTTGGTACTATACAATTATCACCCTAGTTGGTGTGTGACCCGGTGGTTTCTATCCCCGAGTAAGACAGGTCATCCGAGGGCTGAAATTCATGTCCTGGTTAAAAGAAATATTGTTCTAAAGATGGCCCTCAATTTTTCAAATAGCTTCTTTTTATAGTACATTTTGATATGTTATAGCTTAAATATATAGCCAACAGGTTTGTATTAAGATAATTGGACATCATTCTGATGAAGCATAATATGTCACAAAATCAAAATTTCCGGTTTTAAATTTTGATTTTTTTTAAATTTAGGATTAACCTACATTTCGCTTATCTTTTGAGAATTTGTCAAGACTGTCATCAAATTATAAAACAATTATTCATAAAAATATCACGGAAAAATCCTTTATTAGTGACAGATCCTTGTTTGAAGACTTGTACACGATAAGCGAAATCGGGAGCATTTACAGTTTTATTGGCAGTTATATTGTGTATAAGCACATTGCAGCTACAAGACCAAGATGTCAAGTAAGAATTATTTTCCGCTATCTTTATTAACTACATTTTCCATGTGTTCTGTACATTACATAACCTGATTAAATCACAGTCAGCCGACCTTCAAATGATATTATTTGAAAAAAAGAGACGTGCCTCATTTATATCAAATGTAAACTAGCCTTTGTCATTCATTTAATACTTATGCCCTTCAGTATAAACGGGGCAATTCTAAAATAGGGGTTGGGTAGTCGATCTTCTGGTTTTAATATTATATTATCGAACCCAACTTCAAATTACAAAGAATGTATAAGACAACTGTATGTAATTAAGTTTGTCAGTTGCCTGACCAAGGTGGGTGGTTTTTTTCTGGGTAATCCGGTTTCTCCATGCTCCATAAAAGCTGACCGCCATGTGCAGCTCTTAAATGTCAAAAAAGGTCTTGAGATCAAATTTGCACTCACTCTTATTTCTAAAATTGAGATTGTAATCGTTTCAAATCCTTCAAGCCTTCTTTTCCCCTCTAACTTGGTACAAGGAGAAAGTATCACAAAATGTAGAACCAGTACGAATGTTTAAACGGTAATGGTGAGTTAAATTAGATTAAATGGCGCAAAACCGTCTACTTACGTTTCGAGCTTAGGAGCACATGGTTGTGGGACATAGGAATATAGAGGTGATCATGTCAGTACAAAAAACTGCCAGACACTAATCAAAAGAATCCAAAATCGTTCGTCTGACATTATTTTGAAATTCTATCAGTGACTGATATAAAATGAAAACATTTTAATGACTGTATTTTCTTATCACCTTTGCCTAATGACAGTGGTATAAAAATAAGAAAACAACTGCACAAGCTCTATTTCGATCGAATAAGCTTTACAAGATAAACAGCATGTAGAGATGAGAGGGTCGGTATAACCTTTCATGGGACAGCGTAATTAAAGGTTAACATATTCAATATGAATTTGCAATTAAACCCATTAAATTCTGAAAATCGGAAGCTTTGCATTTCTGCTCCATGATAACCGAAAAAGCGGGATTAAGTATTTGTTAAAGTAGACACGCAGGACGATTTCCCTCAACACACCCTCAGACGAAGTATTTTACTTTCTAGGTTTTCGAAAATTAATCATTTAAAAACAAACTTCGTCTCTTTTATGGTATATATTTGTTCTGAGATAACCACCTGATTCAAATTTGAGAAGCAATCTAAGAATTACGAGAAACAGGTAGATTTGGTGGTTTCTTACCTCTAACGTTGATGATACATTGAAGGGATTTATCTACAGTGCAAGGGAAAAACAAGATGTTCTTTCACTGAAGCATTTTTGACACCTTGTACCCTAGTTTTCATACAAATTCTAGATGAGCTTATATTGCTATCAACCTTTAACTTAGACCCATATTGTTCAACATTACACTCTATGATCACTGTCATAAAACAAAGAAAATAATCGTTTACAGCTTTGTTATTCTATGCGTATAAATTTCCCTCACATAAAATTACATATGTGAAATATAAAAAAGAATATTAATTGACAAAAAATGAGGAATATTCGATTAGAATGAAAGTTTTATTATAACTGCTGAGCCGGTATTGATCGTTACGACGGAAGACATAGGCAAGGCGTATAAAGATACCAATGTAATGATCGGTGTGCATCGCACATATTTAAATTATTCACAATGTAAACTAGTTTTACTTTATAAAACAATCCGTTACTTCTAAGCAAAAATTTGTGATAGATTCACGATTTAATTCTGGAAAAGCTAATTCGGTAATATCGAAACATGGTTTAGGTTGTAGAAAGGAAACCTATTTTACGTTTAAAAACAAATGCAAAACTGTTTAAGAAGATAGAAAGTTTCGTTAAAATATACAATATAGTGACAAATTCTATTTCAAAGTTACATGAATTAATAATGAATGAAACCAAAAATTTGTCGGGTTTAATAAACCAACCTTTACCAAAGGAGATCTTATTCAATGATGAGAACCTCATGGCGGTCGTGGCTTATTCCGTGTTGTTTATCATTGCTGCGTGCGGAAACCTTACCGTCTTTATTACGCTATTCAGAAACCGACATCTAAAATCGAGAGTAAACCTTTTTATATTGCACCTATCGTTAGCGGACCTCATTGTAGCTTTTATCATGTTACCCATGGAAATTATATGGCATGCAACAGTGGCATGGGAGGCAGGAGATGCCGCTTGTAGGATATTGATGTTTTTTCGGACGTTTGGTCTCTATCTTTCATCTTTTATTTTGGTGACTATAAGTTTAGACCGCTACTTTGCCATTATTCACCCTTTAAGTTTGAATGACGCAAACAAAAGAGGAAAAATAATGTTAATGTTGTCGTGGATATTTAGTTCTGTAGCAAGTATACCACAGGTAAGTGACACGGTTTGTTCATATTTTTGTTGTTGTATACACAGATTTCATACCCCAATGGTGCAGGTGCTAAATACAACCCTTCCTTATTTCAGTAATAAACAAGACATTGTATCCATCCTCATGATATCCATCTGTCCCTTTAAAAAATGAAAGTACAAACATGTTGCTTGCTATGAACTGTAAATGTGGATATTTTTTTAAACATAGCAAATGAATAGATTTAACAAAAACTTTCTCAATTTGACAATGCTAAGAAGATGTAAGGACGAAAAGGACCCTTTTTGAGTCACAAATGGCGTTTCGATATTAAAGGACCATTTAACTTGAAGCCTTAATTAATCGATTCTAATTTCTAATGTTAAGCTAAATGAGTGGTACGTTTTTGGGTGAAGATGTTACATGATATGGAAAAAAAACTAAAATTAGAAGTCGATATGCAGACTAATTTGCAATTTTAGTTACCACTTAAATAATAAAAAAGTAAGTGAAAACCATTTCTAGTAAAACGAAGCCGATGTAAAACAAATATTCGGATTTAATAAATAGAAAATTGATTTCTTAAACAAGAACAGATTTCCTTAAATGAATCTTGATTTCCTTTACCATGAAAACTGGTTTCCTTGAACAAAACACCTAATGGTATTTGCTCAAACAGGAACACTTATTTTCTTGAATAAAGGAGACTTTTTGCTTAAAATAAGCTGATTTCGTTGAGCAAAAAAAATTGATTTGTTTGAACAAAAACAGGTATTTATTAGAACAAAAAAACTTAATTCATTGATTAATTGCACTTATTTACTAGAAATCAACATTAATTTTCTTATACTAATTTATGAATAAAAAAAGGTATTACCGATAAATTTTTGTCACCAAGAAATTTTATTGAAACAATAAAAAATGGTTTTATTGCAAATAAACTTGGTTATTTTTTTGGTTAATTACATGTATACCTGAAAATACTTTTTAATATTGATATATTATATAAGCTACGTGTAGTTTGTTATAAGGGAATGCTATTGTAACAAGCTATGGGGATCCTATATGAAGATTAATGTGTATGAAAGGCATAGACAAATAAACCATAAAAACAATAAGCTGTCAACTAAAACTTGTGTAAATGAATTCTTTGTAAAGGTTTATTAGCCAATTATTAAGAATTAATACTTTATGAGTATTTCAATAACGAGTCACATCCTATTATATTTGACTTATTATCGTCATTTTAGAGCATATGCTATATACTATCATTTCCTTGTTAGATATTCACGTCTGCACGTGTGCTAACACATTGTTATGTTGTTTCCCAATTGTTGTCGTCACTCATGATCTTTCACGGAAGACATCTTGTGATTGTAGACACAAACGGAATTTCTTTCTCTCAGATGAGCACAGAAATGTGTGTTGCCTCCCTTTACATAATTAAATTGTTAGCAAAGTGACGGGTGTACTAAAACAAGAAAGAATTGCTTAGGGACGGACCATTAAACTGAAGGGGGCATTGGATTTTTGTTTTGGTAAAAAGAATATCTATTGTTTGAAGGTGGTGGGACAAAATACTTTTTTTTCATTATAAACATTAAATTATAAAGCAAACATCCTTATTCAGAATATTTTTTTCTTACCCTCTGATGTCAAAATCATTTATTATTCATCTAAAAACCTTATCAAAATATTTTTGTAGGAAAATAATTCCCTCTTCAAGTAAAATGATTGGTCCATTACTCTTTCAAGCCGTTTACTCTCGTTAAAGGGTTTTTGTTTTGTCTTCCTTTACCGGATTTGATACACTGATTTGACTGTTGGCAACGCGACTGGTGTGCTATAGCAAACAGGAACTGCTTAGAGCATCAGAGTTCACTCTCATTTCGACTTGAGTTCGCGTTGTTGATTGATATTCAGTTAGTTTTGTGTTTCCATGTTTTACATGTTGTCTGTTTTTTGTCCCGTTCTTGACGGTGTTTACTGGTTTTGTCTCTGCCCTTTTGGACTTTTGACATTCGGATAACCCATTGGTACCTCTGCTTCCTCGACTTGATTGCACTTTTGAGATTGTTGATTAATTATGTGTTTTTTATGTTGTTTGTCTTATGTTTTGTGATGTTGATATGTCTAGCTAATTTGTCCTGACCTTTTCTGACTAACAACACACGATTGCACCATTGGCGCACTTTTGCTTCTTTTTATAACGTTTCAACGAAAGTGTTAGGTAATAACACACAAAACATAGCTGTATTTGATTAATATGGTTATTTGATAAAATTCAAATGTATGAAAATTTGATCATCATGGTTATTGCAAAACATTCAAATGTATGAAAATTTGATTATTATGGTTATTTCAATAAATTCAAATGTACGAAAATTTGATTACGTATGGTATTCAGAATAACACTTGAATATTTTTTATTTGTATGTTTTTTTCTGTTTCAAATTTTTGAAATCTAAATTGATATCAAAGAAATAGAATTGCTAATCCGTTAATGGTTTAAGGTGCAATAGCAAAATTGGAAAAAACCCCACATAAACTCTGGTTCAAACAATGATTATTGCTCAGGTTTAGCTGATGAAGTCGTTATGTCTAAGCGTGTGGGACTTGCATCGATTTAGTTGGCAGAACGTCACGTCTGACTCAAAAAATGGTAATACAAGGTTGTGTTGTTCTTTGGTTGCTGTCTTCACTTGGAATTCTATGGAAGGCATCATGTACGCATAGACAAATATTGGATTTCTATCTTTCAGATGCATGGTTTGTCATAGGTTTTTGTTTTGTCTTCCATAATCGAATTTGACACGCTGAATTGACCTTTGGCAGCTCGACGGATGTGCTATAGCAAGCTGGAACTGCTTACTTTTCCGTAGCACCCGAATTCAATCTCATTGGGACTTGAGTCCACGTTGTTGATTTTCGTATCTTTGTGTTTAATGTTGTCGATTTTATCGTCCTGTTTGCGTTGGTGCTCATTTGGAATTTTGACTTTCGAATACCAAATCGGTACACACAACCTGTACGAAAGTTAACATCAAGTCATTTAGACATCTCTGCTCCAACCGGTCTCAGTTTAAAATTCGTCTATTCAATTTTTATATAAAACACTTTTTCTAAAATAAAAATAATAATTTCGACGACAGTTAAAGTGGTAGAACATGAAATCTGTACTGTGATAATTTTTACATTCAGTCTATGAAGCAGACTTGTCACAAAATTAACTTGACCAGACCTGTCACAAGAACGCGACTGCTTTAAAAAGCAGACATGGACTTATGACTGCTCTCAAGTTAACTTAGAACCATTGGTATAATATAGAATGGATATGGTGAGCTGCAAAGTTAGAAAGGGTGTCCGTGTGCCAACAGTGATGAAAATCATCTTTTTAAAGCCGTTGACACCGGAAAATCCAGCATGGGGTTGAGCTGGAATCGAACCCATACTCTGTCATCTATGGCAACTTCGCCTGCACTGTGTCCAGCGCCCTAGACCACTAGACCACCTAGGCTAGATAAAAAATCTATCTTTCGGTTGCATAGTTAAGCCTCCTCGTAGACAATCTAAGGTTGTAACACAGTACACGATGAACATTAGGTGGGTAGGGAGAGAAAGATAGAGAATTGGATCGCAACTGGTATAGTAATATAAGCATATATATGATAAATGGCGTTGCGTACAGCTCTGTAAAGTAATTGGTATAATATAGAATGGATATGGTGAGCTGCAAAGTTAGAAAGGGTGTCCGTGTGCCAACAGTGATGAAAATCATCTTTTTAAAGCCGTTGACACCGGAAAATCCAGCATGGGGTTGAGCTGGAATCGAACAACGCCATTTATCATATATATGCTTATATTACTATACCAGTAAAACAAAAATAATGTAAAAAAACTGCCACTTGTTAAATTTTTGCAGAGTTATTGCTTATACGGCTAAAAATACGTCTGTTTGTTTAAAGGTTGCAAATATATATACCCAGTTAGTATTATAGTTATTTCAAGAAGAATATCAGAAATGAGATTTAAAGGCGATAACATCGATAGGGGAAAACATCTACGTCAAGGGCATCTATTTAATAAAAGAGGGACATACATTGATTTACGCATTGAATAAGAAAATAATGACATTCAACTATCTCATTTAGGATATTGAAAGAATTATGAAATTTGATAATCTTATCGATTATTGTTTTTATGATGTTCTTTAAATAGATTGAATTTAACATTACATCATAAAACAGCTGTTTTATTTGGCATGACGTCTGCTGTAAAAAACAATTTATCACATTTCTATGAAATTAATTTGGTTTAAATGGTTAAATTTTAGAATTTTTTATTTATTTGGTATAAAAAGTAATATATATCTTATACATTTCATTTCATTGCTATGATGTTGTATTAATATTGTTTAAAACTTAATCGGTTAAATACTATATCATTCTATCTAAATCTTACGTAAAAAGACATTAAAGCTAATAAAGTTACACAAATAGGAATTAATGATAAGATGTGGAATAAGTGTACGCGACACAGCCCACATAACAAGCGGCAATTTAGAAAAAAACCACAATGGACAACCTTCAAGGAGAATTTGAATTACATGAAAACTCAAACAGCGCTTAGTTGTGGGGCCATTAAAATGTACCAATAAACCTCTTTCAGTTCAGTTGGTTTTAAAATCTACCATATAGAAATATTTTGATTGTTGGTATCTAGAAATGGTGTCAATCAAATGGAGACCCAAAATAATCCGAAAAAACTGATGGAAGTTCCTAACGCTTAATCGGTTTCATCAGTAAGAGCATCAATACGTTTCATTTTTCCGCACTTTATAATGAAAGTCCATCTGCACAGCTCAAATCATGATTAGCACAGGTAACTAAATTCAGTACGTTTAAAAAACGCAGGTACACATACATGACATATCTGTTAGTCGATTATACAGAGACTTATTATGTCATCTTTGAATCTGAGAAAAGAAAAAAAAAACATATACGGGCAAAACATCGACATGGTCAACTTTCTTACTGACAACATTTTGTTCAGTTAGGTGGACAATCATTTCTTGAACAAAAATATCAAAGACTTGCTCTCTCCTTTGACATAACTTTCTGTTATATTGGTGATGTCCTTTCACTGAATATTTCTCGATTTGGTGACTTAATTCATCTCATATATCCTCAAGATCCTGATATAAAGGCCAGAAGAGATTCTAGGGAGTTAATTTAACATCTTAATGTACATCTTGAAATTAATAGACACTAAAGGTAGGTTTTCAACACAATTCTTTGTGATGACTTCAACTTTCAAATCGTAAACTTCCCTACTTGTGTAACATGAGCATAAGGGACTTGCATCAATTTTCATGGTAGTAGCACAGGGTAGCGTTATTCCTCAGATTTTGTGTTTACTGAAGAATGTTGAGGAAATACATCTGTGCTCATAGAAATATTTTGGGTTTTCTTTCTATCTGATGAGAACAATATAAATTACAACAAAATTCCAGACAATAAATTTTGTTACGTCTGACGTGCGTTTCGTCTATTCAAAACTCATCAGACTCTCTACCAAACGTTGGAAATGCCAAACACTATATGAATATAAAGAGCATAGAACAATTATACAAAAAATGCCGAACTAGAAATCCAAATTATTACTAAGGCCAACTCTGTCTGGGGTAGGAAAAACCGTAGGGTTTTGACAATTTTGAAATTCAAACAGATAATTTATAGCTTTGATGTGTTCAACACAAAAGTGTTGATACCAGAGCGGGCTAACCTCGGGGAATTAAAACACCACCAGAAGCGCTAACCGTCACGGATGTTAGAAATACAAATTACAACAAATGTCGGTTTTCCGTAGGTTTGTTTTGTCCTCTTCTACAGCTTTTTACACTCTGAATTGACCATTAGCAAAGCCACCGGTTATTTTATGTAAAGAAGAACTGCTTACTCTTTCGGAGCACATGGGTTCACTCTAGTTACGAATTGAGTTAGTTTTGTTGATTGGTATATATTTTTTTGTTTTTGTGTTTTCTGCTTCTTCAGGCTGTACTCGTTCATGTTACTTTGGATTCATTTATCTCTTTTAACCTTACGTTCCGTTATATTGATGATGTCCTTTCACTGACCAATTCTCGATTTGGTGACTTTCTCCATCTCATATATCCCCCGGAACTTGAGATAAAGGACACAACGGATTCTAGGAAGTCTGCTTCATATTTAGATCTACATCTCGAAATAGACTCTCAAGGAAAACTATCAGCAAAGCTATATGACAAACGTGATGACTTCAACTTCCCAATCGTCAACTTTCCCTTCGTGTGTAGCAACATTCCGTCCGCTCCAGCTTATGGAGTTTACGTATCACAATTGATTCGTTACTCCAGAGCTTGTGGGAGTTACATCGATTTCCTTGGCAGAGCGTCACGTTTGACACAGAAATTGCTAACACAGGGTTATGTTGCTCCTCGGTTGCTGTCTTCACTCAAGAAATTGTACGGTAGACACCATGTACTCATAGATAAATATGGGATTTCTATCTCTCAGATGAGTGCAGATGTCGGTTTGTCATAGAGTTTTGTTTTGTCTTCCTTTACCGGATTTGACACACTGAATTGGAAATTGGCAGCGCGGCGGGTGTGCTATAGCAGGCAGGAACCGCTTACTCTTCCGGAGCACCCGAGTTCACTCTTGTTACGACTTGAGTTCGCGTTGTTGATTTCTGTTCGGTCGTTTTTATGTTTTGTGTTTCCTTGTGCTGTTCTTGTTCATGTTTACCGGTTTTGTCGTTGCCTTTTCGGACTTTTGACACTAGAATGCCCCTTTGGTGCCTCTGCTTATTTATGTGGGTACCTATTTTCGTGGTTTGATAAAAATTGATAGGTTTGTGTATTCTTAAATTGTGGTTCTGAAATAAAAAATCAATGCTACATTTCTTTTTCGTGGGGCATCAAATTCCGTGGGTAAAGTCCATCCACAAAAATTGATACCCCAATAATAATGAAACCACAGTAATTGAATCTTCTGTATTTTCTTAAAGTAAATAAAAACAGGAAATGTATTACATTACACTCGTTTTGTTATAAAAAATGTTCCAAAAGATTTTCTTAATATGTTGTAAAGTGTCTCACTCTAAGACCGGTAGTTAGATTCATGATTTCACAATCGTTCGCCATTTCGAAAGTGGACACATGTTTATCCAATCACTGACAAGTGTTTACAAAATTTCTATGAAAGATCTTAGGCATTCAGCGTTTGTTTTTCATATTAGAACATAACTTCTTAATTGTAAAAACGCGACAAATTTTAACATGTTTAAATCTGGTTCAACCAAAGATCGTCTTTAACTTCAATTGACTTTAATATCTAGAAGCAATTCTGATTCTTTCAAAACAATGGGTGTTACTTGCTTTAAAATTATATGTTGAAGACAAATCGTTAATAAAAATGGAAGATCGCAATGATCCAGGCATTTGAAAAGAAATGGGGGGGGGGGGGGGTTAAACCAGATTTTAGAGCACGCAAAACCTTCCTCTTCCATTGCGATCTTTGGGTCAGATAGTAGCGCAAAATACGTTTGTGAAGACATAATAGGGGTGTTGAGGTGATCAATAGTAGAAATAAATTATTTATTGTTATTCACAGCTCAGCATTTTTCAGATTTTTCTTGACGCGTTTTCACGATGTCATTTAAACATTTCGGAGAAAAACAGACAGATAGACATAGACAATCGGACCCCGAAATTAAAGATTTTTTCTCATTATACATAACTTCTTAAGTTTGTGCAGAGAATTGTAAAATTATAGGTTGTTTTTTTTTCTATCCATTGTTGTGATGCTATATTAGATTTTTATCTTCCATTTAATTTTGTGCGGATGCAAATTCTATTTCTATTTCAATTCCTTTAACAAAGACGTCTACACGAATTAACTGAAAACGAGAAATATAACATGGAAAATGAGCATATCCCGTCTTAATTAAAACTTTAATTAGAACCGAAATAGATTTGACATTAAACCTCACTGAAATGTCAAAACTGTAATATTTCTAGAAATTAAATTCATTTGGTTTTGTGACTTGAATTGATGATTTACATAAGAAAATTAACCCATATGTACGATATGCTTTAACATGTAAAAAAATAGACAGGTATTTTCTTAGTGAAATCAGGCAAGTTGAGATTCAGGATTTTATTTGCCTACGTTACTACGTAATTTGGCAAGCTCTTTAACAGCCACAATGAAGTAATAAAAAATTATAGAAAGCGTTATCAAATGATAAATAAAGCATATCTCAAGTTCAGTTCATTTTCCTAAGAATTGATTATTAAAAGTAGGCGAATTAAATTGAATGTCATGGAAGTAGAAGCCAGTATTTTACACGGTATAACTATTTTTGTGTAAGAAGCGTTAAATGTATCTGTAACAGACAATTGTAGTTAACCAATCACAACTGGTCCGTTTTCCCAGAGTTTGTGGGACTTACATTGATTTCCTTGGCAGGCGCCACCTTTGACACTAGCACAGGTCATGTTACTCTTTACTTATACTTCATTAAATGTAAATGGGAGACGTCATGCTCTCATTGACAAATATAGGATTATTATCTCTCAGTAGAGTGCAGATGTTGGTGTGTCACGTTTTTTTTTGGTTCTCCCGCAGTTAGTAACGCTACCAGTGTGTTATAACTAAAATATTGCTTACCCGTCAGGAGCAACTGAGTTAACTCGTTACGACTTGAGTTCGCGTTGCTGATTCTTGTTCTGTTACATGTATTATGTTTGTGTGGTTTCTCGTTTTTTTATATGTATTGTTTTGTTTCGGGTTTTGTATTTGAATTTTCATACTTAAAACATGCAAATGCCCCATACTTTCTAAGTTAGTCTATATGAAGTTCAAGCTGTAGATAGGCCGGAAAACTATCAGTTTTATATATGTTACAGTAAATATGTGTAATCAGTAAATACACGTATTTACTGAAATTTAGGAAATACGTGAATTTACTAAGGCACCCAGTAAATACGTGTATTTACTAAAAATGGTCAGTAAATACATGAATTTCCTAAACTTTTGAGGAGATTTTACACGTTTTTACTGATACTTATTTTAAAAGATAAAACTTTGTAGATTATAATTTTCTGTATCAAATTTGTTAAAAAGTCAATACAAAAACAATGTTATAAGCATTTTACTATTTTTCATAAATTTAAAATGTTTGTGAATTGTTTTTTTTTCAACATTTTCAATTTTGTTACATATTCTACATAGCTTTATGCTTATTAGTTCTGTGCAGTGCCGGGTGGCGAATAGGTCTGCAGCAGAGCCTAGCCTGTCGATTAAGGGTCTTGGTATGAGATGGCACACGTCCCAGTCGTTTTTTTTTGTGCCAAACAACCTGGCTTGACATCAGGTTATGAGCGCTTTATTTTAGACCTTCAATGACAAATTTAGCGCCACTAAGCATTATAAGCAATGTTCACCACATATTTTAAAACTAAAAGGATTTTACAAAGCTTACTATAAAAATATATTCAATATTATCTGATTATTACCCCAAAACTTGTAAACTTTAATTAAGCCCTTAATAAATGTTAAGCATAAACAAAGTTTTAAACCTACAGATTGAAGTTATATACTACATTTGGTTTCACAAACCATGTTCAGTTAATACGTGTAAAATGTGAAAGAAAAATCAGTAAATACACGTATTTACTGGTCAATCCAGGAAATACATGTATTTCCTAAATTGCCCAGTAAATACACGAATTTACTAACAGCTTTAGGAAATTCACGTATTTACTGATTACACGAATTTACTGTAACATATATAAAGCCTGATTTTTTAAAACCACAGATTGAGTTCACAAGCAGTTCTATTCATAAAGACGACTCCGTTTCACATATAACTCCGAAAAACGTAGCTGAACAATTCGTAATAGTCTAAACCACGATTAAAAAGGGAAGTTACAAGAAAGTAGGAGGAAATTGACAGTTTTGAGATTAATTATTAAGGTCACTCTGAAGCACTTTATTACATTACAATAATGCAGTGGATAAACCTTGTTGATAATTTTCACCACGAAAGCAGACTGAAAAAGGGACGGATACCGAACTGAATTAAAGGCAAACGCATAATGACAGAATAATACGGAACATGACTTTAGGTATGAAATCGTGTGTTGTACAATTTTGATGCTGTATTAAATTTAGAAGTTTCCTTCTCATTTTTGAGAGTACGATTGTTTGACACTTCTGATTTTCAACTGTTTAATTGTTTTTATGAGAGGTTACTCCTCGATATATGCAGAAATAGCACAACACATTGAACTGTTTTTATGACACCTACCGTGATAGTTGTTCGTTAAATTTTGCGATTATGACACAGTTTTAATTCTGAGGTGAGCCAAGTTCATTCAGCATGTCATCATCAATATGATTTATCTTAGGAGGGTCCTCATGTTTGTTTTTTTTTATTCAGTTAATACCGTCTATAACTAGCAGAGTTACAAGCAATTAAACGAAAGAGATGGAAAAAACCGGCTAAACATCTACAAATTTTCATTATTTTTGAATTCGGTAATACGTAACATAAAGAATAAAACATTTTTATATTAAATTCGGTAGGAAAAGCAGCTTTCAAACCATGTTTAACTTACCTTTTTTGGGAATGCATGCATTCACTCAACACCTATAAGTCCCCCATTTCTCCAGTTCGTCTTTGACTTGTTTTTTGTTTTATTTTCTATTACTCTAGTTCGGATTTTTGTCACATGTACCAGTATTATCTTTGTTTAAAAAGGCAAAAAGCAAGTTTTTCATTATTTTCTTTTTAATCAGTTAAGATAATTAGTACATGCAAAAGATAAACATTCAAAAGAAATAAAATACATGTAACGAAAAGATAAAAAACAAAATGAACGATTAAGATCGAATGTTTAGGATGAAAGGACAAATCAAGAAAACAGATCCTTTAATAAGTTAAAGATTACAATGGTCATAACTAGATACAGAATGTTAAAAAGCATTGGTGAATAGCAGGAAGCAATCACATAAAATACTGCAACTTGTTACCCTTTTGTGTGGTGTTAGACCACCCGTGTTTCTACTGGCCAATTAAACGATGGTAAGAATGAAGTGAAAAGGAGAAAAAAATGAACTTGTGTAAAAACAGATACCAGACACTTTGTTAAACTTTGTAGAATTTTTAGACATATGTTTTGAACATCACATAAACGAAACTTACATCAAAGGAGGAAAGCTCGCAAATCAAGGACAATTTCTATAACCGAAGAATAAACATTGATTGACATATTTAAACTCTAATATTGATATCTCATTTATAATTTGAAAATTAAAGAACCCTATGATTTTCTTTATTTTTGTGTTATTAAAATAGATCTATTTCAAAACTACATCACATAACAGCTGTTTCCTTGAAGTAGGTTTATAATTGTTGTCAGTTGAGTGGCCTTCCTTTTTATACCAATCATTTCTGATTTGTACCACAATCAACTTTATATAAAACTAAATGCGTTTATAAAATTGTAATTATTACACGTTAGTGACTGACTATTCAGTCAAGTTCAGAACCAGTTTGCTGGTCAATACACGCGGCCAATAATCTGTATCTTGAGGTTCTAGCCCATTTAGAAATTTGCTTGGTGACGAAAACACCAAATAGAAAAAATAATGAGACGTGGTATATGTGTACGCAACACAGCCCACAATCAAACGGCAATTCAGACAACCGCCAGCAGCCTTTTACAAGGCCAGTAGGCGCTGCTCGCGGTTCTGCAATTGGCCCAGACTCCAAATAAAATGCATATAATTCAAATCTAGTATTTAAACAGTCACAGATAGACCCACTTCTTAATAAGAAGGAAGCAGAGGTACCAATGGGGTATCTGAATGTCAAAAGTCCGAAAGGGCAGAGACAAAACCAGTAAACAACAAGAACGGGACAAAAACAGACAACATGTAAAACATGGAAACACAAAATAACTGAATATTAATCAGCAACGCGAACTCCAGTCGAAACAAGGGTGAACTCAGATGTTCCGGAAGAGTAAGCAGTTCCTGCTTGCTATAGCACACCCGTCGCGTTGGCAATAGTCCATTCAGCGTGTCAAATCCGGTAAAGGAAGACAAAACAACACCCTATGACAAACCAACATCTGCACTCATCTGAGAGATCGAAATCCCATATTTGTCTATAAGTGCATGATGTCTTCCGAAAAATTTCTTGAGTGAAGACAGCAATCGAGGAACAGAAAACATCAAAAAGACAAGTACAAACGAAAGCTTTGTCAAAGATTCCTAGCTAAGGACAGGCACATATAACAAAAAAGCAGCCAAAAAAGGAAAATGACAATAATGGCTCGTATTTTAATAATGCCGATGATTTAATTTGTTAATTTAACATCATATTGAAGTCTTTGGGAACTTGGCAGCCGAAATCCCGATTGGTTGATGTATTAGATACTCAAAACATATATCTGTAGTCAAGAAGGTTAACAAAGAATAAATCAACATGGTCGAATACATTTTGGCGAAATTAACCACGTAAAAGGCAAATTTGGTAATACATGTATATCGAACAAATTTTGTATGTGTGTATTTGGTTGACAATATGCCTATGACCTCATTAATTTTATATTGTCATTCACCGCTGTGCATAAAGCGAAGGTGAACCCATTGGACAATCGAAAGTTGTTATTCCGAAAAGGCAAAGACAAAAGCCGTAGGCATATAATCATCACAAAAAATCACAAAACATTCAAACACATATTATAACCAAAACACAATCAGAGGTGTGAATTCCTGTTATGAAGCAAGAGTCATTATTTGTTTTTATTTTCTTTACCGTTTATATATCGAAAAAATATCTTTGCTTAAATAAGCAATTAATGAGGAAGGATAATAATGGCTTTGATTTTAGCACTCTCCTTCCAGTTAATTTTACTCAAATTATAAGGAGAACATAAATGCTTAATGAAAATCTTTATGTTTTATTGTCCGAGCTTTTAAGCTTAATGTAAATACATTACTTGTTGCATTAATGCCTTTCTCACTTTAATCAATAAATTTAAAATCAAAGATAGGCATGTTTTCACAATTAAGGTCTGTGCAGTCGTCAAAGATATATTATTCTAATACTCTTCAAAATCTCTTTATTTTTTCAGTATGGTTTTATTCAAATGCACTGTTTGAATTTGAAATTGAATAATTGAGAACACTGTTTGAGTTTTCTTGTTGATTGAATTCTTGTCGGCATCATGCTTGTTAATCCAATGTTTTTTTCTATACTTTAGTTCTTGTGTGTTTTATTTTAAATATTAATGTCGGTTTTTGAAGCTCGAAATATTATTTTTTTAGTCTTTTATGATCACCTCAAGCTTTACCACAGCTTCATACAAAGAGTGTTTTGTTTGTCGAAGCGTGTTATAAAATTTCTATGGACTATATATTGTTCCTTGCTCCCCATCATCAAATAATGATTGGCATTTTCAATATTTTTGGTAGAGCACCTCTGATGAGTCTTGAATAGACGAAACACGCGTCAGGCGTAGCAAATTTTGAACTTTGTTGTCAGTTTCATTTCGAATACCCGTGAAGGTTAGCACTGCTGGTGGAGTTTTAATTCCCCGAGGTTAGTCCGATCCGGCACCAACACTTTTGTTTTGGAGAACACATCAAAGTTTTAAATTATCCGTTTAAATTTTAGAAATCTAAACCCTAAGAGTCTTCCTACCCCAGACATGGCTTAATCAGCTTAGTAATTATTAGGAGCCCCAGTTTGTTATTTTTGTTTTTTGTTCTACGCTCTTCATTATCATTTAATGTTTGGCATTTTCAATACTTTTGGTAGAGCGCCTCTTATGAGTCTTGTATAGACGACACGCGCGTCAGGCGTAGCAACATTTCAAAAATCTTCCTCTCTGAAACTAGTAAACCAATTTTACTGAAACTTGGTAGGAATGATATATTCCATGTTGCCTACAAACAATTTTCATTTTCAATTGATCAGATAAAAAAAACATGGCCGCCGTTGCTAAAAATAGAACAGGGGGTAAAACAGAAGTTTTCTGTGCAAATAACTCAAAAACGATAACATGTATCAACATTCTGGTTTTGGTAAAGTAATCAGCACGTCAAAATCTACCTACTCCGAAATTTTGAAGATATTCTAAAAAACCATGTGGGAGTAGTTGCCCCTTTTCTTAGTTATTTCTGCTTTTTGCACTTATTTTGTCTTTTATCTCAAAAACTATATAAGATATTGAAGTAATTTCAATTGCATATTGTTCAGCTAATTACGCTGTACAAAATTGCCAATGTCGAAATTGTCAGATGACCCCTTAAAGGAGTTACAGCCCCTTATACGGCCCAAAAATGGTTTTAGCCTGATATATTTTGAACTATAGAAGATAGAGAAAATGTTGTGCTTGCTTAAATGTTCAGCTTATTGAGATCTCCAAAATTGTCCATTAGGTTGAAATTTTCAAATTACTCCTTATAGGGTTTAGGGCCCCTTAAAACACAAAAATAGTGATTTAAGCCTTAAAGATTGTGAACTATTGCAGGTAGAGAAAAGGTTTTGCTTGCTTTAATGTTCAGCTAATTGCAATCTACAAAATTGTCCATAAGGTCGAAATTGTCAGATGACTCCTTAAAGGGGGATATGGCCCATTAACCGCCAAAAAATAGTGGTTTTATTCTTATAGAATGTGAATATAAGCAGATACAATAATGGTTGTGCTTGCTTAAATGTTAAGCAAATTGGGCTATTTAAAATCTCCACAGTGTCAAAGTTGTCATATGCCCCTTTTAGGGGTTATGTAACGGTCCCTTAATTAACATTTTATCATGTTTTTTGTCTATATAATGAAACTATTGCAGATAGAAAAAAGCTGTTGCTTAATAATCCACAGATGCAAATATCTTTCCAATTTCTTAACCGAACCCATCGAAACAAGTATCAAACAATGCGGAATACATTAAGAAGTATTTTGCAATCTTTTGTTTCAAATAAAACTTTACTAAGAAGCAAAATGAAATTGATGTAGATTTAATACTTACTTAACTAATATTTCTACAAAACATATTTTGTTAGGTTTAATGACTTGATTTCATGGGTTACATGAGACAATTAACCAATATGTACCATATGTATAAAATGTAGAAGGAGAGACTGATTCGTCTTTTAAAAAAGTAAAATCAGGCGTTGAAATACCAAATTTCGTGGTGTTAATCTTATCGTCTTTTGCTTAATTGATTCAATTTTTTCGCCGTGTTAGAACTTATTTTTTGCAAAAAAGTCCAAAACACTAAATGCTTTAACTGTTGAGATATAAACAGCTCAACACATTTACGAGAAAAGTGTTAAGCAAACTTTTTTCATTCTTTATGAAAAACATTCACCAGCTGAAAAAAGACGTACCGAGGCGTTATAAGCGCATTAGCTTTTATAATGTAAAATGTATCTTGATGTTCATCATATCTAGAGTAAATCCATATCCTTTGATCAAATTAAGAAAATTCGAATGAACATTTTGTTATTGCTCAGGGTTGTCAAGTTGATTTTTATACAATTTTTCAAAAATAGAAATGAAATCAATTTTAATAGCTGTTTTTGAATTTTGTCACATTACACCATCAAACTTAAAAGAAGAAAAGAATATTTTTGTCACACTGAACACAATCAAAATATCGACAAAGGTCACAACAAAACCACCGCACTTTGCAGCCAATCTTAAATGTCTCATAGAAAAGATAAAACAAGGCAGATATACCGGAGTAAGATCACAATGGTCCTGATTTGGTACAGGATTAGATGTTTGTTTTATAACTAGCAGTTTTATTATATCAGGCAGTGATGACAAACGGCGAGCAACTTATTTCCGTAAGCGAATCAGTTGTCGTTCTTAGAGTAGACAAACATGGACGAACACCTTTGTACAGAACACTTTAGGGTGAATAATATTTATATGATAAAATAATTGCAGACAAAGGTATAAATAACAAAACTACGAACTGGGATGATCAGTGTTAATTTCAAAAATAAAAGACAAATCAAGAAGAAGACCTATAGAAGACCTCCACTGCTTTTTATTATCCGATTCATATAAATCTTTTTTGGAAAAATAAAACAATTAATAAGCCGTGTTATCCCTCTTTAATTTTCATGTATCAAATAATTGTTCTGAATTCTTATTTGTTTAGAGAGAAATTGAGATTCAGGATTTTATAATCCTTTGTCATAACATAATTGGGCTTACTCTTAACCACTTACAAAAGAGTGATTACGAAATTTCTATGATAGCTGTATCTAATGTTTTACAAAGTATAACTTTGAATTGTGTGTGTTTGATTTGATCAAATATTGAAAGCTTACACGCTAAATTAGAGTTGCCAGTATTCCATACGAAATAATGTATATTTTGTAATACTCGTTTATTCGTTATGCTCATTGTTTGTTTGTATTTAACATTTTTATGATATTTTGGCAAACTGAAATAAATTGGCTTAAAATTAAGCCGGGAAGCTAACTTTATGATGAATGCATAGTTGCCTGCTCAAAATATTTTTCGGATGATGTTGAAAATTCAAATTGACCTTCATGCTATTGTATCAATAACCTGTGTAAAACTAACATCTTAATAGACATTTTCACTATAAGCCGAAACCGAAACCGATACCGAAATCGACCGGACCTGAATTCAACTGTTCAGAAAACATTTATTTTGTGAAACTTTGAATGTCCGATAAAAATGTTAAGTGTTAAACCTTAAAAGTCGAATTTATTTGTGCATATGTTTACTTGGCAAGTTTCAGCATTCTAATTCAGCTCTAGCGGCTACCTTTCAAGAATTCTTACAGTTGACTGAATATAATGTAATGTAATGGCCTCCAAAACGGTTTCCGCATTGGTACCTCTTTGCTCTAAACGTTTTGTTATTTTTGTTTTTTTTTTAATTTGTACAGATACAAAATTGAAACCTTAAACAATCGATACAAATTTTAAGGCTATAAAGAACAAATTACTTTTGTACTGCATGTTTATCTCTCGTCTGAGTTTAAACTTAATTAACCAATGAAATGTGTGAAATTAAAACACAGCAAACTGAATTAGTCCCATCTTAATTGCATAAATTCCACCAATACAAAATTTAGTTGGTTTTACTGTTTGATGATATTATGTATTGCATAACACTGTTAATCCACATACAAATGTGCACCAAACAACAGGCAACGTCTGATCGTTGAATTTCAAATTAAGGTTGTGTCATTTATTTTGTTTTCTCAATCATTGTTTCGTGAAGTGGTTTTGAATCGAATTGAAGAGTACTAAGTCGTCAATGTTCACAATGCGTTACAGGTATTATTAAACAGGTTCCTTATTTTAATTGAATAGGACAATTAAATAACAAAAATCTGTAAGTGATATTCAAACATAGGTTTTTAATATTTAAAAAAAATTGCAGAATGAAATATCACTATACAACTTACCAGGCCTAAATGGTATACATATTTTCTTTTGATGTAGAAGTAAAAACTCTTTGGTTTTGCGAAAAAAGGCTTTATATATCTTAACACAAAACCATCAGACAAAGGACAAGACGAATAGAAATAAAACGAACAACATCTATCCATTGTTTGATATGATCTGTAATTAAGGTAACCAATATCTACCGTGTGCATCATCGAGTGCATCGAAATGTTAGATAAATGCAACAATATCTTGGAACTGAGGCGCCTGCGTACTCGGGTACGCTCATTCTGCATACACCAGTACACCAGAAAGTGATAAAAGCTATTTATATACACTGTTTGATATAAGAAAAATTTACATCTCAGCACAAATGGTGCGAAATCTGGCGATGTTCCTTTTCCTTACCCTTTAAATGGTGAATTTCTCTGAAGTATGATAAGGCGTTAAGTTACCAATTAAGGTTGTGTCATCAAGTTAGTCACTTGTATAATTGGTTTTATAATTGTTTGCTGTTTGAGATCTGAATGTTTTACTTAACACGAAAAAAAACATTGTTATTGAAACTAAAGCTTCAATTACTACATACTCGTATAATTACAGCAGACATGACATAGTGTTACACAAATAAGTCTAAGTTGTGCACTTAACAAATCACTCGACTCATCGAAGGCGGCATAGCCATTACCACTAACAAGATAAAGCATACAATTACAAAAACGTGTACACAAAAATCATATTAAACAATTAAGAACTGAATAAGGTGAGAGCTGTAACATAAAAAACACCACTTATTTAACACATCAATGCCCAAGGAGGAAAAAACTGACAATCATGATTTTGTCATTATTTTTGTACTTTCTGGTGACATTCCATCCATGCATTCGATGAAATAATCACATAACATAGATGCAAGCAAAGCTTTACTGCTGGGTCATCAAAACCTACCAATATACTACTATTACCTCTTTTAGTTCTGTTAATATCAACATCGACGGCAATCAAATCCGACCTGCAAGAAACCTTCGATTATATTTCTAAAAAAAAAATTGTGTTAATCAAAGTTGATTTCTCACACATGCAATAGACTTTAGCCAACAATTGCAAATTTCAATGGGCAATAATTGGGGAGCCATTGCTTGCTGATTTTATTCTTCATTTATATAAAGCGAACTTCTTACAATGACAGACAAAGTGATCACAGACTAGCTCTAGCTCTATTGCGACGGATGTGCTTTAGCAAGCAGGAATTGTTAACTCTTACGTAGCACCTTAGTTCACTCTCTCAACGACTAGAATTCGCGTTGTTGATATTCAGTTTATTTTGTGATTCCATTTTTTATTTGTTTTTTGTTTTTTTCGTCACGTTCCCGTTGGTGTTTAATTGTTTTTAGACTTTTGAAGTTCAGATGCCCCATTGGCACTTTTGCTTCTTTCTATCCTATAATTTTACATTCGTTAACATTGATGATATCCATTCAGTCACAATTATTTGTTTAGTGACATTTTACATTACATATTTTAAGGTTGAGATTAATAACACACCAGTAGAAAGTCAAGAAGTTTTATTATTTCCTTAAAAGAGCGCCACAGCTTACAAATAAATTGCTTTACAGGGTTATTTTCTCATTGATTGTTGTCTTTACTAAATATATTTTACGGAAGACATCAGGCACTCGAAGCAAATGACGAATTTTTATCTTTTAGTTGAGTACAGATTTAAGTTTGTCAAAGAGTTGACATTTCTTCTTTTTTTCTCTATTTACCAAATAAAGGTAATAACAAAACTACCGAACTTGAATGATCAATCTCATAGTTCAGAGAAAATGACAAAAATGAATCAGTCATACCGGAGAATGGGTGGATCGCAATGGTCCTGACTTGGTATAGGCGAAATGGTGGGTTAAACCAGGTTTTATGGCGCCAAACCTCCCTCTTCCATTGCGATCTTAGGATCCGGTAATGACCATAGAACACAACATAGTTGTGAGACACAATAGGAATATTGAGGTGATCATCTCAGTACAGAAGACCAGTCAAACACTAATTAAAACAATTGACTATCATATATTTTAACTCAATTTTGAACTTTTCTACTAGTGGCTGATAACGAAGAAAGTACTTTTTTAGTGATCGTATGAGACGTATTTTCTTATAGCCCTGCTCCAAAAGTCGGTCACGAAGAAATCGGTGTCTGATAAAAAAATCTGTGAAATGTGTGCAAGCTCTGGCATATCGAATAAGTTGTGAAATATAAACACCGTATGCAGGAGAAGTAGGTATATTGCTCTGTAGATAAGGAAAATTAATAATTTGAAAATTAAAATCGTCTCGTTTATCGTAATTTTTTGTACTGAGATGACCACCTGGGTCAAATTCGAGGTGCAAATCCAAGAAAGACGTGAAGCAATTTGATTCGGTGGTCTCTTTAATCTCCAATTCCGGAGGATATATTGAAGGAATCCATCTACCAAATGAAGTGTTATTGCCAGAAAGGACATCATCAATATATCTGAATGTAAGATTAAATGACCTTGCCTCTTTCATCTTTTGTTCTTTACGAGTCCCTGAAGAAATTCAGTCTCGTAAGAGTATAAAACAAATCAGCGAGGAGAGGAGCACAGTTTGTGCTGATTTGTTGTTGAAAAATCTCTCCTCCGAAGGTGACAAATATGTTGTCAATGAGGAAATCAAGCATACTGCAAACTTGTTCCAGTGTGTAACAAATTTTATCTTTGAAAGATGTTTTTGAAAAGAAGGTAAAATTATAACCCAAAACAACAAAATTCCTAGAGTTTGAAAAGTTTTTTTTTAAAGTAAGATATAGAACTTTGGAAATATGGGTTAAAGAACACTTACTTGAAGCAGAGATAAAACGAGATTTATATGGATTTTTGTGCAATTTAGGTATCCAGTACATAGTAGGTAACTTAAAGTATGTCGGGGCAACTCGAAGCGCTGTGGTCGCTATGATATGATCGTCAATGATACTTGATTCTGTCGAATGCGCGGGAACGAAAGTGTTCGAATTTTTTAATTCGTGCATTAAAACCTCAAGGTAATACTTTCTTCATACCACAACGACATTGTAAGCTGCTTTATCGGCGGGAACAAACACGTATCGCAAACCAAGTAAACGGATTTTTGACTTTATTCGATTAAGGTAAGTATTAGGCCTAAAATCTACAAATGAATTTTGAAATTGGCTAATTCTGAGTTGAACAATTGCCATAAATTTATTAATAAAACGGTCGAGAGATTTTGAGTCGGCCCCTTCTCTCCTGATCCAAGATTTGCAATAAGAGAGAAGGGAAGTTTTGATACAATTTAGGCAGGAATTCCAATTAATTTTAGTGGGTGGTTTAAACTTTGGTCCTTTTTCAAGAAATTGATAACCTCTGGGTCATTGACGATTGACAGGTCTCCGGTAACAACATGATCACAAGGAGCATATCTGAAATCAGATTTAGCACAGTCGCATGATAAAGGAATATTCGTGTCTAGTTCTTCATCAGTTGTAGTTGTTGTATAATTAAAAATAATGTTACGTGTAGGTTTCTTATATTTATAAGATACAATAGGTGGTTCGGTATTAGAAAAATAAGGTGGAATGAGATCTTGAATATTAGGATCAATAAATATACTAGATATATTTATGAAGTCAAGTCCTCTATTAATGTAGGTTAATTTTATAAAATGTCGAATGTGGTCTTCTGGGTTTTCAATTTTGGGAAACAGTTTATAATAACAAAAAGAAGACATGATGAGTGCACCTTCATATAATGGACTTGCATGAGATATAGTACTACATTCCAAACGGATACTGTTTAATTTAGAAATGGGTATAGAACATAATTTACAAAACAGATGATGATGTCCATTATTTTTAAAGATTTTAATAAGATCAGTAATACTTGAGTCAGAGCGATGTTGTTTTCTGACATTACGATTTATTCGTTTACCATGCGACCGTTTGTTCCGTTTACGAGGAATCACTAAATTCATGACATGTATGTTTGATGATCTAGATATGCTACCCTGTCCCATGATGTTATCGTTAAGACTCAGAGGGTGTGCAGTTTGTATTTTTTTGTCCAATCAAGTTCAGCAAGTCGTCTTTCTCTACGAAACTGTCTTTTACTTAAATATAAATCTCTATTAATAATTTCAAGTGGCTGAACTTTAATATACTTAATGTTGTGGTTGTGTTTATGTAAGTGTTGATAAAGATAGCATTTATACTTTTTAAAGCGGCGAAAGCGATACAGATGTTCAGAAGTTCTTTTCGACAAATACCTACCAGTCTCCCCGACATACTGAGTATTACATTTAGGATCAAGATATTACATAAATTAAATTTGTTGTGCGTCAGTTAACATCTTGGGTCAATTTAGTAGAGAAAGTTCGTCCATTTATACTAGATGTAACAGTGGTGTTTCTGATTAACCTGTTTCACGTTTGTCATTTCGAAGCACTACAGGGTAAGACTTTAGGATATCCACGAAAAGAGCTATTAAACGTATTGCATGTGTTATGAAGATTCTTTTGTTGTTTGGTATTTGATGATTGGACTGATGGTTTAAAAGAATTTACGGTATAGGAAGAGTGGCTGGTTATATTAGATTGAATGTTATTGTTGGATGTGGATATCCTAGCTTGTGGTTTTGAGTTGTTGTATTTTTTACCATTTCGTAAAATCATGATTAAGGTTGTAAGGAGAGAAAGGGATGTTCCATGACAAAACAGGACAGGACCGAAAAATGTATGCATTCAGCATTATATAATAAAAAAAAGTACCACAGTAAAAGGGTCTTTCTAAAACTACTAGCGATTCCCGACAAGGTTCATAATACACGCGACAACACGGAAACAAATAAAGGGATTAGTAGAATAAAGCAAGACAATTTAGTTAATTGTAGAAGTGGGCAAAAAATGAAGATGTAATATAAGTACAAGGTAGTTGAAAATATTGAAAGCTATCTCGTGTACTTAAATTACCATCATTAAAATATATAAGAGCATACACCTCAAGCACGGGGATACGTTTTACAGCATCCACACGGCACAGGATACAAACTCTGCAAAAAATAGAAAATAAAGAGATGTGGAATAAGTGTACGCGACACAGCCCACAATTAAACGGCAATTTAGAAAAACCACAATGGACAACCACCAGCAGCCTTCAACGAGGCCATTTGGCACTGCTTGCGGTTCTGCAATTGGTCCATGGTCTAAATAAGATGCATATAATTCAAATCCAGCCCTGAAATAGTCACAGATAGACCCCTTTCTTAAACAATGAACAGAAAACATCAAAAAGACAAGTACAAACGAAAGCTTTGTCAAAGATTCCTGGCTTAAGACAGGCACATGTAATATGTGGCGGGGTTAAACTAGTTTTTTGGGCCCAACCTTCCCCCTATCAATATTCCTAGACAAAGCACAAAAACTAAACACACAATAAAAATCAAATCGATCAAAGTCCAATTCTACTAGAGAGAACCTTAGACAAAAAACAAGAACAAACAAAAGGACGGTAAAGGAACTCTCTATAGAACACTCGCTGTTACTGGCTGAGAATCATCAATCAACTAATGTAAAAAAATCAAACTTATCGATTTTAAATCCGACACAACACTTCAAACAATAATGATTTAGTGAAGTGTCATTACACAAAACCGACACGCTTGGTCGCTATAATGCTTAAAAATGACAATAGTAAAATCATTTAATATGGAATACAAATGACAACAAAGTTCCAGACTATTAATTTTGCTTTTAAAGTTTTAAAGCAAGTATCAAGTTTTCAATATTTCTGCCAAAAAACACTAAATTCAAAGATTTAACCAAAATATTCATTTCATATCCTTTCCGTAATAAATTTTGAAGCCAATTTTTCATTTGAAAATGAATAATTTGAAAATTAAAATCGTCTCGTTTATCGTAAATTTTTGTAATGAGATGACCACCTGGGTCAAATTTGAGGTGCAAATCCAAGAAAGACGTGAAGCTATTTGATTCGGTGGTCTCTTTGATTTCCAATTCTGGAGGATATATTGAAGGAATCCATCTACCAAATGAAGTGTTATTGACAGAAAGGACATCATCAATATATCTGAATGTAAATGAATTGTTTTTGAGTAGGTTTTTTCTGTGAGAAGCACACGAAGCAAGCATTTTAAAAATCTTTCCCCATGATTTAACATTTTAAAATATATCTTCGATCAAATATGCAATTAATGAGAGGGCATCCAATGGCTTTGATTTTACCATTTTCATTCCAGTTAATGTTACTTAAATAATATGCAGAACGAGGAAGCTTTATGAAGTTGTTCATGTTTTATTATGCGAGCTTTTAAGCTAAATGTAAATAATTGTTTGTTGCAATAACTCTTTAACTTTAATCAAAACATTAAAAATCAAAGACACGCATATTTTCAAAATTAGCATAGGTTCGGACGATGAATGCACCTAATCACCTAATCACTTAAAAATCATTGTCCTTTTTTTATTTTTTCAATCTTTTTTAAGATTTATTTCTATTTCAGATCCATTTTGTCTTATAACAATAAAAAAACCCCAATAAAATAAATAGTTATATCGTTGATTAAAGGCTTGGTACCACCCTGGTAAAAGCTATTTGTTTTCTTTGAATTTTTGTTTATCTATCTGTATTTAAAAAATGTATTTCGAACAATCAAATTTCAAGTTTTACTTGATAGTTATTTATGATCACATTGTATAGAAATGTAAGAGATCTTAATATACGAAGTACCAAAGCTGATATAAAAAATAATGCTGGATATGAAAATTTAAGGATTAAATTCTTTTCAGCAGCTTACGAATAGAAAACATTGGAAAGCCGAGCGCCAAAAGTATCAACAAAAAATATTCGTCATGAAAAGCTAAATAAAGGGCTGAGCTAAATATAAGTACTAGAAAGTGAGTCAGCAAGACTTGTTTAGTACTAGTATTCAGAAATGCATACGACCGTATGATTTATGAATTGATTATTTGTAAGACAAATATTCTACAAACTTAATCAAATGCCAGTTTCAGAATTATAGCAAAGAAGTTGCAATGGGGACTTTAAATTTCAGGTCTTATAAGCAAATAAATTTGTTTTAACCTCTCGACCATTTAACACAAACGTGTTTGCTTGAAAGGGATTCTTTTAAAACAAAGTGTCTTAAAATTAGAAACATGATTACAAATACATTATTTTGTATAAATAGACAGGTCTCACGTTGTACATTCCAATTGTCTTTCCATTCTCTGCAACCGTTCATACACTTTTCTATCATGAATATTGATTGCCTCAGTTCACACAGTGATGTTAATGACGTTAGTTTTTAATTTTTTTAAAAAGTTTCCAAGAGTTGTCCCCCTTATTGCGATGATTACTCGGAAAAATAAAATGCCTGTACCATATAGATTTGATAAAATATGTGTAGTTTTATTGTCTTATGTAGTCTGACATAATTATTTACAGTTATCCAAACCATTATATTTTATCAATATTACTCAATAGTTAGAAAAACCCGAATAGAAGAATTTTCTATTGGAAATTAAGTCCCACCCCTTTTACCTTATTTGGCAAATCAGACGAAATTTGATACCTCATTTCTGTAATCGGATTTAGCACCCCGAAGATCGACATCGATTGTTTTAGAATTTCACCACATGATAGATCATGAAATATAGAATTTGAGAATTGCTGCTCATTCTTTTGTATTTTTGAAAATTATAACAAAAGAATACAAGAATACAAGAATACAAGTTTATTGACCAATTAAGGGCCCTCAAGGGGCAATGACATGACAAACAATTATGATTTAATGACATAGATAACATATAAATATTTGAACAATTTAACTGGTGTAAAGTACATGGATTTATATAATCAGTCAAAATATAAAACAGTGGTGTAGAATAAAACATTTATATCAACCTTGACTCCAAGAGGAACTTGCCAAAATTATTAAGTATGTTTATATTTTCACAATTGAGAGTCCAGTATAATTTGTTTAATTGTGATAACAAAAGAACAAAAGAAATGATATCAAGATGAAAAACGCAGTTTTCCTCATTCTGATTTACCCTTTTCGTCCAAAAATTAAAATTATTCTAAACATTATCATCAATGAGCACCTAAATCAAAATAAATTGATCAAAAACGAACCCAAATAAATGATTTTTAATCAATTCGATTGTGCTTATCGGGGTGCTAAACTTCAGTTTCAAAATCTGAGAAAAGTCATGTTGCAGACAAAATGGTTGCCATGGATACTTATTTATGGTACTCTATGAGCAGTATTTTAACGCATTTACATATTTTCTAAATACATATCAAATTCCTGTCCATTTCGATGTAAAATAACTTTGATTTTTATTTTTTTATGTTTGAAAAGGGTCGGGAAACGGACGATTTTCCGGAAAAGTGCATTTACCAACCTGCGCATGTAGTACCGTATCCCATAAGTCAATTCAATCGATTGATACAAGAGTATGCAAAAACTAAGTAACCTGATTTTGAAAGTCATTTACATATTCCTTGATCTGTTTAATCACTGTTAGCTGAAAACTCTGACTGTTGGTCTCTACTGCAATTTTACCTAATAAGATTGAATTGTTAAGCATACAATTAGCAAGATCAGCTTTAATGTTACCACGATCTAACTTCATCGTTAGACTCCACCCACTCGAAGTTTTTTGAAGAAATGTGTATTGTCCCAAGTGTTTGTTTTGTTTAGATATGTCAATATTTATTTACCTTTAATTAGCATTTCAGAAAAAAATATTGAACTAGTGATATGAGATACAAGTTAGCAGATGTAAAAAATATAAGAATTTGCCTAAAACAATTAAAGAAATGAAAAACTTTACAAACATTTACAGTTCATGAAAATAATGATCGCTTTTCACACTTCTTACGAATGGTTGTGGGTTGAAAGCGTTTTAGCTGCTTAAATACGTTTTAGTTATTTGTCTTGTTTGCATGATACTAAAACTTATTTAAAGCGTTAAATGGACCCCCCTTCGTTTAGAATTTTACTACGATATCAGCTACTGGTGGAAATATGGGGACAAATCAAAAGAATGTTAGACGAAATAATGATTCGTAATTGTTTTGATTAGTGTTTGGCTGGTTGTTGTACTGGGATGATCATTTCTATATTCATGCTTTGTTTCACCATCATGATGTGTTTAGTGTTATTTCCAGATTCTTAGAATGAATTGGAAGAGGAAGTTTTGGCGCGCCATCAAACCTGGTTCAATCCACCATTTCTTCTGAAATGCTTGTACCAAGACAGGACCATTGATATCATCAATTGCTGACTTGTTTCATCTGATCTCTTTGACATTTACGATTGATCCTTTAAGTTTAGAAGTTTTTTATTACTTTAATATATGAGATGTATGAGTAATTTACTTTTTAATTTATCATTTATCATTCTAACATTATACACAAAAAAGCTGTTTAAAACGAAAGCCCAGAAGGCTCATTTGAAATTCGAGATTCGGAATTCGAAATTCGATATCCGAAAATAGAGACTAGAAATTCTAAATTTGAGATTCTATATAATTAAAACAAGTTTTTGTTTTTTAATCCTGTTAACCGTTCCAATCAAAAAAAGTTCTTTTAAAACGTAATTTTTGAAACGAATTTCGAAATTCGAGATTCGAAATTTGAAATTTGAAATTCGAAATTTGAGATTCGAAATTCGAGATTCGAGATTCAAAATTCGAAATACGAAATTCGGAATTCGAAATACGAAATTCAAAATTCGACATCCGAGATTTAAAACTCTAAATTCAATATACTGATAACCATCAACATAGGTCATCATTAAATTCCAGAAACAGTGTATTCCATATGTTTGGTAAACTCCATATATCAATATCTTGTTTGCTAATGGTAATTAAGATATATATTACCCGTCATGATTTATTGTTATATTTTGCAAAACACGTACATGTATGAGTCTTTGGTAGATTTGTATAAAAGATTTAGATAATGTATATTAGTGTGTATTTTCAATCTCCTGACTGTTTATTTAAATGCGGTTTGAATCAGATGCTGTTGTGGCAGATTCAGAAAGGGTTACGTTTTGGATTTTGAAAATGTGCAATCTCATTGCTCTGTCAGTAAATGCGGAATAAAAAATTGTAAAACTTGTAAGATCTTAATTACTGACACAGAAATTAAGAGCAACTTAACGAATCGGTCATATAACATCTACAGTTGGGATGATTTAAATTGTACATCAGCAAATCTCATTTACGGACTAGAATGTAGCCTTTGTGGACTGATCTATGTTGGTGAGACGAAAGGAAGACTGAATGCTCGTATGTGTGACCACAGATCCGGAATCAACATCGACAGTTTTCCTTTCGTTTACCAGCATTTTAACCAACCTGATCATTCCATTTTGTCTTTAAAAGTCCGAATTTTGGAAAAAATTTACCATCCTACAAATAATCCCACTTTAAGTACACCTTTCCGTAAAGAGAGAGAAGAATTCTGGATTCGACGACTGGGAACCGCACTACCTTATGGCTGCAACGACACCATTAGAAGTGTAGGAAATTTATCTAGCCCTAGATGCAGTGATGTTAATGTGATGAATCTCTTTGAAAAAACGGATAGACGGAAACGCAGTCATGGACATAGAAAATACAACGCACCAAAGCTTTGCGATGTATCAATTAGTGGATTGCTTCCGTTTGTCCAAAAACCACTAGGGATTCATCACATTCGAACTAAACTGTATTCTATTCCCCTTTCTAAACTCAATATTTTGTACAAGGAATGTCTAGAAAATCCGGTCACTGACCCTACGTCTAACATCTATAGACTCACTGCTATCGTTCTTGATATCGGTTACAACCGCTTATTCAAACCTGTTGGAGTTCCACACGAAAACAGTAAAGACAATCGTTCCTTTCTTTCACTTCCATTTTTAAACAAGGGGTTAGATGCTATTAATTTAGGTAATATTTTACACCACAAATCTGTTACGGAACATATTCCTCCTTACTTCAAAGATAAAAGCATTCCCATTATCTCTTATTCCTACACTTCCACCATTGCACCTAAGGTTTTCAACTATAAACAAGTGTTGCGAGATTTCCAAATCAATGACCTCAAAGCTAAACCTCCTGACTGTACCTGTGAAAAGTCCCCATTCAAATATGGTCCCTCTGGCCACGTTATCACTGGTGACCTCAACATCGTGGAAAATGACTTACTTCGCGATGTTTTGGCTAAAGGACCTAAATATCGTGAGCCAAGACGAATCAACTGGAGCTATAATTTCAAAACAATTATGGATTCAGTTGAGGACTATGCCAGAAAATGGGCCAAAAAAGAACAGGAGAAAGAATGTGACGTTTTGTCAGAATGGGTAAAAGCCGTGAGGTCATTGGTTTTGAAAAGAATAAATTCTTTGAAAGGCTCAATGAGCACTAAGGCAACATCCATTTTCAGCAACGCTGATGTTGCCAAAACATTGTCCACCTTACATGACGAATATGTTGTCATACCTGCAGACAAAGCACCAAATAACATCATTTTTGTGTGCAAGAAACACTATATTGACTGTTTGACAGCTGAATTGGGGGTTGGTTGTACCAGCAACAGCACCACATACAAGGCTACAACACTGTCTAAGGAGGAAATCATTGACAATCACAAATCTGTCATTTCCTCCTTCGGCCTTTCTGTTGGTGGCAGTAATGATGACATTCCATCCCTGTATTGGATTCCCAAATTACATAAAAATCCATACAAACAGCGCTTCATTGCAGGGTCATCCAAATGTACAACTAAACCTCTTTCAGTTTTGTTGACTTCTATACTTACGGCAGTAAAATCCGGCCTCCAGAAATATTACGATTGTTGTTATTCTAGAAATGGTGTCAATCAAATGTGGATCCTGAAGAATTCGAAAGAACTAATGGAGATTCTTAACTCTAAATCAGTTTCATCTTGTAACAGCATCAAAACATTCGATTTCTCCACACTTTACACTTCTATTCCACATGAACAACTGAAATCGCGATTGGCACAGCTGATTAAACGCAGCTTTTTCAAAAAGAATGGAAAACGAAGGTACAAATTTCTTGTAGTCGATTATACCAAGACTTACTTTGTCATCAATGAGTCTAAGAAAAAGAACAAATTTACAGAAGACCAAATAATCGACATGCTCAACTTTCTTATTGACAACATATTTGTTCAGTTTGGTGGACGTGTTTTTCAGCAAACAATAGGGATTCCAATGGGCACTAATTGTGCACCTTTGCTTGCTGATTTGTTTCTTCATTCATATGAAGCAGACTTCTTGCAATCTCTTCTAGACAAAAAAGACCGTAGACTAGCTCTCTCTTTCAACCTTACGTTCCGTTATATTGATGATGTCCTTTCACTAAACAATTCTCGATTTGGTGACTTTCTCCATCTCATATATCCACAGGAGCTTGAGATAAAGGACACAACGGATTCTAGGAAGTCTGCTTCATATTTAGATCTACATCTCGAAATTGACTCTCAAGGAAGACTTTCAACAAGGCTCTATGACAAACGTGATGACTTCAACTTTCCAATCGTCAACTTCCCCTTCTTGTGTAGCAACATTCCGTCCGCTCCAGCTTATGGAGTTTACGTATCTCAATTGATTCGTTACTCCAGAGCGTGCGGGACTTACATCGATTTCCTTAGCAGAGCGACACGTCTGACGCAAAAATTACTCACACAGGGTTATGTTGCTCCTCGGTTGCTGTCTTCACTCAAGAAATTTTACGGAAGACATCATGCACTTATAGACAAATATGGGATTTCGATCTCTCAGATGAGTGCAGATGTTGGTTTGTCATAGGGTGTTGTTTTGTCTTCCTTTACCGGATTTGACACGCTGAATGGATTATTGGCAACGCGACGGGTGTGCTATAGCAAGCAGGAACTGCTTACTCTTCCGGAGCACCTGAGTTCACTCTGGTTTCAACTAGAGTTCGCGTTGTTGATTGATATTCAGTTGTTTTGTGTTTCCATGTTTTACATGTTGTCTGTTTTTGTGTTAGTTCTTGTTGGTGTTTGCTGGTTTTGTCTCTGCCCTTTCGGACTTTTGATATTCGGATACCCCATTGGTACCTCTGCTTCTTTCGTAGAAAGGAATCAACTCCCTTGCTTTTGTGTTATAAAAGAGAAGCGCGGATTTTTTGACAACAAGCCCAAAATTGCGATATCATGCCAAAACATCCTTATTACGTGTAGGAACTGCTTACTTTAAAACTCGTTTTATGACTTAGTCGTCCAGCTCATGATACACCACCACCAGAGCAAGCTACTCAAGTTACAGTTGAACAAGGGCCAGAAACCTTTTCCCACTACTTAGAGGTTTTTCGGGAGACGCTCATTGGCAAGTCATTTCAATAAATATAACCTCTCATCTTAGGTATACCTTAACTACATAAAACACACTTAATTACCCATCCATTTGAGTAGCTGTGAAGTAAAATAAAACTTGCAACAAATCACGAAGATTGAATTCTGCGAAATATGACCTTCCATTTTGCTTGAAATCCGCAAAATTTGGCTACCGCAAAAAAAACCCAATCATTTTGGTATTTTGAATTTCGAAAATCGAATTTCGAAACTTGACTTTCGAATCTCGAATCTGGTATTTCGAATCTCGCATTTCGAATCTCGAATCTCGTATGAGCCTTCTGTGCTTTTGTAGTTTAAGACTATGATGTTTAAATGCAATAATCAGTTGCGGAAATCATCATCAAATTTTTTTTTCTTTCTTACATAATACTGAACACTTCAAACAGTGACCAACGTATAAAACAATAGAAAAAAAGACAAGACAAGACATTTGTTGCCATTATTACGACCTAGTCTACTTCAGACTTGGGTTTCCCTTTCACATTTGATGCACATGCTACATATGTTACATGTACGAAACATACAAACCAGATTATAAAATCAAACGAAATACTTCTTCATATAGTTATATGAAGTAACATGCTACTAATATGGCTTTGTGAGTTTTAATATTAAATCTTTGACGTTGGTTGATAAAGTTTTAAATCATTTGAGAGATTGCAATATACGTGTAATTTATTCCTTAACTGTCTTATAAATGGCATCGATGTGTTTGTTCAATGAATTGGAATGAAATTTGCATCTGTTAAATTGAAAATGTAACATCTTATATAACGTCAAAATATTGGACTGAGCTACTTTTTTTCTAACGCCGTTTGCATGTGGTAAATTTTGAGGAATACTTTTGATTTTTCTTTTTCTTTTATACTATTTTTTATTATTTGTTGACATTTAACATTTTTAATATACGAAGAGAAAGTGCATACGTGGATGGTAAAAGATTTATTTAATTTCAATTTGTTTGGAGATATATAAAAAAAATATATTAAATAGAATACTGTTTTCTGTAACATGCATAATCAATCTCATTTGCTAACGTTTTTAAGCTTTCAATCTTCAATCAAATCAAACAAACATAATCGAATGTAGCTGTGCTTTGTTTAACATTATATAACGCTTTTACAGAAATTTCGTAATCATTATCGTGTGACTGGTTAATAGTACATTAAAATATGCATGTCTTTAATGCAAAAGGCTCTCAAACTGTTAAAGAAATGACTTTACATTTTTTTTAATAAAATGAGAAAAATAAGAAACTAAACCAAAAGATGATACCATGAATGTCAGTTGCATTTTGTTTCCTAACGACTTTTTCTTAAAATAAAATGTAACGAATCGCTTTTATATCAATGCATACGTAGTACTTTAAAATACAAATACCAAAACGGGTATAAAACTATATTAATTTGATAATGCTTTATATGCATATTCCAAGGAGTAACCTCTCATCATCAGCATTTGAATGCAAACATTGGAAGGTGAAAAACCAAAAGTATTGAACGAAAAGTACTAATAACATAAGAGTTCGAATTTCATAGTGCATTGATTGGTAAAATTTATATTTATGCCTGTTTTTCTTATCTTTCCTGACAACGTTGGGGTGATCTCTTCAAGAGTGAGCATTTTATAATAATAATTCACCATACAACCCAATGTTAGATCTTTCTACTATTTTGAGGTAATACTAGTATCAAATATTGTATTTTCCATTTCATTTAGTAAAGATGCACATTCCGTTCAAATTCATTAAAAAAATCATCAATAACATGATCAGACAAAGGGGAATATATTAAACGTATGTTGCAATTTCCCTTCTAATGCTTAACCTTATCAAATAACTGAAAATATATAAAATTGAAACTTGCATACTGAATTGGCCTACTAGTATTGATACAAGGTAAGACTCTATCAATACGAAGTATTTTGGTTATAAAATTAGATTTGATGTGTTTTGTTTTAAAGTTAACTTATATGTACTATGTGCATCAAAAGAAAAAAAGGAAATACAAATTTGTACTTTGTTCTTACATTGATCACATATTGATCACATAAGAAAGCTGTTCAGGACAATAATGTCTGCGTTTAAGATTTTTTTCGGTATGGATGTGTACGCCAAACGAAATTTTCATTTTATTTGTCTCAACTTTGAGCATTCTGGACGCTTTGGAACACTAGCAAGCAGAAAACAATTAGTGAAACAACTATAGATGAGAAAAACGACAAGAACTTTACTGGTTTTTTGACGCCAAAAGTGTTTAAGACTTGTGTTTCCTTTTCACATTTTTATGCACATGCTACATATGGTTAACATATGTTACGTTACACAACAAACCAGATAATAATTAAAATCCAAATATTTACATGTACTGATATGGGTATATAAAATAATATGGTACTATTATTAGTTTGCGAGTTTTATTTTCACACCTCTTTTTGGTTAATTATTGTAAATTAGTTGAGAGATTGCAATATACGTGTAATCTTTTCTTATTGTCTGATAATCTGTATGGATAGGTTTGTTTAATGTATAAGAATGAAAGACTATTTTGAGTTTAACGTCATTACTTTTCTAAATGCCACACGAATAAGTCGTACGGAATAATTAGATTTTACCGTTTTTCCAATTACATTTGAACCCATATTAAAATGCAAAGGGATAACGCCTAAATGGGTGCTGTAGAATTTGTTTCAATTCTGAATCATTCAGAGAAATAAAAACTTAGTAATCTCATTTAGATAACTAATGTAGTTTTGTTAACCTTTAAACTTTCAGTCTTCAGTAAAATCAAACAAACATAATCAGATTAAACTATGGTCTTTGTAATATTACATAACGCCTGAATAGAAATTTCGTAATCGCTTCCCTTTGGCTGGTTAAAAATTAATTCAAATATTTAATGGCATTTTTTGATAATGGAATCCTTAATATGAAGTGCTTTCAATTTCCGTGTGCATAACAAAGAACTTAACAACATCTTAAAAAAAAAACAAAAAAAAAACCAACACAAATCCTAAGGGGCGTACCATTTAACTTGAAAGGGAGGGCCTTGGTTTTTTCTTTTGGTCAGATTTGTTTTGTCCTTCATCAGAATATTTTGTCTTACCCTCTGCTGCCAAAAATAACCTTTTCATTAAAAATCGTTGGTTTAACCCATCATTTCATTTGAAATGCCTGTACCAAGTCAGGACCATTGCGATCTATAATTATTCCGGTGTGTTTTTCATGTTCTGTCTTTTCTCTTGGACACTGAGATTGATCCTCCAAGTTCTGTAATTTTGTTATTACCTTTATTCAAAATATATATATTTTTTTGGAAAAAAACAAGCCCCACTTCAATTTAAATGGACGACACCTAAGAGATTTTTGTTGCTTTATTTTTTTCTCAATATTTAATGATCCTATATTTAATAATATTTTGATCCTATATTGAATATTGCATTTTCATATGCTACAGCTGCCAATTTCATTACAATTCATTCAACAAACCAATCGAAGCAAATATTCAGACAATTAGGAATAATTTATTTGTTTTATTAACTAACAGAAACAAATGTGAAATCAAAACCTGTCAAACTGAATTGGTCCTATAAAAGATCCACAATTGTAGAAGTGTATTAATGTGAAATTATTTTGGGTATACAATTTGATTTGATATGTTGTATAATAGAGTAAACCTATATGTGCCATGAGCATCAAAATGTAAAAAGGAAAGACAAATTATGCTGAAGTATAATCAAGTGTTTAAATTCCAATTTGGTTGTCTCCTTGCTTTTGTTACCTGTATAATTGTATCACAAATTGTTCGCTATTGAAATCTCGATTGTGGCTAAAAAAGGACAAAGTACGCAATGTGTATTCAATGAAATAGAAAAAGTCTTCTCTGTGCATTTCCATATAAAACACATTAAAGCAAACACATAGTCAGTAAAATGAACAAATTAATGGAAGAACAAATAATAGAAATGCTAAACTTTCTTATCGAAAACATATTTGTACAGGTTGGTGTGTGCGTTTTTCAGCAGACAAATTGGTTTGTCGAATGTTTTATTTTTGTGATGATTGCATGATTCTTAAATTAAGATAGAAATGCTCTTAAATAACGTTAGTTAAATAGTTCACTAGGAGCACGTCGTTTTGATTGGACTGACATCTAAGATATATCAAGCATTCCTGGTAGATACTTTGTTATCGAATAAAAAGGTGTACAGTTTGATGGACGCGTTTTTCAGAATACAATTGACATCCCAATTCTGTTTGTCGGGCGTTTTATTTATCTGATGATTTATGTCTAATAACTGTGCCTTTCTCTATAATATGCTGAAATGTTGGGATTTTTTTGAGATTTCAAAGGACAATGTAGAATATCATATTTGTAAAAAGTTCATAGTTAATATCTAAATGCTTTTTAATAACGTTACTTAAATTGTTCACTGAGGGAACGTCGTCATGATTTGACTGACTTCTGAGACTTTTCAAGCACTGGAAGCTACTTTGAATGCCTGTTTTGTTGAATGAACCAATATAAACTCAACAATCACATTATTTCAGATCAGAGGAAACTGTCGCGTGACCCTAATCTTTTTATATTGTTGAACTTTTAAGACGAACCCACGGACTGTTTTAAGGGAAGTCAAACCATTATCATTTTTTACAATTCGTTTTAGGTACGGTAATGTTAGATTAAGAATGAATGATATCGTTTGTGATTTTATAATGTTCAAACAGATCCAATTGATAAATTACATCCAGATTTGTCCTTTAACGTATTTTAAATACTAAAAAGTTTACGTCTACTTGATTATCGTTCTTTCTTTTCTAAGCCTCGATGAGTTATATAACGTTAATCCTAACTTGATGTTAAATGAGTTGATCACTTTACAAATATATGTCTAATTGACGAATTACCAATACAACTGATTACAATTCAGAGTAGAACCCGAGACACTTAAATAGCATAATCTTATTTCTCAAAATCGTGGTGCGATATCTAAATAAAGATATTTTTTATCATGTGATTCACATCATTAAAAAAGTAGTCACGCCGAACAGGTCAAAACATGTTAAATAGAGAGTCACGATTTAGCTTCAAACTTACACTACTTGTTATTAAAAGATAATATTTCAAATATAAAAAGCAGATTTTTATAATAAAAGATTAAAGAAAAAGTTTTCATAACAACAAAAAAACATAACTATAATGTAAAAAAATGAAGAAAAAAGGTTACTGTCTTGTCGTCTTTCTGATACTTCCAATTGTATCGGAGCAAACTAGAGTTTTTGCAGGGATCCGCAAGTAAACATATTTATTTTTGAGTACATGTATTAATACCCCTTTTCCATATTTGCGTAAATACCATTCGAATGTCTCTTTGGTATATTTTTTGTTATATAGTCTATCTTGTTTAAAATGATTATTTCGAACGAATTGCATAATCTATTGTGGTAGGGCAAGGCCCAGCACTTGTAAAAATTCACAAGGAAATAATTAAGAAATGTCTATCAAACCATTGTCTAATGCTATACAAAGCAAAGCTAGATTTGATTTTGTATGTTTGATTTGATCAAAGTTTGAATGCTTAAATGTAAGACAATTCGATTAAAAGAAAACTAGTAATTCGAATGGTGTAATTGTCAACCGTAGGCGATTTCTTAAGCTCTTAAAGGGCCTAAACGTAATAAAAATAGATTTAATGTAATCAGTTTGTTTTAATTGGCAACAGTTGTTAGTCATCAGCTTTTCGTCAATTGACCGCCATATTACATTGTTCTGTTCTGGTTTGTAGCAACTTAAACATTTCTTACCAATTTTTGTGTTAAACGTGAGGTTCTGCTAAGAAAAGCGATGCTAGTGCGCTTCAATACTTGATATCAAACACAAACCACCCCCTAACAATGTAAATATGGACGTTCTTGTGGCTTGTGCTCGATATCTTTGTCAAGACGATTGATTTATAAGACATAGAAAGTTTTTTTTTAAAAATATTGTCCTGTATAGACAATCCATCACACATCTTAATAATACTCTATTAATAAAATTGTAGGTTATATTTCATCCACAATATCATATGTAACATTCCATATTGCATTCTTCCATTTATCATGTACAGATGTAAAATTCCCGCCTATTCATTTAACAAACCCATCGATACAAATTACCAGACAATATGGAATATATCTCATGTAATATGGGATCTCTCATCTGTATTAAAAATTCATTTAGAAGCGGAAAATATGTTGTTTTGAATTCGCGAAGATCTATTAATCGAATACCATTTTACACATATCCCTCATTAAATATTTCGATTAGTTTTAATGATTTGATAGATTGATAGGTTCTATGTCTTTAATGATTTGATTTGATGTGTAAAAAAGTACAGTGAACTCATATGTACCATGTGTTCCCTGTGAAGGAGATCCGAATCGTCTGAAGTAAAATAAAGCGGTTAAACGGAAATTAAAGGTTACAACATGTATGTTATTTCATTTCGGTCTAACAATTGTTTTGTAAATCAGTCGTTGCTTGAATTCTGACTGTGTTGTAGAAAAGTGCTAATTACACTATGTTGTGAAAGATTCAAAATATGTTTTATATGATTGTACAATACTAGATCACGGTCATTTATAACAAAGTGCCACAAAGATGAAATAGAACATCCAACTAAAGTGCACTTCTTGCATCTAAAAGTCCGAGAATATTGGGAAAATATATAGAATGTAATCATTTGACAGACAAAATACACTGCTAACTAAAAATGTATATAATTGAATGTATTTTCACATGCAGAGGAGCATCGTTTACTTTATTGATGTACGAACTTTATTGAAATGTATAATCAAAGTGCATGTTTCAATTAACTTACATTTATATGGAAAACCTAAGTATAATTCTAACCAAAACTTATCTATTAAAAATAGAAATGAATTTTAACTCCATAAGACATCGTACATTCTTAACGAATTTATTCTTAGTGTTAATAAAAGAAATAAAAACACAATACAGCTCTTAATAGTAACAATTGAACAAAATTAAAGATTTACATTGATTAGTATTGGTGCCTTTATGTCTTCGAAGTCCGAATTAATGCTTATTGTGAAAGATGCGTAACTCCTTGTTTTTGAAGTTTTAATCGAAGCCCGGAAATCAGTGCAACTAACAATGCACCCATATTAAACTTAAACATTTTAAAAGCATGCATGATTAAAAAGGAAGACATTTATTTCACTTTATCGTTCTTCCTTTGATTTAAGTATCATTAACTCAAAGTAAATGCGTAATTCAAGACTTTTTATTGCGAGTTTTAGAAAAGTAAGCATATTTGTGAAAAAGGGTTAATTGTAGATACAATGTTTGTAAAAAATCAAACAAAACAAAACCTCAACTATGCCATGTAAATTTATAAGTTTTATTATTTGTGAAAATGAAAATATTCGTGTTAAGACTGTCATGTAATCTATGGTCTCGCGTGCTTTGCGCGAAAAATAGTTCAGAAAGTTAAAATACTTAAGATGATACACTAGAAAGAAAAAATTGGTTTAAAAAGGATGGTTTCAATTGATATGATCTTCCAGAAAACAACCAAATCGTAATAGCTGCTTCTGTGCTACATTATATTATTTTATCTTATCTGAAACTTCGTATGCTAAAATAATTTTTTTTTTCATTTTGATTATATTATCTATAATCTTTTGATTTACTTTTAAGTCTGTATTGTTCATTTTAATCCTTTAGTTGTCACAAACTCAAAGTGACAAAGTGTTATGTGTTCATGTCTCATGTTCATTCACTCCATACCCTGTCATAAAATTATTAAGCTTAATTTTGGCAATTGCCATTACTTCATATTTTGAGCTGATTTAAATGATCATTAATGGAATTTATAGTTGTGACTATATGCTATGATCCTCTGCAGCGACTGATAACTTAAAGTAACTGTGTGCAATGAATCGTCCATCTCATGACACACCACCACCAGAGTTGGCTGCTCCAGTGACTGTTGAACTAAAGAGAAGAACCATATCTCATCGTTATGAGGTACTGGTCAGGTTTTGAGAGACTTTTTAAATTGATGTGTAACACTTAATATTTGTGAATAACGTTATTTTGTTTACATTTAAAAGTATAAAATGCAATAATGAAAATAAGATTGACAGTAGGTTTGTACTTTTGCTGAAGTTATCAAAAGTCGAAATTTGAGTCAAATTTTATAACGTTGTAATTTATTTACATTTTTGCTATTGTTGATATATTTTTGGGATTCTGAGTAAAAGTTAAAATTCAACAGTTTTTATTCATAAGTACAAGTTAAAATTCAACACTTTTTATTCATTGGAAGTTGCTGAAATAACTGACAATATAAAATTTCTCACGGTCGGACAAAACCCTGTCACCTTTTGCTTATATTAAAAAAAACATGTTTGAACGTTTTGCGAGAACATAGAGGCATATGAATGGGAGCAATTAAAATTGTATAATTTTTCCATTATTGCATTACTTGGCGTAACTAGTTACAGGGATAGTGGTTCAAATTTGATATAAAAGCGTAATCCAATTTTATTCAAAGGACGGATTGATTTGATTATGTTTGTGAAAACTGATGTCTTCAATGTATGAAAATTAGACTAAAAACAATTACCAGCGTTTCAAAATATAATTCTAAATCAATCAATTCTTAAAAAAATAATGTCATTTTCTATGTAAATGAAAAACATGCAAGAAAAATTTAATTCAAAAGTAATTTATTGCATTATTAAACATTTTGAAATAAAAGTAATAACAAAATTACTGAACTTGGAGAATCAATCTCAGTGTCCATAAGACGAGACAAAGCAAGGAAGACATACCGGCAAAATTGAAGATCGCAACTAAACGTTACTGTAACAATGTATTAGCGAGCATCGCAGATGCGAGCCCTACGGCGTTGTGCATGTTTTGAGATGTGCCAGAAATATACTGACGATAAAACCGGAACAGGTTTACTTTTACGGAGTGAAAAAAATAATAGGCACGGAGCAAGTATAACAATCAACCCTCTGGGTCTAAAAAAATACATCATAATCTGTTATGCAAAAATAAAAAAAAATAAATTCAAAAACAGTGATAAAGCCCTCATTCATCTACTTGTCTATTTTTACACACAGATTTTTATTTAAATACCATTGTGCCTTTTCTGCTGAAAAACGGTTTTCCGGAAATTACCGAGCTAGCTAGCTTTTGGCAACGTCCCATTGACTAGTCATACCAAATGCATGATGCTGACCAAGCTTTGTTAAATTCTAAGTAAGATAAAGAAATACATAAATTTACTGAATAAATCATACTCATAATAATAAATAAAAGGTTCTTACCTGAAAATGAATGAAGAGTCCCATCCTGTGGGGTTTGCCTTCACTCACTTTCCTCAATCCAGCATGATATTTTTACTTTACCGTTTTTTTTTCCCGCCAGGTTTCTTAATGTACCTTCTGTTACCAATGCTTCAAATAAAACACTGATACTCAGAAAATCTCACAAAACCTGACAGAATCTGAATGTTGTTTCGGTCTTCTGAAGAAGCGCGAAATACTCTGACAAGGAAATGACGTCACGTAATCCATAAAGGGATAATTTCGTCCCCACTAAATGTCGTACCAGAATGTTACAGGATTTATTATTTGCACAAATAATTGAATTTTCAATAAGTAGTGATTGATCCAAGATATTTTAACAACAACTTTCTCAAGTGCATGTGATTTGGGTTGGGTGGGGTTAGACTTTGCTACTACCTAATTCCATTTTCAAAAGTCCCCTCTTTACGTTACACTTAGCCGGTCGAGCACATGGATTTATTTTTAAAGGTATTAAGATTTTCGATGCTCGCTAAAAAGGCAGGGCCTTAATCATATTAATTGTATGTTTTGTATGTAGCTGCGTTAGCTTGATGAAGCCAGAGTTCACTTAATGGTGGTTCATAATACCAATTTGTTCCATAGTCGATATCTAGATCAAAATAGTATTCGGAACCACCTAAATCAATGCTGTGTTCTCGGTGCTAATAGCAGTTAAGTTATTTGTGTTTAATGTTGTTTTTTGTAGAAAATTATGCTACGCATGAATTTTATATTCAAGACTCGGCAGAGGCGGTTCTTCTTTAAAGATTGAAAATTTCAAACACTTTTTGAACATGAGAATCATAAAGAACAGTAAAACCCCGAATATCAAACTATGAACAAAATAATAAATAAGATCAACCTATGTCAGAGATGGGAAGCACTCAGAGTTTCGACAATTTTGAAGTTTAGACCGGTAATTTCATAGCTCTTGTTTGTTTGTCAATACAAAACTGATTTTTTTCGTTGGCTTTTCGAACTTCCGGCATTCGAATTCCCATTGATATGTCTTTGTTTCTTTTCTCCAAATTTGTCCGTTTATATGATACCAAACCTATAATTAAATGACGATAACACAAAAATAAACAACACAAAAGCACAAAACACAATCGAACAGCAATCAGCAACGAAAACCAGATAGCGTCGAGAGTGAATCATGTTTTACGGAAGCGGAAGCAATTTGTTCAGAACATAATATTCAGATGATATTTTAATAACAAATGTCACAAGCAGCAACTATCAATAAAAATGCGATTTTTTTTAGAATGAATGAGAAAATCAAACAATGTATAAATGCGCTCGAAGCTACAGAAGTCTTAGAATTAACACAATTGAAAAATTTCACAATAAAATGTAGGAATATGGTTTATTTCTTGTGCTTGCTCTAGTATTTTCATTATTATGAAGGCACTTTAAAGTCAAATAAAATTGCCAAACTATATAGAAAGGCTTGGAAAATACAGACCCTATTTGAAAGAAGCAGAGGTACCAATGGGGTATCCGAATGTCAAAAGTCCGAAAGGGCAGAGACAAAACCAGTAAACACCAACAAGAACAGGACAAAAACAGACAACATGTAAAACATGGAAATACAAAACAACTGAATATCAATCAACAACGCGAACTCCAGTCGAAACAAGAGTGAACTCAGGTGCTCCGGAAGAGTAAGCAGTTCCTGCTTGCTATAGCACACCCGTCGCGTTGCCAATAGTCCATTCAGCGTGTCAAATCCGGTAAAGGAAGACAAATCAGCACCCTATGACAAACCAACATCTGCACTCATCTGAGAGATCGAAATCCCATATTTGTCTATAAGTGCATGATGTCTTCCGTAAAATTTCTTGAGTGAAAACAGCAATCGAGGAGCAACATAACCCTGTGTGAGCAATTTTTGTGTCAGACGTGTCGCTCTGCTAAGGAAATCGATGTAAGTCCCGCACGCTCTGGAGTAACGAATCAATTGAGATACGTAAACTCCATAAGCTGGAGCGGACGGAATGTTGCTACACAAGAAGGGGAAGTTGACGATTGGAAAGTTGAAGTCATCACGTTTGTCATAGAGCCTTGTTGAAAGTCTTCCTTGAGAGTCAATTTCGAGATGTAGATCTAAATATGAGGCAGACTTCCTAGAATCCGTTGTGTCCTTTATCTCAAGCTCCTGTGGATATATGAGATGGAGAAAGTCACCAAATCGGGAATTGTTTAGTGAAAGGACATCATCAATATAACGGAACGTGAGGTTGAAAGAGAGAGCTAGTCTACGGTCTTTTTTGTCTAGAAGAGATTGCAAGAAGTCTGCTTCATATGAATGAAGAAACAAATCAGCAAGCAAAGGTGCACAATTAGGGCCCATTGGAATCCCTATTGTTTGCTGAAAAACACGTCCACCAAACTGAACAAATATGTTGTCAATAAGAAAGTTGAGCATGTCGATTATTTGGTCTTCTGTAAATTTGTTCTTTTTCTTAGACTCATTTAGCATTCAGTAAATGATAGTTCAGAAAATAAAATTCTGACAATAAGACAAAAAGGAATTAAAAAAGATTTACAGTCTTTAAGACACCACACAACTACTTTAACAAATAGTTTTGATCATAATCAGTTATGGTGCATTTGACAGAAGAATTACAAATTGCAGCTGTATATATACTAATTGTATAAAAGTATTTTGTAATCATAATGATTAATAAGGATAAGTATGGGAAAGAATTTCGGAGTATGCGTCTTCATAGTATTAATTGGTGCTTATTGCTAACAGTATCCATTTCTTTGATTTTTGAGTTTTTAATTGAAGCTAGAAAATTATTTATCGGAAAAAAACATTACATTAGGCTAAAACGCATGTAAAATTAAACACGAAGAACTTCATTAAGCTATCAAACTAGTTTTCTTTTATTTCAGTAACATTAAAATAGACAGGAATGTTAAAATTGAAGCCTTTATTTGCTTTCCCATGAGTTGCTCATTAAGCAAAAATAACTTCTAAAAATAAAAAACTGGCGAAGAAATGACCTTGCAAATGGTATATTTGTTAAAAATAAATTATAGTTTTAAGAAAGAAGCAAAGAGTTTCAAATGGGGCTTCCGAATGTCAAAAATCCAAAATGGCAATGACAAAACCAGTAAGCACGAACGACGACAGCATGAAGAACAAGACAACACAAACATCATTTACATGTATTCTTCTACCAACTAATTGATGGCCTAACTGTTGAAGTTAAGAAATTAAGAGAAACTTCAATTTTAACACAGATTACAATTTTCTGAAGTTTTTCATATCCAGCAATCTATAAATTGGTATCAAATATGTTCTGTTGTATGTTTGTTTGAACGCGTGTTTAGTGCCTTCGTGTTTTTGTCTTTTTGTTAACCTTTTTGTAAGTGCTTTTTATATCTTTTATCCATTGATAATCAGTACTTTCCAGTTTTTTCACAACAATATAATCATTAAATATAATATGTGCATTAGTACAAAATTTTAATTTTCTTATGTATTGTATATTTATAGATTAGTATATGACTGAACGCTTTTTCAAAAATTTCAAATGGCCAATATGTATGTACATTAAAGAAGCAAAGAGGCACCATTCTGGTGTTAAAAGTCCGATATGGCTTCGACCGACAAACCCATTACATAAACAAGGACAGCATGAAGAAACACAAAACATAAAAACACAAAAACAATTGAACATAAATCAACATCGTGGACTCAAGTCGCAACAAGAGTGAACACAGGTGCTATTCAATTTTCATTAGACCATACGTGCAAAGTTTAAAAAAAAGTTAGGTCTTATGCCAATTCAATTTTCCCACTTTCAAATAATTTATAAGGTGCTTAAATTAAGTAATTGTAAGACAGGAAGATCAATTAATGCATGTAGGTAACTTTCATGTAATAGAAACAACACATTTTCAAATAATAATAAACTTTTTTAATAGACTTGTTCTATGATTGTGCATTCATGCAGATGATTATGAATGTATATAAGAATTAATCAAACACAGATAAGAACTGATCAATGCGGCAGATCATTTTCAAACATGGAACAACAAATCACAAGGGACAACAGTCATGACAGTCAGATGTCTTAAATGTTATCTAAGATTATGATTGACATGAAAGGGTTAATATCATACATGTATTTTAAAAAAAATGTCTTCAGATTCTAATTAATTTAATTATTGTTTTGATATGAAACATTTTTGATTGAGCTTTGTAATAGATTTTAGTTTTCAGCAGAAGTCATATAAACAAACAGTAAGCGTCTATACAACGAATACTAACCTTAAATAATGAACAATGACAACTTTAAGATTAGTTTTAGAAAACTTCCAAATATGCGAGACACAATCAGAAAAATAAAAAAAATAGCTATGTGACTCTTTAATAATAGCTTTAGCTGTAGAAAAGTTTTATATCGAGGCCGATCAATATTAAACAGGCCTGAGCAATACAACAAGTCTTTGTAATTATGTTGCACAATTGTGCTGATATATATTATACCCACTTCACATATACGAGATTTCCTTACGATGTATTACAAGTTTGCAACTTTTTGTTTAAAATTTTATAAAACTTTGAAAATCGCAGAAACTCTTTAGAGAATAACTAGTGCAATCAGTAAATCTTGGAAATATGAGACTGACTATCACAGTTCGGTAGTTTTGTTGTTATCTTTATATACAGCGCAACTTACTCGATTGGAAAGTACCAAATAGAAAATAAAGAGATGCGGAATAAGTGTACGCGACACAGCCCACAATTAAACGGCAATTTAGAAAAACCACAATGGACAACCGCCAGCAGCCTTCAACGAGGCCATTTGGCACTGCTCGCGGTTCTGCAATTGGCCCATGGTCTAAATAAGATGCATATAATTCAAATCCAGCCCTGAAATAGTCACAGATAGACCCCCTTCTTAAACAATGAACAGAAAACATCAAAAAGACAAGTACAAACGAAAGCTTTGTCAAAGATTCCTGGCTTAGGACAGGCACATGTAATATGTGGCGGGGTTAAACTAGTTTTTTGGGGCCCAACCTTCCCCCTATCAATATTCCTAGACAAAGCACAAAAACTAAACACACAATAAAAATCAAATCGATCAAAGTCCAATTCTACTAGAGAGAACCTAAGACAAAAAAAACAAGAACAAACAAAAGGACGGTAAAGGAACTCTCTATAAAACACTCGCTGTTACTGACAGCTAGCTGAGAATCATCAATCGACTGATGTAAAAAAATCAAACGTATCGATTTTAAATCCGACACAACACTTCAAACAATAATGATTTAGTGAAGTGTCATCACACAAAACCGACACGCTTGATCGCTATAATGCTTAAAAATAACAATAGTAAAAACATTTATGGAAGTTTTAAAGCAAGTATTAAGTTTTCAATATTTCTGCCAAAAAACACTAAATTCAAAGATTTAACCAAGATATTCATTTCATATCCTTTCCGTAATAAATTTTGAAGCCAATTTTTCATTTCTATTGGATTGCTTTTAAATTTGTGAGCTTTATAAAAAAACATTACCATAAAATTCAGGATGTGATATTCCTTTCACTATAAGAAAGTGACGTGTACAATTAAATTTTTCAATAAGAGATTGATACTTGTGGAAGAATTTAGAAAAAGATTTTACTAATTTGTGGTATCGATAACCTTGTTTTAATAATTTTTCAGTAATAAAACGGTTTTTATTACTAAAATCAGAAACACAACTGCAGATCCGAGCATATCTTACTAACTGTGAAATGTAAACCCCGTATGACGGCGCTAGTGGAATATCTCCGTCAAGAAAAATAAATTTATAATAGGAAAGGTAAAGTCGTCACGTTTAAACACATGTATAAGCTAGAACGGAATAATTTAATGTTCTGTTTTAAATTCTGACATTAAAACCACGAAGCGAACAAACTTCATTCATTTCAATTTATTTCTTGAGTTGACATATATTACCAAAGTTCAAGCCCTATTTCACAGAATGGTTACTGGAAATAACTATAATTTCAGTTGATATCTGACAATGGTTAATTATTTTATATACTTTGAAATATCATTTTGATAAACATATTGATTGTAATTTTCGCTCAAATATTTTTCCCGCCTAAATGAATTTTTTTTTCGCTCAATGTCAGTTTGCTCAAATGAAGTACGAAAATATAAAGTTATCTAACTAGAGGACAAATATACAGTATTTAGATGATTCCATTGTGTTTTGTTTCGCAAAGCTGGTCACTTTCAAAAGCGTTAGAAATAAAACGGGTAATGGCTTTAAATTACAATTTTTACAGGTTAAATATATAGGTCAATTGGTCTATCCAATATTCTGTTGTAACATTAAATACATTTCATAAATTTTGAACATATGTGAATTCCATTCCAATTAGTTTAACAGACACATATATACATTTATCTGACATAAGGGGATACATTGCATGTTGTAATTTCCACTCTGAATCGGAAACTTATTAAACTACAGAAAAGATGGGAAATTAAAACTTGCCAAACATTATTTGTTCTATACTATATTTGGTATTAATAATCCAATTTCTTTCGTTATTTTAGTTATCAGTTTTAAATTTGTTACATAACATAGTTAACCAATATGTACCATGTGCATCAAAATGTCAACAAGGAAAAAAACCCATCTAGTATTAAATCAAGCATCTTGTTTTTTTGTCTTGTAAAAAGTTCACAGGGGCGTAAACAGAGGAGGCCAAGAGGGCCTGGTCCCCACTTGTGCGATAAAAATGATTGGATATGTAGGAAATCAAGAGCAGACCCTTCCTTAGCTAGTCAGTGCCCTCTTTGAAATATCTGGTTCCGGCACTGGGTCAATGTTGTGATGCCTAGGTGCTTATTTCAAATTCAGTGTGTCAAATGCGGCAAGGAAGACACAACAAAATTTATATCAATGTTTGTAAACAAACAAAAGCTTTACATGTTAACAGATATGAGGACACTGAAAAAATCTTTACTGAAATAAGGTTTACTTAAGACTAATAATACAAAACATTCCTTAAAAAGTATAATGATGTTGAAAGTACTAATGGTATAAAAAGAAGTATCTTGATATCTAAATCAAAGAAAAAAAGGGCTGATTTAATGCCTTCAAAGCCTTGAATGATGCTAAATGTAGGCAAAACTATATATTCATATGTTTTTGGTGTTTTAATTAAAGCCTGAAACAAGACTGGACCACAGTTAACAATGTATTTACAGTTAACCATGCAGCGTTGTTCTCCTTTTAATTTAAAGAACATTAATTAAAAAAAAATGACATATATTCCTAATTTTGGCGAATATTCTACAAAACATACAATTGTGGCATAGTTAAGGCATTACAACTTGCTTAAGCAAACACTTAAATAAAATTATACAATTTCGAATGCATTTCTACATGTACGTACATGTACATCTAGATCCGCTGACTGTAACACACAATCTTAAAGGAGAAAGGTCTAACTGACCAGCACAGTAGCCAAAGTTAAAGAAAGTGAATCTTTCCAAATATATAACTAAAACTTGCTTTTTTTCCTAGCAGTAGAATAATCAAACAGGTTTTACATGTTAATTCACTGCATATTTATCAAATTATTTCCTCTTACTTGCTATATTTGAAATATTGTTTAGTCATCACATATAAAGTAAAAAAAAATACATCACAGATGTAAATTCAGCACTTTCTACCCGTCTTCGCATTGTTGTTATCAAAGCAAAATAATTTTGGTTATTAAGGAAGTGGGTTGATGTAGAATGAATAAAATTATTTCAATTCCTGTCGTTTGTAATAGCCTTATTAAATTATAAGGTAGCTATTCTTAATGGAGAATGTGTGTTTGCACTTGTACTCCACCAAAAGGAAGTGGTTACGAAAATTCCGAATATCGAGTTAAATGTTATACATATATCAGCTAAATTTAATCAATTAAGACCTTTTTAATCGAAATTGAATGTTTAAATGTCACGAATAAAAGACAATTAAATAAACAACAAAAACTTCTATCTCTAAAGATATTATAAAATTGTTAAAACCAATCATTTCTTTTGATTTTCAGAAATTAAACCAAAGAAACTCATTAAATGTGTTTCCATGTTCATTTCTAAATTTAAAATGTCAAACACGCAACAGAAAATAGTTCAAACAAAAATCGCCGATCTTTTAAAAAATATTCAGTTACTAAAATATCCAAAGCTTTTAATTTGCTTTCTGGGCTTAAAAGACCACTTATCGACCAATAATGTATACAATATATATTTCCAGTCAAATCCACATAAAAGGCAGTATTGTATTTTAAATATTAAATATTTTTATTAGTTCTGATAAACAAGTTGTAGAAGAAGTACAGAAAATATGAACAACATCTTGGACACATTTGTTTTTCAGCAATTATTATGTTATCAGGTTAGTTAATGCAACATGCACATACAGTGCCATTGAATTTACCACAGAAAGTGGCTCATCATGTTTATTGTTTGAGTTCTAATTTTGCATATGTTTTATGATTGCATTGTTCTATGCTTCCCGTTTTCAAATATTGTCTTAAAATCCTTTTTTTCTAGAACGTCTTTGGTGAATATATAAACTAAATGCGCATCAGAAATGTTGAAATGATGACTAAACGAAATTTCTATATTTGATTTCAATAAAATTAAGGTTATTGATTGGCACACTTATGAGATGACAAACACAATTGTTAATTTTGATTTAAGGCGAGTGCGCAAAATGCAACATTTTGATATTTGTATTTTTTAAACAACTGGGCGATAACCGCTGTTGATGGACCAGAGGTCCCCGAAGGTGACCACAAGCCTTGTCGTCAGACTTGTCTCACACGATTTATCATAAAATTTCTAATATTTTTGTCGCTGAAATTTCCGATTTTTCTAATTCAAAATTGTTTAAAATAACAGGTTTCTTTCTTTGTATTGCACATGGTCGATATCCTCGGTGCTGGATTTGGCTTCCTTGTTCGAACGTTTTTGTTTTAAGTACTTTTCATTTTCCACAGTTTTGGAATTTGACCTTCCAATGTTTTGATATAAATGCTACTGATGAGATCTTAATTCTTGAAATTTCGATATATAGCATATACAAATTAATCGTTTGTACTGCATTTTTGTATCTGTAATTTTGAAACCACTGGGCGATAACCGCTGTTGGTGGACCAGAGGTCTCCGGGGTCATCACAAGCTTGGTCATCTGACATGATTAACCAAAAAAAATATAATATTTTTATCGCTGAAATTTCCGATTTTTAAATTCAAAATTGTTGCAAATGGTCGATATCCTCGGTACTGGATTTGGCTTCCTTGTTCCAACGTTCTGGTTTTGATTACTTAACATTTTGTACAGTTTTTGAATTTGACCTTCCAATGTTTTGATTTAAATGGTACTGATGAGAGGTTACTCCTTGAAATACCGATATATAGCATACCCAAATTAACCGTTTGTACCCGCGTTTTGGTATTTTTACTTATGCAACAAGAGCATATGTGCGGCGTAAAACATTTTCAATAAAACAAAGCAAACGAAAGTTGACACAACATCAATTCCGGTAATAAAGCAATGTCTTAAGTGTCAATTCAAATAATTTTGGAAAATCAATTTACTGCCAAGAAATGGCCACTACTTGATTAAAACAACCAGAAAAGATCGGCTTCAAAAAGTAACACTTTTCGAAAACTGTAGATCACCATTTAAGGAATTTTAAGCATTGTAATGAAGCCTTATCCCGAAACGATATTGAGCATCAGGTGATGATAACCGATGTTTCCCTCGATACAGATAATATACAATTTTGTGATGCTAAATATTTTGTTGTTATGACTAAGAATTTAGGGGCTCAATTTTCTTACACATTCTAAATTTTATATTTGTTAAATGATACCATAAAAATAATTTATGTAATGGTAAACGCATACAAGATATGCGTATCTTTTTGTGTTAAGATGATTTTTGATACCACATTACATGCACTTCACATGTCAAGCACATACAGATTGTTGCCATTAAAACAGTTTAAGAAATAAAACAATATAATGATTAACAAAGTAGGACAATTGGTCTACGTATCCAATCGATGTAAAATTGGACTTTTCATCTTCCATCTCATATTGTGCAGATGCAAATTCCTTTTCAATTTATTAAATACATATAAATTAAATTTACAGACAAATCAAAAGGATATGTAATACGTGTTTGCAATCTCCCGTCTGATTGTAACATAAAATATGTAAAATTTATCTTTTCCAAACAGTATTGGATCAATTAATATATCATTTCGAATGGTTTTATGTCATAAAAATGACCAAATACTATGGTGAACTGAATTATTTCACATGTGCATCAAAATATGGGAAGAAAAGACAAATACGTCTTGAGTGTAATCAGGTGTTATACTTGCAATTAGAATTACGCTTTTGGTTTAATTTGTTGTCGACATAAAATTTAAACATATTGTTTACTGTTTTGACATAAAATTTAATGTGTTCCAGAAAAGTACAAAAAGATGCTGGATCATATCAGCAAAACATTTTACATACCATGCTAGATAATAGAATTACAATCCCGCACTGTTAAAAAGAAAATGTGGATTATATGGTCTTAACTATACCCGAACATCTTTTCTATTCATTTATAGATGTTTTTCATCCTTCCATTAATAGTTGCTCAGGTATAAACTATCATATATTTACAACATCTGAAATTTCCACCCTTTCATCGAAAAATATATATTGTTTTTCAAAGAATGCGGTTTGTTTTAATTGAAGTTTGACAATCAATTCAATGACAAACTCATTCAACCTCCAATTTCTTTTGTATTATATAGAGATATAATACTCAGTGTAATAAGCATATAGCACATTTAATTTTACTGCAAAGAAACACTAAAGGGACAGTTAACATGTCTTGTAATTCTTCTGCTTCAGCAATTTGTGATAATATCTGAACCCTGTAAACTTATTTAAAAAGTAAATGAGGGTTTAAACTTTCCTATCAAAATATCAAGTCTTGCATTTTTACCATATAAATATGTAAGCACAAAAAAATAGTTAAACCGAGTCGCGCTCCTAAATAATGTACGTACAACTTCAAATATTGCTCGGTCATGCATCTTCAAGTTACCTGCTTGGAACCATATGTAACAAGAATATAATTATTACATGAATTGTTAATCAGAAAAGAAAAGAATTATATGGTGTGCAATACAAATGAGATTCAGTTTGTAAGCTGTAGATAAGGATGTCAATAGTCCGAAAGGGCAGAGACAAAACCAGTAAACACCAACAAGAACGGGACAAAAACAGACAACATGTAAAACATGGAAACACGAAATACTGAATATCAATCAACAACGCGAACTCCAGTCGAAACAAGAGTGAATTCAGGTGCTACGGAAGAGTAAGCAGTTCCTGCTTGCTATAGAACACCCATCGCGTTGCCAATAGTCCATTCAGCGTGTCAAATCCGGTGAAGGAAGACAAAACAAAACTCTATGTCAAACCAACATCTGCACTCATCTGAGAGATCGAAATCCCATATTTGTCTACAAGTGCATGATGTCTTCCGTAAAATTTCTTGAGTGAAGACAGCAACCGAGGAGCAACATAACCCTGTGTGAGCAATAATAATGTTTTAATCAGAGTACTTAAATGATTAAAACGAATAGCTACAAATGTCAAAGCACGATCTGAAGCTTTAGTATGCTTCATCCAATTGCTAAGTCGTTTTAGAATATAAAGGTAATAAAAAACTACCGAACTTGAATGATCAATCTCAAAGTCCAGAGAAAATGACAAAAACGAATCAGTCATACCGGAGAATCGGTGGATCGCAATGGTCCTGACTTGGTACAGGCATTTCAAACGAAATGGTGGGTTAAACCAGGTTTTATGGCGCCAAACCTCCCTCTTCATAGAAATCAGCCTTATCTCGAAACATACATTATAGAAATATAGAATTATTTCACATCTACCATGTGCATCAGAAAATGGAAAGAAGAGACAAATACGTCATAAGTAAAATCAGGTGTTATAATTGCAACTAAGATGATTGTCTATATAATGATTTAGCGTATTGTTGGCTGTTTTGATCGGATAGAGTTAGGATTAGTGTAAGACTGTGTTCCAGAAAAGTACAAAAAGATGAAAAATCAAAGAAGCAAAGAGGCATCAGTAAGGGCATTCGAGTGTCAAAAGTCCGAAAGGGCATCGACAAAACCAGTAAACAAAAAGCTGGAAAGCACGAAGAAACATGCAGAAAACAACAAAATCAACCGAACAAATTAGTAAAGAATTTTACGAACGATGCTCGATAACAAAATTGCAAATTTTGTTACAAGAATTACTCCGATCATATAGAAATGCACTTATTTTTGTATCGTAACAAAGGAAAATATAGGTTCTACGGTCCTAATTTATCCCAAATCTTTTACTGGTGCATATATAGATGTTTTTGAGCCTACCATTTATAGTTGTAAACTAGTCAATCAATCTGAATGAAAATTCATAATTTAATAAAAGCAAAAATTGTTTGCTACACTCCAGGAAAACAGTTTGTTTTAATTGAACTAGGACAGGGCCATCAATTCAATGACACACTCAATCAATGTCCAATTTCTTTGGGGCTTCATGAAAATATTATACACAGTTTGATAAACATATAAGTTCATGCACATTTCACAGCGAATAAACACTGAACGGAAAGTTAACATATCTTGGAAATGATCTGCCTCAACAATTTGTTACAATAACTGTAACTTATTTGAAATTGAAATGGGGGTTATAGATTTTCCGTTAAAAAAATCAAGCCTTGCAATTAACCATATAAATATAAAACCGAGTCGCGCTCTAAATAATATACGTACTTGGCATAAATTTAAAAGACAACTTTAAATATTGCTCGGTCATGCATCTTCAGCAGTTTTGAATGTTACGTGCCATGAAACATATAGAACAAGAAGTTAATTATTATATGAATTGTTAATCAGAAGAGAAAAGAATTATATGGCATGTTATACAAATGACACTGAGACGGTAAATTTTAAACAAGAAAGAATAATGCTTTCAATCAGCGCCCTTAAATGATTTATTTTTCCGTTAACACGAATAGCTACAAATGCCAAAGCTCGTTCTACGAAAGCTGTAGTATGCTTCATCCAACTTCCAAGTAGATTTGCGAATTAAACAACTTGAAACTTGCACAACGACAGACGTTTGATTTTAATTCATATAAAGATGCAGCTTTCTTCTTGTCCTACATATGTTTAACGGACAAATTAAAAAGGGGAACCATACATATATCACAGAAATATTGTTTGCAATATTTTCATTTTCCTTGCCAGACGTGTACGAGTGGTGCATAATGATAGTAACACAACTAATGCCTGATTAAATACCGTTTTCAATACTTATATTGTTCTTTACAACTATGTCTTGCTGCAGGTCTGACATTTGAAATCTCTGCGGTCTTTAAATATTGAACAATGCAGGGGATTAAAATTAAAGTAATTCGATTTGGAAAAGGAGTCGGACAGTTTGTATCCACTTTAAATGATTCAAGTTATACTTTTCGACTCCTATCTTTATATAAAATGTGGTATAATTTAAAAAAAAAACTTCCGTGTTGATCTTATTTTTATAGATCCAAATGATACGTTGTGTTAAGAATCAACCAGTTTAAGGACAAAAGTGAAAACTGTGCTATATTATATAACACACCAATTACATAATCATATATATTAATGTTAAATGCAATTATCTTAATAGTAAACATTAAACAACCTTTAATTAGCATTGATGGTGGTGGTGATTTAATTTCTTCAGAGCTTTAACTCATGCTAATTGTGAACAGAAAGCATTTCTTTGATTGCTGACTATCTTATTGAAGTAAAGGAAGACATTGAAATAACAATGCATTTAAATTAAGCTGAAAAGCTTGTAAATTAAAACATAAAGGCCATTAATAACATGTAAATTAAAACATAAAGGCCATTAATAGCTTTCTTCATTAGTTTGTGGTAACTTTAAACGGAGATGTTGCGGTTGTATTACCGACCGCTTTAATTTTGAATTGCTTATATAAGTTAAAACACTATATTACTTGGTGAAAAAATAGAGCACTAGTACTTGAAACATTTAAATTTTGTTGAAAACATAATAATGTAATCTATGACTAAACCATGTAATTGTATTTTGCGACTAGCTAATTGTATTTCGACGCGTAAGTCCATTTTTAAACATACAAAATGTGCTTCAAGTATTAAGTTAGAGTGAACATATTTTAAGCATATGCATGTTTTGATTTTTCTCATAAATTGTGTATGTCTGTGTTGCTGTGTTTCCGGTGTCAACCGGATTTACATGTATCTTTTTTTCGAAATTTAACATTCAAATAAGCACTTTATTCTTGTACAGGAATATTCTCTTCAAACTTGCCTCTCTCTGTTGATGCCATTTACCATAATTTTTTTTGAATTTAGGAATAACCAAATTATATCGATTGTTTTAAGGTATAAGGGAAATAACCCTTCTGATAACTGTTGAGGTAAAAAATACATGAAAACTTCAAGCAGAATAAAAAAAAAAAAATTCGCTAATATCGTTGTAATGTTTGTACGGTATTATAACCTTCATGAATTTGATAACGATACACAAGCTTTGAAATCTTATTCTTGTTGCATTTTTTCTAGTTTTAGCAATGCTTCTGATAATTACATATAAAAGTTATATATTCTACTGCAATGCTTTCTTTTCTAAGTGTGCATTGAAAAAAATGCTCATTTTCACTCTGAACCCCCCTACCTTTTGGTCAGTTGTTTTAGTCCTCGGTGGTAACAAAAGTTTACAATTGTACTGCTCTCTTCTTCTGCCTGAATTTTTATGTTATTCATTTAGTTCAATTATATCTTACTTATATATAAATTAATACTAAATAGAAACAAGTTATTTCACGCAGCGTTTCAAACTTCCTAGATGTCTTAATTACACCTTTCAGTCATTGTTAGTTTTTACGTATTTCATCATTTGTCCTTAAAAGTACAAAGTGAAGGAAAAACTGAGGCAAATGTCAATTCAATTATTCCTTTTACAAATAATGTATAGGGTGTTGATTTTAAAGGCACCAAGATCTATGGTTATATTTATTTAGCATGCAATCTGCGAGAAGATATAGTACAAACTATCTATTAATCTTGTACTTTTTAGATTAATTGAAATTATATCTAAGTAATTGTATAATCTTTTATATTGGGGAAATATTCATTTGGGGTGGGGTAATCTTGCTGTATAAGTCCAAAAATTAGCGTTTACGGTTTTACAGTACATTTCTTTTTGAAATTGAACTTACTATTTCAGTCTTTATATATTATCGCTTCTCAGTGTAAAACGTGCATTTAACTCCAAAAAGCAATTCAAATAAATAAGTATGAGGAATAAACAGTTTTAATAGAAGAGTATACATAATGAAATGCGGTTTTGTTGTTATTTGTGTGTGTGTTTTATGTTGTTATGTGGTTTGTTTTGTTGTGATGATTTTTTGTCTGCCGGTTTTGTCTTTGTCTTTACGGTTTTATGATACTAATTACCCCTTTGGTACACCTTTGCTTCTTAAATAAGTATATTATAATATTTATATTCAAAAATACAGAACGATATCTATATTCATAATTAATGAATATTTGCAATTCAATAAATCAGAATTATTTGTCCAATAAAGTTAACAATCACATATTTGATGTAATACAATGAAAAAAAAATGAAAATTGTCAAAAAGTACATCATCAAAATAAACTAGAAGATCAAATGTACAGTTTAAATCAGAATTGTAGGACCAAACATTTTTTAAGATATCAAATCCTTTCCCTATATCTGTAATTGCATTCGTCGTTGACACTCATTGGTCTACTCCGGCACATCTTTTGTTTTACAACTAACTCTGGAAGTTTACATTTTGTGATGATCAAATACGTGTAGAAACGAATCAACCACTATGTTTAAGTGCTTGTGTTATGTGTGTCGTCAAATGTGTTTTTGGGGTGCATTTTCTGTAGTCCATATTGCTATCATATCATACAACCCAAAACGGATTATATGTTTCCCATATGAAAAATGCTAATTGATGTTTATAACAACCATGAATTGCCTGTCTTTCCTGAATTTATTAATTCATTATAGATTCGATGTAAACCTCGATGTTAATTGCACGGAAGATAAAGGAAATAACATTACAGAACTGGGATGTCCTCATATGTCCAAGAATAAGTAAAGATAGCAATGGCCTTGACTTGGTACGGATATTTTTAAAAAAAAAAAGGAAAAATTCCAAGGATTTGTCATATAGACAGAAGATATTACCACTGTCAGAACGAATAACAATATCGCTAGAAAACGTGAAAATGGATTTATTTGTTTATATCAAAATTGAAAAATATAATCATATAAACTATGCAGTTATTTAGAGCAGAAATAATTCATAAATACAGTTTTTTCTAATATATTTTTTTTTCTAAATGCACATTAAACAATGTAGCAGAGTATTATTTACTGTCATATTAAAAACAAATTCACGAAAAACTCAATGTCGTTTGAATAAGTAAAGATGTGGGTTTGTTTTATAGTTTTTGATCAGACTTTGATCAGATATGGCCAACAGAAAATTGAATGTTACAAACGCAACAGCAAAAAAAACAAACCCCCCCCCCCAAAAAAAAAAAACCAAAAAAAAACAAAACAAACAAACAAAAAAAAACCAAAAAACCAATTAACCTTACCGTTGCCTGTTCTCCCTCTGGTGTTTTTTTAGTTTACTTTCATTCTCATTCTTATTTACATTTCGCCTAGATATTGGCTGTGGTGGTTATCTCAGTGAAAAAAGTATGCGATAAAAGAAACGATTTAATTTAAAATCGTTTCATCCGAACATAAAAAGCATTATACCTACCTCAACGGGGTGTGATGTGTATGAAAGAAGCAGATGAACCAATGGGGTATCCGAATGTCAAAAGTCCGAAAGGGCAGAGACACAACCGGTAAACACTAACAAGAACGGGACAAAAAACAAACAACATGTAAAACATGGAAACACAAAAATATTTGACCACTTAATCGATATCCTGAGGCTATTTTATTCGGATTTTCTGACACCGTGGTCTCCGTGGTCGGCCTTTTGACAAATATAAATATGAGAAATATGTTTAGACAAAAAATAAGAAAAAAAAATCAGATAAGAGCTTCCCCGTAAATGGCTCTCTTCAGTGTGAGATGACTAGGTTGAGATACAAGCACGTGCAGCGATCTCATACTGTTCAATCAACCAATAACATAACCATAACAAAATTGATATACTAATTTGAAGCAAAGCACTTAAACAATGAAGCAAAACTAAAAAATAATAGTATATAGCAAGCTAAAGAAATAAACTACTGAAACAACAGTAATTTTGACGGGTTGAAGTAAGTGCTAAATCTCTTAATTTTTCTGGTAGTGAATTCAAAATAAAGAGGGAGCATACCTGAAATACTTCTTACCAAACTTCATAGAATTTGTTCTTGGCACCTATAATCAATTCACATCTTAAGTTATTACTAGTTTTTTCTCGTGTAGTAAATTATTTAAAACAGAAAGGGCTACGCCATACACTATCTTACATTGTATAACTTCCAAAAGCATTTTTACTTGTTATTTTTACATACATTGTGGTTAATTTTGCTCTTTCCAAAATATTATCAGAGGAAGATTCAAAATTATAATACAAATATTCAAAGAAGCAGAGGTACCAATGGGGTATCCGAATGTCAAAGGTCCGAAAGGGCAGAGACAAAACCAGTAAACACGAACAAGAACGGGACAAAAACAGACAACATGTAAAACATGGAAACACAAAATAACTGAATATCAATCAACAACGCGAACTCCAGTCGAAACAAGAGTAAACTCAGGTGCTCCGACAGAGTAAGCAGTTCCTGCTTGCTATAGCACACCCGTCGCGTTGTCAATAGTCATTCAGCGTGTCAAATCCGGTAAAGTGATGCATTTTCAATCGTTTTGGTAGAGTGCTTCTGGTGAATCCCTTATATACTAAATGTGTGTCAGACGTAGCGAACGGTAATCATATAACTTTATTTCGTTTTAATTTTGATTTCTGACATTTATGACATATAGCACTGCTGGTTGAGAAGAATTCCCCGAGGTTAGCCTGACCCGAATTCAACGCTAATCAAAGCTATTAAACTATCTATGTACAATTTAAAATTTTCAACACTTTGAGTTTATCTCTACCTCGGACACATATTAATCTTAGTCCTGATTTTATTTCGGCTTTGCATATTTTTGTTTTATTGTTCTTTGTCTTCATATAAGCATTTTTTGGTAGCATTTTCAATCGTTTGGGTAGAGCGCCTCTGATGAGTTCTGGATTGACGACAATCACGTAGCTAAATATTTGCCTGGTAAATTTAGTTTATTGTATTTTTCATTGGTATCAGTCATTGGTAGAAAAAATCACACTTATGTCAGACAAAAGTCACTTTCTAATATGAATACATGTATGGTACATCATACTTAAAAATAAACTCATTATCCTTAAATGGTAGCAAGAAATGCAAGCTTTTGCATGATTATAAAAAAGGAAAACACTTGCAAACAGAACAAGGGAGTGATTTTATCTTAAACATTGTAAGTATAGGATGTCAAAGTTACACCAAGTGATAAAAAACTGCATGTTAAATAGTGTAAACTAGCTATCCGATGTTCTTCCTAGGAATCTCTATTTTTATATTATTGACAGAAAAATCCAACATGGAATAGATTTGAAATATCGTGAACTACCCTTCAACACCGTTTTCATGCATTTAACATGCTTGAAATTTTGTCTCAAGACCATTGGAAAATGTACCTTTTTCATTCAAAAGCAAAAGTAGTAGTAAACAATAGCGTAGAATATTTTCATTGAGTCGATTGGTTAAAGTGCAAAAATGTACAGGTACACAAATCACGTGGTTTCTAAATATGGTAGTTTGTTCGACCTGTTAAACCATATATGGTAATAATAGACGATTTCGGACCTAGAAGAAAGCACTTTCACTTTCATTTACGAATGCAAGAGCTGAGAGAAAAAATAACAAAAACAATTTTGTTACGTGAGACCGACAAGGTAAATATAATGAATGCTGGCCAAATATATCTGCTGAATTATTTAAGTTATTCATTTTGGTTAACATGCACCGAGAAAATTAGAATGACAGTCAGCTTTCTTTTGTTTTGATAGATGCGACCTCTAGCGATAGAATGGAACAATTCAATAATATATGCCAGAAGTTCTAATTTTAAACATTTTAAAACATCTCATAGCTGAGAATACTCAGAATATTTATATAAATATAATAACTATGTATTTTATTTTTTTTAAATGTAAATTACAAAATTGGAAATTAATTTTGCATTCCGTGCTATTGAGTGCGGATTTTTGACTAGCTTATACGTGTTCCGGTTAAAGGCATCATACTCTATCAATTTAGCCCCCGCGGAGCGGGAGCTTATGATTATCTTAATCAGTTTTTGCAGTGTGTACAAAATGTACAGATATTAACACTACCCCTAACATTAACGTTAACCGTGTTGTGTTTTGTGTTACTTCCGGATCCTAAGATTACAATGATAGATAGAAATTCAAAATATCCGTACCAATTCACATTGTTCTCTTTAGTTATTGTTGTACATATAAAAACATCTCAGTTCTGTAATGATATTTCCTATATCTTCCGCACAATTAACATTGCAGTTCACATCTAGACGAGAATGAAATAATATGTTGCCAAAAGACAGGCAAATGCTGCTTCTTATAAACATAAATAAGCATTTTTCAAACAGGAAAAATGTGTAAAACTTTTTGAGTTGCATTATATGATAGCAATGTTGACTCAAGAAAATGCAACCAAAACACATTTGAAGACACACATCACAAACAATGTGTATGCAGACTTAAATTGAGCTACTGTATGTTTGTGACATTGTGTGACGAATGATGAAAGATATCAATGACAGCTTTCAATTTGTCATTTGAACAGAATATATTAACTCTGTCAAACTACTTTCGCTAGAAAACGTGAAAACCTTAAATCTATTTATTTAGTTGATCTAATGATTTAAAGGGTTTACTTTATTAGAGCAGATATGGTTCATAAAAAGGAATGCAATTTTCAAAACTTTTTATTATTTTTTAGTATAAGTAGTTTGAAACTATATGTATGAAAAACCCTGACTCAAAATTTAACCGATGGAAAGTTATTAGCAATTAATTGAAAATAATTAATGATACCATTTAAAATACGAATTTCAAAAAGAGTAATAAAAAACGGATAATTTGGTTATGCTGTATATGCATATTGCATGGAATAACCTCTTATCAGCACCATTTGAATCAAAACATTAGAAGGTCATTAAACAAAAATGATTGATCGAAAAGTACTTCAAACATAAAAAAAAATTGAACAGGAAAGCCAAATTCAGCACCGAGGATATCAATCAGGTGCATTACAAAGAAAATAACTCTTAAAAACAAAATATGAAAAAAAATCTGAAAAAAATGTCCTTGTGTTGTCGTTCTTAACGGAATTTGAATTAAAGTTAAATTGTGCTAGGCAACGCGATATCAAGAACCGATTTACCCCTCGAGCTTACACTCATTGTTCTGACGCGAGTCAAGTATTCTGAATGCAGTTTAGACATCCATTATAAAATAAAAAAGTCTGTGCACCATTATTCACTCTGCTTTTACTGGTTTTAGAAACAATAATGAAAATTTGATAATGGATAATACCTTATTAATCGGGGTTATCGCTATAAATTGAGTCAGAACATTTTCAAATTGTGAGCGAAGAACTTCCGCGCACTTTCCATATTTTTTTCTTTTATAAGTTTTACATACAGGTTAATTCAATTCAGACAACTAGATGACTTTGCATATTGTTGATAAAGTTCAAAAAGTCCCCAAACGATGATCAATTATGACTTAAAGTAGAATTTTAATGCACAAAAATTAATTACAGCAGCTAGAAAAAAATCTTTAGCTATCCCGCTAAAGTTGATCAAAGGAAACATTTTCTTGTTTGACAAGTTGAGAATATTGATTTTTCATATGGAGTTGTCTCCAGTTGCCTATATGGTCTTGGCAGTTTCATCAAATAAATAAAACATTTCACAACAGAAATTCCTCGATTTTCAAAAATTAAAAAAATAGAAATTCATAGGTTAAATATTTATTTACCTCTAAAACTTTAGACATAACTGACACCTAAATAAAAATGTCCAATTTTCTAAAACAAAAATCCACTCATATCATTGTATCGCGTATCCCTCGAAGTCTATTTTGGTTGTAAATTGCATATTGTTTGAACTTTTTTTTGCTTTCAATTCATGGCTTTCGTCTTATGTAATCGCCGGGGGGCTACTGTCTATGATTTAGGGAATACCTGTGCCGTTGGCCTGTTCAGAATACAATTTTAGGTATTCCAGCGGACTTTTTATATAATACCCTGTTATCACCACGTCAAAATACTTTGGTATACATATTTTACTGTACTAGTATATAGTGGTAAATATGAAGTTCACAATTGAAAGAACTTTTTGAGCTGAAATAGATCAGGAAGCAAAGGTGTACCAAAGGGGTAATCAGTATCATAAAACCGTAAAGACAAAGACAAAACCGGCAGACAAAAAATCATCACAACAAAACAAACCATATAACAACATAAAACACACACACACATAACAAAAAAAACCGCATTCAGCAACGCGAACTCAAGTCGAAACGATAGTGAACTCAGGTGCTCCGGAAGAGTAAGCAGTTCCTGCTTGCTATAGCACACCCGTCACGTTGCCAAAGATCGATTAAGTGTTGGTCAAATCCGGAAAGGATGACATTACAAAACTCTATGTCAAACCAACATCTGTTCTCATCTGAGAGATAGAAATCCCGTATTTGTATACAAGCACATGATGTCGTCCGTAAAATTTCTTGAGTGATGACAACAACCTGGGAGCAACGTACCCCTGTGTTAACAATTTGCTTGTCAGTCGTGTGGCTGGAGCGGACGGAATGTTGCTACACAGAAAGGGAAAGTTAACTATTGGAAAGTTGAAGTCATCACGTTTGTCATTGAGCTTTGTAACATTCATTTTAAAAGCATTTTAAAGTTGAAAATTTCATGTTTATTATGATGAAACTTATTGACTTTAACATATTTGTAACCCTGTTGGTAACAGCAGGGCTGTATTTTTAACCCTCTTGTTCACCTTGATGCCTGAAAAAATAGACCCTATTTCAATGTGCCTGGCCTAAGCCAGGAATCTTTATCAAAGCTTATGTTTGTATTTAGTCGAATTTATGTTAATTGTTTTTTGTGCACTTTAGGATTGGGCTTGAATCATATTTAGTTTATTTTCAATCCATGGCCCATGGGGCCAAGTGAAAAACATCGAGCAGCGATTGCCAGTCACATTGAAGGCTGCTGGCAATTGAAAAACAGCGATTTGTATTGCTGATAAGCATCCTAATATCATATAAGACATTATACGAACAGTTTCCGCTTGCAACCTCCTGCAATTTAGGAAGACCCCTGTACAGATTTCAGTAACATTCTTAGCACAATTATTAAAAGAAAATGGAGATTACTATTTTTTTGTATTCTTTTTTCCTTTTGTTTTAATTCTTTCTCTGCTGACAGTTATGATGCAAGATATCCTGCTTTTTATGCTTAAAGTAAACAGCCGTAATAGATTGTTACTATGTAGTCTGAACGCTTATCTTTTTAAAGATAAAGATGATTAAAACAAAAATAGCTGTTTGTAACAAGTCATTTTGTCAATATTCTTTTGTTCGTTTTTTGAGTGATGATGGCATTAAAAGTACACTCTAAGACTTCAATTTTTTTATGTAACAAAGATATAAAATGATTGTTATGAAACAATGATTATTTTAGCGATAACGCATTGATTTTTTAAAATTCAGAAGTCCAACGTGTTGATGTAAACCGAAGGCCAATTATGTTTACTATATCTTAGCATGAATATGATAATGTATGTTTGTTTTTTTAAAGTGTTATAAAATGTTATATAAAACGTTGTTGTCTGAAATAATGTGAAGACTAGGCAGTGATCCGGGTTTAGATGCAAGTATTTGATCCACGTAAAAGGCATTTTTTATTTGTAAAGTGGTTCATTTTAATATTAAGACAAAAATTTGTCATTCTTACCGGATGTGACACGCTGAATTGGAAATTAGCAGCATGACGGGTTTGCTATTGAAGGCAACACCTCTTACTCTTCCGGAGCACATGGGTTCACTCTTATTACGAAAAGAGTTGGCGTTCTTGATTTCCATTCGAATGATTTGTGTTTCTTCGTGCTGTTTTTAATTGTTCGTGTTAACAATTTTTGTCGTTGCCCATTCGAAATTTTGACACTCGAATGCCCCATTGGTGCTTCTTTGCTTCTTTCAACATTTGCATCTGACGAGTCATACAGACACGTGCGTCATTCAATTTAAAATACATTGCATCGACTTTGGTTCTAAGTTTGATTCATAATTCAAACATATTTATTTGTTCTTGCATTAGTTGACTGATGATGGTAATGACTTTTATTTTACGAATGATAGAATTTTCAGTCTTTTCGTGACCGCTGTTTAATGGTTCAAGCCAGAAGACCGCTTGAAATTAACGTCATTTTCCCAAGAACACATATAGGTTCCAATTCCTTCCGAGAAAAGACTGAAACCTTTGGTAGCCACATTCCGTACAACTGCAATTTTTAAATATCATCGCATTTCATTGTCTGACTTTAACAATCAAACAAATGATTTGCACCAAGGTTTTAATTGGCCACTTGAACGGTGTCGGAACGCTGTCTGTTTACGTATTTCAAGCTGTTCATTGCACAGGAAAAAATACCGTTGCACTACGCCAATAAAATATTTCACTTTGCAATCACATTATCGTTTTTCTTGCATTGACACATCGTGTAAAGACGAGTTAATGCTTACTTTGGAAACATTTGCCAAGTTACAAAAAAACTTAAACAAATGCAAATGCATAAATCTATTGAAAACGATACATATATTTTTATAAAGCAAAACGAGATACCTGGAAGAAGTAAAGGTCACCTAATTGGTAACTAAACATATTTATTCAGAAAATACAAAGAAAAATTCGGTAGACAAAATACATCACTGACTTCTTAAAGAAATGTGTCGATGACATCAAACATCACAATGGAGACACATGTAATTGTTGATATGAAGCTATAAAGCAACTAAACCACAATCAGTCCAAACCAGGGTGAACTCGGATGGCCTGGAAGCTTCTCAAATGCAATTCAATGTTATCTTTAAATATGATACACATATAGCAAAAACTAAAATTTACAAATAGTATTATACAGTGAGACAGCCACTTTCATTCTTATTGTTACATTTGATAAAAACATTATAAATCAGCTTAAAGGAAAAAAAAAACGGTTTACTCCGTTGAATAATTAAGTTTGCTGATAAAGTGTTATCTCTGGCGCCAAAACTGAAAAAAGCTGTTTGCTACATTCGAAGACGTTAATTATCTTAGGAATGATCCGCTTATTCAAAATAAAGGCATTCCATTTATTGGCCTACAAATTTCCAGATCAAGGTTTCCAATTTTGTTACCATTTAACATTCAATCAAGGTTGAAAAGGAATGCAAATTACTTCAAGGAAAGCGCTAAATACGAAGATTCTTGTCTGTCAAATTCAGCAACATATCATGTCGACGCAAATTTTAAGACAATTATTTTTCTAAAAGCAAACTTCCGTATCAATTTTAGTGTTTTTTCTTCAATGTACGTGCGTGTGTGTTAAAACTATAATGTTATATAAAATTTATGAACTAAAAATTCATACAATTATAAAGAAGTACAGCATATCGAGAAAAAAGATAAAAATCAATCAGCAACAAGTACTCAAATCGACATGACTTCGGTCAGGTGTCAGCAGCTCCTGTTCATTATAGTACACCCGTAACATAACCAACGATCGAGTTAATGTGGTTGTTAAATCATGTCTGTAATCCTACATGACGTACAGTGGCAGTTTTTGAGACTATTCCAATCTTCAATCTCCGATATATCTTTGTTATATTTTGACATTTGATTTTGATCATCCTAGATTACTTTTATTGACATAATATGAGATTTTATACTGCCCCCGACGATTGTGTTAAATTTGTGTACATGTAAATAGGTGTGATAGTTTCCTTCCTCTCTGTGATGTTAGAAATAGACAATAGAAATAAAAGAATATCGTCAGCATTTTTAACAAAATATTTGAATTCACGATCTACATGTATCAATGTGTGAAAAGACCGTTAGTTCAAATTAATGTTACCTGAAAGCGAGATAACCACAAGTTCAATTTTGTTTTAATAAGAAAAAAATGTTTTTAATGCCACATTTCAAGTGATTTGATGAATGCACGTTTATATAGATTTTAATAAAATTTTGTGTGTAATTTTTATTGTTTCTCTTTTATGTTTGTTGGCAACGCGACGGGTGTGCTATAGCAAGCAGGAACTTCTTACTCTTCCGGAGCACCTGAGTTCACCCTTTTTTCGACTTGAGTTCACGTTGTTGATTGATATTCAGTTATTTTGTGTTTCCATGCTTTACATATTGTCTGTTTTTGTCCCGTTCTTGTTGGTGTTTACTGGTTTTGTCTCTGTCCTTTCGGACTTTTGAAATTCGGATACCCCATTGGGACCTCTGCTTCTTTGTACTGATATTAATTAAACGGCTTATGGTAAAAGCGCTTTAAACTTCTAATTTTTGGTAACCAGTTTGTTTTGAATTGTCATATATAGTATTTGGAAGTTCATTGATAGCTTTAGCCAAATTAATGAACTTTATGTTCTAAAATTAGAGATTATATTTAATATCTAAAATCGTCTTCCTTGAAAGAATGTTTCAATATAGCCCGTAGACATTCTTCTAATTAAAATGTTGCAATATGTTAAGACAAATAGCACATGAGCCAGGAAATTATTTTTATCAACGGTTTCTCTTTCATTGAATTAGGATCACTGATACAGACCTTTAAGTCATGATATCAATTTAAGAATACAGAAGTAAAAGGTCAAAATTGGTTACTTTTAAGGTATATGTATATAGAGGGTTTTTGAAAAAAGCAGATGTACCAATGGGGTATCTGAATGTCAAAAGTCCGAAAGGGCAGAGACAAAACCAGTAAACACCAACAAGAACGGGACAAAAACAGACAACATGTTAAACACGGAGACACAAAATAACTGAATATCAATCAACAACGCGAACTCCAGTCAAAACAAGAGTGAACTCAGGTGCCCAGGAAGAGTAAGCAGTTTCTGAAACTTAGCATCATTTTTCGTACCTATCATTATTTTGAATTTTACGATGTCATGGACTTCTGAAATGCTAAAATTCATTATTACAAGAAAACATGAATTCAAATTAAATACAAATTAATTAGATGTACAAAAGGATTTGGAAAGAAGGTCACTTGTGTGACCATCAGCAGCAAATTAATGAAAATGATAAATGCAGTAGAAGGTTTTGCTTTCTATGAAGCAAAAAAAATGTAAATCTTCAACCTAGTTTGTTTTTAAACGAACAAGTACAACTATTCTTACTTAAACTTACCATAGAAATATAAAGAATTTTGATGTGCAGACCAAAAGTTCAAGATCTTAACAAAATTTACCTATTTATTTTGATTCTCAGAATACTGTTCTCTTTGAAATAGTTACATAACTTTTTCTCTTACATATATCCGTATTTTAAAACTTAATTACCTATAAGAATGTCAGGATGACAATAATGGAATGTCCATTTGTTATGATATTTCCTGTTTATTATAGAACATTTTAGCCTCTTCTACATTTTACATTGAAGCTTTTTTTCACTAATGACCACCAACGTAATACGTCGATGATAACTATTCTGCTGGCTCTACTTGTATAGATATTTGCTTTTCAGACATGATCTTTGTCATTGTGTATAAATATAACAAAAATGTTGTTCTTGGCACAAAACGACAGACAGATTTATGCGATTCTTCTTTATAAGGTTACCATTCATTAAAATTTGTAGGTTTTCTCGAAGAAAAAAATGAATCCGGAAATTATCACAGATTATGCTAGGTGACCTGTACTTCTAAAAGATGAACAAACATGTGACAAGTTGTAAATATATTTACTATATATAGACAGGTGCATACGAACGACCGTGTATTTTAATATAGACGGAAGATATATGGTTCTGTAAATAACAAGAAATGCGCCTTAGTGAAATTTTATGAGGAGTGGGAATGATTGATATATTAACAAATCAAAAAGAAAAATGAGTGCATAATTTTTCAAAGCACAGGTGAATTATAACAATACAACGCCATAGAATAAACAAGTCTGTACATTAAAGAGAAAATGGAAGTACTTTAATAAGCATATGATGACATTACCTCTTGTAAAAGCGAACATTATAAACTTCTTGCAAAAAAATACAATGTAACAATCTCTATTGTCTAACACTAGTTTTAAACCTTTTTCTGTTACTTTTCAGATGATGGTGTATTTTTTTTATCAGCTGGTTTCTATGCTCAATTAGGCGTTCCTTGTATGGCTACGTTAGTAAACAAGTGTCATTTAAAATAATTCCTTCCTTAAGGTTAATAAGGCCACATGTCATGTGACCATAAACAGCTAAAAATGCAAAAAAATGCATTAGTGGAAATGTCAAGAAAATATAAAACTTGTGTTAAATAATAATATTTCTTAAAACTTAATATAAATAAATAAATTACTAAACATATACATTGACCATTCCTAAATAAATCTAATTTTCGAAAAAAAATCAATGGAGATAATTGAAAGTTAACCCTGAAATTACATAAGTTTATACTGTAGACAAAAATGGAAGCAGACGATCACCTATTTATTTGTGTCTTCCATGTTTTGTCTTTTCTCTTGGATATTGAGATTGATCCTCCAAGTTCGGGTATTTTGTTATTACCTTCATTTATATCAAATTACATTGAATTATATCAAATTAGAGCACCCGAGTTCATTCTTGTTACGACTAAAGTTCGCGTTGTTGATTTCTATTCGGCTGATTTAGTGTTTTGTGTTTCTTCTTTCTATTCTTGGTTGTTTTCACCGTTTTTTTTTCGTTGCCCTTTCGGACATTTGACACTTAAATGCCACAATTATGCCTCTTTGCATCTTGAAAAACGATTAAAAGACTAAAATATTTATAATGCCAATGATCGATGCTGGAATTTAGGAATATACACTAAAATATGTCAATATATAATATTTAAAATTAATCCTGGAACGTTCAAGGTAAGACCCCTTCGTGACATTTTTAACACTTGGTGCTTGATGTTATGCATGTTCTTTTCAATTAAATGTTCCAAATATGTTTTAAGAAAATTCGACCATGAGGATGTCTAAATGATACGCTTAAATTGTGATTATAACACGCGTATGCTAATCCTTAAATGACTGAAAAGGATCAAAGATGGAAGAAATATTGGCAAGTGTTGAAATGAATTTCATTTAATGGTAATGTTGCTATTGCATTTTGCTTGTTTTGTGTGTTGTTTATCTATGTTGTTGTAAACTATGTCATCTATTTGTGGACGTGGGAATTCTATGTTCCTATTTTTATTACCTTGTTATTGTCTTAAGTTCTAAAGTTATGCATAAGGTCAGAGAAGGCTGAAAATTCAAGACCTGATTTTTTGCTTATCTTTTTATCATGTTGGTTCTTAAAAATCAGGAACTAAAGATATTTCGTTAATAAGTCTTTCAAGCAAAAGTTCTTTTCAAAATAGTCTAGAACAATTATATTATCAAATACTCTTCCAAACATCTTTGTTTGGTGCCTGCTATAATATAATTGTTAAAACATATGATAGATACAAATTTAAGTAAACATTTTGTACTGTCTGTAATGTCAAATGATTTAGAACTTGTAAACTAAACAAATTCACCATTTTTAGAGTAAATTCACATACATATGATCCATCAAGAACTTTTGAAGGGTGTGATTATCAAATGGGTACTAATTGGGCATTTAATTGTCAAAAGTACAAAGTTGCAAAAACAAAATCAGACGAAACAAACAAAGGCAACACGATGAAACATACAAAACAAAGACAACCAAACACACGTGCATAAGCTTTTTTAAATCTAAAATTATTGCAGTTAAAATATAAGCTAGCTAAATATGGTCTTTCACAGTATTGTATTCAACGGGAGTACTAGATTTGTTTTGTTTACTTGAGATTCAAATGACCTTCTTCCAAAGTCATGCGTCAATCATTACAGCTAAGACTAATAATATTTCCAAATTCTATCATTGTGCGTTGTTATATGAATCCTGCTCAATTTTATGTAGTAATAACCAACAAACATAATTATTTTGTCAACAGAAACTTGATGATGTTGTAAACGAACCTTTAAAGGCAGAAGAATCGTGTTATGAAGCTAATTTGACACTGACCAAATAGCCTTGTTTATGTTGGTTTCTCTTTCACTGATTTGTACGCTGAAACCTGTGTTGGTTGTTTTCCAGTTTATCGGTAATAATCTGGAATCTTATTAAGGGTAATCGTATTAACTCGTCAGAATAAGGAGTGACAATGTTTGAGTCAATGACTTCGACGAGGAATATAAAATTCCTTAATGAAAAATATGGTGCCAATAACAAAATAATAAAGATGTCTTTCCGTTGTACTTGATAATAAGGTCATGTCATTTTATACCAATAACAGACATCTGCCATCATAGCCTTTTAGCATTTTAAACACGATTATCCGGTTGATACCACAGCTAGAAGCTAAACCAAATGAACTTTTTGATGTTTCAAACACTTCGCTTCTACTCCTGATTGATTTGAAAAGACAGAAAACAAAGAGTTCACCTATTACAAATAATCAAAAAGAAGAACTGCTTATGCTTGTTGATAAACTATGAAAAAATTAAACACAAGTATAGACTAGGTTTCTGTATTCAATGATGTCATAGAAAGAAAAGATAAATAAAATTGAATAATAAATTCTGGATTTGGATAGGTTGGTGTTTAAGCATTCTCACCAAGTTACATCCAGCGACATCTACTGGTCGTTTAATATTTAGTTTAATTGAGTCTGATAAAAGTTACGTTCAATTGTTAATTGTGAAGTAAGCTCTATTCTTATAATATTACAATTGTAAGCATCTATAAACACTTGACCAATAGCTAGGGATCACCTGAAAAATAACATTTTTAAAAGCCACAAACGTATATCTTTTACATAGAAAATAAAAGCAACCAAGGACTAAATAAAATGGTAATTAGCAAAGCTTTGAATTTAAGTCGGAAGAATAGAAGTCATTCTTTCAAAAGACTGGAAATTTGCAATTGATTTGACTAGGTGAAAATTATTGAGGCGAAAATAGGGGGCATAAAATTTTTCACAATATTTCAAAATTTGAAAGATATCGAACTATAAAACTTTATTCTTATGTTTAAAACAGAAGTTAAGGTCACTTTTAAGCATTCAAGAAGAACAAACTCATAATTACAGACAATTTTAGCTCCACGCTTTTTCTGGATTTTTTTCTTTGCAATTTTCACATGTTCGAATTTTTTTTAATCAAAACCGCACAATGCAATGGTTTCATAACAACGGCAAAAAGGCAGCCATGGGTTATTTGAGTGTCAAATGTCCGAAAGGGGAAACACGAAATCAGTAAACACGAACAAAAACGGCACGAAGAAACAAAAAATAAAAAATCAACCAAAAGAAAATAAATAACGCGAACTCAAGTCGTAACATGAGCGAACTAAGGTGCTCCTGAAGAGTAAGTGGTTCCTGCCTACTGTAGCACACCCATCGTATTGCTAATTTCCAATTTAGTGTGTCAAATCCGGTAAAGGTAAGCAAAACAAATTTCTACGACAAACCAAAATCTGCACTCATTTGAGAGATAGAATTCCCCTATTTTCCTACGAGTGCACAGTGTCTACCGTAAAATTTCTTGAGTAAAGACAGCAACCGTGGAGCAACATAACCCTGTGTCAGCAATTTCTTTGTTAAACGAGACGCTCTGTCAAGGAAATCGATGCAATTCCCGCAAACTCTGGAGTAACGAATCAACTGTGATACAAAGACTCCAAAGGCAGGAGCGGACGGAATGATGCTACACAAAAAGGGAAAGTTTACGATTTGAAAGTTGAAGTCATCACGTTTGTTATAGAGATTTGTTGAAAGTCTTCCTTGAGAGTCAATTTCGAGATGTAGATCTAGATATGAAGCAGGCTTCCTAGAATCCGTTGTGTCCTTTATCTCAAGTTTCTGGGGATAAAAAAGGTTTAAACATTAGGAAACATCTTAGTCTTTTATCACCACGTGGGTTTTTCATCAAATTTATTAGCTTCTATTCGAAAAAAGGAAAATATAGCTGTTGAAAACTAAAAAAAAATGTTGGTCCTTAATTTTTGTCCAATTTTATATAAGATTTATACAAGTAGTTACAAGTTATAAAAAGCAATGGCCAATATTTGACAAATTTTCCTGTCTTTAGCACCGTGTTGACGTATTTAGCATGGTATGTGTAGTTTATGCTGATCATAAATAAGATAAGATAAGATATCAGTCATTTTCAACGAAGTGTAAAGACGAACCTAAACGTTTTAAAGGCATGCAGGTGCTTATTACTGGGACTGGTAGTTCTAAATAATAACATCCAAGCTCTTAAATTTCTTTTGAAAAGCCTGTACCAAATCAGGATCATTGTGGTCTTCAATTTTTCAGGTATTATCGTAGACATTAAGATTCATAATTTTGTTATTACCTTTATTAAAGCATCAAATGCATGCATATTAGTTTATTTTGAATAGGGTTTCTACCCGCTAATTAGGAAAATTCACTTGCATCGAGCAAAAATGCTTTGACGAACTTTCTGTTGATAGCCACTAATGAACTTCAGCTTCCGTACTGTAAAAGCTTTATAAAATATGTCTTTTGAAGATAATTTTTTTTCATAAAAACTATAAAAGCAAATATCTTTTTACTTGATTAAAACATTTAGCCTTGGAATTTTCTTATCAGTCCATTTTTCAATATAGAAAAAAATATCCAAATCATTTTTTGTTGTATATAATAAACCTGTTGACAAACATGACTATTATAAGAAATATCGAACTGTCTAATGAATTTTAATTTGATATTAACATCATCAAAACAAAAACAGTCAATATTTTAACGTCTTGAAATGTCGAAGTCGCTAAAATACAACTTTATATTTAAACACAAACACACAATCTATAATCATTCGTGTCACACAACGTTTTAACGGGAGCAAATCAAAATAACATAAAATCATAAAACGGATATGGAACGAAGAAAGCTGATTGTTTATTATCATCATGCTATGAAAAGATCCTAGAAGGGAACCCCCCCCCCCCAAAAAAAAAACACGTTGCAACAAAAATCATTCTTTTTAGAATCTCATATTTTTCGGGATTTTTAACCTTTAAAGATTCACAAACAAAAATTCACATCAATAGAATAAGTTGGTCACGTGGTTTGCCTTTGATAGAAAATCTTATGTTTTTTTTCAAATCAAGCAAACTAAATGCATTTTAGCCGTCTAGTTTGGTAATCTGTAACCATAAAAATAATAACCGTAGATGTTTGGCATTAAACAGATAAAGGTAATAACAAAACTACCGAACTTGAATGATCAATCTTATTGTCCAGAGAAAATAACAAAAAACAAATCAGTCATACCGGAGAATTGGTGGATCGCAATGGTCCTGACTTGGTACAGGCATTTCAAACGAAATGGTGGGTTAAACCAGGTTTTATGGCGCCAAACCTCCCTCTTCCATTGCGATGATTCTTAAAAAAAGGAAACAAAAGAAAAAGATATCACAAACTCAATCATTTAATCAGGTGGTGTAGTGGTTAACGCATCGGGCTACTAACACGAACGTTCGTGGTTCAATCCTTGTAAGGGGTAAACATTTCACTGACCGATAATCCGACTCTTTCTTGATACCATTTCCGAAGATGGTCGCAAGAATGATGGATTTTTTTTTGTATATTGAGAGCAATACCATGTTCATGTCTAAGACCCCTTTTGAATTTTAGAGTTCGTTGAGACTATGCTCAATTGGGCTACTACAAAGGCCACACTGGCAATTTTCAAACTGGAAAGGGATTTATAGAAGCATTGAGCTTGTTTCCTAATCCAGGATAAATAAATAATGTTAAACAAAAGCAAATAAAATAAGCCATGTCAGATTTGCTTCAAAATATATCCCAATAACAATCTTTTATTTCAAAAATAAATTAACTACCGAACCGTAAGGTCGCAATGGAAGAAGATGCGCAATTAAACCTGTTTCCATTTGAAATGCCTGTACCAAGTCAGGGTAATTGCGATCTATAACTATAACAGATGGGTCCAGTCCTAACATGTACAAAAGTGGACCTAAAGCGACTTTATGTCCGCTTTTCTGTTCTTCAAATGAACTTTGGTCAGGTCAAAGCAGACCGTGGTCTGCACTCCTGGTCAGGTCTGCTTTCAAAAGTGGGCCAGACCTGACCTGTCCTCAGACCGAGAGCTGTTTAGAGCTGACCTGACCAGAAGACAGGTTCGCTTCGGACAGCTTTTTATCAGTGGATAGGACTGCAAATAAATTAATAGGTTGTCAATTCAAATAAAATTTTAGCAATTTGCATAGTCATTTCATTAGTTTTATCTAGTCAATAAATGTTTACTTGAAATAAAAAAAAAGAATATTGATATTTTTATGTTAAAATATAATTTTCACCTAACAATATCAATTTTTTTTCATTATTTATTTTAATTAATTATTTTTTTTATTTCTTTGTTTATATATTTTAGTTAAAATTAACGTAATGCTGGACGATAGTTTATAAATAAATAATATTTTAGTAAGAAGCAGAGGTACAAATTGGTATCCGAATGTCAAAAGTCCGAAAGGTTAGAGACAAAACCAATAAACACCAACAGGAACGCGACAAAAACAGGCAACATGTAAAACATGGAAACACAAAATAACTGAATATCAATCAACAACGCGAACTCCATCCGACTTAGTCAAGTATTTTTTAAAAGTTTTTTTTATTGAATAAAAACAAAAACATAAAATACCGTTTTTTTTAAATTGATAATGTTAACTTATATTTCTATTTTGAAAATAGCAAAAATTTATTTAAGACAAAATCATGTCGAACTGAAATACCTTACCCAGCTACTTTTTTGGAAGAACGTCATCAATATTAATCCTGAACTTTGCTATTAATCTTTATTTATTTGATTAGGCAATTCTACATAAGCATATTAAATACGAAAGAATATGGAAAATGTGCCAGAAAGACACGATCCACATATTGAATGTACAATGCAAAATTTCGCTGCGTGTGAAGCGCTTTTCTGGATTAACCTTCATCAGACACGCTAGGAGTAAAAACTTTGGAAAACCGGTAGTATATAAGATATGATAAAACAAAAACAGAAGCCAAAAAATATAACAACAATGACCAAACAAATAAATTTATCAATCTTTAAAGAAATAGCCAAACGTTGTCAATTTTTAAAAATATGTAAACTGTGTCTCTCCAACACATATTCCAGTACTCGAAAATATATAAGAGCATACAACTGAAGCACGGGGAAGCTTTCTACGACCTCCACACGGCACTAAAGCCAAACTCTGAAATAATATTAATACGAAAGAATATGGAATATGTGCCAGAAAGACACGATCCACATGTTGAATGTACAATGCAAAATTTCGCTGCGTGTGAAGCGCTTTTCTGGATACCAGAAAGCTGTTCAGACTGAACTTCTGGTCAACTTTTCTGCTTTACTATGCATACAGGTTAGGACTGGACCCATTTGTATGATGCGTCTTCCATGTTTTGTCTTTTCTTTTGGAAATTGAGATTGATTCTGCAAGTTCGATAATTTTCTTATTACGTTTATACTCAAATATAGTATTTCTATTCACGATAAATGTACTGGTTTTCAAAAAAAGGTGTTTTTTTCCTATTAAACTTCTGTGATTTAAGCTTACCTGACCCAAAGTGTAATGTGAGTTATTGCTATCTTTAAGCGTCTGTCGTCTGTCTTCCATCCGTTAACTTTTCTTCATAGTTCTACGAAAGGGATTGCTTTCAAACTTTCTAAAATTGATATTTAGGATGTATTCTATCAAGATTGTGAATTTGTGCACGCCAATCAACCAACATGACCACTTTGGCTAGACATTAGACATTAGATTTTAGCTTATAGGTTAAAAATTATAAGAGATAGAGAATATCCGAAGCAACTTTAACTTTCTTCAGCATAAAAAACTCCACAAAACTCTCCATTGACTCAAAGTTGTGGGACATCTACTTATTGGAGGTATTTCTTATTAATCGTTAATTTCCACCATTTTCACATTTTTTTAACTTCATATTGTAAACCCTATGTGCTAGAAAAAAAGTTAGCCATGGAGAATTATTATAGTCAACATTGTCAGATCAACCGTTTAAAAGATATTCAACTTTAACTGTTTTTGTTTCAATTATTTTCAACTGATTTAAAAAAATCTTCTTCTCTGAAACCACTGAATGTATTGCTTTTAAGATTTGTAGGATGTCTTCTATTAGGTTTGTGAAATTGGTGCAAACTGACCAACCAATATAGCCACTGTTGCTAAAATAGAACAGGGGAGTCAGACCATAGTTTTTAGCTTAAACCTCAAAAAGTGTAAGAGATGGAGACAATCCGAGGCAGCGTTCCTTTTTCTTCAGAATCAACAATTCTACAAAACTCTTTATTGAGTCTTATAGGAATTATTTTCCCTTAATCATCAAAATTGAACATTTTCATAGTTTTTGGATTTTATCTTGAAAACTTTAAATGCTAATGGAAAAGTTAGCATCGGAGAATTGTTGATCTCATTGAGATCTATACAATGAATTTAGAGTCAAAATTGACAGATGACCCCTAAAACTTATAGGGAATCGTATGATGATACTTTACTCGAGTTTTTCGCCTCATATTCCCAAAATTATTCACATCACGTCAGTTATTGAAGCCATGCAAGCGATTCAGGTTCTTGGAAGCCTATTGTTAATATATGTTTACATAAGTTGTTAATCAACAATTTTTAGTCAAAGGCTTGCATTGAAAAAAGGAAAAATACTATCGTTGAAAAAATGAAACTCGTTCTATCTTTATTAACGATATAGTAATTAGAACCATGCATCAAAAGGTTAAGAATGCCAAAAAAGTTCGACAAATGCATACTTACATGTACTAAGTAGAAATAAATAACAAGGAGCAATTCATGTATCATATAAGACCTGAAATACAGTTCAATAAGTAAAATATATCAGAACTGATCAAATCTTTTTCCAGTCACTAAAATACAGATTTTCTCCCACAACATTTAACTTGAATGACTAGTAATTATTTCCTTAAATGTTGAGTGTTAAATATACCTACTACAAGAAATACTCGGTAATTTGTCAAAAAATAAAAGACAAAATAATAGCCATGCAGACAACGTTATAGCCTAAAAGTCATTTTAAAGAGTAGGGGCTTACTCTTCTTTTAAATGATAAATCATAAGAATGGAGTCAACCAAAAGATCAAAGGTGTGAGTTTTTGTCAAAACAAAGATCTTAGTTTCCACAAAAAAGAATCTTGTACTGAAATGATCATCTTATTATCCCAATTATGTCTTCACAACCGTCTTGCGTTTTGTGTTGTTACCGGACCCTGAAATCGCAATGAAAGAGGCAGGTTTGACGCACCATGAAAACAGTTAAAGGCTGCTGGTTGTGTTGTGTACACTTATTCCGCATCTCATTATCTTCTATTCTATACTTAATCATAATATTGGAGTCGTGTATGACATTTTGCCGCACGCAAGTTATATAGTCTTGTACTTAGTTACCATGCCGCCCACATTAAGACCCTTATTCTAATCTTGATATCATAGAAATTGTACGCTAAAACGTCTTACTTTACTTTAATTCATAACTTATTCATTAATATAATTTGATGACATCATGCCAAAAATGAAAACTTTATTATCAATTTAATAAAAAGAAATTCCAGGGTCTCTTATTTTATATACAAATGCAAAAATCGGTATAAAATGGGTAATTTAGTAATGCAGTATATGCATATTGCTAGGCGTAACCTCCCATCAGCAGCATTTGAATCAAAACATTGGAAGATCAACGACGAAAAGCACCCAAACCCCAAAAAGTTCTGATAGAAAAGCTAATCCTGCTATACCGACTACATTCAATACAAAGTAAGAAACAGTGTTTTAAACAATTTCGAATTTTACAATCGGAAATTTCAACGTCAAAAAAGTATTAAAAGTTGGTAAACTCGTGTAAGACAAGTCTGACGACTACCAGTCTTTTGATTACCCTCGGTGGCCTCTATTCATTTTGTTATTCTATCTTTAAACACTCCTTGAATGGAGGGTAATATTATGACACGCAGTTATGACAGTATCATAATAATAATCTGTTCTGTCCCCAATCTATCTAACGTCTCTTTCTTCATCCATTTTTCTTGTTCAAGGAGATATAACATTGATTATCCAAGTTCGATAGTGTTATTTTATCTTTTATATATAAAACGTTTTATACCGGAGTTTCAAAGGAGAGTGAACCCTACACTTACTTTGGTTAAAGCAAGCTGAACCTCATTGTTGTTGTTTCTTTTTTGCCTTTCTACCTCAACATTTATTTTTATTGTAATACCAATTTGCTAAAAACACTATATGTTAAGTTTAACTGTTAAAACAAAGAACCGGTCATTTGTTAAAAGAGAAAAAAAAGCCATCAAATGTTATCGAATAAAGCATCTTGTTGTGAATAGATTAAAATAATGATCTGGGTTTGGTCGACAACATGGAGCCCAAACTCTCTGAAACGTCGACATAAACACGTAATGTTAAAACAATTGTTGGTGTACAAATTGTTGGTTGGTGTTGTTATGTTGTCAAAGGTTTTTTTGTCGACCTGTACCGGAATTGACACACTAAATTGACGGATTACAGTGCGACGGGTGTTCTATAGCAAGAAGGAACTGCTTATTCTTCTGGAGCACCTGAGTTTACTTTCGTTACAACTTCGCGTTGTTGATTGTTATTCAGTTGTTTTCGTGTTTATGTGTTTTATGTTGTCTGTTTTTTTTTGTCCCGTTCCCGTTGGTGTTTACTGGTTTTGTCTCTGACCACATATGCCACTATTTCGACGGTAGAACATAAACAATTTAAGCAGATAAGACAAAAAAAGTTTTTAGAATAAAAAAATAACATAAATAAAAAGCCGGGGTCCTCGATAGATTTCTTTAGATATAATACGAATTCGGATTATCTTTAAGTTTAACCGAAGGTTAGTCTTTTGCTTAATAATCATGCCACCTACATGAAGGTTCTTAATTCTAATCATGATTCTATAGAAATTGTAAGCTATTACGTTATCTTTAAGACTTATTTTATTACTTAAAAACTCACTCATTAGTGGTCCCAAAGGATTTCTTATCTATATGTTTTTATCAATTAGTTCTGAAAACATTACATGTATCAGTGGTTTTTCTTAAAATGAATTTTGTTGAGATAACCCTAAATGAGTAATAAACTTAAAATTGAAAATAGATTTCATGACATGAATTTAAGACAACATTCGCTACTATAATTAACAATCTTGTTTCGTATCAAAATTTTTTACGTCAAATACAAACCATTATTCACATTCCGAAGTATCTGAGTATGATTTAGAAACAAACTCTTCTCAAATTTATAGCTAATAGATTGAAATTGCATGTGCCAATTTAAAAGTTAAGCGCAGTTAAATTTTTCGGCCATTTCAAATTGTCCCTTTGGAGTAAATCGTGATTTCTTTTACTATTTCTTCACGTTGGTTACATTTCTAAAATGCACACCAAGGGGCGCATAATCAAAACAAAACTTAGGGCGAAGGAATTATTTAACCCAATATCTTACACCTCATTTTAGGCACTGTCTTCTGATTTTAACCCTATACACTATCATGTTTGTCTTCATTATAATAAATACCAATTAATATTCCTGAAGGTTTCTATGTTAATGTTTAAAAAAGCTTTAAACGCTATCAGATTTGTAATTTCACCGTTTGTAATACAATCTTCGTTTAACAACCCTCTTTATCTACAATGATTGAAAAGTAATGAAAGACAGTAGGATTTGTGCGATCAGGTTTATAGTCTTAAACCGTTATGTAGGCTGAAAAAGCTTCTCAAAGGGTATACAACGTTTAAGATAATATTAATTAAAACTCTATTAGCTAGCAGACTTACTTGATTTAAAAAAGGATGCTTTAAGTGCATCTAAAATTACATGTCCTTCTTTTAAAAATGCCATATAAAAAGCTTAGAAAGCTTAACAGTGTTTTTTTCCATAGATGTGTAAACGGCAATGTTGGTGACGAATCAGCCTTATATTGTTTTGTTAGAAAAAATGTATTTGCTATGTGAACAAGGGATAGCATTAATATTACAAAAAGTCAAGCCAATATTGGTTAGTGTTAAAGAAAACCCATTAAACTCTCAAAGCACCTGAGGACACTTTTGTTTCAACTTGATTTGGTGTTGCTGGTTGTGGTTTGTTTGTTTTTTGTTGTTGTGTGGTTTGTTTCGTTGTGATTTTTTTTTGTCTACCGATCTTGTCTCCGTCTTGTCGATATATTAATGTTTGATTACCCCTTTGGTACACATTTGCTTCTTAAGGTTCTTCCTCGTCCATAAGCAGATTAATTTTATGCTTTTACTCCTATTTTGTGTTTGAAAGAACTCGCAATACAAATTGCACATATTTTCAAAACCAAAATGCTTGCTGAGTGTTATAAAGTATCATATATATCTAATTCAAGGCAAAAAATATAGTTATAATAAAATCTAAATAAATTAATTGTAAAAAAAACAAATTACTATACAGGCAAAAATTGATACAACAAAACCAAAATCGCGAGTCTATAAACCCATTATCAGATAAATTCTTCTTAGCATGTTTTTTCCCAGACTTTCACATTTATTTTATCTTGCAATGACATGGTTCATAACCCAAGTAAATCTTAGGTAATAACCAAGCTATTTCAAGTTATTTTATACAGCCTTTTGTGGTTTTCATGGGTCGTTTGTTACTACCGGTCCTTAAGATTGCAATGGAAGAGGGAGTCCGGCGCGCCATGGGACCCACCATTTTATTTGAAATGCCAATACCAAGCAAGGAGCATTCCGATTTCTGTTGTGCATTGAGATTGATTCACCAAGTTTGGTAATTTTGTTATTACCTGTATTAAGATATATCATAATCAATGGTGTATGTTTTTGAGAGATAGGAGTATACTTTAAGGAGTTTTAAGCCTTTGGTAAAGACAATTATATACACAAGCCACAAAAAAGAAACGATACCAAGGCTTTCTTAATTTTTCCATAGTTGCACGACACTGTTTGACTGTTACTTGTTATATGAATGGAATGAATAATTTATCCTTTAAAAGTAGTGAATAAACATTTTTCTATGCCGTCAAATAACATAATTTTTTACTTTGTTTCCAAAACAAGAAAAAGTGAAAATACTCTTGAATGAAAAGTGCAATTTTAAACCTCGATTATGAAATGTGTGTCATTTTTTGCAAGACAAACAAAAGGTGGTCAAAACTGAAACTGCAAAATTTGAAAACCGACTACAACGTCAACGTTAAAACAGAGCAAAGTGAGACATTAAATTGTACGGGTTTATTTGCATTTCCATGACGTTGAAATCTCAGTTTCTTACTCAAACCTGATAAAACCAAGTCTGATGAATCATTTCTAACAAACATTCACTACTGTAGATCATTTCCGTACACGTCAACGACGAAAAACGTCTAAAAGTAAAAACCACCGTTTATATCATATCCGTACTCGAAACTGGCTCATTTTTTGCAAAGTTAATGCTGAACTTACACAATTTATGAATTTGATTTGAAAAATGCAATCAAAGGACAAGAAAAGTTCTTGTGTGTGTGTGTGTGTGTGTGTGTGTGTTGGTGTTTAACGCCCTATATCGACGCACCTGGGCCATATAGGGCGGTCAGTTTTAATGGTGGAGGAAACCGGAGTACCCGATGGAAACCACCGACCTTAAGCTTGGGCAGGTAACTGACAAACCTAATCACATACAGTTGGGGAAGTCCCTTTTATGTTAAATACAAACGGTACTCGAGCACCAGCTGAGAGGTGATGGGCAAGTGATCAATAGTGGCGTATTTAAACCAGCGCCTTAGACCACTCGGCCACCTAGGCCACGAAAAGTTCTTTTGAAAAATGGCGCTAATGCATGGCAATCACCGAAAGTAGCATAACTTCGATCTTTCATCGCCCCAAAGATTTAAAGATTGTTTTTTCCATTTTAAACTCTTAAATTTTAAACTGTTAAATTTGTGTAACTTGAACTGATAAAACCGGTTGTTTTATTTAAATTCGTGTTTAGTTTACTTAATAAATTTTGGTATCGTTTCTTTTTGTGGCTAGTATATATTATAGTTTGTGCAATTACTTAATTATTGGATCATTCAGATATAATCACGATTGTTGGGAACAGCATGTCGAAAAAAATTAAATAGATTTTACAGCCCTTTTGGGCAATCAAGAATACTCTTATTTGAAATGTAAATTTCTAATTTAAAAGGTTTGATTTTTAGCATATTAGTGATCTATTCTTACTTTTGGCGTCAAAGTAGTTTCAGCTACATAGACATGACTAACAGTTACAATATAAGCTCACTTTGTCAGGTTTGCATTTAGGCTTTTAGGTAAGACACCATGACACATGTGTGTTAATTAAAACTAGATCATTGCAAATTAATGGCCAATCTTTTTCATAAAGTTTTGCCCTTTTCTACAACACACTACATTATAAATGATAGAAGGCCATGTTGGACTTTGGACTTCTAAATACTTTGTAAGGTTTTTAAACAATAATACTTTCTTTGATAAATTTATTGGATTGGTATTGAATCGTATATATCATAGGTTTAATCTAGGCCCATTTCAACACAACCAACAGCGAATACTGAGCACCTTTGTGGCGAGCAGCGCCTACTGGCCTCGTTGAAGGCTGCTGGAGGTTGTCCATTCGGGTTTCTTTCTGAATTGCCGCTTGATTGTGGGCTGTGTCGCGTACACTTACTCCATATCTCATTATTTTCTTTTCCTGCTGTTTTCCATTATGGTTGCTGCTGGTTTGTATAAGTTGTGTCATGTACGCTTATTCTATTATTTTCATCTATCTTATCTTTTGAGCATAAGAGCTGACCTCTTCCTGTTTGACTTTCAGTAAATTTTTATGTTTTAGCACATTGCATCCTTAAGTACGGCCCGCATCTGTGAAAATTGCCATAATGGTATTACCGCAGTTTAAACGCAATTGTACTTTTGACTCTCCGATAATTGCAAATATGTAAGTTGGTGTTGTCAAAGAGATTTTATTTCTCAATTTAATTTTCTAAGCATTTTACATGTATATGTCTTATTAGGCGTTACCGGGCGCTTTTGTTCTAAAACATTTCAATAAGCTAGCAAGTTTAAGTTGGAGAAATCGGCACTTCGAAAATTCTTAAACTTTATTTTGAGCTTTGAATTTTTTCTTTGTGATACATTTTGGGTTAAAAAGGCGTTTTGAATATTGGTATGCTAAGAGGAAGGATCTAAAAACAAATCTTTTAAAGGAATTAAACGATAAAAAATACAGCTTGATAAGCTTATTTTATTGTTTGTTTTTAGTTTTAGTACTCATTTTGTGGTATTAATGGTTTTCTGTTTTCCGAATACTTTAATTTTTATATGTAAAGACAACTTTCTGAAACATGCAAACACAATACAGTTTTTATGATGTTTTTTTTTTAACTTTTAAAAATGTTTTGCACTGAAATATAAAAGTTGTTAGCTCAATTTCTTTTTTTTGGGCATTTTTCATCAATATCTGGACACTTAATTATTATGCTGCAAAACACTTTTTGTCGGTCATAAAACATAGTTCGTTTGTTGTTTATGCCTTTCATTTTCATTTCTAACTGATACGTATATTCATAAATCAGTAAGCTTAATAACTGATATCAAAGACGATGTCTAAGCCATGCTGGATGGCACTGTTAGATTCAGATGTTTTATCTATTGGTCTCCATTATATCTGATTGGCTTTATCTAATTTATGCAGACATATAAGAATCTAATTTATTGGTCTAATTACAAGGAGAATCGATGTAACGTTTTTTTACTTGGATCATTTCTTGCTAGAAATTATAGGCTTATGTTGTAATTGCTTCTTATATTAACACCTTGCAATGTATTTGTTTTGCCATGCGCAAGGTTCATTGATCTTTCTCTCCTCCAGATCGAAAGAGCTACTTTTAAAGCTTTTTGTTTAATACTATTACGGAAAGTTCTTTTCCATTAGTTTAAATCTTCGGAAAAAACTATTCTATTGGCGAATTAGGTTCCGTGACTATCAAAGAAACTCAATCATTGTATTGATAACCGTGTTATTGCTACCGTGCAAATGAAATATTTTATTGAAATGAAAAAGGAAAAAATAAAAACAACGATTTGAAATAACTTTCTCGGATTAAAAGTTAATAACTCAGAAGAAATCGCCCTTGTTGGTGACTTTAAAGAATGACGGAATATCATGACACAAACGTTTCAAATACATTGCAGATGCATTCGGACAGTTTCAATAGTTCTCAAACTTTCAACGTTTCTAATATCTCAGGCCAAACACCGCCTATTCCAGATGCTCTCCTGTTTACGGAGGAGAATTTGGTAGCTGTAACTGGATATCCTATTCTATTTGTCATCGGTGCTTGTGGAAATTTGACAGTCTTCATTACACTTTTTCGCAACAGACATGTGAAATCTAGAGTAAATCTGTTTATCCTCCATCTTTCTATCGCGGACTTAATAGTAGCGTTCGTGATACTGCCTATGGAGATAACTTGGAATGCCACGGTGGCGTGGAAGGCCGGGGACTTCATGTGTCGTTTTATGATGTTCTTTCGGACGTTTGGTCTATACCTTTCATCGTTTATCCTTGTCGTCATCAGCCTGGATCGCTACTTCGCTATCGTCCATCCGTTGAGTTTAAATGACTGCGACAAAAGAGGTAAAATCATGCTAACCCTTGCCTGGATATTTAGTGCCATTGCCAGTCTGCCACAGGTAAGACATCCCTTCATGCACCCTTAACTCCCTAAGAAAGGTTTTGTGCGTTTTAATTAACATATAATCTAGCTTTTGGATAAGATTTGCTCATTCAGTTAAATGTATGTAAAATACTTAATATTTTTAAAACTCATTTCCTTTAAAAGTTCGTTTGAATTAAATAAAATGCTTGTACTGAGTGAAACTCGATTTGATTTGCATTTTGTTACCGATACATTGCATATGACATGTGTGAAACAACCTTTTCTTAGGTTTTCCTTCATCTATTATGCTTGATTTGTTTTATCCATGGACCCCCTATTTTCTTTTATTATATAAAAAAAACATTAGTGGAAGTGCAAAGGTAATGAAAAATAAAATAAAAACATTCCCCGCCGATATTATAAAAGGTTATCGAATCCAAAAAAAATGATCCTGCATCATTATCTTACTTATTTTGATATTCTATAAAACAGTAGCAACGTTATGAATTTTAGTTACTTTAATTTTTTACGATACTGAGGATTCATTGAATATCGTGGGTACCAATTATCGTGGTTTGATGAAAAAGTGTAAATTCGTGGACTCTTAAATTCTTGGTTCTGAAAATTGCAGCATATAATTCAATGTTAATCTACTTTTCGTGGTGTATCAAATTTTGATGATCAAGGCCACCCATGAAAACCACGAAAATTGATACCCCATGAAAAATAATGAAACCACAGTAGTCTAGATGAGCAACACATCTCAAAATTTAATTTATCAGCTTGATAACTGAATCTTGATGGGTAAAAATTTATAACGATCTAATAGAAACAAATTTCTTTTTCTTTATCTTGAAATAGGCATACTAGATCGGCTGTTTGATGTTAAGAAGCAGTCTTACTTAGTATAGACTTTTACTTTTAAGTTTAGAGTTGCCCATGTGCTAACAAATAAACAATCATAATTCGGTCATTTAAAATAGATAGAATTTATGGATACATTCCAGAATGAAGTGAAGCAATTAGGATCTTTAATATTAAGATAATGATGAGATTATCAGTTTATTGATAGCTACATTGATATAGAGAGAAAACACATGGTACTCGAATGAAGTGGAACGAAACGTGTGGGGTAACGGTGTTAAATAACAAAACAAACAGCGATGTTTCTGATGTAGATTTAAGAGAGAGAGAGAGAGTGCTGGTAGTGGGTTCACCACTGCATGGTTTCCCTTCCCGAACTAGATTTGAATTATATGCATTTTATTTAGACCAATTGCAGAACGGCGAGCAGCGCCTACTGGCCTCGTTGAAGGCTGCTGGTGGTTTTTTTTAAATAAATGCTTGTCATACATGTGACTTCTGTCGCGAATACTTACTCCACATATCATTATTCTCTATTCCACTCCACCTTTCCTTTTGAAGTCTTCTCCCGGTTCCCTTATCACCTCTGAGCTCCTACCCTATACTTTTTGACATCATTGCTACTTTATTTCACTCTTCATAACAACACTGTCGTTATTCTTAGCAGAGTACCCAGCCCTACCCCTAAAAATGTTTCGTTTCATATTCTAGTAATCTGACTTACATGTGAACTTAACATAAAGTTAATCGTCGAATTTCAATGAAATCAAACGCAGTTTTGTTCCGAAAAAATACAACCCAATGAACATAGTAGAGTTTATTTTTATCACTGTGACCATAAAATATAAGTTACTGACTAAAACATTCCGCTGATTTCTAACAGTTCTGTCCCTTCAGCGTGCAGTACCCATTTAAAGATTTTACCTACAACAATGAAGCGGTTCAAGAAAAAAACTCAAATTTCATGTAGAAAGTTAGTATTTTTTATTAGACAAAATATGATAAGCTATATCATGTTTATATCGAGTTTCTGATCGAAAATTGGAAACAGAAAAAGATCCAATATGCAATTAAGAAAAAAATTGATCAGATATTGAAATAATTTCAATGTAACAGATCCAATTCTTAGATAGTATGTAAATGTTACACGATATGTAGATCAAGTTCTTAGATATTTCACCTTCAAGGTTTTATAAGCGCTTTTATACAAACCGGAAGTTTAAGTACTTCACCTGATAAAAATAATTTCACGAGTCATCAGCATTGTGTTGTGGTCGAAAATTTAATTATCCTTCACAATAGATAAGGTGCTGATTATATGCATAGAGCAAGACGAACATCACTCTTAACTTGTGATAAAAAAAACTAACGGATTAAAGACGCAGATGTACAAATGGCGCATCCAAATGTCAAAAGTACGAAAGGGCAGAGAGTATCAATACTATCAACTCAACCGCCACTGAAAACCACAACGGAAAGCAGCCAATAGTCGGCAATGTGACAGGTCGTCGATGCTTGCGGTCTTGCATTAGGAGATCCTATCTAATTTTTTCTTTACAAGCTTAGACTAGGCTCGGTTGTGGCAGTGACAGTGGTTGTTTAAAGCTCATTATTATTTTCATGTTTTGTTCTTGTCTTATTCGTGTGTTCATAAAAGAAAGTTTTGTTTAAATGGTAAAATGACTTTCAGTAATCGTATGTCACTCATTCTCCGGTAAAATGTACATTTTAATTTTTCTGAAACAAAAATTTTAAATTTTCTATTTTTTAAACATTTTTTAGTTAAAGAATGTTCAGAATGTCAGGAGCTTTTCCCTAAATTTTGTGCAACACTGCTTTTATAAAAGCTGAGATAAACGTTTTCAGAAAATGCACGAATCTCTAATCAAACCTGTTAAATTTGACGTGGCGATGTAGATGTCAGCCTTGAAATAAAAATTTCAACAAAGTTCTAGGCAAAAAATTCTGCTACGCCTGACGCGGGTTTCGTCTATTTAAGACTCATCAGAGGCACTCTACCAAAAGTTGAAAAGTTGAAATTTCCAAACACCGTATGAGTATAAATCGCAAAGAACAATAATACCAAAAATTATTAATATCCAAAAAGCTTTTCACGTATCATGTTGCATCGCTGAAAAGACAACGATCTATAATCGATCAATTTGTATTTGTTAACCACCAGGATTTGATCGACCAACTGTGAAATTTCAATGCACGACGTCATCAAGACGTTACGCAAAACGCAGTAACACTAAACACATTTTAATGGGTTTTCTGATATTTTGCTACCCCTGCTACAAATACTTCATTTAATACCGTTTTTGTTCTATTGACATGAATAGTTCTGTGTGTTAGGAATCTTTATCAAAACTTTTATTTGTATTTAGTCGAATTTATGTTCATTCTTTTTTTTCAAGAAGAGGGTCTTTCATTGCACTTAAGAATTGGGCCTAAGTCATATGTAGTTTTTTTTTCAACCCAAGGTCAATAAAAAAACAGCGAACAGCGACCACTAGTCACATTGAAGGCGGCTGCCTGTTTTCTATAGTGGATTTAAAAAAACAATAACGTTTATATTGTAAGTTGTGTCGCGTACGCTTTTTCTGCATCTCATTTTCTTCTACTTTGTCTTCCTAGAATGAATGTTTTCCGAGAAATCACCGTACGTAACGTTAAACATGCCCTAAAAGTCAACACATTTATTTTAGTAAGGATTATATTAGCAAAATTTGCAAGCGTTCCTTTCTTAGCAACATGGCTCGTTTTATATTAGTTACAACATTTTGCTAATTTTAAACCCCTTTTCCTGTAGATATATCGACTTTTAGCAGCCGTTAAAGGAGAAACAATTGAAAAACCCGTTGCTTATCAACCAATGAAGCACGTTTAAAAAAATGATTTAGCATGAACCTGTCTACAATACTATGTATTAGTTTGAAAACCGTAACAGCCATTGTATTTATTTTTTGAGAGCTCCAACGTCCATCGGACAAAGCAAAATCGGATTTAATGCCTAATATGGTGAATGTTTTTTAATCAAAATCTTGTCTAAAGAAATATTTTTATAACCATTATATATCTTTATTAAAATAAAATGTTATTCTATCGAGAAAATGCCACATTAGAAAGTCCCAGAAGACAACGACGGCATTTTCACGTTATTGTACATTTTACGGGAGAATAAATGATATTAACTGGCTAAACAGGGGGCACATATCTCTAAACTACGTTGATTGCAGGTGAATAGCATATGATTAAATTGCTGTCTTAAATGCTAGAACAAATGCCTAATTTGTTTCGATTCTCTATGCCAATAGCATTAACAATTACATTATAATGACATCCAACTGTTATGTGACAAGAACGATTCAATTGAAATCACTTAGATTAAGTTAATTAAAATATACCTGTGCACATATATTTTCTGTCAAAGTAAATATATCTACATAAAAATGAATATTGAATCTAACCGACACCTCTACTTCTATCGTGCATCAATCAGTGAAATCTGGAAAAAAAGATTTAAACACGTAAGAATTGTTAAATATATAGTCCATCAATCAAATAAAGAATGTTAATGAAAACAATTTTAATGCCATTGTAAAAGTGCAAATAGTTTTCTAAGTTTTCAGTCAAACATATTGGTACAATGCGATAAAGCAAAGAAGTTAACATCAATTATTGAATTAGAAATTAAAAGTGCAAATATTTTTTCTTAAGTTTTTTGCTATACATGTTAGTAAAATAAATCAAAGAACCACAAAGTTAAAATTATAATTAACATAAATTATTGAATTGAAAACTTAAACGTACAAATATTTTTTCTTCAGTTTTCAGATATAAGTATATTTAAGAAATGCTCCACTATGTCGAAATTGTTATCCACATCAATTATCATTCATTTATTACCGGTATTTATCTATTCCCCCCCCCCCAAAAAAAAAAATCTGCCCGCAATTCATCCTTTTGACTCGTCCGTGGTCCGGTGCCAAATAGGCCAGCAGCAGAGTCTAGTCTGTCATAAGTTGCGACAAAGGTCTTTGGATTCTGACATCCGGTTAGTACCCAAACCACAAGCGACCAAGTGTGTACCCTAGGCGGCGTAATAGGGTGACCCTCGTCCGCAGAGGTTGTCAGGTCTATAATATGGAAAGCGTGATCACTTACCTTAGTGGGCAATCGTTTGTGGAAAATGCTATTATTCGTGCACGTAAAAGATGCCATTATTTGACAACCAAATAGTGTATAACATACGCTTAATCACATCTCCCCTTTTTCTATGTTCTTCAAAATTACTGTGCCTTTATTTTCTACGCCATCTTCATATTGCTCGTCATCATGTTCATTATGTACCTTATATAGTGTTGGAAGGGCGTAAAACACCCACCGACCCACCAACTCACTCACTCACTCACTCACCTAAGCATCCTTTTTATGTAAAAAATATTCATTGTAAACATAAAATGCTTTAATTACTTAGCAGTTTACGTCATTAAGTATACCTTTTTTGTACCATTAGTTTGTCAATTATATCTCTTCGTGTTTAGATAATCTTGAAATTTACCTACCTTTGCAACAGGGTAGATACATCTTCAAATAAAGGTTTAAACAAAATTACCGAACTTGAATGATCAACTTAAATGTTTAAGAGAAAAGACAAAACATGGAAGACACACCGGTAAAGTTATAAATTGCAATGGTCCTGACTTGGAAGACATGCCGAAAAATCAGAACCATTGTGATTGTAATTCTCCGGTATGTTTTTATAAATTTGGAATATTATCCTTTTTGGCTTAAACGGTTAATCAACTTTAAAAAAAGATATCAATACAGTTCATATAGTAGTTGGAAGTACATCTGACAGTAATTAAATTCTTAGTTGCCATGTCGAGTTACCATGATGTATGCTCTGAATTACTAATCCTGATTTCTGTTGCACAAGTTCACTTTATGATTGTACATGGCCATAAAAAAGAGAAGTTTTATCATGTTCAGGAGCACTTTATCATCAGTTTCCCTTCTCCAGGGAATATCTAGTTAATCAGTTTTAGGATGGAATGATGATTATATATAATCTAGTAATGAACTCTTTTGTACCACTCTTTGCATAACCATCTGGGGTAAAATACTTTTATTTATAACGAGACTGAATCAAACTTTTGTCAGAATTCACAAGTTTATATTTATTGCATTATCTGACTTTGGTACGATACATGACTTGGAATGAAGCATTTGAATTGGTTTCTCAAACTATTATCGGCCTTTATCGCATTAACCGACATTTTCACGTTCATCATTTGTACTGATAAACCTCTGATAGATAGTTATTTGTTATGGGATGGTCACTTTGTTTATGAACGTCTTGTTTTACTAGTACATGCACTTTGTTAAAAAAAATCAAAGGTATAAAAGCCAGTCAGCTTGAGCAATGTCCTTACATTCTCCATGAAATTAGGTAAGGTCGTATGAATTTGAAATAATTCTGATTTATCAAAGATTGTCGCACGTTTGTTTCATTTTCCAAATTCTCCTATTTGATTTTGTTAATAATCATATGATACATGTATCTCGCAAGTCTTTCCCAGTAAACCCTTGCCTTGATGTAGATTGTATGTTCACGAATGGATATCGAATTTCAACTTTGTGTTTATTTTTAAGAAAACATATGCACTTGCAATGCAATATAGAAATCGTACATATTTTGTTTGTAAAGATATCTTTTAGTTTAATACAGCAATGAATAGGCGTTAAAGCCGAATCTGCAAGTGTATTAACTAGGTCATCAGAAACTTTATTATTATTAACTCGCTTCACTATATCAAACAAATAAGACTGATAATAATTCTATAAAAAGTTTCTGTCGATCAATTATTTTTCATGACATTTTAAGATGACAGGTGCTCAAAACTGCAGGTGTTTTAGTACAAAAATTAGTTTCATTGCGTTTTTATTCTTTTGTATTTAGTTATCAAAACTCATAACATAGAGCCTATCTTTATGGCAAAACTTCGTTTTTCCTTCATTAGAAATATATTGCTTTGTGCTTATGATTTTTATCTCTCCAAAAGTATTAAGTTATACTGCTTCTTCCGATGGGTTTTTGTCAAATTGAGTATTTAGCATACAAATGTACCTTTGAAACCCACATAGGCTTGAAAAATTGTACTTTTCAAGAATTACCTTTAAAAGTTATGATACAAAAATCATAAAAGTATTTGGAAAACATATTTCTTTTGCCATTGGTACTTTAATAACTCTGTTTTTAATCATATCAAGCTATAAAATGTCTGGTGAGAATTTCAGCGTAAAAACTTAATGTTACAATTTCTGGAACTGCGTTGGTGTTCCGTAATATGTATTGCAAGCATACTGAAGAGGCACGTTGTCTAACATTTGTATAAAAGGAATCGCCGCAGATGTTTTTAGCTCAATTAACCTTGAGACAGTCATTAAAACGCATAAATGAACACCATTATATACATGTAATTTGAGATAAGACAATGGCAACAGAGATTTTTTGAAAGTGTATGGCTTGCATGAGGGAAGAGTTCATTTACACATATTATTTAAGTTATAATTATTCAAAATTGTATCATAAGAAATATTCCTGTTTTGTCTTTCCTCTTGGACATTAATTGAGATTGATCCTCCAAGTTTGGTATTTTTTACCAACCTTTATTTGCATTTTGTCAAGTTTAAAAATAAAACAAAAAGGAAACATAAACAAAGCCAAAAATATCTATATCATTTGTGATCGGTTGCTCTTTCCGTGGTATCAACAAAGCCATGAACAATTTTTTTTCTCTAAATATATATTTAAACAACTCGACATACAAACCTAACAAAATGCAAAGCGATTTAATTGGTAATTAATTGATCCCACTCGTAGGATCATATGCATCCTTATAATTAACTGTTAGATATTGAATCAAATGCACATTGAACAAAGTCCATTTAAATGTTTGTGTTTCAGTTTCACAGTGACCATTCTTGATAAGAAATTTTCTCGGAGGTAAAAGAAGGTAGTGATTTTTGATAAATTTGTAACAGGGTTATCATCAATCTAAAAATTAGCCATTTCCATACATGAATTACGAAAGGAGTTTTAATACTTTTTTAATTCCATAGGCCACTTGAGCATGTCAAAGCATGTCTTAATGTACTTGATCATGACGATCATTTGGAACAATAAAATAACTCTCTCTTATTAACCAAATTGTTCGAATCGAATTCTGTCTTTAAGGTAAGATTAAATGAAACACAATAGTGCGAGGCTTCATTATTATTTAATTCTTAAATTTACGGATTATAGATCTCGTACAAATAATACCAGTCGAACATTGTCTGACTTAGGCATTATTATGGTTACATTTTGTAACTTTATTATTTTGCTTCCCAAATCGAGCATTTTGGATGCAAGTCCCTTTCATTTAATACTTTTTTGGTTTTAGTGTTGCTGATGAACGATAACTCTTTGATAACGAAACGAACTGTTTATACATGCTTTGGTAATTTCTACCTTAATTATCTCTAAAATAGAAAATATTGAAAGAAAAGATAGGAAAGGTAGCAAGTTTATGAATACTTTGTGTCAATCTTTGATGAGATCATGGTATTTTTAGGGGCCAGGTGCTTAAAACTCCATGTGATTTAGTACACAAATTAATTTTACAGTATTTTTATGATCTCCAGATCTTATCAAAACTGATAATTTTTGAGCTTATCTTTAGAGAGACTCACGCTTATCTACAGTACATGTACATAAAATCTTAGACCTTTCCCTTTTGATTACTTCAATCTTGTTCAGTACATGAACGGTTTTAAATGTACAGTTATTTTGGTTTAAATGATGCTAATAAGGGTTTATTTCGAAACCAACATTACTGAGGGGGCCGATGGGTTTATGTCGTTCTCCGTTATTGGCAATTTTTATTTTCCGTGAATTGTGAATTGCTGAAATATTTTTCCGTGCATCATTCCCCATCAGGACCCCCATTCATTGAAACATTGCACTATTTGATACTTACAATAATTATCTAAGATAAAAGAATTTTAAGAAAAAAGTGATGTAAATGTAAAACAGTGCTCAAGACACAATTCAAAACAATATTCTAAAAAAATGCCAATGACACTTTCTTAGAACTTTGCCTTAAATACATCTGGCAATGAACTGTCTTCTTTTGACGATAACGGATACACTTTACTTGTATTTTAAAAAGGTTGCCTCAATCGTTGAAATTCCATTATGTTATTGCTATAGCAAACAGGAACCACTCACTCTTCCGGAACACCTGAGTTCATTCTTGTTACGACTTGAGGTCGCGCTGTTGACTTCTGTTAGGTTGATTTTGTGTTTTGAGTTTCCTCTAGCTGTTCTTGATCGTGTATCCCGGTTTTCTCGTTGCCCTTTCAAACTTTCGAACTGGAATGTCCCATTGGTGCCTCTTAGCTTCTTTAAGTTCATGAAAACAGAAAAAAGGCTTGATGTCTGGCTTTATGAATGAAATATTTGTTTGAAATAGTTTAAGCAAATCCGACTTTAAGCGTCTGATAGTGTTTTGAGCTACAGGGATTTGATAAACAAGGTTTGTTGAAAGGAAACTGGTTGTGAGTCCTTGGTAACACTTTTGACAGCCCTGTCAAATATGTATAATTATGTCACTTCTATTCCTGACAAGAAAAACTTGCTTGTTATAAGTTTGTGGTTGTAATTTTGTTTGATACAGCTGTTTTTGTGTTAACCTTTTTTGTACTTACGACATTTGAATGCCCCATAGATACTTCTTCGTCTTTTTTTTCTTAATTCATAATTAAAGAAGCAAAGGTGTACCAAAGGGGTAATCAGTATCATAAAACCGTGAAGACAAAGACAAAACCGGCAGACAAAAAATCATCACAACAAAACAAACCACATAACAACATAAAACACACACACATAACAACAAAACCGCATTCAGCAACGCGAACTCAAGTCGAAACGAGAGTGAACTCAGGTGCTCCGGAAGAGTAAGCAGTTCCTGCTTGCTATAGCACACCCGTCACGTTGCCAAAGATCGATTAAGTGTTGGTCAAATCCGGAAAGAATGACATTACAAAACTCTATGTCAAACCAACATCTGTGCACATCTGAGAGATAGAAATCCCGTATTTGCATATAAGCACATGATGTCGTCCGTAAAATTTCTTGAGTGATGACAACAACCTGGGAGCAACGTACCCCTGTGTTAACAATTTGCTTGTCAGCCGTGTAGCTCTATCAAGGAAGTCGTTGTACTCCCCACATGCTCTGGAATAACGAATCAATTGTGATACGTAAACTCCATATGCTGGAGCGGACGGAATGTTGCTACACAGAAAGGGAAAGTTAACTATTGGAAAGTTGAAGTCATCACGTTTGTCATAGAGCTTTGTACAAAGCCTTCCTTGTGTGTCAATTTCGAGAAATAGATCCAAATATGAAGCAGACCTCCTAGAATCTGTAGTGTCCTTTACCTCAAGTTCCTTCGGATATATGAGATGTAAATAGTCACCAAATCGAGGATTGTTTAGTGAAAGGACATCATCAATATAACGAAATGTGAGATTGAAGGATAAAGCAAGTTTGCGGTCCTTTTTGTCTAGAAGTGATTGTAAGAAGTCTGCTTCATATGAATGAAGAAACAAATCGGCAAGCAATGGTGCACAATTTGTGCCCATTGGGATACCTATCGTTTGCTAAATTGTTATTTTAGAAGAAAAATATTTATAAAACTTGAGTGAACTTTATGCTTTGACAAAAAAACAAGACTTAATTTATCTTTGCAGTAATTGATGTTCAACAATGTCATAGAAAACTTTAAACCTCAACATATAAATCAAATTATCTCACAAAGTGAAACTGAGGGTTTATTGATAAAAAAAGCTATACTTCTAATTGTATAAAATGCATCCAAACATGTTCAGTAATAAAAGTTTGATCAAACGCACATGCAACAAAGCTCGTTAATTTGTTTGTGTTTCAATTTCACAGTGAATTTGTCTTTGATCAGGATTTTGTCGGAAAGTCAAAGCAATGGTCATTGATAAAACCTAACAATAATATTCTCGTTCAGGTAATTTCCTTTTGTAAAGCATGAACGGCTGAGATAGATTCTTTTTGATTTTAAAGTAGCACAAAAAAATGGTTAAATGTGTAATAACCTTCGTGCTAATGAGTACTGACTTGGATTAAAGGAATAAACACATGTCAGTAACTTTGATCTATTTTTATCATTCTTAAAAGGGAAAACATTGATAGGTTTTTTGATACTCATATTTAATGTCGTGCATGCGATGACCTGATATAGAAAGCATTCGGATGTCTATTGAAGAACTCATTGGTAAAATTTGTAGAGATCATTTAAGGGTGGTCTTTATTTAAACCAATTTATTTTTCGCAACTACAATATTTCGTGTTTTTCTGTCATAGGGCAATTTCTAGGTCATTTTTTCTCTCCCATGTTCGTAAAAAAAAATTATTATATGAAAATTGGTTAAATCGCGACGTGAAATCCACGTATATACATGGATCCCGAAAATTACGTGGTTTATAGTATCTAAAACAAAATCAAACACATAATTTGAGTCTCTTTGAATAGAGCATACACGTATTAGCAATTCTGAGAATAGATGAGAGCTTACTCCATGAACTATGCATATACAGCATAATCAATTTACACAGTCTTATAACCGTTTTTGGTATATGTATTTTATTGCATTGAATTAAATAAAGTAGACAAAGTTGCTTTGTCCAAAATGTACTGCTAAGCTTGTTGTTCACCGACGTTAACAATAAAAGTAAGATCACGGTTAGTGTTGAGTTTCTCTTCAGCTTTTCGTTACTTCTTTTTTTGCTGGTAAACCTATAACACAATTACGATTCTAGTGAAAATGTCATTGATAAAAAGTAAGCGTTTTAAAAAATGGTTTTTCATAAATTAAAGCTTACATGTAGTTCCTTAATTCTGATACATTTGCGCTATTGTTACGTGTAGGGCCGCCATGGTATTTACTTTGTTTTTCAAGTAACACTCGTGTGCTGTACTTGGAGATTTTTTTTTTGAGTCTCGCCGTTCGGTAATTTGTGTTATAACCTTTTCTCACTTTTGTTGTACTTTGGTTTGTAATGTTCATTTCATTTTTATGCTAAAAGTGAAATTGACTGTTCACATTTACAGCTACAATATGTTTTCATGTCTCAAGAGCATTGAAAACAATCAGATGAATGGAATTTTCTTTCATCGTCAAGAATTTGCAGACTTATTTCTTAATTTGAATTGGTAATTGCCTTTAGGTCTGACGACGAATACTTGCTACTCAATCCTCCATCGACAAACTTTGGCTGACCTGATAAGGTCTCATTATGATCCGAATTAATCAGATGCTTAACAAGACTAAATTAATCAGATTGGCAACAAGGCTTTTTTATCCCACACGTCCTCGAGGAATTTTCAACAGACCTTCCAGACAATCTAGGAAATAAGGTTTTTCAGGATATTACATCCATATCTATTGTTTTGAATCGGCTGAAAATTTTGGGCAGATGTTTCAGTCAATTGTTGATAAATTTGTCTTTGCTCTTGGGTTCTTACTTACATACTTTAACTGCGCAATAGTGCTATAAAATATAGGTTGATGATCCTAGCGGACTTGACATCGTACTATAGGAGAAACTAGATGTTCTGCCAATGGCATAGGCGAAAGAAGTGGAGGTTGGTGACCGTTAAAGTCCTAACCAATTTACAGGTGGGTACCAATACGCATCTCTCTATCCTGACAATACGATCAGGTTCGCGTCTGATGTGTTACTTACACTTTGATAAAAGGCGTTCTGGTGAATTATTGCATGATAATTTTGTTAACTGATATAACCAGTACATTAAATGTTGTTTAGAGGCCTTGTAGTAGACTTGTTCAGTCAAAATTATAATTAAACGTCTTAAGTGACTGCAATACACTGTCAAAACACTGGCTAAAAGCTTACAAGTCTTTTTTTTTGTTGAGATATATTCCATGTTTTGAGAAATGACAGTTTTGAAATTATTGTGTGTAGTGTGAATCAAAGACGTAAAGAAATGTCCCTGGAGGATAAGCCTCAAATGTCAGAAAAAAAAACAAGATACACATAAGCTGCATATCTCGAGAGGTTAAAACTACACATCTGCATCAAATCACTTAAAACAAATAAAGAAAAAAATACTTTAAATGCTTTGGCCGAAAGAAGCAGAGGTAACAATGGGGTATCCGAATGTCAAAGGTCCGAAGGGGCAGAGACAAAACCAATAAACACCTCGTTAACATTGCATTGAAGCTACTGGGCTGGTGAAATCCTCGGGGACAATTAATCCACCAGCAGAGATATCGACCCAGTGGAATGAAAGAAGCAGAGCTACCAATGGGGTATTCGAATGTCAAAGGTCCGAAAGGGCAAAGACAAAACCAGTAAGCACCTCGTTAACATTGCATTGAAGCTACTGGGCTGGTGAAATCCTCGGGGACAATTTGTCCACCAGCAAAGATATCGACCCAGTGGAATGAAAGAAGCAGAGGTACCAATGGGGTATCTGAATGTCATAGGTCCGAAAGGGCAGAGACAAAACCAGTAAACACCTCGTTAACATTGCATTGAAGCTACTGGGCTGGTGAAATCCTCGGGGACAATATGTCCACCAGCAGAGATATCGACCCAGTGGAATGAAAGAAGCAGAGGTACCAATGGGGTGGGGTATCCGAATGTCAAAGGTCCAAAAGGGCAGAGACAAAACCAATTAACACCTCGTTTACATTGCATTGAAGCTACTGGGCTGGTGAAATCCTCGGGGACAATTTGTCCACCAGCAAAGATATCGACCCAGTGTAATGAAAGAAGCAGAGGTATCAATGGGGTATCTGAATGTCATAGGTCCAAAAGGGCAGAGACAAAACCAGTAAACACCTCGTTAACATTGCATTGAAGCTACTGGGCTGGTGAAATCCTCGGGGACAATTTGTCCACCAGCAGAGATATCGACCCAGTGGAATGAAAGAAGCAGAGGTACCAATGGGGTATCCGAATGTCAAAGGTCCAAAAGGGCAGAGACAAAACCAGTTAACACCTCGTTAACATTGCATTGAAGCTACTGGGCCGAGGATATAATTAAAATACAAAATAACGAATCGGACATAAAAAGGGTTAATTTGTTTTTCAATTTTTTTTGCACAATACCGGGGTTTGAATTACAAACCCCACTCAGAAAACAAGACAGACCCAATCTATAAAGCATCCAGCTCTGGTAAGCATTTTCAACATACATCCCCTTTCGCTACAAAATCATCCCCAAAAACACATAAAAACGAGGGTAAGGGTTAGTGTTAGGGTTAGGGCAAGGATTAGGATTAGGGTTAGAGTAAGAATTTGGCTGAGGGTTAGGATAAGGATATGTATTAAATAAAAAAAACATACTCACAGAGAGAAATGTGAACATATCAGAAATTTCTTTAATACAAGTATATCAATTCATTCAGATTCAATCATTGCCTTATCTTTCTTGGATAAATGAAGATAATTTATCGTTTAATAGAGATCAATCGAATTAAAAACACTTAAACTTAATCAGTACCGAATCGTGTAATAGAATTTCATCTGACTTTGTTATGCATTTACTTTCTGTTGAGAAAAGGGATATTCCATTTGAAACGCACATACTTTTACATTATTAAACAAACATATTATATTTAGTTAATTGCTTGAAGTTAGTTCCGTTGTTATGGCTTAATTCGTAATTAGTGGCTTTGATCCTATCTACCTGATAAATTTAACAATGTGCACATTTAGTGATACTAAACGATATCAGGTAGAAGCATTGAATAACTGTTGCGAAATGTGATGTAAAGTGACGTAATTTGTGATATTGTTAATGTCAAGTAATTCAGCATAAAAGCTTTTTAATTTTTTTCTATTGTAAACGAAAGAAGCAAAGAGGCATCAATTGGGCATTGACTGTCAAAAGTCCGAAAGGGCAACGACGAAATCGTTTAAAACGAACTAGAACGAAGAAACACAAAACACAAGATCAACCGAACGGAAATCAACAACGCCAACTCAAATCGTAACAAGAGTTAACTCAGGTGCTCCGAAAGAGTAAGCTGTTCCAGCCTGCTATAGCACACCCGTCGTGTTGCTAATTTCCAATTATGTGTGTTAAAGCCGGTAAAGGAAGACAAAACAAATTTTTACGACAAACCAACATCTGCTCTCATTTGAGAGATAGAATTCCACATTTGTCTACGAGTGCACGGTGTCTACTGTAAAATTTCTTGAGTGAAGACAGCAACTCCGTGTGTCAAACGTGACGCTCTGCCAAGGAAATCGATGTAATTCCAACACGCTCTGTAGTAACGAATCAAACGGGGATACGAAGATTCCATAAGCAGGAGCGGATGGAATGTTGCTTCACAAAAATGGAAAGTTGACGGTTTGAAAGTTTAAGTCATCAAGTTTTTCATGGAGTTTTGTTGAAATACTTCCTTGCGAGACAATATCAACATGTAGATCTAAATATGATACCCCATTGGTACCTCTGCTTCAATGAAACAGACTTCATGGAATCCGTTGTGTCCTTTATCTCAAGTTCCTGAGGATATATGAGATGGAGAATAAGTGAAAGGACATCATCAATATAACGGAACGTGATGTTAAAAGAAAGAGCTAGTCTAAGATATTTTTTGTCTAGAATAGATTGTAAGAAGTCTGCTTCGTATGAATGTAGATACTAATCAGCAAGAAAAGGTGTATAATTAGTGCCCACTGGGATCCCTATTGTTTGCAGAAAAACAGGTCCACCCAACTGAACAAACATGTTATCGATAAGAAAATTGAGCATGCCGACTATTTGGTCTTCTGTACATATTTTCTTTTTCTTAGACTCATTGATGACAAAGTAAGTTTTATTGTAATCGAATACAAGATATTCGTATCTGTGTTTTTCATTTTTTTTAAAGAAGCTGCGTTTAATCAGCTGTGCCAATCGTGATTTGAGTTGTTCATTCGGAATAGAAGTGTAAAAGTGGAGAAATCGAAATTCGCATTCTATGATTCTTTCTACAACTAAGTACTGACTAAGTATATGACTAGCCCTACCATGTTCGTCTGATTCTAAACTATATATGGATGGTTTGAAATTAAGGTAATCACAAAATTATCGACCTTGAAGGATCCATCTAAATTTCTGAGAGGAAAGACAAATAATGGAAGTCAAACAGGAAAAATTGAAGACTACAATGATCTTGGTACAGGCATTTCTAGTTTAGAATCAGACGAACATGGTAGAATTTGTGGGTTAAATCAGGTTTTATTGCACACCAAATCTCCTATTCCATTGCGAACTTAGGGTCCGGTAGTAACACAAAACACAACACGGTTGGGAAGACACAACAGGGAAATTGAAAAAAAATACTTCATATTCTATATTTACCGAAAGCAGCTTGATTTAGGTTATATAAGGGAAATAATCATGAAGAAAAAATATTCAGATGGGATGTTTGATCGATACAAAAAGTTAATAAGGTAATCCAGTTTCAACATCTCCTGAAAATAAGATGGGTGGAAGGGTCGAACAATTTAACCTTACTAAAGAGGGTCATACGGGACGGGACATACGCTTGCACACAAAATATTGTGGAGATATATACCAATATCGGATTTATTAATTATAAGAAACGTTAACCGGGAACTTTTGATATTGATATATTTATTAGTAACTAGAAACTGTTAAAATTATTCTTTCAACAGGACAATTTCTACTTATGAAAAAAAAAACAAACAAGTATCTCCAAAACAATTTTAACTGCTGTCGGATTTAAAATTGACGTTTGTTTATATTGACTGTGTCGTGAAAGAAGCAAAGAGACATAAATAGGGCATTCGAGTGTCAAAAGGCCGAAAGGGCAACAAAAAAAAACCGGTAAACACGAAGGAGAACAGCACAAAGAAACACAAAACGCAAAATCAACCGAACGGAAGAAGCAAAGGTGTACCAAAGGGGTAATCAGAATCATAAAACCGTAAAAACAAAGACAAAACCGGCAGACAAAAAAATCATCATAACAAAACAAACCACAAAACACCATAAAACACACACACACATAACAACAAAACCGCATTCAGCAACGCAAACTCAAGTCGAAACGAGAGTGAACTCAGGTGCTCCGGAAGAGTAAGCAGTTCCTGCTTGCTTTAGCACACCCGTCACGTTGCCAAAGATCGATTAAGTGTTGGTCAAATCCGGAAAGGATTACATTACAAAACTCTATGTCAAACCTGTATCTGTGCTCATCTGAGAGATAGAAATCCGTATTTGTATACAAGGTCGTCCGTAAAATTTATTGAGTGATGACAACAACCTGGGAGCAACGTACCCCTGTGTTAACAATTTGCTTGTCAGTCGTGTAGATCTATCAAGGAAGTCGTTGTACTCCCCACATGCTCTGGAATAACGAATCAATTGTGATACGTAAAATCCATATGCTGGAGCGGACGGAATGTTGCTACACAAAAAGGGAAAGTTAACTATTGGAAAGTTGAAGTCATCACGTTTGTCATAGAGCTTTGTACAAAGCCTTCCTTGTGTGTCAATTTCGAGAAATAGATCCAAATATGAAGCGGACCTAGACAACGCGACCTCAAGTCGTAACAAGAGTGAACTCAGGTGCTTCGGAAAAGTTAGTGGTTTATGCTTGCTATAGCACATTTTTGTGTCAAACGTGATGCTCTACCAAATAATCGTGAACGTTTATTCCATTTCCCTATCTTATTCTTTTTAAGAATGAGAACTCAGAATAAAGTATATCTAAATTTCATTCACCGTCAAAAATAAATATAACTGAAGCTTTCATGATGAGTCGGAGATATACCCATTCAGCCATTTGACAGTTGTGAGGGTGAAAAAGTTGGTCACCATGCTTTATTCAATACATGAATATCTTGCTGATCGATTAGAATATCAATGTTACCCACACATCCAAAATCTTACAAACAGGCTTATATTTTTGGAGATAAGCTTCTTAACTGATAATTTTTATAGGTAGTTGTAATTTGACAGCAGTACTAATGCACCATTATAGGATTTTCCAACGATATGGTTTTGGTTGTAATAATCCTTTTGTTGATAAACATATCAAACAGATCAAAACTAAATACCTTTGCATTGATATCGAAGCTTCAAAATAAAAAGCCTGAAAGTATACATATTATCTCTAATGTGTTTGATTTTCAAAAAATATCTTCAACGGTGTTGAAAATTAGAATTCAAATCAAGAAATAAAGGTAATAACAAAACTACCGAACTTGAATGATCAATCTCACAGTCCAGAGAAAATGACAAAAACGAATCAGTCATACCGGAGAATTGGTGGATCGCAATGGTCCTGACTTGGTACTGGCATTTCAAACGAAATGGTAGGTTAAACCAGGTTTTATGGCGCCAAACCTCCCTCTTCCATTGCGATCTTAGGATCCGGTAATGACAATAGAACACAACATAGTTGTGAGACACAATAGGGATATTGAGGTGATAATCTCAGTACAGAAGACCAGTCAAACACTAATTAAAACAATTAACTATCATATCTTTTAACTCAATTTTGAACTTTTCTACTAGTGGCTGATAACGAGAAAAGAATTTTTTTAGTGATCGTATGAGACGTATTTTCTTATAGCCCTGCTCCAAAAGTCGGTCACGAAGAAATCGGTGTCTGATAAATAAATCTGTGAAATGTGTGCAAGCTCTGGCATATCGAATAATTTGTGAAATATAAACACCGTATGCAGGAGAAGTAGTATTGCTCTTAAGATTAGGAAAATTAATAATTTGAAAATTAAAATCGTCTCGTTTATCATAAATTTTTGTACTGAGATGACCACCTGGGACAAATTCGAGGTGCAAATCCAAGAAAGACGTGAAGCAATTTGATTCGGTGGTCTCTTTAATCTCCAATTCCGGAGGATATATTGAAGGAATCCATCTACCAAATGAAGTGTTATTGACAGAAAGGACATCATCAATATATCTGAATGTAAGATTAAATGACCTTGCCTCTTTCATCTTCTTGTTCTATACGAGTCCCTGAAGAAATTCAGTCTCGTAAGAGTATAAAAACAAATCGGCGAGGAGAGGAGCACAGTTTGTGCCCATTGGAATGCCGATTTGTTGTTGAAAAATCTCTCCTCCGAAGGTGACAAATGAAGAATTAATCTTATACTGCATCAAAAGAATATTTTGTAGTCAGCGACACTTGGGCAACATAGTTGGTAGGTCAAGATATATAGTTTATATTAAACACAACAAATCATAACTTACGGTATAAAGAATCTTAATAGTTTATTACCTATAAATGGATAATAATACATGGAGAAATCTGTCTTTTGGGATGAAATGCAATCATAATGTATACTCTAATAGGATCAAGAAAGATCTTTTTAGAGCCCACGACACCAAAATGTTCGGAAAACATTGACGTTAGTTTTAAAGACATCTCGGGACGCACAAAGACTAAAAGTGGTCAAAACTGACCTAAAGACGTAAAAATATGCTTTCTCATGCGTGACCATGCAATAAGGTAGCTACTGAATAATAACACAAAATTCAAATCAACGAATCTGTCTTTGAAATACCGTTACATTCATGACATTCTCCCATACTTCATCGTATAAATCTCTAACAAACCTACAGCCCTTGAAAAGGAATAAACAAAACATGATCAAGAAATAAGAAAGCACAATAAAACTAATTAAAAACCACTTTATGTCATTTTCTGACGCCTGTGCTTCTATGATTTCGTCTTTATATGATGTAGTTGTGAACCAGTTAATTTATCGCTGCCTGAAATTTATTTTGTTTTCGTCAAAACTTTGACAGCGAAGGTCAGGGTTGAAATTATTGTTGATTTAACTCAAACCATCGTGTGGAAACAAAAGTATGCACATATATGAACGAAGGGAACTTGTCACTGCTCTGAATTTGTTTTGTCTTTGTCGCATCAAAATCCCAGAAGGCTGTACAAATTATCAACAAGCTTCTTTTAAATCCAAATTTCCATAATTGGAAAAAACAATATGTTATAGAGGAATTAATTAAGATAATTGCATTCATCTATTAAAATTATAAATTGAAAATTAAAATTGTAGATAAATAACCATTGTCCTACGAAACACGTTCAAATAGAAACTGATTATCATTCAAACACTACTCTCTTGTGTCGCCTCATAATTGTGATAACGAAAAATGAAGTCTTTATTGAAAAGATTGGATAACCCTGTGAAAATGGGAACAAAGGATCTCTTATCAATACCTCCTTCAAATATACGAGATTTCATTACGAGTTTTTACGAGTTACATCTAGTTTTCGATCACAGACACTCGTAATCAACTCTTTTGTTCTCGTAAACAAGTCTTTCTAGTTTGAATATATCCTCTATTTTGTATCCAATATTTGACAAAAAATATTTTTTTTTCAAAATCGGACCAGAAATTAAAAAAAAAGTTTTTGACCATTTTGGACCCAATTCTCAACGCAAAAAGGGACCCCTTACAAATCATCCCAATTTATCATTAAAAGTAAGGTAAAACTCAAGTTATGATGGAAAACAAACAAAAGTTTCATTGTTTGCCCCTTTTTTGGCTACTTATTTTAATCGAAAGATACAGGGGGCGCCCAAAATAAATTTAATTTATTTATGTATGGCCAGTAACATTTCTGTGAAGTTTCTTGGTATTTTGTCAATCAAAACGAAAGTTATTTTACATGTGGAAACTAAAAAAAAAGTCGCTTATTTCTAAACAAAATCATGAAATGATCATAAAATGCTTGGTTTTTGAGATTCAGATTACACAAGATAATCACCCCTACAGCGCGACATTGACCCAACTACTAAACGTGCTCAGCATTTCGCCTATAGTGACGTATGTAATGAATATACATAAAAGAAAAAATAGGAAAAAAAAGAAACTTTTTATCTCGAAAAGCAAGAAATCTTAGTTCTCGCAAACTCTGTTCTATATATCATAGTTATAAGTCTCTTATTAACGCAATAAGAATTAAAAAACAAGATTTCTTACTAATAAAAATCTATTTTATGTTCAGGTTCATGAAAATTTTACTATTTCCTATTACAAATTGATGCCTTCATGCTAAACTACAGTTCATGACACGGCAATATAAATCGTATTAAGAAAATCTTTAATGAATAAGAGCCCATAAAATCCTTTTTGATGCCAAGATTATCCAACTGTCCTACAGGAAGACAATTTGATATGTTCCGCAATAAAAAAATCTGATGACGGCATAAAAAAGACCCAGATCCTTCCAACTGATTTACGACATCGCATAGAACTGGCCATTAAACCAGTTATATACGAGATTAACTTCTACATATATTGAGTTGACAGGCGTCTTGCAAGTAATGCTATCCTTCTCAAACTATCACTGCGTAGAATATAGAAAGTATCATTGATTTGATGACTTAAAAAACAAATAGTTTTAAAAATAATAAAATGTATAAAACATCTGAAAGGGTCTGTTTTTAATTAACGAAAATTCGTTGAACATTTTTACAAATAAATTCGTGATCCGTTCCAATATTCTGTATTGTTTCTTTTGTTTAAAATAAAGATTATGCCTTTTTACATCAATAACCATAAATGTACATTATAGTTTTTTTATAGTTTATTTTATAATTTGAATTTATTACCCGTAATTTCAAGTCTGGTAAGTCTGTTTTGACACACTGAACGCGACGGGTGTACTTTAGCAGGCAGGAAGTGCTTTCTTTTCTGGAACACCTGATTTCACTCTCGTTACGACAATCACTTGAGATTGCGTTGTTGATTGAAAATCAGTTGTTTGAAAGTCTTAGTTGTTTGTTCGTGCATTGTTCGTAGTTACCAGTTTTGTCTTTTCTTTTCGGACCTTTGTAATGTGGTTGCCCAATTGTTACCTCTTTGCGTCTTGTAATACCACACATTTAAGGGGCATAATGTAAACATGGTATGGTACATTTGTATAGTATGTATTAAAGCATAAATTTTGCAATACCACGGTACGATGGTATGGTGCGATCGTACCATGATATACAGTTTGCCAACTTTAGGTTAGGAAATTCTATTCAAATCGTAATATCTCAAAAATGCTCTGATGGTGACTAAAATTTCGCCTCATAATGATCAAGTTGGTTAAATGCAATTATATTAAAGTGATAACAATTATGTACATTACATAGAAATAGTTCGGGAATGATAAAACACATTTAGCTTGATTTCTGCATACAACATCTTTTCATAGTGTTTTTTCCAACTCTTATTTTTCCATTGAACTAGACAAAACATTTTACAAACAATCAATGTATATAGATTATAACCAGACAAAAATATAAAACGTAAACTTGTATCTGTTCAGTGGAGGGGTTATTGTTTTGACAGTCGTTTTGATGAATGAATTGCTATCAGTAGGAATCTCACATTTATCATTATATAAATGACAGAGCCATTATGATTTCCCTGCCACGAATTCTTTCATTCCGTATGTTTGTTAGATACGTTTCTATAGTGTGACATTAACATGTTATGGTCAGCAGTCCTGGTAGAATTACAAGGGAAAATTACCTTTCATATTATGGTTTTGCTATTTTTGAGTGTTTTTATCAAGTTTTGTCTACCAATAGTGTAACCTTAGTTAGTGGCATTAAACATTAACGGAAAAACCAACAACCCGCTCTAAGAATGGGGATTTACCGATTTAAAAATTTCACCATCTGAATTAAAAATCTCTTTTGATTTTTTTCATGTATGGATATTTAATAATGTAGTTTAATTTTTTTAAGCTTCAAAAGTCTAGTTGTTTCTATTATGTCTTACGATTTTTTTTCTCGGAAACGCTTGTAAATTAAACTGTCCAGATTTTGCCATTTGGGGTCTAAAAATCGTTTGCTTTTACCAGAAAGAAAACAAATCAAATGTTGTTTTGGGCTTGACTTGTCTCTCACGAAATTTGCATGTGAATTTTAAGCGATTTCAAAACGTAAAAAAGTGACAAACAAAGTTTTTTTCTTGTAAAACTCATGGTTGATCTCCTTAGTTGTAAATTGTTTAATTGTCCAACTATCGTTATTTGGAAGTAGCTTCTATGGTTTGTTGCAAGCGGGGTGTTAATTATCTACCCATATATAAGTTTTTTAGTCTTTTTTTCTGTTTGTTTTTCAAAACTTAAACTATACTAGAAGCAATTCCTAGATAACCACTGCCTTCCAACAAGAACATAGATCATTGATTTAAGTAGGCGGGATGACAGCAATTCTATTCATAGGGACTGTCATCAAAAGATATGAAAATATATTAAAGTAATTATTTCCATTTTGTGAATTGCACCCTAGAGGGATGTATGCATTTTTGAAGCCTAGTTAATAAAATTGACGAGGCTGATTAAATCGTCTTCCTGGTGAGCCGCATATGTAAATGTATTAGGATTCCCTATACGGCCGTATCTTGTTATTTACTGTGAAAGATAACAAAAAAAGCATTTGATAAAGCGATGGTCTAGAATTTACAATTGACGTCAAAATCTAAAAAGGAGATGTTTGATAAACGATGGAAAGGCAATAAAATAGATTTATTTAAAAATCAACAATTTTTGCACATTCATAACCGAATCAAAACTTAACAATAAATAATGTTGCATTACATGTGATAAAATGACAATAAGAAAAGGATGTTTTAAAGAACTCATATAAACGACAAGAAGATAGCGCTTTAAGACTCAGTTTCGGATATTTTGACTTTGAGTTAATGAAAAATTGGTTTGAAAGAGTCATAACATTACTGAATATAGATATCGATAGAATTCATTCGGACGAATGTGAAATGACATGACTTACTTACTGCTGGCGGTTGTCAATTGTGTTTTTTTTTTCTAAATTGCCGCTTGTTATGTGGGTTGTGTCGCTAACACTTATTCCACATCTCATTACTTTCTATAATAACGTTGAAATATTTTGTTTTGTACTTAATCAGAGTAATATAACATATGGTTAATGATTCTTACATTTTCATTGAACAATTGGGTCATGGGATTTTATGGATATTTAGTGTACTTTTCTTTACTTTGAAAATCATAACGTTGCTGTTTTCATATATTGACGCTATGTTTCTATTTTTACCTATATTGACGCTATGTTACTAAATTTATATCCGAATATTCGCCCGTTCCGGATATATCATGTATATTTTTTGCACATCGTTTTTAAACAAATATGTCGACAACAAAATCGTGAAAAAAAAATAACTCTTGCAACAAAACAGAAACAATTTATCAAACTCTGACTAATAAAAAAAATACATATATTTTTTAATATAACAATGATGGATGTTTTTATTCTGTCAATACATTATATATGGATCTGTTAGGAATATATAGACCTCAGACTTCGTCCTCGATCAATACATGCTAACAGGTCAATATTTAATGTATTGAACTGGTTAAAAGTCAATAATTGATAAATATTGACCGACGTTTCGTACATTTGCCGCTGTTTCAGCGGTTGTATAGTTACTGCTTAACCCTGAAAAAAGTTGGAACATTTTAATACGTTTGATACGAAAATGAAAAATATAAAACAGTTGACAAAAATAAGCTGACAGTTGTTTGTAGTGTTTTGACAGTAATAATGTATGATAATGGTAATGCCAGTCTCTTTTCTTATCTGTAGTTGTTATTTTGCGTTTGAAATTTGTGTTGCAGTACTTCAGACTAAAGTTTATCGAGTTTTATATGAATTGAATGACGTCAATTAAATCTATGTTAGCCCATTACAGATTGAAATGTTTGCAAAATTTGCTACTATAATCCAAATAATTTATGCTTGCGTGTAGAACCACCATACATATACAATAGGATTGAAGCAGACCACATGAAAAGCAAATTAAACGATATGAAATTCTTCTCTGAGTCGTTAATATTTAATTTCTGTGTAATAAAACAGATAATGAATATTCACTTATTAGAAAATGTAATAGTTAAAGCCAACTTGTTGAAAAAGGGTCTCATTTCGTGTCATTAAAAGAATCAATGCAATCATGAAAGTAATATCATTCACTTGTTTTTGCCAAACCGGCTTATAGTAACCAAACTTTTGTTTTTATATGTTTTCTTTTGTTTTGGTCACTATCCCTATTGTTTCAACCTCAGGAAATACATAATTCACCAGTAGCGCTAATCATCACGGATGTTAGAAATAAAAGATACCAAAAAGTGAAAAATTTCTATGGTGTAACTTTCGGTTTTGTATTTCTGTGTTTAATGTTGTCTGATTTTTTGTCCTCTTCTAATTGGTGTTTACTGGTTTTGTCTATGCCCTTTCGGACTTTTGACATCCGGATGCCCGATTGGTAGCTCGATCCGTTTCATTCCTTAATTAGCTTTATTTCTTAGACATATGCGTCTGATCTTCCCAGTTGGGTAGTTTTGAATTTACCTTTGTTTATAATGTTTGGTCATTACTTAATAGAAATCTTTGATTGTAATACTATTTATTTACATGTTTATCAATTTTAGCACTATGGGAAATCGCCAAGTTATATAAACGAAACAAACATTTATTGACCTATATTCAGTGTAATTTCTTATCTTAAAAATAAGAAAAAAGATAATTATGGTTCAAAAGTTCAGCACTGTCTTCATCAAACAAAGCTATAACGTTGTTATTTGGGTTTTAATTGATAAAATGGACATGTTATGGGTGTTAAGAAACTATTAATTATCAAAAGATATGGTAAATTAAACATTACACATACCGAGAATTCTATCTTTCATGTTTACACCAATTTCATGGTACCGATAAATCTAAATTATGCAGTATTAATACAGGCACCCGCTTGGATGTAGAGAATGTGTACTGATACTTGAACCTTAAAACCATCTTTGCTATAAACATGATAAAAACAACCATTAATTTTCTCTAGTATTCTACCAACATTTATATTTAATTAAGAGTATATATTTTCATTATAAAAGAAAAATCGTTAAATAATTCAATAACTTTATCAAAAGTGTTCATTTAACACAGAGATGTTTAAATTAATGCTCAATTCTTCCTACCCCAGACATAGGTTGAATATCTTAGTAATAATTTGGTTCCCCAGTTTGGTATTTTTGGTTATACTGTTCTATGCTCTTCATATTCATACAGTGTTTGGCATTTTCAATATTTTTGGTAGAGCGCCTCTCTCTGATGAGTCTTGAATAGACGAAACGCGCGTCAGGCGTTGCAAAATTTATTGTCTGGAACTTTGTTGTCATTTGTATTTCGAACACACGTGAAGGTTAGCACTGCTGGTGGAGTTTAAATTCCCCGAGGTTAGCCCGCTCCGGCACCAACACTTTTGATTTGGAGAATACATCAAAGCTTTAAATTATCCGCCTAAATTTCAAAATTGTCTAAACCCTAAGGTTCTTCCTACCCCAGACATAGGTTGAATATCTTAGTAATAATTTGGTTCCCCAGTTTGGTATTTTTGGTTATACTGTTCTATGCTCTTCATATTCATACAGTGTTTGGCATTTTCAATATTTTTGGTAGAGCGCCTCTGATGAGTCTTGAATAGACGAAACGCGCGTCAGGCGTAGCAAAATTTATTGTCTGGAACTTTGTTGTCATTTGTATTTCACGACTTGAGTTCACGTTGTTGATTTCCATTCGGTTGATTTTATGTTTTGTGTTTCTTCGTGCTGTTTTTGTTCGTATTTACCGCACCCCATTGGTGTCTCTTTGCTTCTTTCCATCATGTAAAACAGAAGATACTAGATGTAGTCAAAAATTTCAATCGTAAAAACATGAAATATGGATTGAGAACATTTCAAGGCATAAAAGATGACATGATCTTAGTAATTAAAGGTGCATGCTAAGAAGTATTCTTTAACCTCAAAGTAGTGTATTTTCAACGATATTATGTCAAGGTAATAACAAATTGTATATTATTTATATACATGTATATATGGTCAACGTTATACCATCTTTGTTGTATTTGTAACAGCTCATGACAGTATAATAAACAAAAAGTTAAAGTTCTTACAGATATGAGAAAGTGGTCCCTAACAACCTTCATATTTTATGAAAGGATTAGGAGTAAATGAACATGAGATCCTCATAAATATGTCAAATCAAACTGATATTATTTTTATGAGCTGTATGGTCATTTCGGAATTTTATTCATCATCATGATCAGCAGCACTTTAACCTAAACATATAAAAGAAGCAAAGGGGCACCAATGAGGTTCAGGTGTCAAAAGACCAAAAAGGCAACGACGAAACCGGCACACACGAATAAAAATAGCACAAAGAAACACAAAACACAAAATCAACCAAACGGAAATCAATAACGCGAACTCAAGTCGTTACACTTAAAAAGACATGAAATCCACAATTTCAAAAAGTGATGAAAATGCATAAAACCAAGTGAAATATGACTGATAAGTAATATCAAATTAACTTATTATGAATTACGTTGGAGGGAGTTAAACATAAGCTAGGTTTAAACGCAAAATCTCACTCGGATAATATACTGCAACATGTTTTAGTGCAATATATGCTTTATTTAATCACTGACATTAACTGCACGGACCTGATACAATTTAACAGGTTGAAAGGCAAATAATTTTAAAATAAAAGCAAGATAAACGATGCAATATGACTACAATATTGCTAGATATTGTGTTTACCAAAGTCGGTAGTTAATGACATTTTATGATAAAATGATCTTTTAATGGTGGTTGCTGCAGATAAAATAGAACGGAAGAGGAAGTTGTACTGGTTCTATGTTCTAGTCATCTAGATAGCTGCAGTGATAAATAACACTGTCTCTGATCATTTTATAAAACACATATAAAACACCGTCAAAAATATAATCATGTTAATGTTACTTTAACAAAACATAAATCTTTATCACCATGCTATAATATAATAAATAGTCTGCCAGATTGATTAGAATATTAACATTTTGCACAAAATAAATGGGAAAGGTTCATGGAGGCAAATTCAGTTAAACATCTCTAGTTACAATCGTTATTAATTTAATAAGGAAACTAGATGTCTGACGGAGCAACGATGAACCTGTACTGCTTTTATTGAATTGAACATAAATCTCTATATGTGCGTATTAATCTTAATTGATTTTAAACTGATTTCAAAGCCCACACAAAAATGTATTATCATGTGCTTTTAAGTTTAATTTTTGACTAATAAATGCACCTTAATATATTTCTAATTATAGAGTCAGTATTTGTCCGAATGTCTGTCGCAATTTATTCTCAATTATCTGAATAGTTGGATTTGATGGTGAATTTTCCCACGAGGGAAACTTGTCTGTCATTTTTTGCATGAGATTTAACCTTTGGTTTCTAATCTAAAAAAAATAATAAGTGATAGCAATACCAAGCCTAGTTAAAATTCTTTTAACGATGTGCCCAATTTTACATTAATACGGTTGTTTAGGACTTTCTTAGGCTGGCATTCCGGCCACAAATGCAATACTTTCCGTAAATTTGGACATGAGCGGGGAAAATCAGTGGCTGTAACACAATTCTAGAATTTTTTCAACCTAGAAGTGATATTGGAATTATTGTATTCATGGCTCTTTTGGTTTATCAGTTGTTTGCTGCCTAAATCGTATACATGAAGGGGGTATAATACGATATTCACTTACGAGCTGTTACGATTTTTAAAATTTATAGTTTTACCAGTTCTTACGATATTTTTTTCCAACCTTTTGCGAGTTATTTCCGAGCTTTCACGATTTCTTCAGATGTTCGGCAATTTTACGCACCGTCGTCTGGCGACGATATCAATTTTAATTTTGAAGCGTTTACGAGCCCGTTATGGTGTTTTAAAAATGTCTTTACGAGTGAAATGAAATGCGATATAGAAAAAGAAATTGTAACTAACTCGTAAAAGAAATGCTCTGCCATGTCTTCCCGAGTTAGTTAAGAGTAAACGCGAGACCATTTACGATCACCACGTATTCTTTACGAGTGATATGCGATGCGCTTACGAGTCAAATTGTGACATTGTCATTCTTTCAACTCGCAAAAGTTTAACGAGGATTTTTTTACCTTTCACGATTTCATACGATTTGACACGAGTTGCAAAGACCTCTTTGTGAGTAACTGAGAGTTAATTGCGAGTCTTTGTTATCGATCGAATACGAGTTGGAAATTCGTAACAACTCGTAAGGAAATCTCGTATGTATATGAAGGGGGTATTAATCACGTTCCTCAAATTCTTTCATTTATGTTTACCACTACATTCAATAAACGATAAGGATAAATGATAAGGATGTACATTGAATTCTTTCTGTTATTCTTTGCACCGTTTTTCACTTAAATTTCAATATTTTTTTAATAAAAGATTCTTTCTTTATTATGTATCTTGAACACGAATACTGTATTAATCTACTAGTATAACGTTATATACCAGACAGCGATGAGTTTATTTGCACGTTTTCATATCTGATACAATTACCAGAGAACACATGCAAAGAAGCAATATAATGTGGTTAGTTGCTAACTGTAGCAGCAAATATGCTTATAAATAAAATGATACAACCGAGATTTCATCTGATTAGTTTTTCAAAGTCTGAGAACGTGTCATTTGATTACGTTGTATAGACAAGGGTGTAGAGTTAATAGATTTTAATTACATTGTTTATCTTATGTAAGGGTAATTACACTTTTCCATTAGATCCATACTTGTAGAAAAACGAATTTAATCCCACCAGGATAATTCAGAACTCTCATTCCTTAGATGCATTTCGTGATGTAGGTTCGATTTGCAACGGCATAAAAACAAGAAAATGTTTATCAATCTGATAAAAAAGTCTGTATTAACCAAGTTTCTTCTTCAAGAACCAGGAAGACAATGATATAAAAATACTTAATTGATATTTTTTAAAAGAGTGATTTAAGCATTTTTCTTCCTTATTGAAATTAATTTTACCTAAATTGGTATCCATCCTTGTAAGTATAAAGACCCGCAGACCTAATACTCGATAATATATTAAATTCTTAGGAAAATTAATAATCCAAAATCATATATGCCATTAAAGTTCTTCCTCGATCAAAGATAATTAATCTTTATATCTGTTTAAAAGATAAAACCTTGAGCTAAGACCAGCTAAGCTTTCAGTTTTATTTGAGCACGATTTAAAAAGAAATTGAAAAAAAAAATAAGCATACTCTAGAACAAAGAAATTATTTCCTTTTTTGTCTTCGGTGGAAATTTTGGAAATTATTCAATTGCTTCAATTTTTTTGTCACAAAATCTGATGAGGTAAAGGAACAATACTTGAAACAAATTAAGAAAACTTATTTTCTCAATTTGAAGGAATAGATTGACTGCCTTTGAAAAGAGGAAGGATTGCCAATCTACAATTTCGTCGTAATAAAATGACAAAAATATCAAAAAACCACAATATAAAATAACAACAAATTATGTTGTCTGAAGAAAAGTAACAAAATAATTCTGTCCAATGTCTTCAAGGTTTTTTTTGGCAAAAAAGACCTTTCGTTACCATGAGATCAATGGTCGAATATTCCTTACTGTGTTACATGTTTGAAACTAAACAACCATTTTGCGTATGTATTCAAATTTTATGTTGCTGTAATTAGCGTCCAATTAATCTGTTATAACCTTATATTAGTATATTTTTTGTTTTATTTTCAGAGTGTTATATTCCACGTCGACAGACATCCATTATACCCATGGTTTACCCAGTGTGTGACGTTTAACTTCTTTCCAACGACATCTCACGAACTTGCCTATAATTTGTTTAATTTATTAACTTTATACGGAGTGCCACTGATTATTATCTCCGTATCTTACTGCTCAATTTTATACCAGATAACCAAGAAAACGAGACAGAGTAAAGGTGAGTATAATGCTGAAGGACAAAAGTTGAATTAGTTTATGTACTTCATTTTTTTAACTGTTGTATTACTAGTATATGATGCATTTGTCCAAAGAAGTGCATCTAACATAATTTCTATAATGTCAAAAGTCCGAAAAAGCAACGACGAAACCGGTAAACAGGAACAAAAACAGCACGAAGAAACACAAATCAACCGAACGGAAATCAGCAACGCGAACTCAAGTCGTAACAAGAGTGAACCCAGGTGCTCCGGAAGATAACTATTGTTTTCTTTTGTGATATCAGTATCGTTCTTTTATAACATCCTTGCAAATAGTTTCCAGAGAAACTAAAAAACATAGACAATAAGACTGTCATTCAATACGAAGATTAAACAAATTAACTGATTGTCTTTAATACCAAATACGGTAAACGCTAAAATATTTGCGGTTGCTTATTTTCACGCATTCAGTCCCAATGCTTTTTTGCAGGTATTAATTTTTACGGTTTTCAATTACCGTTCTTTGATATACAGATAGCACTTGCATTTTTGCACTATTCTTCGCAGATTTTCATTGATCATGAACATAGAGAAAAAAAGTACACCGTGTAAATTAAAACGTTTTCAGTTCATCTTATAAGTATTGTACTTTTTTGTCAGGATTCTAAAGGATCCCATAATGTAATTTAAAAATCAATTACACGTCTTCATCTCTAGGAAATGTACTGTCTATATTATATTATCAGTATAATAAAAATGATGAAAAGTACAGAAATAGATGATTAACGGCAAATTATCTCTGTTAGAAGTCCTTTAAATGCTCAACTACACTCGTAATGATGAAATCTAAGACCCAATTTAGTCTTGACCGTAAGTGTATCAAATGGTGTTAACCAAGGGCATGCTTATTAGAGTAAAGGTGATAAAATGGACTATTGTGATAAATTTATAAATAATGTTAAAACAAAACCATCAGTATTTTGTAACAAAATGGTACATGTATGAGAATAAGAATGCATATTTTAGATGTTGAGAGTTATTTTTGATTTTTTTTTAAAATATTGATTTTTAAATTATCAAAAAAAATCATTCTAATGTCTTACTTCGAATCAGTTGCTATGGGCTAAATGGTGCTTTTGTGGCACAAAAAATTGACACTCCTTTGTACCGTGCTGATATGTTGTTACTTTTACAATTGAAAAACTCTACAAATAACAACTTTTACCTCAGCATTACCCAATTGCAAATTCTTAACCATCTATCAATCTTGACATTTGTCAAGCTTGTTTAATGCTTTGGAATCCATGAAAGATTTTAAATTGAGTTGTCTAACCTTGGAAATAACCTCACCTATAAATTACAGCAGTCAGCTTTGAGAACATATAATGCAATCTAAATCTAAATTAGGAAATAAATTGCATGGAAGAACATTATATAATAATTTGAAAGTATGATCAGGAGAATTAATTTGAAATGTTCATCATAACTGATGGGTGTATTGGACATACTGCCAAAAGTGCGGTGCTAAAAGGGCATCATCGTGGCATTCCTACGTTTATACTGAAAGTTGGTTAATTTAAAACCTGTAAGCCAAATTTGTTCCACATTAGATGCATCATCAAGTGAAACTGGACGGATGATTTATAGAATATTATCGTAAATAAATTATGCTGCAGTATAAATTGGTTAAATATTTTGATGAAATTAAAAAGAGAAGAAACAAAATTACCGAGAAAAAAATCTATAATATCAAGGAAGAAATAAAACAAGTCAAAGACATTGTCTAACAAAATTAAAGATATCAATTGCACTCTCTAGCAACGGACATTTCAAAGTAATTTTAAAAATGTCCAACATTTTGTATCTTGATTGGCATATAACTAATTAAATTGTAATATGTACAAGATATTTTACTACTAAGGTAGTGCGAAGATCTAAAGTAGGTGACACCAACTAAATTACTTTGGTTATTCAATGTATGGCTTTTTTAGTAATCCCAGCTTGTCAACATTTGGATAAAAAACATAGAAATCGTTAGTACTTAAACTTTAAATTTAATGTTTGAACATGAAAGTCCGGTTTATCGAAAAGATTTACCACGACACCAACAGTCCTAATCTTAGTACACCTCACCGTAAAAAACGAGAGCTTCACTGGATAAAAACTTTAGGTAGTGCAATGCCTAATAGATGTAATGATAACATCAAAGGAGTAGGAAATCTTTCTAGCCCACAATGTAGTGAGGTGAATGTTATGAAACTGTTTGGCCCTAATGGTAGACACAAACGTAGTCATGGTCACAAACGATACAAACCGGGATCTGATGCCAGTCAAACTGACAACAGATCTCTATCAGACACGTTTGATGATCTGGTAACAAGTCTACAACAGCCATTGGGAGTCCATCATGTTTGTACCATTCTCCATTCACTACGAGTCACGAAACTTAAAGACCTACGTGATCTTGGGTTAGAAAAAGCAGGTACTGATCAATTTTCTCCTTCTAACAGACTTACTAGCATCATCTGCGACGTTGCCCTTTTCCGTCTTTTTAAGCCTGTAAGAAGTGAACCTCTTACTACTGAGGATAGAAAAATTTCTCCATATTCCATCTAAGAACAAAGGGATAGATGCTATAAACATCAGAAATATTTTAAACCGTATGGAAGTTACATCTCAAATTCCTCCATATTTCAAAAATCAGTCAACACCAATTGTTTCCTACCGCTACAGTCGTAAAATTTTCAACCACAAAAAGGCATTGCAGGACCTAAACATTTAAAAATATCTAAAGTCCCCTCTGACATGTGATTGCTATGATTCTCCCTTTGTCTATGGTCCATCTGGTCATGTCATCACGGGTGATCTTAAGATAATTGAAAATGAGTTATTACGTAATGTGGTTTCCCATGGACCTAAATTCAGGGAACCGCAACATATAAATTGGAATCACAACTTGAAGATCATCATGGACGCTGTGGAGGACTATGCTATGGCCTGGATAAAGAGGGAAAAGGACCAAGAACCAGAGCTTGAATCACTGTCGGACTGGGTACGGACTATCCGATCTTTCGTACGCAGCCGAATATACAAACTTCGCAAATATGTGACCCCCGGCCTTCTTCTGTATTTAGAGATCGTGAAGCTCTCAGTTGTCTCTCTTCCTTATATGACAGGTATGTTGTCATGCCAGCAGACAAGGCTTCCAATAATATAGTTTTTGTATGTAAAGCACATTATTACAATTGTCTAATAAAACAACTAGGCATTGATGGTAATACTTCCGCTAGTGCTATATACAAGCGGACTACATTTAACAAAGATGAAATCATAGCCAACCATAGCTCTTTTATGTCCTCTTTCAATATTCCAATGAAAGAGGAACATAAAGAGTTACCATATTTGTACTGGATACCTAAACTTCACACAAATCCGTACAAAGAAAGGTATATAGCTGGATCCTCATAATGTTCAACTACAGAGCTGTCCGTTCATTTAACTAAAATCTTGTTTGCTGTCAAAGAACGTTAACAAGCATACTGCAACACTATTTATAATTTAGTGGAATTAACCATATGTGGATTTTGAAAAACTCAAAACATTTGTTAGATCATTTAAAATCTAGATCATTTTCTGGGGTTCAATCTTTGAAAACGTTCAATTTTTCAACTTTATACACTATCTTGCCTCACGAAAAACTAAAATGTCGCCTGAAAAAACTTCTCGAAAAAGCCTTTGCAAACTCTAGGATTTTTTTTGTTTTGGGTTATAATTCTACATTCTTTTTCAAAACATCTTTCAAAGATAAACTTTGTTACACACTGGAACAAGTTTGCAGTATGCTTGATTTCCTCATTGACAACATATTTGTCACCTTCGGAGGAGAGATTTTTCAACAACAAATCGGCATTCTTCAGGGACTCGTAAAGAAAAAGAAGATGAAAGAGGCAAGGTCATTTAATCTTACATTCATATATATTGATGATGTCCTTTCTGTCAATAACACTTCATTTGATAGATGGATGCCTTCAATATATCCTCCAGAATTGGAGATTAAAGAGACCACCGAATCAAATGGCTTCACGTCTTTCTTGGATTTGCACCTCGAATTTGACCCACGTGGTCAGCTCAGTACAAAAATTTACGATAAACGAGACGATTTTAATTTTCAAATTATTAATTTTCCTAATCTACAGAGCAATATACCTACTTCCCCTGCATACGTATACGGTGTTTATATTTCACAACTTATTTGATATGCCAGAGCTTGCACACATTTCACAGATTTTTTTATCAGACACCAATTTCTTCGTGACCGACTTTTGGAGCAGGGCTATAAGAAAATACGTCTCATACGATCCCTAAAAAAAATTTTTCTTCGTTATCAGCCAATAGTAGAAAAATTCAAAATTGAGTTAAAAGATATGGTGGTTAATTGTTTAAACTAGCGTTTGACTGGTCTGCTGTACTGAGATGATCACCTCGATGTCCCTATTGTGTCTCACAACTATATTAAAAACGAAAGAATATGGAATATTTTGTGTTCTATGGTCATTATCGGATCCTAAGATCGCAATGGAAGAGGGAGGTTTGGCGCCATAAAACTTTGTTTAACCCATCATTTTGTTTGAAATGCCTGTACCAAGTCATGACCATTGCGATTCACCAATTCTCCGGTATGACTGACTCGTTTTTTGTCATTTTCTCTGGACAATGAGATTGATCATTCAAGTTCTGTAGTTTTGTTATTACCTTTATTTTATATAGCTAGACATGCACTTTAGAAAATGAAATTTAACAAATTTAAAGAGATAATTCATATGCTTACAATGAATTTTATAAACGTGTTTTGTTTTCAAAATGCAGCTGTCGATGTTTAAAAAAAATGTAAGCTGAGGAAATTCAAAGTTATGAAACTGAATAATTCGGAAAACTTTATATTTAGGGTTTTGACATTTATACAATATCATAATAGATTTAGTTTATTAATTCCAAGACGAAGATAAATGGACAATAAGAAATGAAATATGAAAATTGTTTGAAATAACGATAACCTTTGAAACATTTTATAGAAAATATTTAATTAACGCCGTTATACAACTTCACTCAACTTCGTGATCTTTAGTAATGGAATTAAAGTATACTTCAATGTTTTCAAAGTATCCAAGTTAAAAAGTAAACAAGTTCATTTTAAATGGATTCTACCTGTCGTTTTATGAATAGATAATCTAATGAGAAACTTACGCTTTTAAGGTCTGCTACGACTATATTGAGACTTACTTTGAACTCTATCCTTTGTCTAGGATGTTGGCATCCAACAAAACTTTTTATAGTGCTCTTTCAAAGATTTCCAGGATCTTGTTTTCAATATCCTGATTTGTTTTATAGCGTGTGGTATAAAGACAATTACTGCTATGCTATGGTTGCTTACTTCAACAAACAGCCATATCGCGTTTAGTCCTTATTTGATAAGGATAATAAAATTACCAAATTGGGATGATCAGCCTCAAATGTCCGAAAAGAAATGACAAAAAAAGACAAAAGAAATTGTCCTGACATGGTCGATATCTTCGGTGCTGAATTTGGCTTCCCTGTTTGCACTTTTTGGGGTTTCAAGTACTTTACGTTGTGACTATTTACATCTCATATATCCGAAGGAACTTGAGGTAAAGGATACTACAGATTTTAGGAGGTCTGCTTCATATTTGGATCTATTTCTCGAAATTGACACACAAGGAAGGCTTTGTACAAAGCTCTATGACATACGTGATGACTTCAACTTTCCAATAGTTAACTTTCCCTTTCTGTGTAGCAACATTCCGTCCGCTCCAGCATATGGAGTTTACGTATCACAATTGATTCGTTATTCCAGAGCATGTGGGGAGTACAACGACTTCCTCGATAGAGCTACACGGCTGACAAGCAAATTGTTAACACAGGGGTACGTTGCTCCCAGGTTGTTGTCATCACTCAAGAAATTTTACGGACGACATCATGTGCTTGTATGCAAATACAGGATTTCTATCTCTCAGATGAGCACAGATGTTGGTTTGAAATAGAGTTTTGTAATGTCATCCTTTCCGGATTTGACCAACACTTAATCGATCTTTGGCAACGTGACGGGTGTGCTATAGCAAGCAGGAACTGCTTACTCTTCCGGAGCACCTGAGTTCACTCTCTTTTCGACTTGAGTTCGCGTTGCTGAATGTGGTTTTGTTGTTATGTGTGTGTGTTTTATGTTTTTATGTGGTTTGTTTTGTTGTGATGATTTTTTGTCTGCCGGTTTTGTCTTTGTCTTCACGGTTTTATGATACTGATTACCCCTTTGGTACACCTTTGCTTCTTTCAATACCTTTGTGTTTTGACCTTCCAATGTTTTGATTCAAATGATACAGATGAGAGGTTACTCCTTGAAATATTGATATACAGCATAACTAAATTACCCGTTTTGGTATGTGTATTTTGATCATGGCATTTTAAAAAAAAACTGTGGGTTCAAACAGGTTTATTTCGCCAAACTTCTCTTTTTGCGATCTTACGGTTCGGTATTAAAACGTATAAAACACAACATGGGTGTAAGGCAAAAAGTGATAGTGGGGTGATCATGATTCATTTCGTCCACCGAAACTATGAATTTTATTTTCAGTAGCAGATATTGAATGAAATCGTTTTTTTTTTTAAACTGTATAAGCCTTTTTTTATAATGTCAATCATGTTGAAGAGTTTCATGAACGTGATTTTTAAGCAGACAACAGGCATTCCAATGAGTACAAATTGTGCGCCGTTAGTTGCTATTTTTTTCCCATTCGTATGAAGCAGGCTCTTCAATCACTTGTGGAAAATAGATTCCTATAGACTTTTATAATCTCACATTTCGATCTGATAATGTGATTTCACTAATCAACCCTTCAGATGGCGCAAGTGAGATTCAAGGACCTATCACTTTCATCTTCAACTAGTTATATACTTTCATGAAATGTGTTTGTAAAAGTGTTTTATGATTAAATTCGAAAAAAAATTGCATCTGCCGATGATATGAAAATGAAAAATATAAAAACGACTGAAAAAAAAACAAAGTTATGTAACTGATTGACGTCAGATAATTTTTTACTAAAAGAACATAAAAAGAAGTTGAGCAACTAAAACTAATATTTGAATTTTTTTTATTCTATGCGATATGATATCGGATTTGATGTTTTTTATTCAGAATGACAAATTACATTTATATTATATTGAATTTTACCTAAAATAAGCTTTGAACATATAATATATTTTTTTTCATTAAGTGATTACACGTTATCAAAACAGTTTGACAAATTCGAACGATTATCAAGACACGATAATAAACATGACATTTAGGAATATCCTTTAAAAACCAAGCAAAAACAATAATAAATTGGTCATTTGTATTGGTGCTTAAAATTATGCAATTACATTCGTAAATTACATAAAATCTTTACAAACAGTGCGGCGTCGCCAAAAGTTCCACAACCAATTTTAATTCTGTTGACTATGATATTGACTGCAGTAAAATCTGGCCTCCACGGGTGTGCTATTGCAAGCAGGAACTGCTTACTCTTCACCTGAGTTCACTCTCGTTTCGACTGGAGTTCGCGGTCTGTTTTTGTCCCGTCCTTGTTGGTGTTTACTGGTTTTGTCTCTGCCCTTTCGGACTTTTGACGTTCGGATGCCCAATTGGTACCTCTGCTTCCTCCAGAGATTCTTTGATTGTAGTTATTTTAGAAATGCTGTCAATCAAATGTAGATCTAAAAAGATATAAAAGAATTAATCGAGATTCTTTACTCTAATTTTTAATCAGTCTGATCGTGTAATAGCATTAAAAGAAGAAGCACAAACAAATACTGAATATCAATTAACAACGCGAACTCTAGTCGTAACGAGGGTGAACTCATGTGCTCCAAAATAGTAAGCAGATCCTGCTTGTTATAGACAAAAAGATTGTAGACTAGCTCTGTCTTTTTTGAAGAGGGAGGTTTGGCGCCATAAAACCTGGTTTAACCCACCATTTCGTTTGAAATGCCTGTACCAAGTCAGGACCATTGCGATCCACCAGTTCTCCGGTATGACTGATTCGTTTTTGTCATTTTCTCTGGACTATGAGATTGATCATTCAAGTTCGGTAGTTTTGTTATTACCTTTATTAACCTCACGTTCCGATATATTGATGACGTCCTTTCATTGAACAATTTTCGATTTGGTGATTTTTTCCATCTCATATAGCCCCAGAAACTTGAGATAAAGGACATAACGGTTCTTGGAAGTCTGCTTCATGTTTAGATCTACATCTCGAAATTGAATATCAAGGAAGACTTTCAACAAAACTATATGAAAGACTTGATGACTTCAACTTTCCAATTGTCAACTTTCCCTTTTTGGGTAGCCACATTCCATCCCTTCCTGCTTATGGAGTTTTCGTATCACAGTTGATTCGCTACTCCAGAGCTTGTGGGAATTACATCCATTACCTTGGCAAAGCGTCATGGTTGACACAGAAAATGCTAACTTAGGGTTATGTTGCTCCACGGTTGATGTATTCACTCAAGAAATTTTACGATAGACAACGTGGACTCGTAAACAAACATGGGAGTGCAGATATTAGTTTGTCGTAGAATTTTATTTTGTCTTCCTTTACCGGATTTGACACACTGAATTAGAAATTTACAACACGATGGGTGCGCTATAGCAGGCAGGAACTGCTTACTCTTCCGGAGCACCTAAGTTCACTCATGTTAAGACTTGAAATCGCTTTGTTGATTTCCTTTCGGTTGATCTTGTGTTTTGTGTTTCTTCGTGCTGTTCTTGTTCGTGCTTACCGGTTTTGTTGCTGCCTTTTCGAACTTTTGACACTCAAATGCCCAATTGATTCCTAACAAATCCATCTGACCATAGAAAGTATAAGTTCTTAATATATTTCCTCGACGTGAATAAATGATAAATGTATGGAAAGCTGGTACAAATATATGTAAATACATGTATTGGCATTTGCATACATTTATAGTACATTTGAACACCTACATGTATGTAACTTAAACATTTAATCCGGTATTTGTTGGCAGTTTCTTTGTGCTCATCTTGTTCGTGTTTTCTGGTCATTACTTTGCTAATTCCGACATATGCTATATGTATGATTCCGTCCTCTTTATTTCAACCATATTCTCAAAATTCGTCATGTCATGAGTTTGAGTTACTGCATCTTGTCATTGTTCCTTATATAAAAATAACCTACATAAAAACATGTTTATTACATTAACGGTTGTTATCACAATAACACAGTCGACATAATTTTAAATCTGCTCTTCCTTTTGTTCTCCATCCGGACTGCTGTTTTTGTTGTGTCGTAAATGTTATATTTAATCTCAGATTTTCTCAGGTTACTATTGTTTTAATCAAGATCACAGAACCCTACAGTTGTTAGAACTGTTAAGTTTGTCTTATTTGCAGCATATGTAAATTGTATGAACATATATGCCAAATTTATTATTTCAACTGCTGAAAATGCATCAAAAACATTAATTAGTGCTTCTTGAATGACTTCAAGTATTCAAATTATTTATAGGCAGTTGACATGATCTTCTTATTAAAAACGCTTTGTGTATCTCTTTACAGAAGAGGCACTTGGTTACACAACAAAACGAAGATCTCGTCTACGTCGGTCTGCAGTAGGAAACATAGAAAAGGCAAGGTCAAGGACGCTCAAGATGACTCTTGTAATAGGTAACTATTATGTTATATTATTACATTGTTAATAGATCTTAGTACTTGAAACACGTTTATTCCTACGCATTAGCAGAATTTGAAATAGAAGATACAAACGAATATCATCTTCTAATGCTTGTTGCATAAATCAGTCAATATTATATTATTTATTTGAACATTCTTAATTGTTTTTAGATAATGTTCAGCACTTGAATTGATAGGTTTGTATTGTGTTTGTTTTAATTAATTTGTCATTCAGACAATGATTATTATCCTATCAAAATAGATTTTCTTTATCACTGCGATGTATCATTGATAAATCAAAGTATAGACAATTACATAACACATGTAACATACTCCTCGACATCACCGATATATTCTAAAACAAAGTCTCGAACATCGTGGTTTCAAATGAAGAAAAGAGGAAAAAGGCAGAAAATGTTTTGTTATGAAGATTAAATTCGCGTTTTGGGGTTTTTTTGGGGTACATTTTCGCGAATATTTTGTGATCGCAAATTAAGCTAGAATTGTCCCACGCAAATCGATTCACGTTACTGTATAATGATACAAATAGGTTTGTTGGTCTTACATTAATTATGATAAGGTGAAAAGTTACGTGAACAAAGATTTAGGATAAATAAGTTACATTTTCAGTTAAAAATCCCATTTATGGTTTGAAACACGACATGATATTAAATTCCATTCCCGCTTATCGACTAAAGAGCGTTGTAATCGAAAGAGAACCTGTGTTCTTTTGTTGGTATCAATTTTTACAATTTCCACAAAAAATATTTCTTCAGGTGTTAAAATTAGTTGTATGCATATGCTTTTAAAAGAAACCAATGCAAGTAATAGTTAGTTCCTAATATTCGTGACTGACTATCACACACAAAAACCACGAAAATTGGTAGCTCACAAATGTAAATAAAAAAATGTAATTACACTGCTCATCATTCTTTATAAATGTTTCATGACGGACATGCTACCCATCAGCGATCTGTTTTAAATGTACATATTTGCTTCTGGTCGATTACCAAATAACCTTAAGTTATGTCTCAAAACACCAAAAGATTTAGAATTAACTTAGTAATCTTATGTAAGTTTGGCAAAGCAAATGTTATAGCTAAGGATATTTACACGAGAAACCAATTCATTCATAAAAATATTCGGCGTTTTATATCATTGTGATCAAAATCAGCATTATTGTCAAACGTCGGTGTGTGTATCCAGTTCCAGAGAATGGTCAACGTCGATTCCTGCACAAATACAGTTCACAATAGAAAATAATGAGATGTGGAATAAGTGTACGCGACACAGCCCACAATTAAACGGCAATTTAGAAAAACCACAATGAACAACCGCCATCAGCCTTCAATGAGGCCATTTGGCGCTGCTCGCGGTTCTGCAATTGGCCAGTGGTCTAAATAAAATGCAAATAATTTAAATCCATCCCTGAAATAGTCACAAAACAACTATATTGATATATATTATGATGCTGAGCACGATTCTTAGTTCATCGAATGCTTTGAAAGATTGTCTACATGCATTGCACATTTACAGACAAACACGACCATTTTTAACCATATTAGTGTGGTAGCTATGAATGCCATTAGACTACTTAGCAAGACTTAGCCAGATGCACGTTTCAGTTATTTGTGGCCATCTATTTCCCGTGTATAACCACAAACAATTTTCAAATATTAAATTCCATTCCCGCTTATCGACTAAAGAGCGTTGTAATCGAAAGATGACCTATGTTCTTTTGTTGGTATCAATTTTTACAATTTCCACAAAAAATATTTCTTCAGGTGTTAAAATTAGTTGTATGCATATGCTTTTAAAAGAAACAAATGCAAGCAATAGTTAGTTCCTAATATTCCTGACTGACTATCACACACAAAAACCACGAAAATTGGTAGCTCACAAATGTAAATAAAAAAATGTAATTACACTGCTCATCATTCTTTATAAATGTTTCATGACGGACATGCTACCCATCAGCGATCTGTTTTAAATGTACATATTTGCTTCTGGTCGATTACCAAATAACCTTAAGTTAAAAAAAATATGTAACACAAGGCTTTAAAATTGCAATCTGTCTGCCTTTTTTTCAATTGATCCTCTTACCATAATGATATTATTTGTTTTGCGGAGGAGTTGTCTGCAGGAATCAGAACAAATATAGAAACTTGCGTGATTATATAAACAGAGCTTGCAGCTACAGGAACATTTGCACGTGTATAAACATTCATGTGATAGATAGATTTGATTTTCATTTGTTCGTTATGTAAGTTTTTGTCTAGTTGATGTTCGAGACAGTGAACCTTGTAACTTAAGGAAGACACCCGAATAGCAAAATAACGAAATGTTTACAAGTGTATGTCGAGAAGAAATACTACGTCTTTAAATTCCAGCATCTTTTTAAATATAAGCCATTTAAGAAACAAGAGTTTACCATTCTGTATTTGTTCTTGTGATCACATCTTATATCACTTAATAAGGCATCTCCGATACGTTAATTATTGGATAGATGATTGATGATTACATATATAAATAAAGGTAATAACAAAATTACCGAATTTGGAGGATCAATCTCAATGTCAAAGAGAAATGACAAAACATTGAAGACACACCAGAATAGTTCAAGATCGCAATGGTCCTGACTTGGTACAGGCATTTCAAATGAAATGGTGGGTTAAACCAGATTTTATGGAGCGCCAAACCTCCCTCTCCCATTGCTGACTTAGGGAGCGGTAGTAACACACAACGCAACACGGTTGTGAAGACTAAATTGAATAAGCAGAGGTGAAAAGGTATCAGTCAAATTATGCCTGAAATAAGCATCAATGAAACACAGAATTGAGATCTTGAAAACCCTTGCAGATTTAAAAACATTCCCATGCAATAATCCAAACTTAAGCGGTAGTACTGAAATACGTTTTGTCTGTTTATTCGGCGTTTGTTTAGATTGTTTTTCCTTTTCAAAATTCACGTAAATGCACTCACATTAATGCTTTTACATGAATATTGATGAAACATGCTATTGACTTCGAGTTCTTCTTATAAAACTTAACGTGTCATAGTTAGATGGAAATGTTCAAATTGAATAAAATGTAATGGCGTATCTAAATGATTTTGCTTGTATTACAACACTAAACATCAATGATCCTTTGTACAAAACATAAATTACAAGACAAATCACGATCATATTTGGATTGGATTTAATTCAAGAATTGTTTTTGTGCCATTGACATTTACAAACTTGAATTCCATCAAACTTGGTGCATAACAGAATTTTAATAAGCCACAGTACACTTACATTGAGAAAGCTGTATGAGATATAAAATCACTGTATGTGTCTATTAATCAAATAATTGACTATTAAGCGATGAATATCCCCTAAATATAATTTCGAATGAGTTAAGGCAACCTCCTTCAAGCAGAGTACATGTAATCCTGTGTAAGAAATCTTATGTTGGACGTGATTGGACAACAACAAAATCGCTCAATCATTGAGTTAAGTTATCAAGTTCAAATTGACCGATGTAACTGTGTCTTTGTTAAATCAAATTAAGATTACACAGTCTAAACTTTGTATCAATCTGACAAACTTTAAAACAATTTGAATTCATAGACTTAACCTTTGAATCACTTTGACAACTTTAATAAAGATTGAAATGTAATTAAGAAAAGCTTCACTCGAGTTTCATGCGTTATCTGTTAAATAAACGTCTATCAACGATCGGCTAGACGAGCAATTAATAGTTGATTGATACGTTTCTAATCTTAAGATGATTTGCCTATTGAAATGAAATAAATGATAAGTTTATTTTAGATTAGATTTTGAAGAGCCGGCTAAATTAATAAGTGTATCATTTACAACAGGAGTGGAAGTAGATGCAAAATAGGTCATGTACCAATAAGCTCTTAAGTCGTATTCATCGTTACGTCCGTATCAAGATTTGGCATTGGAAAACGCATGAGGGTACTGATCTTACAGATGTAAACAAACAATGATACATCTTAATAGCTTTTTAGATTATTAGGTGTAACAAGGAGAAATATTTTTAAAATAAGCTTTCATATAATTTTCCAAAAAAGTCGGATTAAAAACAAAAAAAGTCCATCTTCATGATAATAAATGATGATGAAACAGTATCAAAATAAACCATGCTCTTTCTTTTCGTTCTACAAGCGCGGGTTAATAACTAATATTTTTTAAACTGTTGTTGAACCACGTGATCATCACTGAAGTTCCCATTAAATTCCGAAAAGGCCCATAATAGAAGTAAAATCATGATACAATAGGCAAATGTAAAAAACGTAATTTCCTTGCCTCTTGAATTTTCTTTTGTGGCTTTAATTTGAAATTGAAGAAGCAGATATACCAATGGGGTATCCGAATGTCAAAAGTCCAAAAGGGCAGAGACAAAACCAGAAAAGACCAACAAGAACGGGACAAAAACAGATAACATGTAAAACGTGGAAACACAAAAATAACTGAATATAAATCAACAACGCGATTTCCAGTCAAAACGAGAGTGAACTCAGGTGTTCCGGAAGAGTAAGCAGTTCCTGCTTGCTATAGCACAGTCGTTGCGTTGCCAACAGTCAATTCAGTGTGTCAAATCCGGTAAAGGATACCAACAGAAAACCCTATGTATACATTATATACTTTTTCCCTGCTATCTAACAATGACACTGTCCCTGTCCTCAGCCAGGGGGTCTTTGTCAAAGCTTTTGCTTGCTCTTGTCATCTTTGTGCTTATTGTTCTTATATCCAGAAATTGGTCTTTTGATGTTTATTTTTTTATTAGGTATTGAATTTTGTGTAATGTGTTTTTAAGGAAACCTTTCAAGGATTCCTCACAAGAAAGCTCTATGACAAACGTAATGCATTTTAAAATCCAATTGTCAACTTTCCATTCTTGTGTAGAAAAGTTATGTTCGCTCAAGTTTTAAGGAGTTTACGTATCACTATTGATTCCTTGTGTCAGTGTTTGCTTGAATTTTATCGATTTCCTTAGCAGAGCGTCATGTCTGACACGGTTGCCCTTTCCACTCAAGACATTTTACGAAAAAAAAACATGCGTTTATTAATATGGAATTTTGATCTCTTATATATGCGAAAATGTTGGTTTGACATATTGTTTTGTTTTGTTCTCCTTTTCCGGATTTGACAAACTTAGTTGACTGTTTGTGAAGCTATGGGTGGGCTATAGCAAGCAGAGCAGCACCTAAGTTCACTCTTGTTAAGACTGGAGTTTTCGTTGTCAATTGATATTCTCGGTAGAAATTTGTTATGTCTTCCTTTACCAGATTTTACACCCTGAATTGGAAATTAGCAACACGACGGGTATGCTATAGCAGGCAGGAACCGATTACTCTTCCGGAGCACCTGAGTTCACCCTTGTCACGCCTTGAGTTCGCGTTGTTGATTTCCGTTCGGTTGATTATGTGTTTTGTGTTTCTTCGTGCTGTTTTTGTATATATTTACCGTTTTTTTCGTTGCCCTTTCTGACTTTTGACACTTGAATGCCCCATTGATGCCTCTTTGCTTGCCTCATTCAGTAATTTTTTTTTTATTTTGTCTTTTATGTTGTCTGGTTTTTTTTCTCGTTCTTGTTTACTTGTTTTGTCTCTGGCCTTTTCGGAATTTTGGCATTCGAATGTCCAATCGGTACCTCTACTTTTTTGTCTTTGGCTAATGGAAGACGGCATGGTCATGTTGAGGACAAGCTGTTTTAAAATGTGATTTTCAGATTGCCGTTTAGATATGTTGGTCGCGTACCTGATTCAACATCTCATTATCCTCTACTCTTTTTTATGTGGTATGTTGTTTTGATTGTTTATGTTCGTCTTTCAATCTTTAAGATGGTTTAGATAGAAATTTTATTTTATCTTAGTCCACTATAAGTGCTTATTATGAAAAGTTCTACGTTATCATTTACCGAGTAAAGTAACTCAATTTAAAATGTAGATGGACTAAATTAATGTTTAAACAGTTTTACAGTTAATAACATTGAATGAAAATGAACAAAAACCGTCCTTACATTATAATCGGAAACACGGCCAATTGTGTCCCTACATATAAGTCAAAGTCTTATATATGAACCTAATTGCACTCAGGGCGTCTAATAAATAATGCGATTTTGTTTTGTTCGGAATCTAATTCTCGAGATTGTTTTATAACCCCTCCGTTTTGTTGACAAGTCGCATTTGTCTCGTATCCACATTACTGACAATCAAAGAAATTTATTGGCCGATAACTCAAATAGCAATTTAATTCATGGTAATTTTACAGCAGTAATTTCGAAATTGTTATGCGCTTAAATCTTCGTATTGACGCTGTAACGTTTGAAAGATGTTTTCAAGGCAAGCGTACAATTACAATAGTGAAAAAAATTGACGATGCCAATTGCAACTTAGAAACAAATCTATTTGATATCATAAGTACTTTCTCTCGGTCGGTACATACAGTAAGTCTTTGTAAATGTGTGAAGTGGCGTTGTTACAAGCACTAAATAAAGGTAAAAACAAAATTACCGAACTTGGAGGATCAATTTCAACCCAAGAGAAAAGACAAAACATGGAAGACAAACCGAAATAGTTATAGATAGCAATGGTCCTGACTTTGTACAGGCATTTCAAATGAAATGGTGGGTAAAACCAGGTTTTATGGCGCGCCAAACCTCCTTCTGACATTGCGATCTTAGGGACCGCTAGTAACACACAATGCAACACTGCTGTGGAGACATAACAAGGAAAATAAGATCATCTCAGTACAACAATCAGCAAAAAAACTAATAAAAAAAAATCGCTAACAAATACGCTCAACTTAATTTTGAATTTTTCCACCAGTGGCTGAAGGAAGAATTTTTTAAAGGCCGCATGGTCTAAGAGTCGGTCACGGAGACAGCGGTGTCGTATAAAAAAGTCAGAAAAATATGTATAAGCCCTGACATATCGACTAAATTGTGAAATATAAACACCGCGGGCAGGTGAGATATGTTGCTTTCAAGGTTTGGGAAATTAATGATTTGAAAATTAAAGTCGTCTCTTTTATCGGATTTTTTTTTGTACCGAAATGACCATCTTTTTTCATATTCGAGATGCAAATCCAAGAATAATGTGACGCAATTGGATTCGGTGGTTTCCTTACTCTTTAACTCTGGAGGATATATCAAAGGAATTCATCTACCAAACGAAGTGTTGTTTACAGAGAGGACATGGTCGATATATCTGAAAGTGAGCTTACAGGACCTTGCCTCTTTCATCTTCTTGTTCTTTACGATTTCCTGAATCAATTCAGTCTCGTTAGAGTATAAAAATAATTCCTGTTTAACCTTCCAGAACATCTGAGCTCATTCTCGATTAGGCTTGTAATTGCGACGCGCAATGCTGATTTGTACATTTTGTGGTTTAATTTAGTGTTGTTTTTATTTGCAATGGTGATGTGTTGGTCTCTGGAATTAAAGACCCGGTATAGGCACTATTTGACTATTTTAGAACTAAATCTGAATTATATGCATCTTATTAGTCCGATTGCAGAACGATTGCAGAACGGCGAGCAGCACCTTCTTACCTCGTTGAAGTCTGCTGGCTGCTGGCTGTTGTCCATTTCTGCTTTTCTAGATAACCGCTGGTATGTCGGCTGAGTCACGGTTACTTATTTTAGATATCATAATTTGCTTTTATTATGTGCTGGACGCTTTAATATGCTGCCAAATGGTGGTTGGATATATTTTCCTCTTTTCAGTGAGTGTATTTTCAACTTGATGGACGCCTTACTATTTGATATATATGTTCATGTATTGGTGGTTTGATATTTTTTCTCTTTACAGTGAGTGTATTCATTATGTGCTGGACGCCTTACTATGTGATATATGTCTAATGGTGGTTTGATATTTTTTCTCTTTACAGTGAGTGTATTTATTATGTGCTGGACGCCTTACTATGTGATATATGTCTAATGATGATTTGATACATTTTTCTCTTTACAGTGAGTGTAATTATTATATGCTGGACGCCTTACTATGTGATATATGTCTAATGATGATTTGATATTTTTTTCTCTTTACAGTGAGTGTATTTATAATGTGCTGGACGCCTCACTATATGATACATGTCTAATGGTGGTTTGTTATCTTTTCTCTTTACAGTCAGTGTATTTATAATGTGCTTGACGCCTTACTATGTGATATATGTCTAATGATGATTTGATATATTTTTCTCTTTACAGTGAGTGTAATTATTATGTGCTGGACGCCTTACTATGTGATATATGTCTAATGATGATTTGATATTTTTTTCTCTTTACAGTGAGTGTATTTATAATGTGCTGGACGCCTCACTATTTGATATATGTCTAATGGTGGTTTGTTATCTTTTCTCTTTACAGTCAGTGTATTTATTATGTGCTGGACGCCTTACTATGTTATCTCTGCCTGGTGGTGGTTCGACATGTAAGTATCCAATTTTCATCCTGAAAAGTCCTTTTATGCGTAAAAAAAGCTTCTCGAGAAAGGGCAAAGTTAGCGTGTTATGATTTTTGTATTTTTATGAGCAGAATTTCTAAGTTAAGTTAATAAAATGTTTTTAGGAAGACGGATTGAAATACAGCGTAAAGTCTTTTTTTTTAAATCCATTGAACAAAAGTGTTTTTTCTTCAATTATTATAACTTTTTGTTGTGAATATAAGTTTTTTTTTTCTTAACACAATTCGTGTAGCATCCCATAAACAATGAGTGCAAAAAATAAATTTTTCGACCTTTTTTAATCATCTTATCTTTTATATTATGTTGTCTTTTCATTTCTAAACAGTTTCTGGTTTGATTAATAGTTGGAAGAAATAAATGAGTTAAATCTAAACCAAGTAGTTCCCCTGTTCATATGCGGCCGATGTATAAAAAACGAATTAACTTCTTTTAAGTGAATGGGTTATGTCGTTTATTTATAGAATTTGAATGAAATGTCTATGTTAGGAAAAGTGCAAAGTATGGTTGCTAAAATATTTAAGCGAAATAGTTTTCAGTTCATATTGTTCGTTTGAAGCTATAACAAAGAAGCAAAGAGGCACCAATGGGGCCCAGTCTGCGTTAGCACACCCGTCGTGTTGCTAATATCTAATTCAGTGTGTCGAATCCGGTAAAGAAAGACAAAACAAATTGCTACAACAAACCAACATCTGCACTCATTTGACAGATATCATTCCCATATTTATCTACTAGTGCACGGTGTAAAATGTCTTGAGTGGAGACAGCAACCTTGGAGCAACATAACCTTGTTTCAACAATTTTTGTTTCAAACGTTACGCTCTGTCGAGGAAATCGATGTAATTCCCGCAAGCTCTGGAGTAACGAATCAACTGTGATACGAAGATTCCATTTCTCCAAAAACCACATTTGCAAATTCTTTAGTCCTAAAAGCCTACAATGTGCCCAGTTCAATCAACAGTATCGTCCTTTTATTTGATCATAAAGTTGTCAGAACATTTTCTGATTTAATGCAAATGGTAGGGACATTTTTATTTGCACTATTTTACCATTTTGGAATTTCATGTTCATCATCACATCATTGTTAAACGAGTGGAACACAAATTCATGTTGGTTATTTTAGCCATCGTCATAAACTTATATTTCTAAATTTATTTTTCGTTGAAAGCTACAATTGCGTTTGCAATTCTAAATATGAAATTGAATTGTGAAATACCAACAATGAATAAAGAAGGGCTTTGAAGGCATTTAACATGTTCACTGAACTTATCGTTTAGAGCCTTGCACTGTCATCAATCATCTAAAATGTGTCGAAACTATTCATATCCGATAAAAACGATGGAAAATTGTCCATAATAACTATTTCACTTTATTTGGAAATTCATTTTCGTTATCAAGAAAGGATAGTACCCCTGATTAAATTCATTTACCCAGTCTGATAGATCTGGTACCACAATAGACAATAGAATTATTACGGTGATACTAACAAATGATGTTGTTTCTTACGAATTAATCCGGGCGTCATACAAATAATCAACTTTTCCTCACATCATATTAGCCAGAACTTGGATCGATCTGTTCGCTTCTTTCGTCATCACCTTCATTTAATCATTTTATTCTTTCTTAATTAACCAATCTTTCTATGGCGAGTGCTAGTCCAAGTGGAAAACGTTACTGACAGTCCAGTGTGATTAGATTCTGTCTATTAGCTCTACAACAATGACCATGTACTCTTCTATACTGTTATACACAGTTATTTACTAAGTGACAATAGTGGCTCTTTAATTCAATCTTAGAGTTTTGACGTATGACAAAATACATTGCGTATATCATACCACAATGTACCCAAAACGTGTATCGACTATATGGCAAAGTTGCTTGTGCAAAGTTTAAGGATTTATCTCTTATTAGCAGATTCAAGTGATAAGATGTCAGAAACAAAAAGTATGTCGCGAAATCAACTCGTACCATACAGTTTGAAAGGGGAAGGTATTCTAACATTTATGTTTGACAATGGGCAGTGCAAGAGAAAAATTACTGTAAAAATTGTTATTAACGATTTGTTGGACCAACCGAAAGGAAAAATGACAATCTTTGTTCTTTATATAGCCAAGTTTCCTCTTCCTAATGCCTGACTTGTATTTTATATAATAGCATCTGTACACAGGGTCGATATCTTCAGTGTTTTGGTGTCAATATTCAAGTTTTCCGGGTACCATACATCTCTATGGACATTTTTGTTTTCGACATCCGATTTTGTAGTTATTTAAATGCTATTGGTGAGAGATTAATCCTTGAAATAAACACAAACAACCTCACAATATTACCAGTAATATTGACATCCATTTTTTGGTACTCTGTATTCTGTATTGCTCAAACCGCCAATTAACAATAAAAAAAAGGTCCGTTTCTTTTTTTTGGGGGGGGGGGTGTTAAAGCTTGCGATCGTACTGTATCCTGATATTGCTTGTACCTATGTAAATGTAACGCCTTTGTAGACAGAAGAAAGACAACCATTACACCCAATAACCAAGGAAGTAATAAAATGTTCATATTAATTGAGTTTCTAATTTCCTAATTTTTGTCATGTCTTTCCAAGTTGATTAAGAGATTTAGAATGGTTAGGCCTTTTAATGGCTTTGTTGTTGATGAATTGCTGTCCATCATATTAACTAGCCCGTGTTAATGACGTCTTAGGATAGTTTTGGCCTCGAGTGCTCTTAGGTTGATCAGAATAAAGAGCTTAGAATCAGATATTGTATGGAATACGTGGGAGCATAAGTTTGATATTAGAAAATCAATGTCTTGGTTCAGTGAAAGTGACATTTTATGTAAATTACATGTTTATAATTTTAAAGGTTCAAGTATTCATTATTCAAAAATATTAGTAGCTACATATAGAAATATTGCCTTCAAATATATAGAGAAATATCTCGATTTTGACTAATACAATCTGTAATGAATCATTTCATATTTACAATGGCATAATGAAACATCACAAACCATACACTTAAATGACTAATTTAATATATTTGATGCTTCTAATATGATATCTTTAAACTAACAAGTAAGATAATCTTGCTTTGATTTTTCAAAAAAAAATTGCATTTTTGTTAATGCAATTGCAACATACCTTAAACCTTTTTCATGTTATTTGTTTTGTTTTTTACAGAGAATCAGCCAAAAAAGTGAACTCTAAAATCAAGAAAGGATTATTTTTGTTTGCAGTCTCAAATTCATGTATGGATCCCATCGTTTATGGTAAGAAAAGAAAACCCGCATGGTTGTGCATCGATCACAAGTAAAATAATAGGCTGCGAATAAAAAAAGAAAACCTAATTCTTAAAGGGGTTTGCTCCTGTATCTTAAAGTAAATAAAAATGGATAAAATTGCATCTTTTTTTAAAGAATATGGTCAAATGATCAAAATAAGCAAGAAAAAAATGTAGGTCCATGTGCTTGTTTTTATGCTATAAGCGTTTATAATTTTGGCGGGAAATACATACTCTCTAGATTTTTCTTTACTTTTGCATTGCCAAAGATTGGTATCTTTAAACTCTTTAAAATGTATGACAGAGTAAATAAAATTTCATAAAAAATTGTGAACTGCATATTTGGTGGACATATTTTTGAATAAGAATAAGAAAACAGTGGGTTCATGGGCAAAAAAATTTAACCATAATAGATGGTTTAACCCAGAGGATCTCTAAAATCTGACAAAAAACTAAAATATGAGGAGCAAACCTTTTTAACGAAAAGTTTTAAAAGCAAAGAAGTACCAATGATGATTTCAAATGTCCAAAGTCTGAAAAGACAATGACAAAAAAAATCGATATTAAAGACAATAACACAAAGACAAAGATACACGAAAAACGGACACATGCAGCCAAACTTAGCAAAAATCAGCGCTTCGGAGGTGCATATCAGCAATGTATACCAATGATTAGTTTAACTTCATACAAAATCCATTTTAGTGGTTCAGGCTAAGTTGTGTATAAGAAATAAATACTTCTAGATAGATAGCATTTGTATTTCCTATCAGAGCTCTTAAATAAAATATCACCGTAATTCTCGAACAAAACTCAAATGTCAATGAGAAAAGGCTAAAAAAGATAATAAGAAATTGGGTAAATTTAAGACAATAGTTGGCTTGCTTGTCTTGGTAAGGAAATTAAAAAGAAATGTTGGTTGAATGTACCAGATTTTGTAGTACCTATATTTAGCATGAATGAATAGATAACGTTTAAATGTAGTTGCAATAAATCCTAGATAATTCAATTTAATCAAATAATATTGAACGTAGATCCCCCAAAACCAACCATCAAACATTCTGAGGTAAACCTAAGCTAACACAATTATACACATATATTCATAAAACCACTCGTGCGCATGTACATGTTTGTCATTTTACTAATTTTCATTTATCTTGATTCTTTAACACCCTGTATTATACCTGTATATTACAACTTATATGAATGAGGGTAAATCTTCAGGGTTTCTGTCTTCTACCTAGTATTTGCCTACAACAGAAAGATTTCAAGATTTCAATCCTATCCATCTAAATTATGTTATTATTTAATTTAGGCAAACCATAAGTATTTTTTTTTTCAAACTGATACCTTTGTAACTGAAAGCAACGCCCTTTCTACTTGCAGGGATGTTCACAACGGCCTTCCGTCGAGAGGCCCGAAAATGGGGTCGATGGATAAAAGTGCAAATAGGTAGAAGAGAGATGTCCCAAAAACAACACCCAATTCAATGTAACGTCATGGGAGAAAAATAAGAGTTCTTTCCCTTTGTTACAGGGATGTTTACAATCAACTTCAAGAGAGAGTTTGTCAGATGTTGTTGTTGTCTTACAAAGGCTTGGAAGAGCCGTCACATGGAAGAATATACCAGACAACAACAACTCAATTCCCAAAGGACGCCTTTGAAAACATCTTTACGGAAATCTACGTCCAGTCCATTTGCTGACGAAGATAGTGACCACTCCTCTTCTAACCTGAAGTCCTCGATATCGGACAGGTCGTCGCGCTATAGACCATGTACACCGGAATCAAGACTAATCAATGAAAACAGAGCTAATATGAACAACTTTCTGTGTCTAAACATACCTCTGGAGGAAACTAATAGAAACCTTGTTACAAGTAATCAACTCTAAACGTTCTATCAAAACAGTATTCTTAAGATACATCTATCTATTTATTCAGAAACATTTTAATAATATATTTTATGTCTTGTTCAGAATATATGTACTTTATATCAAACATTGAACATCGGCTGACAAAGTTAAAATTTATTCGCCAAGAGCATCTTTGTTTAGTGGCAGGCGTGTGATGTCTCAAGCAGGAATTGCTTAGTGTTTGTGCTCATCTGACAAATGACTTGTATCGCCACTCTTTTTTTTTCTGTGAGGAAACTAATAGAAACCTTGTTACAAGTAATCAACTCTAAACGTTCTATCAAAACAGTATTCTAAAGATACATCTATCTATTTATTTCCTTTTATTCAGAAACATTTTAGTAATATATTTTATGTCTTGTTCAGAATATATGTACTTTATATCAAACATAGAACATCGGCTGACGAAGTTAAAATTTATTCGCCAAGAACATCTTTGTTTAGTGACAGGCGTGTGATGTCTCAAGCAGGAATCGCTAAGTGTTTGTGCTTACTGACAAATCACTTGTATCGCCACTCTTTTTTTCTGTGAGTATTTGGAAGTAAACACACAAACCCAACCATATACACTTATTCATACAAACCCAACCATATAAACATATTCATACAATCACAACAATTTAAACATATTTATGAAAACATAACCATTTAAACATATTCATACAAACACAACCATTTAAACATATTTATACAAACACAACCATTTAAACATATAATTGCAAACAGCACCATTCAAACATATACTAACACAGCCATTTAAACATATACTAACGCAACCATTTAAACATATTCATACAAAATAAACAACCATTTTAAACATATTCATACAAAAAAAATATTTTCAACATATTTATACCAAAACAACCATTTTAAACATATTCATACGAAAACAAATATTTTCAACATATTTATACGAAAACAACCACTTTTAAACATATTCATACGAAAACAAATATTTTCAACATATTTATACGAAAACAACCACTTTTAAACATATTCATACGAAACCAAATATTTTCAACATATTTATACGAAAACAACCATTTTAAACATATTCATACGAAAACAATCATTTTCAACATATTTATACGAAAACAACCACTTTTAAAGCTATTCATACGAAAACAAATATTTTCAACATATTTATACGAAAACAACCATTTTAAAAATATTCATACGAAAACAATCATTTTCAACATATTCATACGAAAACAACCATTTTAAACATATTCATACGAAAACAAATATTTTCAACATATTTATACGAAAACAACCACTTTTAAGTATATTCATACGAAAACAAGTATTTTCAACATATTTATACGAAAACAACCATTTTAAACATATTCATACGAAAAAAATATTTTCAACATATTTATACGAAAACAACCATTTTAAACATATTCATACGAAAACAACCATTTTAAACATATTCATACGAAAACAATCATTTTCAACATATTCATACGAAAACAAAATATTTTCAACATATTTATACGAAAACAACCATTTTAAACATATTCATACGAAAACAATCATTTTCAACATATTTATACGAAAACAACCATTTTAAACATATTCATACGAAAACAACCATTTTAAACATATTCATACGAAAACAACCATTTTAAACATATTCATACCAACACAGCCTTTTAAACATATATAAACCCAACCATTAAAACATATTAATACAAACCAAACCATTCAAACAGTTTTACCCCGCCATATTTTAAATGTGCCTGTCCTAAGCCAGGAATCTTTATCAAAGCTTATGTTTGTATTTCGTCTAATGTATGTTAATTTGTTTTTTTGTCAAAAAGAGGGTCTTTCATTGCACTTTAGGATTGGGTTTTGAATCATATGTGGTTTATTTTCAATCCAGGGCCAATTGAAAAACAGCGAGCAGCGACCACTGGTCATATTGAAGGCTGCAGCTGGCTGTTTTCTATTTTGGATTTTTTTAATTGTCGTTTATAGTGTAAGTTGTGTCGTGTACACTTATTCTACATCTGATTATCTTCTATATCTATAGAAACCCTACAATAAAATCGGAGAATAACAAACAGTCGGGCAATAAGGTGTTAATACTGGAAAAATCTTTCCTTTGTGGAAAGATTCTCCCAGTATTTACACCTTAGCGCCCGACTGTTTGTTATTCTCCGATTTTATTGTACCAGTTTTTTAATAACTTTGCATCGTTTTCGATCCAGTCTGCTTCTCGACGGTTTAGTAAGACTTTCTGGTTTTCTTTAGACCCTAGTTTATAGAAACCCTACAATAAACATATTCATAGAAACACATATAAACATATTCATACAAACATAACCATATAAAAAAGCTAGTCTGACAAGCCCTGCCTGATTAGCCGTGTGTCCTATATCATTGCAACGATGGTGGATATTTGTTCCCAATCATAGAATTCAGTATTTCTCTTCCTTATAGAAATAAACACTGCCATCGGACATTATCAGAGTGGTAGCAGTAAGGTATTCGAATGTCAAAAGTCCGGGGGCAAGGGCTAAATCAGTTAACACTGACGAAAATAATTTTAACAAAAATGAAAAAAGCAAAAAAAAAACCGCATAAAAGACCGACATATAAACAATGTGAACTTAAACCTTGCGAAAAATTAAAGGGAAATATAGCACAATCAGGTTGGGCATCCGAGTGCAAAAGATATGCACTAAAACAGACAGCTTTATTTTTCAAATTATTATATTTGTTAACCTTGAATGGAATATACCGACTTCACCTTGATATTGCGTTAAATTTAACACCTTTTAGATTTGCCAAGATTAGTTTTTAGATTTGACATCGTTGTCTTCGTTGTTCAGACCAAGATCATAAGAAAACAATATTTCGTACGTTCTTTTAAAAAAGTTCAAAAACCAAATTTCAATTACTTTGAATGAGTGTTTAAAACTGATCTAAATTACGGGCACTGATTATGTTGGCCAGCAGGGGGTTCCATAATACAACTGTTTGTGGAAAAAGCTAAATTTAAATTAGCTTGCAGTGGTGGAAAAAGTTTGATATTGTATGTGTGTCTAGTGGCTGATGGTGGAAGAGAAGATAGGTAAAGTGTAAGGTCTCTAGCAAATGGGAGTTAGTTAATTTGCATAGCTTGGTAAAACAATTAATTATCTTTTTTTCCATTTTAATGGTCTAACAATGACGATACTCTGCTGGTATTGTGATATCGTCCAGTAACATACATATACAAATAACCTAGCGGCTCTTCTCTGTACCTGTTCAATTCGTTTTATGGATTTTTGTGTGTGTTGTGACTAGACATTTGAACAGTATTCTAGGTTTGATCGTATGATTGATTTGTATGGTAGGTTTTTAGTATTTTTAATTCGAATTTGTAGGTTGCGCTTCGAAAATCCCAGTTGTTTATTGGCTTTTCCTGTGATGTTATTTATATGATGCTTCCATGTCATATCTTTCGCGGTTTTGTTCAGTCTAGAAGGATTTATATGCCTACTGTATTCTTTATTTTCAACATAACAGTTCAAAATATGATCAAATACATTAAAATTCAACGTAATGTTTTTTTATTTATTTTTCTCCATTTTAAGCGATACTCTACGAAATTTATTAAGTCCTTTTCAATATACAAAACCAACCATTTAATGAAAGCCGCCAAAATATGCATGAATCATTATTTGTAAAATATTCTTTGATAAATCCAGCAATCCACCTATTTATTTGAATATTTCTGTTATTTCATTGGTTTATCATATGTTCCTCTGTGATTCATTCAGAAAATTCAATACAAAATTCAGATTGATGAAGATATATGGATATATGTTGGATTTATCCATTTTTATTGAGGGGTGTTTGAATCGATATCATTTGTGTACGAGCCAATGCATGTGCACCCTTAAGCTAACATGATTTTTGTTTGAAATATGAATGCCTCACCCACATATCTTATTTTTGTTACATCTTTAACAGTGATATATTTAAAAAGAACCAACATATTGTTTGCTTTTAGTACCTTAATATATCGCTTGCCTTTAAACTCTAGGGCTTTGATTTCGCTCTGGTTACGAATTGAGTTTACGTTGTTGATTTCTGTTCGGCTGAATTGGTGTTGTTATTTCAGGGGCAACGCTTTTTGGTTCTGGTCAGAAGTAGCGTGAGTGGACCACGACTAATACTATTACACTATATTATTCCAAATATATTTAGACTTAAAAAAAAACGCACTCCAAAAAGTCAGTTATAAAAATAATGAAATGAAATTCACAAAAAAGTTTCAGACAATAAATTTTGCTACGCAAGACACTATGTAATACTCCCTAGAGGCGCTCCATCCAAAACACTGAAAAGCCAACACATTATCCAGAATCTGAAGAGCTCTGATCAGTAAAACCAAAGATCCCAAACAGGAAAATCGAATAATGACTAAGATCAACCTACATCTTGGGTAGAGAGAAGCCTATGATTCAGACAAATTTGAATAAAAAATTTACAGCATTGATGTTTTCTTCAAATGTGTTGATGCCCGCGGAGCGGGATAACCTTTGCGGGTATTATGTTCCACAAACAGGTGTTACATGTAAGAGTATTAATTTCAACAAAGTCTCACACAAGAGAATTTAGCTGCGACCTAATTTTGAATATGAGGAAGTTGTAGAATATTGAAAGCATACGTTACAGCCTCTGTTGGGACTTTTTATTTCTGCACACAGTCTTATAGTAATAATTGCTTTATGTGACACCTCTACAATATGTTTCTATCAACATAAAACACAATCTTGGCAGTACTTATTTTGAATTCTTTGGTAAGAACAAACTAATGTTATATGAATGAAGTTTGAAAATACTCAAAACGGAAACATTGTGAAAGATAGCCTTTTTCACGCACAAATCTGGCTCCCACGTATTTTTGAATATGAACCCCACTCTTCTTCACTGCAAATTTAATTCTATCATTATCACCATGGAAACTAACGAACAGCTTATCTAGTACCTGGTTCCTATGCGATGTGTCTCCATACCTCGTGTCTTTTAGGGAATCTTTAGGACAAATCATACCATCACAATACGTTTTTTTAAGCGACAAAGTAAATGATATTTAAAATTCCAAACACAGATCCGTACAGTTTTGTGAGGCCTTTTTTGGTTTTTCGTATTGAGATCCATAGTATAATTCGTTCAAACGATTTAATATTTTTGGGAGAAGAAGCAGAGGTACCATTGGGGTATCCGAATGTCAAAATTCCGAAAGGGTAAAGAAAAACCAGTAAACACCAACAAGAACGGGACAAAAACAGACAACATATAAAACATGGAATCACAAAATACTGAATATCAATCAAAAACGCAAACACCAGTCGAAACAAGAGTGAACGCATGTGCTTCGGAAGAGTAAGCAGTTCCTGCTTGCTATAACACACCCGTCGCGTTCGTGTAAAATCCGGTAAAGGAAGACAAATCAAAACCCTATGACAAACCAACATCTGCACTCATCTGAGAGATCGAAATCCTATATTTGTCTATAAGTGCATGATGTATTCCGTAAAATTTCTTGAGTGAAGGCAGCAACCGAGGAGCAACATTACCCTGTTTGAGCAATTTTTGCGTCAGACGTGTCGCTCTGCTAAGGAAATCGATGTTAGTCCCGTATGCTCTGAAGTAACGAATTAATTGAGATACGTAAACTCCATAAGCTGGAGTGGACGGAATTTTGCTACAAAAGAAGTGAAAGTTGACGATTGGAAAGTTGAAGTCATCACGTTTGTCATAGAGCCTTGTTGAAAGTCTTCCTTTAGAGTCAATTTCGAGATGTAGTTCTAAATATGAAGCAGACTTCTTAGAATCCGTTGTGTCCTTTATCTCAAGCTCCTGGGGATATATCAGATGGAGACGTGGAAACGCAACATCTTCCATCTTGATCCCTAACAAAGCTGCCGGATGTTTTCCTAGTATATTTTATCCAAAAACATTTTTTATCGAATCGAACAGCCCATCCATGTGCGATGAACATTTAAGGAATGACCACATTTTTTTTCTGTCTATCAAGAAATAATTTTTAAAAATGTGGCAAACACTGTGTAACCTGAGTGGGCCACAGTTTTCAATGTTGTTTTTGAATAGACAGACAAAATACAGTCAGAGATCATTCTTATACAGGTGATTTTGTTTCACTTTGACGACAGTTTAGCGTGAATGAATTTCACTTGTTCCAGTGAACTTTTAATTTATCAAATAAATATAGCCACTAAATGAAATTTCTTTTAATTTGGTTTATTTAAGAACAAATTTACAACTTCTACACTTCATTAGTATCATTATAAATAAAGCTTGTCTGATTAATTAAATTTCTTCTTCAAATACACAGTAAGTAAGAATTAATAGCCATTTAATTTCTGAAGGGACTTATTTTCAAAGATTTTGTGCCCACTCAAATTCTTCTGCACCCAGATGATTTTGATTGATATCAAAAGTTTCAATTTAGATCTGTAGAAGAAAAATACTGCTGACCACATGAAAAAAAATATATAACATTATAACAGTTGATCGAAGATTTAACATTTTACCTAAAATCACTTGTATAAGTGATATTAGATTGTAAAGAAATCCTATCTACTTGAGCAATTCAGTCCGATTTCCACCGAAAAGAGAACAAAAGAATTTACCTCTTCTATCAAACGAGGTAGAAAAGTGCTATTGGATTATTTACGCAGTTGTCAAGACCTTTAAAGAGCTATTAAACGACACTTTTGGACAAAATTGTTCTTAAATAAGGATTAAACATTTATTTCTTAACTTACATACGAAATATTACGACCGAAAATGGTTTACGTTTACAAATATTTTTACTTTTGTGTCAAATGGGGGGTGTTGTTATTTACTGTTACACTTTTTTGCCCGTAACAGGAAAAATCTACAAAAAATTCCAATTACACAGTAAATATTTTCTTATAAATTGATGCTACAGTCAAGGTGGCACCTCAAACATTTGAAGAGATACGGAATTCTAAAGTTGGATCTTTTTTAGTGCCTGTGTTATAACTATTTACCCAAACGAACACACCCGTCCTTGACATTGCGAAAAGTAACCAAAAAAAATGCTATCTATTCACTAAAACATTTTTCGTTAACTTTATAGAATTAGTTTCATTAAATTTGTATGAAAATTGAAAAAATAAAACATATTTTCATTAAAAGAATCAAAAGGATATTTAATTTTATTTTGAGTCACGAGGATTTGACCTACTTAAATACAAATCAAAATACAAAGCCAATTCTAAATGATCTTTGATCGCTTTATCCAAATTAATAGAGAACCGGTTTTATATAAGATTGATAAACAAATTGAATAAGTACCCGTTAAGAAAACAAAAACAATATGTATCGCTTGAGTAGCAACACAAAAACTGTTTTATATATAAAATATAAATGAATTGGATAGTAATATTATAAATAAGTTAATTTGTTTTAATGTCTTGAAGCTGTACAAATTTGACGGCTTTTGTATATTCCACGCCTCCCCCTTTTCAAAGTCATTTCAAAACTTCCATGCAATTAACAAGATTTCTTTTCAAGATTAACAGTGGTCGTTTCAATTACCCTCAACATCTTCATAATTTCAAGGAAAACAGTTAGTGCGGTGACCAAGTAAAGAAAAGGCCTCTAAATTTCGAGTTTAATGTCCCCATGTGACACACGGCTTACTTTTGTTTACAACGACTAATCTGTATCTCTGCTTCATTTCTAGCCCTGTCGTAAGAAATTCGTATGGTCAGAACCCTATGAAAATTGCGTTTTTCGGGGAAAACCTTTATTTTCGTTATCTTAACACGCATTTTCTTTTCGTGTATAATTTCAAATGGTCATTCTAAATTGGAACAATTCTTTTTGGACACACTAGATCACGATTAGGAGATTCAAGAAAAATAATAATAAGTCATAGATATAACTGTATTTTAGGCTAAAAATGGCAAATTACAAAAATGCATTTTTTTGTAGAAAATCAAAATTAATTATTTTTTTTAAACTTGAACATTGCTTTTAAAATAAATTTTCTTCATAAAAAATAATACCTTATTGTAATAGGACAAAATAACCTGAGTATGATTATATATGCATTAAATCTATCAAAAATATTAGGATGGATATAATGTGTGTTGACATAGAGGTAAATAGGATATTTCAAGATTTAATCATTATGACGGATTTTTGTGTGTGAGGTAAGTATGCAAGTTCAGGATCAAAGTGTTATGATATATTACTTTGTTTACTGAAGTGTTCTACTATATATTGTTATATTGACTTTACCATATCGGCAATGTCTTAGGACAACTTCGCGAAGACCACTTTTGTTGCTTGGGCCAATATTGCTCTATTATTACATGCTGAACTGTGTAAAAAAGTAGCATTTATTTTACTTTGTTTATTTGTTCTATTGTAACCTGACCATGTCTAACATGCCCAATCCAACAACTAAGCCCCACCGAGCCCAAAACGATTTTTGTCTGAAAACTGTGTCATTTGACTTATCTACCCCAGAATCATTAAGTCAGCTAATTAACAGAGGAAAGCCTACATTTGTATCTGCTATGAAAAACAGAAAGGATATGGTTTAACATAGAATCTTAGACCAGGTTATCCCCATCTCACTTGACAGTCCTGAGTTTGATGCATTACACATTTCATATCATCTTTTCTGTAACCAAGAGCTATACGAGCAAGCAAGACTGTGATGTTTTACTTTCAGGCTTACTTCAAGCTCAAGTCAACCCATCTTCGTCCAAACAAGGTGTGTTGACGCGTTCAGTTTTTCAGTCGTTTGATTCAAATACTTGAATGTTTGGTCACGAAAAATCTTTCAAAAAGACACAAAACTGCACAAGCTTCAATTAGATGAGCGGTTACGGTGTTGGTAGTTTAATGTTTGTAGCAGAAACCAACTCAGATAATGTAACTATTTCCCTCAAATTCTTTCCAATGAAAGTTATTAGAATCTTCGAGTGTATCATTCAGCCTGCATCACCAAGTATATGTTGAAAAGGAAGGTAATCCAATCCCAAATCCCACATATCATGACGATCAGCACCACGAAACCGCCTTTCAAAAGCTTATTTCTGCTATAAACAACGACTTGATGGTGAGGAAAAGAACACTTTTTTTTCAAACTTGAAATGGAGTCCAACAGTAGCTTTTATAACACCATCCCCCGTTCAAAGTTATCTACTTTGGTGATCTCATGAAGAAATCAGGTTAAAATGTAGGTATTGTGACATCCTTAATGTTCATATTAAGTTATTAACCCTGAATTATTATTCCGTCCTGCCTTAGCGTTGGCAAATACACGCAAATATGTTACAGTAGAGCGTGTTTTGTCTATTCCCAGTGGTCCTATCCCAACGTCTATTTTTCATGATGATGAAACAATGAGAAAGACTTGTAAAGCAGATCTCTGTCACCAACTTGGAGCTGAAGCCCAAACTGTCGCATTCCTTCCACCATTTGACAAATTATAAACAACACTTGTAAGAAATGGTATTGCCCATGTTTAAGCAGATAAGTCTGTTCATTACTGAATAATGGAGCTGAAGCCCACACTGTCGCATTCCTTCCACCATTTGACAAATTATAAGCAACACTTGTTAGAAATGGTATTGCCCATGTTTAAGCAGATAAGTCTGTTCATTACTGAATAATGTCTTCTTGCTGTACATTCAATTACCGGATGTGATTCAACGTCATCAATGTTTGGTATTGGTAAAAAGCAGCATATAAAACTCTCAAAGACAATGCAGATGAATTAAATACTCTGTCTTCTTTCGGTTTGTCAGATTTTGATGATTCACTAGAAACTTAGCAACTGGTAAAGCCACAAGCCTTGCAGAGCTACCACTGTGCGAGTCTACATTTCGGCAACACGCATTACGAGCATGCTTTCAAATTGGTACTTGGTTAACATCACCCATTGCTAAGCCGTTTCCAAAGTCAATTCTTATGCATGGATAGTGTAACCAAAATGTTTTACAGCTTGTACGGTTTGAAGGTCATATGACATCTGATTTTTTACAAGATCTAGTTTGCACATGTAAAGCCAAACTAGTTTGCTCAAAAGGCTGCGTGTGTTTTGAACAAAACCTCTCTTTCACTGACCTCTGTCCTTGTTAAGGCGATGCTATTTACAAAAACGTCAACATACATCTTATTGAAGAGGAAGATGCGGACCATGCAGCCTGGGCAGTTAATTTCATTGTTATTCAGTTCATTTGAGATTAGGCTGTTAAGGTAATAGTGTGTTTTGTTATGTATATGTTACCGGGACATCTGAATATTTTTTTCAGAAGGTCTTTCCATAGACCTACCTGGCGCGTTCCCAGGTGGCGGATAGGGTAATATCCTTTGTAAGGAAATACTGGGGGTAGTCAGGTTATAAAATGAAATAAAAGCCTGATCGCGTCCACAATATTGGGCTAAATGTGGTCAAAAAATTGCATGTCTGATGCATATGGCATGAAATCAATAACAATCCACCACAATTTACAAATATTAATGTTGTTGTGGATATAATCCTTTATTCCACATTTGGCTGCAATTTAAAATTACTAGATTACAACATAAATAGTTGTACATTAAACCCCAAAATAAACGGTGTTCAACAAGGTTATGTTCCAATACGTACGTTTCTTCACTTTTTGGGATATCATTTTGCACTTATTGTTTTATAGATATGACAAATTTGAGTACACAAAAAACTTATATTTTAGTCGAATGTTATAAAACATTAAAAACTTAACAACTGACTTAAAACACAAATAGCCAATGTAGAATTTGAGTCAACAAGTCGGTTTTTAATGGTTCTTTCGAATTTTGCGTCTCTGCTTACCTCCCTTCTATGAAAAAAATTAAAATTGTGTTGATAATGATTACTTAATAACTTGATATTACAAACATATTTCTATTGGTATCATTTTGAACACAAAATAGAAAATAAGAGGGTAAAATCTATATTTTGAAGAATTTTCACGAATTTCTGAAATCAACTTTTATCCCATTTTTGAAAAATCGTGACCACTTCCCATTTTTACGACAGGAGTTTTCTGGAAGAACACATATTCCCCTTTTGATTGATATCAAATATAGCCGTGTGTCAGGTAGGGACATTAAAATCAAACTTTTCTTCTTCTGGTCACCGCACTAAGTCGCACAAAATTAAATCTGAACAATATATTTTATCTTTTATCATGGCAACGTCGGATCCAGAGGGGGGATTATCGGGGTTTTTAATCCCCTTTCCATTGAATTAGTTTGCGAAATTGACCCTGAACCCTCCTTTTGTCCTCGGTAGACTATAAGCGGTAATCCCCCCCAGCTGTGAATCAATTCTGGATCTGTCCCTGCAACAAAAGTTTTCCTATCCAAATATTAAAATTAAAAGAAGAAAAACGATGCATGAATTAGAATTTAGATGGAGGTAGTAAGTCTGCATTTCAAATTTATGTAAATTATATATCTGTTATTTCTATTGCGCAATGTTACATATCTATAAAAACCTATCAAACGCACCACTTGTACTTTGTCAAATATAACATTAATTCCCCTGAAATTACTTGACTACGGGCTATTCAAAAGTGTTACACCTTTTTGCCCGTATACATAGAATTTTTCCAACTAGCTGATTTGGTGTCTTTTTGTATCCGCAATTACTAAACCGAATGTGTAGGTGGCACCCATGGAAATAAGTACACTGGAATTTTTTAACAAAAACAGAGTATCAGTTCCGCTAGGCCTTAACGACGTGTTTGTGTTAAAAATATGAATCTCTATCATTTAGATTGTATTCATAGAGGCAAAAATATGTCTAGACCTTACCTTTTAAATTACAAGTCGCTTAATCACAGGTAGTAATGTGTCATATCGTATAATGTTTGGTAAAGGGATTTTGTCATGGTATGGTAAAGGGAGGTCATTGTTTGTACAAGGGATTTTTTCTAAAATTTGTAAAATTACCGTTATTTTAGTATCAAATCGTGTGGAGAGCTGAAAGGAATTGAACATAACGATAAAGGTTTACTGTGTTAACTTTAAATCTGCTTAGTTGTGCTTATTAACCAAATTTAAATTTTGTCATGGTTTGGTAAAGGGAACAGAAAATTGTCATGGTTTATACCATTATGTCATGGTTTATCACATTTTCTAAAATTAGGAGATCTGGCAAAATATTAGGTTTTTCTGCTGTTTTATTGTGTTTGACGACATAGTGTGTATACGTGTTTCTTGATACGCATCTTTAACCCCCGAAAAAATCGTTGGTTCGTTTCTTGGAACTTATAAATCATTACCTTTAGCAATAGCATATAAAAGATATATATTTTTAATCATATATCATTTTAACTTCTGCTCTAGAGCGTCACTAAGCCAACAACATATACTAACCATTAGGATTACTATTGAACAATTAAATATGATTAGGTTAATGTATATGCTTTTAAAAACAGTACACGCTACTCCTGTGTAATTTATGGATGAAGCAAACGTTTCTGTAATTATACTATAAACACTGCTGTTTATTATGGAAGAAGCAACATATTCCCTGAGATTTGCCCTTCGCGATAGTTCAGTTGGTAGTGAATATCATTAAAATTATATAATGTCCTTCTATGAATACTGAAAGGAATAGCTTCATTGATAGGGAGCTTTAGTATATACATTAGCGACAATACATGCAATAAGCAGAATCATGCATTAAATTTAATGTCAGGTCAGTGTTTTCTTGTATACCTTATCCCATATCATTTCTCGAGCGATGTTATTGTCTCTGCTTATGCCTCCCCCCTTATATGGGTGTGTCGAAATTATATGGAACCTGATTTGGAAATTTCTGTATAATAATCTTTATCTAATGATTACTCTAACATGTCTTATAAATGACATACAAACATTGAAATTATACTGTAATTAATTTCACCAGGATCGGTTAAGTATGCATTATTTTGGTGTAATATAAATATATGACCGGTTTATGGATAAAACATTACTGTTAGCTCATATAATTGAATAAAATTTAAAATATCATTTTTAAATATCCCTTGGCCAAACCATGACCACCCTTGGCTAAACCATGACGTCCCTTGTACAAACCATGACAAGTTAAAATATGTATTTTTGCTATGTATGCTTTGTAAGCGTTTAGTTACGCCGAAAAATGTATCAAAATAATGTATGCACAGCGAATGATTGCTTTGAGCATCATCTGGCCTTTACTTATGCTTGAAACATAAAATGATGTTATTTTATCAATTGAACAAAACTATCTTTCCTGAATGATTTAGCGAATATATTCTATCATTCACATGTGCCATATTTTAGTATGAATATATCTAACCCTTAAAAATACCCGAAGACGCCTTTTGTGTCTGGAAAAAATTATGATTTCATTTTTGCAGACGGCATTATGCAAATTTCCCTTGTACAAACCATGACGTCCTTGACTAAACCATGACAAAATCCCTTTACCAAACGTTTTACGATATGACACATTACTACCTGTGTTAATCCAACACCTGATTTTTAATCGCACATTGTATAAGAGTGCATCTCACCTTAGCGTCATGTATTTTTAAGGTACTAGTTTTAACCTTTTTACAGGAGAGTGAAAAAATAGGGCAGATAATTTTTTAACGGTGGAAAACGGACTGAATTGAATTTTTATAACTTAAATAGGTGAATTAAATTTACTGCTTAAAGGGTGATCCCTGACTGAAATATTGGAGTCATTTCTTATAAAATGTTTTTTCAATACATGTTTTTTCAATAAAAATCATATGATAGAAAAAAAAATCAATCTATATAAATTTAATTCCCCAATTGGAACCCCATCTAATCAAAAAATTTCATCCATTGAAAAATAAAACAAGTTTTCAAATTGTAAACATTTTAAACGTTTTACTTTTTTATTATATGTTATCATCTACAGTTGATTTTCAGCATTCAGATTGATCTTTATCAAAACTTATTAATTTAAAAATAACATATTTCCATGCTTTTTTATTCCAAAGAGTTTTTTTTATCAATTGATCAAAAGTAAATGTAATTGACCAAATATTTCTGACCTAACTCTGGACTTCTGTGTTGTTTTCCTGACTTAACATTCCGATCACAAAAAGTGGTTTTTACCGAATCTTTTTTTCTTTTAATTCTTATAAAAGCAACATGTATTCTTGCACACAATTAAAATGGTTACGAGCGGAATAAACCCTATTTTAAACGTCCAAACATACTTCGCTTAATAGCTTTTAATAAAGTTCTAGTCAGACTTCATTTGTAAAAAAAGGAGAAAAACATTCATTAGAAAAAAACGTCTTTCGAAAAAAATTAAATACTGAATTTGCTGCATATAAGGCTAAATTGTCTACGAATGAATGTCTGTGCATGATCAGCAAAAATGCTTTTTTTATCACTGAAGCGATATATTATCCATGTATAAAACGCTTTATTGGATCTATATAAAGGTTTAGTATGCTACATCATAATACAAGACAGACATCGTTTCGGTAGTGCTCTTTAACTTAACTAGTTTTTAACATCAATTATGAGCCAATAAAATGCAAGTCATAATTTATAAATTTATGCAAATTAAAGTCATTGTTATGCGAGCTTACTCAATTACAATATGATTATAGGATATATTACGTAATCATATTATTAACATAACAAAATACGTAAAAAGTTTAATATCTCATTATGCACAGAAAATGCATTACGTTAGCAGTCACGTGTTTTAACTAAAAGCATAAAAAAACACATTCTCAGCAATGCTACTGGCAGAATGTGCAAAGCTGATAGTGAAAGAAATATCACATCCTGAATCTTATAGTAATGATGTTTATAAAGCACACACGTTTAAAAACAATCTATGCGAAATGAAAAATAAATGCTCCAAAATCTTATCGGCAAAGGATACGAATGAATATTTTTGTTATATCTTTAAATGTTGTGTTTTTTGGTAGAAATATGGAAAACGCGATTCGAACTTAAATATTAAAAACGAAATAATATGCAAGATGTGCCAGAAAGACATTGTCCATATATTAAAATGATTTTGATAAATGTACAATAGCAAAATTGCACTGCGTTTGAAGCGTTTTTCTGGAGCAACCTTCATTAGACACATATAATAGGCCTTTGAACTACCTGTTATTTTACTTGTAAGCATTATAGCGATCCAGTATCTCAGTTGTGTTTAAGTATACTCCACCAAATCATTAATAGTTGGAAGTTTTGTGTCTGATTTAAAGTTGATTTTTTCATTTTTTTACATTAGTCGGTTAATTTTTCTAGGCTAGCTGTCAATAACACGGCGTGTTCTATAGAGAGTTCTTCTACAGTTCATGTATAATTCTTGTTTCCTTTTGTCTGAGGTTCTCTCTAGTGGTATTAAACGTTCATCGACTTGATTTTATTGTGTTTTTTTGTGCCTATTCCGTGATTATTGATAGTGATGGTAGGGTCCCAAAAAGTAGTTAAACCCCGCCACATTTTATATATGCATGTCCTTTGTACTTATCGTCTTGATGTTTTCTATTACTTTGGTTCCCAAGTTTGGTATTTTTGGTTGTACTGTTCTATGCTCTTCATATTCATACAGTGTTTGGCATTTTCAATATTTTGGTAGAGCGCCTCTGATGAGTCTTGAATAGACGAAACGCGTGTCAGGCGTAGCAAAATTTATTGTCTGGAACTTTGTTGTCATTTGTATTGCTTAGGCGGGAATCTATCTTTGACCACTTTAGGACTGGATTTGAATTACTAGAGTATGTGCATTTTATTTAGACCTTGGCCTGATTGAAAAAGGTAAAACAACACCTAGTTACTTGGCGGCTGGGGGTTTTCAATTGTGGGTTTTCTTAAAATAACAGCTTGTTATGTAAACAGCGTCGCGTACATTAGTCTACATTTCATTATTATGTATTTTACTTATCTTACTTTATTACTCCATTATGTTCCATCTAGCACATACATTTACAATCAAGCACTAATAATAAAATGTCCATTTCATTCAAATCCGTAATGTTTTTTGAAGTTTAATTGTTTTTTTTGTGGAAGTGAACCTGCCTCAGGAAAGGGTAATACTATTTAGCGGGAAATTTTCGCGAGATTCTATCTTTCCTTTCTTCACGAGGTCAGAGGAATCGCTAAAATTAAATACTTCCAGGTAACATAAAAGCGCGAAATCAAATAACATGGCGGATTCAAAAATGGAGAAGGTCCTAGGTGATGCGTTGCCAAGAAAAGTAAGAGGGGGAAATGTTGGAGAAAAATTTTAGTTCATGTATCATGTCATCAAGTATAAAAAGGAAAAAAAACCAAATCAATAGACTTTGAAACTATATCAAAACAAGAGACTCCCGGGAACTCGAAACGTTCACCTGACTTACATGCATGAATTATATGCTATACTGTAAGACGAAATCGATTTGACATTGAAACGGTCATAATTTAAAAAAAGGTCATCTGACAGCATTGGTCAACTAAATGCAGTAAAATGATTTATTTTTTCTTCAATATTTTTTTTTATCATTTCCTTCTTTTAAAATTCTAAGCATAATACATGTTACTCATAAAATGAACGGACCTGGTCTAAAAATGTAGCAATGTTTTATATATTGTAGAGCTTAGTGCGCTTAACAATATGCAATGTAAAATTCAAAATTGATAACTCTCTTATGAACTGTTGGGTTTTATTTGAAATTGCAGGGTAGGTGGTGCTTATTATTTTTGTTTGACGTTCGATTTTGAACATCTGTGATTCTTTTTGAATTTATGTTTGCAAAAATTTGATATTTACACGTATGGTATCATTAAGCCATTATGGTAATGTTTCACGACCAATTAAAAATTCCAACATAAATTCTATACATCAAACTCCAACTAAACTAAGTTTGGTTCCAAATAGACTCCAGCTGTCATTGAAAGTTAAGATCTAAGCGTAAAATTAAATGCTGTGAAATTTGTCTTTTTCGACGTACTTATGGAATAAATCATGAAAGGAATGGTCCGACAACGTAGGCCCTGCTAAATATGTTATAGTTCATGACATGCTGAACAATAGGCAGTTTAAATTTCTCACATATTTTGTAAAGTTTTTAAGTTGTTGATATGAACAAGTGAAAAATTGATTAAACAATCTGGAACGAAGCCAAAAAACTCTTTCATGTAAAAGTGAGTCCTCTTAAAAAGATCAGGATAGTAGGTAGATCGTTAGATGCTGCATACTTTTATCAACGCTTTTACTTTAATATCTGTAGCAGTTTATAAGTTATTTGCAGAAAAAAAACAATTTACTGATACATGTATGTTTAATTTTATAGACGACGGCATTGTTTTACAACCATAAATCCCAACATAAGATTTATGTACCAAATGTTATAAACAAATAAACCAAGCTTGGTTATAAATAGATCTAAAGTGTCTTTGAAAAAGTTTACAGATCATGGACAACAGACGACGGACGGACGAAGGACACCAAGTGATGACAATAGTTCACATGATCAATGAAAAAAGATTAATAGGACTAAGACTACATCATGATTTTATTTTGTTTTACGGCGATTGTATGAAGTCTGCTTCAAACGAACCACTTTACTAAAGTGCTAATGGTTAATCGTGATCCCTGATCAATATAGTGATTCGGAGCCAACCATTTAACTTGAAGGGCATGTCTTTTTTGTTGTTGTCAGAAAGGGACGAAATTTAACCCGTGGAATAACCCTGTCACCCATCCCTGGTTCCAAAACGACAAGGAAATACACCCTGCCTGTTAAACGATTCAATATTGAGAAAATCAGAAAATTTCCAAACATTTGATTGGTATAATATGCGAATGTCAGACGAAATCCTATGACCGCTTAAAATTAAAATGACAACACAGTTCCAGACAATAATTTTTTTCACGCCTGACGCGCGTTTCGTCTATACAAGAATCATCAAAGACACTCTCCCAAAAATATTGAAAAAGCCAAAAAATATATGATTATGAAGAGCAGAGAACAATAAAACCATAATATACCGAACTGGGCAATCAAATTATAACTAAGATGATCAACCTATGTCTGGGGTAGGAAAAATTTAAACCTCAATTTAAACCAAACAGAATTAAAACTGAATGAGTCACGACTAATACCGAGTATTTTGTCTTTTCAAAACCGCGACAATTAGACTATAAAATTGTACATGAACCCAACAAGTACGTTGTGAAATAAAAAAAAAATGTGGTAATGGCAGATTATTCAAAACATATGAAGCATCCTCTCTTAGAACTATCTATATTGGCAAATGCGATTGTTAGTAACTACTCATTGTGAGACCTACCCAATATGTGTATCTATTAACAAAGATACTATCTATTTAATAGTTTACTCTTTTGTAAGAACAAATTAGTATTATATGTATGAAGTTTGAAAATATTTAAAACGGAAGCTTTATGAAAGATAACATTTCTCAGGCAGAAATCTGGCTCCACGTATTTTTGAATATGAACCACATTCTTTTTCACTGCAAATTTAATCTTATCATTATCACTATGGAAACGAACGGGAAGTTTATCTAGTACCCAGTTCCTAAGGGATGTGTCTCCATGCTTCGCGTCTTTTAGGGAATCTTTAGGACATTTTCTGCCATCACAATATGTTTTGCTAGCGACATAATTAATGATATCAATTCCAAACACAATAAACATTTCATCGATCCATACAGTTTTGTGAAGCCTTTTTAGTTTTCCGTGTTGATATCCATAGTATAATCTTTTTGATTTCAATTCGTTCAAACGATTAAATATTTGCGGAACACACGGAAACGCATCATCATCCATCTTGATCCCTAACAAAGCTGCTGGATAATTTTCGTGTATGCATTTTATCCAAAAATACATTTTCTCACCGAACTGAACAGCCCATCCATGATGAGTAACATTTAAAAATAAAATATCTCTATGCTGGTTATTTTCTCTCAAAAGAGAATCTGTTGGTAAATCGAGCAAAAATTTATAAACAATTTTAAAAGGAAGCTCATGTCTTGTCGACTCTAATGTTTTTAACCAAGTATTTCTGACAGCACTCCGTAGATCTGTATTGTTTTCATGACTTAATATTCCTATTACCATCAATGGTTTGTTCTGTGTTTTGGTTTTTCCATTTATACTAAAGAAACCAACATGATTCGTGTACACAATTAAAAGTATTGCGAGCGGAATAAACCATATTTTAAACCTCTGAAAAGTACTTCTCGACATACCTAACTGTTAATTATCTTCAAATGAGATTTCACATGTATTAGAGTGTGAAAATCATCCGTTCACTTTTCTGTTATACAAAAATATGTCTTTGAAAATATTTTAAAACTACTGATATTTGTCGACGTATATGGTCCGTGGATGACTTAACACAAATGCTGTCACATAGACTTTAGCTTTACGATCAAGGGTCTTAACAAAAGTTTGGAAAAAAATACATTGTAAGTCAAATTTAGTCTACCTTACCTGGTTTAAGATTTCAAAATTATGTGCAAATAAAACGCATGTTGTAATTGATCTACAATGGCAATAACTTGCATAAAAGCTAAGCCATTCTTATGTGAGCTTATCGTATTGCATCTTAAAAAAGCACAACACAATAAATATACAGAACATTGACAGATAAAAAGTCCTTAAATATTATAATATCTGATTTCAATTTGAATCTATTACGTAAACTAGTACATGCATCAACACAAAAGTGAAAAAACACACTCAGCAATACTATTGGCAAGTAAGGCGAATAAGGAAAAAACATTAAGATATTTAAATTTATTAAAATACCTTAGGTAAATTGTATTTAACGTAAATTGCAGTCATTATAAAAACTGAGAGAACTACATAAATACTTCTTTCATCGTACATCACTACTAGGTAGGACGTAATCCCCAGAAGGGGGGGGGTCTGCGATGTTTTGATATTATTTTCAAATAAAATCTGTTTAAACACATAAGGGAAGATAAAAAAACAAGGAATATCAAAATGATGCTTACTTGAATGGAAGAAGGGGCAATAATTAAATCTTTGACTTTAACAGTTTACAATTAAGTTCGACTTATCTTACTTCACTTGAAATACCGTATAAGGGGTAATTTTAGTGGGTTGCAAATTGTGAAATTTGTATCTTAAAGGGTGATGTTTAATTTTAGAAGTGTTTTTATTTTTTTCGCGTTTTCAGAAGACTTGAAACAGGGAATAACTGACGTATCTGGACTACAATTCAGCGGTCTTAAATTTTAGCAATTATTTCCTGACTGTTGAAATTCATAACAAAACTCTATGACAAACGTGATGACTTCAACTATCCAATCGTCAACTTTCCCTTTTTGAGTGGCAAAATTCCGTCCGCTCCTGCTTATGGAGTCTTCGTATCACAGTTGATTCGTTACTCCAGAGCTTGCGGGAATAGGATCGATTTCCTTGGCAGAGCATCATGTTTGACACAGAAATTGCTGACACAGGGTTTTGTTGCTCCACGGTTGCTGTCTTCACTCAAGAAATTTTACGGTAGACACCATGAACTCGTAGACAAATATGGGATTTCTATCTCTTAAATGAGCACATATTTTGGTTTGTCGTAGAAATTTGTTTTGTCTTCCTCTACCGGATTCGACACACTGAATTGACTGTTGGCAATGCGACGGGTGTGCTGCTATAGCAAGCAGGAACGACTTACTCTTCTCGTTCAACTGGTGTTCGAGTTGTTGATTGACATTCAGTTATTTTGTGTTTCCATGTTTTACATGTTGTCTGTTTTGTCCCGTTCTTGTTGGTGTTTACTGGTTTGTCTCTGCCCTTTCGGACTTTTGACATTCGGATACCCCATTGGTACCTCTGCTTCTTACAATGATTGATTTAATTTACAATAGTACTTTTTAAGAATTTCGTTGCTCAATTGATTTTTTATGGATAGAATAATTTCTAATTAGTCAAAATATTCATTTGTAGTCATGGACAAGAAGTTACTAGGATTTCAGGTTTCTTTCCTTATTATAGTTTCTGTGATTGCCACATGTCCATGGCCTTCTAAATTTAGCCGAAAGTAAATAGTTGTCCCCCGCCGCTTCGCGTCAGAGGGACTTAGTAATGGTCTCCGTCTGTCCGTCCGTCCGTCCGTCCGTCTCGTTTTTTTTGTGGGTGCAACTCCTCGGACGTTACTGAAAGGATGTTGCTGAAACTTTACACACTAATAGGGTACTATTAGTAGGTGATCATCCCATATTTGATATTTTCAAAATGGCAGCCATGGAAACGGGCAAGAAAAGTTAGAAAGGTCAAAATATAGGACATTCAATATATCGGTTACCTAGGTGCACAGGGTTCTGAAATTTTGTAGGCTGAAAGAGCAAAAGGTATTCTTTAATAATACGAAAAAAAATTGGAGCGATATTTACAGTTTTCGATTTATTTACGAATTTGTGATTTTTCAGTCCGAAAAATGGGACTTTGTATAACGTTTTTGTGGGTGCAACTCCCCAGATACTACTGAACGGATGTTGCTGAAACTTTACACACTGATAGGGTACTATTAGTAGGTGATCATCCCATATTTGAAATTTTCAAAATGGCCGCTGTTTCCATGAAAACGGGGAAGATAGGTCAAAATATAGGACATTCAATATCGCGGTTACTTAGGTGCACAGGGTTCTGACATTAGCGAGAGGTACTCTATAATAATACGAAAAGAAATTTCGAAGCAATATTTACAGTTTTCGCATTATTTATGATTTTTCGGTCCAAACAAAATGGGACTTTGTCAATATTTTTTATGTTCACTGGTTTCCTTCCTCGTTTTGACTGAATGATTTTCTCAGATAATATATCGATCGAATTTACATATCACAAAACTTTCATGCGGCGGCGGGGGACACATGGCTACACGTAGCAATCTTGTTTATATCAGATTATATCATTTATTCATGAAAAGTAATTGAAAAGTCTTTTTGGATATATATTTTAAGACAAAACGCATTATCTATATCGCATACCCCAAATTTCATGACCTATATATCATGCCCTATATTGCATGACCTACAATGCATATCACACCTCTATCACAAAAACCACAAAGGTAATAATATGTAAACCTATGATATCATGAATATGAAATGGCTGAATATGTACCACACGCTGAATTAACCCTCGACTGATATCCTCCCTCGGGCCAATGGCCCTCAAAGTGATAGAAATTTCTAAAGTTTTTACAGCATGTGAGACAGATTGGGATATGTAATATTCAGTATAGTACACTGTTGAATAAGTATGAATGCACTTGGTTAATCTGCTTTTCATACATGTACGTAAGTCTCGGAAACCAATTTTGGACCGGCATTTTGGTACACTATTTGTTATTTGCTTCTAGATGGACGGAAACCTATCAATTCAACGTGACTATCCTACACCGATCTAGAGTTGGTTAACAGCTTCATGAATGGCGGTCATTATAGACCCCATAATTGTACGTACTGCTAAACAACGTGTATTGATCCTGGCCCCGTACTGAGACAGAGAGCCACAGTTACGGGTATTTCTACTTAATGTTATACCCGCTCTATACAAGCAACAACTATTTCCTTAGTTATTCACCTCTTATAGGAAAGATGGAATCTGCTGCGAGCCATTCATCATTCAAGCCTTGCACGGACGAGAATCTTTGAGGTGATTGTTAGTTATAAAGAAAAAAACATTTGTACAAACAAATAAAGCACAATCTCAAGAAAAACAATTGAAAATTTTGAAATGCTACGCATATATATCACATATAGTAATGAGTAATTAGCAGTATTTAGATTGAAAATTGAAAGGGTGAAGACGTTTATCTATCAATATATGAGAAATTTCAATATCTAGAGGTGTAGCCATTTAATACCCTTCCAAAAAAGGTGAGATGTATTAATATATAAAGTTATTATAAATTAAGGACCCCCATAACAAAAGAATGATTACAGAAGAAACCCTAGCCTAACATTAACCAAAAAAATTAAACGCCAATTACATACATGCGATTAACAAGACTTTACTGCCATACTGACCCAAATATAAGACAGAAACGTTAGAAACTGGAATTATCGTCAGTGACCTTTGTATATGCTTAAACAACACAACAATCAAACAACGAATAATTGATTACAAAATGTCAAATCAAAACATAATTCACGTCCTTTTTCTATTTTTCTTTCATTTTTTAAATCGTTGTGTTATATGGCATATTTGATAAAGTAAACTTTGTGAGCGTTCATAAGCATGTCTCAGACAAAGCACAAAAATTCACATTCAATATAAATCAAATCGATCAAATTCAATTCCACTAGAGAGAAAGCAGTTACTAGTACTTCCTTATGATTTGCTTACACAAGTCTGCCTTGAACTGTCATGACTGTCATGTTTAAACGGAAGCGGAAGCAGACATTAAAGTAGTCACTATTGTTTCTTAATGTTTACTTTCGAAATAGTTACATGTATGTATGCACCTATCTGTATATTTAAAGCACGTTGTAAATATCGTTTTAGTGTGGCATTTATATAAAAAGCAAAGAGGCACAAATTGGGCTTTCGAGTGTCAAAAGTCCGAAAGAGCAAGATTCACGATGATTGAATGGGATATATATTCTATTATTGAATTGTCCCTCTTTACGTGTTTGATTTTTAAGCAAAAGTTAAAAGACAGTGATAACAAATTCTACAAAATATCATTTATTGATTGTTGTTTTTCTATTTTTAGATTAATCTGCTACCATTATTTCTGAACTTAAACTACACGTTTACTTATGTAAGGTTTTCAATGAACTGGTCAACTTAGCTTCCAGAAGGTTTCTAGATGTTTGCAATTAATGAAAAAAGCATAAAGGTATCAATGGGCATTAGATTGTCAAAATTCCGAAAGGTCAAACAAAACCATGCAGTTAATACGAACGAGAACAACACGAACAAACATGCAACATTTGAATCAACAGCACATGAATAACAATGAACAACGCGAATGGAAATTGTAATGGAAATGACCACATGGAATTGCTATTACACACTCGTAGCGTTGCTTTGGTCAATTCAGCATGTCAAATCTGGTTAAGGAGTACAAAACAAAACAATTTGACATTGTAGAATCTTAAATTACCGCTCGTTTGTGCAGGTAACGTCGCGTACATTTAATTATTACTTATGACAAACCAACATCTGCACTCATCTGAGTGATAGAAATTGCATATTTTGAGTTCATTATATTTTCCATAAAATCTTTTAGTGAATATAAGATAATAAGAATAAGTTTATGAGACACAACTGACATCAATCGACAATAAAAATACAAACAACCAACGAGGTCTGTTAGAGCTGCCCGCAGTTCTGTGATTGGCAAAAGGTAAAAAAAAGCTTATCAAATTCATATCTCTTGAAAAAGTGAGTGAAAGACTCCCTTCTTAACAAGGAACAGAAAACATCAGAACGGCAAGAACAAACTGCTCTGTCAAAGATTCCTGGCTTAGGACAGATAAAAATAAAATATGGCGTAGTGAAATTAGTATTTTGGGCCCAACTTTAATTTCTACCTATCATTAATCCCTAGCAAAGCATTAACAATTAACGCAAAATAAAAATCAAATCGATAAACGTTCAATTCAACAAGAGAGAACCATAAACACAAACAAACCGTAGGGGAACTCTCAATAAAACACTCACTATTACTGACAGCTAAATGAAAATCAGTCATCGACTGATGATAAACAATCGAGCATATCAATCTAACATAACACTTCAAACTATTATTAATTGGGTCAAGTATCATCACACAAAACTGATATACCAGGTCGCTGCTGAAAAATGAAAAAGGTTAAAAAGTTTATTAACGTTAAAAAGACAGACACCAATAGGGCGGGGCATTCGAGTGTCAAAAGTCCGAAATGGCAACGACAAAACCAGTCAAAACGAACGAGAAAAGACAAGAAACACAAAACATTAAAAACCACAAAATCATCCGAACAGAAATTAACAATGCCCCGGAAGTCTAAGTGAGCAGTTCCTACTTGCTTCAGCACACCCGTCGAACTGCCAATTTCCAATTCAGTTTGTCAAATCTGGAAAAGGAAGACAAAACAAACCCTATATAATCGTATTTCAGAATTGTTAAAAAAACAGCGGATTTCTTTCATTGTACTGAAAATGGTTGATGTTATCGTTGCTGTATTTGGCTTCCCTGTTCGAACATTTATTTTATTTGTTTTGCTTAATTTGTTTTAGATACTATTGATTTTAGACAATCCAATGTTTTGATTCAATTGCTGCTGATAAAAAACACCAAATGAAGAGCCACTGAACTTATTTTAGCAATTTTTGTGTCAGACGTTACGCTCTACCAAGGAAATCAATGTAATTCCGACAACCTCTAGAATAACCGATTCAGTTGTGAAATTTAAACCCCTTAAGCTGGTACAGCCTTTCATCGTTCATGAATTTACTTCTTCTGTCTATATTAATATCAATATGCAGTTTTCTTTGTTAAATACTTTTGCCTTACTATGAATATATCTTTTTGTGAATCAAAACTGTTTCATGGTCATTATTAATTAGGATTTTCGTGTGATGATTTGATTAAAAATTGACATATTGTTATAACATTTTGATATAATGTTTGAAACCACTAAAGGGGTCTCTAGAAATGGACCAATATGTATTGTCAAGTTTTTTGTAGAATATTATTGATCCCATTTTTTTTTATTATACCCAAATAAATTTATGAACATTGTATTTTGATTTCAATAAAGAAACAGACAAATTGAACTACATTCATGACATTTGTACATCATATTACGCAACATTTCAGTGCGCTTTACTCATAGTCCTATAGGAAAATAATTGTTGTTTATCAAAATATGAAAATTACTTCTTCTAAGAATGGTTTTCTTTTTGCTTTGTCTTACTACCGGACCCTAAGTTCACAATGAAAGATGGTCATTTGGCGACGTTAGACATGTTTTAGCCCATTCTTTTTCTTTTGAAATGCATGTACCGTCACGGAACCTTTTATGATCTTCATTTTTACGGTGTGACTTACTTGTTTTGTCTTTCCTCTTTGAAATTTGAAAGAAAACTCAAAGTTCGGTGGTATTGGTATTACTTTTAATTTTTATCCTAAGATAAGTTGAAGTAAAAGTTTCTAATTAGAAATTATAAATACATGTAATTCCTGAAAATTTCAGTAAATATGTATAATTACTGTCATCATTAGTTATAATACACAATTGCTGAATTATTCAGGAATTATGCACAAAAACTTAAATATTCAGGAATTATGCACTAATACTGAAATATTCAGAAATTATGCACAATTACTAAAATATTGAGCAATAATTATGTATAGTTCCTAAAGACTAATGAAATGGAATTTAAAAACTTATTTTAATTTGTTTAAAACATGTGAAGCAAAGAAAAATAAGCAAAAAGCAATACATTTCACAAAGTTTTAACCCCTCTAGATTACACATATTTAGTGTTCTCACTTAACTTGAAAAACTGTCAAGTTCTCAATGTGCAAGTGCGGCACATAATTATATGTAAGGCTATGTTTAAATTGCAACACATTGCACATCTAACGGCCTCTTCATCAAGCCTTTTTGTTTCAAACCTGTTTTGATTTACCCAAATATTCACATTTTGGGACCGTTTTTACTGAAAGTCTTAAATATTAAAAAAAAACTTAACTAATGCATGCAGATATCCATATTTTTTTAATGTTGAGGAATAAGACTATTATTTATTATTATCATTTCACTTCTGATGATTCACCAAAGAGCGACAAAATAACTTAGCTTTGCTATTAACGAATTCATTTATTTACAGTCTTCAAAACAAAATATGACGTTCAATAACGGTCAATATCATCATCTTTATGACATAAAAGTTCAGAAAATACGTCAGCTGAGACCCTTAATATGACATCAATAAAATATATTTTGATTTTTTCAGGAAAAATATTTGACGACTCGGTATACGTACATGTTGTAACGAGTTCAAATTTAAGAATGCACTTATGAACGGAGTTTATAATCTTTACTAAAAAAAAACTTTTATTTTCAAGTTTAGTTGTTTTTTTTGTAACCTTTCTGTTTGACTTAACAATTCTAGTTGAGCTTACTACATGAAATGATTCGGAAAACAATTATTCTGTATATTAAAAAGTAGGGTCTGAAAACTGTTGGTCATGATCTCTTAACGCACCATTCACTTTGTCGATGCATTTGGCTATACATGTTTACCCAAATTTCATATGGATTAGTTGTAAACATTTGTATGTATTAACTATTGACTAAGTTGATTTTAATTGCACCAAAAAAAATCACATAAAAACGTTCTTTTAATGCAATTTTTTTATATTTATATATACGTACGTACCAAACAACAATTATGGCAACAAAAAGGCAATTTCAATTATGAACAGTCGACTTCAAGATATGTGTATCTGTGTTTGCCGTTCTTTAAACAAAAGAGTTTGTTTTTCTTTAAGAAACGATTGATGGAAAAGCATTTCGTTTTACACCAATCGCTTTATTCATAGGTATAATATGAACAAATGCATTTGATTTTTTTCAAAGAGGTCAAACACCGTGTTTTAACCTAATTCAGACGATTTTACTCTGAAAGGCATATTGTCTACCAAAATCACATTTTTTTTTCTCCCATTTATCGGATCTCGAATGTTTTGTTCCTGAATACTTTTATATGGTGACAGATTAAAAAAAATCAACGTGAACGATCAAAATCATCTTCATTTATTATATACGACCCATAAATATCATGCTCTTTGTTTTGGCGACTTTGACGTTTTCGTCGCCGTGAATATTTCTACGGGATAAAACCTCGAAATGCAGAGTACTGGCCGCGATTTTGAACAAGAAAAGTTTTTTGTAAGTATTTTTTTTTTCGTAGACAATATCCATTTAACGCGTCGAATAACTGATCGTTGAAGTTCGGCTTAAGGACTGAAAGAAGCAGAGATACCAATGGGATATCCGAATGTCCAAAGTCCGAAAGGGCAGAGACAAAACCAGTAAAAACCAACAAGAACGGGACAAAAACAGACAACACGTAAAACACAGAAACACAAAATAACTGAATATCAATCAACAACGCGAACTCCAGTCGAAACAAGAGTGAACTCAGGTGCTCCGGAAGAGTAAGCAGTTCCTGCTTACTATAGCACACCCGTCGCGTTGCCAATAGTCCATTCAGCGTGTCAAATCCGGTAAAGGAAAACAAAACAAAACCCTATGACAAACCAACATTTGCACTCATCTGAGAGATCGAAATCCCATATTTGTCTATAAGTGCATGATGTCTTCCGTAAAATTTCTTGAGTGAAGACATATGTTTAATTATTTTAAAACATGCAGTAAGTCCGATTAACGTATTAGTTTTATCTACGTGCTTTCTACTCTACCTGTTTAAGAACAAAAAGGGGATAAAATACATTGTTAAATCCTAAATAATTTTCTCTTGTCAAACAAAAACACTATTGTCAGCCGTTCAGGCTATCGTTTTTCGCAATTAAATTTTATTTAAAAGAGGACCAAATATGCGGGGTCTCCTTAAGGGTCAAATAGACCTTTCAGTTGAAGGCTTTTTTAAGACGACTACAAACCACAACTTGATAAAAGTCATTTTATAATATGCTTTTAAATCGACCTTATAGCAATGTCAATGCAGTCTTCAAATTTGAAAGGGGAAGATTCTCAGTGGGAACTCTTACACATACAGTTTACAGATGCAAGATTAGAATCTACCATAATTAGATACTAGATGAATTTGTTTGATATTTATATTGATTATAGTATAGACTAGCTATTTTCAGATCAAACTTCTAATAAATAAAGTTTTTTACGACCGACAGTAGATGTCCATTTCTAGATTTGGACTTAAGCATTGTCAATGGTAGATTACACACTAAAGTATATGATAAACGGGATGACTTTTCATTCCCAATGGTTAATTTTCCGTTTCTTGAAGGAGACGTACCATTAGCTCCAGCTTACGGGGTATACATTTCACAATTAGTCAGGTATGCTCGCATTTGCAGTGATGTGTCTGATTTTAATGATAAAAACCGTTTTATTACAGAAAAATTGCTAAAACAAGGTTACCGTTACCACAAATTAGTCAAATCTTTTACAAAATTTGCACATAAATATGGACATCTCATCGAAAAATTTGATTGTACACGTAGATTTCTGATTACTAAAGGAATATCTCATCCTGATTTTTATAGCAATGTAGTTTATAAAGCACAAAAATTCAAAAACAACCTTATGGAAATTAAAAACTGGCTTAAAAACCTTTTGAAAAAAGGATACGAATTCAATGTTTTAGTAAAATCTTTGCATTTAGTATGTTTTGGCAGAAATATTGATAGCTTGATAGTAACTTTAAAACGTTAAATTTTCACTTTGTATCCACTGTATTATTAAACACCACAGCGATCAAGTATGTCGGTTCTGTGTGGTGATACAACTATAAATCATTCATTGTTTTGACGTGAGGTGTCGGATTTAGAACTGATGTATTTGATTCTTTGACATCAATCGATAAATGCTTCTTAGCTAGTTGTCAGTAACTTCGAGTGTTCTCCAGAGAGTTCGTCCTTGTCTTCTTGTTTTCGCACAGTATTTTGTCTTAGGTGCTCTCTTGTTGAATTGAACTTTTGTCGATTGAGTTTTACAGTGTGTTTTATATGTATGCTTTGTGCAAGCTTATCAATAGGGAGAAGGTTGGATCCAAAAACTAGTTTAACCCCGCCACATTTTATATGTGCCTGTCCTAAGCCAGGAAACTTTGTCAAAGCCTTTGTTTGTCCTTGTCATTCTGTGTTAACTGTTTTATGTCAAGAATTGGGTCTTTCGTTCATGATTTAGTGATTGGTTTTGAAACTTTTGTATTGTATTATAAGTCTTGGGCCAATGCAAGACGGTAAGCAGTGACATATGGTCAGGTTGAAGACTGCTTGCTGTTTTCCGTTGTGATTTTTGAATTGATGTTTGTTTATGTTTGTTGTTTCGCGTACACTTATTCCACATCTCAATATCGTCTATTTATTATTAAAACAAATGTCACAATTGTAGATAATATTAGTAGCATGATGGCCATAATTTTAACCGTGGAGCTTGGTGCAAACATTTGTTTTTCAAAAGCTAGGACAAAAATAAATAATTTCAAATATTTGTTACTGACACTTTTCCTTCAATGCACAATTAACCAAATCTTACTTCCAACTAATCCAACTTTATTTTTCTTTCCTGTGAATATCTATGGAAGCCCAATAGTGCCAAGACAAAAACTTTTTAATTTGACCAGTGACCGCCAAATAATTATATGGCGGCCGATACTTACTATCTGGCATTATATATGGTGGAAACCATTTAATTTATCTTGCGGTCTCAAGATTAAGTGGTTGCAACTATGTAATAAGTGGCAACCGCCAAATAATAACTCTTCCCCAGGTAAATGAATTGGCGGCCGCTAGATGGTAAGCGATGGTTGTCATATAATCAAGTGGGTGTCGCTATTTACCGGTCTATTGTTATAAAAAAATGTATTCGCTTCCTTAAATATCTTTATTTCGTAGATCAAAATAATAAACCATGCATTGAGAAAAATTAATCGCTGATATAAAAAATTGGGTCATGGTCACATGGCATGGTGACAGTTGCGTTGTCCATAACCGCAACTGTCTGTTTACCCAATATCAGATGCCTAGCTATTATAACTTTCCAGCAATTCATTGTCCATAAAAGTCTTACAAAAAAGTTTTTCGGCCTGAAAAAGACCTAAGTTCACAGATTCACTGGAGCGTGAATATAGTTTATTCAATCGATACATTTTCAAACTGGGAAGGGTGTTCAAAAATGTATCTTCCAATCAAAAGTTGCCAGGTAAACATATTTTATGATGGTAAATATGAGACAAAGGACAGATATTATTACCTGCATTGCCTTCAGAGACTTGGTGGGATATATAACGTTGCCATTGATAGAAGGTAAGAACTTTTATTTGCAAATATTTTTGAATAAGTGCTCATTTCAAAAAAGTATTTCAATAAGATTTAAACAAATGCATAAGAATTGTGTTAAAATAAGAATAAAAACGATACGAATCTTGTACATAGCATATTCAACTTCGTGAATATATGATACCGGTTCATGTATGAAAATTTTAAAGGAGTATTCATAAATTTAAGCATATTAATTGACAACGAGGCATACTAACAATTTTGTATTGAGAAAATAAGGTTTATCAAAACCAAGTCATTTTAATAATTTTGTCAACAAGGTGAAGGGGGGATGTAGAGGTGATGGGATTTTGGGGGAAAGGGGCCGAGTTCCCTTTTGTCAGAAAAAAAATGTTTTAATATAGAGGAGATCGATGAAGCAAGGTGGACCCCCTTAGCCAGTCAGTACCCCAGTTCCAATTTTCAAAATTTCGAGATCCACCACTGGGTTTTGCAACACCCTTTTATTAAAAGTATTATATCTCTTTGCCATCAAGTTACTTTAAAACTAAATATATCAGTGTATTAGTTTATTAGAAAATTCATTTTCGAAATAATAAAAGCTTCCCTAGAGAAACCCCTGTTTCATTTACAAATTGTTCACGGGTAAACTCGATACAAGAGTAACTTTATTCAAATATCCATTGAGCACTACATGTGTACCTTTCTTAACTATTTCTAGAGATTTAATCAACTAGGGTTTAATAACGAAGGTAAGTGAAGTGAAAAACGGCCTATAAAGATAAGAAATAGAAAAACAACCTGAATCTTTTTTAAACTACCCGTTTTGGAAAATAAATATTTTCAGCATGAAATTCTGTAGACTATTCTATTTAAACAAATTAGCAATGATCAGAACAACAAAAACAATATCTTTATCTTCTGTCCAAGATATATACAGATAAGGTTTGCCAAGAATAATGTGTAATGGACTTTGATTAAACAATCGCATGTAAGAAGCAAAATTGACCTTATCTACAACCATTAGTAAATCCAAAAATTCAAAAGAACAGTTTCAAAATGGACTATTGTCCACTTTTTGAAATCTGAGCTAAACACTTCAGATTTTCGTAGACTTTCTTCTTTCAATTAGGCGTCCGTAGGTAAACTCCGTCTTTACAACTAAATCAAATGCGTAAGATTCATTAACCAGGGATACTCTACAATTATTCAAAAGCTAATATGGAGTAGGCTTTAGCCTTAAATCGGACGAAGCTAAAAAAAATGAATAAAACTTTAAGAATGGTCAATATTAAATAAGTCCCGCCTCGGGATTTCTATCTCTCAGATGAGCACAGATGTTGGTTTGACATAGAGTTTTGTAATGTCATCCTTTCGGGATTTGACCAACACTTAATCGATCTTTGGCAACATGACGGGTGTGCTATAGCAAGCAGGAACTGCTTACTCTTCCGGAGCACCTGAGTTCACTCTCGTTTCGACTTGAGTTCGCGTTGCTGAATGTGTTATGTGTGTGTGTGTTTTATGTTGTTATGTGGTTTGTGATGTTGTGATGATTTTTTGTCTGCCGGTTTTGTCTTTGTCTTTACGGTTTTATGATATTGATTACCCCTTTGGTACACCTTTGCTTCTCTCGAAAGTTTCAACGATTCTTAAATGACTGATGTATTTATCTTGCGTAGCTCCCCCATATCTCCCCCAAACCAATCCCCCAAAAATATTTGCGATCTTGAAATATAGGTAAAAAAGCTTTGGAGATAATTATCAAAACTCAAATGATTAGTGCAAATAATAAATACTTGTTTTTGAACATATTCTGAAAAATCACCGTCAAAATAATTAGTCCCTGTATAGTAAAAGCTTCTCAATTTATATTATATGGGGGTATGGGGAATGGGGATGGGGATAGGGATGGTGAATAGTACATGGTATATGGGGAATGGTATCGTGTATAGGGATGGGGATAGTAAATAAGAATTGTAAATGGGGAATTGGGATGGTAAATGGTATCTCGAATTAGATTGGTCCATTGAGTGGTAAATGGGGAAGGGGGATGGTAAATGTTGCTTCGAATTTGCTTTCTCCATTTTTTTAAAAATAGTAAATTCATATTGGAAATGACAATATAAATCTTAATTTAAACTTAAAATAAGAATATTTTCCTGTAAGGAATTCATATGTAGATACTGGCTTATAAAAAATATTAATTAGACTTTGCAGAAGTTTCCACAAAATTCAGGATCAAATTAAATGACGCCCCCGTATGTTGTTTTAAGTTACGGCCCAAGATCTCTATGGAAATTGCTTACATTATTTTTTTTATATTATTAATAATTCTAGAATAAATGAATTACAACTCCTTAAATTAAATATTCAATAAATAAATAAAAATAAACACATATATTCTAATGTTTCTTTCTAAACTGTTTATAGATACTGGCTGATAAAAACATAAATAGACTGTTCACAAGTTACAAGTACCAGAAAGTTCAGGATCAAATTAAATGACGTACATGTATGTTGTTTTAAATTACGGCCGTAGATCTCTATGGAAATTGCTTACATGATTCTTATATATTATTTTGATATATTATAAATTATTCTAGAATATATGTAATACAACTCTTTTTAAATTAAATATTTAATAAATATATGAAAATAAACACTATTATTCTATATTTTAATATGTCTTTATAATTTGTATAAGAATAAGAATAATTTTATTATGTCAATTATGACGCCCATGTAGAGCTGCTACAACTTAAAATAAAATAAAGAATGATTATACAATATATTGATAAAATTAAGATTAACAAAGGGAGTGAAAACATATGAAAATGAGAATTATCAATGTATAGAGTAAATGGGAAAAAAATAATTAGCACAGTGACCCAAGTTGGTACTTTAAAAGGTACATATTATGTGTATTTAAATGATATTCATGCGTCAAGAATTTTATTTCTTTCAGTGTTAATTAATTGTAAAAAATCAATAAGTTTATTTAAAATTATTTGGTCTTCAGAAGATAAAAGCTAGATGAATTGGGAAGTGGTATCCAATCTACAAAAGTTATTATTAATATTATTTATTTCCTGTAGAAATTTAGATCTTTCTTTGCTAAGTTTTGACACTGGAGAAGAAAATGAATTTCATCTCCCACTCCAGCATCACACAACCCACAAATTCTATTCTCTGCAGGGATATTTTTATATCTTCCTGTTTCTATCTCTATCCTGTCTGCACTTATTCTGAACTTTGTAGATAGTTTTCTTTTGTCTTCAGTAAAGTAGTCTAAATATGGTTCATAAGAGAAAATATTTTTAAATAATCTGTAGGTTCTCAATTTATTTCCAGACCTACTCTTATTATCATTGAATATATCGTCTTTCCAGGTTTTGTTATAAATAGTTTTTACTTTGTTAATAATTAATAATTTTATGTTACTCTTGGAAGTAATGCACATATTAAGATTAATATTTAAGTATTTCATGATAGAGTTCATACAACTGTACCAACTGTTTTTACCTGCATTGTCTAAATTTATTGACTCTTCATATGCATTTTTAAGTAAAATATCATTAGAAGAGCATAGACGTTGCAAGTATTTAAACATATAAGTAAATTTGTAAATATATTGGTGTAAAGTGGATACCTTCCCAATTCTCCCATCACTACTGAAGATGTTGACCTTTTTCCAACCCCTAATAAATATTTGCAAAATTTTAAATGAACATGTTCCTGTTTTAAGTTATTAAATATTTTAGAAACATAAATAAATATATACACTCCGAAAAAAGTTAAGCACCACCCTATATTTGTTTCAAGTCTAGCTTTTAAGCCCTTTTTCAAATCCCAAATGAATAAGAGCCCAATTTTAGAGTGATATCTTTTTGAATGTGTCCTAAATGTGAGATTTCCACCAAAATTGTTGAACAAGATATGATCAGCCGCTTTGAAATGCCAACTCAAAGCAACCCACCAAAAATTACTAAAACAGTCCTAAAGAAAACTTTCGAGGAAAAATGTGCTTTTGTACATTTAAAGTTATGCATTTAAACATACGATCCAATATCCAAAAGGTAAACATACTTGGAAGAGATTTTTGTAAAAAATAGAAAAGAAAACAATCAATTGTGAGCGAAAAGGGAGATTATTCGGTTAAGATGAAATTTTCAGCAAAAAAAAAAACAGAAAAACGCAATTTTCTCGAAAGACTTTAAACGTTTTGGCTGAAATGTTTTGTAGAATAATTTTTAATCAACTTATCATTAATGGAGGTGATTGGCGATGTTCTTAATTTCCACTATCCATTTTTTCACATTTTTTAAAATTGGTCTTTTTCACTAAAATGTCATTTCTCTCGTTTAAACTTAACACACAACTGTTGTTCTTATTCTAAACATATTCACATTTGATACATGATTTACTGACATGTGTTTTTTTTAAAGAAACGGTTGAAAAGTTCATTTTAAGTGCAATTTACCAGATTCACCAAAGCCACCATTTTCTGAAAATGACCAAAAAAAGCACATTTTTAGCAAAATGCCGTGACGCATGTTAGTCATAAAGGAGATTAATCAATTTCAAACGTAAGGTTTTTAATTTAACATGTTTGTTGTGAAAAAATTAGCACTTTGAAAAATTTAGGTCCAAAATACAGCGAAAACAGGCTAATTTTAAAACGTTGCAGATTTCTAATGAAACTTGTAAAACTCGTTTTTATGACTCCTAGTACTTTGCAATGCTGTTAAGTAAATGATAAAGTTGTGTTAAAATCTTTAATATGAAAATTAATCGACATTTTTACCGTGTAAAAATGGCCCCCGAAACTTGATTTTTTTGTCCTTGCTAAGTCAAGTTTAATAATGGCACGGATGTAAAAGAAGAAAAACTCGCTTTGATTTGTTTTAGAGACAAACGATTGATAATATTTTAAGGTTTCCTCATGCAAAATGTACTGTAATTCCATTACAAATATTTATCCAGGACTTATTGGATATTAATTACCGTTTTTAGATTGTGTCAATTTAACACGTCTTTTTATTCTTATTGATCGGTTCCGTATTGCTGTTTTTATGTAACTTCCCCGGGATTGTTCCACATGTTTTTACGATTTCAGTCTCTCTTCCGGCTTGGTCTTCAACGTGAGGACATGCATCACAGGATTCTCTCTCGTGTTTCCAGTTAAGATCCACCAAACGCACAGTGTAAGACATTTAATTATATTCCTATTATCTTCCTGAGATGTTAAATTATTGTTTTATTTACACACTAACAGTGGAAAAGTAAATGTTCAATTTTACTTTCGTTTTTGAATTGGCTAAATCATGGAGCATATCCCGGCCTTGGATTTCGTCAACGGAAACTATTTTCAACTTAAAATGTGAACTTTAATAATTTCATTAATTGTTTATAAATTCTAGAAATCTATTATTTCGATTTATCTGTGTATTTCATGTTTCTTGAATTTAATTAATTTCGAATCTATATTTTTATCTGTACTTATGCTCGTTTCAATTATGTTTCAGTAATTTACCCTGCTGTATACATCGTGGTTAATAAATGATAGTTCCCCGGAATTTGTCGTTCAATTAGCCCCGTATAACACTTGGTTAGCTATCTGCCTCACGGGCAGAATAGTAAATTAACTGCACCTGGTTGGTAAACATCTCTCGGGGCACCGTTGTACGACTTGCGGGGTCAACACAGCATCGCCACACCATGAATCCTGACGATGACCAGATGTCAACCACGTCCAGGACAAGGACACTCACACCAAAGGGAGAGGACCAGTATACCCAGAGAAGGGACAAGCTTTCACAAGATGTCGAGCTTCTTTGGACGATGTGTAACGCATTGTTACAAGAGACAGACAATCCACCAGCAGAGGCTAGAAAATGCCTGGAGCTAGAACAAAGGGTTGTCCAATCGTACACACGGTACAACCGACTATGCGAGGAATACCTCGGATTTGTGAAAGGCCAAAGGACAACACTGGCCAACCAAGACCTGGATGTTATAACTCCGGTCATTGACGTACGCCAACGGATGTACGAATCGGCCATAGCCAACCTTCATGAAGGGCTAGGCCAAACCAGCATGGCCAAATCCGTTAAATCCAAACGGTCAAAAACCAATAGCGAGACCAGTTCTTGTATCTCAAACACATCTAGTCTGGCAAAAAGGACACGAGCCAAAGCCGAGGCAGCTAAGACAGCAATAGCTTTTGCCGAAAAACAGGCGCTTATGGCTAAACAAGAAGCGGAAGTTAACCGTAAAAGGGCTGAAATAAAAGCGGAAATGACCCTTCTGGAAACTCAACGACAAGCTGCCGAGCTAGAGGCCGAAGCCCGAGTTTTAGAACAGGAGGACGATATGGAACAGGAGGTAGACGATCCACTTCCGGTTCAGATTGAAGACCCGCTAAAACGGGTTCAGGACTATGTCCAGCAACACAGTGTTCACAGCGAACAGGATAATCGGTTGCAAGACGTGGGTTACCACGTACCTTCTACACAACCGACTAACACAACTCGCTTTGCCCGTCCTGTACACTCGGAACTGGGCCCTTCCGGACGCAACACTCAACAACAGCTAGATACGACTAAAGCCGTCACATTCAATCAGCAATCTTCATGTCACTCGCCAATTGGAGAATTTGGACTGCCGTCAGCTGCATCCACGCCAATGAACGAACATGGACATATAAATCCAGCTACCAAAACACAGACTTCCGGTTTATCTGGGCTCAACACCAACGCACCAGCCTTTACGCCCGAACAAGACTATCCCATGCTTAGGCCGTCAAGCCCCGTGGACATAACACAACCCACATCTGGTTATCGGGATACGGGTTCCGACCCGACGCCCGCTATAACAAAATTTCTATTGAGAAAGGATCTCATATTTTCCCGACTCAGTTCCTTTAATGACAAACCTGAGTTATACCACATTTGGAAGTCCAGCTTCGACAACATAATGAAAGAACTGGACGTCTCAGATTCAGAGCAGCTTGACCTACTCGTTAAGTGGTTAGGTACAGAATCCTCGAAGCACGCGGTCAGTATCCGCGCATCGAATGCCGACAACCCAGCAAGGGGTCTACAACGTCTCTGGCAAAGACTAGACGAACGATACGGCTGCCCGGAAATGATAGAAGCTTCTCTAAAATCGAAGCTAGCCGATTTCCCGAAGCTCACAAACAAAGACAATATACGTCTCTACGAGCTATCGGACATCCTGTCGGAGATAGAATATGTAAAGGAGAAACCACAGCTGAGAAATCTATTAGCTTATTTTGACTCCTCTTCGGGTATAAAACCCATAGTCTCAAAACTGCCATTTGGTCTACAAGAACGATGGACAACTAGAGCAGTAAGATACAACGAGCAGCACTCAACCTCATTTCCTCCTTTTACGGAGTTTTCCGCATTCATAAGGGAGATCAGCAGAATCAAAAACAACCCAGGGTTTACTTACGACCCGGAACCTGCCATTTCCACTCAAAAAGGGAGTTCGGCAAGGACTACATCTAAGCCCCAGGCTAAAATCAGTGTTCATAAAACCGAAACATCGAACGTGAACCAAATATCAGACAAGCTTGAGAAGTGCATTTTACATGGAACCAAGCATTCATTAAACGACTGCCGTGGATTCCGTTCCAAGCCTATGGAGGAACGCAAATCCCTGCTCAAAGACAACAGAGTTTGTTTTAAATGCTGTGAGTCAACAAAGCATATAAGTCGGGATTGTCCCGTTAGTGTCTCGTGCAAAGAGTGTGGTAGTAAACAACATACCACAGCTCTTCATTTAAATAAAAACAAAACCTCATCCCAGTCAGGGTCACAACCCGCACAAAACAACGGCGGGGAGTCAGGACGTACAAACAGTGCTACTACCGTTAACACGGTCAACTCATCATGCACCGAAATTTGTAAAGAGTATGATGGTAAATCCTGTGCAAAAATACTGCCAGTTAATGTGTTTCACAAGGACCATCCAGGAAACACAAAGAAGATGTACGCCATAATTGACGACCAGAGCAATAGGTCTTTAGCCTCTCCGGAATTCTTTCAATATTTCAATGTACGGGATGTTCCCGAAACATATACGCTATCCACCTGCTCTGGAAAAATAACTACTTCTGGAAGACGAGGGAGGGACTTTATTGTGACAGCAGTTCATGGCAGTGACCCTCTAGAACTACCAATCCTTATAGAATGTGACAACATACCCGACAACAGGAATGAAATCCCGACACCGGATATTGCCAACAAACATCCTCACTTAGGAGAGATAGCAAAACACCTCTCACCATTGGATGAAAGTTGCGGTATCATGCTCCTTATCGGACGGGATTTACCGGAAGCTCATCATGTGCATGACCAAAAGCTTGGACCCTTAAAAGCTCCATACGCCCAACGACTCAAACTTGGCTGGGTCGTAGTGGGTGAGACATGCCTAGACAAGCAGCATGCTCCCACTGAAATCAATGTTTTCAGGACGTATGTATCAACTTCTGGTCGTCCTACGGTTTTCAAACCGTGTGAAAACAACTTCGAGATACGGGAACAATTCCCGAAGGACAACTTAGGACAAGACGTCTTTATCAGGACTCCCGATGATGATAAGCCAGGGATGTCCCACGATGACAAGCTGTTCATGAAACAGATGGACGACGAATTCGTCAGAGACGACACAGGAAGCTGGGTTGCACCCTTGCCCTTCCGAGCTACGAGACCACGCCTTCCCAACAACAGGGATCAAGCCGTTCAAAGAGCGAAAATGTTGGACACTAGTCTAAAGAAGAACCCCGTGAAGAAGGCACACTTCATGGAATTCATGGGAAACATTTTGGACAACAACCACGCGGAAGTTGCTCCATCGTTAAAAGAAAATGAGGAATGCTGGTACCTGCCACTCTTTGGTGTCTATCACCCGAAGAAGCCCGATAAGATTCGGGGTGTCTTTGATTCGTCAGCGAAGTACAACGGAATCTCTTTGAACAACGTCTTGTTGACAGGCCCAGACCTAACCAACAGTTTGCTAGGTGTTCTTGTACGCTTCCGCAGGGAAAAAATCGCCGTAACAGCCGATGTGCAGCACATGTTCCATTGTTTCGTGGTTCGAGAAGACCATCGGAATTACCTACGTTTCCTGTGGTATAGGGATAACAACCCAGACAAAGAGCTCATAGAGTACCGTATGCGAGTCCATGTATTCGGGAATAGCCCGTCACCAGCAGTTGCTACTCTAGGTCTAAGGAAAGCAGCCTTGGAATCAGAGGCTAAATACCATGAATACGGTAGCCACGTACCGAACTTTGTCATTCATGACTTCTATGCAGACGACGGTTTAACCTCTTGTGCAACACCGGAAGAGGCGGTTACGCTCATGAAGGACACCCAGAATGCTTTAATGGAATATGGGAATCTGCGACTACACAAGTTCGCATCTAACAGCCCCGAAGTAATGGCCGCACTCCCTCTAACTGATCTGGCTAGCAACCTCAAAGACTTGGACTTAGACGCAGACGATAAGCCTCTTCAGAGAAGCCTCGGTCTGATATGGGACGTCAACACTGACAACTTCCTTTTCCAACTATCCACGGACGATAAACCAGTCACACGAAGAGGGATACTCTCCACAATCAATAGTATCTTCGATCCACTCGGATTTCTGGCTCCCGTAATTATTCACGGGAAACTCTTGCTCAGGACGCTAGTATCAGAGACAATAGACTGGGATCAGCCCGTATCGGACGAATTGGCCATAGAATGGGAGAACTGGAGGGACTCTCTACACGAAATTGAGAATCTACGCATTCCTCGCACCTACGTGGCAAACCTTAACAAAGCTAACAGAAGGGAACTACACGTGTTTTCCGATGCGTCAGAAAAGGCCATTGCAGCCGTCGTGTACCTACGAACCGTTGAAACGGTTGGGAAACCACAAAGCGGATTTGTTCTCGGAAAGACTAAAGTGGCGCCAATAAGCGGCCATACTATTCCACGACTGGAACTATGTGCGGCTGTGCTTGCCGTAGAACTTGCCCAAAGTGCTATGGATCACCTTCAACTTCCTATCGACGAAGTTAAATACTATACCGACAGTCGTGTAGTTTTAGGCTATATCAGCAACGATACCCGTAGATTCTACACTTACGTTGCCAACAGAGTTGAGAAAATTCGGAAACATACCAAGCCCGACGATTGGAACTACGTCCCAACTAACTTGAACCCGGCTGATTCAGGAACCAGATTCTTTCGGCCTTCCGATATTCACGACAGCGATTGGCTTCAAGGACCGAAACAACTGCTCAACGTTCGGTCGGAGGCTTCAGATGAAACCCAACACACTCTTGTTGATCCAGAAACGGACAAAGAGATCCGACCTGTCGTCAGAGTCGCCAAAACTTGCACTATGAATTACATACCGACTTGGGAGGAGCGAATTTCCAACTTTTCATCATGGTCAAAATTGACTCAGTTCGTTGCTGTTCTCAAAGCCGCAGCCCGCAAACACGGGCATGAATCCGCATCTATGTACTCACCTGTTGAAGTTCGCCAGGACGCTGAGCTCTTCGTAATCAAGGAAGTTCAATCCCGTACATTTGGCGAGGAGATCGATTGTCTCGTACATTCGGAACCAGTTCCGCGTAAAAGTGCGATTTCTAAACTCAATCCCTTCTTGGACGAACTTGGACTTCTACGAGTTGGAGGACGGATCGTCAAATCGGACTTGCCATTGAGGGAAAAGCTCCCCCTAGTGATCCCAGGACGTCATCATATTGCCGACTTACTCGTCCGACATTTCCATCACCAAGTGAAACACCAGGGACGACACTTCACGGAAGGAGCCATTCGAGCCGCAGGATTCTGGATTGTAGGCGCTAAACGGACCATCTCCTCCGTACTTCATAAGTGTGTCTTGTGTCGTAAACTACGAGGCAAACAGGAATCTCAAATCATGGCCGACTTGCCCGCAGATCGTCTTGAACCATCGCCGCCATTTACCAACGTTGGAGTTGACGCCTTCGGACCTTGGGAAGTGGTAGCCCGCAAAACACGTGGTGGACTCGCAAAGGCCAAACGATGGGCCATACTCTTTACCTGCTTGGTGACAAGAGCAGTCCATATTGAAATCGTAGACGAGATGAGTTCTTCAGCCTTCATTAATGCTCTGACCCGTTTCACATCGATCCGCGGGAAAGTGAAAACCTTCCGGTCTGACCGTGGAACCAACTTCGTCGGTGCTATTGACAAAATAGGAGTTGACGCAATCAACGTCGAAGACAAGCAACTACGGAAACATCTTCTTGATTCTGGAACCGTGTGGATATTCAACGCACCCCATTCGTCTCACATGGGTGGCGCTTGGGAACGGATGATCGGGATCACTAGGAGGATTCTTGATTCTATGCTTCTCGAGAATCCAGGACGGACCTTAACACACGACGTGTTAAACACATTCATGGCGGAGGCGTGTGCCATCATCAACTCTCGACCACTTGCTCCAGTTTCATCGGACTCTGAAAACCCGCTCATCTTGACACCCTCTATGCTATTGACGCAAAAATCAGACTATGTCTTTTCCCTCGACTCTGGGGAATCATTTTCCAAACAGGATCTTTGTCTGGCGGAGTGGAAACGCGTTGGTGCCCTTTCAAACATGTTCTGGTCAAGATGGCGCAAGGAATATTTATCCTTACTTCAACAACGAAGGAAGCGGACAGAGCCACAGAGAGACATTATCGTCGGAGATGTAGTTCTTATCCGTGATAAGAACTTAGATCGTAACAAGTGGCCCACAGGACTCGTGACCGACGTCTTCAAGAGCGAGGATGGACACACCAGAAAAGCTGAAGTGCGTGTCATCGTAGACGGGAAACCCGCATCTTATACTCGACCGATAGTCGACATGATTCTTCTAGTGGATGGTAGCTTGTGACTCTCCACATGGAACTTTCCAGTGTACTTGTGACTGTCTAAACTTGTACATAGTCAATACTTAAAGTTGACCCGTCGGTTTCCATTGTAAGGAACACGTCGTTCCTTCCCACGCCGTGCGTGGCAACGTTGGAGCAACAGATCTACTCTTCCCATTGGGCAACGCTGGAAGCCATACAACGATGGATCTCCAGAACAACAGCCGTTGGATCGTTCTCCGAACTTTACATGTGAATATATTTTGGAATTTATGTGATATTCATTTACCTTTTCTTTAGATATTGGAATCGATTGATTTTCATCTGTGTTTTGTAGAAAATTTGAGAAATATCCACGTGGATATTTGGCGGGGAGTGTACTGTAATTCCATTACAAATATTTATCCAGGACTTATTGGATATTAATTACCGTTTTTAGATTGTGTCAATTTAACACGTCTTTTTATTCTTATTGATCGGTTCCGTATTGCTGTTTTTATGTAACTTCCCCGGGATTGTTCCACATGTTTTTACGATTTCAGTCTCTCTTCCGGCTTGGATTTCAACGTGAGGACATGCATCACAGGATTCTCTCTCGTGTTTCCAGTTAAGATCCACCAAACGCACAGTGTAAGACATTTAATTATATTCCTATTATCTTCCTGAGATGTTAAATTATTGTTTTATTTACACTATAACAGTGGAAAAGTAAATGTTCAATTTTACTTTCGTTTTTGAATTGGCTAAATCATGGATCATATCCCGGCCTTGGATTTCGTCAACGGAAACTATTTTCAACTTAAAATGTGAACTTTAATAATTTCATTAATTGTTTATAAATTCTAGAAATCTATTATTTCGATTTATCTGTGTATTTCATGTTTCTTGAATTTAATTAATTTCGAATCTATATTTTTATCTGTACTTATGCTCGTTTCAATTATGTTTCAGTAATTTACCCTGCTGTATACATCGTGGTTAATAAATGATAGTTCCCCGGAATTTGTCGTTCAATTAGCCCCGTATAACACTTGGTTAGCTATCTGCCTCACGGGCAGAATACAAAAATTCAGAGAGTTTAATGGCCAAATAAAAGTACAACATGTATTGCGTGAATTTTAAATCTGGTGGTGCTTAACTTTTTTCGGAGTGTATATTATTAGATTTATAAGTAGATTAAATAAGATTGTCGATAATAAACAATGGCACTGTGGGTATGGGGAAACTTTATGATGCAAGGGGAATGGAATGGTAAATGGGGATGGGGATGGTAAATATTGTATAGGGATGGGGGTAGTATATGGTGTATGGGGATGGTTTATCGTATAATGATAAATTGGGAGAGAGGGAAGCTTTTACAATACGAGTACTGTATTGACAACATTCGCCGGGACGAAATAACTCCTTTTACAGAATCTGTAACGTCAAATTCCTGTCAAAGAATTTGGCGCTTCAATAGACAGCAAAACAAATGTCACTTTTCTATGTCAGGTTTTGGAAGATTTTTTGTACACCAGTATCTAATTCTGAGTATTGTCTACAGAAGGTCGATTAGAAACCTGGTGGACGAAAACGACATGTACTGCACTTTTGAATTAGTGTCCTTACATGAAAAGTGAAACTTCTCTTTGTCATAAACTTAACAGTCTAGGATATTTTCATGGACAGTAGTTCTATATTCGGTATATAAAAGGTTATGTGATAAGGATTTGTTACAAACCTAGACATAATAGTCAGTTTATCTTTTGATGCCTTTTGCAAAAGTTCGTTCTCAGAGGCTCAAAAGAAAGGTAGGTTTATAGTCTTTACTACAAAAATATAAAATCGATCAAAAATGTACGTCATTTTGGCTATCTTTATTTTGCATAAATTGTTATAGAGTCAATCTGCGAGAAAACCATGCAATTTTGTTCCAAACCAATATTTTCATATCAACTTAAGGGATAGTTCAACTTAAAGACCTTCATTAAAGACCTACATGTATTTTGGCAAAATACTTTTACCGGAAATTCAAGATGGCCGACCAACAGGGCTCATCAGAATTTCTGGGTTTCTTTACAAAATCAGCTAGACTAATTGCAAAACCTCAAGTATATATTACAAATTTTCTTTTGGTCCATTTATCTTCAAATTATAACAGTAAATATGCAAAGGGTAATACGTTTGCCTTCAAAATAGATGGAAACTTTGAAAATCGTAAGAACCATTACCCAGCATCCCTAGAGGGTGACATTCATGGCAATTTTCAAAATTGTTAAAAAGCACATCAAAATACTTGAATTTTAACATTGTTTTATGCCTAAAGCAGGCTCTTTAAATCAAATTCACTCCTATATTATTTAACAAAAGACCTTCAAAGTCAAACATATTAAAGATAGAGCTCGGCTCATGCTTTATAACATCGCTACAAGTCAGAAAAATGGGTCAGTCTCACATTTTGGTAGAAAATTTTTCTATTTTTTTTTTACATTGTAAAAACATGCGAGTGTTCATTTTCATGCAAAGTACATTTTTATAAGTAACAAGATAGTTTGTTTCAATAAAAATTAATGTAACTGTCTTTGAGTTGCAGAAAAAGACCAAATCAAGAGTCAAATTGGTGTATTTTTCCAGAATAATTGATAAATTGAAGATATTGTCAATATTACCCATCAAAATTCCAGTCGAACGTTCTGATTATTTATCCATTAGAATGCTATTTTGTCTTTTTGAAATTATGTTTTCAAATATGCAAGCTATTATTATTCTCATGATAGAGGCATCCAAAAAGTGGGTCAAATTGGTTTCTTATATTATTATTTGTAGGAATGTACAAGAAAATTATAAATGGTTGTATATTAATGACTTGTATGGTTTTGGTCAATTCAACGTGCCCTTGGCCACCTAAATTCATTCGTAAGTATTAGTTTCATGCAAAAAAGTAAAGAAGTACAAATGGGACATCCAAATGTCAAAACTCCAAAAGTGCAGACAAAATTAGACCAGTGAACACGAGAAGTATGAATAACAACTAATTAGCAACCAACAAGTCGCATCTTAGGCACCCTGGAAAATTAAGCAGTTCCTGCTTTCTATAGCACACCCGTCGCGTTGCTTTTGGTTTATTCATCGTGTCAAATCCGAAATGAGGATAAAACAAAGCTATATGAAAAAACAACATCTGCACTAATGTGAGAGAAAGAAACCCCATATTTGTCTATGAGTGTTTTGTGTCTCCCATAAACTGTCTGCAGTGATCACAACAACCGAGCAGCAAATTCTTATATAGATATGCAATAACTGTTTGTCCATCCTCAAATGATTGATTATATCAAAAAAGGGGCGAAATAACCTTTTTTTCAAAAGTAGCTAGGTCATTATTATTTTCACTTACATGACATTGTGTAAAGTTGTTTTATTTTCTATTTGATAATCACATTGTTTTGCATCTATACTACACATTGTCATCACTTGGCGTCCGTCGTCCGTCCGTCGTCCGTCCGTAAACTTTTTAAAACGTTAACTCCTCTGACACCATAAGTCCAATTGAAACCAAACTTAGTATGGTTGTTCATTAGCATTCGGTGCTTAGAACTGATGTGGGGATTTTTGATTCGTCGTAAAACATGGCCGCCATGGCTAAAAATAGAACATAGGGTAAAATGCAGTTTTTTTGCAAATAACTCAAAAACGGCTACAGATATCAAAATTCTGCTTAGATAAAAGTGATCAGCACCTAAAGATCTACCTACCCTGAAATTTTGAAGAAAATCCAACAACCCATGTAGGAGTTATTGACCTTTTTGTGGATTTTTTGCAAATTTTGCACCTGTTTAGCTCAATATCTTGAAAACTATTCAAGATATTTAAGAAATTTAAATTGCATATTGTTAAGCACATCAAGATCTACAAAATATGTATAGGGTCAACGTTGTAGAACCTTTCCTTTTAGGAGTTATTGCCCTTGGAACGTCAAAATTGAGCATTTTAACAGCATTTCCTCATTACATTGAAAACGTTAACTCCTCTGACACTTCAAGTCCAATTGGAACCAAACTTGGTATAGTTGTTTATTAGCATAAGGTGTATAGAACTGATGTGGGGATTTTCGATTCGTTGTATAACATGGCCACTGTGGCTAAAAATAGAACATAGGGGTAAATGGCAGTTTTTTGCAAATAACTCAAAAACGGTGACAGATTTTAAAATGTTGATTGGAACAAAAGTGATCAGCACCTGAAGATCTACAAGTTCTGAAATTTTGAAGAAAATCCAACGACCCATGTAGGAGTTATTGTCCTTTTTGCGGAATTTTTGCAAATTTTGCACCTGTTTAGCTCAATATCTTGAAAACTATACAAGATATTTGAGAAATTCAAATTGCATATAGTTAAGCGCATCAAGATCTAAAAAATATTTAATTGGGTCAACGTTGTAGGACCATTCCTTTGAGGAGTTATTGCCCTTACAAAGTCAAAATTGAGCATTTAAAAAGCATTTCCTCATTACATTGAAAACGTTGACTCCTCTGACACTTTAAGTCCAATTGGAACCAAACTTGTTATTGTTGTTGATTAGCATTAGGTGCATAGAACTGATGTGGGGTTTTTGATTGGTTGTAAAACATGGCCGCTGTGGCTAAAAATAGAACATTAGGTTAAACTGCATTGTTTTGCTAATAACTCAAAATGGGTGACAGATTTGTAGATTTTGATTGAGAACAAAGTGATCAGAACCTTAAGATCCACCATATTGTCAAATGACCCCCTTATTAATTTTATGACACTTTCAACTTCAAATAGAATTTGCCTAATAACCTTTACTTCAGGCACATATGTCAGGTGAGCGATTCAGGCTACTGGGAGCCTCTTGTTAGGAATACCGATCATAGTAAACTATATTATTTACGATAACTAATTATTTATAGAGGGAGGTTTTGTGCCATAAAACCTGTTTTAACCTACAATTTCGTTTGAAATACCTGTACCAAGTCTGGATCATAGTGATCTTTTTGTTCCCTTTCATTTGGTTCCCCAGTTTGGTATTTTTGGTTATACTGTTCTATGCTCTTCATATTTATACAGTGTTTGGCATTTTCAATATTTTTGGCAGAGCGCCTCTGATGAGTCTTGAATAGACGAAACGCGCGTCAGGCGTAGCAAAATTTATTGTCTGGAACTTTGTTGTCATTTGTACTTCAATTTGTTTGGTATGTCTTTGCCTTGTTCTGTCTTTTCATCTTGGATATAGGAGATTGATCATCTCAGTTCGGTAGTTTTGTTGTTACCTTTTTTTAATTTATCACCAGATGGACGAAAACCTATAAATACAACGTTACTAACCTACACGGATCTAGAATTGACCAACCACTTCATGAATGGTGGCCATTATAAACCTTACAATTGCACTGCTAGACAACGTGTAACAATCCTGGTCCCGTACCGAGACAGAGAGCCACAGTTACGGACATTCCTTCTAAATGTTATCCCTGCTTTATACAGGCAGCAACTGGAATTCAAAATAGTTGTCGTTGAACAGGTTATTTACTATCCATACCAAGGAAACATTTGTTAAAGGACTATATGTATGCATAAAGAGAAAATTATTTTTAGCAACCAGTTTTAAGTTTCAGTTTAGTATTTTCTTGTTGAATATGTCATGATCCACCACTGCAGAATTTTATTTTTCCTTAACAACGACAACAATCATATAGTTTCGACTTTGGTGTTAATATGTACATGATATACAATGTACCTTTTGTACTAAATCAACTTCATAGTTAATGACCAAAATGCCAGCCTACACATATGTATTCAAATACTCAGCAATTTATTAATATATGTTTAAACAAAACTGAAAACGTTGAAAAGAAATTGCGTTTGTTCATCATGATTATTCCTTTACTAGGTTGGAGATGCCTTGTTTAATAAAGGAATGCTGATCAACATCGGTTACCTAGAATCAATGAAAGATTGGGAGTATGATTGTCTAGTTATTCATGATGTCGATTTGCTACCAGGAGATGAGAGGAACTTCTACATCTGTTCAGAAAATCCTGTACATATGTGTGAGAAGGCAGAACCTATAGCCAAGTAAATTACTCCTTCAAGCGATTTGGGGGCTCTTTATTAACTGTGGTCTAATATCATTCGTGGGGTAACAATTTTCGTGGTTTTCGTGGGTAGCCTTGAATAACGAAATTTGATATCCCACGATAAGGAAATTAAGCATTGGTGTGTATTCTGCAGACTAAAGAACCACGAATTTAAGAAACCACGAACTGATACTTTTTTTTGGTACCCACATAAGTAGTATAGATGCACCGATCATTTATCATTTCTCAGGTGGAGCAGAGGTGGAGCGGCCTTTTGCGCAGGCGTATGACGTCACATCCGGTCCCGGTCGGCCATCTTGGATCCCGGCGGCCATCTTGGATCACGTGACTTCCGGTTCCGCCATCTTGGATGACGTATTTCCGGTTTAAGAAGGGGAGATAATTTTCCCGCCAAAAAGTTTAAATTCCGCCAATTTTTAAAATTTCATATCTTTCTTATTCCTTGTCCGTTTTCCTTCCGGTTTGTTGCATTGTCTTGGGTAAGACAATGTCTTTCCGATGATGTCCATTGTGTTGGTCAGTGGTCATTAGGGGCTTGACCATCAGGTGACCATTTCTTATTTCTATTCAAAGGTGGGGTTGTTGTATATCATTAGACAGCTTTTAAGGTCTAGAGGTTGATTCTGAGCTTTTTGTGCTGGTAAGGGTCAGGGGTCTCTCAGGATTTGACCCCAAAGTAACCTTTTTTTCTTGTTGCTTACTATACATGTAATATGTCTTTGTTTCACCTGTGGGGACTAGTCTAAGGGAAGTAACTCGTGGCTTTTTGAGGGTGTTTTAGTAAATAGGTAATGTTTTGTCTGAATTTGGGTGAATAAGGCTTATGGTAATCGTTTTCTATTGTTTCATTTTGGCGTTATGGATAACAAGTCGAATATCAGTTCCGATGCTTTATTATAGTAAAAGGTTTCAATCTTCATCCTCATCACTCTCCTCGTCCAATTTGAACTGTTTTATCTTCGCATCTAACAGGTACTTTCTCTTCTCGGTAGCGTATTTCCAGGACTCTTCATATTCATAATCCTCGTCATCTCTCAGTCGTTTTGCGGTCTCTTTGATCTTCTTGTGAACTGGATCTCGTGCCATTTCCATTTGCCACATAATGTTAGAGACGTAACGATTCTTTAGACCTTCTCTATAAAGCGGTAACATATCCCTTTCTGTTTTCGCTACTGCATCTTTGTCCAAGTAGCCACGGTCCGTGTATTCATTCACTTTCTTTTCGTAGTCGTCCTTGTATAAGACCAGCACGTCTCCTATAAAGTGGTCCCACGGATCCATCTTTTCTCCTGCGTAAGTTTCTTCGTCTTCAGACAAGTCGTCACTCGTTTTGGATTCCGTATCCGTGTCGTCGTCCTCCTCTTCCCTATCCCATTCATCCAATAACGGCCACTGTGACTCTTCCATTTTCGTTGGGTGCTTCAACTCTTGATGTCTCTTTAGGTTGTAATGTTTGTTTGTTCTGAAGCCGCATTCGTCGCAGTGGTACATCCTTCTTCTTTGACGTCTGATCGTCTTTTGACAAAAAGTCTTTCATCTTTTTCATTTTATATACACTTCTTGAAAAGAGTAATATCTTTTTGACGTCCTTATCCTCACTGATGTCTGTTGATTCTCCATGTTCTTTGAAGAAAGCTTTTCTTAATTCCGATAGACTCGGTCTACTATACTTGAGGAACCATGCTTTATACACTCGCCATTGTTGATATATTTTCTGACAATCTTTGCAAGGTACATCAACTTTTGATTTGTAAAACTTGCTGATGGGTTTTGGTTTTTTACATTTACGACATTTTCGTTTGGTGGGGTCTGGTTCTATATCCATCTTACATGTACTACGTACATAACCGTCCTTCCTTGTCATGTACTACATCCATTTTACGTGTGCACAGTTTGATTTTTTTCAAACAACTGACTAAATGGTTTACTTCTTTTTATTTTAAAACATCATTAACCAATGATCGTTCGTGACCAGGTCACGTGATTTACAATAAATCCAAGCGGAACATTTTACCCCCACCTTTCCACCATTTCACCTCCCCTCCATTCCACCTTTAATTTGGCTCTTTTGCAGCTCATTTTGCTCTTTCGCTGCTCATCTTGCTCTTTTGCTGCTCATCTTGCTCTTTTGCAGCTCATCTTGCTCTTTTCCCTGCTCATTTGGCTCTTTACCTTGCTCATTTGGCTCTTTTGCTGCTCATCTTGCTCTTTTCCTTGCTCATTTGGCTCTTTTGCAGCTCATTTTGCTCTTTCGCTGCTCATCTTGCTCTTTTGCTGCTCATCTTGCTCTTTTGCAGCTCATCTTGCTCTTTTGCAGCTCATCTTGCTCTTTTCCCTGCTCATTTGGCTCTTTACCTTGCTCATTTGGCTCTTTTGCTGCTCATCTTGCTCCTTTGCTGCTTTTCGCATCTTTAACTACACCACCAGCAGCAGCAGCAGCAGCAATTGTCATACCCTCATATACTGGAGCAGCAGCAGCAGCAGCAATTGTCATACCCCCAGATACTGGAGCAGCAGCAGCAGCAGCAATTTTACCCCTTATATTTACTTAAGCAGCAGCAGCAGCAGCAGCCATTTTACCCCTTATTATTACTTAAGCAGCAGCAGCCATTTCACCCCTATCTTTCCTTAATCAACAGCAGCTTCAATATCCACCCCTTTTCCACACCAAGAACAGACGCTTCCTTGTGTGTATTAAGAGTTACTGTTTAACCCCCTCCTGTAACTTAGGACACAGCACTTTTCTGTGTTACTCTTCCTTTACCTCGAGACTTCAGGTCAAAATGTACTTTTAATTTCCCATAGACTCCTATGTTAAATTTTCTTGGCGATCTACGCGACACCTGTGACCTCCAGAACTCTAACAGTAAAGTCATGTGCAGTCATGCGTAACGGTTCCCGATTCTTCTTAATTTTACTCCCAACCAGTTCATTTTGCACTTGATGACCCCATGTCTTCTAACCGGTTCAAACCGGTTTCTTCGTTTCTATTTTTAGCCCTTACCCCTTTCTAACCCTAACCCTATGTCTCCTTCTTTGTTTTATTTTTAACCCTGACCCCATTCTAACCCTAACTTCTAATTCTTATCTTCACTCTTAGCCCTAATGCTTTGTCTTTCTTCTAACTCTAACTCTAACTCTAATCTTTAACCCTAACCCTAACTCTTTTCTAACCCTAACTCTAACTTTCTTGTAATCTAATCTTTAACCCTAACTCTCTTCTAACTCTAACTCTAATCTCTAACACTAACCCTAACTCTAATCTCTTTTCTAGCCCTAACCCTAACTCTTTTCTAACCCTAACTCTAACTTTCTTGTAATCTAATCTTTAACTCTGACCTTAACCCTAACCTTTTCTCTCTTTAACACATTCTAGTCCTCTTCTTTTTAGCACGTAGTGCTCCTGTTCCCTGTTCATGGTGTTATATCTGATTCTGATTTCGCCCCACGTTCTCGGTGAAGTAAAGCAATACGAGAAATACATTTGAAGAACAACAAATAGAAAACAAAAGGAGCACTACGTGCTAAAAAGAAGAGGACTGGAATTAATATAAACCTATAGAGTGTATTTTGTAAAGTATTTAGAAAAATATTTATCGTTTACCTATGAAAATGAAACATCCCTAAAAATTGAAAATTCACAAAGGAATATTAGATTTATTTAGCATTTTAACATCCATTCCTCGATCATTTAATCATTTTAGCTTTTCTGATAATATTTTTATGTAACTTTTTTTTTATTTCAACGGTTGAATTTTTTTAAGCAAAATGATGTGTTAAGGTTCTTGGAATGGCTCTATAAGGCCATAATGTGGCCCTAAGTTTTGAATATTTTGTTTCATGGATCTCAAAAGTTATGCATTATGTTTTTGTCGTAAATCCTTAAATCATGTGGTAATGAAGGCAGTAAAATTTTGATTTTGAGTTTTTATTGATATTGGCCTTAAAGTGGGAATTTTGTATCCGATATTACCTAAAATTGAATTCAGTAAAAAAGATATTTTATAATATTTTCTAAAAATATTTTTTTGTTATTTATATCATCTTTGAAACGTTCAATTATAAGGAAGAGAAGGACGCTTGATTAAAAATGCAAAATATATTGAAAAGTAAATAGATGTGACAATCGTTAAATTTAGTGGTTTTATTCATTTTAACTCAATTACAATATTCCATACTTAACAGTTGCATCAACTCTATCTTAAAAATAAATAAAATTGTCAAATTAACAAGAGGAGCAAATTCAAGTGAAAAGTGAAATAAAATTAGAAAATTTAAGCTGGTGAGAGCCCATTTTTCTCTTCTATTATTTCAAAATATATTGTTTAATAGCATTTTTTATAAACAAACCAACTGAATAATCGTTAGAACTTTTCCTGAGAAAAGATTTGATGGATATATTTTTTACTTTTCTACTTATAATTTCATCACAATTTGAAACCATTTATTGCAAAAACAAGCCTGGTGCCCTTCAATTATTTCTCCTTCAGACGATAAAATCAATCTTTATCGTCATGATTTTGTCAGCAGAAGTGCCCTCATCTACCTCAATCTACTTCGAATACGTTTTGGTGCCTTCTTTTTCCTATACGATATTCAATTTATTTAGAAAATACAAAATAAAAATCGCTTATTACCACCTTGTTACTTTACAATAGACATCAATATATATTTGAATCAATTTCAGACCTCTGTATCAAGAATACGTAGGAGGAGTAATCAATTTTACCCCACGACAGTTTGAGGCCATCAATGGGTTTTCTAACTTATATCAAGGTTGGGGATGTGAGGATGATGACTGTTATAGAAGGTATCAATCTAATTGTATCAAGGAATAAACTTGTATGCATCATCGAGTTGGTTTTACACATTTATTCGCGACACGCCAGATTGTCCAATAAACATAATTTAAGTACAATAAAAATATTTGTATTATTGTATACATGATGTAGATTTAATCGGTTGACATATATTTTTATCTGATTAATTCTTATAAAATAAGCTTTCACAGTTTTTTACCATGACTCAAGTTGGTCCCAATTTGTGCAGCATGTACAGTTATAGAATTTGTTTTAACCGTACACTTGTTCTTTTTTAAAGAATACTACTGGCTGGTTACAAAGTTCACAGGCCAAATTCAGATGTATCATTTTGTGGGCGTGTTAAACATGATCTTTCGCCAAGGATAAACGACAGGTAAATCTAGAAGTGAAGAGACTGAAGAGGTGAAATAATAGTTCATTGAATACATAAAAAACAAAACAAAAAAACAGGAACAAATCTAACAACATAACGAAACAACAGCAACTAAGAAAAACCCCAATATTAAGTTCTTGTTATCCTGTCTCTGGATAAACATAAAATCTTAGTAAAGCTCACATATTTCTATGAATTATTCCTCCCTTAACCACGCGAACATAAGAAAGTTTAAATTTAGAAAATGGTTCAATAAATTTAAAACCGTTCATATTCTAAAAATTCTGAAAAATAACTTTTAAAGGAATAAAGCAGATTCAGCTAATGGTGTTTAAAATAGCACAAAAAATACAATATCCTAAAGAAATAGTTTTTGGGGCATTTCTAAGGCATATTGTCTAGTAAAATCGAATTTTGTACCAATTTTTTATGCCATTTAGACCCAAATGTAATGAAAGAAAATTTGGAATATACATTTATTACCAAATTTGCCTTAAACTTGGTTTATTTTGCTAAAAATTATTCACCCATGTTGATTGATAATTTGTTAACCTTTGTGAAAAGATATATTTTTAATGTATCTAATTTAATACAACCATCAATTCAGATTAAAAGGGTACTACAACAGAATTTTTGCTATTTAAATGTTTGAAATTAGAAAAAAAACAAGTTGTCCGATGGCCTATTTTTTGTTAGTACGAACATTTTATTTTTCGTAGACAATATCTCTTTAAGAATGGTGCAAATTTTGTATTTTTTTTAGCTTTATATTTCTCTAGTGGGTCTGTACTTAAATTTTATAAATCAATGTAGGTGTGAAATATTTCTGCGTTATGCTCGATATTGGAAGTATGATGGACTAAAAAGTATCGAATACAAAATCATGGACAGGAAAATTACTCAGCTGTACACGTGGATTCTGGCAGATATTGATACAAACAAAATAAGAAAGGTACATACAATAATTAATTTGTAAACAGAAAAAAAAGAAACATATTTTCCATCACCTAGCAGGTGTGTTTGTATCAGTATATTATCATTGTCTATACCAGAGATTTAAGATTAAAAATGGTTAGACCTCATTAGACCAAAACCTTTTCAGACAAATCTCAACGAGTCTGAATTGACACTTTGTCTGAACAAATGGAAAGAGAAATTATAAGTACTGAGTACTTATCTACCTTTGCTATAAGTGCATTGGTGTGGGTCCCGGTGGCAAATAGGTCCACACCAGCACTAAGCTTGTCTGTAATAGTCCATTAAATAATGACCAGATCTAATAAGGTTTACCACTATAGTTCGCGTTGTTAATTGATATTCAGTAGTTTTTAGTGTTTCTGTGTTCAATATGTTGTCTTGTTTATTTTTGTCCTGTTCTCGATGGTCTTAACTGGTTTTGTCTCTTTGACATTCGAATGCCCCAATTGGTACCGCTGCTTCTTTGAAACAATCATGTAAATAAGCCTTAGGGCATGTATATAGAACCGTTGTAGAAAATCTAAATGTTCGAAATATGAGAAGTCGACCAGAGCAATTAAAATATGTTTCTTTATTGGTAAAATTCATTTAATTTAAAATTATTACTTTTTTTTAGAGTTTTAAAGACCTGACTCGAGGAATGAATGTTTCGATGGTGTCACTTCCTAGGACTCCTGTTGACGATTATTGTCACTTTGTTTTAAAGGAGTCAATCTTTCATTATCAAAAAACAAAAATGTGTAGAATTAAAAGATGAAAAAGCTTGTACTTTTTATTTAAATCTCGACATAATTATTGATAACAGATTAAATTGTAACAAAATTTCTGTTGTGGCCTTTAAGAGCCTGTCTCAGTAAAAAATCATGCAAAAGGTGATTTATTATCGTAGGTTTTAACAATTTTTTGGCTAGTTATTCATCTTGGACCACTTTAGCGAAAAATATCAACTTTGAGCCTGTTCATGAGAAAACCATGCAAAATCGTCCAATAGCAATGTTTTCATTTTTGTTAAAGGTGAAGTGCAACTGAAAGACCATCCTATGAGACTTATTCAGGCAAAAGTTTTTCTTGGAAAAATCAAAGATGGCTGCCCTACAGGCCTTAATAGCTATATATAGCATTCATCTGATTTTCAGTGATTTCAATAAAACAAATTATGAAAATAAGACATTTTCATTGTGATTTGTTTAGTTTACGTATATTTAATGACAATTGTAACAATATTTTTTGATAAAAGCGATGTTTTGTCTTTCAAATCCAGTGCAATTTTCGTAATTCCTAATTTTGGTTCCTCTGGTACCTTTAGGTAGGACTTTGGCAGTATTCCAGACTGTTCAAAAATGTTCATTGATAGTCAAACCCTTCATTAATGAAAAATAGACCCTTAAAGTTGGTAATTTCTGTACATTTCATCAAAATACACAGATATTCCCATCTTTCACCCCTAATCCCCAAGTATATGTCTTTCCTGACCCTTAAATTGTACTTGTATTGTGATCATCTGTTGTATCACATGTTCTAAATGTATTTTGTTTCAAAGCAAACACATTCAGATTTTTAAACTGATTCCCTAAAAATTTGATTTTATGTAAAATTATTAAAACATGGCGTTGTTTTCTGGGGCTGTGGCTAAGTCAAAATTTAAAATCCCAGCTCGGCATTTTGATATGTTTGTTCTGATATGTTATTGTTTTTGAATTTCTAAAAAATAAGGATAAAAAAGCGTTACCTTGGACAATAAGTATCCTTAGAAATAACAAATTTCAGCATTTTAGAGCAGTCTGGAATATTGTGCAAGTCCTTCCTGGGGGTACCAGAGGAACTAAAATTATGAATTACGAAAATTGCACTTTTTTGAAAGACAAAACATCACTATTTCAAAAAATATTGATACAATCTTAATTCCATCTTTGTAAACCAAAAAAAAATCACAATGAAAATGTCTATTTTTTTATATAAAATATGATTGAAATAACCGATAAATCAGATGAAAGCTATATATAGCTATTGAGGCCTGTAGGGTGGCCATCTTGAATTTTTCCAAAAAATAAATTGGCCTGAAAAAGTCTTATAGGATGGTCTTTCAGTTGCAATATACCTTTTACATAATTAAAAACTTTGCTACTGGACAGAATTTACAATTTTGCATGGTTTTCTCATGAACAGGCTCGTGTTTTGGTATTTGTAATCTTTAAAAGTGAAGTTGGTCCATTAGACTATCTGCAAATTGACATTAAAAATTTTGACGGGAAAATTTCCCGAACTTTTTTCATACACAACTGAACCAATTTTCTTGGCCTCTTTACTCAAAAGTTCGGAAGGGTTTGTTGTAAAAATTGTTGATTTTTTCTGAAAAAGAAGGCTATTCTAGTTGAATTTCAATAAAAATATCAGTCGGATACTTAAAGTGATATTTTTGGTTGGTTTGTTAAGAAAAAAAATTGGCGGGACTTTTTCCCGTACTTATTTTCATACACAATGTAACCAAATTTGTATTGTGTACTAAATTAGAACTAATGTATCGATTGGGCTAAAATTTAATTTACATTCATTTCTCATCATAAAGATCAAATTCTGATAAAAAGAACCAGTTTTCAAAAATATGCATCTGCCACTATTTTTGAGTTTTGCATGATTCTTACAGAGACGGCTACTTAAAAGCATAAACATACAATGTATCATTATTAACAGATGGGAGTGCCGAATTCTGAAGCCTCGGCTTGACTTAAGGTTGATAATTGGAAAAAAATCTTAAAATAAGCAAGTTTGTTAACTTTAATATAACGTTATATCTTTGAGTAAAATTAGTGTCAATCGAGCTTCAATCGTTAGTTTACTGTTAAATTTTACCACTGTGGTATCAATATTATTTATGTGATACCATTTTGAGTCACAAAATGTCATACAAAACAAAACAAATTTTATAATGATCAATATGCTGCAGACTTCAGAACCACTATTTTAACAGACGGATATCTGATCAAAAACCATAACAATGGAAAATGATGATTTTTCATGACATTTCATGCTTTTTCTGTCAGAACTATATTTGTTTAAATTCCATGAAAATTTTGAACCGTCACACCTGGTAAGCCTTAACTGGAGGAGTTCACGAGAGATGAGCAAAATTTACCAAGATTCACGTAGAATCGGTTTTGGTAAGGCATTTAAATGAGATATGTTTTGTCCAGTTAAGAAAAAAGTAAACAAGTTGGGATTCTGTTTTGTATCGGTTTTCTATTTTTATGATTTAAATTATCGCATCGAAACACAAATATTTACCAAAACCATTTTTATGTGAACCCACCTTACTAGGGGTGACCGTCTGTACAGATTATTTTGTATGTCCCGATTCTAAACTCGGTTTAATTCCTTTTTTTACATTTGTCAAATTTTGTGTCGTTTGAAATAACGAAAATTGCAAAAATCTACAAAATCAGTGGTAGAAATTGTGTACAACAATGACAATTTTTCGCTTTAATTTACCTAATTCTTAAAAATTAAGTCGATATAGATGTTTTGAATTTTTTCAAGAACACATTTACAATTCAGGATTTGAAGTTACTCGCATTTATCTTGAGTTTCTCGACCAGTTTCCTTGGAGTCTTCATGTTAAACCGCGCCGTTTTTTGACAAAAAATAGTCAAAAGTCATAAAAAATCAAGTCATGATTTTTCATGATCTTAGAAAATGGTGATTTTTCATGACTTTTTAACATCTTCTAGTCATGAAAATCCACCACGAAAGTGTTATCAAAAGATCACGGATTTTCATGATCTTGTTGTCATGGTTTTTCATTTCAATTTATTTATATAAATGTCGTGAAAAAATATCATTTTCGAAGGTCATGGTTTTTCATAAGATATCTGACTGTTTAAGGATCAAAAACTGGCTCTTTTTTATGAAACAATAAAAAAATGTGTCCACAAAAATGAATTAATTCACTTTATATGCCACCACATATTTTAACTGGGAAGTGAACATTTAAAGGTTTTGCGTTGATATGTAACACTAAATTACAGCCAGGAATCATAACGTTAATCTGACATTAAAACACATTTACTGTACAAGAAATGCCAAGATAGCAAAGACTTTCAGGAAAAAAAAACCAATTAAATTGATGACAGCAGCTAGTATGTCTATCGTAGACTTGCTTTTTTGTTTTGTTCACACATTTCGTTATGCATGGTGTTATATAAACAATAAACAATCATCGATTTGGTGAAATTTAAATCTCATTTAGTTCAAGGAACTAAATAAATAGGACACTACAGATTTTAGAAGACATTATAAATCAAATCTACACCAAGTAAGGCTTATAAGTACTAAGCTTAGAATCATAAACTTTCCATTCGTCAACTTCAATTTTTTTGTGAAGCAGAATTCCGTAAACTCCAACATATGTACTTGACGTGTCCAAACTACTAAATGTTTTCAGAATTTGCTATAAATAGTACTTTTGATTAATTTTTACAGTTTTAAGGATATTCGCTACTATAATTGAAAATTAAAAGTTTTAAAATTTTATACCTTAAATGAAAAGATAATAAAAGGTTTAATTCAGCCCAAAATGATAGGTTCGTTACGTCATTTTCAAGATAATTGACGTTAAAGTTTTGGCGGGAAAACGTTTTAGTATAAACATATTTATTAAATAAAGAAAAGACATTGTACAACATAATATATAGTACAAGATGAATGTTTCAACACATATTATAAAAGGATTCAGAAACAAGCAAGAATGCTTATGTTAATCTGTCTCCTTAATACACATATTAACAACAATCTATACAATCAAGGTACACATACAATAACTTATAGACAATATGAAGAAGTGCAAAGATACAATAAAGGAAAACGTTTTCTCTGACTTTTTTATAGGTTAAACATTAGCATTATTTAGCTGTTAAAACCCATGACAGAATAAATAGGATATGATAAAATTTTGTCTGTGAGCTCTTTATTACATATTAAAGACAGTAATTACAAGAAAATAATGGGTTCGTGGGCAAAACAATTGACCCTATTTCGATGGTAAAATACAGAGGATTCCGAAAAAAAATGACAGAAATACCAAAACAAGACCAGAGAGCATTCTTAAAAGTAAAGTAAAAATACAATGTCATATGAAATTCATGAATTTCATGCAGTTCTGGGGAAAGAAACGCATTATATAACCATTACATATAATCTAATAAAAAGCTACGCCGTGCACAGCATGATACGACTGGAAAACGTTGAAAGAAGCAAAGGTGTACCAAAGGGGTAATCAAATATCATTATACTGAAAAGAAAAAGACAAAACCGGTAGACAAAAAAAAACATTACAACTTAACTTATCATACAGAAACAAAACATAGACAACTCCATAACATTAAATTGCGGTTGTGTAAAATATAAAAAATAATCACCATTATATTTAAACATTACGATTTGAGATATTTCAAGTTCTCCTAGTGAGAAGCGAAATTCCAAATCACACTGAAAAAGTTAATGCAAGTTGGAATTCTATTTTGTAATATAACAAAATGGAATTCCATATTCCTCTAACATGTCTAAGGCGATTCTGAATACTCTAGATTCATAGATACATGTAACATATAAATTTGTACACGTTATGTCCAATTGCTGATGAATAAGGATCTAATAAGGTACATCTGTACACAATAAAAAAGGCCAGAGTCCATGCTATGCTCTCGCCCATGCTTATGGTTTTGCCACCTTATAGAAGAAGAAACATATGTTAATACAGGAATTTTATATTGTAAAGTCCGAATGTAACATGCATGTACGTGTATTTACGTTATCGTAATTATGAATATTCAATATATATTTTTAAAGATTGCATTGATCAGTAAAAAATACTTATTTGAACACATACTATTTAAATAGTCCATTTATTATTTAAATCAAAGCGCTAAAGCGTTTAAAGGCAAGCGAAATATATAAGAACTATAATAGATTTATTCTCTGTTAAAGTATATTGTTCAAAATATTTGCGAATTATTAATTTTGGTGAGCGAAGAAGAAATTAAAAGTTAATGAACACAATTGCACACACAAGACAGGTATCGTGTAAAAAAGTTATCGATTGAAACACCCCTTCGATTAAAATGCACTCGTCCCAACGATGTGTATTTTGTACTGATTTTATGAATGGTGGAGCTAGAATCTGAATCCATGCATTGACCAATCAAATGCGAGAAATATTTATATGAACCAATCAAGTAATAGATTAATACATAATGTATATTCTATCGCCTTTAACTAAAAAGTTCGTCATGTAAGATGCAAAGGAATAAATAAAACTATTGCTGGTCATATAAAATGCCAATAAAAATAAATAATTATAGAAGTGTATATCATGTTAAGAAATATTGAAAAGTAATATAGAAAATAAAGCATTTTATTCCAGACTGGATGCAGGAAAATCACTCTGTCTAGACAGAAAAAAAACCGCGAAAATCATCACTACTCTATAGACTCCATAAGGCTTCGCTGGCGCTTGCCTAAAAATCACTTTTTATTACATATGTAACAGGTGCCGTAGTAAATTAACAAGTACAAAAGGTGCATCGCTGAATTAAATGTTCTTTTTATAATTTTCGATAAATAATCATCTTCATTTCTAAAAGAGGGCTCCAAAGTAAAATATTTCTGTCCGTCTGTCATATCTGTACAACGCATTAAATTAAAATAAAGGTATAATATAAACTATAAAGTTATCAATCTTTCATTGTATGATATGTTTACAAAATCCATTTGAAAAACATAATATAAAATATAAAATATAAATGATCGTATCAAGCAATAATTATTAATCAAAGTCAGAACAGATGCCCGAACATGAAAGACGGACATGTCATTATTTGTAATTACTATTTTATATTTCAAAAAATTGCGACACGGTATTCTCAATTCTGACGTAGATAGAACAGCAAAACAGTTCCGGGACATTTTAAAGTGCAGAAATTATAAACAGTTATTTCATCACTAAAATACAGATCCGTGCAGGCATAGTAGTCAGTTTGTATTCTGGTACCGATTGAAGCAATCCCAGAGTTCATACTTGGTTGAGGTATGTCTATAGTCATTTAAATCAAAATTACTTTGATATTTTTACTTTTTTTATTTTGAACAAAATTTTATTTCTTCAAACTGATAAGAAGAAAATACTTATTAATTATTCATTTCCGAAACGGTAGAAAAGTATCCAATGTTACTTGGTGTTGATGGAAATGTGTTACGGTAGCAAGAAGTCATTTGCATTACGCAATATTTGTTATTTTCTTTTATTACAGTAACAATAGCTTCATAGACATCAACATGAAACTTGTGAGGAGCTATATATCCATCACTTGCATAGTTTTTGTCAGTGCAATGTGTCCATGGCCACCGCATTTCATTCGTAAGTATAAAAGAAGATCGGTGTACCAATGGGACTATTGAATGTCGTGTAAAATTGGTAAACGAAATATCATCGCAAAAAATATACCTCTCAATAACAGAAAAACAAATATGCAACAAACAGCAATCAGCGACGTGAACGCTATTGCAAGTCAAGCTCAAAGATAAATGTCATTAACACTATTTTTTTGGCATGCTTTTTTTCTGTGAGTCCATTTGTTTTCTCAGATCACTATGTTTTTCACTATGATTTTTTTTTCTTTTTGGTCACTATATTGTTCTGTATATAAAAACTAAACTCGTCACAATATCCCATTTGATGCAAACCGTTAAATTTATCATTAGATGGACGGAAACCTATCAATACAACGTTACTATCCTACACCGATCTTGAATTGGTCAACCACTTCATGAATGGCGGCCATTATAGACCTGACAATTGCACTGCTAAACAACGCGTTACAATACTGGTCCCGTACCGAGACAGAGAGTCACAGTTACGGACATTCCTACTAAATGTTATTCCCGCTCTATAAAATAAATCTATCATATTTTGTTGTTTTAAAGATTGAAATTTTTTGTCATGGAATATGTTATATTATACATGTTATACTTCTATGAAAATTTTTCTTTTGAATCACGTAGACGACATCATGTAATAGTTGATCAAAAAGGTCGCAGCGTAAGGTCACCAGTAGTCTTGAACACCTATGCGCTTATCATTACAATGATAACTGTCTATATTGGCTCCATTACACGCCTCCGCAGTTTTAGAATTTTACATGAACGTCGATGGTTTTGTGCTTACATGTTTTATTTCTAAACAATAAAAAATCGTCTAGACTAAGTCATTAAATTCTATTCTCGGACGTCTACCAGTTTTTTCAACTTGTTTATGTTTTTTGGAGTTAAAAATAGGGACATACTTGATTACAGAATCGTGTATTTTCGACCAATCTGACCCTTTTTAAAGAACTAATTATCGAAACAAAAGAACGACCAATGAAACGTGAAGTTTTCAAAGTTGGTTTGATTTAGCTTAAAGAGATCCCTGTAATCAAAACATGTAATGCAAACACATAGCAATGGATGAAAAGGAAACGGTCGCCACCTAGTGGTTACGAAAAATCAATGGGTGTTTTCCCAGATTCATACCTGTAAAAGTATGGATTCGAGACTAGGTTGCCAGTTCCTGAAATTTTCCAAGTGAGGTTTTATCGCATATTAACTACGGTCATATTTGTATATTTTTACGCTACCATGTTTTTTCGTATTAGTAGTTTATTTTTATAAAATTTTGACATTTTGACATGGCAGCAGTTTAAAGAACTTGACAATAATGCAATGGTTGAATATATATCACTTACATGTAACATACATGGGAAACAGAAAATACTTGGGATCTGTAAAACCTCAAGACTAAGTGTTAATCTTCATGATTATTTCTGTATTTATTATTTTTATGTAATAGGATGGGAAAGCCCTTTTCAATAAAGGATTGCTGGTTAACATCGGCTACTTAGAATCTATGCAAGATTGGGATTATGACTGTCTAGTTATTCATGATGTCGACTTACTTCCGGTGGATGAGAGGAACCTTTACATCTGCTCAGAGAATCCTGTACATATGTGTGGGAAAGCACAGCCTTTAGCCAAGTAAGGTTACTAATAACAACTACGCAGGGTTAAGATCCCGTAAAGGGGATAACTTAGGGTGACGACTAGTAACAAGGACGCAAACTTCAACGTTGGCTACGTGTTATAGCAAGCTTTAACTGATTGTTGATATCCTTTTTAATGCGTTCATTCTCGTTGAGATTATGGAAATTTGCTGATTTAGATAAGTCTCAATATGTGTAAATGGTTTCATTTATTTAAACTCATTCAAAAGAAATGCATTTCTAAACAAGTATATTGTACACCAACTGTATTTTAATAAAATAAAATAAAACAATTTTTGAATAAAACAAGGCAATTAATTCATTTGCAAATTGATCGAAAATTTACAAATATGTGAAGTGAAGATTCAGGTTAAGCTGGTTAACCATTTTTCATTGTTTTATTTTGAAATAAATTGCAAAACATTAATTTGGAGAACAAAATGAATTCGTACAATTTTTCTGAGACAAAATTTTAGGATAATTTCTTGGCCTATTGTAATTTGAGAAAAAAGTTAACCTACATATTTCAAATGCAAGCCTAGATAAATAGTCCAACCAAGCAAAAGAGTCTACATCCGATATGAATATGTAAAAAAAATTGCAATTTCGAATTCGTGATTATTCTAGGGGTCACATGTGCATACTTACCATCAGATCCAAATATCCATATTTATGACGATACATATGTGCTACAATAAGAGCCTGTGTTATTGAAATTCATTAATTTACTTCTAAATTTTTACTTTTTTCTATCAATTACAGACCTCTGTATGCACAATATATAGGAGGGGTGATCAATTTTACCCCACAACAGTTTGAGACCATCAATGGGTTTTCTAACTTGTATCAAGGTTGGGGATGTGAGGATGACGACTGTTTTAGAAGGTACCAATTGGATGGTTTTATGTGCTATTATTTAAGGCCTTTGGGTGGTGTGGAACATTTATTGGCCATACACATTTTTAAAAATCTATCTGAAGTTCACTTTAATACAATTAAAATAGTATATCTTCCACGATGTTCCAGGAAATAAGAAACATCACAGACACATACAATTATGTTTTCCAATTTACTTTGTAATTTATTTTAGAGGATTCAATGTTTTCACATCACATATAACATGTATTATAGTTAACTAAGGTTTTCTAAAGAAATTTGTTTGAAATCAACAGCATATCAAATCAGAGAGCAAATAGGTTTATTCCAGTGTTTTTTCTTTGCTAAATAAAGGTAATAACAAAACTACCGAACTTTATTGATCAATCTCATAGTCCAGAAAAAATGAAACAAAACGAATCAGTCATACCGGAGAATTAGTGGATCGCAATGGTCCTGACTTGGTACATCTTCGCTAGCCAAGGGTTACGATCCGCTATCTCTCATCTTCACGTGAAGATGAGAGGTAGTGGATCGTAACCCTTGGCTAGCGAAGATGGACTTGGTACAGGCATTTTAAACGAAATGGCGGTTAAACCAGGTTTTATGGCGCCAAACCTTCCTCTACCATTGCGATCTTAGGATCCGGTAATGACCATAGAACACAACATTGTTGTAAGACACAATAGGGATATTGGGGTGATCATCTCAGTACAGCAGACCAGTCAAACACTAACTAAAACAATTAACCACCATATCTTTTAACTCAATTTTGAACTTTTCTACTAGTGGCTGATAACGCAGAAAGAATTTTTTTGGGATCGTATGAGACGTATTTTCTTATAGCCCTGCTCCAAAAGTCGGTCACGAAGAAATCGGTGTCTGATCAAAAAATCTGTGAAATGTGTGCAAGCTCCGACATATCGAATAAGTTGTGAAATATAAACACCGTATGCAGGGGAAGTAGGTATATTGCTCTGTAGATTAGGAAAATTAACAATTTGAAAATTAAAATCGTCTCTTTTATCGTAAATTTTTGTACTGAGATGACCACCTGGGTCAAATTCGAGGTGCAAATCCAAGAAAGACGTGAAGCAATTTGATCGGTGGTCTCTTTAATCTCCAATTCTGGAGGATATATTGAAGGAATCCATCTACCATATGATGTGTTATTGACAGAAAGTACATCATCAATATATCTAAATGTAAGATTAAATGACCTTGCCTCTTTCATCCTTTTGTTCTTAACGAGTCCCTGAAGAAATTCAGTCTCGTAAGAGTATAAAAACAAATCGCCGAGGAGAGGAGCACAGTTTGTGCCCATTGGAATGCCGATTTGTTGTTGAAAAATCTCTCCTTCGAAAGTGACAAATGTGCAAGCTCTGACATATCGAATAAGTTGTGAAATATAAACACCGTATGCAGGGGAAGTAGGTATATTGCTCTGTAGATTAGGAAAATTAATAATTTGAAAATTAAAATCGTCTCTTTTATCGTAATTTTTTGTACTGAGATGACCACCTGGGTCAAATTCGAGGTGCAAATCCAAGAAAGACGTGAAGCAATTTGATCGGTGGTCTCTTTAATCTCCAATTCTGGAGGATACTGTATATTGAAGGAATCCATTTACCAAATAAAGTGTTATTGACAGAAAGTACATCATCAATATATCTGAATGTAAGATTAAATGACCTTGCCTCTTTCATCTTCTTTTTCTTTACGTGCCCCTGAAGAAATTCAGTCTCGTAAGAGTATAAAAACAAATCGGCGAGGAGAGGAGCACAGTTTGTGCCCATTGGAATGCCGATTTGTTGTTGAAAAATCTCTCCTTCGAAAGTGGCAAATTTGTTGTCAATGAGAAAATCACGCATATTGCAAACTTGTTCCAGTGTGTAACAAATTTTATCTTTGAAAGATGTTTTGGAAAAGAATGTAGAATTATAACCCAAAACAACAAAATTCCTAGAGTTTGAAAAGGCTTTTTGAGAAGCTTTTTTCAGGCGACATTTTAGTTTTTCGTGTAGCAAGGTAGTGTATAAAGTTGAAAAATTTAACGTTTTCAAAGAATGAACCTCAGAAAATGATCTAGTTTTTAAATGATCTAACAAATCTTTTGAGTTCTTCAAAATCCATATATGGTTGATTCCACTACGATTATAACTAGTGTCGCAGTATGCTTGTTGACCTTTTTTGACAGCAGACAAGATTTTAGAAATTTTAATGTAAATAATGTTGTCTATAAAATGTCTATGCTTGGATTGCCTCATTTCTGTTTGCTATATTCCTTCTAGTGAGTCTAAATTATACCTTTAGTACAACATTTTAAAAATGTGTTCTAATGTGCATTTGCCTTTTTTTCAAGAATCATTATGGCTGGCTACACAGTTAACAGGCCTAACTTAGACGTGTCACATTGTGGACGCGTTAGACATGATCTCTCGCCCAGGATAAACGACAGGTAAATCTTTAAGGGGTTCAAAACATGTAACAGATAATGGATTTAATAATTGAAGGTCGCAATTATTTAAGCTTGATATTGTTAGTAGAACTTACTGGATGTACCAAAAGTATGACAACTTTCAATCAGAAATAAAATTCAAATAATTCATATTTTTTTTAAAATAATAGATGTAATGCATTTTTCAAAGTATGATATTTATTTGAAAAGAATGCGTGCTATTATATTCAAAATTATATTTTTTATTTGGTCGATATCAAGGTCAAAATGGTGTTATAGCTAACTTGAATGAACAGATTGAAAACGAACAAAGTGAAAGAAACTACAACAAAAATTACACAAAAAACAAAACAATGATAAAACAAACATAAACTAAAACAAAGTTACTTTTTTCTTGTCACTGAATAAAGATGCAACTTCTGTCAGACTAAAACATACATGTATTTCTATGAAAGATTTCTCACTTAGCATAAACAAATAATAATTTAAATGGGGTTTATTTTTTGCATTTTAGATGTGAAATATTTCTACGTTATGCTCGATACTGGAAGTATGATGGACTAAAAAGTATCGATTACAAACTTGTCGACAAAAAAAGTACCGAACTGTACAAGTGGATTCTGGCAGATATTGATACAAACAAAATAAGAAAGGTATATACACGGGTTTTAATTAATATATAATTTTATATACTCAAATAAAAATCTTTGTTGTGATTCACGGAGACGATGTTACATGACATGTAACCAGCTGATGTGTCATCCCGTCACCGTAAGGTCTACGTTAATAAGATTTTCCACATGACGTCTTATATTTTTTTAATGTTTTTGTGCATATTATACCAATATTCAATAGATTATAATAGTAATCACCCTACTAGCTGTGCAACCCAGAGCTTCTTTCCCTCTTGGGGTTAGGTCTAAAGTCTAAAGTTCAAAATTGTCTAAACCCTAAGGTTCTTCCTACCCCAGACATAGGTTGAATATCTTAGTAATAATTTGGTTCCCCAGTTTGGTATTTTTGGTTATACTGTTCTATGCTCTTCATATTCATACAGTGTTTGGCATTTTCAATATTTTTGGTAGAGCGTTTCTGATGAGTCTTGAATAGACGAAACGCGCGTCAGGCGTAGCAAAATTTACTGTCTGGAACTTTGTTGTCATTTGTATTCCTGGAACATCGTGGAAGTTATACTATTTTAATTGTATTAAAGTGAACTAGTGCTTCAGATAGATTTTTAAAAATGTGTATGGCCAATAAATGTTCCACACCATCCAAAGGCCTTAAATAATAGCACATAAAACCATCCGATTGATACCTTCTAAAACAGTCGTCATCCTCACATCCCCAACCTTGATACAAGTTAGAAAACCCATTGATGGCCTCAAACTGTTTATTTTCTATTGTCTGTTTCTGTGATGTTTCTAATCTACCGCAGACATAGGTTGATCATCTAAGTAATAATTTGGTTCCCAAGTTTGGTATTTTTGGTTTTACTGATCTATGCTCTTCATAATCCTATAGTGTTTGGCATTTTCAATATTTTTGGTAGAGCGCCTCTGATGAGTCTTGAATAGACGAAACGCGCGTCAGGCGTAGCAAACTTTATTGTCTGGAACTTTGTTGTCATTTGTATTTCGAACACACGTGAAGGTTAGCACTATTGGTGGAGTTTAAATTCCCCGAGGTTAGCCCGCTCCGGCACCAACACTTTTGAGTTGGAGAATACATCAAAGCTTTAAATTATCCGTCTTAATTTCGAAATTGTCTAAACCCTAAGGTTCTTCCTACCCCAGACATAGGTTGAATATCTTAGTAATAATTTGGTTCACCAGTTTGGTATTTTTGGTTATACTGTTCTATGCTCTTCATATTCATACAGTGTTTGGCATTTTCAATATTTTTGGTAGAGCGCCTCTGATGAGTCTTGAATAGACGAAACGCGCGTCAGGCGTAGCAAAATTTATTGTCTGGAACTTTGTTGTCATTTGTATTCCCAACGTGAGGTAATCCGCGGACAATCTCTCGAGTTACCTTACTTTCTCAGGGAAAATCATCTTGGTCACACACGTCTAGACTAGAATGAGAACTGTATACTGTTGGATCAAAGAAACACTATTTATACAATTTCGATACATAATCAATCTATTTTATTCCGACAAAACTAGTACTTGGCATTCAAAAAATGGGTTATTACAAGTGTATGAAAAAAAATCGCTATTTTGTTTCAGAAAAAAGCCACAAATATATTGCTTTGAAATGTGTATTATTTGTTTTTTTTGGGGGTTAATTGTATATCTCTTGATGTCTTAAATACAATGTTTGGAAAACATAGCTTTTTGGGAGACATATTTCCTACTTTATAGTGCTGGCAACTAAAACGGCATTCAAATTAAAAAAAAAACTACAGAAATTGCAATGTTCACCACTCAAACAATTAGATCGGTACCCTTTTACCTTTCCTTTAGAACAATTATGTTTCATTTGGTGCTTGAAAATGTTTTAATTTAACATGCATTCATAATGCTTAAAATAAGGGTTCTCTTAGACAGTATTCTTTTCTGTTGTGTGATGTAGGTCATTACTTAATATTTCCATCATGTTTCCTACATGTATGACATGTGTAAATATTAACATTTATTTGTTCGTGATTATTATATCATATAGAATAAAAATTGATATTTTGTAGGGGTGCGATATAGGGTATGCGATATAGGGGGTGCGATATAGGGTAAGAGGTGCGATATAGGGGGTGCGATATAGGGTATGCGATATAGGTAATGTGCTTTGTCCTATAATGCATATTATAAAAGACTATATTTATACTTAAATATATGATATATTTAAAATTATATTTTTCATTTGGTCGATATCAAGGTCAAAATGGTGTTATAACTACCTTAAATGAACAGACTGAAAACGAACAAAGTGAAAGAAACTACAACTGCAAAAATTACACAAAAACAAAACAATGATAAAACAAACAAAAACTAAAACAAGGTTACTTTTTTCTTGTCACTGAATAAAGATGCAACTTCTGTCAGACTAAAACATACATGTATTTCTATGAAAGATTCCTCACTTCGCATAAACAATTATAATTCAAAAGGGGTATATTTTTTTGAATTTTAGATGTGAAATATTTCTACGTTATGCTCGATACTGGAAGTATGATGGACTAAATAGTATCGATTACAAAATAATGGACAGTGAACATGCAACATAAACTGACTAACAATACAATTGAATGGAATAATAAGCTAAGACAAAATTTAGAAAAAAATATAATTGTGTTTTTTGTTCCATATCAAAATATGCATATATTTGATTCTCACTTAAAGTTTGGAATTTAATTTGTCCCCAACATTTATTAAAAATTCTGCTATGAAGGTTTCGATTATTACAACAAAGACATATATAATACTAAGCGATCATTTCAAACCGAAAACACTCCTTCCATATATCTGACTGAAGTCTTTCAAAGCAAATACAATCTGTTTTATCTTTTTCTATACTTTTTCAAGAATTTTAAAGACCGTACACAAGGATTGGCTGTTCTTCCGGTTACCCTTCCTTGGAGCCCAGTTGAAGATTACTGTAAAATGGTTTTAATGGAGAAAATTTTCAATTTTCCAAAAACAAGAATGTGTATATCAAAAAATAAAAGATGAAATTGAAAAATCGATCTGCTGTTTATTTACATGAATAGAGTAAACACCAACACTTTGGAGACACAAACAGGAGGAGTCTAGCATGATATCTTAGCCTTATGACATACAGGGACTGTCTACTCTTCTGGAGCGCCTGAGTACACTCTCTTCACGACAAGAGTTTGCATTGTTGATTTACGTTCAGTTGTTTTCTTTGTTTTGTGTTTCTTGTGATTTTGTCGTGGCCCTTTCGGAATCTTAACACTCGAATGCCCCATTGGTGCTTTGCAAATTCATACAAATTGTCACATCAAGCCAGTCTGTTTAACTTCAGATTATGTTCCTGTACATGTTTGGTATCGATTTTTTAAGGAGTAAACTCAGAAGCAGCAGCAAAACATTTGAACATGTTGAAGGTCAAAAAACAAATTAATGGAAAGTGCTCATAGCCCAAAGTTTTCAACAAGGAAGCCAAATCCAGCACCGAAGATATCGACCATGTGCAGTACATTTTGTTCACGTGAAATTCACGCGAAATGAGGATTAACGAGAACTTCACGTGAATTTCACGTTAAACGAACAATTTAACGTGAATTATTTGTAAAATTCGACCAATTTCTGCACAATGAAATATTTTGTATGGTAGATCCCGACAAAAAATAATTATTATGTTAGTTTTCTTGAGGACAAGGAACTATTTCGCCAAATGGCCCTGGGAGCCATGTTGGACCACCAAGTAGAAAGTGCTCTTTTGTTTGATTTCTACAAAATTATTTGTTTATATAGAACAAGTTATATACATTGCCTATAAAGTCTGCTGTTCGGTACATCTTTTAATTATTTCAAAAAGATGCCACTATTAGGCCCCCGAAGCCCATTTTAGCCATGTGCTAAAATGGCCAATTCTCCATTTTTGTATTACAGTTACATGTTAGGGATGACCGAAAGCAAAGTTACAAGAAGCAAAGGTGTACCGAAGGGGCAATCAGTATAATAAAACCGTAAAGACAAGGACAAAACCGGCAGACAAAAAATCATCACAACAAAACAAACCACATAACAACATAAAACACACACATACATAACGACAAAACCGCATTCAGCAACGCGAACTCAAATCGAAACGAGAGTGAACTCAGGTGCTCCGGAAGAGTATATGTTTTTGTACAGACCATATATCAGTCTTTTGGAAAGATATCCCATATTAATAGTCCAACCCTTCATTCAAGTAAAATAGTCCCCTGAAGTTGGTCATTTCTGTATATTTCATCAAAATACACAGATATTCCCATCTTTCACCCTTAATCCCCAAGTATATGTCTTTATATTGTGATCATCTGTTGTGTCAAATGTTCTATATGTATTTTGTTTCATAGCAAACACATTCAGAGTTTTAAACTGAATCCTCCAAAAAGTGGATTTTATGTAGAATTATCAAAACATTTCATTGTTTCCCGGGGCTGTGGCTAAGTCAAAATGTAAAGTCCCAGCTTGGCTTTTTGATATGTTTGTCTTGATATGTTATTGTTTTTGAATTTTACTAAAAGATTAGGATCATTTTTGAACAGTCTAGAATACTGCCCAAGTCCTACCTAAAGGTACCAGAGGAACCCAAATTATGAATTGCACTGTATTTGAAAGACAACATCACTATTTCAAAAAATATTGTTACAATTGTCATTCAATATACGTAAACTAAAAAACCACAATGTAAATGACTCATTTTCATTAAAAAAAAGATACTGAAATCACTGAAAAAACAGATGAATGCTATATTTAGCTATTAAGGCCTGTAGGGCGGCAATCTTTGTTTTTGTAGGATGAAAATTGCCTGAATAAGTCTTATAGGATGGTCTTTCATTTGCACTATACGTTTTACAAAAATGAAAACATTGCTATTGGACGATTTTGCATGGTTTTCTCATGAACAGGCTCGTTAAAACATAATTATGAAACTCGCATGAATTTCACGTTAACTTTAACACGTGAATTTCACATGAAAAATCTAAAAAATAAGAATTTTTTTCCGAAATATTTATAGAATTCACGAAAGTTATAGAACATTAAAAATGTTGAGAACATTTTTTCACGTGAAATTCACTTGAACTTTTACACGTGATATTCATGTGAATTTAACATTAAATTGTTCGATTAACGTGAAATTCGCGTTAAATTTTTCACGTGAATTCAACGTTAATTTCATGTGAATTTAACGTGAACAAAATTTCCCTGTGTAAAAGGAGCGAAACCTGTTTTGGTTGTAAGACAATCTTGACAAAAATCCAGCCATACAAATAGATGGACAAATTACATGAGATAACATATTAGCAATCTATCCACCTTTATACACACGTGAACAAATATTATAACAGAACATCAAAAATGATTCTTATAGAACAAAAAACCTGTTCCAACCCACTATTTCTTTAGAAATGTCTGTACCGAGTCAGTACAACTGCAACCTTAATTTCTCAGATATGTCACGTGAAATGTGACTTTGTTGTATAATAATTTGAAAATTCTTAACTTAACTTCAGTCAGCACACACACATTATTACACAGGGAAACTTTATTCACGTGAAATTCACATTAAATTAACGTGAAAAACTTAACGTTCACGTTAAACGAGCTATTTTAATGTTAAATTCACGCGAATTCACGTGAAAAAGTTCACGTGAACAAAATTTCGCTGTGTTTGTATAAAACGTAAAAAAGCATAGTGATTTTTTTTATGGATTTTACAATAAACATAACAAAGTATACATGCATGCATTATGTGTATACATGTAACAATTTTAAATTCAACTATATAATATAATACCAGTCATGCAATATGTCGCCTTTCTACTCCAATCATCATAGGTCTTTTATAGTTTTACTGTCAGTGATGCCTGGGGATATGAAACTGTTGTCATCTTGATCACGTGACAAGATGGACATCCAATCAGTATTGTTCATTAAGGTAGATGCATTATTTGAAATATCGAGTAGAGTTGAGGATTTGGAAGGCGTTCTGGTGTTAGAGCATGGGTAGCCATTGCGACACAGATAGTCGACTACATAATTGGGTTTTAGTTCCTGTAGTTTTCTCAGGTAATGGAGAGCCGTGGCTTTCGATGCTGACCTTGACATCAAATGTGTGTAAAGAACTCTTGGAGATAAACCTGGGTAAAGCTGGCAGGTCACAGGCCGTGTTCCATAAAACTAAGGTAAAAGTGCGATAAGATTGATAAGTTACTTTGAAATTTGGTTTATCCAACCACAAAAACATAAATAAAATTACAGTGAATAATATAATTTTAAAAATCAAACAATTTAGACATCTTTGGATGCAGCATTGTCATTATCTTGGTTTCCGTTGGTAATTTATATACATATGCTTTTTCGCAATCGTGTATAGCTTTGGTTAAAATACATCTGTTATCCACTTTGTTGCTACCCTTTAGAATGCCGTCTTAAGCCACTTGTTGTATACATGTATCAATGAGGTATAATCACAGATAAAAAAAATTAAAGAGAGAGACGACAAACGCTGACAAAGCAACAAACCTGACTAGCAGTAGCTACATTGTAAACTTGCGAAAAGATGGAGCTTGAACTTGAGAGGTCAGAGGGAATAAGTTTCTGGTCTTTACAACCATTCATTTTTATCCCAATACAACATTTATCCAGCTCTGTCCAAGTTGTAACATTGTCAACCGAAAGATTAAAGTGATTAACTGAAAAATTACTAAACTAGATGCTCCCAGGAGCCTGAATCGCTCACCTGGTCCTTAAGGCATAATGGTCTCTTCTTTAATGGGTCAAGTCCCAACTTAGACACAACGGAGACTTTCCTGAGGCTAAATGAGCTGAACATTAAAGCAAGCCCCACCTTTTTTCTATCTGCAATAGTTTTCATTCAATAGGGCAAAAAACATGAAAAAACAGTATTTTTGACCTTAAAAGGGCCATTACTCCTATAAGGGCTTATCTGACAACTTCATCCCTAATGGGACTTTTGTAAAGCTTAATGAGCTAAACATTTAAGCAAGCAACACCTTTTCAATAGTTTTCATTCTATATGGCAAAAACATGAAAAAAACGCTATTTTTGACCTCAAAAGGGCATAACCCCTATTAGGGGTCATCTGACAGCTTCGACTCAAATGGAGGCTTTTATAGAGCTTAATGAGCTAAACATTTAAACAAGCAACACCTTTTCTCTATCTGCAATAGTTTTTATTCTTTAAGGCAAAAACATGAAAAAACGCTATTTTTGACCTCAATAGGGCCATAACCCCTATAAGAGGTCATCAGACAACTTGGACCCCATGGAGACTTTTGTAGAGCTTAATGAACTGAACATTTTAGAAGGCAACACATTTTCTCTATCTGCAATAGTTTTCATTATATAGGACAAAAACATAAAAAAAACGCTATTTTTGACCTTAAAAGGGCCATAACCCCTATTAGGGGTCATCTGACAACTTCAACCCAATGGAGACTTTTGTAGAGCTTAATGAGCTGAACATTTGAGCAGGCAACAGCTTTTCTCCATCTGCAATAGTTTTCATTCTATAGGACAAAAACATGAAAAAACGCTATTTTTGGCCCGAGACTAGTATTATTTTGACCCCCTTTTTAATGCATTTTCAATATAGCGTTTTGATGAATAAAAAAAATTACCATTTGATTTTCCTAAAATTTCTCCCAGCTCCATAACAACACAAGACATAAATTATACAAAATGTATGTAAATTTAAGAAGATTTTACCGATTTTAAAACTTTAAATGCATTTTATGGTCAAGAGACCAAAAATTTTTAATATACGATATTGAGATGTGGAATAAGTGTACGCGACACAACAAACATAAACAAACAGCAATTCAAAAAATCACAACGGAAAACAGCAAGCAGTCTTCAACATGACCATAGGTCACTGCTTACCGTCTTGCATTGGCCCAAGACTTATAATACAATACAAAAGTATCAAAACCAATCCCTAAATCAAATATCTGCAATAGTTTTCATTCTATAGGACAAAAACATAAAAAAACGCTATTTTTGACCTTAAAAGGGCCATAACCCCTATTAGGGGTCATCTGACAACTTCAACCTAATGGAGACTTTTGTAGAGCTGAATGAGCTGAACATTTTAGCAGGCAACAGCTTTTCTCCATCTGCAATAGTTTTCATTCTATACTCCAAAAACATGAAAAAAACGCTATTTTTTACCTTAAAAGGGCCATAACCCCTATTGGGAGTCGTCTGACAACTTCGACCCAATGGAGACTTTTGTAGAGCTTTCGATTCTGAAGAGCCTAAGATCATTTAGATTTTTTCTATCTGTTCTAGTTTTCAAGTTATAAGTCTTTGAATTTGATTTTACCCTATGTTCTATTTTTAGTAACAGCGGCCATGTTTGTTATCAAATCATAAAGCCGAACACAATTTTTTAACATCATGCCCTGATTAATACTTGGACCAGGTTTTGAAAAATTCCATTTTTTCATGGTTTCAGAGAAGAAGATTTTTGAAAAAGTAACTGACGGACGACGGACGACGGACGACAGACGACGGACGACGGACGACAGACGACGGACGACGGACGCAGACGACGGACGACGGACGGATGGCGATGACAATAGCTCACTAGACCCTTCGGGTCAGGTGAACTAAAAAGCTTAGTGATGGAGTTAGATTGTCAAAATTGTGATCGTGGGTAATATATACATGTTACGGTAATAAATGTTTATGTATATAAATTGTACCTCATTGGTTGCTTTGATTTTGTTGTTAACATGACTTTCTTCGACGGAAAAATCTGAATCTTCGTCTCTATTCACTAGAAAGAAGAAAGAAAAACTTTGGTATTATTTCCCCCTTTTTCGGAGGGGAAAGGGTGGTGGGGCTCCAATTAACTTTTCAACACTGTTGATTTATACAATGCAGATTTTATATGAATTGATAAATTGATTTCGATTCACCTGCAGTATGATAAGGGGCAACGTACGTTTTTTTTACTAGGTGTTCTGACCACCAGAAACAAAAAAAAAACCGAACAAATTAAAAAAAGTGAAAACAGAAAACTGTTGTCAAAACTTTTAAAACTAATCCGTGTTTAAAAGAGTTGTATATAAATGTATTTCTTGATGACGGTAACGAGTAGACAAGTATCCAGGGAGGCCAGTGCCTCATTTCATTCCTACAGCGAGTAAATGCATATAAATAGTTCACGACGAATTTAGACAGGAACCGCTTACCGTTCCGGGGCACCTGAGTTCACTCTTGTAACGACTTGAGTTTGCGCTGTTGATTTCCGTTCGGATGATTTTGTGTTTTGAGTTTCTTCGAGCTGTTCTTTTTCGTGTTTACCGGTTTTGTCATTGTCCTTTCGGACTTCTGACACTCGAATTCCCGATTGGTGCGTCTTTGCTTCTTTTAAATATAATGATGCGCGATCCATTTCGTTTTTTAAGGGGATACGTTACTTTGGTCAACCATCTTACTTTTCAAAACAAATTTGCATGATGAATTGTAAGACCATGACACATCGAAATATTTATTTGAAATAGGGGTCATGGGTCGATTTTTCAAGTTATTTCATTTTGAAACTATCGTTTTTGGCGAGAAATTTGTATAGAAGTAATGGGAAAAGATAAAATATTTTCAAAATTGTGTTATTCTCCATTGATTAAAACATTTTTTTTCATTACATTTCACATGTTTCAACCAAAAACTAACACAAGAAAGTCCAAATCTTTCTGTAAACAACGATATATATTTTGTCACAGGTCATGGACCATCTTTTTTCAAGAATTTACAATAGCGTTAAAGTTCAACGCTGTTCAAGTAAAATTGACGTTGAGTTTCAAATCGAAAATGGACGTTTTTCTGTTTCACAGGTAATTCCTCTGTATGAAAACTACCCCCATTCTTGGTGTATTGTGTGACAAGTGCTTCAATTTATTACGTCTAGATAATTACGTTCCTTTTTGTTTTGTATTTAAAACGGCGATTTTCGGTTGGTTGATAGTTAAAGACCATTAATCCGAAAAGAATCGTCACCAAAAAAAAAAACCAACAAAAAAAAACTCATTTATATAACAACCAAATCAGTCGCAATCAGCAACGTGACCTCTTTCAAAAACTCACTATTTTAAAAAAGATATTGACAAAATTTTCAATACGTAAACTGAAAAAAAATCACAATTAATGAATGTGTCAAATTTCAAATATTTCATATAACAAATCAATTGAAAAATCGATAAATCAGATGAAATCCATGTATTAACTATATAGCCGATCTTGGAGGAATTAATCTCAAATATCCAAGAGAAAAGACAAAACAAGGAAGACATACATGTACCGGAGACATTGAAAATCGCCTGTCGGACTTGGTGTAGGCGTTTTTAAAGAACCCGGCTTTATCGATTACTGGGTTTGCAAAACCTCGAAATGAATGCTATTGAAGGTTGTAGTTGCTGCCATCTCATCTTCCCAAGTCAAGGTTTTCTGATGGAGCGAAGTGGATCAGACTGAAAACCTTGACTTGGGAAGATGCTGCCACCTTTGACTATGATGATTTTTTTTTGCCTGAATACATATAGGACCGGGTTTATCAGTAACATTTACATCATTTACATAAAAATGGAAACCATGATGATTTTGCATGGCATAGATAAGGCTGACAAAGGTACCGTGCAATTTCGATTGAAGCCCCCTTTAGCTAACTTTCTATTCTTTATAAGATAAATTAAATTAAATTAAGATACATTTATGGTTACTATTATTGCATTATTTTTATATGTGATTTTCGACATGTTTTCCCATCTCATTCTTGGTAACAATTGACACTATTCCACAACTCACTGAAAGTTCAATAATTGCCTTGAGCACTACTAAAGAACTACTATAAGACAGAGTTTGTTTTCAGTTAAATAATTAAAATTTTTAAGTTCACTTTTTAATTTATTGTTCAACTCTTGCCTGTATATGTTGTATTTGGGACACTTGATGAAAAAATGTAAATCATCTTCAACTTGCCCACTTTCAGTAATAGTTATTACATGAGGACGCGGTGTGTCAGTAAAAGATCACCCCGACGGCCGGAGGCCGGAGGGGGTGATCTTACTGACACACCCAGTCCGAATGTAATAACTATTTTACATCCCAGCCTTCAAAATATATGATGTAAAATTTAAATACAAACATAAGAATACATTTTGTGCATTTAGAATCAAATAGAAAACATTTTTATAATATATATTATAGAGTAGTATCCTTATTGGGCCCCTTCAATATTCTTTATCTACAATTTTTTAGCGGAGATTTTCCATCGGTTTCGTGGTCTAGTGGATATGAAGGTAGACTTGGAACAGTGAGATCCGATGTTCAAACCCCGGTGGAAACTATGTTATTTTTCAATCTTCAAATAAACTTTGTTGTTGATTTTATAATTTTCCTATATTTGACTATACACAAGCGCCTGTGGTTCAACTTAGTGAACATTTCTCAAAAAACGTGTTTGAAAAACAAAAGAAAAGGAACAATAGAGTTGAAAAAGTAGAACAGGGTATTCCGAGGGATGATCCGGCTCAGATCACCCCTGTTAGAACAAAGGAGCAGGGATGTAACATTTAGTGCACAGTCTTGCACTTTTGGGGATATTTTTATAACGCCCTTTCTCAATTTCAAGAGAATGAGCACTTATTCGATATTTACAAATTGTGGACCTATCCGTTTTGAATTTGCAGATATCTACATAGTAAGGCCTTTGATTTGACTTATGAATGCTTCTGTAGAAGGACAATTTATTACTTTCAAATAAGGTGCAAGGACAATTTATTACTTTCAAATAAGGTGCTATGTTGATTTTGTAATGACTGGTCATTAAGCCTTTGTTTTATGCATGATATATTTCTTTTAAGATTGTTGGTATTATCAATCAAGTAGCCAAAACCTAATTCTCTGATCCAAGTTTTAATGGTTAAAATCCATTTGTTAGATTGTGGTAGGTTTATATATATTTTATTTACTAATGTATTAGTTGAATTAGAAATATGATCCAAAAATTTGATTGAAAGAAGTATGTTTTTTTAAGGGGATTTCTGTTTAATTCAGATATAAAACAAGTCACAAGGTTCAGTATCTATAAGATTACTGCATGTGGGCTCCCCATATCTCACATCCGTATAATATGATTGGACTTATCAATGTATCAAAGAGTTTTTCTAACAATTTGCAAGGGTTGTCTAATCCTATAGTGTTTTCTTTATTTTGAACCAAGCTTTACGGCCTTTCTTGGTGGAGATATTAATATTACCAGTGTATTTTAGTGTTATACCGAGGTAACAATAGGAAACAATAAGACTTCACAGTTTCAATTAGAGTACAATTGATTTTAAAGCTATTTAAATAAGTTTTGTCATTAGAATTAAAAATGATAACTTTTGATAACTTTATAGAAATGTGTCTTTGTCTTTTCAATTTTATGATGTTGATCGCCCCTTTGGTACACCTTTACTCTACAATGGTGTAGAACCCAGATACAAATGTGCAAAAGTGATAAGATATCAATATAAATACAAAATTAAGAAATCTTACGCAAAAGCCTTGATGTAGACATCTTCTTTCTGCTTTTTCTGTCTAGCACGTCATCTATGACGTCATCACAAAAGAAGGGTAGTTGCATATTGCTGTACTAAATTGTTCTTGGTACTTAGTTTGACCGAAAGTTTTCCCATGAATTATCTCCCTCTACATGGAAAATTTGGAAATTTTATTTTTCAATAATTTTCCCTTTTTATCGATGAAAGGTTTAAGTTGATAAAAGAATGGTTTTGCAGAACGTAGCACAGACAGTCTTCGACGAGGAAAATCACGAGTTAAAAGTGACCAGTCGACACAAGTTTGACCAGACAGGGTTCAAAGTTTTAGGGGCTGTATCAGTTTTGTTCGTTCAACCCATTGGTATGAATTAAAATAATACCAATTTAGGAAATGAAATTGATATTCATGATTATTCTCAAGTAATGAAAGTATTTATGGGCTTATGACCTTTAAATTTGTGGTACCAAAAAACTGAGAAACGAAAAGAAAACTAAATCGGTAGAGTAAGAAAACAAAACTTTATCGGAAACGGAGAGACTACGACTAATGGCGACCTACATAAGTGAATCGAAACGTTTTTCTTTATAATACAGCTACTGCCACCTACCATTTTAAGTTTACACGAGAGTAAATACCGTGAGAAATAATAAATACACGCGAGGATTCATTTTACAGTACACGAGTGACCATCCAGTGTCTAAAGTTTATGACACGTACAGATTACAGATTACAGAAAACAGTAAAAAAAACAAAATCGGTAAATGAAGAAATCCTAATCAGTAAAGTAATGAAACAAATTCTAGCGGAATCGGTCAATATTTTTTATCTAACTAACACACTTTGTCTAGACATGCTACATGTAGATAGGGTCATAAACTTGGCCTAACACCCATGCATGTAGAGTGACTGTACGTGGATTCATGTATACACTTTTTAAGGTTTTAACTTTTAAAATCTCGACCGCAAATGTGAATCGGTTCCAATCTTTTTCCGAAATATAGAGGTGGACAAAAACTTCAAACACTCAATATATTTTTGAAAAATATAAGCAAGTTTCCATTTTACAGATTATTATTTGAAGGTAACAAAAGCGTGGAAAATTGCTAAAAATAGTACGTGGAGTCCTACTCCTCAAAAGTTTGAAAATTTCCAGTAATTTTTCACTTAGTCGTATATGGGGTGAAAGAAAATCATTTCAAAGACATTTTGTCAATGCTTAATTTCCAGAAAATAGAAGGATGACATCGTGTCTGTTTATTTATCAGTATGCATTTGTACAGCATTTTTTACCACCTCTAAAAATCAGCACATTTATATTCTGAGCATAAATACTTAAATCAGCTTGAAAATTTGAAAATATTAGTGGAAAATAATTCAAATAACATTGTTTTGCAATGTTGAAGTGATTTCCAATCTTAGCTTACACAAGAAGTTGTTTTCAGCATTATTTGTTTTCCTTCTTTCTGCTGAACGAGGGTGCCGGGATTCTTTAAAACTTTAATTGTAGCTTATTTTCAACAATTATTTAAAAAATATTATATAAGTTGTGTTAGACAGATCGTTTTATTCAGCTTTCAATAGATATATTGTTTGTATAACAAATAAAAATTCCTAATTGACGTTTTAGACCAGAAAAGTTTACAATTAAGTGGATTTATGAGACTTCGATGTTTAATTTCAATTTGATAGTTTTTCAACTCAAAATCGTGACTTATCCTGTAAAAGAACATATTAATGATATAGTAATATTTACACATAAAAATATTTGTTTTATCATTTCCCGTAAAAGTTTATTTTGAAATAAACCAAAAGTGTACGACTCCACGTCCTGTATGACTCCACGTACAGTTACTCTAGTTTGAGTTGCCTCTCAGTGAATTCTTTCGTCTGCCATATTTGTTTTGGTTACGTCACAAAGTGGGTTACATTTACGTGAGCGTTTGTTTATGAACTTGAAAAATTACTTCAAATAAAGGTAATAACAAAAAAACTGAACTGAAAAAACTGAAAGACAAAACATTGAAGACACACCGGAATACATGTAGTTATAGATCGTAATGGTCCTGACTTGGTACAGGCATTTCAAATGAAATGGTGGGTTAAACCAGGTTTTATGGCGCGCAAAATCTCCCTCTTCCAATGGGATCTTAAGCACACAACGCAACATGGCTGTGAAGACATAATTACATGTATCATGTTTATAAACATGATAAATAGAAAAAAATAATGAAAATAATTGTGAATTTTTAGAAATTAGAATAAAAAAGTTTTTAAAAAGTGAAATGGAATTTGACTGCCAGTAAGTACTACAAATGTAACTAAAGAAGTCATGTGATGTCACATGACTTCATACAAATACACTTGGGGGTTTACAAATACTCATTTGGTTATTTCTACACTTAAAGGGACTTACGTTCCTTATTAGGGGTGTTACAATACCACTTTCCGATACACATCACTTTTTTTTACCTACATGTACCATCCGACCCATATCACAATACTGATCTTGATAATTGTATTTAGAAATGCCAAGTTCTACCAATTTAAGTAGTCTGACAGTAAGAACTCATTGTAAATATGCACGATTATCATTTTAATGTTTAATACAGTCCTTTTCATGAATTAAAGGTTTTCAGTCACCAAAATTGTTTTAGTAAGGCCAAAAACAATAAACTGGGGAATTGCACACTTTAATTAAGAATCGCATCAGAATCCTCAAGTTGTTGACGTTCCGATACCAGAATTGTACTAGGAAAAGATATTGTGATTCCGATCCATTGTGATGTATCATTACACCCCTACAAAATGTAACATCAAACATCATGGGCCTCATGTGACCAAAGCAATAGACTATCCATATTTTGCCTCCAACTAAGGCTTTAACATGTTGCAGTCATATCATGCTGTGCTCGGCGTAGCTTTTTATTTTAAAAGGTCCAGGATTTTAAATCTTAATGCATTTGCATGCAATGATGATTTCATTCAAAACCAATATGAACTAAAATTGTCAAAGGACAAACATCTTTTACACAAAAAAACAATCAACATTAACATAATATGACAGCTTAGGTACAGACACAAAAGCTTGATGATCAGATCAAGATTTCTGGTCAACATTTCATTATGTGCTTGTTGATCAAATTGTAAAGCAGGTTAATTTGATGTTTAGTATCAATGTTTGACCAATTTATAAACTGAACTGATGCTGACATGAACTCAACATTATATTTATGCATTTTTGATGTCTACATTTATGTTGTTTCTATTTTCAGTTAACAAGGCATTACCACAGAAGTTGAACAAAGAAAGTCTGGTCTCATCTTCTCTATCAGTCATAACAGTTCCTTCCTGGCAAGTAAACCAAGTGGACAATGGAGAAATACCACAAGAGAACCATGTGTATATAGACCCCAACACCGACACTAGTAATTACATTTCACAAAATGACATTGGCAACCCTCACAATGTCAGTGTCATAGACTTTTCTAAACAAAATGATGATTTTGCATCTACTAGCATTCAGCTTGACTCGAAGCCTCAAAGTACAACATCATGCCAGCTTCAAGATAAAGCTTATGACCCTTTAAGAAAGAATGGTATGTCATCAAATGAACCTGGACAATTCAGTTCTGTTCAAAGTTGTATACAAAATAATGTTTCAACGCAAAATATTCAGAAGATAAAACGCATATCAAGTCCACATGATCATGAAATGAAAAATCCTATTGTCAAGGGTAGTACTATGCAAAATATCCCAGTAGATACCCAGGGAACTTTAAATGCAGTAAATATTTCAGAATTAGCCAGTTCATCTGATTCAGATTGCCATAATGAGAGAAAGCAAGCATATGTTCTTGTAAGAGGTGCAAATAAACACATGAAAATGAAATCCAAATTCTTTAGAGACAGGAAAAAAATTGTCAAGTGCAAAATTTGTGATCAGACTTTAGGGACATGTTCAGAGATAATACAACATTCAGAATTTCATAATCTGACATTAGAATGCTGTATATGTAAAGCCAAATTTGGAACTGCCTGTAACTTAAGACGACATTGTGTTGGTCATGTTCAAACATTATTGTTTAAATGTTCATTCTGTCACTGTGCCTATAAACGCAAAGATAATCTGATGACCCATATGAAGAAACACAATATAAATGCCAACAGTAGGACCCCTATCAAATATTCTCATGTCACTGGATCATTACAAGAGAGAAGGCCCTGGATGCGACCTGCAAGGTTTCAGCAAAGAAATCCCAATCAGAATCTTCCAGCTTCAAAACCGCAAGAAAGATCTGATGTTCTGTCAGATAGAAATGTTATTGAAACTGACATTCAATTGCAGGCTCAGATTCATCTGACTTCTGTCGATGGGAAAGAGTTGATAACTAATACATCACAGAACTCTAGGGAAACTCCTTCTAAAGAACAATCCAACCATATTGATTTAACTTTTGATGAGCCAGATATAAAAACTGAAATCAATCTTGAAGATGTACACATGGATGTTGAAAAGGAAGTAGAAAAGTCAATTTCAAATATTTTGAATACAAACTCATCTGACGTACAAAATGGTCAACAAAACATGTTGCCTGGAAATTATTTACAAAGTCAACAGGAACAAATCTATCACAAAGAAAAAGGTCCTAGCCAGATTCTGAACTACTCTTGTAGCACTTGCAATATCAGTTTTGATAACATATTAGACCTCAAGCGTCATATTGTTTTATCTCACTCTGAGGAGACTAATAAAACTGTCCTAGCTGATACTACTTTGGATAGACCTCCAAATATACAGAACTTGTATACATCAAATACTGAATCGCCAGAGTTGGACATAGGACAGCTTGGTAATTTTACATACCAGTTTGAAAGTCCTGTCAAGAACAAACTACATCAACAAAGTCAATCAACCTTGCAAGGTAACTCTTTCAAAATACACCCATCTCCAACACATATAGAAAATTCAGCTGGAAAGATGACTGGTCCTTACAAATTTAAGGGTTTGGGCTCAATTCAACCAGTTTGTAGGATTTGTGGAGAAAGATTTAAAGACATACAAAGAGCACTTCAGCATCAGCCCTACCATCCAGAACAAATACCAATATATGGATGTATGATCTGTACCACTGAGCTAAGTTCTAAGGAAAGCTTACGTAGACATGTTCGTAGTCACATGGGCCAGGAGTTCCAGTGTCTCTACTGTTCCTCTAAATACACAAGGAATGACAATCTTAATACTCATATGAAGAATGCTCATGGTTGGATTAAAGAAAAGGAACACCAACCTAATTATAGCAATAGATACTGAGCAGCTGTTAAAGATCATTGTGTCGCCTGTGAAGCGGAGCAAGACATAGGTGTTATTCTACCGGTGGCAGCGGTAGCGTTAACTTTTATGTGAAAGTTTTATGAGCATCTAAATATCTCAAGAACTATTAGTCCTAGGTTAATAAAACTTGGTATTCATATGCCACAGTAGAAGCTTAGCACAATTGCTGCCCCATCTTTTGACCTTGACCTTGATTTTCCGGTTGTCAGAGTGACTGAAAATTTTCAATACATATACATGTAAAAGCAATGTTAAGGTTTTTCAAACACCTCCATATCTCAAGTATTATTGGTCCTGGGTTGATGAAATTTGGTATGCATATGCCCTAGTAATAGCTTAGTACAGTTGCATCCCCATCTTTTGACCTTGACCTTGATTTTCTCGTTTAGTGATTTTGATTATTTTTATTGCATATATTAGCAATGTTTAAGTTCTATAAACATCTTTTGATCTCAGAAACTGAAAATCCATGTAAATTAGAAATAAAGTGGAAGTAAGAAAGAACAAACGTTTATGATGGTGCCGGCAGGCGAGACATACTTTAGTGTTAACTCTTCTTTATTAGCTTTATCTATTTGTAAATTTGTATTCCATCTTACTTACTTGTTCTAAGTACTTTTTAGCCGGATTTAACAAGAAATTCGCATAACAGTTTTTTGATCAACTACTAATCACAGCCACTTGATATTTGGTATAAGCCTAGTGGTGGGTTCCCAAAAAGTGGGATTTGATTTCAGGTCTGACGCTTACCTACTTCCTGTTAACAATATTCTACCATTTTTTACTTTTACAGATTTTATTCATTTGTTACAGCTAGTTTCCTTGTGTATGTTTACTTGCAATAGATACATTGTATAAAAAGATGTACATTTTTTTCTATAGTATGACATATATATATATATGTATGTGACTCAGACAATGGTAATATGTGAACTATCCATCATGTTTTACAGCGTTTACTCCTACCTTTTATCTGTTTAGTTCAGGGTTGGCAAAGTATTGGCTGCTCGAGTTTTCCCGGGCTGGGCAATACCCTTAAAATTGTCAAAGTGGGCAATACTGGGTAAAGTCCATTGCAAAAAGGACAGTCTCTCGGTTTTTCTTAATTTTCACGAACCAACAACTGTTTGATGAAAATATGAAACCAGAATATTGTTCTAACAGACTTTCGGCAATTTTTTATAGAATTAAAATTTGTAAGCATCCTTCCTATAATGCTGTGCATGGGTAAAATTTCACTTTCATCTAGTTTAATTTCGGTAGAATCCATAATCAACTAAGGTAAATCAAGGTAAACTTAAAGTAAATATGAGGTACAGTGAAGGGTTTAAATGGGCTAAAATCTGTGTCATAACTTAACGACATGCGCTCGTTGAATGCTTATAAGTGATTCTGTTGCAACAATTTTCTCGTACTTTCTACCAGCTTATGTTGTATTTAGATAACAACAATACTTAAAAAAAGGCCCTATTTTTGTGAAGTTTATTGCACTTATGACCTTAAAAGAACAAAGTCGATAATATAACTCATATATTTTCTTTCGAAGCATTGTTGGTGTTGCGATATGATAACTACATATCACGATATACAATCCTACCAAATTTTATCAAAATAAATCCAGCAGAATAGTCAGTGGGTAAAAAAAAATGCGAGACGGACGAGCGGATCGACGAACGAGCCATTTTATACTGAATGACTGCAGTGTCTCATAGATTTCTTGGTCAGCTGATGAATATTATTATCATTATAACTGGTAACATACATTCAACAAAACAATTTATATTAAATACATGTACTTTAAGTATTTCACTTGTTTGCGCCGCGACTAGAGGGTCTCAATATCCACAAAACTTTAGAAATATAGTCAAATAACGCATATAGATATTCACTTATTTATTTTTTGCTCTCCGACTAGAGTGACTTTATAGTAAAATAACGCAACTAGGTATTCACTTTTTATGCTTCGTAAATAACATCCCCCCTCCCTGAGATAAAACCCTGAGATAAAACCACATCATTTTAGAAATGGACAAGTTACATTTTAAAGATATAGGCCGATTATACAATTAAATACATGTAGTAACTTTAGTAATTTATCAAGGTTCCATTCTATGCTACCTTATTTAGTCTAGTGACGAATACTTTTGTTGTCTTTCTGGGCATCCTTTCCCTTGGTGTTCCTCATTCTTGACGTGAATTCGGACACATGACCTTAGTTGACCAATACACTGTTTAAAAGTACTAAGAGTGGGCACGCTTTATTCACTGAATATTTTTCCTTTGCTCATATTGATTTTCAAGAAAAAACAACCGGCTTACTCTGTTTTGCTTAATCAAGTTTGGATCGTTTATCATACCTTTTAACAATTGGACTCGTCTTAAGGGCATAATAGGTCAAAAATAAGTACCGTATGTTTACTATAGAAAATTTTTAAAAGTTGAGAAAAAACTTCTTATAAGTCTAAATTTGCAAAAGGCGTTTAAAATAAATTACCGAAGATATCCGTTTTCACTTTCATTAAAGAGATTTGCCGCTAAACACACAATGGGGAAAGATATTTGTGAAAACGCGAGAGACTGTCCTTTTTGCAATGGACTTTAATAAGAATTTATTCATGAAAAAAATCCTATTTAATAATAAATTATGCTCCAAATAGACGATATTGAGATGTGGAATAAGTGTACGCTACACAACAAACATAAACAAACAGCAATTCAAAAAATCACAACGGAAAACAGCAAGCAGTCTTCAACATGACCATAGGTCTCTGCTTACCGTCTTGCATTGGCCCAAGACTTATAATACAATACAAAAGTATCAAAACCAATCCAAACACTTTCCTCATCTACAAAAAATGAGCCAATTATTAGGCAGTTGATATAACATGACCATTGCACTATTATTTGCTATTTTTTCACCGATTGTCATTGCAGTTTGGACAGATAACAATACACAGTTTATAGTCTATACTAATTATTGATGATAACCCAAGGCTATCAACCATAAAAAGATTTAATAAGGATTAGTAATCAAAACATCATGTATTGTCTAACTATAAGGTAGGGCTTGTGTTGATTAGAATGTGGCATACTGTACAAACATGTATTTAAAAAACAACATTAAACTTATATAAGGCCATATCAATTGCAAGTTAATTTGTAGACTCCCAATAACAAGCACTATGACATTTCAATACATTAATACATGTAAATTTTAGAATATTTTTTTATATCTTTCACTCTTAAATCTGTTATTTATAGTGTTCTCATTAATTTTTAACTGAAAAGTGTCCATGCACTTATTAAAACTGATCCCTTTAATTTGTAGGTTTTTAATGATAATATAATAGGAAATCAAGTATTACCCAGTAATAATGCCCAGTATTGCCCAGTAAAACCTGGGTTTTCCCTGTATTTCCCACTGGGCTAAGAAATACTCTTCAAACCCGGGTTTTTGCCAACCTTGGTTTAGTTCAACTCATTTAATAGTGCCCTGCATCATATTCTGTAGTTTCCACTTTGTTCATCCATCTCGGCGTTGGCATCTGCATCCCCTTAAAGAAGAATGGTTTATGACAATTGCCACATCAATGATATTGGTATGGTAGTTGCACCTAGTGATGCTTAGCATAATGCATGGTTCAGATGCTGGCTGTGACCTATATTTTTCACATGGATGACCACTTACAGAAGAATGGTTTAAGTCCATTCCCATCTGCTGACAAATGCTACATCAATGGTATTGGTATGGTAGGTGCAATTAGTGATGCTTAGCATAATGCATGGTTCAGATGCTGGCTGTGACCTATATTTTTCACATGGATGACCACTTACAGAAGAATGGTTAAAGTCCATTCCCATTTGCTGACAAATGCTACATCAATGGTATTGGTATGGTAGGTGCACCTACATGTAGTGATGCTTAGCATAATGCATGGTTCAGATGCTGGCTGTGACCTATTATTTTTTTACATGGATGACCACTTACAGAGGAAAGGTTAATGTCTATACCTGCTTACTGACAAGTACTGCATCATCTAAAGAGGAATCTTAAGGTGCATCTAGAGATGCATAGAGTTTGAGATGTCTCTGTTTTATTTATATTTTTTTCTCACCTGTCGCAACACGGAGTGGGGACATAAAACTACCGGTGTCTGTCTGTCCGTCACACTTTTTCTCAGCAACTATTAATCATAGGCTTTCGATATTTGGTATGCACCTTCAGGTATGGCTCCCATGTGATGGGATGTGTTTTTAGATCTCTCGTTCATCTGCTTCCTGTTAAACGAGCCGACTTAGATTTATTTCACTCTTATGGGGGGAGGGCGGACCTAGAATCTTTTTTTCTTTTTTTTTACTTTTGGTATTTGTAACTTGTATGTGTAGAAACAAAATGTTTTTGAGAAGAGATGTTATTTTTTGTATCAATTTATATTTTATTTATATTTTTCTAATAATTAAACTGGAAGAAAAAACAATACCTTTTTACAAATCTTCATTGGTTAGAAGTTGTCATGCAGATGATCCCTTATAGGCCTAATGGTGATAGCGTTTTGAAGGTAAAAAACTGTGTCTTTCCATATATTTATAGTATAGGAAACAAACAAAAAAACTATGGTATACAAATTTCTATATTTATGTTTTTCTACTTCATGTATAGAGCAGAGGTGTTACCATTACTGATTTCCAGTAATCATTCCTGATTTGAGTTCCAAAATACTCATCACTGATTTACCCTCTGAAATTATGCATTTCTTCAGTTGTAACATTGCTCTATTTGGTATTATAAATTTGGCATACAATGTTCAAACCAGTTTTATGCAAAAGAAAATGGAAATAAGGCTGGTTAACTATTTGGGATACATGTATTACAAACACAAAATTGATGTTGTTGGAGATGAAATATCCTATGTCACCTGGACAAAGGTAGTCATTACTGGTCAAAATTACTGAAAACAAACTTTCAAATTACTTGCAACGCTAAAAGTGGGTAAACACCTCTGTGGGTAAAAAATATTGCAGATATTAGAAAGCTATTGCTTGTCCAAACCTTCAGCTCATAAAGGTCCACAAAATTCTCTATTTGGAAAAAAGCCGTAAGATGACTCGTGATATAAATGCATGTTGGGTTTATTGTCTTCTTTTTTCATGGATAGAAACCATGGCGAATTGGAAAGTTGCTGTGCATTTTGTTTAAACTTTCAGCTCATTAAGCTCTACGAGAGTTCTTTGGGTCAAAGTTGTCAGGCCTAGGGGTTTTTTTTAATATAGAGCTAGAAAATGTGTATATGAGCCAAAGATGGTCCTAAGGGACCGACCATTTAACTCGAAGGGGGTGCCTAGGTTTTTTCCTAAAAAAATATTCTGAAAATTATTTTTGATGAAAAAAATATTTTGGCAGCTGAGGGTAAGAAAAAAAAATATTCTGAAGAAGGATTTCTACTATAAGTGGGGCGCAATAGGTTTCCATGGGAATACCAAAACTTGGCGATATATTTGTTTTCCAAAACGTTTGTAAATATCTAAAAGAAAGTTAAGTGCAGTAATCATTTCTACGTCAGACCAATTAACATAGCCTTTATGGGTTTCGTTACTGAAAAACGATTTACCCAATACTCACTTTTAGATTTATCAAAGCACCATTTAACTAAATATTCAAATTTCTTTTTAATTAGATTTTGAGGAAGATTTGTATACAAAGTATAAAAATCGTAGCTGTCAACTGTCTGGAAAGTATTTTCAAATGCTCGAAGTTTGTCCAAAACATCAAGAGAATTTTTGACACTCCAAAAATGATTTACGCAACTATTTTCAACAAAAAGTGTTACAGTATCGAATGATAAATTCTCTCATTGTTGTCAAAGCAAGAGAGGGAACTTTAGAAATATTGGTCAGAGAACACTTTAATTACTAGAAGCAGAAATAAAACGGGATTTATATGGGTTTCTGTGTAAATTCGGTATACAGTACATAGTGGGTAATTTATTGTGGCTATTGTATGTAGGTGCTGCTCGCAGTGCTGTTGTTGCTGTGATATGATCGTCAATAAAACTTGCTTCCAAATACTCACATGATACTGAACAGGGATGAAGGTGCGAGAGCCTGTAATTTCATTGTTTAAAACGTCAAGGCATTACTTCCGTCATACAATAACAACATTGTTAGCTGCTTTATCCGCAGGAACAAAAAAATACCGCGAACCTATCAAACGTAGTTTTGACTTAATTCTGTTGATGTACGTGTGGGATCGAAATTCTACAAAGAGTTTTGAAAATTGGTTATACGTAATTTAACAATGGCCATAAAATTATTCTTTAAACTGTCTTTAAGATTTAGCATCTGTCCCTACCCTTTTGATCCATGACTTACAGTAAGACTGAAGAGCTGCATCAACAGAATCAAAACATGAATTCCAGTTATTTTTAGGGAGGTCTGAATTTAGGTCCTTTTTAAAAAAAAATCAATTACCTCTGGATAATTGACGATGTTAAGGTCGTCGGTAACAACATGGGCACAAGGAGCATAATCTTAAGTCAGAATTAACACAGTCGCATGATAATTAAAGGAATATCCTTGTCTAGTTCTTCGTCAGTTGTAGTGGAAGTATAGTTAAAAATGATATTACGTGTGGGCTTTTTATATTTGTAAGATACGATAGGAGGTTCAGTATTTGTAAAATAAGGTGGTATAAGATCTTTAATTGTAGGATCCATAAAAATACTAGATATATTTTTGAAGTCAAATCATCAAGCATGTTTAAAAGGTACTGTCTGCAGAAGATCATAGTATAAAGATGACACAGCCCCTCAGGATACACTCTACTGTGTCGCAGCTGTCTTGCTAACGCCACTTACTTGGGCGTCGTTCATTACACTTCTATTCCACATGAACAAATTTACAGAAGACAAAATAATCGACATGCTCAACTTTCTCATACACAACATATTTGTTTAGTTTGGAAGAAGTGTTTTTCAACAAACAATAGGGATTCCAATGGGCACTAATTGTGCACCTTTGCTTGCTGATTTGTTTTTTCGTTCATATGAAGCAGATTTCTCACAATCTCTTCTAGACAAAAAAGATCTTAGACTAGCTCTTTCTTTCAACCTCACGTTCCGTTATATTGATGATGTCCTTTCACTAAACAATTCTCGATTTTGGTGACTCTCCATCTCATATATCCCCAGGAGCCTGAGATAAAGGACACACCGCATTCGAGGAAGTCTGTTTCATATTTAGATCGACATCTCGAAATTGACTCTCAAGAAAGACTTTCAACAAGGCTCTATAACAAACGTGATGACTTCAACTTTCAAATTCTTGTGTACACATGTAGCAACATTCCGTCCGCTCCAGCTTATGGAGTTTACGTATCTCAATTGATGGAGATTCGTTACTCCAGTGCGTGCGGGACTTACATCGATGTCCTTAGCAGAGCGTCAATTAACGCAAAAATTGCTCAAACAGGGTTATGTTGCTCCTTGGTTGCTGTCTTCACTCAAGAAATTTTACGGAAGACATCAATTCATGCACTTATAGACAAATATGGGATTTCGATCTCTCAGATGAGTGCAGATGTTGGTTTGTCATAGGGTGTTGTTTTGTCTTCCTTTACCGGCTTTGACACGTTGAATGGACTATTGGCAACCTGAGTTCACTCTTGTTTCGACTGGAGTTCGCGTTGTTGATTGATATTCAGTTATTTTGTGTTTCCATGTTTTACATGTTGTCTGTTTTTGTCCCGTTTTTGTTGGTGTTTACTTGTTTTGTGTCTGCCCTTTCGGACTTTTGACATTTGGATACCCCATTGGTACCTCTTCTTCTTTATCCAAGTGTCCGGCACCGTTTGTAAGTGCTTAGTTGCCTACAAATCTCAACGGATGTTTGTGAAATTTATACATAATGTTTGTATAACGAATTTGGGTATCTTGCAACTATTTTTGTTTTTGGTAGTTGTCCGCATTTTTCCTTTGACCATGAAAATTAGGTCCGTGTATCCATTAAATACACTTTTGAAAGCGCTTGCACGCCAACAATTCTCAATGGATGTTTGTGAAATCTATACATAATGTTTATATCACTAATAGCTTGGTCAAGTTCGAATGTGGGTATACTGTGTAAATTCTTTGCGAAAGTTTCCTCCTTTGACCATAAAAATTAGGTCCATATATACATATATTATATATACATCACACTTTTGTAAGCGCTCGCAGGTCTACAATTCTCAACGGATGTTTGTGAAAGATCCATTTTTGGCCAAAATTTTACCATGAAATTAAAACTGAGCATACAGATCTCTAAAGTTGTTGAAACATTGATCTTAAATATTAGGCTTAAAGAAAATGATAAGCTTTTGCCATATTAGTTTAGTTGTTATGCAAATTCGTTAACTTTTAAAGAAGCTGTCCAAGCAAAACCCAGGCAATAGCTGGCACATGACAAATTTTGTTTTTCAAAAATTTTCATTGATTTTACATCAGGTTAACATCCAGTCCCCTAAACAATTGCAGATTTTTGGTTTATTCATACAGGTCTATGGTTTATTGAAGTGATACTTAGATATAATTTATATAGAATGCATTGAAAATATGCAGAAAAGGAAGATAACTCTTGCATATTTGCAAAATTTGGTTGCTTTATTCATGAACTTTCAGACTGAATCACAAGTCATCCATGTTGCTTTCAAACGAATCCTGGTGATTTTTGTTTTGCATACGAGTCCAACAATACATTAAAACAATAAATTTGCTGGGATCAAATTCTTCACGTGCCAGATTCTGTAGGCTTTTGTCTGATTTCTACATGGACAGCCTCTTAAAAACTATAAAGGTGAAAAAATTGTCCTAATTTAATTTTTTTTTTTTTTTGCTGAGCACTCTCGATCACGCCTACAATTCTCAACGGATGTTTTTAAAATTTATACCTAATGTTTATATGACTATTACCTTGGACAAATTCTATTTTGAGTACCATACAACTCTTTTTGTGGAATTTGTCACCCTATTACGAAAGCCGCTAGCGGATTTCAATAGAATTTTTGTTACTCGGCGGGGGGCCCAGGAAATCCGTTCTTGTTTGAGTGTTTTTTAATTGCTGTGAAGAAAGCCGATTTTGCAGATCGACAATTAAGAGAAAATTGCTTACTTAAACCTTCGAACAGATTGAAAAAGTTCTACAAAGGTGACCAAAGGTCTATGTTGTTGTTTTTTTTAAACAGCAAAGATAAACTCGGAATCAGATTATTTTCTTTCCGACTTTCGATTCGAATTTACACAGAAAACCCAAACTTCCGCTAAAAATTCCAAGGAGAATGTAAACAACATTTCATTGTTTTTATTCTCTTTTCCAAGATGTGCGAAAATATTCAGTTATTCTTTGCGTTCTTAAGAATAGGTGTTTACCAGGTATAGCAATTATCCTTCATATCAAATGAAGAAAAGGGTCTTAAAATTTGATCTTAACAAAAGCAAATCATCATCATGTCTACTGCCATAAAAGTGAAAACCCAATTATTTTTATCTGGTGGCCCAAATAACATTTTTAGGCCAGTGTTCTTAAATGTGCAAATAAACTTTTCCTGAATTAAACTGGCCCTACCAGAAATTTACTCGCATTTGGTCGTAGGGCAAGTGTCTTTTCAGGCACTGGGCCACACTCACTGACAAAAGTTTATTGTTAAAGATGTTTTCAGCTCTAATAGTTGTTGAGTCTCATCATCAAGTAATGTGCACCAGTCTTCTGATTTTATACTGCTTATAGTACTTGCTATATGAAAAATGGACACTTCTAGCAAGTACATGAAGTATGATTTTAATATGATAATAGGTGCAACCTAAAATGGGACACAGCTTTAGAAAATAGTTGTCAAAAATGTCACTGATCAATAACTAATAATTACAAATATCTAATTATTTGTGCAAATTAAAAATATTTTGGGGGCACTTAATCAGAGAAAGATTAAAGTGTTAATTGTTTCTAATTAGAGTAAATCAAATTGATTTTAGACAAGTAAAAGGGATTTAATTACTGATGACAAGCTGTTATGGTGCCGTAAAAAAGATTAACCATGAAATTTGCACAGTCATAATTTTCCTACAGTAATACAGCTGATTACTGCTTTGAAAATAACTTTTTAAAGTATCTGTGATTGAAAAGAGAAATAACAATGATTTATGGTTTCTTTTAAGTTTAGGTTGGCTTGCAGAAATATGGGTTGAAGTGAAGCATTTTGCTTACTTTTTGTAAAAAGTAAGATACAGCATTATGTCCCCTTAGTCACTTTCCATTTATATTTTTTATTTTCTTAAATAATAAGTTTTATTTGAAGTTGATAATAAATTTTATTTTAAACTATATCTGAAAAGATTAGAAGGCAAATTAGTCTTAAATATATATAGACTTTTAACAAATTTTGCTCTTCAATTATTACATACCCGGTAGGGACCTTTTCTGAAACATTTAAATATATTAGTTGGTGATAAAATTCTATTAGATTGGTGCTGATGCAGACAAATCTCATAAATCATAAGAAAATGAAATAATTGTTGAGCTGTATAGACTGAGCAAAGCTTGCTTGTAAGTACTTTTATTGCAAGATAATTATCAAAAGGGGATCTATAATTCAGATAATGAGATTAATACAGTATTAGTGATAATGTACTTGTTAATACATGTATGTTATGCAGAGCATGGTCAATAAAACCAAATTCAAAGGTTCGTTCGCTGTGCCGTGAAACCTTGGACGCACAACATGTCACAACAAATCTTCCTCCATGGTTAAATTCTGATCCATGGATGTCATATCCTAGTCAGAGTATTTCTCGCTCCAGCAGAAGTAAACAAAGCAACCTTTTTTCTGCCAGGTTTTGGGTGATTTTCTGTAGACCAATATATCTTTTTAGAAGTATTGGGTGGAGAAAATTGATATAAAAACCTGGCAGAAAATAATGACTTGTTTCAAGCAGGATTTTGGAAAAAAAAAACACTGGAACATGCACATGCCCAGGATTTATTAAAAAATCTCCATGATCATGATGATCAGCTAAGCCTAAGGTAAGACCATCTTTTTTTCTATTCAGTGTTGTAAAGCTTTATCTTTTATTGTTATTGTTTAAAACACCCGCTAAAACATTGCCATAAATTGGTTGAATTATTAGTAAACAATTACTAATCACGATTGTTCCTAACGCACCTGTTTACAATGACCATTCTTGCGAGAACTTGGCGTGATCATTTCATCTCTTTGACAACGAGAGTTTCCTTGAAAAATATATTTAGAGAGTATAGTTTTGACTTTCCATTCGTATTCTCCTGTATATTTTAAAAAGAAATTTAACTGTGGTTATTAGATCTGTCAGTTTTAAAATTTATTAGAAGAAAAGCATCGAATTTCTGGCCCCATAGAAATTCCTGCCTAGTGCGCTTGCGTGCACGTGGCACATCTGGTTTGGAAGAAAAACCAAACCATTAACTTTTGGAAGTTTCTACATATGTGGGACTGTGTCCCATATTATTTTGGTTGTTTTACACCAATACATGTAAATTAAATGATTCAAGACTCAGTAGGCTGAGGGAACATTGTGTCTATAATTTAGGGTATATGTACATTGTACATCCTCAGTGACCAGACCAATTTGCATGACGGTTATCTATCAGTGGCCGTTCATGTCATTGGTGCGATATTCTAACACGTTTGTGAAATTTACGTGTTGTTTTTACAAAATAACTATAATTTAGGGTACATTTACATTGTTCATCCTCAGTGACCAGACCAGTTTGCACAATTAACACGTTCATTCGCACAAATAACGCGTTAGTTTGCACAAATAACGCGTTAGTTGTCAGAAATTATGCGTTAGTTCGCACAAATGCTGCATGGTTTTGGTTCCATACTTTTACTTGATATGAAAAATATAACTCGATCTTGTTTACACGCTTATCCTTTAAACTTTTTATCATGTTTAGGCATCTTTAAAGTACTAAATTGTATGAATCGACATATTGTTTAATTATTCATTTCATAAAATGTTTAATCTACAATCATTTACTAGTAGTAGCTATGGTACATCATGTAGTCATGTATTTATCAAATACACATTATAGATAATAGCTCATTTCCCTGAGTCTTTCTTGAATGAGCTAAATTCTCTCTTTTTTACTGTCAGAAGTTACACTAAAATTTAGCCCAAAGATTTAGTTTTACTTTTAGTATACAAAATCAAACTTTTAAAACATTGATCAGCTCTTTTAGATCTTCAAAATACAACAATTATTCAATCATGATTAACATGATTAAAATGATCAACTACACTTACCAAATTACAGGCCATCTGGTAAAATATTCTGGCAAAATTTATTTAATTTGCAGCAATGTTATGGTAATGGTCCTTTTCAGCAATTGCCACAGAATCACATTTTGTATGCAAATAAGGTTATGGCAACAAGATCTGGAGCAACTGATTTTCAAAATATCAGGAATTAATAAAGAGATTGTTTCATGATTCATTGATTGTTGTGTGCTCATTGTCCCATCAGCAATTTTTTCAGACATAATCAGGAAGTTGTAATTAAGATATAAAATATAACTTTTTATATACTTTTATACTACCTGCACAAATTGTTTTATAACATATTGTATAATTATCATAATGTTGATCACACACCAATATGTAAAAGAATTGGTTGTGTCATGCATGTAGAAATCAGGATAACAATTCAGGCTCCTTGAAGTTTCTAACACATCTAGTCTCCAATACATTGTAAAATGTAAATGCGTACAATGAACAATATGTCATGTCATGTCATGTACATATTTATGTCCATCATCCATGTGAAGAAAAACAGAGGTGAAAGAGAAAAAAACATCCCCTACACCGTACATGCATGTTCATCTTAGAAAATTTGAATTGATATAAGATTTTTACATACATTGTATATACATGTACAAAATGTATGTGCTAGACATGATCACAAGATGACTTTTAAAGGTCATGTCTGTTAGTAGAGTATATCATTTTAACACCTTATAAAAAAGTGTTTAAACTATGAGGATTTACCATGTATGTTAATGAAGTCAAAGGAAAGATAAATCAATACATAATGGATCATGGAAAATGCAAGGACTCATTTGACATAGAGTTTAAGGTACATGTTATTCAAATATTCATTTTATAAAACAACTACATATACTACATGTACTATGTGGATAAAAGTTTTGTTTTTCATAAATGTGAAAACTTGTTGAAAGGAAACTTGGTAGGTTTGGGTTTGTAGATTCTTACTAGTTAAGGTCTTCTTTCCAATGTTTAAAAACCAGCATAAGCATGATAAGGTTTTCTTACCATTTGACAGAATTACAGTGTATTACATGTAGAATCTGATGTTTTCGGTAGATTTGTCTTTCACTTACTGTGAAATTTGATCAAACATGATAGTTGATAAACAATTTTATGTAAATCTAATACATTTCTTATCTTTTTTTAGCTTTTTAGAAGAGTATGTGGGAAGGCACCGCCAGCACCAAAACCAACATTTTCTGTTTTATGTCTTGGTCTTGCTAACTCAGGGAAGAGTACACTACTCACTTTACTCAGTGGAGAGAGCACAGATGGCATCAGGCCTACAGTGGGTGAGTTATCTCCCTTTTCTCTTCAATGTATACACATTTGTTTTCTGGTTTCCTTGCTTTACCTACAAGAATTATAGAGATAAAGAGCAGAAGCAAAGGCGAATTTATACCTGGCATGCTTAATGTGTGCCCTCCCATTGACATGAAACTTTGGTAAGTGACTGCAAGAAGCAAGAGGTCCCAGACAATTTTTATAAATTGCAAATCCGTCCTTTTGATGATTTCTGGATCAACAACAGAGAAGCATCTACATATTTTGACGTTTACCTTTATTTTCCAGATTAGGCATATACACATTTATCAGCAGTATATGAACTTTAAGCGATGTTAGCATTTAAATTGATTTCCCCCCCCCAAAGTTTTAAAATTACATTTATCATGTTTATGGATGAATATTTGAATAAATAAATAGAAGGAGTATTTTATTTTTCTGATAGTGCCAGCAGTCCAGATGTGCTCTTGTGTTAATTCTTTTTTAATGTTCTTAAATTTTCTATTTTCAGGGTTTAGCATCAAAGCGTTAATGTTTGACAATTGTTTTGTGGATGTAAAAGAGCTTGGAGGTTTGTCAACAATAACATGCAGTGAAATATGTTAAGATAATAGTGTGGAAATAGTGTACATTATGATAATAACACAAGAACCAAAGAGTTATCAATGGGGCAATCTAACGTTAATAAATCTGATTAGGCCAAAACAAAATCAGTAGACATAAGAAATAAAAAGACTTCAGGAAAACAATAAGCACAATGTTACAAAAGGTCCACAAACAACTAAGCTGCATGCAATCAGCAACACAAACTCAAGTCAAAACAGCATCTATAGATAAACCAATAATAAATCAAAATCTGCAATAGACTTCCATGTTAACTAGTGGTTTCCTGGTCAAACCCAATAACTGGTACAATGATGTATAGATCTTACAGAGAATTTTTACTGTTGCATGTAGATCAAGATATAATTAAGATGCAGATCAAGAAGGATATTTTTTTTATCAGAACTCAGAACATGAATAATGTATGTTCTCAAACAATCAAAATGTACTATTTTTTGACATATATAACTTATCTTTTTTATAATAACAGGCAGTGATAATGTGAGAAAGTATTGGAATAAATACTTCTCTGGAGCCCAAGCTGTCATCTTTGTTGTGGATAGTTCCTGTAGTGAGGAGGATATACAGTTAGCCAATTCTGAGCTCCATAAAGCTTTGGCTGATCCTGAACTTGATGGTTTACCTCTGTTGGTACTCGGAAACTTTCAGGATAAACCAGGGGCAAGAAACAAAGATAAGGTCAGAATAGAATGATAATCATAGTGAAAAAATAACATTACGGTAAATGTGCCTTAAATGAGCTCTGAAAAAAATCCCTAAAGTCCTGCCTAAAATTCTTCATTGGTTTGCAATTCCTTTCTTGTTTTCTCTTTACATGTATATGTACATGAATTGTATGATTAACAATGTATAAACTTAACATCTTTGTTCTAAAACAAAATTCTACAGTATCTATTGTATATGATCCTTAAGAGAACAAATATTCTCTGACACTAAATGATGAAGTATTATGCTTATAAAATATGTTGGGTTTAATAGATAGGTTGAAAGTGATCGAAAAATTCTCAGAAAAAATGCACAACTTTTTAACACAATAAAATAAATGATTCATATGACATTTTATGATGTACATATCTAAAATGTAAGATGAGCTTATTTCCAAAAAATATTTCGGTTTTATTTTATTTCACTTTTGTATTTGACTTTTAGTTAGTGGCAGATCTGGAGTTGGAGCTACAGACCTCATGTAGGAAGTGGGTCATACATACTTGTTCTAGGGAAAATAAATTAGAGGTCTCCGCAGCATTTCAGGACTTAAATAAAATCATGGTAGGAATGAAAGAAGAAAATGAGAGGGAGGAAGAGAAAGGACAACAGAATGGAGACTTTAGCAGAATTTAACACGTTAACCATGGGATATATATTTAGTTTGTCAGTCATGTACAGTGTACATGCATGACACATAAATAGATTGTACATCTTTATTGACCAATAGCTTAAATATTAGAAGATGTGTAAACATGTCCAACAAAATTCTCACATGTTTATTTTTGTACAGTCAAGCCTGCCTTAACAGCCACCTTTATTAAGCAATCACCTGTCTTATACAGCCACATTTTTTTGTCCCTTTCTATGATGAAATCAACAAAAATGAACCTGAATTAGGAAGTCACCTTTCTTATGTGGCCACTTTTTTCACGTCCCAAGGGTGACCTCTTAAAACAGGTTTGACTGTATATTTAAAAGCAGGTGTATTCTGTGAGGTTTTATTTTTGTTGTGTTACAAGGTTGTGGAGTAATTAAAAAAAAAATATCTTGCATTGGTAATGATATTATTATTACATAATGTAAGGAACAGAGAATTTGTAGCCATAACAGTGCAAATTCCATGTTTGATGATAAATCAAGTTTGTTTTTTTCACCATCAAAATTAACAACCTTTTCATTAATGTGCCAATTCTGAATAGATTTGTGCGTATATTGTCAAGTTTAGGTGTATAATTTGTTCAATTTTTATATTAGAATGGAGATAAGGTTTGATCTACGAATGAAATTTAAGAATTTTAAGTATACAATTTTTAAGAGAATTACAATGTAGTAAAGTTATAGTTTTTCTTATTAATTGACCAAAAAAAATGTGACCAACATGTACAAATGTAGGTAATGTTGATTTGGGAAAATTGTTTGACAATTTTTACAATCACAAGTTAAGGAATAAAAAAAATCATATAAAAATATTTATGGAAGATTAACAGTTAAGGAGAAAGAACTCTTTAAGTGATAATTGGGTGTTAGAAGTTGTGTGGGCCATATTTATTACAGTTTGTAATTAATTAGATTTAGGTGGCTTTAAAACTTTCTGCTGTTTATCATAGAATGTACCATAAGATGCCTTTTAAGATCTATATGTTGTGTGAGCCATTTTCTAGAATAATAGTTGATAGTGGACTGGTTTAAGTTGTTAGAGTATTTATACAATTCTAATCATTATATGTGTATATATTTTATTAGTATGTGATGTAACATTAACATTTGTTGTTAGTCTGAGTATATTGATTTTTTGTTTAGTATTTTACATAAAGGTTGTTAAAAACTTTACATTTAAAGTGCTTATTTTGTTGAAAAACATCCAAAAAAAGCTTCCGTCCATAATTTTTTTTTCGTATAGCACAATTTTGTTATGGCTTATTTACTTAATGATACCAATGATTATGTTATGAAATAACAATTATTTAGAAATAGTTACTTAAAAGTTGATTAAGTATATATTCATCATTTTATTGAAGATGTTTTTGTCATATATTAACATTGTATATTATGCTTTTAAATACAACTAGTGCAACCACGTTAGATATACTCATTCTAAAGGGTTTTTTCTCATGTCAGAAAAGATCTGAAAATCCATTAATCTCATCTACAAAATATCAAAATTATTGTTGTATAGGAATCATTCATTCTTCCGTAAATGACTCTTTTCAGTGTGAGATGACCAGGTTGAGATGCGAGCACGTGCAGCGATCTCACACTGGTCAATTAGCCAATAAATACCGTCGGTACTGATATTGATCGATGATGTCGACCAATGAACTGCAATGTTATTTTAAACTTTTTTTTTGGTTTGGAATATAAAGTACAAAATAAGTGTGGGTGTATATCATTTTGTGAACTTCCCCATGGAATTCCTTGTTTGTTTGATTTTGATCCCAAGTTAAAAAAATGTTAATGTTTAGTATGTTGATTTTGATATTTATTAATTTATTTAATTACAAAGGAAAAGAATGTTAATTTGGGTTACTTTTACAGCGGTCGACAACAATCTACAAATTTATCAGTACTTTCACTACTGACCCACCAATGATATGATTTTTTTACAGTTGTTATTAATTATATCAATAATATCTTATCAAGTTGTAATACATCTATATGGTTGAAAGAATCTTATAAACAATCAATGTTAATTTTTTTAATGTTTCTTTATTTATCATGTTTACTGTAAACAGTTATAACAGAATTCATATTCAACTTTGTCCATATTTTTAATGTAGAAATAAACCAGGCAGCTGTCAATGTGTTTTATGTTTGTATCCTAATATGGAATCTCAGGTGGTGTTTGTATCCCGCTTGTAATTTACAAAAACAGGATTTTCCTTCTAGTATATGATTAGGTTTATCAGTTTCCTGCCCAAGACTGGTGGTTTCCTCTGGATACTCTGGGACCCATTAAAATTGGCTAATCTATATGGCCAAGGTGCCAGGAAAAAGGACATTAAACCCAAACACATGAAAACTTTATGGGACTTGAAGATTTGAATTTTTAACTGATGCACTATTTATTGCTGTAGTGATGTATGCCACTGAAGGTGTTAGAAGAAAATTAAGGTAATAACAAAATTAGCAAACTTGGCGGATTAATCTCAATGTTCAATAACAAGAGAGACATACCGAAAAAATTAAAGATCACAATTTTATATTCTTAGAAGGAGGGAGTGGTTGCTAATTTGTGAGCATTTTTGAAGCGCTATAACATGGGATAGGAATGACTGCAAGCAAAATAGAAAGTATGTTTTGAAAAAAAATTTAAAGCAGTCACTAGGGAATCTATTAAATATTACTAGGTTAAACCTAGAATGCAGTTGCATCAGGATCAGTACAGAACAGTTTCAAAAGCATTTCATCTGTATGCTCTAATATCAGTTTTAAAACCATATTAGAGCTTTTGGATTTTGTTTGTATTTGTACCAACTTGAAATAAAGCTTTTAACCTTTGACCAATCCTTCAGTCATGACCTACTTAGTCACTTTGAGATTTTATACCAATTTCGCTAAATGTTAATGTTTTTTTGCCCACCTTGCTTAAAAAAATCTCCTCTGAAATCACTTTAGCAAATTGACAGAAATTGGCAGGAATGATTTATGACATGTTGGCAATAAACGACCCACTGTCTGAAGATTCAATAAAAATATGGCCACTGTAACTTAAAATAAAACATATTTTGCATTGTACATTCAATATGTGGATCGTGTCTTTCTGGCACATATTCCATATTCTTTTGTATTTAATATGAGAAAATCACTTTAAATGGTTTATAGCTCAGCAACAATAACAAATAAAATCCAAAGGATCTTATGCTCTTCAGAGTTAAAAGCTCAGTACAAATCTCCATTGGGTCAAAGTTGTCAGATGACATCAAATAGGGGTCATAACCTTTGTAAGGTTTTTCTATGTTTTTGGCCAAATGAATGAAAAGTATTGCAAATAGAGAATAGCTGTTCCTAGCTAGTAAGCTCTATAAAAGTTTCTAATGGTTTGAAGCTGTCAGATGACCCCTTATAACTGTTATGGCCCTTTGAATGTAAAAAAAGTACTATAGAAAGAAAACTATTGCAGATACACAATGTATACAATAGCTATTGTTTGTTTAAACATTAAGCTCTACAAGGGTATTAACGTTAATATGCCGGATGATCCCTTATAGGGATTTCAGTAAAGACCATTAAAGGTAAAAAAAAGTTTTTTTTTCAAGTTTTTGGTCTATAAAATAAATAAATTGTAAATAAAGAATAGTTGTGTTTCTTTAAACCATCAGCTCAATAACCTCCAGAAAGTATTCATTAGGTTAAATTTGTCAAATGACCCCTTGAAGGTGTTATGGCCATTTAAAGGTCAAACAGCGTTTTTCAAGTTTTTGTCATTGATATAGAATGATAGCTATTACATGTACAAACGTTAAATATTGAAGACAATAAATGTAGTGACATCAATTATTAAATGCAAACGGTTATAATCATATTGATCAGAATTAAATTATTTTATTGATTCAATTTATTTTTCTTTCCATTCTGTTTATCCTAATGCTGGAACCTCTGGACCGGATGACACCAACCTGAAAGACAGAAATGTTTTGTATTATAGTGTAGTGTACGTGTACACAGACATTTGGGGCAAATAATATATAGGCTTAAGTTATTATAAGTTGTATAGACAAGAACCAGAATTTTTAATGAAAAATTAATTATCATTAGAACTGAAACAATAATTTTGGAAGAAGCAAAGGTGTACCAAAGGGGTAATCAGTATCATAAAACCGTGAAGACAAAGACAAAACCGGCAGACAAAAAATCATCACAACAAAACAAACCACATAACAACATAAAACACACACACATAACAACAAAACCGCATTCAGCAACGCGAACTCAAGTCGAAACGAGAGTGAACTCAGGTGCTCCGGAAGAGTAAGCAGTTCCTGCTTGCTATAGCACACCCGTCACGTTGCCAAAGATCGATTAAGTATTGGTCAAATCCGGAAAGGATGACATTACAAAACTCTATGTCAAACCAACATCTGTGCTCATCTGAGAGATAGAAATCCCGTATTTGCATACCAGCACATGATGTCGTCCGTAAAATTTCTTGAGTGATGACAACAACCTGGGAGCAACGTACCCCTGTGTTAACAATTTGCTTGTCAGCCGTGTAGCTCTATCAAGGAAGTCGTTGTACTCCTCACATGCTCTGGAATAACGAATCAATTGTGATACGTAAACTCCATATGCTGGAGCGGACGGAATGTTGCTACACAGAAAGGGAAAGTTAACTATTGGAAAGTTGAAGTCGTCACGTTTGTCATAGAGCTTTGTACAAAGCCTTCCTTGTGTGTCAATTTCGAGAAATAGATCCAAATATGAAGCAGACCTCATAGAATCTGTAGTGTCCTTTACCTCAAGTTCGTTCGGATATATGAGATGTAAATAGTCACCAAATCGAGGATTGTTTAGTGAAAGGACATCATCAATATAACGAAATGTGAGATTGAAGGATAAAGCAAGTTTGCGGTCCTTTTTGTCTAGAAGTGATTGTAAGAAGTCTGCTTCATATGAATGAAGAAACAAATCGGCAAGCAATGGTGCACAATTTGTGCCCATTGGGATACCTATTGTTTGCTGAAAAACACGTCCACCAAACTGTACAAATATGTTGTCGATTAGAAAGTTGAGCATTTCTATTATTTGATCTTCTGTAAATTTGTTTTTTTTTTGCTAGACTCTTGGATGACAAAGTAAGTCTTTTTATAACCGACTACCAAATACTTGTACCTGCGTTTTCCATTCTTTTTGATAAAGCTACGTTTAATCAGCTGAAATGGTTATATATAGGCAAGAACTAACTTTTCTAAATACACTGAAAAATGTTATCCTAAAAGGCCAGTTAAGTTAAGTTTTAAACTTTTCCCCTGATTGTATACAACCGACTGACATGACTGAAGTAGTCAAAGTCTTAATGACTATTATTGGTAAACCAAAGGGACAATAAAATGTCCTTAGTCAGATACGTACAGGACTGTCAATTTTAATGGTCGAGAAAACGGTATAGTCTCTGCCGGAGGCAACCACTAACCTTGGGCAGGTAACTGACAAACCTATTAGATAAAGGACTTGAGGAAATGAGTACATTTAGAATAGTTCAAGAATTTTTAAAATGAAGTGAAAGTGCACACTTGAAGTAGTAGTCAAACCACGATGAAACAGTAACTAACCTTTTCTCACAAATGAAAGCTGAGACATAGTGACAATTTTTGTCATTCCATTTATATCTGTAATGGTATCTCATCTGCAGACAGTTCTCTGCGCTCTGGTTGGGTTCATCCGGGAACCAGTCAGTGTAGTTAAACGGGTGTAAGCTGTAGGACCAGGACCACACCCTGTCTTTATTGTGATGGGCATTATTGTCATGGCCTCCGATCCAATAACCTGTGATAGTACACAGGCAAATTTGGCTCACATGAGTTTCACGTGAATCTAGCTTCACGTGATATTCATTTGAATCTCACGTGAATTTCACATGAAAATCATGTGAGTTTCACATGAAACTGGCTCACGTGAAATTGATGTGAACTTTTCACGTGAAATTGATGTGAAGTGTTTTCATGTGAGATTCACGTGAATTTCACGGGAAACTCATGTGAGATTCATGTGAATTTCATGTGAAACTCACGTGAACTTTTTCATGAGAGTTTGAGAGTTTCACGTATAAGCTCGATTCGGGTGAATTTCATGTGAACTTTTTCATGTGAAACTCATGTGAACCAAATTTGCCTGTGTATACTGAATATACATCAACAAAACCGATATATGTTTCTTCTTTAGAAATATACTCTTAGTCCAGCTGAATTACATATAGACTTCATCTATGCCTATTTGATTGTGTTTTCTGAAATGTTCTTAGGTCCATAGGTTCCCTGTTAATTACTTTTGTTTTGGTCCGAACCTCATTTATTTGAGGTGGATGCGAAAAAAGAGCAACAGAGTTTTAAAAGTAAACCGAAATCAGCCAAGCTGTTTCCCTGTCCAGATGTCTTCAAACATACTTTACCTATTGCTCATCTTAATGACACTGTAACACAATTACGTTTTAGAAAGCTAACGCATGGCGACGTTCTCAACTGGCAACACACAAAAAGATAAGGGTTTAGAATAAAAAAAAATATAATGCTTTTATTATATATAAATATTCATCACATCGATTGGTAAAAATCAGCTTTGAACATACATGTATATAATATATATCTATTAGTTAGCCCAAACAAACGTCGAATGCAATTAGTCCAGATGAATATCAGTAGTATTTCTGAACGTTTAGCCTAATTTTAGATCCCCTGAGCCACAAACATAAAACGATTTTACTGCCAATATGGCTGAGCAAACCTATGCTTACTGTGTTGTACTGGCAGAGACATCACGTGGTTTTGTAGATAAAGGGATTCGTCCGATGTTTCCACTTCAGCTAAGTAGGCGCCATACTCCTGGCAGACGATCTATCAAAAAGCATGCCTATTATATGCCATGTTACTACAAAATGTTCCAGCTACATGTAATTACACCTTATTTAACAAATGAGCTTTTGATTGGTCGATAAGAAGTCAATTTTTAGAAGTATTTTACACATATTTCCTCATATACCCACCTGAACGAGATTTACGTCGTTTTTGCTGTCGGGGTATTTCCCTCAAATTTGCCTATTTTCACCCTCTCTGGGTTCAACTTAAATTTTCTGCGTGCTCTATTGGATCACATCAGTTCACATTCGTTACTACTCGAATGCTTTTTCGTTGTTTTGTGTTGTATTTTCTTTTTGTGTGTGTATGTTTCTTCGTGCTGTTCAATTTCGTGTCTACTGATTTGCCTTTGCCATTTCTGACTTTTGACATTCGAATGCCCCATTTGTAAGCGTTTTCTTCTTTCTTCCGACTTGGCAAATATGTTTTTCTTGATATTAGGAGTTATAAACGAGATATTTCTTGCTTTGCGGTCTCAGAATGAAGTTTCCCCCTCCCTTCGGATTCAGGATAATTGACTGGTGTTCTTTGTGTGCAAATACCCTTGAGGCTCAAAGCACACCTTATATCTGTTCACAATTGTCTGTCTTGATTTAAGTGTCTCCGAGAATTTGCTTGTCTCAGGAAAAATTTTGGCTTTTGAATGCCTTATTAGTGTACCTGTGTATCCTTGTTCTTTGAAGAAAACTATTCATGTAATTGTCCTACGTAAACTTTTCAATAACTTTATGTAAGACATAAAATTAAAGATTAAATGGATTTGAGGTCTACCTTTGCGTCGTCCCATGAGCCCTCTTCTGTACTGACGAAGTAACATGAATCATGAAAATGACTCCAGCCGCTTGGACAACTGCTGAACACAGCAAGACCTGTAAAGCAACTGCAGATAAATTGAAACCGAACTGCTTTATAATAAACGCAGCAGAATCTGTAAAAAAAACAACTGCAGATAAATTGAAACCGAACTGCTTTATAATAAACGCAGCAGAATCTGTAAAAAAACAACTGTAGATAAATTGAAAGCAAACGACGCTATTACTATATTTTTCTAACAGAGCACAAGAAGCAAATCATATAATAGGATACTGTTAAATTTGAAAAAAAAATATTATACAGTATTCAATGAATGGAAAATAATGTCAGCAAAAATAGGATCCATGATTTCAAATGAAATGATTTATCAGTGTTTTGTTGCAAAAGGTAATACAAAGTGCAAATGTAACACACCTAGCTTGAATATAATATAGGCATCTTAGACTTACATAAACACGATATTAGAACCACAAGAACAATTCTGATCATATCTACAAATGTACTAATTACAACCTTGTATTAACATTCATACTGATAAGCCTGTATGAGACTTTACATTAAATAAAATGATGTTCCAGTCATGACTCCACACCTTGAAGAATGCATAAATAATTCTAAAAAAATTTGCACCCAACACTTTACGAAAACACACTTAAAACGTAGATCAAAATTTTAGTATACTCACTCAAAACTGAAAAATACGCACTCTAAATTATTTTCGAACCAAACTCATGAATATTCATAATAATATAAATGAATAAAACATATTTGGGTGGTTTTTGAATTTTAAAACACTTGAAAGCAGGTACTGATCCATTTACTCCTTCTTACAGGCTTACTAGCATTATTTACGACGTTGCTCTTTTCCGTCTTTTTAAGCCTGTAAGAAGTGAGCCTCTTACTACTGAGGACAGGAAATTTCTCCATATTCCATTTAAGAACAAAGGAATAGATGCTATAAACATTAGCAATATTTTAAATCGTAAGGAAGTTACATCTCAAATTCCTCAATATTTCAAAAATCAGTCAACACCAATTGTTTCCTACCGCTACACTAAAACCATAAGTAGTAAAATTTTCAACCACAAAAAGGCATTGCAGGACCTAAACATTGAAGAATATCTAAAGTCCCCTCTGACATGTGATTGCTATGCTTCTCCCTTTGTCTATGGTCAGTAGTATAGGGCGTCTCTATAGGACACTTTGTACTTTTAATTTTTCATGGACAAAAGGTCAAACCACATGGCGACAACTGTCGCCTCAGATCTCTATCAGTAAAGTCGTGTGCAGGAAGTCATGCGGAACAGTGATTCGTCTTGTTCCTTAGCCCCACCTTTTTAATTCGTCCCTTTCTTTCGCCCCTGATTTTTATTCGTCCCCTAAATCTTACCCTAATCCTAACCCTAATCTCTAATCCCTTACCCTAACCTTTAACCCTTACCCTCATCTCTAACCCTAAACCTAATCTTTACCCTAACGCTAATCTCTAACCCTAACCCTAACCTTTTCTTCTCTCATCTTTAGTTAGTGTCGCCCCTTTTTGGGCTCCTGATTCCTTTTCTCTTTTGTCTTCTTTTTTTTAGACTCGCTCTTTGTATGCTCTTGTGTTGTAGTTGTTTTGCTGTGTTGTTATAGGTTTTGCCCCTCCTCCTCCTCGTCATTTCCTTCCTCCTCCTCCTCTTTCCCTCATTTTCCCTCCTCATTTTCCTCCTCATTGTCCCTCATTCTCCTCATTTCCCTCCTCATTTTTTCCTCATTTTCCTCATTTCCCTCCTTATTTTCTCTTGTTTTTTCGTCTTTTGAGCTTGTTTTGTTCATGTATGGCTCAACTCTAATTGGTTCTTTTCGGGTTTTTTTTGTTTGGTTCACCCTTAACGGCTCTTTTTTGTCTTTGTTATTGTATTGATAGCTGTTTCCTTTAAGTTTTCAATAAAAACTCAAAATCGGGAACAACTTTTATTAACATTCTACGTTTTATTTACATTCTATTTTACAAATTAAATATCCATAGGGTCTGGTGGTTAAATCGTTCATGATCACTCTTTTGTCAAATACAATTCGATAGTCTTTCTTTTGTGAAACAGTTAACAGTTTTTGATTGCTTCTTGATTGGATCTTAAATTCGTCTCTCACTGTCCTGATATCGCTTCTGTTGATGGTGACCATCTCCTTGATGGTGTCGTAGTTGATGTCTAATGCGTTCTTGAAGTTTAGTGTTATTCCACGAACTTTACACATAGTTCTGTTTCCTCCTTTCTCGGGAATGGCTAGTTTGTATGCATAGTTCTTTGGTCCTCCCGTAACAAACTCCGTAATAGTATTTCCGGGTACTTCATCTGTTAAATCCCCCAAGTAGTCTCCCAGCTTAGGCTTCCATTCTCCTGGTTTCGATGTAAATACGACGGAGTCCGTGTCGCAGTACAGTGTTCTTGGTCCCAAATTCTCCAGATAAGAATACAGCTTTAGTCTGGCCTGGGCGGTAGTATAGGCTGCTATGACGACGTTCGTTTTCTTGGAGGTTTCGATGAATTCTTCTTTAAATTTCCATCTTAGTTCTACCATTTCATCGTTAACAAACTGGATTCCGGTCACTTCTATTTGTTTGCTGGTTAACATGTCAAAGTATTTCTTTTGTTCTGTAATGTAGGTGGTCTGTTGCATGTTGTTTCTTTGTCCAAACTTGCCCCAAAAGCTGTTCAACATCAGTTTGGCTAAAGACCTGATGCCGGGGTTCTTTTCTATTTTGTTATAGTCTAACTGTATCCCTTCCTGTTCCTCGTAGTCCTTGATGTATTGCTGTTTATTCTCCTCTAATTGGCACCACTCTGGCCATCCACTAGCTTCTTGTTTCATTTTCAAGAATGTATTGATGTAGTCAGTGAAGAGTCCTCCAGACTTCGTACCGGGATCGTACTGTTCTACCTCTTCGAAATGCCATACTTCGTAGATGGTTAAGATGGAATATCCCTTTTCCAAGGCCTTCTTCAACTCATCTGTTACCCAAGTTCCCGTTATAGCTCTATCTTTTTCGGTATGGTTACAAGCCTCCTGCTGGTAGGTTTCCGTACAGGTACGACAGAGTGGGAACATCAGTTTGCTGTTGATCTTGCTGGGTAAAACAGGAATGTATAGGTTTCTGGGTGGTAGTACTTTACATTTCACCAATCCTTCGTACTCGTGGATGTCCCCAAAGTTTTCTGTGATGATGACGGGATGTCCTTTAGGTACTTTTCCGGTCTTGTTGACAAATGGATAGAGTGATGTCACGTCATAGTAGTTGATAGTATCTCTTTCTGTCTGTTTGTATAAGGTAAATGCCTCTGTCCTTCCACCATAAAAGGCTTCTCGTGGTTCTAAGGCTGGGATCATCTCTAAGGAGTTGACAAAGTCGCTCATGGTTGTATCAGTTTTCAACTCCCTCTCAAAGTCACATTCCCATTTCTCTACGTAGGTGTACCCTTCTTGTTGCAGATAGGTCTTCTTTTCTAGGGTCCGTTGATGTAGATCGTACATGGACATGTTATTGACCGTATTGATGGTCTCTTTTGAGTAACATCTTGGGCATCCATGCCAGTAGCAGCCGTGAAATTCGTACACGGTTCCATCGTGGTATCCGTCTACTCTGTAGGGACCGATCTGTTTTTCTCCTTCGTTCTCTGCATGTTGAATCTGTATGTCTTTTATTGCGGATACATATTTTAACCATTTCATGGCTTTAATAGAGTGCTTGTGTTCTGGTCGATAGCCTTGCACCGGGATGAGGCCAATAGTATTCCACCGTAGAAACTTGGATCGAAAGACTAGGTTGCAGGCAGAGGCAATGGTGATACTGTTTTGGAAGGGGTCGATTGGAGTACCCTCTAAAGTGTCCATGAACAGTTGTCTAAAGGTTAAACAGGCTTTTCTCAGTATGTCCACGTCAGTGATGCAGTACTTCAAGAGTTCTTCTTGGACGTCAAATGGGTCGTTCCTGTGGTCTTCGTACCATTTCATGAATGTTTCGCGGTCTTCTGCTTTCATACCATTTGGATTGTAGTAATTGATGTCTGGAAGAGTTTCTAATCTAACGTTCTGGTTTTCCTTTGTGTTAAACAGATGTATGAAGTATCCTTTGTGGAGTTCTTCGAATCCAAACATTTTCGGGAGTTTGGCTAAGGCAGTGGGTAGAAAGTTAAGGGAATCTATCATCCGTATGCTGCAGTTTGAAATCGTTACTGCCATGTTCTTGGCACCGTTGGGGATTATCTTAGGCTGAATTCCATGACCAAACAGGTATTGTAGAACGGGGATAGAGTCGTAGCCTTTAAAGTTGTGGCAAATTACAGTGGAGTTCGTGTTGTCTCCGGAAAATAGCCAGTTGCAAAAGTCGTTGTTGGCATTGGGTCCTCTAAAGATCAGTTGGTTCTGTCCACAGTTCTTGCAGGTACTCTCTTCAGTTACTTCCTCTTCCATGCACACGGTGCACACTTTATGAACAACACATAAGTTGGGTCGGTGTTCCATAGCTCCACAGGTACTGGCTTTACAGTGTGAACATCTTCCGTCGGTGTCAGGTTGGTATCCCATTTCGCATTCTATGAGGTCGTCTTGTGTACATTCAAAATCAAAGAAGATGTAAGTTTGCTCTTCAGGAGGTTCTTTGATTACTATAGGCATCATGTAACACTGGTGGTTTGGATCGCAGTACTGTTTACAGGTGGAACAGTACATCTCGCCACACTCATGGTCTGTTTTCCTCTTCTCCATGTTGACAGTGTGGCCACAGTCTTTACACTTGTAGTACCATTTACATGTTGAGTTGCCCTTCTTTGTTTGCTCCAAATGGAGTTGGAAGCACTCCTCTCCTCTAAAATTCCTGTTACATTGGTTACAATGGATCCAATCTTCTTCACAAGGTTCGTGTATCTTCTTACAAAGGATGCATGGGTTGTTACAAGCGTGTTTTTCTAAATGGTCATATCCCTTTTTACACTTGTCGCAGTAATAGACTATGGTCTTGAAACCGGCTACGGTAGTGATGACATCATAATGGTCATCGTGGTGGTATAAGTATATCTTCTTTTCGGTTTCCGGGCCTTCGTAGATGAGGCCGTTAAAGTAGTCTTTGGAGAAAACGATGATTTGGTATTCCGACAGTACAGCTTGGAATTGTTTAAGTTCTTCGATGCCGCACGGGCCTTTGGGTACATTGGCTTTCTCGTGCAGTTGTACGGCCAAGTATTCTTGAATGTAGCGTCCTTTGCGGATAGTGTCCCACTTTGAGTGTTTATCGATCCTGGCTCTCGCTGTAACGATGGCTCTAGCACAGCACAGCTCGTCTCGGTTCTGTATCCTGATGATGCTTCTCTTGTCCTCAAGGACTCTGTTTAAATTTACATAGTTGCATCTTTTGCGCCCGCTTCCTTCGGGAATGGATACGTGAAGAATATCTAATGCTAAACTTCCGTCCAATACAAACTCCTCATGAGATTGTAATACTCTCTCTATTTCCTTTAATAATAGTTCCGTAGTCAAGTCCTTGAGTTGTAAAATGGGAAGGGCAATCGGGAAGTCAAGAGAGTTGGTTTCAATTGTCAGTTTAACGAGGTCCTGTTCTTTAATGTCTTCGCCGATAGTTTGCAGGATGGAGTCGAATAATCGATGTAGTGTTCTTATGATCGAAGGCAGGTCCGTGACTTCAAATGCCTTAAAGGTGACGGTATAATGATTTCTCGAAGTTCCAAACTTGAGTATTCTTTTCTTCTCCTGCCGTTTGATGGTGTAATAGGATTTCGGATCATCCATGTGGAACGGTTGCCCTGCTCCTCTTTGTCCATGTCTTTGCTGATGTAACTCTAAATGGCGTTGGGTGGCAAAGGCCTGGTTGCATTGGGTACATTCGTAACCCATTTGGTGGCGGGTCATGTGAGCTTGTACATTCTCCCGCCTTGTAAAAGTCTTGGTGCATCTCGTACACGAGTAAGTCTCTCGGTGGTTGGTCCATCGTCTATGACGATGTAGCTGACTCATCTTCTCAAAATTGGCTTCACATTGGTTGCAGGTAAATTGCTTAGCCATCTGAAATAAAAATAACACAGGTAAGTATGAAATTGTCTATTGTGTCCTCTTTTTTAATTGTATACGTTTAAAATTATATGTCGTCTATTGATTCCTTCTCTTTTACTTGTATGCCTTTCAAATTATATATTGTCTATTGTTTCCTCCTCTTTTCATTGTATGCCTTTCAAAACTAAGTTGGATATGTACGAGTCCTACCTTTTCTCTCGTCGTTAAAACACGTCTGAACTCTTTGGTGTCTAATCGTAAAATGATTTCATTTCAAATGGTTTACCTGTATAATGGATTGTACCACGTGATCATGTCACGTGACTTCTTTAATAAACCGGTTAGAACTGGTTTGGACTTGATTTTACGTTTTGTAAGTTTTCATCGAATTGCTTTTTGTTGGAATCGGTTCTTTAAATTTTTATGTTTGTTGGTTTTTCATCAACAGATTTTCTTAACTGTAAGATTGTGTAAATTTGTTTTCGTAGTTTGATGTTTTTTTCTTCAACAGATTTTTTTAACGGTAAGATTTTGTAAGTTTGTTTTCGTAGTTTGTTGTTTTTTCATCAACAGATTTTCTTTTGTGGTAAGATTTTGTGAGTTTCTTTTTAAAGTGGAAGGTTTTTCGTCAATGCATTTTGATTTTGTTTGAATTTGATGTACCGATTTTCGTTTTTAAGTCAAATGTTTAGATCTCTGTCTTGTATTTTTTTTTGTCGAAAACGCTTCAATAGGTATTTTTAAAGGGGGAAAATGGCTGAAAATGGGTATTTTGGGGTGAAAATGGGTAAAATGGGGCTAAAATGGGTGTTTTGGGGGTAAAATGAGTAAAATGGGGGGTAATGGGGGATATTGGGGCTGCTGCTGCTGCGGAGGGTAAATGGCTGCTATTGCTGCTCCAGTAGAGGTAGTTTAGGGGAGGGAATTTGCTGTTCCATGGGAAGAATGAAAACGCGTATACTAGTTCGGATGGTTTATTGAGTTAAAACATTCTTCTTCAGGTAGTCCTTAAACGATCGCTTCTTCTTTAATTGGTTGGTTGGATTCTTTTGGATGTTCCTTGTTTGTCTTGGGCTTTCTTCCTCTTGAGGTCTTTGTAGGTTTGTGGTTCATGGGTTTCTTGGTCTTTACACCGTTAAGGTTCTTTACTTCCTTGGACTTTGCTAGTCTTCTTCTTGAGTTCTTTGTAGGCTTTACTGATTTTCCATTATGGTTCATGGGCTTCTTGGCCTTTAAAACGTTAAGGTTCTTTACACCCTTGGTCTTCTCAGACTTAATCGATCGCCGTGTCTTCTTTAACTTTGCCATCTGTTCTCTCTTTGAGTCTTGTAGCTTTGTCAAGTGTCTTATTTTCTTGTATATAGCTTTTCCCAAACATTCAAGTCTATGTTCCGCACTCTTTGGACGTTTGGATTGTTCCCCCGGTGGTACAACGTGTCGAGTCTTAGTTTGTGTTGCCATTTTCTCTTTCGAGTCTACATGCTTCACCTTCTCGTGTCGTGTAACATCACTCGGCCATGAAAACCGTCTATTGCATTCGGAGCACTGATAAGCCATGTTCTCTTTTCGGTATCTAATGTAAAACTAACTCAAACTCTATCTGTTGCTCCTTATATCTCTCTTTCCCATATCCCTAACCCTAACCATAATCTCTAACCCTAACTCTATCCCTTTTTCCTTTCACTCACCTATTTCACTTTCTTAACCTTAGATTCGTTATGTAAAGGTCTTTAGCTCTTTAACGATATGTAACACATCTACCCTCCCTTAAAATGTGGAATTGGTCACTTTGGGGTCAAATCCTGACTGACCACTGACCAAAACCATCCTAATAACCCCAGAATCTGCGTCTAGACTTCTTAGGTTATCTAACGATATACGACAACCCTATATAGGGTCTAATTTAAGTATTGGTCACTTTGTGGTCAAGCCGCGGATGACCACTTACCAAAACCATCCTAATAACCCCAGAATCTGCGTCTAGACTTCTTAGGCTATCTAACGATATACAACAACTCTATATTAGACTTAATTTAAGGATTGGTCACTTTGTGGTCAAGCCCCTAATGACCACTGACCAACACACAGTAAATCATCGGAAAGCTATTGTCCTATAAGGAAGACAATGCAACAAACCGGAAGGAAATCGGTCGAGGAATAACAAAGTTGTTGCCCGTTAAACACTAGTAGTATAGATGCACCGATAAACTCGGATATCCCGAATTCGAATTTTCGCGGGAAAATGAGATTCAAAAAGGACCGGATGTGGCGTCACCGGAAGCAAGATGGCCAACGAGATCCAAGATGGCCGCCGAGATCCAAGATGGCGGACCGGAAGCAAGATGGCCACCGTGCTTCCGGTGACGCCACATCCGGTCCTTTTTGAATCTCATTTTCCCGCGAAAATTCGAATTCGGGATATCCGAGTTTATCGGTGCATCTATACTACTAGTGTTTAACGGGCAACAACTTTGTTATTCCTCGACCGATTTCCTTCAATAGCAGCCATTTACCCTCCGCAGCAGCAGCAGCCCCAATATCCCCCATTACCCCCCATTTTACTCATTTTACCCCCAAAACACCCATTTTAGCCCCATTTTCACCCCAAAATACCCATTTTCAGCCATTTCCCCACTTTAAAAATACCTATTGAAGCGTTTTCGACAAAAAAAAATACAAGACAGAGATCTAAACATTTGACTTAAAAACGAAAATCGGTACATCAAATTCAAACAAAATCAAAATGCATTGACGAAAAACCTTCCACTTTAAAAAGAAACTCACAAAATCTTACCACAAAAGAAAATCTGTTGATGAAAAAACAACAAACTACGAAAACAAACTTACAAAATCTTACCGTTAAAAAAATCTGTTGAAGAAAAAACATCAAACTACGAAAACAAACTTACACAATCTTACAGTTAAGAAAATCTGTTGATGAAAAACCAACAAACATAAAAATTTAAAGAACCGATTCCAACAAAAAGCAATTCGATGAAAACTTACAAAACGTAAAATCAAGTCCAAACCAGTTCTAACCGGTTTATTAAAGAAGTCACGTGACATGATCACGTGGTACAATCCATTATACAGGTAAACCATTTGAAATGAAATCATTTTACGATTAGACACCAAAGAGTTCAGACGTGTTTTAACGACGAGAGAAAAGGTAGGACTCGTACATATCCAACTTAGTTTTGAAAGGCATACAATGAAAAGAGGAGGAAACAATAGACAATATATAATTTGAAAGGCATACAAGTAAAAGAGAAGGAATCAATAGACGACATATAATTTTAAACGTATACAATTAAAAAAGAGGACACAATAGACAATTTCATACTTACCTGTGTTATTTTTATTTCAGATGGCTAAGCAATTTACCTGCAACCAATGTGAAGCCAATTTTGAGAAGATGAGTCAGCTACATCGTCATAGACGATGGACCAACCACCGAGAGACTTACTCGTGTACGAGATGCACCAAGACTTTTACAAGGCGGGAGAATGTACAAGCTCACATGACCCGCCACCAAATGGGTTACGAATGTACCCAATGCAACCAGGCCTTTGCCACCCAACGCCATTTAGAGTTACATCAGCAAAGACATGGACAAAGAGGAGCAGGGCAACCGTTCCACATGGATGATCCGAAATCCTATTACACCATCAAACGGCAGGAGAAGAAAAGAATACTCAAGTTTGGAACTTCGAGAAATCATTATACCGTCACCTTTAAGGCATTTGAAGTCACGGACCTGCCTTCGATCATAAGAACACTACATCGATTATTCGACTCCATCCTGCAAACTATCGGCGAAGACATTAAAGAACAGGACCTCGTTAAACTGACAATTGAAACCAACTCTCTTGACTTCCCGATTGCCCTTCCCATTTTACAACTCAAGGACTTGACTACGGAACTATTATTAAAGGAAATAGAGAGAGTATTACAATCTCATGAGGAGTTTGTATTGGACGGAAGTTTAGCATTAGATATTCTTCACGTATCCATTCCCGAAGGAAGCGGGCGCAAAAGATGCAACTATGTAAATTTAAACAGAGTCCTTGAGGACAAGAGAAGCATCATCAGGATACAGAACCGAGACGAGCTGTGCTGTGCTAGAGCCATCGTTACAGCGAGAGTCAGGATCGATAAACACTCAAAGTGGGACACTATCCGCAAAGGACGGTACATTCAAGAATACTTGGCCGTACAACTGCACGAGAAAGCCAATGTACCCAAAGGCCCGTGCGGCATCGAAGAACTTAAACAATTCCAAGCTGTACTGTCGGAATACCAAATCATCGTTTTCTCCAAAGACTACTTTAACGGCCTCATCTACGAAGGCCCGGAAACCGAAAAGAAGATATACTTATACCACCACGATGACCATTATGATGTCATCACTACCGTAGCCGGTTTCAAGACCAGAGTCTATTACTGCGACAAGTGTAAAAAGGGATATGACCATTTAGAAAAACACGCTTGCAACAACCCATGCATCCTTTGTAAGAAGATACACGAACCTTGTGAAGAAGATTGGATCCATTGTAACCAATGTAACAGGAATTTTAGAGGAGAGGAGTGCTTCCAACTCCATTTGGAGCAAACAAAGAAGGGCAACTCAACATGTAAATGGTACTACAAGTGTAAAGACTGTGGCCACACTGTCAACATGGAGAAGAGGAAAACAGACCATGAGTGTGGCGAGATGTACTGTTCCACCTGTAAACAGTACTGCGATCCAAACCACCAGTGTTACATGATGCCTATAGTAATCAAAGAACCTCCTGAAGAGCAAACTTACATCTTCTTTGATTTTGAATGTACACAAGACGACCTCATAGAATGCGAAATGGGATACCAACCTGACACCGACGGAAGATGTTCACACTGTAAAGCCAGTACCTGTGGAGCTATGGAACACCGACCCAACTTATGTGTTGTTCATAAAGTGTGCACCGTGTGCATGGAAGAGGAAGTAACTGAAGAGAGTACCTGCAAGAACTGTGGACAGAACCAACTGATCTTTAGAGGACCCAATGCCAACAACGACTTTTGCAACTGGCTATTTTCCGGAGACAACACGAACTCCACTGTAATTTGCCACAACTTTAAAGGCTACGACTCTATCCCCGTTCTACAATACCTGTTTGGTCATGGAATTCAGCCTAAGATAATCCCCAACGGTGCCAAGAACATGGCAGTAACGATTTCAAACTGCAGCATACGGATGATAGATTCCCTTAACTTTCTACCCACTGCCTTAGCCAAACTCCCGAAAATGTTTGGATTCGAAGAACTCCACAAAGGATACTTCCCACATCTGTTTAACACAAAGGAAAACCAGAACGTTAGATTAGAAACTCTTCCAGACATCAATTACTACAATCCAAATGGTATGAAAGCAGAAGACCGCGAAACATTCATGAAATGGTACGAAGACCACAGGAACGACCCATTTGACGTCCAAGAAGAACTCTTGAAGTACTGCATCACTGACGTGGACATACTGAGAAAAGCCTGTTTAACCTTTAGACAACTGTTCATGGACACTTTAGAGGATACTCCAATCGACCCCTTCCAAAACAGTATCACCATTGCCTCTGCCTGCAACCTAGTCTTTCGATCCAAGTTTCTACGGTGGAATACTATTGGCCTCATCCCGGCGCAAGGCTATCGACCAGAACACAAGCACTCTATTAAAGCCATGAAATGGTTAAAATATGTATCCGCAATAAAAGACATACAGATTCAACATGCAGAGAACGAAGGAGAAAAACAGATCGGTCCCTACAGAGTAGACGGATACCACGATGGAACCGTGTACGAATTTCACGGCTGCTACTGGCATGGATGCCCAAGATGTTACTCAAAAGAGACCATCAATACGGTCAATAACATGTCCATGTACGATCTACATCAACGGACCCTAGAAAAGAAGACCTATCTGCAACAAGAAGGGTACACCTACGTAGAGAAATGGGAATGTGACTTTGAGAGGGAGTTGAAAACTGATACAACCATGAGCGACTTTGTCAACTCCTTAGAGATGATCCCAGCCTTAGAACCACGAGAAGCCTTTTATGGTGGAAGGACAGAGGCATTTACCTTATACAAACAGATAGAAAGAGATACTATCAACTACTATGACGTGACATCACTCTATCCATTTGTCAACAAGACCGGAAAAGTACCTAAAGGACATCCCGTCATCATCACAGAAAACTTTGGGGACATCCACGAGTACAAAGGATTGGTGAAATGTAAAGTACTACCACCCAGAAACCTATACATTCCTGTTTTACCCAGCAAGATCAACAGCAAACTGATGTTCCCACTCTGTCGTACCTGTACGGAAACCTACCAGCAGGAGGCTTGTAACCATACCGAAAAAGATAGAGCTATAACGGGAACTTGGGTAACAGATGAGTTGAAGAAGGCCTTGGAAAAGGGATATTCCATCTTAACCATCTACGAAGTATGGCATTTCGAAGAGGTAGAACAGTACGATCCCGGTACGAAGTCTGGAGGACTCTTCACTGACTACATCAATACATTCTTGAAAATGAAACAAGAAGCTAGTGGATGGCCAGAGTGGTGCCAATTAGAGGAGAATAAACAGCAATACATCAAGGACTACGAGGAAAAGGAAGGGATACAGTTAGACTATAACAAAATAGAAAAGAACCCCGGCATCAGGTCTTTAGCCAAACTGATGTTGAACAGCTTTTGGGGCAAGTTTGGACAAAGAAACAACATGCAACAGACCACCTACATTACAGAACAAAAGAAATACTTTGACATGTTAACCAGCAAACAAATAGAAGTGACCGGAATCCAGTTTGTTAACGATGAAATGGTAGAATTAAGATGGAAATTTAAAGAAGAATTAATCGAAACCTCCAAGAAAACGAACGTCGTCATAGCAGCCTATACTACCGCCCAGGCCAGACTAAAGCTGTATTCTTATCTGGAGAATTTGGGACCAAGAACACTGTACTGCAACACGGACTCCGTCGTATTTACATCGAAACCAGGAGAATGGAAGCCTAAGCTGGGAGACTACTTGGGGGATTTAACAGATGAAGTACCCGGAAATACTATTACGGAGTTTGTTACGGGAGGACCAAAGAACTATGCATACAAACTAGCCATTCCCGAGAAAGGAGGAAACAGAACTATGTGTAAAGTTCGTGGAATAACACTAAACTTCAAGAACGCATTAGACATCAACTACGACACCATCAAGGAGATGGTCACCATCAACAGAAGCGATATCAGGACAGTGAGAGACGAATTTAAGATCCAAAGAAGCAATCAAAAACTGTTAACTGTTTCACAAAAGAAAGACTATTGAATTGTATTTGACAAAAGAGTGATCATGAACGATTTAACCACCAGACCCTATGGATATTTAATTTGTAAAATAGAATGTAAATAAAACGTAGAATGTTAATAAAAGTTGTTCCCGATTTTGAGTTTTTATTGAAAACTTAAAGGAAACAGCTATCAATACAATAACAAAGACAAAAAAAGAGCCGTTAAGGGTGAACCAAACAAAAAAAAAAACCGAAAAGAACCAATTAGAGTTGAGCCATACATGAACAAAACAAGCTCAAAAGACGAAAAAACAAGAGAAAATAAGGAGGGAAATGAGGAAAATGAGGAAAAAATGAGGAGGTAAATGAGGAGAATGAGGGACAATGAGGAGGAAAATGAGGAGGGAAAATGAGGGAAAGAGGAGGAGGAGGAAGGAAATGACGAGGAGGAGGAGGGGCAAAACCTATAACAACACAGCAAAACAACTACAACACAAGAGCATACAAAGAGCGAGGCTAAAAAAAAGAAGACAAAAGAGAAAAGGAATCAGGAGCCCAAAAAGGGGCGACACTAACTAAAGATGAGAGAAGAAAAGGTTAGGGTTAGGGTTAGAGATTAGCGTTAGGGTAAAGATTAGGTTTAGGGTTAGAGATGAGGGTAAGGGTTAAAGGTTAGGGTAAGGGATTAGAGATTAGGGTTAGGATTAGGGTAAGATTTAGGGGACGAATAAAAATCAGGGGCGAAAGAAAGGGACGAATTAAAAAGGTGGGGCTAAGGAACAAGACGAATCACTGTTCCGCATGACTTCCTGCACACGACTTTACTGATAGAGATCTGAGGCGACAGTTGTCGCCATGTGGTTTGACCTTTTGTCCATGAAAAATTAAAAGTACAAAGTGTCCTATAGAGACGCCCTATACTACTATGGTCCATCTGGTCATGTCATCACGGGTTATCTAAAGATAATTGAAAATGATTTATTACGTAATGTGGTTTCCCATGGACCTAAATTCAGGGAACCGCAACGTATAAATTGGAATCATAACTTTAAGATCATCATGGACGCTGTGGAGGACTATGCTAGAGCCTGGATAAAGAGGGAAAAGGACCAAGAACCAGAGCTTGAATCACTGTCGGACTGGGTAAGGACTATCCGATCTCTTGTACGAAGCCGAATAGACAAACTTCGCAAATGTGTGAACCCCCGGCCTTCTTCTGTATTTAGAGATCGTGAAGCTCTCAATTGTCTCTCTTCCTTACATGACAGGTATGTTGTCACGCCAGCAGACAAGGCTTCCAATAATATAGTTTTTGTATGTAAAGCACATTATTACAATTGTCTAATAAAAGAACTAGGCATTGATGGTAATACTTCCGCCAGTGCTACATACACACGGACTACATTTAACAAAGATGAAATCATAGCCAACCATAGCTCTTTTATGTCCTCTTTCAATATTCCAATGAAAGAAGAACATAAAGAGTTACCATATTTGTACTGGATACCTAAACTTCACAAAAATCCGTACAAAGAAAGGTATATAGCTGGATCTTCATCATGTTCAACTACAGAGCTGTCCGTTCATTTAACTAAAATCTTGTCTGCTGTCAAAGAAGGTCAACAAGCATACTGCGACACTATTTATAATCGTAGTGGAATTAACCATATGTGGATTTTGAAAAACTCAAAAGATTTGTTAGATCAATTTAAATCTAGATCATTTTCTGAAGTTCACTAGCTCTTTGAAAACGTTCGATTTTTCAACTTTATACACTACCTTGCCAAACGAAAAACTAAAATGTCGCCTGAAAAAACTTCTCGAAAAAGCCTTTTCAAACTCAAGGAATTTTGTTGTTTTGGGTTATAATTCTACATTCTTTTCCAAAACATCTTTCAAAGATAAAATTTGTTACACACTGGAACAAGTTTGCAGTATGCTTGATTTCCTCATTGACAACATATTTGTCACCTTCGGAGGAGAGATTATTCAACAACAAATCGGCATTCCAATGGGCACAAACTGTGCTCCTCTCCTCGCCGATTTGTTTTTATACTCTTACGAGACTGAATTTCTTCAGGGACTCGTAAAGAACAAGAAGATGAAAGAGGCAAGGTCATTTAATCTTACATTCAGATATATTGATGATGTCCTTTCTGTCAATAACACTTCATTTGGTAGTTGGATTCCTTCAATATATCCTCCGGAATTGGAGATTAAAGAGACCACCGAATCTAATTGCTTCAAGTCTTTCTTGGATTTGCACCTCGAATTTGACCCAGGTGGTCATCTCAGTACAAAACTTTACGATAAACGAGACGATTTTAATTTTCAAATTATTAATTTTCCTAATCTACAGAGCAATATACCTACTTCTCCTGCATACGGTGTTTATATTTCTCAACTTATTCGATATGCCAGAGCTTGCACACATTTCACAGATTTTTTGATCAGACACCGGTTTCTTCGTGACCGACTTTTGAAGCAGGGCTATAAGAAAATACGTCTCATACGATCACTAAAAAAATTCTTTCTTCGTTATCAGCCACTAGTAGAAAAGTTCAAAATTGAGTTAAAAGATATGATAGTTAATTGTTTTAATTAGTGTTTGACTGGTCTGCTGTACTGAGATGATCACCTCACTATCCCTATTGTGTCTCACAACTATGTTGTGTTCTATGGTCATTACTGGATCCTACGATCGCAATGGAAGAGGGAGGTTTGGCGCCATAAAACCTGGTTTAACCCACCATTTCGTTTGAAATGCCTGTACCAAGTCAGGACCATTGCGATCCACCAGTTCTCCGGTATGACTGATTCGTTTTTGTCATTTTCTCTGGACTATGAGATTGATCATTCAAGTTCTGTAGTTTTGTTATTACCCTTATTGAATCCTTTTTTATTCGAAGGCTTACATTATGTAATTGGAATATTCTGAAGCTTTAAACGGGTCCGTGTTAAACAAAAACAAAAAACGAAACCAAAATTTGTATAAAAATTAACAAAATATATTTAAGCAAAAAGCCAAACAGAACCTATAATACTTGAAACAAAAAGAAAAAAATGAAGAAAAAAAACCCCGAAATTCAGTATACAGTATTCGTTATATACATCTAGAGAGCTTTGAAATACAACGACATGTACGTTTGTATATCAAAACAAAAGACGTTCAACAAATAGGCAACAAAGCTGAACTAAATATATAGAAATAAATTAAAATGCTTCACATTCTTTATAAATCTCAAATATGATCAAATACTTAAAATAAATATAGTCCCTTTATTTAAAGAAGCAATTGTATGTTTAGTGCAAAAAGAACGAACATATTTGAGTGTTTATTTTTACGGTTAAAACTTTGAGTGTGTAACTTCTATCTAAATATTGAGTTTGTTTTCGTAAAATTTTGGGTGCATATATTATTTTTAAGTGCGAAATCTTTGAGTATTAAATTTTGACTGAATGATTCATGATGATATTTTAAATCACACTTTTTACGGGAACGGTGTGCCATGAAAACCTCCAACATAAGTGGTTCGATCTTCATTAAAATTTCAGTGCAGACAGATCTGTAGGTCTGATGTTATAATATTGATATCTCTGACAGTTTTTAAATTATTTTCAAAACACTGCAATTTACCCCGGCTATGTTGTATTCTAACCATATGCACTATTTTCCACGAATTAAATACAAGTGATAGGTTTGTTTCACCCATGCCAATAAGCAACTGTACCAAGTTTGGTTGCAATTAGACTTATGGTGGCAGAGGCGTTTAAAAATTCCTAACGGACGACGGACGACGACAGATGCCAAGTGATGGCAATTGCTCACATAGAATTCAGTCCAGGTGGCGTAAAATGGCGAATAAAGCTCTGCGATGCAAAAAAAAGGAATCTGCTCTCTCCTATTATGTTCACCTGCCTAAAGATACTCGATTTAGTGAAATTCTTAACAGAAACTTGAGATAACTTTGTACAGACTATTTATGATATACCGGTAGAAAGTTTACATTTCAAAACTGATACTCAAAGAAGATCTTTTCCATGCAATATGATATACATGTTTACTTTAAATTTAATCTTATAACCACAATGATTTACGGTTTGCAACTTCAATAACGGTACTAAAGGGCTTAATTGTTGGTTATTCTATTATTTCCTTTGCAGATCATCACGTCTTACACATAACTTACAACAAAAAGTCTTACTGCTCCTGAAACAAAAAAAAATACTCACCCTTGAGGATGTCTAACTCAGGCGACCATGTTCCTACTTGAGTTCCCCCAGCTTGCTTATTGCAGTTTTCTTCTTTAATGTGTGTTACGATCTGCTGTGTGCTTATTTATTTTTGTTTTGTGCATGGTAACAGTTTTTGCATTTTCTGACTTTGCCATTTGAAATCCCCATTTGAACTTTTTGTCATTTATAACATACATAACAGCTATTTTGAGAAAACCTAAGCAGTTGCAAGTCAAAGCTTGATTTTTCTTCTCGCGATCTTTTTTTTCACATGCCAATAAAACTGATGACTTAGTTCATATATATATGCATATGTGCGATAAGAGGAGCAATATATAAATCTATCAAATCTTATTTTATGCTCTTAGACTACTTGTTTTTTGTTTGTTTTTTTTTTCATTTTGCTTTGCATTTATTTTGCGCGGACGGTGCATAATTTACTGGTAACCATTAATCTTTCGACCTTTTTTTTGCACTGAACGAACATACATTTGTTCAAATTGTAGAACACAATTGTGCCGATGTAAGTCAAGACAAATTAAAAGAAATTTCCCATTTAAAAGGTCTAATTAAAAAAGAAGATAATTTTTAATGATTTACACTGGAAGTGGAAAGATAACATACGGGGGGGGGCTTGTTATAAAACAAACTTTTGTTCTCAAAACATCACATGGAGTGAAGATCTACAGAACAAGAAATGCACTTAATATAAGACGGAACTATACTCTATCATGTAAATTCTCGTATTTTTATGTTCATCCAATATTTGGTACTTCAGGTCCAGAGTTTCCCAAACTGAAAATAGAAGCAATATGATATAAGGCAATGCTCAATGTTTATGATGTTTACATTTGGAACGTACATAAACATGATAAAGGTACAATGTACAACGAAAACCAAAAATACAAATACCTGGCAGTTGATTATACCAAGACTTATTTTGTCATATAAGAACACATTTACAGAACAACGAACAAAAGAAATGATAGACATTTATACAGTTTAGTCGACGTGTTTTTCAGTGGACTATCGGCATCCTAATGGGTACGAACTATGCACCGTTACTTGCCGGCTTGTTTTCTATTCATATAATGTAAGTTGACTTCATACAATCACAATATAGACAAACATGACTGTAGACTTGCGATATTCTTTATTCTCGCATTTAGTTATATTTATTATTTATTTTGCTTGGTGATTTGTTTCTACATTCATATGAAGCAGACTTCTTACAATCACTTCTAGACAAAAAGATCGTAGACTATCTCTCTCTTTTCACCTCACGTTTCGTTATATTAATGATGTCCTATCACTGAACAATTCTCGATTTGGTGACTTTATCTATCGCTCCTGCTAATGGAGTCTTCGTATCACAGTTGATTCGTTACCCCAGAGCTTGCGGGAATTACATCGATTTCCTTGGCAGAGTGTCACGTTTGACACAGAAATTGTTGACACAGGATAATGTTGCTCCAAGGTTTCTGTCTTCACTCGAGAAATTTTACGGTAGACACTCGTAGAAAAAATGTGGGATTTCTATCTCTCAAATGAGTGCAGATGTTGATTTGTCGTACATGCAGAAATTTGTTTTGTCTTCCTTTACCGGATTTGACACACTGAATTAGAAATTGGCAACACGACGGGTGTGCTTTAGCAGACATGAAGCGCTTAAACTTCCTGAGTGCAATCTTGTTACGACTTGAGTTCGCGTTGATGATTTCCTTTTGGTTGATGTTGTGTTATGTGTTTCTTTGTGCTGTTGTTGTTCGTGTTTATCGGTTTCGTCGTTGCCCTTTCGGACTTTTGACACTCGAATGCCCAATTGATGTCTCTTTGCTTCATTTATTAAACAACCATCGATTTGGTCATTATTTCAATCTCATATATCCAGGGAACAAGATATAATGGACACTACAGATTCATGAAGGCAAGGTTCATCTTTAAAGGAAGGCTTTGTGCAAAGCCTTATGACAAACAAGGTGACTTCAACTTTTCCACAGTCAACTTTTTTGTTTGTGTTACAATATGCTCCAGCTTATGGAGTTAATTACAAAAAAAAACAATAAAGCATGGCAAATTAAGCAGCACTCTACATATTGTTCCATCTGTATCTTTGATATTGCTTTCTTCTTAGTTGCTAAAACATATCATACCTTCACGCGGGGGAAACTGATAGAATTATTTTGTTGGGAAATGGCTTGTTAAGCTTTAAATTTTTGACAAACGCCTCAATTCGGGTCTAAAAAATGCATTTTACACGCGAAAATGGTAAGACATGAGAATAAAAAAATACGCAAGCTTCGGATAATAAGTTCTAAATAGTAACTGGTCAAACAGGATTTATCTCGGTCCATTGGTTACACAGTGAAACAAGGACACAGGTTGACACAGCACACTCCTAAAGGTAAGTTTATGGATATTAATCATTTCTTTGAGTCGCCTAAGGTATATTTTATACATGCAATGATTTTTTGACATTTGATGATTACTTTTAAGTACATTATATGTCATTTCTATTGTCTATTCAACAATAAAACAAGATAAGCACAATACGTTTGGTAAATGCCACATTAAGCCCTATAGAATATGGAAAACGGACACAGGTGCTAGTCCACCACCATGCGATTTATAGGTTTAAGAAATGTCCAAATCAATTACCAACACACCGCAACGGAGGGACAAAGTAGTGGTGTTCTTCCGTCCGTCCGTCACCTTTTCTGGACACAACTCCTTTGAAACCGCTTAACGGATTTTGTTGAACTTTTGTAGGATTGTTTTCATTCATATGTAGATGATGATATCGCAAATTCATTTTTATTTGACATATTCAATCGCAGTTATAGGGCTTTATAAACTTTATGCATATTTGGTAATATAAACACCTTAATAATCGCAACTCCTCTGAGACCGCTGAACGGATTTTTTTTAAGATTACGTTGTTGAATATATCGCAATGTCAATCTGGTTAAACAATTTTATATTGTCTTATATTTAATTATTTATAGGTTATAACATGTCGAACACCACTAAAAACTAAACACATGATTAATACATAGTGTAAAAGTACAAAATATGATTGATTTTATCAGTTAATCATTTTTACTAGTTTTTGAAATTTAGCACTTGAATCTAGATTCGTTCAATAACTCGGGTTTTAAAAACAAAACTTACTTAATTTAAAATACAAACACCAAGGAAATACATGTCATATATATATATATGATGAAAAACATGATATTCTTTTTTAATAACATAATTTGTTTTCTTTTCATCCACCAATGTTATAATTTTCTGACATTTTCCTGTATTTTTTAGCCATGTCACAGTCAAAGTTTGCATACTATGTTTGCCAAAAGGAATTAAAGACAAAGAGGTCCAGCACAGAAGAATATGTTCGTTGCTTTTCAGCACTTTCTGTTCAAGGAAACTTTGACTAAGGTAGTGTCAACGAACCGTCTGATATACTGGTATTCCGGCAGTAACAGATGAATACGGACATTTTATCTCAATGTTAACAACCGGCTGTTGATTGAAATCAGTGTGACCATTCTTTACTGGGCGTAGAGAACCATATGGGGAAATGGCTAAAACATTCCTGTTTTCATCATCTTCGATCATATACACTCCTTCTACGTTATAAATTAGATCAGGATACAAGACTGGCATTATTTTGGCCTTCAGTGTCGCTATTCCATTGATCTCATTTTCTGTCCCAAATGACATTGCAGCTTTTTCGAACTCTGAAAATTCTTTCTTTTTCCCACTAAATAATTCGCCGAAAAACTCTTTCTGTTGCTTCAAAGATGTTGCTCCTATAGCTTTATGAATAGAGCTTCCGGTAAATTTTACTTCTTTTCGGACATCAAACCACTGTTTGGTACGCTGCTTTGTGATCTGGGTTGGCAATGCGTAACCATGGAGACGAAGAGCTATCAGGGTTTCTTCCGGTGTTAAAAGTTATGTATAGTTTTCTTGTAATTGCAAATCAACCTGTGTCTCCTTCTTGAAAAGATGACCAGCCCCGTTCAGGATTGAAACAGCACAACACAATTGTTCTAAGGTTTCCATTACGTCTTTTGTTGTGTTAGAACATTGATACAGAAATGTTTGTAAATGGTTGATTAGGTACCGATCTTTGGACAATCCCTTATCACGCAACTTTGACAAAGCGTACGATTTAGCTTGAGCTAGTTCCCTAACGGGTTGATGTCTTCTACTGAAATGACAATGAACATCCTTAAGTTGTTCTGCAAGAATTTCATGATTTTGTGTTGGAACTTCCGTCAATTGTTCATCGTTTGGAGATCATAAACCATATTCTCAATTTTACAAATTAAATCTTTGTCTGACACAGGTGTTTGCTGTACAGCTAGCGTTCCCTTATCTTCACAACCCAGTAAATAAACATCTGCTGTATTTGGAATGATTTTTTTTCCATCAAATAACATCACATGGGACTCATCACGAGCATTCGATGCATAGACATCAACAAAATTGGTTTGATTAGACCTGGTGATATGTTTTATCTAAAGCCGTCGATTGTATTAAAAGGACTGTATTCCATGATGACACTTTCACTAGGAACAGCAAAGTTCACATATGTTTTCAGTGGATCATAAAAACCTTTTTGTGTTTCACCTCTGGTGACAGTTCCTTTGTGTTTAAAAATCTTTCCTTAAATCTTAGAAACTTACTTCCAAAAAGAGATTTGCCTGTCCACCAAAATTATTTTGTCCCTTTGGAATATCTCATAGCAGTTGTTGAGGTTGATGACAGCCATTCTATATAATCAAAAAACAGATTGATGCAAAAATTCTGCATGGGAAATATGTCGTTTTTAATGAGATTATTAAGTAAAGTCCGAAACGTATACTAGTAGTCCTTTTCGACTGCATTTAATTTTGAAAATATTATCTGCATGTCTAAATTCCAGTTAATATCATCGATATAAGTTGCTTTTTCCTCATTCTGCAAGTGGTCCAAGCTATGGGAAGTTGAATCATTTGGATGCTCTTCATTTGATCGTACATGAACATCTTCCTCTGGAATAAGATTTATCTCCGTATTCCAATTTCCTTGGCATGTGGTCTTTTCTGTTGTTCGTCTTCGTTTTGTTATTTGACATAGCTTGCCAAGACTTAAAAAGCTTTTACGTTTTCTTTGCATCGTACCTGAAACACAAGTGGGTATTGCAAAGAAAAACGTAGAAACTTTATATAATCGTGGCATAAACTCATGCTTAACATTGTATCATGTTATTCTGGATTATAATATGCACCAAAACATAAAACATTGCTAACCTATCGATTACTAAGCCCTCAGTATTGTCGAATTAAACTTTTCAAACCTTTAAGCATGCATCTTGCTAAGCAACCCTAGGTACACATACCATAACAATTTCGTTGATGTGTCAGGAAGTGCTTGGATGCGGACGTCGACATCGACGACGACGCTGACGCTCGTCGTATCACGTGAGCCCCCTTACTTTCTTGAGGTGATTTTTAAAGGAAAAATTGTGTATGAAAATGAGCTATTGTTTTTAGAATGTGCAATGGGGTTAGACAAGGAGCAACGAATGGACATTAGTACTTTATTCACCTTCTTTTTGGAACCATAAAATCCCGCTTAATTTATATTCTGTCAAAGCAAAGACTGGGTATGATACATTAAATAAACGCCTGTAAACATCAAGAAAGAATGTGGCATCATACTTAAAGTAAAAGTTGGTATTTTAAAGTCAAAAGTAAAAACTGTATAATTGTGGCATAAACTCATTTTTAACAATAACAACGGCGAAGTATTTAATGTTTTGACAGGTATATACTATGCATTTAAATATACAAAAGTAAAATTATGTATATAAAAAGTAAATATCAAAACTGCCCAACTTAGCGCTGCTGGTGGAGTTTTAATTCCCCGAGGTTAGCCCGCTCCGGCATCAACACTTTTGTGTTGACGAACACATCAAAGCTATAAAATATCTGTTTAAATTTCTAAAATGTCAAAACCCTAAGAATCTTCCTACCCAAGACATAGGTTGGTCTTAGTCACCATTTGGTTTCTCGTTCGACATTTTTTTTATATTATTCTATGCTCTTCATATTCATGTAGTGTTTGGAATTGAGCGCCGCAGATTCTTGAGTAGTTGAGTCTTGACGAAACGCGCGTCAGGCGTAGCAAAATTTATTGTCTGGAACTTTGTTGTAATTTATATATGTAAAATCAATCTCAAATGTCCGAGAGAAAAGACGAAAAATGAAATGAGACGGGGTGGGGTGGGGGTAAAATCATGATGTTAAATCCCCTCTTTCCTATGATCTTAGTAAGCTCGATAAAGAACACAACAAGATTGTCAGATATCAAGGAATATAGAGATGATCATTATACCATGTATGTTGATGAAGATTTCATCAACATTTTTTCGTTGCTTCATTAGTTGCCATGTTTACATCTAAAAGAAATGTGGCATTGTACCTGAAACAAAAGTATGTATACACTATTATTTAAATTGGCGCAAATTCATGCTAAACCAGATCAGCGGTGCTTGATAATATAAACGATTTACTATATGTTCAATAGAATATTAAAAGACAAGGAGGAAATCTGTTTCTTTGCCGTTAAGTGGTGGATGAATAATGGTTCTTTATTCGCATACCTAATTGAGTAATTAAATATAGTATATAACCAGATTTATATTCTCTATATGCGAGTTTGGTAACACATTTTTGTCATTGTTATTTTGCATCATAATGATTGTGAAATCATATTTCTATTAAGCACTATAAGTTAAGCACAGTTCTTTTATGTTTGTGTGATAACAAATTGCATAAAATAGATGTGAAACTAAAACTGTAAAACCGCTGTGAGCATTGGCATCACAATTTTATAAGCGATACTGTCTATGAAGCAAAAGGCAAAGTATCATCTTTCGTGGTTTTTAGTAATCTGGCCCCGGTTTCATAAAACATCTCAAATTTGAGGAAATCTCAAATTTGAGATGTTTTATGAAACTGGGGCTTGAAGCAACGACTTACCATTTATGTTGATAATTCTTTCAAAGCAAAGGACTGTTTGGGTTAATCAGTTCATATGTCGATTAAGCAGAAAGTGAACTTAAAACTCAAGATACATAAAGTTATTATTTTGTAAACATTTTATTTGTGCGTATAATTGGAAGAGAGCAGACCTAATTGGACTCTTTGTTGCAGTGGTATATATCGCCTTAAAAGAATGAATAGAGATACTATTCAACACTGCCCAGAAAAAAAAACTAAAGCATAAAGGTATATTGGTTATTATTATTTTTAACACGAAAATAAATCTTGAGTGCATGTTAAATATTCAATTTAAGAACTCAAAACCAACTTTTTTGATTGATTTATTTTTATATACTTTCCCCAACTCTAAACGAATTATTCCCGACAATTTCCAACAGATATCTGCTTATACCGTCATAATTTATGAACTGTCAACAATATAAATAAACATTCTACCTGGTTGTAATTATTTTATGATTTTCGTGATATTAATACATTTTGGGGCTTGAAATTCAAATGCTTTTAAAATATATTAGCACATAGGTTAGAATTTCACCGTAAAACTCCACCTTTGTCCGCTTTTCACGAAAATTACTTAAAACAATATGAAAAAGTGATTACACTGGACAAAATCTATAACCGTTCCCCTTAGAAAAGACATTTTTTACATGTAATTAAATGAACCTCTAGTAGCTTAAAATAAAGAAATGCCTTACCTTGTCATAACTGAAGTGGGTGTTTTGACCGTTTACCAACTGTGAGCAGGCTTAGTTCCGGAGTGGCCAGATAAATTATTCTATCAGTTTCTGACCCGTGACCTTATTTCACAAATATAACGCATAGCAAAGCGGCACTCTATATTATTCCACTGGTATCCATGAAGGTTGCGCATCTGTACACAATGCTCGTGTGAATAGTTCGGTTCGTTAGGATGCCAATCAGCATAACTGAACCGTTTCAAGCTGTGCGCCCAATACCAGAATTTGCCTTCTACATCTTCATGGCCGCCTATCCAGTAATCTACAAAGGCAAAGAGATGTTAATGGGACATTCAGATGTTCGAAAGGGCAAAGCCAATACCAGGAAAGCAAAAAAAAATATAACACGAACGAGATCAGTACGAAGAAACAGACATTATAAAATACAAAACTCAAAAGCAATCAACAAATCGAACTCTAGAAGTAAAGAGAGTAAACGCAGGTGCCCCGGAAGAGTAAACAGTTCCTGCTTGCTATATAGCACACCCACCGCGCTGATAATGGTCAATTTAGCGTGTCAAATCAAGGAAAGGACAAAACAAATGGATTAAGTGTCCGTTTACCAACTGTCCCATCAATATTTCTATCAATAAATTACTTTCTTTAATTTTATATTTGTTATGCTTCTTATGCTCCTTGCAGTCTTCTGATTTGGTACTTAAAGATATATGTTATAGGTAGCTTTGTTATCACTTCTTTTTCTACCAAGAAGTGAAGATTGGTCGTTTGAATTGCTCCGTTTTCCCCTCTTTTACCCTTTTATGACGTGTTACATGGCTTTTTAGTTTGGAATATGCTTTTGTTTGAACATGTCGTGTTTATGTTTGTGCGATCAGAAAAGGGGTTTGTCACAATATAGGTCACTGGTTGTTTTTTTTAAGTGTGGATTTATCATTGGCGATGATTTATGAAGTACTTTTTTGCGGAAACATATTCTTTAATTTGTAGCGCTTTAAGAACAAACAGTTCCTTATTAAATGTAGCGTTATGGAACAACTGCAGGAGTTGTTAATGTGTTATTCATTGGAACACGAGTTGGTAATGGTGAGTTGGTGTTACACTATAATAGCGATGCTCATAAAATGTTGAGGAGAAATATGGAGTTGGATGAGAAACTAAGATAAGCAGTAGATTTGAAGAACATGCAGATGTTTACTTTTGTTGGGGTTAATATGAAGTTCACATAGTTATCGCCTTATGATCATGTTTCTAGAACACTTTTTTTCAACATTTCCATGTCCTTGTCGGAGTAATTGGCTGTCGGAGCTATGGATTGTCGGAGAAATGGGTTGTAAGAATAATGGGCTTTGAAATTAATGTGTTGTCGGAGTAATTATCTGACCACGAAAGGAGAACTGTGGAAATAACTGAATGAATTAATACCATTGTGAAGATCTATGGGTAAATGTAGAGCCAGTAAGTGCTGTCTTAGGTAAGACGATTCTTTGGATGTCTCTACTTCAGCTAGGTAACCGCCGCTAAAATCCTCACATATCCTCTAAGAAAAAAAGATATAAGGGTATCTTAAATTATTTTAATAATAATTACATCTTAATCAAATCATGTCGCTCGATCCAATACAGAAACACTTCTTAATGCCAATATTTCAATTCCTTAAAAGTTACCATATGGAACAAAAATTCTCAATTCGAGGGGTCAGGAGAAATGTAGAACTAGTATCATTAATTAACAAATGAATATACATCACATTTGAAAAATTGAAAATTACATTAAATTTGTTACTTACACTTGTGTAATATTATACTTTGTCACACAAAGAAACGTTGATTCATAATTTGTAAGATTCATAGAAGCGCTTTAACTGTTAATATAATTTTAATGAAGTTTAAGATTCACAAGTTTGTCATTCTTTTTAAACTTAAATAATAACCCAACTTTATGGGAATACCTGCGCTTCCGGCCAAGTTGCATTATCTGTACTAAACAAGTAACAGGAATCCTGAAAATGTTCCCATCCTGTTTGACACGTGATTAAAACAGCGACATCTACCAAAGGAAAAAAAGACAAATAGAATTTTCCGAGCTTTTGGTTTAAATGTGTACACATCAATGGGATCTGGCCAGCTTCCTGTAATCGTGTTAATATGTAATGTATGGAAGCTTATTTGGGTCACATTATGTGGTGCCACATAAAAAAAATCAACACAAATCGTTCCCACGATTTAACAATTCGTGGCCACGAATTAACAAATCGTTCCCACGATTTAACAATTCGTGGCCACGAGAAACAAATCGTTCCCACGATTTAACAAATCGTGGCCACGATTTGTTGAGTAAACAAATCGTTCCCACGATTTAACAATTCGTGGCCACGAGAAACAAATCGTTCCAACGACTTAACAAATCGTTCCAACGATTTAACAAATCGTTCCCATGATTTAACAAATCGTTCCCACGATTTAACAAATCGTGGCCACGAATTGTTAAATCGTGGGAACGATTTGTTTACCCAACAAATCATGGCCACGAATTGTTAAATCGTGGGAACGATTTGTTTCTCAACAAATCGTGGCCACGAGTTAATCGTGGGAACGATTTGTTTCCCCAACAAATGTGGCCACGAATTGTTAAATCGTGGGAACGATATGTTTTATCCACAAATCGTGGCCACGAATTGTTAAATCGTGGGAACGATTTGTTTCCCCAACAAATCGTGGCCACGAATTGTTAAATCGTGGTAACGATTTGTTTACCCAACTAATCGTGGCCACGAATTGTTAAATCTTGGGAACGATTTGTTTCTCAACAAATCGTGGCCACGAATTGTGATTTGTTAAATCGTGGGAACGATTTGTTTTATCCACAAATCTTGGCCACGAATTGTTAAATCGTGGGAACGATTTGTTTATTCGTGGCCACGATTTGTTAAATCGTGGGAAAGATTTGTTTACCCAACAAATCGTGGCCACGAATTGTTAAATCGTGGGAACGATTTGTTTCTCAACAAATCGTGGCCACGAATTGTGAATTGTTAAATCGTGGGAACGATTTGTTTTATCCACAAATCTTGGCCACGAATTGTTAAATCGTGGGAACGATTTGTTTACCCAACAAATCGTGGGAACGATTTGTTTATTCGTGGCCACGAATTGTTAAATCGTGGGAACGATTTGTTTACTCAACAATTCGTGGCCACGAATTGACAAATCGTGGGAACGATTTGTGTTGATTTTTTTATGTGGCACCACATAATGTGACCCAAATAAGCTTTCATAGTAATGTCCTTGATAGGGTGTTGCCTCTTTTTAAAGCAAGCACAAATATATCTAAATTCTATCACATTTAGGTTACGGAAAGTTGCAAGTCTTCTTTCTTTCCCAATCGTGTCCAAACAAAACGTTGTGGTTTGTGTTGCTAACGAAACCCATGGTATCTTAATAAATATTTTCTTTATTTAATCAACTATAAATTATTTTCCCAGTTTGTTCTTTTATATTTTTTATTTTATTAAATCGTTTTTGCCTATTAAATCTGATGTAGGGGCGCTGCGCTTAGGTATCGTTCTATTTATCTCCATGAGGTCAATAGAATGCATTTCTGCTCTCTCCTTTTAACCACTAATTAAACTGAATCTGCAAATGCACATTATCATGACATATACTGCTTATGACGACAAACTGAAGAGATAGATATAATTATACATGTATCAATAAGACTTTCTGAAACAATAAAAAAAGAGAGACAAGCATGCATATGAAACCGACTTACTTAAACATTAAAATAGAGAGACAAGCATGCATATCAAACCGACTTACTGAAACAGAAAAATAGAGATACAAGCATGCATATCGGACCGACTTACTGAAACAGAAAAATAGAGATACAAGCATGCATATCAAACCGACTTACTGAAACAGAAAAATAGAAATACAAGCATGCATATCAGACCGACTTACTGAAACAGAAAAATAGAGAGACAAGCATGCATATCAAACCGACTTACTGAAACAATAAAATAGAGAGGCAAGCATACATATCAGACCGACTTACTGAAACAGAAAAATAGAGATACAAGCATGCATATCAGACCGACTTACTGAAACAGGAAAATAGAGAGACAAGCATGCATATCACACCGACTTACTAAAACAATAAAATAGAGATACAAGCAACTTACTGAAACAAGAAATTAAAATGGTTATCACAAGGGTCAGTTTAAACATAGCCATGTTTGTTTGTTCTATAAATATTCTTATCCTTCATGTACTGATAAGGTTATATTATGTTACATTCACAGGACATTTGCGTACATGTACTAGTTCCTGATAGATAAATTCAAAGCTCTCTGCTTTTGCGCAAAAATGGATTTAAGATAACACTAAGCGGGGAATGAACCAGAAAATTTGAAAAGAGAACCAAGGCCTCGTCAAACTTAATCGGTGATTTCCTTTATAGATAATAACCAGAAATAAGGGGGAGACAGGCCCAAACCCCTCCTAAAGTCACCACTTTATGGATTATAAATGACAATATTTCATACAAACGCCAAGTTAGAGAGATTGTTTTTAGCTTTCTGTTAAATAAATGTATTGTTGATATATATTCTGTTCAGTTAATTTTGTGTTTCTTATGTTTGTTTTTCCTCGTGCTGTTTTTGTTCGTGTTAACCGGTTATATCGTTACCCTTTCGGACTATTGAGACTAAAACACCCCATTGGAGCCTCTTTGGTTCTTTGATAAAAAACTGTTTGTGCCTGTCCTAAGCAAGGAATCTTTATCAAAGCTGATGTTTGTATTTCGTCGAATTTATGTTTATTGTTTTTTTTTTTGTTTTTTTTTTGTCTTTTAATTGCACGTTAGGATTGGGCTTGAATCATATAGTTTATTTTTAATCCATGGCCAAATGCAAATCAGCAGACAGCGACCACTGGGCATTTGACTGTTTTCCATTGTGGATTTTATAGTTTATATTGTAGGTTGTGTCGCGTACTCTTATTCCACATCTCGATCATTATCTTTCACCAACGAACTGGTTTAGTTAGGTAGTTAATTCGGTAATATCAGGGATATGACATTGAAAGGGGTGATAAAATGAACATGAAATGATGATGAAGTTAAGGAAATGGGGATACAAAGCGGATCGGGTTGCCACTGTCAAAAAAGGGGAATTGGATAAGATCGGACTTTTTAGCCTCCTACATGGTGACCCTACGTCAGGGATATAAACATGAAATAATGATGTAATTAAAAGCGGAATTGGTCAACGTGGAGGAAAAAAATGTATTATCGAGTCGCGATTATAATGTTCTTAAACGTGCGAGGAATGTTGCATTTTTATCCCAAGACAGCTAGCGGCACCGCCATGCATTATGATAGAATAATTAGAAATATGTTAATTTCAAACTATTTTTATAATATTTTATTCTTGGAAAACCTCAATCATTAAATAGTTGTCTTTCTGTTGAAAGCTACTTTAACTGCACGGTATCAAATTTATTTTCATCAAGCTGTTAGAATATTATGCAATTTATCGATATTCTGTCGTTTATCATACGTTTTTCATGTTCAATGCTTCCATCAGGATACTTGAAATGCATTTACTGGTTTTGAATTTTTCCATTTTTAACAAGAGAGATTAAATCGATGGATACCGATGGGTATTTCAATATTTTCATCGACTTTTGTATAAAATAAACTTTTTCTGAAAATGGAATACGTTGTAATTGGAATTCTACAGAATTTGATCGATGTGGTATCTGCAGGAAATTGGAAATATAAAAACAATAATTGAACGAGACAATGGAATGAACATATTGTCCAAACACATTCAGGTCTCTCAAACAATTGCAGGCTCTAAGTATGTTTGGAGGATATTGCATCGCCCCGTTTCATGATATAGATCTTATTGAACAGAAGATCTTCAAACAATATGTTCAATAGAACTTCTGCTTGCTTTTTATCGCAAAGTTTGAATGCTTTTTTTCATCTTTGATACATGTATATTAAACGGCCTAGGATCTCTTCAAAATACCTTAGAGTAATAGGCAAACATTTTAAAAATTCATTATACACAATTTTTTGTACTATAAGAAATATTTTCGAACCGGGAATACTTCTAGAAAAAAGATGTTTATGGATACAACCATGTTACCAGAACTCGAGACAGCATCCTAAAGAGGGCTACCGAGGAAATTGTCAAAATTTAAGACCTGTTTTGTGCAGATAGTAAGTTCGGAAAAGTTGTCAGAAATTAGGACCCTTTTGGAAGAAAGTTAAATACCGCCTACTCAAGGTCTATTTCCTTCATAAATTAGTGGTGTCAGAAATTTTGAAGCCCATTAAAGGAGTTTCCTGGTTTAAACCGCAATTTCTTCTAAAATGCCTGTACCGAGTCGGGACCATTGAAACCTTCAATTTTTTTCCTGTATGTCCTTCTTGTGTTTGTCTTTTCTTTTTGACATTGGGATCGAATCCCTGAGTTCCGTAGTGTTGTTATTCCCTTTATTTGCTAAGATCTATTATGTACTGAAAAACTCGTTTTTCTAGGTGACATACTACACCCATGGCCAAGGCTCATGTTTTGTACATTTTTTGGTCATATTGCCAAACACCAAGACCCTTCCTGTTTTCATTAGAGTTGATACATGTATACATGTTCTTATGTTGACTCAAGGAACATTCTATTGGGAAATCATCCGCTCCAGTTTATGGAGTTTACGTGTACGAATTCGAATATCGCAATAAATTTGTTGTTCAAATGCCCGTGTGAAAAAAAAAAAAAAAAAAAAAAAAAAAAAAAGATCACGATTTCTTTGATAGAGTGTAACTATAAACACGAAGATTGTCAACACATGGTCATGTCTTTTCCATTGTTACATCTACATGTATATAAATTCGAGAAATGTTATGAAAGCAATATCTCACATAAGCAACGTATGTTAACGGCTGAAAAGTCTTCATGAGTTCAATCTTGTTTTGATTTGAGTCAGTTCGCATTGATAATTTCTAGTAGGTACATTTTATGCGTTTTTCCTGTTTTCTGTTTCTTAGTGTTTTTCTCTGTCTTGTCATGTTTGTATCAACTGATTTTGTCGTTGTTTTTTGTCGATCCAAGGAATTAAGATTGTCGTATCAAAATGCATTCGCAGAGTCTCCTCCATATTATCTTTAAATTTCTTTTCATGAGCTTGGGGGAAATTATTTTTCGGATAAAAACATGATCCATTTTAACACTAGAACTTATTTGACATGTTGCATGTTGTATTCTGATCAACAACGACCATGTAGTTAATCATACTTAGCCTTACTCCGTGTAATCTCTCAATGACAAGAGAATTCCTTAATCTAAGTAATGTTATCGGAACTCCAGTACAAGATATATCATGGCGGAGCATGAAGACTTAATGAAGATCATGCGATGTCACAATCTCTCAACAGACAATCTCCTAAGAAGTTCTTGAGCGCCGTATACTCAGGATTTAGAATCAGAACATGCACCTTTCTTACATTTACATAACATTAATGACTCTACAACTGGATAAAAGCCTTTAAATTAAGGTAATAACAAAACTACCGAACTTGGAGGATCAATCTCACATGTCATAATGAAAATACGAAACAAGGCAGACATACCGGGGAATTTTTAAAAAGATCGCAATCATGGCAATGGTCTTGACTTGTTACTGGCATTTTAAAAGAAATGGCGGTTTAAATAAGCTTTATTAGTCAAAAATCCCCCCTCTTTATTGCGATTTTAGGGTCCGATAATAACACAAAACACAACTCACGGTTATTAGTCATAATAGGGATGTTGATGTAATAACCACAGGCACTCGTTGACTATCAAAAATAAAGGGGGTAGTATGTATAAGTGGGACTTATACATACTACCCCCTTTATTTTTGATAGTCAACAAATGCCTGTGTAATAACTAGCCAAACTCTAATCACAACGACCACCAACCATTTCGTTCATGTCGTTTAACATAATTTTATGATTTTTTTTCACCAGTGGCTGATAACGAAGGAAGAATATTTTTAGAGAACGTATTAGACGTGTTTTCTTATTACCTAGGTCTAATACCATGTAGCGGCAGCGGGCTTAATTTTGCGGTGGTTTTATTTTCGCTTATTTAAAATATCCATCTAAATTATTATACAAACATATTCCATACTGCGAAATTGAAACTTACAAATTTTGTTCACATACCTAGCTTATGACACAAAAACCGTGTTACCTCTGCGAAATTAACTTCCTATACGGTAGTCGGTCAAAGGAGACGGATCTTATTCAGAATAATACTCACAGAATAACACTCAAATTTTTGATGATCAACGATCTCGAATAATTTAGCATTTCTTTATTTGAACATCAGAAGCAAAGAAGTACCAACCGAACACTCTTAAACTAGCATTTAGCGAAAGGGGACAAGGAAAGAATAAAATCACAACTCAATGAAACAATTTGAAACCAAATACATGTACGCGGTATTCCGCAAGATTCTGCTTGTGACAATCCAATCGTTCATGCATGTTAGTCAATTATCAAATTTGTTGTACATGGCAATGTTGGCAATTAAATGACTACATTACAAAAACTCTATTACAAAGTAACCAACAACTGTATTAATCCGAGAGAAACCCGTATCTACCTTAATCTTCCAAGCACAATAGCTTCCATTAAATATTCAAGAAAAGACAGCAACCGAGTTTTAACAGCTAACTTTAGAGGCAGCCCATAGCGGCCGAAATAATGCTACACATTACACAGAGAGAACCTTTGAAATGCACTTTTTGTTGTTGAAATGTCTCTTTGGCTTGTGAAATGTTCGTATTTATTTGTTGTTTAATTCGTTTTGAAGCAAGGGTTACTAAAATGCCAAGTTAAAAAAATAATAATCTCGATCCATTGTAAGATATATATTCTTCAGCATTTGTTCAACACCCCGTAAATAATTATTGCGTGTATCTTCCATTTTAATGGCCTAGCTTTTAGACGTACAATGAAAAGTTTAACCAGCGAATATTTGTACAATTTAATTTAGTTGTTTGTCAACTTGATCAAGTTTGTATCTACCTTTCACGTAACCATGGTGATAGTTTTTATATCTATTGATCAATTTCTTCACGTAATCGTTATTTAACTGACGAATACACTTGGTTGCAAAGTGCGAGATGGTTATTAAAATTCATAATCATTGAAATCAGCTGCTCAAAACACAGGAATCACTATCAAAGAGGAATTTTTAGTTCGGTTACCTGCCCCATAAACCAGACACATGAATATGCCTGATCTAAATCATCGATTGCCTTGTTAATTGAGGGAATCCATCGTTTGTTTCTTAGATTAATGCATTATATCATATGCGGCTTGTCTGGTTGCATAAAAAAACACGGTGGAAAAATCATATTGGTATATGGCATGCTAGAATATTACTTCGTTTGACAATTAATAGGCTCTAATTATCTGCGATTAAGGTTGACACCGTCTTAAAATCAATAAATTTGTTCGATATCATATATATTCTTGCAAAGCAAGCATTACAATACCGGCTAATGATGTCGTACGTTCAAAGTTTCATTGACGGAAGCTTCAACCAATCGGAAACCCTTTTCGATCCGAGTTGAGTGTCCAAGTGGAATTACAGGTAAATAAAGTTTCGCTTAATGATGTTTATCATTATTCTGACAGATTTCATTTTCAATATTGCTGCGAGGAAGCCAAAGTTTTAGTATTGATGTATTTATATCCTCCAGATTCTGTATCAGAGCAATCACTTATGTATATGATGGTGAAATAAACATTAAGGAAAGAATTTATTAGCTAATGATGAACAGTAATGAAATGGATCTTACAAGTTAATTCAATTGCTGGTATATAATAATAAAACGATCATCTGGAAAACAGTGCCTTTAATCATACGGTGTGTCTCGCTGTGCAGAACTGCACCAAGAAGCACTCAGATCATATGAATCTCTATGCAGTATAAAACTTTAATTCGTACATATTTTAGAGATTTGCGCTATGATTCTTTGATATTGGTTAGAATTGTGTTTAACTCTCCTACCAGTTAGGACATATATGCAATTATTTACAAGACCGCTTCGAAGTTATGGATAATCACACATTATAATTAAAGATATACATCGTAATGTTTGGCTTGAAGGACGATGAGCTCAAAACCACCTCTGCCTAACGACTCGACCAATGTCAAACTTACCTCTTTTTGTGAAGTTAAAGAAACAGTGAGCGAGCGACTTGACCCAGCAATAAAACAAGAATGCATTAAGGTAAGGTTAAACTATGTTTTGACCTGGGATGGACCAATATGGTCAAGAGCTGTCGGATCAGGACTCAGACTGGGTTTCATAAAACACAAAGCTAAAAATATTCTTTAGTCTGAGAAAATTATTAACTCCCATAGTAAACTTAATGAGATGAGAAACTTAACTTAAGTACTATTTTTCAAGTTTTGTGGCACAGGGGCCTGGGGTTGATTGTTTCCTACAATTTTAAGTATTACCTTCAATTATTGACGATCTCCATGGATCTCAGAAAAAAATTCTTGTGAAATCAGAAGACGGGGAAATCCTTGAATTTGAGATGTTTTACGATACCCCGCATCGAGGGCCAACAACATCGATCGTCAGACATTTCTGATAATCCTATCTGAGGTTCGTGGTTCGATCCTCGTCTGGGGTGAAAATTTCTTGAACCAATTTTCCGACTATCTTTTGACACTATTTGCGAAGCTGGTCTCAAGGATCGATACTAGGCCCTTGGAAGGGACGAAAAAAGGTTGTCCCGTGTATGCGGAGAGCAAAACCCCATGCACGTTAAAGACCTCTTTGCAGATTTCGTTAAGAGTACAAATGTAGGCTCAATGGGGGCCGCTACAAAGGCAACACTCGCAAAATGCTAGCTGGAGAGGGATTTACATAAGCATCAAGCTTGTTTCTCAATCCAGGATAAATAAATATGTTTAAACTAATATTGATAATCTTATCTTTTTGATTTTCTAAATATCAATATCAATTCCACGTCCCCCATATCAAAATTTACTGCTTTTATGTTTCCTACCGTGGGCCACCCCGGTCTTTCATTTCTCATCATGATTTCATGTTAATTTTATCATCCTTTTCATGTTCATCGCCTTTAATTAACCTAGCTATAAAGTGTTGCAAGGGCGTAAAACACCAACTCACTTACGCACTCTCTCACTCCCTCAATTTCACATCGGTAAATACTAGAAGCAATATAAGTTTTCTAGCACTGTTTTCTTTCTAGATTGGCTCCCATTTTTCAGTTATATATGGTTCACGTTCATTTCTTGTTGTGTAGCTTTTTACAATATAATGTTTGATTCAATGGCTGACAATGAGAGATTACTCATTGAAATACGATTGTAGGATGAAATTAACAGTTTTAATTGACATTCCCTTGATATGAGAAGCTGAGGTGTGTTAAACTTGGTAAACTAATAAACATATACATGGTTTGTTGAGTCACTTGAGATAGCAAGTCACTGTGAGCAGAAAAAAATAAAACCTCATCGCCAGTGGAGAAAGTTGGTAATACATCTGACGGTGTTTTGGATGAACAAAAAAAACAGTGAAAAGGTACATCTATTTCTATGAGCTAGCTTAGACCTTGGATATAGTTTAATAAGCCGGGACAGTAATAAATTAAGTTCATATGGCATTAAACTACTTCTTGTGATATTTGTTTCATCTACAACATGGAAAACTTACCTTGATCATAATGATGCCTCACCCATAATTATATTTTTAAAGCAGTTATTAATAAGATACTTTAGAGATTAATTCTTGGCTGTTAATACATATTTCTTAGATTAAAAAAAAATCCCGTGGGTATGAAATTAATTATAAAAGTATAAGAATAATGAAACCTTATCCCATAACTGCACTATGAAAAATACCGTCTTCTATATGTAATTATGTTACTACTATAAATCATTAGATTTTTTTAATATAGAAAATATGAGATTATAATCTGCTTCTAAATCTTGGTTGTAAAATAAGAACATAGAAGTAATAAACCATTAGGTTTCTCTCGTGTATGAAAATCATAAACTCGTTATCATGGAAATATGAATGTTTCTTGAAGTTTGTATCTGAAAATGAAACTCAACCAGTAATTAGAATCTATGTGCAAACTTACTTATAAATGTTGATAAAAGATAAAGGTCGGAGCACTTTAGGTCACTTTCGTAAGGATTGCGTTGGTGCTGGTTTGTCGTTTGAATTGGTTTCGCATGTCTCGTTTCTCTTGTCTGTCTTTGCCCTGTCTGACTTTTTATATTCAAATGCAGCTTAAACACCACTTCTATGCTTCTTTTATAAACCTTTTGAAATCATAAACAACAAGTATTACATACAGCGATCGAAGAACCCTTTTACACATTTTCTACACAAATGTTAGTAAGTATATTATGTATTACATGTATTTGATTGTCATATGGACATATTGCCAGAGTTAAGGACAAACAACGAATATCTAAGCAATATTTGTACGATATATGGACTTCAAAGTACAATTGTATAACACAAACTGAACGAAAAGAAGAAAAAAATGGATGTCCTTGCATGGCATGGAAGTTAAAATGGCTTTATGAACTTCGTAAAACTAGTCTTTATAAAAACGATTACCCTGTCATTTGTTCATAGTGACCCTGGCCTCTGACAGTTCTGCCATTCTGTTAATACAGCCAGACCAACTTAGACTCCAACCTTCCGATTGGCGGGTACATGTAGCTATAGATTAATTCCTGTCTCGAGGCTCTGTTTTTTTTTTTTTTTAGATTCGTATAAAAATCTTTTTAAAATTTGTCTTTATGTATAGCATGTATAGTTTTACAAGAACAATTTCATAAGCGAGTTTATTTGACGTTTTGATATTTTTTATCGTCATTTAAGCATCGACCCTGTTACAACAAAAACCTTTCTGTAAAAAAAATCAACTAAACATTTGCAAACCTTGTATAACACCTAAATATAGGTGAAAACGCATATGATGTTGGCAACGCAACAGACAGGAAATGCAAAACCCATTTTTTGTTTTCCTGAAATTTTCATTTGTGCTTTCATTGCAGCCCTTCAGTGTAGCCTTTATCACACTTCCGTTTTTTGAAAACCCTATTTGAACTTCTTTGCTTTAAAAAAAAGCGCAACTTTATGATAGTTTGTAAAAATAACCCATTATTTTTTGTTATTAAAAAAGGTGAAAGGGAAAAGAATGGGAAACAATTTATATAACATGACTGCTAACTTACATCTGGCACTGAAAAACAAATTAAGTTCTGTAAATGTTCGAACATGTATCATAATTATTTTTAATTGTTATTATTACGTTCTAAAAATCTTTATCAAACCGAGAAATAATCTCCCTCGTAGCTTAATGCTGATGTGCCATTTAAACTATTTGTACTGTTCATCATGTTCATGTGGTCGGGGAAGCTAGAAAAAATCTATTTATATAATATTTATTTATCACCGATGAAAAACAACCGTCATTACCATTGATTCGAAGAAATATTTGTTAACAACAATGCAGTTATTATATTAGCATTGTTGCACATTCGTTGAGACTTTTACATCAATTGTGAGTGCGTGGCATCAACGAACATGTTGATCAATGCTTAATAAGTTAGTCGCTTCCTCTGTGTGATATATATTTATATATTCAAAATTGTAAATGGCTTCACTGGTCTAGGGCGCATAGGAGGACAAAATGGAGTGCTGTAATAGAAGTGTTTCATTAAAAACACCACCGGTTAAGATCCCGTGTTTTAGGCACTGTTAGAAAGACTTCCCGTTTAACCCGGTCATGGTTATACATGAGACTGAGGATGCTCTCATATTTTTATTTTTTGTCTTTCGAATCGTTTCATTAAACACCTCTATTTCAAACCGCTTATGCATACACATTATGGATTGATAATGCAGACGCTTTCAAAGTGTTCAAAATAAAACGTCAATCAATTCAGTTACATAAGTTTGTCTGTTTTATTCCTGTCTGCTAAACCATGTCAGGATGAGATGTAAAATAAATCACGATTTATATAACACAGATACAGCAAACAAGAGGCTCCCAGGAGCCTAAATCGCTCATCTAAATGCCTTTTTAGCTCACTTGGACAGAATACAGGTGAGCTATTACCCTAACTTGGCGTCCGTCGTCGTCGTCGTCTGTCGTCCGTTAACAATTTTTCAAAAATCTTCTCCTCCAGAATTTAATAAAACTTAAGATGAATGATCCTTTGGATGTCCTGCGCAAAACTTGTGTTTCGATTTTTGATCCGTCAAAAAACATGGCCACCGTTACTAAAAATAGACCAGGGGGGTCAGACTACTGTTTTTGGCTTGTAAATCAAAAGGTATAAGAGATAGATGAAATATGATGCCACCTAACAGCTTCAGCATCAAAAGTTCTACAAAAGTCTCCATTTGGTCTAAGTTGTCAGATGATCCCTTACAGGGGTTACAGCCCATGAAAGGTGAAAATAGTTTTTTTCATGTTTTGGGCTTATAGAATGAAAACTATTGCAGATAGAGAAAAGCTGTCGCTTGCTTAAATGTTCAGCTCATTTAGCTCTACAAAAGTCTCCACAGGGTTTAAGTTGTCAGATGACCTCTTAAACGGGTTACAGCCCGTAAATAAAGGCGAAAATAGCGTTTTTGGCCTATAGAATGAAAACTATTGCAGATAGAGAAAAGCTGTTGCTTGCTTAAACATTCAGCTCATTTAGCTCCAAAAAAGTATTCATTAGGTGGAAGTTTTCAGAGGACCCCATATGGGGATTATAGCTCCTAAAATAATATTTTTTTCATGTTTTGGACCTACAGAAAGAAAACTATAGTAGATAGAGAAAGCTATTGCTTGCTTAAGTGTTCAGCTTATTTAGCTCTACATTCTTTAAAGGGTCGACATCAAGACCAGGTGATCAATTTAGGCTCCTGTGAGCCTCTTGTTTTACACTTTCAATATTAGGGGTCATCTGACATCAATTACATGTAATTAATACATTAAAGTGTAGCGTTCAATTACCTGAACATATTAGCAATCAAAGGCTGTTTATTATTTTCTATAATAAACAGTTACTTTGACATTTTTAAAAGGAACCATAACTCCTATACATGTAACGGGTCATTTAAATTCCATTATATTGAGTTTTTTGTAGGGCTTGACTTACTTAAGGCAATATTGAAAATAGAAGTTTTTTCTGTAGTTAATACAATGGGGAAACAACTGTGAAAATTAAATAATTTGTAGGTCTTAATGTGCTTAACAATATGCAATTTAAATTTATAAAATATCTTTTCAATTTTTTCAAGATACTGAGCTAAATAAGTGCAAAGTTTGGAAAAAATCAAGAAAAAGAGCAATAACTCGGATCTTCTTCAAGTTTTTAATGGCAGGTAGATTTTAAGATGGTGATCACTTTTTCATACTAAAAAATGATATATCTTACCGATTTTAAGTTATTTGCCAAAAAACTACAATTTTACACCATATTCTATTTTTAGCAACGACAGATATGTTTTTCAACAAATCGGAACAAAAACGATGGTTTCTACCACCCATGCCCATGAACAGCTATACCAAGTATGATTGCAATTGAACCAATGGTGTCAGAGGAGATAATGATTTTAATGTACATGTCATGAGAAAAGGCTGTAAAATGGTCAAGGGGGAACAGTCCTACAACTTAGGTCCTGATACATCATTAGTAGATCTTGATGTACTGAACAAGATGAAATTTAAATTTCTCAAATATCTTTTGAAGTTTTCAAGATATTGAGCTTAAAATGCGCAAAATTTGGGAAAATCCAGAAAAAGGGCAATAACTCCTAGCTACATTGGTTATTGGATCTTCTTCAAAATTTCAGGGCGAAGTAGATCTTGAGGTGTTGATAAATTTTACCTAATGCCAGAATTTCGATATCTGTCACCTTTTATTGAGTTATTTGCAAAAAAACAAACTGCAATTATCCCTATGTTCTTTTTTTAGCCACAGCGGCCATGTTTTTTTTTACGAATCAAAAATCCAAATCATAGTTTTGAAGCACCCATGTCAATAAACAAATGTACCAAGTTTAATTGGACTTAAGGTGTCAGAGGAGTTAGCATTTGTAAGAGTAAACGGTCGACGGACAGACGAAGGCCGACGGACGCCAATTGATGGCAATAGCTCATCACAAATGAAATAAGGAGAAATTTACAAAATTAGATAATCGAAAGCTACTCATTTTCTACCAACATAATATATATGTATATCAAATGGAAAAAGAAGAAAAAAAATTCAGATACATTTGTTAAAGAATAGTAGTCGGTATAGGATTTTTTTGCAAGTATCTTCTAGTGCAAACGAGTGTTTGTGTACTGTTTCCATTGTTTTGTATAAATTCTCTGTCTATCCATGGTTTAAATTTCAAGACACGTTTTCAATAGAATGATGTTAATTTAAGTGTACTTTTATATTCAATAATACCTTAATAGTACACGTACCTTAATTTATATCCTGAGAATGTATAGAATGACACAGAAGAGATGATAGATATGATACATGATCTTGCCCTTTTGTGTTCGTTGTATTTGTAACACGCCTCGGCGTTTGGACACGTTTTATAACAAGTAGAAAAAATGAAACAAATCTTTTCCTGATTAACAAGGAAAAAAATCAATTAAATTATTGTCAATTTTACCCCATGAACGGAACGGAACCTCTCATTTTTGTAAAGAAAGTTGCAGTTCGGTAACTTTTAAAAGTGCCGTTGTTCATGTTTTTTTAGACAAAAAGTCTGAAATGTTTTATATAGAATATATAGATTTGTTTCCACAGCAACCATAGCAATTGGTAGATGTTTTCAATTTGTTCTGAGTTATTTATACAAAATGAAAACAGTGGCAATTTCAAAATTCACAATAATTATCCTTTAATCATGGTAATTTGGCATTTCGTCTAGCTAATTGTCGCCATACATTGGGTAACAGTTTACGAGTCAGTAAAACTTATTGAAAACAAACTATTCTGTTTTATTTGATGTTTATCAGTTTATTTTATCATTATAGATATTTTCAGCAACCTATATACACATATACAACGATAATTCCTATGGTTTTTCATGATTGAAAAATTATATAACTATCATTTACCATCTTTTAATTACTAAGAAAGTTTTGTACCAATTAAAAACCTTACAAATGAAAAACTAGTTTAACTTATGGTTTTAGAAGGAGAAAAAATGATAAAACCATTTTTCAAACCTTTACATGTGCTGCTCCTTTGTTTCCCACCCTTCTCCCATATTTCATTTATCATCATCATTTTATGTTCATTTTATCATCCTCTCTTAATCTGGTTTCTTACTTGCAAATGGGTACTTACATGTATCTTAGGTAAATATGCTTATTTATTTGGATTGACGTCCTTTTGCATATTGAACCTTGAGTAGATTGAAATTGACGGGGTGTTACATTTGTATAACAAGCAGGAACTACTATCTTTTCCAGAGCACCTGAGACACTTTCGTTTCGATATGTTTTTGGTTACAGTTTGGTAGGTTTTTGTCCCCGCTGCAGCGCGACATAGAAATGACGATCGTCCGTCCGTGCATTAGTTCGTCCTCCTTTTTCGTAACAGATTTCTCTGCTACTGTTTATCAAAGGCTTTCGATATTTTGTATGTAGCTTTAGGTAGAGGAATGCGTTTCCAGGTCTGTTGCCTACCTACTTCCAGCTGTTTGAAGTATTTCTTTACTTTCAAAAATGAAAATTCTCAAATACTACAATACGTAGGCTTTCGTTCTTTGTTGTGGAGATTTAGGTAGGATCTCGTATGGTGGGATGTGTTTCCAGCTCTGTCACTTACCTAAATATTCTTCCTGTTGACCGAGCTGACATATAATTTCTAAGGGTAGAAAATGGATTTTTTTTTCGTAACAGATTTCTCAGATAACTTTAATGGTAGGCTTTTCATTCAGGAAAGGGGTTTCATATGAATGGAATAGTTTTCAGGTGTGCCACTTATTTACTTTCTGTTTAAGAAATTTACCACTCGGCGGAGACCCAGAAAGGCCGTTTGTTGTTGTTGTTAAATTGACAAATATTTCGTTTTTTGTTAGTTTGTGTGTTCTGGTTTTGATTTGGCCGTTTTGGATTTACGATATTTGAATGCCCGCTTGGTACATCTTAGCTTCTCCTATCAGCTGAAATCCTCCAGTCAAAAGTTATAAATTTATGGCATAGAAAAATAACAAAGTCTTGGCTTAAACCAAAAAGCAAATGTATCAGTACAGACTAATCTTGGAGAAAAACATCAATAGCAGACCCTACCAACCAATGAAACCACATAAATTCCATGTAATTTTATCAAACAAACATCGCTTCCGTATACTCCTAAGCTTCTCTAATAAGAAAACCTCTAGTCAAAAATATCACTTCCGTATACCAATTTGAAATTTGTTTCATCTCTAGATTTCAATTATTAAATTGATTATCTGTCTCGCCTTTACTATCATCATTACAAAGATATAGCGACAGTTTCCTGTTTTATTCTTTGTATTTATATCCAGCAATGCAATTATGTACAAATGTAGATTTAAGAAAAGTTACATAAAAGAAGAATTGAGATTAAATTTCCGCTTTAAAAAATATTTTGCTGTTATGCAAAGGAAGAGTTGTTGTTTCTCTTATCTGTTTATAATGACCATTGAGCGATCCAAAAATAATTCTGAAACAGGTTTTACTATTTGCCATTACTACCATTCAATTTGTTTGGTTCGGGTGCTGGTCTAAAATATATCTAAGGCTTCCGTTTTCAATGACACAAACTTTATAACACTTGCAAGTATGTTCAGTTTTGCTGATTGTCTTCAGGTGGGAGTGTTGTTATGTTATACGTTTTTCCCTTTTCCCGCTTTTTTCTCCTTTTTAGCTCACCTGGCCAAAGGCCATGTGAGCTATTGCCATCACTTGGCGTCCGTCGTCGTCGCCGTCGTTAACTTTTCTTCAAACTTCTTCTCCTCTGAAACGGCTGAACAGATTTGAATCAAATTTGGTCTGATGGTACCTTAGGGTATCCCTCACAGAACTCTTGTAGGGATTTTTGATTCGTTAAAAAAAGTGGCCGCCGTTGCTAAAAATAGACCAGGGGGGTCAGACTACTGTTTTTGGCTTGTAAATCAAAAAGTATAAGATATAGATGAAATCTGATGCCACCCTACTGCTTCAGCATTAAAAGCTCTACAAAAGTCTCCATTTGGTCCAAGTTGTCAGATGACCCCTTATAGGGGTTACAGCCCCTTAAAGGTGAAAAAAGAGCGTTTTTTCATGTTTTAGCCCTATAGTATGAAAACTATTGCAGATAGAGAAAAGCTGTTGCTTGCTTAAATGTTCAGCTCATTTAGCTCTACAAAAGTCTCCATAGGGTGGAAGTTGTCAGACGACCCCTTATAGGGGTTACGGCCCCTAAAATGATGTTTTTTTCATGTTTTTGGCCTATAGAAAGAAAACTATTGCAGATAGAGAAAAGCTGTTGCTTGCTTAAATGTTCAGCTCATTTAGCTCTACTAAAGTCTCCATAGGGTCGAAGTTGTCAGATGACCCCTTATAGGGGTTACGGCCCCTGAAATAATGTTTTTTCATGTTTTTTGGCCTATTGAATGAAAACTATTTCAGATAGAGAAAAGCTGTTGCTTGCTTAAAGGTTCAGTTCATTTAGCTCTACAAAAGTCTCCATAGGGTTGAAGTTGTCAGATGACCCCTTATAAGGGGTTGCGGCCCCTAAAATAATGTTTTTTCATGTTTTTGGCCTATAGAAAGAAAACTATAGCAGATAAAGAAAAGATGTTGCTTGCTTAAATGTTCAGCGCATAAAGCTCTACAAAAGTCTCCATAGGGTTGAAGTTGTCAGATGACACCTTATAGGGGTTACGGCCCCTAAAATAACGATTTTTCGTGTTTTTGGCCTATAGAATGAAAACTATAGTAGATAAAGAAAAAACTGTTGCTTGCTTAAATGTTCAGCTCATGTAGCTCTACAAAATATAGGGTTGACATCAAGACCAGGTGAGCGATTTAGGCTCCTGGGAGCCTCTTGTTTGATGTCCGGCTTCGTCTTTGCTTTTTCGGACTTTTGATGTTTGAATGCTTCATTGTTATATGTCGGCGTTTCTTTTGTCCTTTAATTTGATGAGGAAAAATTTCAGTAAATGTTACTTAAGAAAAGTTGCACAATGGCGAAACAGTATGACATTCTAGTTCGTCATCTCTTCTGCATGGGGTATTTTTAACTCATTATCCTCGTTAGCTCGTTTTGTTGCTTAATTGTTGAACACTATTTTTTTTTTATTTCAGTACGTGTTAGAACTGAACCACATCACAGCTGTGTACTGTACACTGGTGGTCTGTCTCGGTGGAACACAAGACTCAGATGACCTGAGGGAGGAGCTAAAAAATATGCGCACGCAAGTCATTGAACTGGCACGTGCTAATCGTCTGAAGCTGATTCCCTCATTGCGCAAGTATGTTGAAAATGAAATAATAAGTCAGTAATGTGCAATTGAGTGTCAAGACCGATATTGCTGGGTCTGGATACAGAAATTCTTCTAACCTCGCCCTAATTTTTACCACCTGACGCTGAGAGAATGAATGCCAAGGATTTGACAGACTTTCTTAGCCATTAAATAGTCATTTACATAGATTCTGTTCAAAAAGATATAGAATATATTTACTTTGTATGTTAATTGATGGAAGATTTTAATCCACATTTAAAAGTCTCAATTTATACCTTGCATAAGAACAATATTTTGTTACCGGCAATCGACTTTCTCTTTCTTGAAAGGCCCTTTGATAACAAATAAGTTAATTTGCATTTTATGAATTCATTTTCATTTGGCGTTGAAAAGTTAATTGAAAAAATATGTTGTTCTTTACGATGACGTCAATTCCCAACTTCCCTGCATCTTTTATTTGAATAGAAGACAAAAAGGTTTGGAACAAGTGTACGCAACACAACGTCGACAAATTGAAAAAAAATCCACAATAAAAGACATCCAGCAGTCCTCAAGTTATTGTTTGCAATTCAATTTGTTTATTGGCAGTCCAATGCTTTGTTCTGAAGATATCAAAGACTTGGAGAAAATTTATAATATGTTCTCAGCTAGCCTGGAGTACTTTGAAATTCAACTCAATAAAACACTCTATGTCCAAAGAGAGTTTCCACTCCACGCAGGTAAATACTCTACGTCAAGAGAAAGTTTCCTCTCCACGCAGGTATATACATTGTATATATAACCAAGGTAAACATGATCTACGTCCAGAGAATTTCTACTCCACGCATCTAAAACATACTCTACGTCCAGATAGAGTTTCAATACCATACAGGTAGTTACACTCTACGTTCAGAGAGTTTTCATTCCACGCAGGTAAAAACATTACGTCAAGAGAAAGTTTCCACTCCATGCAGGTACAAAAAAATGTAAATACACTACAATGTACATCATGAGAAAGTTTCCACTCCACGCATGTTTATACACCACGTCAAGAGAAAGCTATCACTCCATGCAGGTAAATACACTACGTCAAGAGAAAGTTTCCACTCCATGCAGATAAATACACTACATCAAGAGAAAGTTTCCACTCAACGCAGGTAAATACACTACGTCAAGAGAAAGTTTCCATTCCCTGCAGGTAAATAGATTACGTCAAGAGAAAGTTTCCACTCCACGTAGGTAAATACACTACATCATGAGAAAGTTTTCACTCCACGCAGGAAAATACACTACGTCAAAAGAAAGTTTCCACTCGACGCAGGTAAATAGACTACGTCAAGAAAGTTTCCACTCCACGCAGGTAAATACACTACGTCAAGAGAAAGTTTCCACTCCATGCAGATAAATACACTACGTTAAGAGAAATTTCCACTCAACGCAGGTAAATTACGTAAAGAGAAAGTTTCCACTCTATACAGGTAAATACACTACGTCAAGAGAAAGTTTCTACTCCACGCAGGTAAATACACTACGTCAAGAGAAAGTTTCCACTCAACGCAGGTAAATACACTACGTCAATAGAAAGTTTCCATTCGACGCAGGTATATATACCCCAGGTAAATATGATTTACGTCCAGAGAATTTTTCTACCCCACGTAGGTAAACATTCTCTACGTCCAGAGAGAATTTCTATTCCACGCAGGTAAACATTCTCTACGTCCAGAGAAAGTTTCCACTCCACGCAGGTAAATACACTACTTCAAGAAAGTTTCCACTCCACGCAGGTAAATACACTACGTCATGAGAGAGTTTCCACTCCACGCAGGTATATATACCCTACATCTAGAGAATTTCCACTCCATGCAGGTAAGCATGATCTACGTCCAGAGAATTTCCTACACGCAGGTATGTATACTCTTCGTCGAGATGGAGTTTAAACACAACACAGGTAGCTACACTCTACTTGCAATGAGAGATTTCATTTCACGCAGGTAGTTACACTTTACGCCCAAAGAGAGTTTCTACTCTACCCGGGTAAATAACACTGATCGATTTTTGAAGTCACTTTGATTGATGACTTTTAACTTATAGGAATGTGAATTGAATGTAAGTATTAGGAATTCGAAGGTTATATGAATCTTATGGACGGTGGCATTAGTACAAATGTAATACACTCTGCATGTTCATGTTATTGTGTAGCTTAGTTTTTAAAGGGAGAGCGTTTTTTCGATCTATGAAGAAATTACCTTAATCACGCCCGAATCACAAATGTTGTTACGTTTATAATTGAATTATAGAAAGGTGCACTGTATGTGATCTATTTATTAAAGACAAAACAAGCCAAATGCATGCCGGAGCGATTGAATATCTTATAGTTGAACAACTTTTTGCAGTGAAAAAAAAAATAAATAAATAAAACCCGAAAGAAAGAATGTAATCGGTTTTATAAAACTGGTACAGAACGGCTGTCAATAAAGCAGCACATATGGTAAATGTTTATTCAGGGGATAACACGTACTACTAATTAGCAGCATCCGAATGAAATTAATTGGGAAACAAAAAAGTCAAAGGTATTAAAGCAGGAAATCTCATTATTTAAATGTCAAAGACTGCACAGGGAATAAGTTTGTAAATTAAAACGAAAACGCCTATCATTTATATTCGTGTACATTTTTAAGTATGCAAAATTTATCATTCAGACTAGTCTAGTAAATGTTTGATGTATTGAATAAGGTTAAATTTCATGATTCAAACCTTTGGATTTATCATTTACAGATATTAAAATTCTGATAAACACGGGGTGGACAGAGCCTTTTACTCTATGCAAGAAACAATCGGTCACTGTGGAGAGCTTGGACTGTACACAGGCCGAGAAGAAGTTAGCAGAAACAGAAGAGATTAAGATTTTGGAGCGGTACGTTAAAAGTACTATTATGGGAATATTAATAGGGGGAAGGTTGGGCCAAAAAAACTAGTTTTACCCCGCCACATATTATATGTGCCTGTCCTAAGCCAGGAATCTTTGGCAAATAGAAAATAATGAGATGTGGAATAAGTGTACGCGACACAGCCCACAATCAAGCGGCAATTCAGAACAAACCACAATGGATAACTGCCAGCAGCCTTCAACGAGGCCAGTAGCTCGTGGTTCTGCAATTGGCCCATGGTCTAATTAAAATGCATATTCTAAAACAATGAAAAGAAAACATGCAAAAGACAAGTACAATCGAAAACTTTTTCAAAGATTCCTAGCTAAGGACAGTCACATATAATATGTGGTGGGGTTAAACTAGGTTTTTGGGCCCAACCTCTCCATATCAATATTCATAGAAAAAGTACATAAACTAAACACACAATAAAAATCAAATCGATCGCAGATCAATTCCAAAAAGTTTTTGTTTGTACATGTCTTTTAAGTGTTTAAAGTGTCATTGTAAAATTTTTTAATTAACGATTAAAAAATCGAATCGATGCAGTGATATATAATCTGAAATCATCGTAGATATTTTTATTTTGGTGCATTTTCTAGAACGTTCAATTTGGGACGAGATGCTTGGAGCGATTGAACGTAAAATAGAAAAAATATGGTTACTACAAAAAATGAAGCAACTCATCGTCATAACAATATTTTTCTCCTTATAATCTTTAACATAAAAAAATTTGGAATGCGACAAGCAAAATGGGTAATAATTCTAACATTTACTCCGGATTCCCCGGACGAAAAAAAAACAATATCAGTATTAGGCATTTTTTTCGTAGGAACTTGCTGTAGAGCTCTCCGCTCTCGCGGGCACTTCGTGCTCGCTACAAATTACCTTATTTTCCAGAGATATCAAAGACGTCAAGAATTGTTATATAATATAAATAACCTTTCTTCCAGAGATATCAAAGACGCCCAGGAATTGTTATACAATATAAATAACCTTATATTCATTAGATATCAAAGACGTCCAGGAATTATTTTACAATATAAATAACCTTATTTTCCAGAGACATCAAAGACGTCTAGGCATTGTTATATAATATAAATAACCTTATATTCCAGAGATATCAAAGACGTCCAGGAATTTGTATATAATATAAATAACCTTATTTTCTAGAGATATCAAAAACGTCCAGGAGTTGTTATATAATATAAATAACCTTATTTTCAAGAGATATCAAAGACGTCCAGGAATTGTTATATAACATATAAAATAACCTTATTTTCCAGAGATATCAAAGACGTCCAGAAATTGTTATATAACATATTAAATAACCTTATTTTTCAGATATATCAAAGATGTCCAGGAATTGTTATATAATATGAATTGCCTTATTTTCCAGAGATATCAAAGATGTCAGGAATTGTTATACAATATAAATAACCTTATTTTCCAGAGATATCAAAGATGTTCAGGAATTGTTATACAATATAAATAACCTTATTTACCAGAGAAATCAAAGACATTCAGGAACTGTTATATAATTTAAATAACCTTACTTTCCACTGATATCAAAGATGTCAGGAATTGTTATACAATATAACTAATCTCATTTTCCAGAGATATCAAAGACGTCCAGGAATTGTTATATAGTATAAATAATCTTATTTTCCAGAGATATCGAAGACGTCCAGGAATTGTTATACAATATAAATAATCTTATTTTCCAGAGATATCAAAGACGTCCAGGAATTGTTATATAATATAAATAACCTTATTTTCCAGAGATATCAAAGATGTTCAGGAATTGTTATACAATATAAATAATCTTATTTTCCAGAGATATCGAAGACGTCCAGAAATTGTTATACAATATAAATAATCTTATTTTCCAGAGATATCAAAGACGTCCAGGAATTGTTATATAATATAAATAACCTTATTTTCCAGAGATATCAAAGATGTTCAGGAATTGTTATACAATATAAATAATCTTATTTTCCAGAGATATCAAAGACGTCCAGGAATTGTTATATAATATAAATAACCTTATTTTCCAGAGATATCAAAGATGTTCAGGAATTGTTATACAATATAAATAATCTTATTTACCAGAGATATCAAAGACGTCCAGGAATTGTTATATACTTTAAATAACCTTACTTTCCACAGATATCAAAGATGTCAGGAAATGTTATACAATATAAATAATCTTATTTTCCAGAGATATCAAAGACGTCCAGGAATTATTGTATAATATAAATAACCTTATAGCCGTCCAACCATGGGAAGTAGAACCAGAGAATGAGAACAAAGGTTAATATAATGATCACTTATAGAAACACAATTGTATATATGAATGCAACGATTCGATATAAGTCTCTCTGGTAGACAAAAATCAAAATTATGTCAGACGAAATGACTTGCAATTGATTTATTTAATTCGTTTTTGGCTGTTTGTTGTACTGAAATGATCATCTCAATACCCCTATTTTGTCTTCCAATCATGTTGTTTTCTGTGTCACTACTAAGATCGCAATGCAAATAGGAGGTTTGGTAACATTTTTGTACCATAAAACCTGACCAACCATTCATGTCTTGTGAAATGCCTGTACATTGTACCAAGTCATAACCATTGCGACCTTTATTTTCTTGAGTAAGTTTTTGCTTGTCTTTTTGTCATTAGCAGATTAATTATCCCAGTACGGCTGTTTTGTTATCATTAACACATGACTACATTGTAACAAAATGCAGAACAGTCATGACTGGAAACCAGTCGTTAAATGTTTCAGACCGGGTACAGGGATTACAAATGAAATTGTGGATCGATGTGTCTGATGTTAAACATGACATCCCTGTAATTCAAGATGGGAAAAGTGAGATAAAGCACTGAGTACACCCCCAAAAAATAACGATTATGAACCGCCCTCTGCTAAAACCTAACTTTGGTCTGCAAAATGTTGATACTGCAAAAGGAAACCGAAGCCGAAAAGACGATTTTTAACCATGAGTTAAACGCCGGTCAAGTAAACACTGATTTCAAGTGTTGAATTAAAAAAAAACCTTGTATCCACCAATTCGCAGGTGAGGTTGATATGATTTGTTTTACAAAATAAGATATTTAAAAAAAAAGATAAATGAAAACGTCGCATCCATGTTGCGCATCCAATTCAAACGGCTAACAACGCTTCAATATGTCATTAATCATGTATGTATCATTAAAACATCACCAAGCATCACCCCAGTACAATTTTTACTAACCATGTAAAGTTTAACTGGTTCAACTAATTCTATCTTTTTTATGTTTCAGCCCGAAATCGTTCAGACGACAGCTCCGAGAATTCCTCGGTATCTTCAATGAATGACCAAGGGGTAAATATTTAAGAAGTTCATCGTGTCTAAAAAAAAAACCATGCAATTTTGTCTCAAAAATAAAAAAAAAGGCATGGTGCATCTCAAAGTAATCACTTCGAGACTTTTTTTGAAATTTTTTTTGGGGGGAAGGGGGATTCAAGATGACCAGCCTAAGGGCCGGAATCAGAACAATTTAGTTTCTTGGTGGAATCAATATAGCCCCTTTATTACGAATGGGGGTATAGTTTAAAAACAAGTAATTATTACAACAGTTTTCTAATTATTTTTATATTTTAATTTTTTTCACCTTTTGGTTGCACTGTTGAATATGTATTACTTTGCCAACAACAAATGGTTTTGAAAAAACAAAATTGCCATAACGTGAATATTCAACAGAGAATACGATTGGGCTATGTCTCACTACTTTTTACAGCCACGTTGAGTCTCGGGTTGCTACTGGACCCTATGATCGCAATGAGGATGGAAGTTATGCACAATAAAAGACCATCTTAATCAACCATTTCTTTTGAAAAGCTTGTATAAAGCCAGGATCATTGCGATTTTTTATTTCTTCGGCGAGTCTTTTTTGTTTTGTCTTTTCTCTCAGACATATTAGTTATTAACCGAATTTAAAATCAAAGTTGCAAAGAAATTGCCATAATATAAATAGTGTGAGCTTAATCACATTTTACTGTCTTTTAAAATGGTGAATGTTTATTTTATAAAACATTGATTATTTAATTATGATATTTTTTACTATTTAACAGGGAGTTCGCCAAGGATACAGGAGAAAACGTTGTTTTATTATCATCGTGATTTCTTGTGTTATAATGGTAGCTGTTATCATTACAACGATTCTTTTGTTACACAAGTCTCCGTTCAGTTGATGTTAACATTGTTAGATGAAAACCATTATTGTTAAACCAAATTTGTATTAAATACACTTTGTAGTTTTTTTTTTTTGATCTTTACAGGCATGTTTTATCTATGTACGAAAAGTCGAGTGTTACATGAGTGTATGCTCCCGTCTCGTATCAAATACTGTGGATTTATGTATTTTCGTGGGTAACAATTTTCGTGGTTTTATGAAATAGGATGAGTTCGTTGATTCTTAATTTCATGGTACTGATAGAAGAAAATGAGATGTGGAATAAGTGTACGCGACACAACCTACATTATAAACGTATATTTTAAATATCCACAATGGAAAACAGCCAGCAGCCTTCAATGTGACCAGCGGTCGCTGCTCGCTGTTTTTCAATTGGCCCCTGGATTGAAAATAAAATACATATGATTCAAGCCCAATCCCAAAGTGCATTGAAAGACCCTCTTCTTGACAAAAAACAATTAACAAAAATTCGACTAAATACAAACATAAGCTTTGATAAAGATTCCTGGCTTAGGACAGGCACATTAAAATGTGGCGGGGTTAAACTAGTTTTTTGGCGCCAACCTTCCCCCTAATGATAATCAATAACAAAGCACAAACTAACACACAGTAAAAATCAAATCGATAGAAGTTCAATTCAACAAGAGAGTATCAGAGACAAAAGGACAACAGTTAATGAACGGGACGTAAAGATACTCTCTTGAGAACACTCGAAGTTACTGACAGCTAGCTAAGAAGCATTCATCGACTGATGTAAAAAAATCAAGTATGTCGATTTTAAATCCGACACAACACGTCAAACACTTGATTTGATGATGCATCATCACACAAAACCGACACACTTGACCGCTGTAATGCTCAAAAATGACATAAGTATAAAAAGGCAATTAACATTTTAAAGTAAGTATCAAATTATCAATATTTTTACCAAAGAAGACTAAATTCAAAGATTTTACTAAAATATCCATTTCATAACCTTTATTTAATAAAGTTTTAAGCCAATTTTGCATTCCCAACGGATTGTTTTTGAATTTATTTGCTCTATAAACAACATTACCGTAGAAATCTGGATGGGATATTCCCTTTACAATCAAAAGTCGTCGTGTACAGTTAAATTTTCCAACAAGGTATAGATATTTATGATAAAACTTAGTAAACGACTTCACTAATTTTTGGTAACGATATCCTTGTTTTAGTAATTTTTTTGTAATACACTGGTTTTTATCATTAAAATCAGACACACCACTGCAGATCCGAGCATATCTTACCAACTGTGAAATATATACTCCGTAAGACGGAGCAAGTGGTACATCTCCCTCTAGAAAAGGAAAATTCACAATGGGAAATGAAAAGTCATCCCGTTTATCATATATTTTAGTGTGTAATTTTCCATTGATTATACTTAAATCTAGATCTAAAAATGGGCATCTATCACCAGTAAGGTTAGATTTATTCAAAGTTAATTCCTTGGGATAAATTTCCGTAATAAAATTAGAAAATGTCGGATTGTTTAGTGAAAGAATGTCGTCTAAATATCTGTATGTATAATTAAAAGTTTCAATGAGATGTTGTCTGTTGGGGTCTTTTTGAAGTTTTGCCATAAATTGGGACTCATAACAATACAAAACAAGAGGCTCCCAGGAGCCTGAATCGCTCACCTGGTCTTAATGTCAACCCTTTGAGGACTTTTGTATAGATAAATGAGCTGAATGTTTAAGCAATAAAAAGCTTTTCTCTATCTGCAATAGTTTTCATTCCAAAGCAAAAAACACTATTTTTCCCCTTTAAAGGGCCATAACCCCTTAAAGGGGTCATCTGACAACTTCGACCCTAAAAAGACTTTTGTAGAGCTAATTAAGCTGAACATTTAAGCAAGCAAGATCTTTTCTCTATCTGCAAAAGTTTTCTTTCTTTAGGCCAAAAACACTATTTTTTGTCTTTAAGGGGCCGTAACCACTATAAGGGGTAATCTGGCAACTTTGACCCTATGGAAACTTTTGTAGAGCTAAATGAGCTGAACATTTAAGCAAGCAACAACTTTTCTCTATCTGCAATAGTTTTCATTCCATAGGCCAAAAACACTATTTTTTGCCTTTAAGGGGCTGAAACCCCAATAAGGGGTCATCTGACAACTCCGACCATATGGAGACTTGTGTAGAGCTAATTGAGCTGAACATTTAAGCAAGCAACAGCTTTTCTCTATCTGCAATAGTTTTCATTCTGTAGGCCAAAAACTCTATTTTTTGCCTTTAAGGGGTCATAACCCCTATAAGGGGTCATCTGACAACTTTGACCCTATTGAGACTTTTGTAGAGCTAAATGAGCTGAACATTTAAGCAAGCCACAGCTTTTCTCTATCTGCAATAGTTTTCATTCTATAGGCCAAAAACACTATTTTTTGCCTTTTAGGGGTCGTAACCCCTATAAGGGGTCATCTGACAACTTCGACCCTATGGAGGCTTGTGTAGAGCTAAACGAGCTGAACATTTAAGCAAGCAACAGCTTTTCTCTATCTGCAATAGTTTTCATTTTATAGGCCAAAAACTCTATTTTTTGCCTTTAAGGGGCCATAACTCCTATAAGGGGTCATCTGACAACTTTGACCTAATGGAGACTTTTGTAGAGCTAAATGAGCTGAACATTTAAGCAAGCAACAGCTTCTCTCTATCTGCAATAGTTTTCATACTATAGGCCAAAAACATGAAAAAATGCTATTTTTCACCTTTAAGGGGCCGTAACTCCCATAAGGGGTCATCTGACAACTTCGACTGAATGAAGACTTTTGTAGAGCTTTTGATGCTGAAGCAGTAGCGTGGCATCAGATTTCATCTATCTCTTATACTTTTTGATTTACAAGCCAAAAACAGTAGTCTGACCCCCCTGGTCTATTTTTAGCAACGGCGGCCGTGTTTTTCGACGAATCAAAAATCCCCACATCAGTTCTGTGGGGGATACCCTAAAGTACCACCAGACCAAATTTGGTTTGAATCTGTGCAGCCGTTTCAGAGGAGAAGAAGTTTGAAGAAAAGTTAACGACGACGACGGACGACGACGACGGACGACGACGACGACGACGACGACGGACGCCAGGTGATGGCAATAGCTCACATGGCCTTTGGCCAGGTGAGCTAAAAAGGTCAGCAATAAGTGGGGCACAATTAGTTCCCATAGGGATACCAATGACTTGGCGATAAATTGTTCTCCCAAAACGAATATAAATGTCTCCAGCATACATATCAATGTTAAATTTCTTTTCGTATCATATTTCGTTGGTCATGGCCACCCGCAACAACCATGAAAATAAAACTTTAAGAATAATAATAAAACCACAGCAATTCTATTTTAGCAAACAACTACGGATTGTTCATAATCTCCATTATAGAGATGTGTATGGATTGAAATATTTTTTTCCATAGCAATTGAGTTGAAGCCTGTAGTAAAATGGAATATGAAAAATTGTTGGAATCGTGTATCTTATAAGAGAAGTAAGAAACAAAATGGCACCAATTGGGCATTTGAGTGTCCGACAGGTCAACGACAAAACCGGTAATTAAATACAAACAACACGGAAGAAACAAAAAACACAAGATCACCTGAACGGAAATCAACAAAGCGAACTCAAGTCGTAACAAGAGTGAACTCAGGTGGTCCGGAAGCGTAAGCGGTTCCTGCCTGCTATAGCACACCCGTCGTGTGTTGAACTATTTTCACGTGATTAATAAAAAAGCTTAAGGTTATATTTCGTGATATAAAAAAGCGGTTCATTATAACGTAAAGGGTATAAAGTATGATTTCAAACTATTGATCTTTCACAGTTATGAAGATAATAGACTCTATAGTATATAAAACCAAGAGCGAATTATGTGATTTTATATATGTTTATTTCTTTGTGATGACTTCGTCGACCTCGTAAACTCCAAGGGAACCTGTTGCAGATCCAATTACATACACCAATGTCTTTCCATTTGGAGAAACATCATTATCAATTACACTGAAATCAATAATACATGATAATAAAATAACGAAATATTATAATAAGCCCAGACAATCCTCCTAGTCTTAAATGAGACTAACAATTTTTTCATTAAGATAAAAGTGAACAATCCCTTAGTGGAACATTCTAGATAAAATAAGGGGTAAAATCACATTGAAAAACTTATAATCCACCCAAAATATAGCAGTCAGAACAAATATTTAAATACTGAGATCTTTAAAATCAAAAGAGAATCTAATAATTGATTCACTCGAAGTTATTAGATCACTTTATACAGCATGGTGGTTCCTTTAGGAAGAAAAATACGAATGAAATGTTTTTGTATTTTGCTTTCATATATATGCAAAAACAATTGGAGATAGAAAAAAGCTAATTAGACTCAATAAAAAATACAAAGTGTCCATTGTTTCAAAGTTGAAAAATGACATATTTTAGGGGTTATGGCCTTGATAAGGTCAATTACCCTGTTTTGGCATAAAGGTTAAGAATGGCAAATATTAATGCATAAAGGGAAAATGTTTTGCTTAATGAAATGTCCAGCTGATAAAGCTTTTCTAAAGTGTCCATTGGATCGAAGTTTTTAAGGATTATTTTAGGATTAAAATGAGTTATTCTTACAATTGAATACTAGAAATCACAGAGACATTACCAAAACAGAAAGAAAAATCCCAGAGTCCTATCATTTAAAGAGGAATTCTACGTGAGTGTGTCCATAAAACCCCCAAAAAGATGTTAAACACAAAAGTATTTTCACACCAACCAAATATCAATTATAAGAAACATTGCTAGCTATAAGCTGGTTTACTAAATGACAGGCTGAAAAGCATATTATTCGACTATCTGATGGCTAAGGTTGCAAAACTTACCCAATATCAGAGATGATGGCATCACCTGCTGTATTAGCTGTATATAATTGACCCCATGGGGATGTGGTAGAACCTTCCCTGTGGACCATTTGATGTCTCAGCTGGTTGTCGAGCTCAGCATACAAGTGAATGTGGCCAGTTCTTGTTCCAACGGCTATAAGGTTGGTATTAGTTGTGGTGTATCTACCAACAGCTACTGAAGTCGGTTCCGTGCCCTAAAAATATATCAATGAATGTGGTACAATACAGAGAACTGATATAAATAGTTCTAAATGAAGGTTCTTGTATCTTGAGATGAATTTATGGCGATGGGAACCATGAGATTTCATACATAAAAACATCATTTTTGTTTCATTTCCCACCAGTGTCATATTGAAAGGGTATTTCAGCTTAAGGATTTAATTTGTCTCCATCATGGTCACCAGTATATCATTTTCCAAGCCATCAAACAATTAACTTCATAGGCCCTGTCCGACTCGGGTTTTCTTATTTGCGCTGTTAAAATGTATAAATTACATGTAATTACAATGTGATTTTTGGGAAAGAAGCAAAGGTGTACCAAAAGGGTTATTAAACATCATTATACCGAAGAGACAGACAAAATCGGTAGACAAAAAAATCAAAACGAAACAAACAACACAACAACAACAAAACACACAAAAAAACACATACAAGGACATAACAACTAAACTGCATTTAGCAACTTGAACTCAATTCAAACCGAGAGCAAACTCAGGTGCTCTGGAAGAGTAAGCAGTTCCTGCTTGCTTTAGCAAATCCGTAACGTTGCCAAAGATCGATATAGTGTTGGTCAAATCCGGAAAGGATGACATTACAAAACTCTTTGTCAACCCAACATCTGTGCTCATCTGGGAGATAAAAATCCCGTTTTTGTCTACAAGCACATGATGTCTTCCGTAAAATATCTTGAATGATGACAACCTGTGAGCAACGTACGCTTTTGTTAACAATTTACTTGTCAGCGGTGTAGCTCTATCACAGAAGTTGTTATACTCGCCAAATGATCTGGAGTAATGAATCAATTGTGATACGTTAACTCCATATAATATGCTAAAGTTGACGGAATGTTGTTACACAGAAAGGGGAAGTTGACTATTGGAATCACGTTTGTCATAGAGCTTTGTACAATGTCATCCTAGTGTGTTAATTTCGAGAAATAAATCCAAATATAAGGCGGACATCTTAGAATCTGTAATGCCCTTTTTTAAATTTACTTTGGACATATGATTTGTAAATAGTCACCAAAATCGAGGATTGTTTAGTGTAAGGACGATTACGAAATGTAAGATTGAAGGATGAAGCAAGTCTGCAGTCCTTTTTGTCTAGAAGTGATTGTAAGAAGTCTGCTTCAAACATGTATGAACTAAGACACAAATCGGCTAGCAACGGTGCACAATTTGTGCCTATTGAAAAACCTATTGTCTGCTGAAAAACACGTCCAATGTATGACAGTATTCGCGATCGATTTAGATTTTTTGTAACTTGTTCATAACCCCGCACTTGTGAAATTCATTTTCGCCATTATCAAAAAATCAACACAAGCTGATTCTAGGGGTCGTCCTCAACGTGCAATGAGGTGTGCTAGTCCCACGTTGAGGGCCTCCCTGTAACCTTAGGATGAAGAACAAAACTAAGAGTGCCATTTTTTTGTTTTGTTTTGTTTGATTTCCTAACATATGCATCATGTTTATGATGTGATTTTGTGGCATGCACATACTCATTATCGCTTCACTTTTTTAAACATTTATTATGGATATATTAATTGAAGCAGTACAATAATTCTATGTTTACCTTATTGCTCATTTATATTCATATCGGGCAAATTCGTGACATATACCATTCACCATCAAATACATTTCACATGTTTATATAAAATATGTTTCCAGTTACGTTCTATACCTCTTGCAGACCAATTGCTTTGTGAAATCGCTAAGAACATTGATAATTTCATAAAGTACTACAAAAAGACAAAACCATGCATACCATATCGTTCGATCTCTGATCGGCTTCTGCAACTGGTGAAACTGTTCCATTAGTTGCATCACCATTGAATGTTGACGGGTATGCAGCGACTTCCGTTCTTTCTAATTCGTCACCAGTATCTGAGTACAACGACATTGTTGACATAGACCACATAGAAACACTACGTCCACCATACCCGGTAACATGTGTAATCAGTCGTACAATTTGATCAGCTGCATCTGTATATCTTATATGCCAGCGTCCTATTTTTTTAGATGCAAAAATAAATTCATTGTTAATACCTCTATAAAGAAAATATAAAATATACTCGACGCCCATTATTGACAGAAACAAGTGCCTGTGAAAATATGTCATGGATGTAAAGCAAGCGGTAAAAAAAATCGGAAAACTTCAAATTTATCGTATAGCAGTATGTTTTTTTTCCCATAGAAATTAATGGTATATTAGCGTGCATTATACATGTATATAGATTATCACATAGGGTTTTCCATTTCAAATCCCATATCATTCGGCGACTCCCATATTAGGTCGAGGCTGACTGACGCCTCGACTTAATATTGGAGTCGCGGAATGATATGGGACCTGATATGGAAAACCCTGTGTTAAATCTCTTTATCACATCCTTTTCAACACAAGACCCTAAAATGCTCTATTAAACCTACTCTATATATAAAACAAAGAAAACATGATATAAAAATATTCTATTTTCTACAATTACTATTATTGTTTTATTGTCATATAAAATATTATAATCAGTAAATCTGAACATGATATTATGTTTGTTAAAACTTTAAGGGAGGAGCCAATGAAGTAACACGAGCACGGGAGGTATGATATGGCCCATGATAAAGCTATATCAAGTCCTCTCGTGAGCGAATATGGCCATATCAGGACTTTGGTCAAATATGGCTTGGACACTTCCGGCTGTTTAATCCGGGCAAATTCTCGCATTTAAACGTTATTTGTGTGATAAATTTTCATATTGCAAACATGACTTCAAAGTGTGTTACGTCATTAACGATATAACCCACTTTTAAGCAAACTGTATCATAACACAAACATACGTGCATATACGATACAAGACAGCAACGACAAACAAACAAATAAACCTTAACAATATCCAACTAAACAACATAACCAAACAAAAACGAAGACGCATTTAGCAAAACACGTTTCAAATGGTCAAGACATTAATATACGATACAAATTATTAAAAACTTATTCACACAAAGGGACATATGTAAAGCATACTCATGTTTCTCACTAACCACATTTATTATTAAGCCTTAATTTAGGGGACTTCGTTATGTTCTAGTCAGCTATACCCTAAGTATCAAGACAACGCTTTTCAGTAACTCTTTGGCAACTTTTAGTGTATGTTCGAGAAAAATGTCCACCTAAAACAATGCCATATGTTGAAAAGAACGTACATGCAGATATGGAATAACAAAAGTTGATCAGTATGTTAATCATTAATTGATCGATCATGATTAGTTTACAATAAAGCTTCAGAGACCCATGACTTACCAAGCCTGTTCATGTCTCTCACATCGGTTTTTAATTGAGCAGTCCATGAACTTTCGTCAAATTCAAAATCTACAAAACAGAAATTCATGCTCATTTTTTCTTTATACAGAAATAAGAAAATATAAAGTTCAACGTTTAATATGTGTTTACATGTACAAAATGTATGCTTTGCGTTTTAAGATTTTTGAAAAATCAAAATTAGTCATGATAATATAAATACATATGGTTATTAGAAAAAATTCAAAGAAATAACGCTTTTCCAGACATATTCGCAAGAAAATGATCGTAAACTACCGATTTTGAGATTATTTTGAGGTAACTTGTGAGGGCCATATTACCGTTAGCTACTGTTGATGCCATTCTAGATTCGTCAAATCCCGTGTTAGCATTGAGCTGTTCTTTTGTGTATCGTTTAATGACTCCTTGGTCTGCCGTCAGTAGGTATTCCTGGCCGTTTGTTAATGTGATTGTTTCTAAGTCAGTAACTTGGTACATGGAAGACGCATGGAATCTGTGGAGATTTCCACCTACAAGAAGAATAAAACCAGGCAAGTTAAATTTGTATATAGATATGTTCAAATGACACCATGTCTACCCTACAACATGTCCATTTTTCTGAATAATTTATGTGCTTGTTATAAATTTTATGATTTTTGTTTTTTCAAGCATATGCGTATATATAGTTTTTTCAACAATTCATGATCAATTCATGGAAAAGGGTCCTAAACCTGAAGCTAAACCGGACAGACAAATATTATGAACTTGGACATTAAATGATTCCTTAATTTTGTAGGTTATAACAACAAAAGTAATTATCGTTCATTGTTTTATTTAGCGTTTACCGGTCTGTCATACTGTGATCACATCTTTTTCATATAGTGTCTTACAACCATGTTGTGTTTTACGCTTCCAACGTACACTGAGATTACAATGGAAAAGGGAGCTTTGGTGCCCTAAACCTGGTTTAAACCCACGTTTTCATTCGGAATGCTTATACCACTCCAGGACTATCGTGATTTTCAATTTCTTTCGTATGTGTTCTCCTTGATTTTCTGTTCTAATTTTGTGATTATACTTGTACTATTATTTCCTAACTTAGGGAGAGATAATATTAAGACAAAAGATCTAGACAAAAAGCTGTGTCTAAAGTATCACACAAAATTAATGGTTGTTATGAGATAACATATGGCAAACACAAAACGGTAATTCAATGCTGCAGATTATTCATTTTTCATTTTCAATCAACGTGTCAAGAAATTTACTAGCTCTACATAAGCTTACCTTTAAATTTATCTTAAATTATACTATAGTTAGTACTATTCTCTCTGTGTTTTCCTTATACGGTCAATTGTGTTTTTCCTGATTATTTTAACTCTTACCTCCATCTACGCCACTACAGTCAATCTGTCTCACGGAAACTCTTACCACCATCTACGTCACTACAGTCCATCTGTCTCACTGAAACTCTTACCTCAATCTACGTCACTGCAGTCCATCTGTCTCACGTAAACTCTTACCTCCATCAACATCACTGCAGTCCATCTGTCTCAATGTCCAGTTCTTTTCTCCAAGACCAAAAATCTCCTGCACGTTGTAAGCATTGATGTCTATTCTTGCAACTGCATTGTTTTCCTACAATAAGATGTTTTCGAAATGAGAGACGTGTGGCTAAGAAAAAGCCACATTTTGGTTACATTTCACATTTAAATACCTTTGTAAACTTTGTTTTTTGTTTGATTTTTTTGTTGAAATCTTTTGTTGTACAGATATGTAAGGACAATATTTATAGCATTGTGAAGTGTTAAACTCGTTGTTGAAGTCTGTTTTGGTTGAACGTCACGTAACATTTTTAACTGCTATAGAAATAGTATAATTTTTTGTTCTGTTTAATACGTCAGTTTTAATTCAACAAGATCTAGTTGAAAACTAAGTGACACCTATAATGCAGAAAGATGGGGATATTCGCTGTCACTAACATACTCACGGGCATTGAAACAAAGGCGAATCTTTGGTCTCTGCTAATAGTAACATCTTCTGGCTCCAAATCCTGCCACATTTCGTTGACTATGTTTCCTCCATTGTGGTTACCTCGGTACACCCATCTGACTCCCTTGTTTAAGTATTCGCCTTCTCTGTACAAATAGATTGTTTACTGATTGAATAATATCATTGAAAAAGGGTGTTAAATTGATAAAGGCAATTATGTAATCATAACATGAATCGACGATTAAACCATATTCATAAATGACAATAACTATTACTTGGACATACCTGCAATGTTAGGACAACCTCCCATTTAAAGAAAACTATAGGATGAAAGATTAAAGAAGAAAGAAAAAAAGTGACCAATGGGTAGCCCGAACACTGTGATGTATTGAAACTTGTCTATCTTTTTAAGTGTTTTATTGGCATATGGCTAAAACAAAGGTGACAACAAAACAATGATCAATCTCGTATATCTAAGAACAAAAGACAAATCCATGCAGATATACCAGAGAAATTGAAGATTGCAATAGTCCTGGATTTGTTATACAAGGCTTTTCGGACAAAAACTCCCTCTTCAAACTACACCAATCATCGATACAAGCAGAAAATTTTATATCTTTAGAAACAGCAAAATCTTGTCATACTCATATAATTACCTTCCGTCTATAAGGAACCGGAAGTTGATGGTTACGAATGCTGGGTATCCCTGGTCATTTCTTAACATGACGGTTACACTGCCATCAGGATCTGTGAATCTGTTTGCTGTAGGGTCGAGGTCACCTCTGCCTTCGTTTGCTATAACCAGTTTCTGACAATCGTCAGTGAATGCCAAACCTTTTGGATCGACGCCAACTGAAACCAAATATTACCATATAATTTTACCAAAAAGAAAGAATTTTTAACGTTTGATTTTGATTTTTATGGTATATGTTATTAACAAGCATGATACATTCTGTTCTTATCACGTATTAAAATGATTAATTTTACAACACTTTTGCTAAAACGAAATTGTGATGTTTAATTTTCCCTGAAAATTTGCAAAAAATGTGTTTTAGTCAAATGAATGCGACTGCAAAATCTAAAGATAATCAAACCATAGGTTTCTTGAGAAAATTTTCATTGATAATAAAGGAGTTTCAACATTTTATATTTTGATAATTGGGCAGCTTGATTTCTTTAAATAAATGTGCCTGATTAAAACGTTCAAGTGATATTTAAGAGTTATTTCCCCTAGGTGTTCTACATCCCTTTAATTTATCAACGGATTGCTATTTTTAGTAACACTGCCTTTATATCTTAGCTAGTACCTGGTTCTCTTCCTAGTCTTAACAAGCTGGAATCTCCACGTTTGAAAGGTCTAAAGATCTCAATGTGTCCTTCCTTGGTCGGTATTGGTGATTCAAGACTTACTGCAACGGTATCAGGACATACCGCCACGTCATTAGCGCGGCCATTTTCAGAAGCACTAAACTGGTGAGTGTATAATATTCGAGGATTACTTGGGATACCCATATCCACCATGTGTAAAAGTCGAGGCTGCGATGATGCTGTTTGGGAACCTGTGAATACCAAATTAATTCAAAATTAGGTAGCCAATGATAATTTTTTTAATTTTCTTTTTTTTTACATCATTTCAAGCTCATATCTCAATGATATACAAGTAGCCGAATTAGCAATTCTTTGGATAAATTTTAAACAAACTTATTAAGATAAATCTTTAGTCTTGAGCAAGAGTACTAAATATATGACAAAATAACACGATATGCAGCATTTTTGCCAAATTATTTTTTTTGGTAATTTTTATAAAAGCTAGTTTTCGTATGAAACATTTTAATTGTTTTTAAGAACTATAATCTCTTTTTATGATTTCTTACAAATAGTGTGCTTTTATTTTGAACGCTTAAAAACCGGTAGCATTTAAAGGATTGTAACTGAAAAGGACCAAGTCCGAGCAATTAAGAGGCAAAACAATCTTGGCACTTCTTTAAAGTTAACTAGTATTTTTTTAATTGACCAGTTAACACCATTTTTCAAATACCAAACCTAATTCTAACAAGCATGGGCATGTAAGTTTTGCCCGATCAAGAGTTATTAAACTGTACTGGTGTACTTACCTAATACATACATAATTCTTTCATTGTCATCATAAGCGGCCTTGTGGGCAGCCCCAGTCAACATTCCAAAGTTTTGTCCTTCATATGGAAACTTTAGGTATCCCAGTTTGTTTAAAGTAAATTGTCCGAAAGCCGACGAGAGTCCGAGGAGAAACACCAACACACCCCTCATGCCTTAAAAGGAATACAAATATTACTATGATCGGTTTTTTATTTAATGTCGGCGATATTCCAGTCATTATTGGTTGTATGTATGATAAGGATAAATATTTCTGCTATGAACATTCGCCTTTACAACGGCTTTGGCAGATCAAGGTGGTTGGGTAGCTGAATGATCGACCCACTACTTATGACAAATTTTGGTAAATCATTGAAAAACGATTAGCCTGATCCCTCGTTTGTCAGCCAAAAGGTACCTTCTAAGCAAGAGGTTCAAAGTAGCTTCCGATTTTATTCTTGTCAAAAAAGTGTTAATGACGGACCTGGCTAACTTCGGGGCAAACGATTCCATATCCTTCTTGAATATTTGAAGGATCCGCGGAACCATAGTAGCGTACACATGGATATCTTGATTTTTCTTATGGTTAATTATAAACTTTGATTGAATTCAATTTACAATATAGCAGATACTAGTATATGAATATATTTTTGATTTCTACTTCCCAGTTGTTCTGTGCAAAAACAGCACTTCTTAAAACCCTATACAATTGTAACTACAATGTATAGTATGCTTTCGTTCTTATCCATGATTTGAATACAACTTTAATTCTGAAGATATCAAAGATACCAATGAGGCATTTGCATGTTAAACGTCAGAAAGGGCAAAGGCACGAAGAAACAGTTTAATATTGAGAGGGAACTTAGGTGATAATCGTTCATTTTGTCTATGTTGCCTTTGCAAATGTAAGGTTAAAAAAGTCCAGCCTTTTTTCATATCACAATTTCATATCACAGTTGTGTTGAAATGTGATAATAGTAATTCCTACCCACAAGCAATAAGTGTATATTGAGCAAATTATAAAATTACCTGTTGACTGAAATAAAAAATAAAAATCCCGAATAACTTACTGTAATTGTAATGTTCGTTCTGTGAAAGGTCAAGCAGACACGTTTATCTCTCCGGTCTTATCTTACATCAGAACTAGAGGTGCGTGTCATTTAGTCAACTACTTATGTAAGAAAATTTTAGAAATCAATGTATGCCGTTTGTAAATATAAACAGTGTACTGTCATGCAATATACGCACCCAAATAATGGTTTTTTTGGGGTTAAATTTTAACCTGTAATCAGAAAGGATTTTCAGTAGGTAGTGTTTTTCGCCCTTGCGACGCTAAATAGGATATTTAAAGGCGATGAACACGAAAATGATATACATGAACATGAAATGATGATGATGATAAGAAATGAAAAATGGGGTGGTTGGGCTGGAAAACAAAAGAACACCACAGGAAAAGGGGAGAGGTGGGTAGGGGCAGAAAATTTAGGCTATGTGGTGTATTACTTGGCGGTCCACAAAGGGATCTATTACTAGCATGAAGCGTGACACTCTCGACACACGTTGGCCTACTATGGGTGCGGTCACGTCTTCCGCATTAGAGCCTGACGACTCCGGCGTTTATTATGAAAGGACTGCCTCATGCAACCACCCGCCTAGAGCAGACATCCCAGTCGCTTTGTGGGCTAAGCGGCCTGACTAGATCTTAATTGGACTTTTATCGACAAGCTTAACGCTGCTCTGGGCCTATTCGACTCCCGGGTCCCGCACGGGGGAAAATATTTAAAGTCCAGAATACTATTTTTAAATCTAGAATTTAGAATCAACCTTTAGGGAAGAGATACTAGGCAATATGCCAGGTTCAACGTACTAAGGGTGGCTAGTCATACTTGTGGAATACAACACTTTTCTTACTCTAATTTTATTAAAGGTATTTTTCTTATTTTCCCTTTCAGAAACATTTCAGAAACATTAATGATTATTTTAGCACAGAGTTTTACCGGCTGCGGTTTACACGGGCACCTGCGGACGATCCAAAAACCCAAAACAAAACAACATTACTTGTGCATGACTTTTAACAAAGAAAATGACAAAAGGAGAAAAAGATTGACAGCAGTTTGATCCTAATCCGCTGCCCACCCTTTTCTCCTACTGCCCTTCTCTTTATAAAAAACGAACATACAAATGTACACTGTTAATTTGTTGGGCCGTCTTAAATTATATGTACTAGCTGTAATACCCAGAGATTTTGGGTTGTTTTTTTACTATGACAGTCCTTCTTAACTTCGATAAGTGCAAATATCGATAAATTACTTACAGGGGTACGTTGCTCCCAGGTTGTTGTCATCACTCAAGAAATTTTACGGACGACATCATGTACCTGTATACAAATACGGGATTTCTATCTCTCAGATGAGCACAGATGTTGGTTTGACATAGAGTCATCCTTTCCGGATTTGATCAACACTTAATCGATCTTTGGCAACGTGACGGGTGTGCTATAGCAAACAGGAACTGCTTACTCTTCCGGAGTTCACTCTCGTTTCGACTTGAGTTCGCGTTGCTGAATGCGGTTTTGTTGTTATGTGTATGTGTGTTTTATGCTGTTATGTGGTTTGTTTTGTTGTGATGATTTTTCGTCTGCCGGTTTTGTCTTTGTCTTTACGGTTTAATGATACGGATTACCCCTTTGGTACACCTTTGCTTCTTTCATCGATAAATTACTTAATACTTATAACAATATAATTGGATACATTGTTGGAGAAAATTTTACTATTCATTTTTTATTCCTATTGACTTTCTTGTAGACTTTAAGTCACGATTGAGTAGATAAGATATATTATCAACTTATTATTACCAATCATTTGAAAGATAAATTAACCGACATCTTAGACATGAACAGCTCACGAATTAGACACTCGATGCTATCAAAATCGTCATAATAAAACTGACCATTTTTACTATCTATGACCGAAATTTAACCAAGTCACCTTTTGTGCCTATTCAAGAATGACTTAGTTTTCAAGTTCACACCAATACGTACCCAATTTGACAACAAAAATCATTAAGCATGGTTAAGGTCCAACTACAATTCATACATATACAAACCGGTCATTAAAAGCGTCCTTCATTTATACTTGAGCATTTTTAACAAGAAACGGATTCATTGACTGGTTTACAATTGTCTGTTCAGTAGCCACATGAACTGTTCTACACTTTCGAACTGACACTCAGACCGGAAGAGGACTAATTATTAATACTGTTCAACGCTCTACGCCACTTTCTGACAGTTTTAAAACTGTATATGCCATGTCAATAAGTAATGGCATAATACGCCATTTCAAATGCACTGACAATTTGTGGACCAGTTTTACGTAATAAGTATCATTGTGTAAACAATACTTTATCTGTTGGTGTCATATGTTAGAACAATTTTATATGGAAGTCTTACTCAAGAAATTATTATGCCGACGTTCTCGCATATTATAGACGATTACAATAATTGTCTATATGGAAATAAATGTATTTGGCCTACTTGATAAAAATGTGCATACTAGACCCAAATAACACAAAATCGGGTCATTTTAGGTTACACGATTTAGCACAGACGAGGACATGTACACGTGAAAATGTTTCGTATTGTTTGCTCTATGCTTGCAAGATATTAGGTCAGACTAATATTCAAGATTTTATCAAACGTGCATATGGGTCAACATTTCATATTTTGACCAACATACGTTATGAAACATTTATTTTTTGTAGTGTAAAGAGTATGACATGCTTTTATAGTCGGACCTTAAATGAGGTCCACACGATATACACAATATAAATTATTATTTTGGACTCGTTACTACAAATAATATGTCCCCGAGAGTGAACACCAGCGCGACATGTCGAACATGGATCTAACCAGTCTAATATTTTTTAAAAATGCACATTGTTCAAATTTAAAACGTTGTCCATTTATTGCAAAAGATCATTCTTTGTGCTGGATTCTCTCGGCTAACTGTCTTCGGTGCAACATTTGCCTTCAGATATGCATGAGTACCCATTTTCTTGCAATATGCCGTTTTATTGCAACTTGCACAAGTATTTGCACTAACTATTTTTTTTTAGAATTGAGATTGAACTTTTTTATGCACAAGATTTACAGTGTACACATATAGTGGGACAATTTACTTTTTGTTACTAGAAAACTGCTGCTTATCAGCATAAAATTCATGGTACAACACGACGTTATTTGGTATCAAGTATACAATTGTATCTCATGAATAGATTATGATACCTCGAAGTCCGTTTTTCCGCTAAACCTGAGAAGATTTCGATAGTTTTTAAAAGAACTGTACTGATGATTACGTGAACTCAACACATGTAATAGAAAGTTTTAGAAGTTGTTGTTGTTTGTTGAGTGCTATATATTCAGAAATACTAAAAAAAAATGTAGCACAGTTTTCGACGTTTCAGCCAACCGGCCTTCGTCATGAAATTTATTTTAGAACTGTGTTAGAGTTTTTTTAGTATATGATATACACAACCAGAGATTTTAAAAATTAAGAAATAGATATAAAACATTCGTTAAAAAAATGGTTTTATTTTCGTTTTGCACTAAGTTGAACATGATACAGTCCAAGTGACCCTGATCCAGAACCAATAACATATACTAACATTTGTCCGTCAGGGGATTGACTTGGGTCAATTATTCTGAAAAAAATGTCAAAACAAAACATTTCCATTGTAAACAGGTATTCATTGTTTATTTTAAATAAAGTTATCACAACATTCAAAGAATCAAACCGCGTATGGAGTAAACATATAGGTTTGTTGTGCTGCATATGCATTTTTCAAGGCACAACCTCTCTTAAGTTGTATTTGAAACAAGGCAACCTAAACTATCAAATAAACAAGTGTTCATACCCATAAGGCTCGAAAAAAGGTTACCAAAAACGGAACTCTTGGGTTCAAACCTTTAAACCTAATCTATTTACCTTTACCTCATATAGAATAGTGTTAGTTTTACGTATATTAGAAATCTAGTTAACCTCCATTCGAAATGCATAAGCTATAACATTAGGTTACATGTATGAGTTGATTTTGTTGTATATAACTTAAATTGTAGTCTTGGCCAATGAACGGTATAGCATATGGCTTGTTCAGGCCGATTCTGAATATATATTAATTCCGTGTTTAAATTCAAGCCAGGTCGTACCTTTTTACAAATTGAAGAAAACATTCACAGAATGACAATATTTACCCTATATCAGAAATAATGGCATCCCCAGCTTGGTCACTGTTATACAGTGTGGACCAGGTCTGACTGACCCCACCGTCACGGTGGACGAACATGTGGGAAGGTACAAACAGCTCGTCACTGTATAGGTGGATAAATCCAGTTCTTGTCCCCACCACAACCATGGGTACATTGGTGGAACCTCCCAGGGGAAAGGATCCTATACCCAGACATGTAGGCTCTGTTCCCTGACAGAAAACAAGATAATATTGAAATTAATTTAAAACAACTTATTTTCGCGAGCGATTTATATTCGCAAATTTCACGAGGAACATAAATTCGCGAAAATATATCGTCGCGAACTAGCTCTTTTTCATGGTAATATTATTGTTGTTTACCAAGAATCGTAAAAATAGATAGCCACGAAATTGCCATATGACAATGAACCGCGAAATGTTGTAGTCGGAAAAATAAATTGGTTCACAGTATTCGACCGTTTTTTAATTTACTTCACTGTCTTGGTAAAAACCGATTAAAACAAAGCTTCTTTGACATTTGAAACAATTTACAAACATTGAACAATTTGTGTGCTTTAAGGCGCTTATGTTATCTTTGTGAGAGAAAACAATTTGCATTTGCGTCATTCACTCTTAAATATTACGAGTCGAATAAATTGTTTAAACAACATATCTTGAAGAACCAACGTCTATCTTGAAAGAACATATATGCAGAAAAATCCTTTAAACTCTGACAAGATATTTGGAAAGTCTCGATCGCTTTTCACATATCGTGTTATTGTAAAGATTACTTTTTGCGAAATTTAAATGTAAATACTAGTTGTCGTTTCATATTTTATATCTATAATTTCTATAGATGGGACCAGTATGTATTATTTTCTGTTTATCATTTCATGTTGTGTTCATCTCCAGCGTTATTTACTTTCATGTATTTTGATTAAGTGTGCCGTCCCACATGCTTGAAAGTTCTTCTGTGGAAAGATCTTATAGTTTTAGCACTTGATAGCCAGGTGACTCCATTGTTATATTTAAATTCTGTTGTATGTTTTTTTTTAAATATATTGGCATCTAAGTTTGGACCAAGTTTGTTTCTTGGTGGTTTAGTAAAAGTTTTCTGATTTTCTTTATACCCTGTTGTTTTTAATGTTTAGGACATTGTAAAGGTAGTCAAATATTTTTTTAAAAACCTTACGTAATCATCTGATCTCAGATCGGTTTCCTGCGTTGGGGATGCATTTAAATTACTGACGTCACCATTTAACAATGACTGGTACTTTTGTAATTCTTTAAGTTCTAGCTCTTCTCCCGTGTCGAAGGCCAAGGACATCGTGGAGGTCTCCCAGAGTGATACACTTCGGCCGCCATAGGCCGTGACGTTACGTATTAACCTTGTAATGGAGTCTTGAGCATCAAAGTGCCTGATATGTAACCTACCTACATGGAAGAGGGAAAATGGTATGTATGTACACATGTATAATGGATATATGCACTTTTAACAAACATTTGCACCCTTAAGGGCGGTTTTCTTCATTTTTTTAGTTTTGGTTTCATTTGGCAATTTAAGTTGTTTGGATGAGCATCTTAGAAAAGTCAACTGAAATTTTGATGTAATTTAGTTTGATATCGCCGCCTTGAACAGAGCTAAATTCATTTTTTATTTCTGATATAAAATGTAACAAGACATCATATTACCTAGTCGAGATGCATCCCTGACATCGGCAGATAAAGTTGTTCCTGTCCATGCACTCTCATCAAATTCACCACCTTAAAATCAGGAGGATTTGTGTAAATTAGATATACCTCTTAGTTAAACTTTGGTTTTACTTTTGTACAATACAATGTCAATAAAAACTTGTTGTGCTCTTTTTTTATATTCAGCATCAAAACGTGGAATTGTAAATCGAGCGAGATAATAGATTCAAATAAATAACTTTGTAATTTGATTTATCTTCCATTGATCATTCAAGTTCGGTAGTTTTGTTATTACCTTTATTTACCAGATTTGACACACTGAATAGGAAATTGCGACGAGTGTGCTAATATAGCAGGCAGGAACCGCTTACTCTTCCGGAGCACCTGAGTTCACTTTTGTTACGACTTGAGTTTGCGTTGCTGATTTCTATTCGGTTATTTTTTGCTGTTCTTGTTCGTGTTTACCGGTTTTGTCGTTGCCATTTTTGTACCTTTGACACTAGAATGCCCCATTGGTGCCCCTTTGCCTATATCTTAATGTAAAAAAAGACTATTTGGAATGCCTGCATATTTAACATATTGAAAGCAAATAAATTTATACCATTAGCTACAGCCAATGCCCGTCTAGAGTCGTCGAAGCCGTTGGGCGTGTTCAGTTGCTGTGCCGTGTACCTCTTGATGACACCTTGGTTTGCAGAAGCCAGATACTCTACTGTCTGACCCAGAGAGTTCACAAGTGGCACGACCTTAACGTCAGTGGGCTGGTACATAGAGGTCATTCGGTATCGGACAAGATTAGGACCTAACGATGGCGGAAAATTAATAAATAAAAGACCGTAAACTACAAATATCAACATAATGTTATAAGCAGTAAACCTCTGATCAGCAGCATTTGAATCAAAACATTTAAAGAATTAAAGAAACTTAATAATAAGCCAAATCCAGCATCGAAGATATCGACCGATGTAAAATCTTAATTATTTTTGCTTGTACACATTACTCAAACAAAAGTCTTGCATATCAGAGCATAAACAAACATGCGGTCTGTGGACTAACATGACTAACTTGCAATTGTCCTTACAAAAAAAAAGGATTAAGGTGTTTTTGGGCTATTAGAATTCTACTATAGATTCTGTTCATTTTTGGAACATTGATAGACCTTAATGTATAGATCAAAAATATTAAATAAAAAAGGGGGTCACCGTTCATTTTTAAGCACTATCAGCTTTCTAAAAATAGCAAAGTTTCAATATTTTTATATTGGTAATAAAGGGGAAAAAAGCTATAGAGGCACCGAAATATGAATTCCTACTATAGAATCATATGAAATTCTGGAAGAAAGTCCCTTTTCAAAAACTTTTCGAAATTGTCTGAAAAATATACAGGGTCACCGTTCATATTTTCAAGATATTCATGAAAAAAAATCCTGTTAATTCCATATACATGTAAATTATCTCCCTTTGATTTAGAACGGGAAATTCTAGAAATGATTAAAATGTCATTGTTTGTATCCCAATTGCTTCTAATTTGATAAAATACATTATAGTATAAAAATGTTGTCTGCCAAGTTCAGTTAGTTCATCAATTGTATAAATTCAAATTCAAATATTTTATTGATTTAAAATCCAACTTACGATTATAATCAGCAACACATACATGGATACATAAAACAGACAATGATACAATACAATTTTTACATATAATCAAACAACATTTTTCAGACAAGCAGGACTGAGGGGTCTATTATTCCAATTTATATTTATTAATTAATGTTCTGTTTTAATAAAGCTAGTTAAGCACTAAAATATATCATATAAAGCAAATCTTAATATATTGCATGGTGATACACATCTACTGAGTAATTATAATATAGTCTAACAGCATAGCACTTTTCTCTCATTAGCCATATCAAAAATACCTAAAACGCATACTTTCATAATATCATATCATTGTATACAAAATTCCAATATGCGCAAAATGATGCCCAATTTAAAAGCCTCGAGCCACCTTATTTTATACATTTTTCCTTTAAACTAAAGTCTTAATGTAGCATTTGTTGTTAAGCACTGATAAATTTATTTGTTAGATTGAAAGCTAAACAACAGTCACACTACTATTAAAGAACACAACGGGTGGCATATTATTTGCATATCATATTAAGGAATTACCGCCATCTTGGTCACTAGCATCCATTCTGTACAAACTTGAGTACCAGTCTTTAAGGCCCAAGGAGAATATTTCTTGAACATTATAAGCGTTCAGGTCTATTCTAGCCACGGCATTATTTTCCTAGTAAACAAATCAAATCAGCGAGTTTAAATGCCTTACGGAACTCAAGTCGCACCATATAGTTGAAAATTTGTATAAAAGTTTTTACAGTGTAATTTTTTTAGAACTCTTTGCAGGTTTCGGTAAAAAAAAAAACAATAAAACTTAAAAGATCCCAAGAATGATAAACAAGTATTCGCACAGTTTTGTAACTTAATTACTAATACCAAGGCTATTTTACTGCAAGTTTTACACAAAAACAAAACATTTTTGTAAAAGGAATAAATATAGTGCTCACTGGTAATGAAACATAAGCAAACCGTTGATCCAGACTGATGGCCACAGTCTCTGGTTCCATATCATCCCACATATTGTTGACAATTCCGTTTTGATGGTCTCCCTTGAAAACCCACCGCACACCACGTGACAGGTAATCTACTTCCCTAATTTGTTACAAAAACAAATATGAACGAACTTTGATGAGAATGGCTATATCTTAAATATCACGATTTAGGTATATATTTGAACGTAAAGTCTTGAAAAAAACCAAATTATTATATGAGCAGAGAGTATCTTTGTAGTGTTTTCATAGGGGTTAGTGTTAGAGTTGGAAAAAGAGTCGCTTTAGACATTTTATGTAAGATTCGGATAAACCATTTCTTGCTTACCCCAATGCCTTTATATTTCGCTCCCTGTATGCTTTCACATGAACTTGAACAGGTGAACTTATAATAAAAAAATCAATTTTGACGTAAAAATGTCTTTAATACCTGTTTTGTAGTATGGTTTGAAAGCCGATGGTGACAAAGCTAGGAAAGCCACCATCGCTCCTTAGCATTATTGTAACAGTCCCTGGAGGGTCGTAGAATTTCTGGTCCAAAGCAACATAATCTCCTCTGGCTTCGTTGGCTATGACAAGTTTCTGACAGTCTTGTGTGAATGCCATCCCCTTTGGATCAACACCAACTACACAATGGTTAGAATAAATGCAATGTTGGCATTCTTAGAAAATTAATATAAGTTTTTTGCTAAATGATTGCAATGCAGACATACTGACAATGTACATTGCAAAATGATTGCAATGCAGGTAAGTTTAAGATAAAATGAAAAGCATAGCAACAATTATTGCTATCACAGGTGTTTTCAATGTTTTTGGCAAAAAAAAATCATACATGTCATGTATCGCAACAATGATATATGGTGGTATACGGTGGAAGGTTTAGAAGAAAAAAAGTGATTGCATTTCTTTTTACAATTAAAGATATTGCAAAATTATTTTCAATTATGTACAGTATGACTGATTGGACAATATTTCATGAAGCAACCTTGCGACACATATAATACAATGGAAAGTTCTGAAGTTCTTTCTACATGCAAAATAAACAAATCATGAAGCTTAAAAGTGTCATCTAAACCGGTATTAAATGCTTTCTTTAAGCTTAGTCTCACAAGAGTTTTGGGGAATCAGCATGTTACTTTCCTTCAAGATAAATTTGACAAAAGTAAGACAATATGATAAAGAAAATGCTTTACAAATGTTAGAGAACACTTGTTGTTAGGTTAATAAAACATAACGAACCAAACGTGCAGTATTATACTATATGAACAAACATGAACTTACCTGGCTCTCTTCCAAGCAAGGTTAGACCAAAATCTCCACGTTTGAAAGGAGTGAACAGCTCTATATGTCCCTCTTTGGTCCTGAGTGTGGCCTCCAGGCTGACAGCCACCGTGTCGGGACAAATTGCTATGTCATTGGCGCGTCCATTGACGTCGGGGTCAAACTGGTGCGTGTGGATAATTTGTGGATTGGTTGGAATGTTGACATCAACGATGTGGAGGAGTCTGGGCTGAGAACTATTGGATTGGGCTCCTAAAATAAAAAAGAAAAATCCGTCATTCACCTTCTTTATGAGCATGTATTTTGACGGCATGGAATGATCAATTTCACTATGTCCTACACAAATAAAAATTAATGGTTCTAAAATCTCACTAAATAACAGTACACAGTCAGATTTTGGTTGATCTAATAGACATTATGACTTTAATATGAAAACATTAATATATGTATTGAGCATTGAGGATAGGTAGCTTGAAATTTTGATTAAGAATGAAATAAAGTTAATCACTGTCCATCATTACCTACCTAAAACATACAAAATCCTTTCCTGGGCGTGGTATGCAGCCTTGTGAGCCGCACCGGTTAGCATCCCATAGGATTGTCCAGTGTGGGGGAACTTCAAATACGATACTTTCTGTAGTTGAAATTGACACAAGACTGTCGAGAACAACAGCAGTAGTACTAGAATCGACCTCATTTTTGAGTGCCTATATCAAATAATTAAGTTTACAACAATATCAGAGAATGATAATAAAAAAATTCTGCCATGAGCAAAACAAAAAGAAGAACGTAACGTTCGGTAAGAGAAGCTTACTACACAGGGAAAATAGCTACGAATGTTTTCATCCGTTACCAACCGTAATTCATCCGTAAATGTACGGATGAATACGGAAAAATCGAGCACACGGACGTTTTGATCCGTATACATGTATAATCATCCGAAGTATGGATCGTTTACGGATGGAATTCATCCGTAACATTTAAAATACCCTCTATTTTTGTTTCCAAATGATCTAGGTCATTACCATTAATTTTTGAGGGGTTTCAGGAAAATTTTCTGTGAAATTGGTATTTTCATGATACGGATGCAAATGAAAAACGGATGAAATACGGATGATTTACGGATGGTTTGAGCTACGGATGAAAAACGGATAGAATGTAAATGTTCATCCGTTTTACGCATAGTTCATTAGAGATAAAATTCAGATGTTCATGAATTAAACGTTTTACGGATGAAAAAAAGGATGATTTACGGATGGATTGAGGACCATCCGTAATTCATCCGTAGCTATTTTTCCTGTATAAGTTAATGTCTTATTCGAGGTTAGAACAAAATACAAAGGAATGTGAACATGTGACACAGATGTCATATAACAGGGCCCCCAAACGGGAAGTTTGAGTCTGAGGGCTATCAAAATCGCATAGGACAAAGAATTTGCCATTATGAACCACCCTACCAAATTACAAATCATTTTCAGTATGCGGTTTCTTATCGAAAATTCGTACTGAAGTTCGGGTGGACATCTTAAGATATCTAACTATATTATGTATGCCTCCTGTCTCAGCAATCTATGGCATCTTCCATGGTGGTAGGTAGATGTACGCCGACGATCACACAGTACAACTTATGTATAAACCTTACCTTCACGTCTGGGACAGGACTGGTGCTTTTGTCAAGGTGTTATCTAAAGTGTCTTACAAACTATATTTAGGCCTTATAATTGTGGATCCGTTCAAAGATTAATGTTTGCAGTGCTGCACTGTTCAGATCTTGTACTTAAAAAGGGTAAAATTACCAAACCCATTTGCAATGGTAACAAAATCTTTAAAAAACGAAAAAAAAACGCACTTCAAATCTAACGACAGTAAAATAATGAACTCCGAGATTTTCCTGATCTTTATTCTAAGAGCGGATTCACTTTTCAAAAACCCTGACATTGAATTGTAATTTTGTCTGTTTTTGCATGTGGTTGGAAAAAGTGGGGGTATTTTCCTCTAATTTTGTCTTTCGGAGCACCAGGGCTTTCTTTCGTTTCAATGGTAGTTAATGTTAATGATTTAGGTGTTTATTCAAGTAGGTGTTATTCAAGTGTTACTTTTCGTCACTATTGACGATGCGATGTATAATGGATATACTATACGTATATAACAGTACTATATAAATACATGTTGTAATATCAAGCGCCAATCGCAAAGGTACACTGTACCAGAATGTATGCCATCAGCTAATTTATTCTTTCATGTTTAAACCCTACTTGAGTAAGAATAATGGACAGACAAACTTCGTTGACGCTATATCTGACACTGAAAACGTGTTGTAGATAAGACAAGTTCTGACTGTCATGAAGTAGGTCACTAAAAGTTATACCACACAACCCGAGACATTGTTAAACAAGGCAAGTTTTCTTATATTATCTTTTCATTTTCACAATATGTTTTTTTAACGTATTGACGAATGAATGATATTGCATTCAGGTTTTTCTAAGCTGTTCGCCTACTGTAAACTACTGTAAGGTGATGTGCATAATTATGTGCATAAAACATTTAATATACATGATCAAAAGAAACCATTTTTGAAATAAAATTCTCACTGAAAAAAATTCATGAAAACTAAGACAAAACATTTCAAACTTAAATGCGATTTAATTGTAATTTACGTTTTTGTTTTGTTTTACGTAATATAATAACACGTCAGACATTTTCACGTGAAACTTACGTAAATATTAAAGACCACTTAACAATCAGGTTACACCTCTTATAAGGTCATCAAGGTGAGTTGATTGATTTTGAACAAGTACAGTTGAGAGTTCACAATAATTAGCTTAGGTAAGCAAGTCAATCAGGGTATCTAAAAATTGGTAAACACTGACAGAATGCGGGCGAGGTCACCCTTTGGGGTGTAGGTTATCATCGAGTTAGAGTTACAGTTCGAGTTAAATTTTGGGTTACGACTCAAGTTCGAGTTAAAGTTCGAGTTACGACTCGAGTTTGAGTTTAAGTTCGAGTTAGAGTTAGAGTTATTTTTCGAGTTCGAGTTGAAATTTGAGCTAACTCGAAACAGTGATTTTTATGGCAATAATCGAGTTACTACTCGAGTTCGAGTTACAGATCGAGTTAGAGTTCGAGTTGGTTATTTACTTTACCACAATTACACGAATGTTGTCAAACATAACACTTGTTTTTGTTTATTGGTTTTGTCTCTGCTCTGTCGGACTTTTGACATTCGGATACCCCATCGGTACCTCTGCTTCTTTTAAACCGTTTAAAGTTGTCGCCTTGCAATATACTTATTTATAAATATATGTTTAGATATGATTTAAATCCATCTACGTAATATCACAAAGACAGGACAAAAACCAAATATGTACCAATGTAGCAATCTCGTAAAGAGGGGGCTATATTGCAATCACCTCGTCCGTCCGTCCGTGAGTTATACCGTGCTCCCCTCTTCAGGACAGTCACGCATCTATTCTCTGTTTTCTTAGCGAACTTATACATTTTAAGAGTAAAAATAGGAAAATTTGTCGTAACAGATTTCACGGTATCTGCCGAAAAAAAATGATTTCAATTTTGGTACACAGCTTTATTACGATGAGTTGTAACGTGCCCCCCCCCCTTTCAGGTCAGTCAGGCATCGCTTCGAAGAAGAGGGGTTTTCCTGTTTTACCCTTGTCCACCCGTCCGTTTTTTTCGTTTGTCCTTCCCTTATTTTCTAAGCAACTGTCTGACATAAATGTCTGTTTCTATATAACTTTATCCTATGTATAACTCCTGTTATACTTTACCGAATACTTTTCTAACGCAAGGCATTATTTTGGGAGCGGGCGTATCGCTTGTGAGCAATAGTTCACAAATTTACTTGTTTTCTTTCAAGTTTCTTAAATGAAGACAAGAACAATCGAACAGTATGGGAACGACCATTACATTTTTATAGGGGCTATGGATATTTTCTTCGTCCTGCCTTTTTATTCTTGAAAAATTGAAGCCTGGAATTTTCGTTTTGCGCGCATTTTTTATTTTTATTTTCAAACTTAACATCATCTTTTTCAGGCAGAAACACTATCCTGCCTTATTTTCTGATTTTTTTTCTGGTTACATGCAGCTTTGCAAATATACTAGTATATGATAAAGAAAGTGTGCAAAAAATAAATATACAACTCGTTTTGTTACTCGTACTCTAACTCGAACTCCAGTGTTTAGTTTTTGTGCTTTGTCTAGGAATATTGGTAAGGGGAAGGTTGGGCCCAAAATACTAGTTTAACCCCGCCACATATTACATGTGCCTGTCCTAAGCCAGGAATCTTTGACACAGCTTTCGTTTGTACTTGTCTTTTTGATGTTTTCTGTTCCTTGTTTAAAAAGGGGGTCTATCTGTGACTATTTCAGGGCTGGATTTGAATTATATGCATTTTATTTAGACCATGGGCCAATTGCAGAACCGCGAGCAGTGCCAAATGGCCTCGTTGAAGGCTGCTGGCGGTTGTTCATTGTGGTTTTTCTAAATTGCTGTTTAATTGTGGGCTGTGTCGCGTACACTTATTCCACATCTCATTATTTCCTATTCTAATCGTAACTCGATTAGTGCCATGAAAATCACTGTTTCAAGTTAGCTGAAAATTTTAACTCGAACTCGAATAACATCTCGAACTCTAAACTCGCATGGAGGTTAGAGCATCAGTGTTGAACAGGTCTAGGTAACGTTAACGTTAAGTAAAGGTATTACAAAGCAAAATGTTCGGTTTAGCATCATAATTGGTTTTCTTTGTTTGCCTATACATCAAGTGCTTGCTACAAAAACACTTTTCCGTATCCCTACCTTATTCTGGAGGGTTTACTCGTTTGGTCTTCTCTTATTAACTTCATTTATAGATGGCATCTTTTATCCATATCATTGATGAATGTAAGACATTTCTTTGTCTTGTTCTTCAGTGTTTCTTATTGTTATTTGTCTGGTTTTTAAAATATCTTATTCTTTATCAGGTTGTCACCATGAAGTGCCTGTTGTTGTTGTGTCTGGCGCCAGTCGTTTTGGGCATCCTTCAGTTTAGAGAAAGGGGCTACATTCGGTTCCCAGATAGCGCCGGAAGGATACAGATGTTGAAAGATGGCGCCACAAAAGCTCGATACCACAGACAATCTAGAATGCTCTATGTCGTAGGTAAGTATTGTTAAATTTACAATAAAGATAGAATTATATCGCGTTAAGTAATCATTTATTGTCCAAATAATCAGTCAAAATAAGAGATGAATCAAAGAAGAAATGTCATGACCTAGACTTGATGGTACATGCACCACCGTTACATACACTTGGATTTTGCATGATTGTTATTCATATTTACTGATCGTAATCATTATACTTTTCTCTATATATGTACATTTAAAACCAGATACAACATAGTAAGGAAGGCGATTTTTACAGAAGGTACATAGTAAAGACTAATTTGAAACCCATTTGATAGGCATTTAAAACACAAAAAACTAAGAGAGAACAACTCAAACTTAACAACCATTTCCGCCTTATTTTCAGGCAATTCCACTCAAATGCTTCACATCGTACAACTAACAAATCCTGATGCCCCCGCTATTGTTTATTCCAAACATTTTAACACCATCGGAGACGGCCATCTGACCGATGTCGCGGTCTGTGATGATACCATTGCCGTGTCAATAGCCAGTAATGATATTGTATCCGAGGGCCATGTCGAGCTGTATCAACCGTATTCTACACTAGACCCCATCTTTACTCTAATTGGACGTATGACAGGTATCGTGGAAGTATATTAATATTAATTTACAGGCTCCAAATGTACATGTAGGTCCTTTGTCTCCTGTCATGTTCTATCCCAATAAAAGCTCCGGATGTACATGTGGGGCCTTTATCTCCTGTAATGTTTTATCCCAATACTTTTTGCTTTGACTCCATGTTCGCTTTGCGGCTGTTGATAAAATGATTTTGATGTTGTTCTTGTTCTTGTTCATATATCGGTTTTGTTTTTCTGATGCATACATCTCGCAGGCTTTAATTAAAATTTCATCCTTTGGGCGATAAATATTTTACTCAAATCTTCATAAGAACTGTTTTGTGTGAATCAAATCTTATTGCAAACAATTTCTCACAGCCTTGCATCGAATATTGGATCAAGATTGCATCTCCTAAGTTTTGGTAGAGTTTCTGATTTCTTTAGTTATGATTATTTATATGATACTTAAACGTTCTTTAAATCATAGCAAAATTAAAGAAAGTATGTACCTACGACCTATAGTTTTTGAGATATTGATGTGCTCCCATAAAACCTGACCCAAAAAGTTAGCGCCGCCGCTGACGGTAAAGTTACACCTATGTCCCGCACTGCTTCGCAAACGAGACACTAAACTAAAAACTTACTTACAGATAAATATACCGTAGAAAATTTAATTTGCGATGAATCTACAATATATAATATGAATGTGTATAGTATTATACTTCCGTGTCGTTATCATTTCAGTTGGACCCTATCCTAAGGACATGGCATTCACACCAGACTGTTCCAGACTGGTGGTCGCCAATGAAGGAAGACCAGGGATGACTAATTCTGAATTCACAGACCCTGAGGGCTCTATCACGATCATCCTGAGGAATGACCAGGGATTCCCTGTGATGACTAACATCCCACTCACTACTTTCAATTCTAAGTATGCAGATATTTTAGTTCGTCTATTGTTTAAATATTTTCTTAAACAGATGGAATATATTTCAAAGATATATTCATAGTCTATTTGTCTCATAACCGTGTTTGTTTTGAGTTACTACCGGACCCTATGAAAGCAATAGAAAGGGAAGGTTTGACGCCATAAAACCTGGTTTAACCCACTATTTCTTTTGAAATGCCTTTTCCAAGTCAGGACCATTGCGATAAACAATTTCTCCGGTATGTGTTTGCTTTGTTTTGATTTTTCGCCATAGTTTATTTATGAAAGCAAATATAATCGCAGTTTCCAAAATTCTCATTACCTTGTACATATATGTAATGCTCCTCTTACAATTTTGATTTAAAGTATCGTTTCCTATTTGAATGATCATCTATCAATTTTGATTTAAAGTATCGGTGCCTATTTGAATGCTGGTGTAAGGTACATCTTTAGAGGGGAGGCTAGTGCTGGAATTCAGGGATCGTTTTCTAAAGATTTGGAACCAGAATCCGTGACAATTGATAACACTGGAAACTTTGCTTATGTTGCAATGCAGGTATGTAAAACAATGCACACACACAAAAAAAAAACACAAAAAACGAATGTGTACCACATATGCCAATGGTCTAATCAAATTAATCGTTAATCCGTTCATCCATAAATCCGAAAATGCATATCCAGTATTTATTTCGTAAATAAATCGCAGTAAAAATAGTAAAAATATCGGTCAAACAGATATTCTTCTACATGTATATCTGCAATCTCATGAAAGATTATAAATTATCTCATAAATGTTGTTTCAGGGTCGATTTTTAACTAATTTAACTCCTCCTTCCATTTAGATTTTAAGGTGCACAAATCAGAATAATTCACGATTCAATGACTGTTTTGTTTTTATCATGTTGGAAGAGGCATCAAGCACATCAACAAAATCAAACTAATACTCCCTTTTCAAATAATAATTGTTTAGTAACACGGGAACTTATTTTACAGGAGAATAATGCCATATTGAAGATAAATCTAGCTACTAACAGTTTGATAGATTTATATGGAATGGGGGTGAAGAACTGGACAAGTTTTGACATGGATCCCACAGATAGGGATGGGGGTAAATGATATTTGATTTTAACTAGTTCTTAAAATAAAATCCATGGTCTACACTATTAAATAGAGAAAACAATATCTTTCAAATTACATTGTCGTTGTTTTCCTATACGAGGTTTGATTCGAATCTAATTTACATTAGTGAACGACACTTAAGTATTCCTAAAAAATCTTTATTAATTTCCTTTATGTACATGTAGTATATAGACTCATTCACAGAGAGTTTGAATATTTATATTTCCAGGTCCAAATTTAAGACGTCATCAAATATACTCATTTTACCAACCACGTGACATTAAATTTGGTGAACTGAGTGGAACTGGTTACATCATTTCCGCCAATACAGGCGCCAAAAAGCAGTTTTATCCTAATCTCCATGGATTCTCGTTCAGAGACTACGACAGTGCTAGAACACTCAATAATGGTACGAACAAACGGTTGTCATTTTGAAAGTGTGAAAAAAACTGAAACCATTTTCTCCTTGCAGCAAGTTAAGCATTGACAAGCTGTTATAGCATTTGCTTACGGTATTATTCTATTCATAAAGAAACGTCAACATGAGCATTGACATTGCCACAATGATCATCTTCATTCTCCAGGACAAGCTAAAACCATCATTTTATGTACAAAGAATATATAGTATCCCCTCCCTTTATCTCCATGTCCAAACCACACACAAGAAAAGACATTTTCGTGCATGCCATGATGCTAAAGAACTGGTGAAGGAAACAGCTTTAAAATATCCAAAGCATGCACAGTTAAAAAAGATTGATCAGTATTTTTTCATCCACAGCCATTTCAAACTTTGATAAAGATTAAGCAATTTGTTATTGCTGAGACAAAATGGCAATTAAAACCAGCAACACAACCCGTGTTAATACCAAGCTTAGTGTGAACATAGCAAGAAAACAGACCAAAACATTGGAATTGGCTGTACTCAATTTATGCAGCCAATTCAATTGTAAGAAGAGAAGAAAAAACAAGTATTTCCAATATTTTAAGGGATGCCCCATTAACCATGCTCCATTTACTTTATTTATTGCTTCATTTAAACATGGTATTCCCATCTTTCTTTTAATTAGGTGGTTTTATTGATAGAGCAGAAATAGGCCAAGAACTCCTGGCTAATATTAGCACAGACACTATACTTGGTAAGTATCATAGTAGCAGAAATAAGCCGAGAATTCCTGGCTAATATTAGCACAGACACTATACTTGGTAGGTACTATAGTAGCAGAAATAAGCCGAGAATTCCTGGCTAATATTAGCACAGACACTATACTTGGTAAGTACCATAGAAGCAAAGATAAGCCAAGAATTCCTGGCTAATATTAGCACAGACACTATACTTGGTAGGTACTATAGTAGCAGAGATAAGCCAAGAATTCCTGGCTAATATTAGCACAGACACTATACTTGGTAGGTACTATAGTAGCAGAGATAAGCCGAGAACTCCTGGCTAATATTAGCACAGACACTATACTTGGTAAGTACTATAGTAGCGGAGATAAACAAGAATTCCTGGCTATTGTAAGCTCAAATTTTATAGTCAGTAGAAATAATTCAGAACTAGGTAGACACTTGGAAGTTATTGTTCTATAATAGAAGTTATCAGTGTTTTCTCTTAAACTAAATCATTCCTAGATATATATATAAATATTACCATATCATAACGGCAGTAAACCGGTGAAAATTTAATGTTCTTTATACTACTTGAAGGACGTCTATGGCTTGGAAACCAAGACGGAAAGAACCTGTTTCAACTGATCCAATATCCTCATGCCTTTGGCGGGAGAAGTATCAGTATGTGGAATGCCTTGACCTTCCAGCGAGTATACGACACGGGAGATGATTTAGAGAGGGAATCCAGAAACAGTTACCAGAATGTATTTAATGGCGACTGCTACAACCTCAACGCTTCACCATTTCAGGAGGCAGATATGCGTTCTTACCAATATGTAGGTTTTTTAATCATTAACAAAAGTTCATGAAAAGAGGGGAAAACAAAATGGGCCATTCTAGTCCAACACAGACATACCAGCAAACACTTGATAAAAGACACCACATCGAAGAGAAACACTAGAAATAAGCAGCAAATACAAAGGACATCGCAAATTAACATCAAATCGAATTTTAAACATAGTAGTAGTTTGAATGGGTGTACAGTTTTAAATTGTTACGATATCTCAGTTCAGTGTATTTATACATGTATGACATTCGTTGAAAATTTCTTGTTTAGGAGTCTGTATGATTTAAGAAAGACTGTCGTTGGGTACACTGCTGGTATTTTTTGTCTTCAGCAATTCTGAATCAATAAATGAAAAAAATACTGCTATTACCAACCATGCATGCCTTTGATTTTTACAGGGAGCCGAACCTACATCACTTGACTTAGGTACTTTTGCTAATAGTCCTATAATGGTGACTGGTACACGATCAGGAATGATTTACGTCTTCCGTCTGACGGGAACGGCAATGTCGTACCAGTCCGTCCACAGACGTGGTTCTACGTCACAGACATGGAATACACTAAGTTCCTCCAATTCTACTGGTGACACCCTTATATCTGATATCGGGTAAGCAATCAAAGCGATTACCAATGCTACTGGTGACACCCTTATATCTGATATCGGGTAAGTAATCAAAGCGATTACCAATTCTACTGGTGACACCCTTATATCTGATATCGGGTAAGTAATCAAAGCGATTACCAATTCTACTGGTGACACCCTTATATCTGATATCGGGTAAGCAATCAAAGCGATTACCAATTCTACTGGTGACACCCTTATATCTGATATCAGGTAAGCAATCAAAGCGATTACCAATTATACGATAAACGTTAAATATCCTTTGTTGGAATTTTCGTAGATAATACAAACCTCACATTATAAATTTCTTATATATAGTTGAAACTTAGAAAAATCAAAGTATTGTAGAGAAGTATCTTATTCCAAAACGTTCGGAAAGGCAAGCAAAATCAAGCACCAATAATATAACAAGAAAAAGAAGTGAAACGATCGATATACGTCTACCTCTAGCCAATGGTAATCTCTGGTATACAAGCAGCGATTACCGACACAGAAGTTCAAAAATACATTTAAGATTTCTCCAAAAAAATGTTTGAAATGAATAAAATTACCCATTAACCACTAGTAGTTATTTCATATCTATCTGCAATGTTCTATTATTCTTCGCTAACTTCCTGTTTGTAAATGCGCATGTAATTACTTTTAACTGTGATTGGTTTTTTTTAGGTATTTAGATGAATTTTCCTCCCCTGACGGCAAGGCACTAGTATACGTTGTAGGTTCAGGATCAAGTTCAGTAGGGCTCTACGAAATATATGACGATGGGATAACTAAAAAATAAACATTTTCAACTCAAATGATTTGTTGGTTATCTTAACAACATATCAATATACATCTATGTATAAACAACAGGTTCTTTTTGTTTTGCTTTGAAACCTGGTGTTTATAAGTGTAATATGAAATAAAGATAATAAGCTCAAATGTCAAAGAGAAAAGACAAAACATTGAAGAAATACTTGAGAAAGGGAAGACCGGCATGGTCCTGACTTGGTACAGGCATTTCGGAAGATGGTGGGTTAAACCATGCAGGTGTTATGGCACAAAACCTCCCTCTTTAAAATGAAGGGATGTGGACAATATATACACGAAACAAAATCATATAAAAATTAGAAGCGAAACAAAGCAAAGGACGTATTTATCATCGTTCGTCATAAATAAAGGTAATAACAAAACTACTGAACTTGAATGATCAATCTCATAGTCCAGAGAAAATGACAAAAACGAATCAGTCATACCGGATAATTGGCGGATCGCAATGGTCCTGACTTGGTACAGGCATTTCAAACGAAATGGTGGGTTAAACCAGGTTTTATGGCGCCAAACCTACCTCTTCCATTGCGATCTTAGGATCCGGTAATGACCATAGAACACAACATAGTTGTGAGACACAATAGGGATATTGAGGTGATCAGCTCAGTACAGCAGACCAGTCAAACACTAATTAAAACAATTAACTATCATATCTTTTAACTCAATTTCGAACTTTTCTACTAGTGGCTGGTAACCAAGAAAGAATTTTTTTAGTGATTGTTTGAGACGTATTTTCTTATAGGCGAGCGGCGGATATCGAAAAAGTCGTCTAATTAAAAAGTTTAAATTACCCAAAAACCTCATGAGATTTTTTGAACTCAAATAAAAGGTTGATTATTCTATTTTATGGATATAAATGTTTGACAAGTCGAATATGGTCAGAAGATATAAAAAAATGTTGTTTTGTACATGTACCCTATGAAAATCTTTAACGGCTTGATTTTTGAAATAATTTTTTTACCTAAAAAACACACACGAAAAAAAATTGTAAATCACATCATGAAATATTTTGCTCAATTCTTTGTTTGCAATTGAAATTTTCAAAAACAATAATAGTTTTCTACAATTTTTATCGAATTAAAAATCACGAATAAAAGTAGCAAAAATAAACGTTAATTTTAACTTTTGCAACATTAATTGTCATTAAAATCAAACAAATTGTATACTTAGATCAAGAAAATGTTGTAAGGCTACTTTTTAGTTAAAACTGCATACTTCTGACGAATGATAATAAAGTTATACTTAATTGAATATGTAAGATTTTGAGAAAAGTGACTGCAGATGACTCGGAAAACTGTCGGAGTGTCCCGTATTTACATTTTAACTATAATCTGATTGATTAGTAATTGTAAGAATTTTCATTTTTTGGTGTAATTATGAAGAATATGTGCTAGTTTTGGGTTTGTGTGAACACAAGAAATTTATTATTTGGTCTTTGCTTTTATTTTTAACCTGCGATGTTTGATAAAAGCAAAGTTTTAAAAATTTGTGAAAGGTGTACTTGACTTTTAAGGTGCGTTTGATATGTTGAACTGAATAAAAATTCGATTGCAGAAAAACAATAAATTAATGCCGTATATTTTGGCGAAAATATTTGAAATTATGTTACTAGACTATCTATTTGAAACTAAAAGTATAAACTGTGCACGTAAGCATCCAGGAGCAAATCAAGAAATTTTCGAAAAAAGGGGGAGGGCTCTACATAAAGCATTGTTGTTGAAGATGTTCATGACAGTTTTGCCTGAAATCTATAAGATATTTTTTAACATTTTGTCATTAGCGACATTAAGGGGCTCCCGGAACACCCCACCTGCTGGAGCCGTCATTGTACAATGATTTGGTCGTCTTTTGAACTTATGACTTCACGCTTAAAAATGTCTAATCTTTGAGCTCAAATTGCACAATGTTCTGATCATTTAAGAGGCGTCAAACTACTATGTTCTGAAAGCCAAAACTCTTATCTCTCTATTAAGTCCAAAATATCGCCAAAGGTTTGTTATTAAGTTATAAAACTTAAAAGTTTTTTAAAACTTCTAGTCGCCACTTAACTCTTATGTGTTTTTTAGTTAGTTTTTCGATGATTTTCTTTCTTTTTTTCTGTGCAAAGTTATTGTTTTCTACTTAACTAGTTGGATTTAAGATATTGTTGTTGGTTTTTGATTCCTATTCCGTTTTAAACATGTTAATGGTAACTCAGTACACGTTTTATTAAAAACCTAATATTCTGGTATAATCCACAAATGTGGTGTTTTTGAGTCAATGAACACATTTGAACCATTTATTTTTGTCACAGACGAAAGATAAGATAATGTTTTACAAATAGAGGAAAAAAGTGAGTGAAAATGTGAATTCTTTTTTTCGCAATTCAAACTTTTATACACAAAAATCAAAACAATTTGACCCTTTTCTAAAAATAGAAAAATTGACGTAATAAATTTCTTCAAGGAGACCAAAAGTGAATGATTTATATTCACTTATATATGTAAGTAATATTTAATCTTTATTTTCTAACTTTTAACCACATTTTGTAACATTTTAGTTGCCTTAATGTTTGCAGACTCAAACTTTTAGATTTTGGGTAGTGACCTTTGACCTTTATTTTTTTCATGTTCTGACCAGATTCCAAATGCCAAACATCGATATTATTAAAGCTGAAATATTAAACTATCAATATAGTTAAAAATATCCCATGAGGTTTTCGGGTAATTTAAATTTTTTTCAAGACCCTTTCCGCCGCTCGCCTATTATAGCCCTGCTCCAAAAGTCAGTCACGAAGAAATCGGTGTCTGATAAAAAAATCTGTGAAATGTGTGCACGCTCTGGCATATCGAATAAGTTGTGAAATATAAACACCGTATGCAGGAAGAGTAGGTATATTGCTCTGTAGATTAGGAAAATTAATAATTTGAAAATTAAAATCGTCTCGTTTATCGTAAATTTTTGTGCTGAGATGACCACCTGGGTCAAATTCGAGGTACAAATTCAAGAAAGACGTGAAGCAATTAGATTCGATGGTCTCTTTAATCTCCAATTCCGGAGGATATATTGAAGGAATCCAACTACCAAATGAAGTGTTATTGACAGAAAGGACATCATCAATATATCTGAATGTAAGATTAAATGACCTTGCCTCTTTCATCTTCTTGTTCTTTACGAGTCCCTGAAGAAATTCAGTCTCGTAAGAGTATAAAAACAAATCGGCGAGGAGAGGAGCACAGTTTGTGCCCATTGGAATGCCGATTTGTTGTTGAAAAATCTCTCCTCCGAAGGTGACAAATATGTTGTCAATGAGGAAATCAAGCATACTGCAAACTTGTTCCAGTGTGTAACAAATTTTATCTTTGAAAGATGTTTTGGAAAAGAATGTAGAATTATAACCCAAAACAACAAAATTCCAATGGTTTGAAAAAGCTTTTTCGAGAAGTTTTTTCAGGCGACATTTTAGTTTTTTGTGTGGCAAGGTAGTGTATAAAGTTGAAAAATCGAACGTTTTTAAAGAGTGAACCTCAGAAAATGATCTAGATTTAAAATGAACTAACAAATCTTTTGAGTTTTTCAAAATCCACATATGGTTAATTCCACTACGATTATAAATAGTGTCGCAGTATGCTTGTTGACCTTCTTTGACAGCAGACAAGATTTTAGTTAAATGAACGGACAGCTCTGTAGTTGAACATGATGAAGATCCAGATATATACCTTTCTTTTATTAGACAATTGTAATAATGTGCTTTACATACAAAAACTATATTATTGAAAGCCTTGTCTGCTGGCGTGACAACATACCTGTCATGTAAGGAAGAGAGACAATTGAGAGCTTCACGATCTCTAAATACAGAAGAAGGCTGGGGGTTCACACATTTGCGAAGTTTGTCTATTCGGCTTCGTACAAGAGATCGGATAGTCCTTACCCAGTCCGACAGTGATTCAAGCTCTGGTTCTTGGTCCTTTTCCCTCTTTATCCAGGCTCTAGCATAGTCCTCCACATCGTCCATGATGATATTAAAGTTGTGAGTCCAATTCATACGTTGTGGTTCCCTGAATTTAGGTCCATGGGAAACCACATTACGTAATAAATCATTTTCAATTATCTTAAGATCACCCGTGATGACATGACCAGATGGAAAGTCACAGGATGTCCTTCGACGTTTTGAGTTTAAACTGCAAGTTTAGGACGGCTCCTAAAACGGAATTTTATTCCAAATGTCGATTAAGTTACACTTGTTGTATATTGGAGTTCACATGTGCGTGGTAATCATCAAAGAAGCAGAGGTACCAATGGGGCATCCGAATGTCAAAAGTCCGAAAGGGTAGAGACAAAACCAGTAAGCACCACCGAGAACAGGACAAAAAAAACAGACAACATAAAACACAGACATAGAAAAATAAAAAATGTCATCACGAGAATGAAATTAGATGCTCCGGAAGAGAAATTAGATCCTTCTTACTATATGGCACACCTGTTGAGCTGCCAACTACATGTCAATTCCGTGGTTCAAAACCGGTAAAGGAAGACTAATCAAACCCCTTCTCATCTGAGAGATTGGTATCTTTATATTTGTTTTTGGGCACAGGATGTCTTACGTAAACTTTCTTGAGTGAAGTCAGCAACTGAGGAGCACCAGAACCATGTGTCAGCAGTTTTTGTGTCAGACGTTGGCACTGCCAAGGAAATCGATGTAAGTCCCGTAAGCTCTGGAATAACGAATCAATTGTGATACATAAAAAAACATCAGTTTGAACAGACGGAATGTTGCTACACCAAAAGGGAAGTTGAAGTCATAGCGCTTTGTTGAAAGTGTTACCTGTGAGTCTGTTTCGAGATGTAGATCTAAATATGAAGCAGACTTCCTACACTCCATTTTGTCCCTTGTCTCTAAAACAGATTGTAAGAAGTCCACTTCATATGAATGAAGAAACAAATCAGCAAGCAAAGGTGCACAATTTTTGTCCATTGGGATCCCTGTTGTCTGCTAAAATCACGCCCATCCAACAGAACAAATATGTTGTCAATAAGAAAGTTTATCATGTCGATTATTTGATCTTCTGTAAGAAGCAAAAGTGTACCAAAGGGGTAATCAGTATCATAAAACCGTAAAGACCAAGAAAAAACCGGCAGACAAAAACTCATCACAACAAAACAAACCACATAACAACATAAAGCACACACACACACACACACATAACAACAAAACCGCATTCAGCAACGTGAACTCAAGTCGAAACGAGAGTGAACTCAGGTGCTCCGGAAGAGTAAGCAGTTCCTGATTACTATAGCACACCCGTCACGTTGCCAAACATCGATTAAGTGTTGGTCAAATCCAGAAAGGATGACATTACAAAACTCTATGTCAAACCAACATCTGTGCTCATTTGAGAAATTCCGTATTTGTAAACAAGCACATGATGTCGTCCGTAAAATTTCTAGAGTGATGACAGCAACCTGGGAGCAACGTACCCCTGTGTTAACAATTTGCTTGTCAGCCGTGTAGCTCTATCAAGGAAGTCGTTGTACTCCCCACATGCTCTGGAATAACGAATCAATTGTGATACGTAAACTCCATATGCTGGAGCGGACGGAATGTTGCTACACAGAAAGGGAAAGTTAGCTATTGGAAAGTTGAAGTCATCACGTTTGTCATAAAGCCTTGTACAAAGCCTTCCTTGTGTGTCAATTTCGAGAAATTGATCCAAATATGAAGCAGACCTCCTAGAATCTGTAGTGTCCTTTATCTCAAGTTCCTTCGGATATATTAGATATAAATAGTCACCAAATCGAGGATTGTTTAGTGAAAGGACATCATTAATATAACGAAATGTGAGATTGAAGGATATAGCAAGTTTGCGGTCCTTTTTGTCTAGAAGTGATTGTAAGAAGTTTGCTTCATATGAATGAAGAAACAAATCGGCAAGCAATGGTGCACAATTTGTGCCCATTGGAATACCTATTGTTTGCTGAAAAACAAGTCCACCAAACTGTACAAATATGTTGTCGATTAGAAAGTTGAGCATTTCTATTATTTGATCTTCTGTAAATTTGTTTTTCTTGCTAGACTCTTGGATGACAAAGTAAGTCTTTTTATAACCGACTACCAAATACTTGTACCTGTAAATTTGTTATTGTTCTTAGACTTATTTATGACTAAGTAAGTCTTAAGAATTATCTACTTCGTACCTGCGTTATCAGAATGCTGTGTTTAATCAGCTGTGCCAATTGTTTTTTGAATTGCACATGCTCAATATAAGTGTAAAGTGTGGAGAAATCCAGTTTTGATGCTGTTGCAAATGAAAGTGATTTAGATTGAATCCACTGATCAAGTTACATACAAATATGACCAACAAATAGAACAATATAATTGTTTCATCACCCCGAGGGTTTAGTCTTTTGAGACCTTTTCTGTGAGGTACATGGGCAACCTAGCTTAATTTGAGTTGAAGAAATGAAACTAACACGGCCATAGTGAGATATAGCATAACCTTGTAGATTTAAAAACTATTGAGTTGAGTTGTAAGACAAAAATGTCCTAGTCCAAATTGAATTCGTAATTTTAGACATTTATCTGCAATCTTAATACAGTATAAGCATGTTTAAACTGTTTCTTTTTGTCAAATTAGCCACTGAGTTCCTGAGTTCCACTTTGCCTTTCTGAAAATGATTTGTATTGTAAAGTTTTTCTCGGAAAATTTATTTTATTAAAAATAATGTGTGTATAACTTTGAACGGGCTATACATTAAGACGGGTATAAAAGAAGTAAAGAAGTACTAAAGGGGTAATCAACATCATAAAACCGAAAAGACAAAGACAAAATCGGTAGACAAAAAAATCATCATATATAAAATTTGAAACTGACTCAGTGACATTATTTGACTTTTTGATGGTAATTGGTCGAGCGGGGGCTTTTTGAGAGCAAAAAGCTATCAAATAATCAAAACCGATTCCCAAATTCAAACTACATGTTTAATTAACTTAAATTTGGTGGAAAAAAATACTCTTCTTCTTAATTCAAAGATGAAATTTCACCTGTTTCATTAAGCAATACAAAACTGTTTAAACCGAAAAATAACCTTAACAGCAGGGCAGTCCCTACATGTAATCATTCAGTCTATATCGGAGAATAATTTTAACAGCAGTGCAGTCCCTGCATATTATCATTCAGGGAAACCTGAATGCTTGGTTTCTGTTGATATCAATCAGACATATCTATCAATGTTTCAACACATTCAATACTTTTGATAGCAAATACAAGCATTTTCCCAACCATTTAACTTGAAAGTGGGGCATAGATTTTTATTTGGCCAAAAAATACTCAGTGCAGAGAACGAAATAAATATTTATTTTTACAGGCATCATCACAAAATATGGCATAAATCATGCAGAATATATTTTTCTTGAACTTTGGTACTACAATATATTTTTCTTCTTAATTCAGATTATTTTCAAGGAAAAGACCAAGCCCCCTCCTTTTAAGTTAAATAGTTGACCCATTAATTACTATTGCAGTGAGTAGGTCAAAATCTTAAGGGTAAATACATGTAATATATACAATATTTTTGTCTGTATTTCCAAAACAAAAGTTTTGCAGTCCGATTCCACATCCTATTATTAGCGTTTAGTAAACAAACTTTGTGTTACAAGTAAGATGATTTATGGTAATAACGAAAAAATTAAGAAAGGATGTAGACAAAATAATCATGCTGTGATCCAATGATGTCTTAATGTGCTCTTTCACTTGCCGAATAAAACCAACACAAGCTTTAGGATGATAAATCACCAAAAAATAGATAGAAGAGAACCTAGATATATTTAATATATCAACAAATTTGCAGAACGCAATGTTCCTGACTATGGTTCTGCAGATATTAACTTCAAACAAATAATCATTCATAATTCTTACATTATAAAATCCCATTGAAAAGACGGTAAATTAGAATTTTTTTTTTGCGATAATGCACGATTTTGAATATAACTGCACTCCAGTTGAAATTTTTCAATACAGGGCAAAAATTCAATTAACTATTGCCCGGGGGAAAGTTTATCCAATGAACTATTGCCCACAAAACAATCTAAAAAATATTGAACATCAGCGAATCGACTCTTATCATTATTTTGAAAAATAATAAGTTGAAATATTGCTTTATGTTTTCTCTATTTAATAAGTCAACAAATATAGACATATTGTTTTTGTATCGTTTCTTATTTCTTTTTCTTACTTCATGAATTTTTCGACATGTTATAGGAAAATAATGTGACAAAACATTATGAAACTCACTTTGTGGAATGTAATCATTCAAAGGTTTGCAATGCACTTGTATAATTTTCAAAATGGTAGCAACTTTCACTTCAACCCCCCTCTCCCCCAGATGTCCGACTTCAATGATCTATAGACCTATTTTGATATCTGACTAGAATGGAAAACAGAAATTTTTGAGGCGATTTGTGTGACTTTTATGTTGGCATCCCAACACAATGGTATGACAGTAAGTATGTTTAGTATCACATTGTTCAATAAAGTTATAATAAAATTTGTCAAGTTCCATAAATACACATTTTTTGCATATCTTAAAGCCTTATATATATACAAACATTTGACATTTATTTTATAATGTAAATATTTAAAACAGTTTTTATAATGCATACTTTAGGGCAATGGTCCAGGAAATTTTGCTTTCCGTGTCAGAAACCCCTTTCGTATTCCATATATTTTAAGCAAAATACATGTATTTCGGACTATTGCCCTCATTTTCATTTAATACCGGTAACTGTATACTTTTCTTTACTATATTGTTTGCTTATGAATGTGCCGACGACTGCGAAAATATATGCGCATATTGAGTTTGAATAAGGCATGTTTGTCGGTCCGTCTGTCCGTCCAAAATGAGATCACAAATAACTAACGGATTAAAAGTTGCTTTTCCAATAGGAATTATGATACATTGCATATCATAATGCAACTTTTTATCCATATGAAAAGGAGGATATATGCATGCGAAAACCATCTTACTAGAATTATACCATTGATCAGTGATTACAGAAAAATACAAAACATATTGCAAGGCGGGGCATCAAGTCTTTCGGACCTTCTCATGAATATATTTTGTATGTTTACTGATACATGGAATACATGCATGGTTTCTTGAATTTGAATTAAAGCAATTTTGAAAAAAAAAGATCTATAATTTACTGGAAGATATAGTATTGAAGCTTATGAAGATTTGGTTTTAAATGTGAAAGATATGAATTAACGATACTTAAGTATAACAAGAAAGGATATGGTTAAAACCATATCTATTGGTACTCAAGTTACATATATGTCACAGTTAGGATCCTGAAACATGCATAATGCATTTATCATCATAGTAATACCCACCATACTAGAATGAAAGATAAGGTTGAAGGGATTCATTCAGTGTTATAAGCATCATTTGAACAAACCGTACCAATATGTTTTTATGGCACTTTCCAGTTAAAAAAACAATATGGGAATTGAATGATTCTTTTGTAGATGGTCATTCGTCTGGAAGAACAGGTTACAGTTAATTTCGAAGCATACGATTGCTTAGTATCATTAGGTGCACCTACCACTGGTTTTTTGGCATTGCAAACTGATAAAATGTTGATAGGACAGGCCACCCAGCTACATGTAAGCTCAAAAGGGCCTTGAAAGCCTTTTATAACTTTTTGACGTTTGGCTGCCTACGACTCTGTGGATCTGAAAAAGTCCAAATGACAAAAATCCCAGAAAGACCGGATTATTATCTGGACTAAAAACAATCCTCGTTCAACGAGTTAATTTTTGGGAAATTTTAACTGTCTGTAGCACGGGGGGGAGTAAACTTCAATTTTAAAGGTAGGTACATATGTGCGGCCCAAAAGGGTCTACCTTAAAGGTTGGAAATTTCAATGTATATGATACTATGTCTTATGTCTTATGTCTTATGTCTTATGATAAGGTATACTTTACACAAATGTCATATATCAATAGGAAAAGAGTGACTGACTGCATCCACATTTTGCCTCCCTGTAACCTTAACTGTACAGGCATTTGATAACTTTTACCATTCAAACTTTGATTTACTAGAAAATCTATAAAACATATAAAGTTTAAGCATATTCTGTGTAATTTCAAATGCATTATTAAAATATATGAATGGTTGTCTTTTTTTAAGCAGCCCAATATATGAATAGGGTGGGTATAAAACTTCTGGGCCACACAAAAATACCGTCCGTTGGAGTTACCACCCCCCCAAACCTGTGGCGGATCCAGAAATTTTCAAACGGAGGGGGGCGCGCAATTATAAAAATAAAATCCTTCTGGGACCTCTTGTTTCATACATTTGTTGTCAAACGGGGGGGGGGGGGGGGGGGGGCGGCACGCCCAGTACGCCGGACCTAGATCCGCCTTTGCAAACGTGATCTGTAGTGTAGGGTATTCCGGACAACAGAAATTTGTAGTAGTTAAATTATATCGTTGAGCCTCAAGTCAAAGTATTACTGATGTCTCTCAAACAGGTTGTTTACATGCACATGGAACGAAGAACGAATCGATCCAGCCATCTTGTTTTCATAAAATAACATCACGAGTTCAATGCCTTATTGATAATTTTAAAACAATTTCACGTGAAATTATATCATTAAGATCGCAAAATGTTTGCATGGTTCATAAAATCATAAGTAGAGAGTTGCCAAAACGATAAAACGATGAAAAAATTAACATATCTTGAAAAGTTCAATCTGTTTGTGTATATTATGCTGCTGAGATAAAAATAGTTCGCGCAGTAATATAAGAAATTTAACTGCAGTAACAGCTATTATAGCGCGATAATGCACAGCATGGTGACTTTTCGGTATTTTTTTTTAAATTGATCATTGATAAAATTTTACACAGACTCAAATTTATTCACAAACTGGCATTAACATCATTCCTCATGACGAACTATTTTACATCCTATTATGCAACATACGAATCGTTATGCAATCGACAACAGGGTGAATCTAAGTATACATCTAGAATAGATATTCGAGAATAGGTCTCTCGTATGAAAAGTACGACTTAGTCCATTATTTCTTTTAAATACAGTAACGTGGTCAATATGGGTTCCCGGTATGGGTTAGACTGAAATAGATTGAATGTGGTGGCGGGATGAACTATACAAGTATACAACACAATATTTTCATACAGGGCGAGGCTCTTTTTAAAGTCTTCTTTTTTGTCGAATTGAAATTTAAAGATTTCCTGTTATGATACTGCATTAAAATGGCATTTGAACAGTTGAAGTATTTTATTTTGTTTTGGATAGATTCCATTCTTATACAGTTTATCTGTACTACTGCGGTTATCAATTGAGATAAGGACTGGGTCGTACTATTCACTACTGGCAGGGGTCATCAAGGGTCATTTCAATAGTACAAGGCAAGTCTATTCTTTTTGTATTGGTTAAGCAAGGTATAAAATGTTTTTTTTTCTGTATTTTTCTAAACGACTATTGCCGTTTATATTTATTTTTGATGCGTATTATTTCTTCGAAAATGTTAGCATGACTTTGATAAGGGCGGCCATGTCAAGATACGGTCTGGGACAGATGTTATGGATGCCACGTATAATTAGATATATGACATAAATTGTAACCAAACTTGTGTATTGTAAACAATTGAAACGCAATTTTAGACACGAAATGAAATGTTTCCAATGCTTCTCTCTTTAATATTGAGCCCAGAATCGTCAACTAAAGATAAAGTCCCAAATCGGATAAATACATACTGACATATGCTAAATGTATTGTTTGGCTGATTCAGCTATCACCAGAACATTTGACGTTATAATTATTTCAACCGTGTCGTACTGATTTGCCTGTTTATATCTATCCGAAAAGACGCACGAATTCGAAGAACACAGTTTATATTAAAAGTCACTTTTGAAGTTTGTGCCATATTGGTTACATTATAGGTTTAGTTTGTTCTTGTCATTTTGTTAATAGGTAATCGAAAGAAAGAAAAAGGCATCTAAACATGATTATACAACACAATTTATCTTATCTATCATTAGAATTCAGATTAAATGTGCCAACTCTTTTGATCCAACTTACAAAATACAGGTAAAAAGTTCAACGCAAGAAACTCATATCATTATATATACTTCGTTAGTCTTTTATTTTCAGAGTACAATTTTTAAAAAAAGACTTTTGTTCTTACATGACGTGTATCATTTCAGATCAAAATGAGGTGTCTAGGGCTTTTACTTTTTGCGCCCCTAGTATTGGGAATACTTCAGTTCAGAGAAAGGGGTTACCTGAAACTTCCATACAACACTAACGGTCAGTTCGCAATGCTTAGAGATGGAGCAACGAAGGCCAGATACCACCAGTCAACAAGGATGTTATATGTCATAGGTACGATGGACTGTTTGTACTTTCCACACAAGAATAACAATTACAATTTTACTTGAATTGGAATCATTTTTAGGCAGAGCCTTATAGCGTCATAAAGCTATCTGATTTTCGCGTTTTTTCCGTCTAGACAGGGTAAATCGGTCAGTCAATATTGCTACCAGAGGATCTATTACAGAACATTATTCGTGTGTTGTATTTTAAATGTTATACATTTTGTCTAAAATAGGAGGTACATATTTATACCCCAAACATAAATGCGATATAAATGTGCACTACATATCGTGTATCAATACTCGTTGACGTTTACTTAAGCATTTTTGACCTTTGACCTTTGATCAAGTGGGCGGAGCTTAATTACAGATTTCTTAACAAATGTGTAATTGTGCGGAGGAAACAAACAAAACTGATTTGCTATGTTTCAAGTTTTTGAAACACAGATCGTGCTTAGATTTACTTCTACCTTTAAACGCTTTAGCGTTTGATTTGATTATTCGTCTGCAAAACCCTCATTAAGATAACCGTAAGGGATAAATACATGCCCTTATACATTTAGCATTCTAAAGGTTCGAAATCAAAAACGCTGTAATTCATTATGAGTTTCGCCATTGTTTTCAACCCAACAAAATGTATGTCTCTTTAGGTCAGGGTGCTGGAAAACTGCTGCACATCATCGAGTTAACGAACCCAGACGCTCCAGCCATTGTTTACACCCACCATTTTGATGGAATCACAGACGGACAGATTACAGATGTTCAGGTCTGTCAAGATACCATTGCAGTTTCTTTAGCAAACAACCCGTACTACGAAAACGGCCATGTTGAACTCTTCCAGCCCTATAGCAAATTGGACCCTAAATTTACTTCATTAGGACGAGTAACTGGTAAGAGTGTTTTTTTAATTAATTTTGTTAAAACAAATGCTTAACAAACTTCAGAAGCAATTCTAATTTCCGTTTTGAAATTCACGTTAAGAAGGAAACAAATGGTCTTTGATAAAATGTAGAACTAGACGTTATATTGTTTTTAATTAAAGCACATAACTTCTTGAAAAAACACAACAACGACGTACAACAAACAACTGTGCATACAAAGTCACGCCCCGGCTTATACATGTAGCTGCAGGTGATCACGATCACGCCTTTTTTCATTTGTTCATTTTGATCGACTTTACGTTTTCTGATTTAATTTGCATTTAAGAACGGACAATTACCAAAGAAGCAAACATCCTGGCACCATTCGAGTGTCCAAATTTCGAAGGGGCAACAACGAAACCGGCAAACACGAACAAGAACAGCACATAGTGAAAAGGAACACAAAACACAAAATCAACTGAACGGAAATCAACAACGCGAACTCAAGTCGATCGTAAGAGTAAACTCGGGTGCTCCGGAAGCCGAGAGTAAATTATAATATTACACATTAATTTTGTATCTAAGAAACAAAACACACAGTATTGCATATTTTATCTGCTAAACACGGTTGTTCTTTGTGACAAAATATGTTACAGGGCTATAAGATACATCTGCCTTATTGAACATTTTAAGATTATTTTTTTCTATATTTGTTGCTATATTTACCTTAATTTCTTTCCAGTCGGTCACTATCCAAAAGATATGGCCTTTACACCCGACTGTTCCAGACTGGTCGTTGTCAACGAGGGACGACCAGGAACGTTTAACGGACAGCTCCTAGATAAGGAAGGGTCTATAACCATCATAGTAAGGAATGACCAAGGCTTCCCACCGGAAGTCAATGCTAACTTCGATACTTTTAACGACAGGTACAAATCTAGACACTTTATATAACAATTTCCTTTTGGAAAGATTGCCCGATTATCAACACTTTACTGTCGGAATTGTCAGTTCATCTCATACAATGTTAATGTGTGAATTTTTGAGAACTTGGCATGTTACTTTAGATCTAGTCTGCTTATTATGTTAATTTAGATCTAGTCTGTTTATTGCTTCTCGACAGTGAAGCACTTTTTTGGCTTTTTAGACTATATGTAGTCTTTAAGCAGTTTTTCATATATTATTACGTACGTTTTTAGATTACAACTTGAGCTTCCTGCTGTCAGTTGTTCTTGTTGTGTTAACTAACTTTCAAACTTTTTACATTCTAATGCCAAGTGCCAAAACGATAGATATTTCTAAAACAATTACTTTTTCAACATTTCAATATACCGTTGGTGAGTCTTAACACACGATAAAATATATGGGATTTTAACAGTATCTCAAATTTTATACTCTACACATATGCCAAACATTTTTTTTACATTCATAAGAAAAATATGCTAAGTCAGGTTTATCTAATAACAAACTAAAGTACAGGGAATGTTTTAAATCATACATGTATTTTGTCTCGTTCATTTCATTAGAGCTTCAGAGTATCTAAGTAAAGGAGTCCGTTACGTGTACAGAGGGGATCCGATGGTTGATGCCGAGGCTCACAAATTTTCCTTTGACCTTGAACCTGAATCTGTAACTGTTGACTCCGATGGCCGATATGTTTATGTTTCGCTTCAGGTATGTTATATATATTAGCATTTGTGCTTATTTGTGCAATTTTGAATAAAGAAGCTCTTTGGTAATTTTATTTCAGGAGCCATGCATACACCTGTTCGCCGAATAATAATAAATAAAAACCATTAGAAATGGAAGCGCAACCCATGAAAGATACTCATACGCCTATTTCGTTTGTTTATTTACAATTATTATAAAAAAGTAGCTGCTGGTTGTAACTCTTTGGCCATATTATTTATGGAGCCATAGACCTATGCTTGTTCACCGAATAAAAAAATCTTTATGCACGAACAAGCAACTCATAAAAAAGTACTTGTACGCCAACCATTTTTGTATTTTTGAGATTATGAATAGGTTGCTTCGGGCTGTACCTATTTGTTCATATACATGTAATTTTAAAAGTCATAGACCTGTTTGATGAATACAAACGACATCTATATAAACGACAAGTTAGCAACTCGAAAAATACTCGTACGTCCAAAATTTTGATTTTTTTTACCTTTGAGAGACTTCAAAATTTATTATGATTCTTCATTCGTTTTTAATTTGTTACATGTTCTTATTGTTTTAGGAGAACAACGCTATTGTAAAGTTTGATTTGACAGTCAATAGATTCATTGATATTTATGCTCTTGGTGTAAAGAATTGGACGAACTTTGATATGGACGCTAGCGATAGAGACGGAGGTTTGGTATTAATACTGGGGCTAAAATATCTAAACATTTATATGTTTCCTTTTGAAACTGGTTAAATGTGATTACAGATTATAATTTAAGAATAGAAATCATTTCATTATAGTAAAGCGTTTGCTTTCTCTCCGTTTTTGTTTTAATTTTACTTTTTCGATAAAGTTATATCAATAAAGTATTTTCAAAACAAAATTTGTTGAAAAATATCGAAAGTCGAACTTTTTTTTATGCAAATTAATCATATGAAACTCGATTGTAAACGAAAGAAACGGCTTGGTTCACTAAGTACCATATTTGGTCTAAAATTGGGTACAAATGTGTAACTCGGTTTACTTGAACTATTTTGTGGTTAAAGCAATTTCAAAATTGTTATTAAAATATCCATATCCTTTTTTATTAGTTCATAAAAATAACAATTATTAAAATTCAACGGTTTGGTATAGGTTTTAGAAGATGCTGTAGAGATGTTAAGCCAAAGCTCTTATACATATAATTTTCCTTCGGTTCCAGGACCAAATATGTTTCGATACCCTATTTACTCATTCTACCAACCACGTGACATCAAATATGGTGAAATCAACGGTCAAGGTTACATTGTATCGGCTAACACGGGTGCCATGAGAGATTGGAGAAATGGCGTAGAAGGATTCGAGTTTTCTGATGGTAAACGTGCAAGAATAGTACAAAGAGGTGAGTGCGATTATACAGTATTATATAACGGTAGACTAGAACTTAAAGTTACCATCAACGTCAATCTTGTCTTGTCTGTACAAAGTTTTTACTTGCATAATGATCTGACGAAAACGATCTACTGAAATTAGACATTTTCAGATGACTCTTTTAAGGAGGAAATGGTTATGGCTTATTGAAAAAAAAGCTGAATGAGAAAAAGTGCCGCATGCTTGAACGGTCTTTTGACTTATCTGCTCGAGGTGTTGCATGTATTCAAAATAATAGAAACTAAATGGTCATATGGTAGATTGCCTCTTGTTTAATATTGTATTTCTTAACTTTATTTTCTATGGGTCCCATTGTACGGCTAACACTATTGTCTTGTACATATTTTTTATTTATTATCCAATCATCAATCATTGCGATATATTTTTTCTGTAGATAATTTGCTCGATGAAGCTAGAATTGATGCAAACACTTTGACCCAGTTAAGAACAGATACACAGCTAGGTAAGTCATTTAATATATAAGTCAGCAGTTCATTGGTGCTAAATCAAGACATGTAGAGTATATTTGTCATAATTATAATTTATTAAAGAAGTGGTCCTATATTACTTTATTTAAAAACCAACAGGTGCTTAATAGGTTAAAGTTATGAAACCTTTCCCGTCATAATTTTAATGTGGGGCGTTCGATAACCTATCAAATCTTTAGACTTTATATTTTGTGCCTCTACCTTTCATCTTCCCTAATTCCGTTCAGAACCTTTGAAAAGTTGAGAAAACATTTCCCCGCCATAATTTAAAGTCCAAAAGGTCACAAACCTTTCCAAGTTTTTTTCCTTACTTTTACCCTTAATGATTAAAGTTTGGTTTTATTTTCGAAATTACCGCTTGATAAGTGAGCTGTGTCGCATACACTTATTTCACATCTCGGACATTATTTTCTATTAATGGTATCACATTTGAAACCCATTTTTGGGTAAATTATTTAAGCGAACAACCTTAACTATATCTCCAAAATATATCCTTAAATGTTTTCTTTAGCCACAATTTATTTAATTATCAGATGATCCCAGTATTAACATCTTTTCGCCAAAATTTTAAGTTATATTACAATATTCAGTCTTGTTGTAATTTCCAAATGAATACAATTCAAGAGTTTAAAAAGTTATAATCAAATCGTTTTAGGACGACTCCACATGAGCATTTTCGATGGTTATAATTTCAACAATTTGATCGAGTACCCTCACGGCTTTGGAGGTAGGAGCCTTAGTATGTGGAACACCGTTACCATGCAGAGGGTTTATGATACTGGTGATGACCTTGAGCGGGAGGCTCTGGCTAAGTATGGCTCGACCTTCAATGGAGACGCCGTGTCTCTGTCCGTAAATAGTCCTAGTGATGAGCGGGATCTGAGATCTGATGATTATGTGAGTACCTGAAGGATATATTTTTTTCAGAAATAGGGACAGAAAAAAATCAAGTCAGTGGCCCTGAATCATTTTCGTTTATTATTCTTTATTTCAAAAACTTTTAAAAAAATCATAATACCTCAGCTCAAAATATTTTAGTGATGATTTTATGTTTAACAAATTGGTCCTTTTCGGATTGCCCATCGATACAGAACTTATTAATAACATTTTGGTCATACTTGATTTAAAACAAACTTTTCTTTTATGTGAAATACTTTCCGTAGTTTGCTTACCTTAGTGTAAGCCTCGTTAAGCCTAGTCTTTCCGATGTCAACAATACGGTATTGAAATTGCTGTCCACATGCACGGAACAACCGTTTTCTTTTATAACTCATGTGAATTAAAAACACAAGTACAAAATGTAGTAAAACTATCAAAAGCAATAAATTAATGAACCACACAAATTATTATTGGTGCCATCTGACATGATAACTGCCGTTGTAAAATATGATAACTTTGGTATAGTAACTTCAAATTGTTTGGTTAATTTTGATCAATTGAATGTACATTTGGCCATGTTGGTGATGTATATGCTATTTTGTCTTAAGGGACCTGAACCAACATGTCTTGACTTGGGAACTTTTAACGCTAATCCCGTAGTAGTCACAGGAACAAGATCGGGGATGATTTATGCCTACAGTCTTACCGGAACTGCCATGACCTTCCAGTCCGTTCACCGACGGGGCAATATCACTCAAACATGGAACACGCTATACACTGCTGGCAACGCCGGTGATGCTCTCATTACTGATATTGGGTAAGTTGTTTACACTACTGGCAACACACTAGATGATGCCTTACATGTATTATAGAACAAGAATGCAAGAAAAAATATTTGCTTTTTTACAATAACTGTATATTGAAAGAAGTAAGCATGGAATTTTACTTTCAAGGTGTTTTTGTCCTTTGTTACATGTATGCATGGTATTCTCTTATTCTCAACAAAAACGCATAAGCAGCATCTCGTAGAATAGTATAATATTAAGAAGTATAAGACCTATTTCAATATTGGAGGATTTATTCCTTGCTTATTGCACATATCAATTAATAATTTTCTTATGTTTTTACAGATACGTCGATGCAGCTAATTCCCCGTCGAACGCCCCATTAGTATATGTCATAGCCTCGGGAACCAGCTCAGTCAGTCTCTACGACGTTTATGATGATGGAAATACGAAAAAATAAATAAAACATAACAATTGTATCATGTTTAATAAAATTCTTAAAAGCCATTTGATACTTACATTAGTTCATGATTCCTATATTATGCACCATACCTATTGCATTGTAATGGGTTCAGTTCAAATCCAGAAAAGAAAAAAAAACATTTAAAATCATTAAGAGGGTAGATTAATTAACGTTTGATGGTAATTTAAACAATTTGCCTTATAAAAATAAGGCTGTAATGAAAATAAGTAAAAGTAGATGAAGACTAGTGTTTGATGGTTTTCTAAACCCCTTTCATACTGCCAAAAATGCGGCAGAAAAAACGGAAACCCCTCCATTCTGCAATACTTCGCCTGATACCTGTTCGTGCTTCATGAAAATTTCATCCTTCTGTTTCAACTGCAGAACAACAGAAAAACCACCTTGCTTCCAGTTCCCGGCTATAGCATAGCCTAGCGGCTGGTCATTTATCCACAGTCGGGCATGGAAATTCTTTTCGTTTGCTCTCAGAGTGTAGGATATTAGATAAAGGCCGGATTTCGGAACAGTAAATATCCCAGTCGCCGTACTGTAGGCTTTGCCTCTGTTGAGTTGCACGTCATTGAATTTGATTATTTCGCTTCCTGACATTGTAGTAAAGGTAGAGGTAGAACCATTACGATATCCAGTAAACGCAGGTCTTTCTTCTGAAATATTTATTAATGAAAGACGTATAGGACATTCTTTGTCAGCTAGGTAAATAATTGAAGAAGAACCGAATGCATAAAAATGTCACTTAAAGTAACCACACACAACCATGCCACAACCTGGTAGTTTAATAGGAATGTTATATTCACGGTTTCTGCAGTGGTGGTGTTGTACAAATACATGTTTATTGCTATTTTTGAGACTGAAGAGCATTACCGCCTCTGCCTAGTTCTTACTGAAATCAAGCAATTGCGTTCTGCTTTTTTACGTTAAATAAATCTGCTGTTGAATTCCTTCTCTGTAGGATTATAAGTATACTTGTATTGCAAGAAAGGACTCCAAAATTTCTCACAATGGTAGATTTAAATTATCATAAAATACAGTTTGAAATACTAATGTTGTAAATTTTTGGTTGTTTTGGCTTACATCTACCTTTCAAACACGACAAAATAGATTCACAATACTATCGTTTTATTCAGATGTATTTGGTTTAAAATTACAAAAGTACATATTTGTAAAACATGCCTCGTTACTTTTCTCAGCTTTGCAAGACTCGAGTTGACTCAATATATCTTTTTGTGTATTTTCAATTTCCTTCAAACGGTCGACAATTAGCGAATACAAAGGCGGATCTTCAGAAACAGATGGAACATTACTTCTGTCTCCACTAGCAGATACTGTCAATATCAGAACACTCAACATAATTACTTCAACTGATTCCATGGTTAATTGAACGTGACAATATGCAGAAAGAAACAGCTATTCTGTTGGGTTATGATCCGCTGTACACAAAAAGTACCATTTCCGTTCATCAGAAAGCCAATATGTCCGTTAAACATCCGGAATTCATCAATTTAAGTATTTGTGAAACGGACAAGTGAATCCAGTGTCCTTCATACAGACAATACATAATAGTGTGCGTAATGTTCCATGCTTCCAATCAAAGCCTTCAATATTATGAAGACAACTAAAATAGAATTTTGAAATTAAAAGTCTTCAAACAATGTTTTAAAATATTTAAGAATTAAGTTTCAAATCATTCAGAAGATTTAAGAAAAAAACATATTGAGACGAAAAAATCACGAATGTACCATGTGTACATAAAAGTACAATAAACGGAATAGAAATAAATCACAAAAATGAGTAAAAAAATCAACATATAGTATATACAGGTAAACATGTACATGGACATGCTAATATTTTGATGGTTTTTCATTAATTTTCATTCAATAAAATAACATTTATCAAAAATATGTAAGTCGAAATGGTAAGTGTTTGGCTGGTTGTTGAACTGAGATGATCATCCAATATCCCTAGTAGGTCTCATAACTGTAATGTAGTTTGTGTTACAATCGGACCCGGCATAATATCGCAATGGAAGAGAAAGGTTTGGCGCAATAAAACCTGGTTTAAGAAAACATTTCTTTTGAAATGCAAAGTTAATTTGGATATGCTATATATCGATATTTCAAGGAGTAACCTCTCATCAGTAGCATTTATATCAAAACATTGGAAGGTCAAATCCAAAAATGTTGAAAACGAAAAGTACTCAAAACCAAAACGTTCGAACAAGGAAGCCAAATCCAGCACCGAGGATATCGACCATGTGCATTACAAGGAAAGAAACCTGGTGTTTTAAACAATTTTGAATTTAAAAATCGGAAATTTAAGCAACAAAAATATTAGAAATTTTATGGTAAATCGTGTCAGACAAGTCTGACGACCGGGCTTGTGATTACCCTCGGGGACCTCTGGTCCACCAGCAGCGGTTATCGCCCAGTGGTTTCAAAATTACAAATACCAAAACGCGGGTATGAACGGTTAATTTGGATATGCTATATATCGATATTTCAAGGAGTAACCTCTCATCAGTAGCATTTATATCAAAACATTGGAAGGTCAAATCCAAAAATGTTGAAAACGAAAAGTACTCAAAACCAAAACGTTCGAACAAGGAAGCCAAATCCAGCACCGAGGATATCGACCATGTGCATTACAAGGAAAGGAACATTGCGCTCTCCAATTTTCCGGTATGTCTTCGTCTTTTCTCTTGGACATTTGAGATTGATTCGTTAGTGGTGTTATTATCTTCATTATATTATACACTGATGTTTAATATGTATATTCTAAATAGTTTATCAAACTAAATGTTCTTTGTGGTAAACGAGAGAGTGTGAAATTCTGGATGAGATATCGAAGGAAACTACAAGTGATCATGGACAAGTAAATGTGAGTTTGTCTTCTTTTTAAGTTTTCCCGTCCTCAATCGGATTAGACATACTTACTAAGTGCCCTTGATAAATGGTGGCATGTAGGTCTTTAATTTGGCAAGCTCTCTGTTGTCACCATGAATAATACCAGTCCTTCATTTCTCCTTGGAGTTGTACATTTGACGTCCAATAATCCCAAGACATTGGCCTAAAAATCAGTTAAAAAAAATGAGGTAATGAGCGGAATACTAGTACTATCGTCAGCCTAAACAAATATAAAATACACATCTTCAAAAGACTGACAGCTTCATTTACATTAGAAGCACAGTAAGAAGTAATAAGAATGCCAGTGTTTAAAGCTAGAACCGGATTTAAAAAGCACGTAGCAATATCATCTCTCTTTACAATTTTGGAAATCCAGTCAATACTGTTTTCCAACTTAACCAATGGTGTACCAGAGTTGTATAATTAAACGCTTGTATAGCTCTGAGTTTGGGGAATTACCGAACATGATCTGATAAAGCTGTCCACATTCCACTCCAAATGCCTTGAATACATGTTACAAGAGTATTGGCCAAAAACAGAAAATCATCTGAAGATTTTTATGTTAATTATTTTGTAGTTATTTAGTAATAGATAGACCTATGTTAAATGTTTGATACTACAATATGATGTAGGCATTGCCTAAATGCGAGCACAGCAAATATATAAGTTGTCAATGACAGCTTAATTCCATTTTTATATACCTTTTGAGTTGAAGAAGGCTACCCCCCTATACCATGAAACATCACAGATGGATCCTCTTTTTAGCCCTCATATGACGGAGTTCCATGCATCAATTGAGGAATAAAATCGTTTAGAATTCAGAATATAAGATCTGAAGGACCCCATTCCCGAAAAGACGTGGACACTTTTGATGCCCGGGTTCTCCACCATCTGTTACACAGTTACTTTATTTGGCTGAACGTTTTAATGTGTTGGGTTGGTGGACGGTGAATGTTGTTCCGGCCGGCATTCTGGAGTTGACCAAAGGGCTGGTTGTTGATTGACCATGAGCTGAAGTTGGTCCTGGCCCTTCTGATGCAGCCCATGGCCCTGGTCTAATAAAATAAAATGGACGCTCAGACTGGCGAATACAGTCTGAGCTAAGTATTTATAGGACTATGTTGCACAACTGAATCATACCAAGACAATGTGTATTTCACTTAGGCATGGTCATTAGATTCACGTTCTTTGAAAATAGAAACCAAGATATATTACGTAAAGAGGCAACCGAAGAGAGTCAAAGTGTTTGCAATAAATTGATATCTTACCTACGAATTGAGATTAGAATAAAATAGAAGTTCCTTTAAAATTAAGATTCCAAAACTTGTTCCAAGAAATTATTTTAAAAGTTATATCTATTAATTCAATTTACTTTTAACCTAGGTGAAGCCTAATCATACAAATCCAAGATGTGTTTTGTTTTTCATGTAACGTTTCCCAACCAATAGAACAAAACTACGAAATACTAAAAATACTAATGACATTACTTTTGCGCTCGAGGTTATGCTGAGGTATTATGATCTTTTGGACGTTCGCCTCAACCTTAATTAACAGTTGCTGATATTGCAAAAGAATTGAACTAGAAAGAAGACACGAAAGTGTATCAATGGAATTTTTGTCACTAAATGTTTTACGAATACACCAGCTTCTTAACAAATGTTAAAACTGTTTTGATCGATTTTATAAATCATTTTCACGTTCAAATCAAGTTAATACACACAAAATTAGCTCTGTCCATTTATATTTTCGTAATAGATGTTTAAATTTTAACCTAAGCGAGATCATGTTTATCTGTTTATTTATTACAATTTCTTTTCTAAAGATTGTACCCAAAACTTTTTGAACTATTTTCTAGCGGTGTCTTAAAAGATAGCTGAAAACTAAAACAGATATTTCTAAAGTCTTATCACTTGGTTTGAATACTATGAAAGAATTAATTATTCGATACTGCGAAAAGGTATTTGAAAACAGTGGTATAAATCATTTTTGGAGTGTGAAAAATTCGCTCGATGTTTTAGACAAACTTCGCGCTTTTGAAGGTACTTTCCATACAATTGATAGCTACGATTTTTCTACTTTGTACATTAACCTTCCTCACTGTCTTATTAAAAAACAATTTGAATATCTGGTTAAATGGTGTTTCGATAAATCTAAAAGTGACTATATCTGCTCTAAAGTTTCATCGTTTTTTAGCATCGAGACTCATAAAGGTTACGTCAATTGGACTAATGCAGAAATGATAACTGCTCTAAATTATCTTTTGGACAACATTTATATTCGTTTTGGGAGAACAATTTATCACCAAGTCATTGGTATCCCTATGGGAACTAATTGTGCCCCACTTATTGCTGACCTTTTCTTGTATTGTTTTGAATCCCAATTTATGGCAAAACTTCAAAAAGACCCCAACAGACAACATCTCATTCAAACTTTTAATTATACATACAGATATTTAGACGACATTCTTTCACTAAACAATCCCACATTTTCTAATTTTATTACGGAAATTTATCCCAAGGAATTAACTTTGAATAAATCTAACCTTACTGGTGATAGATGCCCATTTTTAGATCTAGATTTAAGTATAATCAATGGAAAATTACACACTAAAATATATGATAAACGGGATGACTTTTCATTTCCTATTGTGAATTTTCCTTTTCTAGAGGGAGATATACCACCTGCTTCGTCTTACGGAGTATATATTTCACAGTTGGTAAGATATGCTCGGATCTGCAGTGGTGTGTCTGATTTTAATGATAAAAACCGGTGTATTACAAAAAAATTACTAAAACAAGGATATCGTTACCACAAATTAGTGAAGTCGCTTACTAAGTTTTATCATAAATATCTATACCTTATTGGAAAATTTAACTGTACACGACGACTTTTGATTGTAAAGGGAATATCCCATCCAGATTTCTACGGTAATGTTGTTTATATAGCAAATAAATTCAAAAACAATCCCTTGGGAATGCAAAATTGGCTTAAAACTTTTTTAAATAAAGGTTATGAAATGGATATTTTAGTAGAATCTTTGAATTTAGTCTTCTTTGGTAAAAATATTGATAATTTGATACTTACTTTAAAATGTTAATTGCCTTTTTATACTTATGTCATTTTTTAGCATTACAGCGGTCAAGTGCGTCGGTTTTGTGTGATGATGCATCATCAAATCATAAGTGTTTGACGTGTTGTGTCGGATTTAAAATCGACATACTATTTTTTTTACATTAGTCGATGGATGCTTCTTAGCTAGCTGTCAGTAACTTCGAGTGTTCTCAGGAGAGTATCTTTACGTCCCGTTAATTACTTGTTGTCCTTTTGTCTCAGATACTCTCTTGTTGAATTGACCTTCTATCGATTTGATTTTTACTGTGTGTTAGTTTTTGCTTTGTTATTGATTATCATTAGGGGGAAGGTTGGCGCCAAAAAACTAGTTTAACCCCGCCACATTTTTATGTGCCTGTCCCAAGCCAGGAATCTTTATCAAAGCTTATGTTTGTATTTAGTCGAATTTATGTTAATTGTTTTTTTGTCAAGAAGAGGGTCTTTCAATGCACTTTGGGATTGGGCTTGAATCATATGTATTTTATTTTTAATTCAGGGGCCAATTGAAAAACAGCGAGCAGTGACCGCTGGTCACATTGAAGGCTGCTGGCTGTTTTCCATTGTGGATATTTGAAATATACGTTTATAATGTAGGTTGTGTCGCGTACACTTATTCCACATCTCATTTTCTTCTATTAAGATTTCCAGGGCTGTCAACTTTGAAATCTTAATGTTTTTTTAACATTTCTGGGATTTTTCATGTGATATTCAGTAAAGACCAGAAAATCGGAAAGGTTGGCAGACCACAGGCGCTTTGAATATGGATTTTATATACCCCTACCCACTTTTTTTTAGAATAATGCAGACTTGCATTTGTTATTTGCGTCCTATGAAATGTTGTCCCGCGGTATTTGTTTTTACTACCATTGGATATTGAATGTTTTAATATGATAAAGGCCCTGCCTTTTTAGCGAGCATCGAAAATCTATATACCTTTTAAAAATAAATCCATGTGCTCGACCGGCTAAGTTTAACGTAAAGAGGGAACTTTTAAAAAAGGAATTAAATAGTAGCAAAGTCTGACCCCACCCAACCCAAATCATATGCACTTGGGAAAGTTGTTGTTAAAATATCTGGAATCAATAACTACTTATTAAGAATTCAATTATTTGTCCAATAATGAATCCTGTAATATTCTGGGACGACATTAAGCGGGGACGAAATAATCCATTTTATGGATTACGTGATGTCATAGACCTGTATATTAAATATACAGATCTATGGTGACGTCATTTCCTTATCAGAGTATTTCGCGCTTCTTCAGCAGACCAAAACAACATTCAGATTCTGTCAGGTTTTTTGAGATTTTCTGAGTATCAGTGTTTTATTTGAAGCATTGGTAACAGAAGGTACATTAAGAAACCTGGCAGAAAAAAAAAGTAAAAATATCATGCGGGACTGAGGAAAATGAGGGAAACCCCACAGGATGGGACTCTTCTTTCATTTTCAGGTAAGAACCTTTTATTTATTATTATGAGTAGGTTTTATTCAGTAAATTTATGTATTTCTTTACCTTATTTAATCTTATTTAGAATTTAACAAAGCTTGGTCAGTATCATGCATTTGGTATGACTGGTCAATGGGAACATGTTGAAGCTAGCTCGGTAATTTCCGGAAAATCGTTTTTCAGCGGAAAAGACCGAATGGTGTTTAAATAAAAAATTGTGTGTGTAAAAAATAAACAAGTGGATGAATGAGGGCTTGTCACTGTTTTTGAATTTAAATTTTTAAATTTTTGCATAACAGATTATGATGTATTTTTATAAACTCAGAGGGTTGATTGTTTTTCATGCTCCGTGCCTATTATTTTTTTCATTCCGTAAAAGTAAACCTGTTCTGGTTTTATCGTCAGTATATTTCTGGCACATCTCAAAACGTGCACAATGCCGTAGGGCTCGCATCTGCGATGCCCGCTATGACAAAATTAATATGCAGTTTTTAACGATGTTCTAAGTTAAATTTTCAGTATGTCTTGCACGTGGAACCAGTTTGAAACTTTCACAAGATGTGTGTTTTAGAAATACAAGTTTTTGAAAAAAATATGGAGCTGGTTCTGCGTGCAAGGCTATACTTCCGGGAATGATTATATCATTCATTTGCTCCACTATCCCATAGGCACAATATACAAATCATTTGCGGTGGTTCATTTCAAGCACCATTTACTAACAAATAAAATAAGCTTTTCAACTACAGACGTTTATTTAAAAAAAAATAGAAATATTAACCTTTCCAACAAGACATTTTGTGATAGAAATAATTTAATTTAAATTTTGACTTTCGCAGTGGGCTGAAAAAGGGTCTTATCGCAACCATCGCAACCCATCCTTTCTTTTAAAACAACTACTCATAACTGGTCCAAAACCTCATTATTTACTTAACCCTTAACTCTTAAAAATTTTATAAAACCTTTCTAATGCATTAAATTATAAAATATAAGATTGCAATGAATCATTATCGTTTGCAGTAAAGAAATTGCCACAGTTGAAGTCCAAAAGTTATATTTTCCCAATAAAGAAAGAGGTGTTTAATGTAAGCATTACAAAACGAGTATTTACGTTTTGAAGCGATAAAAACTCGTATCACATCTCGTTACAGGACAAAATATCAGAGTTGTATGTTGCAGGATTGATGACCGTGATAGTGAGCCAGGTTTCTTTATAAACTTTCTGTTACCAATACTACAAATAGAACACTGATACTCGGAAAATCTCACAAAACCTGACAGAATCTGAGTGTTGTTTTGGTCTGCTGAAGAAGCGTGAAAGTAGACTGGTCCCCGCTCGTAATATTCAGTATCGTTACACATATACAAATATATTGCGTGGAAGTGTATAGCTACTGCTAAAACCTGTAACGCGGTCCCGGGAACCAGGATAGCGTGAAATATTCTGACAAGGAAATTACGTCATGGAATCCATAAAGGAATAATTTCGTCCCCGCTAAATGTCGTCCCAGAATTTTACAAGTATTTATTATTTGCAATAATTGAATCCTAAATATTTTTAACAACAATTTTCTCAAGTGCATATGATTTTAGTAAGGTGGGGTCAGACATTGCTGCTATTTCTTTAGGAAAGTATCCTCTTCTTAAGATATATCTAAAAAACTCATATTAAATAACCAGACATCTAGAAGTTAGAAAGGACAAATAAAATTTCAAAGTCCAAATTACCACATCAAAATAAAAAGAAGTGAACAAACAAACACAAGCTACAAAAAAGATCTAGAACAATTAACACAAACTAAAACCACCTAACTGGGATGATCGATCTCGATATGACCTTGATTAATGTCCAGGTTAGGTTAAATAAATTCGTAATATATTTTTGTTTTCAGATAACAACCCGATTTAATTTAAAATGCAAATCCAAGAATGAAGTGATGCAAGAAATTAAGTTGTTTCTTTTATTTCTTACCCTGGGGCCTGTTTAACAAACCTATCTAAAGATATGTCTGAAGATGTGCATAAGAGATGGAATTGAGATGGTCTTTTGACCATCTTATTTCATGTCTAAAACCACACAACAAAGCTGTCTTATGGGTATCTTAGTTAAGATGGTCTTTTTATGGTCATTATTTAATGTTAGCATCTGTTATGATATTATTAGTCATTGACAAAATTTGACTGTTACTCGTTTCGATATGTTATAATACACCAAAGATAAAAAAAAAACAAAAAAAAACATTTTCTGTATTTCATTTGATAGCATTTTATATCGATATGATGGCAAATAAACAGAATTTAAAAATAAATTAAGAATTAATTTAGTTTCAAACTTCAACTTATCGTTGAAACTTTATATTTAACTACAGGTAATTCACAAAACAACATGTATCCTCTTCAATAAGAAAACTTTCGTGTAAAGAACTTAGATACAATAAGATCAACAGAGATCAAGTTGGTCAATACATTTGCATGTTTTAAATACTTACGAATTAAGAAACGGTTACGTTACACTTAGTGTAGTTCACGTGCAAAAAATAAGGTGTGCGTTTAGGAGTCCTTATTTGCTCGAATATTACACTATGTAAAACTGCACCAAAGACAAAAATACGGAATACATATTAAGGATTTGTTTACTTTTAAAAGTCATTAAAACCATTTTTTGTCTATTTTTAGACCACCATAAGACAACTAATTCGTGATCTTAATGTTAGGATTAAAAATTTGTGATGTCTAAAGATAAGACGTCTTCGATGAACAGATTTAGGACTAAGATTTGTCTATAGACCATCTTTAGACACGTCTTAGTCATAAGACACTTTTGTTAAACAGGCCCCTGGACGATAAATTGAATCATCTACCGAACAAAGCTTGTTGCCAGAGAAGATATCATCAATTTATCTGTCAATAAGATAAAATTACCTGCTTTTTTCATCGCCAGGTCTAAACGAGTTTCTGAAGAAATAAAGTTTTGTGAGAGTATAAAAATAAGTCTGCGAGGAGAAGGGCACATATTTTGCCCATTTGGATATAAAATTGTTGTTAAAAGCGTTATCTCATCAAAATGTGAGATCAATGTTGTTAATGACAAACCATGCATGATGTAATTATAAAATCCATATATGATTGATTTCACTAGATTATTGATAGTGTCAAAGTTTTAGTTCTTCAAAAGCAGCCGACAGCTTCGTGACTTTAAAACGGACAGCTCTGTAGTTTAACATGAAGATGAATCTTTCAGCTATATATTTTTCTATGTGTGGATTTGTGTGCAGTTCTTATATCTCGTACACATATGGTGACTCTTTGGTAGACTAGTAAAACACTTCTAAGTTAAAGAAGCAGAGGTACTAATGGGGTATCCGAATGTCAAAAGTCCGAAAGGGCAGAGACAAAACCATTAAACACCAACAAAAACAGGACAAAAACAGACAACATGTTAAACATGGAAACACAAAACAACTGAATATCAATCAACAACACGAACTCCAGTCGAAACAAGAGTGAACTCAGGTGCTCCGGAAGAGTAAGCAGTTCCTGCTTGCTATAGCTCACCCGTCGCGCTGCCAATAGTCAATTCAGCTTGTCAAATCCGGTAAAGGAAGACAAATAAACACCCTTTGACAAACCAAACAAACAAATCAGAAATGTTCATACATGTAGCTTTGTAGCACATATGCTTCTACCAACAACTATTCTAAAACTTTATTTAATCTTATAAACGCTTATCATACATCGCTGAATTACTTACATTCCATATATTATCTTACAGTTAATTGTTACTTACAACAATGATTTCTTTTCATTACAGACCGATAACTGGGAAAACAAATTATATAAAAAAACCACTAAAATTTACATATTTTTACCATAATTAAAGCCTAGATTAGACTCAAACCTACACTAAATCCTCTATAGTTCTATACCTGCTCTGAAAAGTACATAAACATGGGTGTTATTAAATAAAAGTAAAAAAAAAAACTATACATCGACCAGCTTATTTTTTTAAGAACTGACGTCGCATTTTTTACTTTTAAAACAAGCTTTAAAAAATTAATTAATATCTTTATTTGCAAAATACACCCATATGGGTCAAAACATGTATAATAAATAACGTTCAAAAGATCGGTAAAATAAAAATAATACCATGCCGGAAATGGGACGCTAAATTTCCGTTTTTTCGAATAAGATTATCTCTGAAAGTTTCCCTTTCAGTTGAGCACACTTTCGTTACTAAATTATAAGGAATTACTTAAATTCGACCTTTGTATTTTACTTAAAAATTTCTAGGATGTCACTCTCCGAAACTAACTTGTAAACAAAACCGAGCTGTGTCTTAGAACTTTTATGTTACTCCCTCAAATGTAGATTGCATATTGATATGAACGATGTGTAGTCATGGTCAGAAATTATTTAACTTTGTTTAAACATATCTGAGTGTGTGCTGTAATGGTTAAAGCATTGCCAAAACAGGAACTGCTTACACTATAGAGGAAACACGCACCAGAGTTCCTCTCGTTTCGAATTAAGTTTACATGGATGATGGCGGTGTGGTTCTAATATGCGTGTTTTGTTTATGTTTCCTATCATTTGATTTTTTAATTGTTAAAACAAGTAATTAAAATTAATTTATAAGAAATGACCACAAAATTTTTTTCTGTCTATTTGAAATAATATTTTAAAATGTTGCACACAGTGATGATTGTATGTCTACCATTAAAGTCTTTTGTGTCCTATAAGTACGCCTTTACTTCTTCAATCAAACAGATATAATACATGTATTGTACTTAGCATAAAACACCTATGTTGTAAGCAGGTACTGGTATTACAACATACTTGTTGCGTAAGGAAGAAAGGAAATTAGGAAACAAGCAGCCTTGAAGAAAAACAAAATTAACCAAGGGTTGACAAAATTATCGATTTTGATCCGTCCATTTTGATAATTCCTACCGATTCTGTCAGTTCAATAGTTTCTTGGTCCACGTTTTGGCATAATCCAAAACAGCATTTATCATCTTCTATTTTTGACGCTTCTGTCTTTAGCCCACGAGAATACCTTGCGTAATAAATTATCTAGATGTATCTTAAGATCGATTTATATCGCCTCTAATAACATGAACATATAAGCCTTGGACAAAACAAAAGACGTGGAACTTGTAGTTTCGTAAACTTCAATTCAATAATTAGGTGCTGTAATGTTTCTTTAATGAAAATTCTACCGCTCATAGTCATTGCATGCGGTAGGAAACACTATCTATTACTATATAATAGTTGTTAACGCATGGTTATCCTGTTTCAATATATTGCTGATATTCTGATGTTTTTGAGTGTTGTATAAGTTTTTTTTATTGATCCTCTTATGTGACTTTTTCATACTTATGTCTAGTATTTGATTTAAATTCGGTTGATGGGAGGAAACTACTTAAAATTGGCATTTATATCACAACCGTAAAGGTAAAACCTCCTTTAGTACCTTTGAGTTAAAGTGCATTATAAAGCAATTTTCTCTTCTCAGTACGAAGAAGTTTATTTTGTTATAGAATTAAACAGACGGAATAGGGTCATATCACAAATGATGCTAGAAATTCTATTAAAAGGGGATATATCTGTACATTTTGTTTCTAATCCATGGTCGCATAGATCTTTAAAATTCTTTACTTGCAGGAAAATAAAGGACAACGCGAACATAAAGAACACCTAAAAGATACTGTAGACTTACTAGCAAGTCATTAAACGTATCTCGCGAAGATCTAGCGTCAGGTTGACCAGCAGCTATTTGCGACTTGTACTACCGTTTAAAACCATAAAAAATGATAAAGTTATGATATGATTTGGATTTGTTTCAAACAGGTTGATGAAAGACCTTTCACTATATATAGTGTTATATACATGACTTACTCTTTCACAATTGTTATAAGGTCCTTAAAGCTTTGCAGTGCCTATAACATTACAATTGTTTTTTTTTCAAATGATGAATTAGTATTGGGGAAAAAAACGATCATAATTAATCAATTTATTATTGCATGTTTTTTACATTTATTACTTTGTTTTATTTACCAGGTTCGCCACGGGTAAAAAAATTCGGACTTTTTCGAACCCCTGCCAAAATTATCGGGAAACTTAAGCTTCACGCAATCTTGTAAATAGGATATAGTAATACTTATAAAAATAAAAGAAGTTACATTAGAGAACTCATGAGACTTTGTTGTCAATTATTTAGAAGAGTTCAGTATGGGATGAATTTGATAAATAATGATAAGATTTATATATATGTTACAGTAAATATGTGTTTTCAGTAAATACATGAATTTACTATAATTTAGTAAATACGTGAATTTAATAACCTGTGACCCAGAAAATACGTGAATTCACTTAACTTTTGAAGATATTTAACACGTTTTTACTGATACCTATTTTGGAAGAAAAAATTTGTAGATTAAAATTTTCTGGGTCGAATATTTAATAAAATTCATACTTAACCAATGTTATTAGTAGTTTTCACTTGTTTACATATATTTAACATGTTTGTACGGAGCCCGGATAGGGACATTCAAAGAAAAAAATGTGTGCGCTCATTATATCTATTTTGTGCGCACAATATATTATTTCGTGCGCATAATATATTATTTTGAGCCTACAATATATTATTTTGAGTGCACGTTATATTTTATTTTGCGCACATCATATTATTTTGAGCTCATATCATAGATTTTAGTGTGTGCAAATCATACTAATTTGAGCGCACAACATATTATTTTGAGCGCACATGATATATCTTAAGCGCATGTAATTATTTTGAGCGCGCAACAAATATTTAATATGAAGTAAATGACACCGCGAGAGTCATGATACTAGTATTAATGGGATCGCTACCACGAAGTCAACAAAAAGATACAAAACCGTGAGAAACTAATGTCAATGGCCTTACACAAAACTAAAAATGAGCACCTTTGCTCCAAAAAGATAAGAAGTTTCTGCTTTGTAAAACACACCTGCGTCCTTGCAAATGAACTGTTTAGAGTAAGTCAAATATGGTAATGAAAATGAATGAAATCAAAACATAATACAAAAACACAATTTGTGTTTATTAGAGTGATTTATTATAGGGACGCTAGTTTTTGGATGCATACAAAAAAGGTGCACATACATGTATACATATACATGACCTACACATCATTACAGAAACATTATAAATAATATATTATTAGTGATTGTATTGCCACATGTAAAGTAGATCTTATATAATAAATATGTCTATCCTCAAGTACTTGCATTGTAATAGTTAATTCAATCATAATAATCAGTCCATAAAACTTAAATAAATATAACAATTCTAGAATTTACAATAGGTAGAAGACACAAATGAAATAATCATCACACAAACTTGTAAACCCTTTTTAATTATAACTATTTATTTATGTACGGTAATGCTAAAATCAATAAAAAGTAACAAAATGTGAATTTGACAGTAGATCTGAGTATCAAGACATGCTTGGTATATAAGAGGCATCGAGTTTTTCTTGAAATTAGTAAAGGAATGAACATCATCAATAATTTTGTGAACATGCATTAAACAGTTTACAAAGTTAAAAAAATAGACAATGGATATGGTAGGGTACAGCTGCAAACAGGAACGTGTGTTATGTTTTACAGTATGATGTCCGTGGTCATGTGGAATCCTCGACGGACTGGAGACTGCTAGGCGACAGGTGCCGCAGAGGTATGGGTTCGAATCCAGCTCACACCCTGTTGGATTTTCCAATGTTATTTGCAGTACAAAGACTTGATGTCATACTGTAAAACATAACACACGTTGCCACTTTGCAGCTGTACCCTACCATATCAATTATCAATTTCCCATGTTTATCAAGCTGCGTGTCATTCTATTATCTCGCATAGAAGTATTATTTTTAATATAAAAATTGCAAATAACAAGTCAAAACAATTTAAAATTATCTTTGACAATCATTTTTGCAATCATATGCAGTTGTAAAACAAGTTGCGATTTTATGTTAAGAAAAAACTTTTTCTTCTTGTGCTAGTGCAATGAAATGTCCAAACCCCAATAGGTCAATAACCAAAACAAGTCAAAAAGCAAATGTTTATCAATTTAAAAATAATGCTTTTCTTTTCACATTTCGCATCATAAATTTATGCCTTTGAGACATTGAGACATAACTGTAACAGTTAAACTATAATATATATAAAAATGGAAACTGAAGCTAAAGCGCTACTTGAAATCCCGTTTCATTCATTTGGAATCAACAAGTCTAAAATTTGTTTGTCCATGTCTTCATTTTCACGCACCAGGGATATGACCGATTTTAGAATTTTATCATTAGGGGTCTTCTCTAAAATCATTCTAACCATATCTACATTATTATGCCTGCATGTCCAGTACAGTGGAGACCGGCCATCCTTGTCAGTCTGATTAACATCAGACTTTCTCTCTAACAATATCCTTACCATATTTCGGTTATTATTCTCACATGCCAAGACCAGTGGCGATTGCCCATCGTCATCAGTCAGATTGACATCTGGATTGCTTTTTAACAATGTACTCACCATATCTAAATTGTTATTCTGACAGGCAAAGTACAATGGAGACCTACCACATTCATCAGTCTTGTTGACATCAGGATTTCTCTCCAATAACATTCCGACCATCTTTAAATTATTCTCCTCGCATGCCCAATATAATTTAGAATTTTCGTAAATATCATCTTGTTTAACGTTGAAATCATTTTGTTCTAACAATGCTAATATGTCACTATAGTTTTCCTTGCAAGCCCAGTACAATGGATACCAATCGAGCTCATTGTTTCGATTGAAAACAGGATTTTTCTCTAACAACATCCTTACCATATCTGGATTATTATTCTGACATGCCCAATACAGTGGAGATTGTCCCCATCTATCAGTTTGGTTTACATCAGGATTCTTGCTTAACAACAGTCTAACCATATCGGAATTATTATTCTCACATGCCAAAACCAGTGGGGATTCTCCAACTTCATTAGTTAGATTAACATCGGAATTCCTTTCTAACAACAGCTTTACCATATCTAGATTATCATTTAGACATGCAAAAAACAGTGGAGATTGTTCCCACAAATCAAGTTTGTTGATATCAAGATTTCTATCTAATAACATTCCGGCCATCTTTAAATTATTCTCCTTGCATGGCCAGTGTAGTTTAGAATGTTTGTAAATATCATCTTGTTTAACGTTGGAATTCATTCCTAATAACAATGTTAATATGTCACTATAATCTTCCTTGCAAGCCCAGTACATTGGATACCAATCGAGCTCATTGCTTCGATTGAAAACAAGATTTGTCTCTATCAACATCCTAACCATATCTGGATTATTATTCTGACATGCCCAATACAGTGGAGATTGTCCCCATCTATCAGTATAGTTAACATCAGGATTCGTCTTTAACAACAGTCTTACCATATCGGAATTATTATTCTCACATGCCAAGGCCAGTGGGGATTGTCCATCTTCATTAGTCAGATTAACATCGGAATTCCTTTCTAACAACAGCTTTACCATATCTAGATTATTATTCTGACATGCCCAGTACAGTGGAGATTGTCCCCATCTATCAGTATGGTCAACATCAGGATTCCGCTGTAATATTAATCTTACCATATCTAGATTATCATTCACACAAGCCCAGTACAGTGGAGATTGTCCATCGTTATCAATAGTGTTTACGCAAGAATCCTCTTCTAATAACAAAGTTACAATATCAAGATTATTATTTTCACATGCCCAGAGCAGTGGATATTGTCCATTGTCGTCATAATAGTTCACATCTTGGTTCTTCTCTAACAACATCTGTACAATATTGAAATTGTCTTTCATACATGCAATATGTAGTGGAGTTATTCCAAAAAATCCATCTCCATAACTCGTATTGACAGCGGCATTGTTTTCTAACAACATTCTTGTTATGTATAGATTATCATTTTCACATGCCAAGTACAGCGGAGACTTGCCATATTCACCTAACTCACTGTTACCATCTGTCTGGTTGACATCCGGATTATTATCCAACAACATCTTTACAATATCTTCATTGTTATTCTGACATGCCCAGTACAATGGAGACCGTCTATCCTCATCACTCTTGTTCACATCAACATTTTTTTCTAATAATATACTGACTATGCTTGAATTGTTATCTTCACATGCCCAATGTAATAAAGAGTTTTTGTAAATATCATCAACTTCGACTGTGGAATCCCTCTCTAATAAGAGTTCTAATATTTCACTGTGTTCTTCCCTGCAAGCCCAGTACAAGGGATACCAATCGTTTTTATTCTCTCGATTGAAAATGGGATTATTCTTTATAAGTATACTAACCATACATAAATTATTGTTCTTGCATGCCCAATACAGTGGAAACCTTCCATACTTATCAGTCTGGTTGATATCAGGATTTCTCTCTACCAACAAACTTGCCATATCTAGATTATTATTTTGACATGCCAAGTACAGTGGCGACCGTCCATCCATATCATTCTGGTTAACATTAGGGTTTTTCGCCAACAACATGCGGACCATATCTAGATTATTATTTTGACATGCCCAGTGCAATGGAGATAGGCCATACTTATCTGTCTTGTTGACATCAGGATTCTTCTTCAATAACAAACTTACCATATCTAAGTTATTATTATTACATGCTAAATACAGTGGAAACTGTCCATCCTCATCAGTCCTATTAACATCAGGATTCCTCTCTAACAACAAACTTACCAACTCAAGATTGTTATGCTGACATGCTAAGATCAGTGGAGACTTTCCTTCCTTATCAATCTGTTTGACATTTGATTTTTTTTCTAACAAAATTCTTACCATATCCAGATTATCGTTCTTACATGCATAGTGCAAGGCAGTTCTTTTTGTGTCATCTGACTGGTTAATGTCAACTTTAAAACAGAGCACCCATTCTGTCAAATCTTTATATCCGTGACAACATGACTCTATCAATGGTGTACTACCTTTTCTATCAGAGAACCATTTAGATTGAATCTCTTCGTCTTTATGGATCACTAGGTAATTTTGTTTTTTTATACTCAACTGCTTCAGGTAAGTTAAAAATTTCTTTCTAAATAATTGATTTTTCATATTACAGTTATCAAAAACCTTAACAACTTTACCACTTGCCCACTCTCGTAGTAATCTTTCAATATAGTTTGTCAAATACTCCTCTGGTATATCTATAATGAATTTCATATCCTCTGATGTTTCATTGCTTACGAGATTATAACGCATTCTTTCATGAAGAAGTTCACCATCCCCGTAACTAATCAAACATTCAATTATTCTGTTACCAAAGTACCATGCCAGGAAGTCAAATATCTTATCATGAACGGCTTTATATAATTTGTTATCTTCTTGGATAAAGGACTCTAATAGTGTCTTTAAAGCAGTTTGTATTTTGTTTTTGGACAATCCCGATGGTAGACCACAGGCATTGCATAAGTCATTCAGTAACCCTTTCTGCTTACGTGTTGTCTTACCTTGAAACCATTTGTCTTCAAATTTGTTGTTAAATAAAACAATAAGAGCTAATGCACATATCTTATACTTACCTTCATCGCCCTGCTGACAAAACAAAGCGTCCAGCTCCTTATTTATAATGTTGAAGGGATTTTGTATAAATTGAATGATATTTACCCCACTATCAACCCTATATAACGAACATAAAAGTGGAAGGAATGGGCCAACACAACCTAAAATCTGCTTTATTTTCCTTTCATTTATAGTTACATTAGTGTATTGCTTGATCAAATCGGACTTTTCTGACAATGTTAAACAATGTTCAGTGGACACCAAACTACACACACAAGACGTAAAGGGAACTAACAACTTAAATACATCATCATAAAAGACTTGAAGTCGACATGATACTATAATCTTACAACTTTTGTCTTTAACAATATTTTCTATGACCGGTAATACTTGTCTCCATGTGTCAACCTGTTGTTGATTTGCTGTAAAGTTTCCACATATGTCATCTACAATGAAACACGTCTTTCGTCCTGGTTTGTAATAATCTTCAAGTTTTGAAGGTGTGTAGATAGGAATGATGTCATAACCTTTTTTCTTAAGAACCATTGCTGTGTGTCTAGCTGTGAATGTCTTTCCACACCCAGAAGGTCCTGTGATGGTTACACAGTTTTTGTCTTGGACTATCTTTAATACATGGTTAGTTGCTCTGGTTGGAACATACTTTTGGTCGTTTTCTATCCATCGTTCCAATGCTTTCTTTATTTGCTCTATGAATATATTTATTTGTTTAAAATAAGACACTAACAATGCCCACAAACTACATTTTTCTTCATTTTTATAAAGAGACCAAATATTCAATAGTTAAAGTAATTGACAAAAGGTCTAATCATCATGCTAATTTTTGTAATTATTCGTGTTGCGAATCAAACAATGTGATTAGTAGAAGGTAGCTTTATGGCTATCAATTTGACTGCAAAAATAATGCATGACATTTTATATCATTTTTAGTATCATTTTGAAGAGTTAAAACTAACAATATATAATTACAAAGTAAGCAATAGAAGTGCCCAGATTAAAACAAGTCCAAAATTGTTTCGTAAATGTAACGTTACTACAATATCCTACATCAATTCTTGTCCAAAATTTACAAAAAGCATATTTGATACGTTACATTAATTGCCTAAGTTTGTGATTGAATATACTGCATTAATATATATCCTACCTACATTTATGATTTTATGATACTTGCATATGTGCCTCTTGATTTTGTTCGTATTGTAAAACTAGAAAGCAAAATAAAAACGGTCCATGCATGACAAACAAAATTATAACTACGTTCAAACTGACTTAAAATTTATTAGGGACCATATTAAGACAAACACATTTATCCAATAAACACTATACCTCTAACATTGACTGGAACAGGATCATTCAAGAGAGAATCTACTTGATCTGAAATTAACCATTTAACATTACTTTATTATTTTACAAGACAATATATACTAACACTTTCATTTCGCGGTGAGGGTGGGGTTGATAAATACACATTATTTCATTATCTGACCGCAGGTAATAATCCATATTCTAAAAGAGAAAAAATATCCGAAATTTTGATAAATGACGGGATTACGAAAGCGAAGCAGATCGATAGAAGCATAGGTACCAATGGGGTATCCGAATGTCAAAAGTCCGAAAGGGCAGAGACAAAACCAGTAAACACCAACAAGAACGGGACAACAAGAGGCTCACAGGAGCCTGAATCGCTCACCTGGTCTTGATGTCAACCCTATGAGGACTTTTGTATAGCTAAATGTGCTGAATGTTTAAGCATGAAAAAGCTTTTCTCTATCTGCAATAGTTTTCAGTCTAAATAAATAAAAAAAACACACTATTAATCAACTTTTAAGGGGCTGTAACCCCTATAAAGGGTCATCTGACAACTTCCACCCCACGGAGACTTTTGTAGAGCTAAATGAGCTGAACATTTTAGCAAGCAACAGCTTTTCTCTATCTGCAATAGTTTTCATTCTATAGGCCAAAAACACTTTTTTTCGCCTTTAAGGGGCTGTAACCCCTATAAGGGGTCATATGACAACTTTGACCCTATGGAGAGTTTAAAATTTGTAGAGCTAAATGAGCTTAACATTTAAGCAAGCAACAGCTTTTCTCTATCTACAATAGTTTTCATTCTATAGGCCAAAAACATGCAAAAACGCTACTTTTCACCTTTAAGGGGTTGTAACCCCTATAAGGGATCATCTGACAACTTTGGCCTTATGGAGACTTTTGTAGAGCTAAATGAGCTGAACATTTAAGCAAGCAACAGCTTTTCTCTATCTACAATAGTTTTCATTCTATAGGCAATAAACAAGCAAAAACGCTATTTTTCACCTCTATGGGGCTGTAACCCATATTAGAGATCATCTGACAACTTTGACCTTATATAGATTTTTGTAGAGCTAAATGAGCTGAACATTTAAGCAAGCAACAGCTTTTCTCTACTTGCAATAGTTTTCATTCTATAGGCCAAAAACACTATTTTTCTCCTTTAAGGGTCTGTAACCCCTATAATGGGTCATCTGACAACTTCGACCCTACGGAGACTTTTGTAGAGCTAAATGAGCTGAACATTTAAGCAACCAACAGCTTTTTTCTATTTACAATTATAGTTTTCATTCTATAGGCCAAAACATATGCAAAAACGCTATTTTTCACCTTTAAGGGGCTGTAATCCCTATAAAGGATCATCTGACAACTTCGACCTAATGGAGACTTTTGTAGAATCAGTAAGCTGGCGTGAGATTTCATCTATCTCTTATACCTTTTGATTTACGAGCCAAAAACAGTAGTCTGACCCCCCTGGTCTATTTTTAGTAACGGTAGCCATGTTTTTTGACGGATCAAAAATTGAAACACAATTTTGATGCAGGACACCCTAAGGATCATTCATACCAAGTTTCATTCAATTCTGTTCAGTAGTTTCAGAGGATTTTTGAAAAATTATTTACAGACGACGACGACAGACGACGACAGACAGACAACGACGACGGACGCAAAGTGATGGTAATAGCTCACATGGACCTTCAGTCTAGGTGAGCTAAAAACAGACAACATGTAAAACATGGAAACACAAAATAACTGAATATTAATCAACAGCGCGAACTCCAGTCGAAACAAGAGTAAACTCAGGTGCTCCGGACATGCCGGAAGAGTAAACAGTTACTGCTTGCTATAGCACACCCGTCGCGTTGCAAATTGTCCATTCAGCGTGTCAAATCCGGTAAAGGAAGACAAAACAACACCCTATGACAAACCAACGTCTGCACTCATCTGAGAGATCGAAATCCAATATTTGTCTATAAGTGTATGATATCTTCCGTAAAATTTCTTGAGTGAAGAGAGCAACCGAGGAGCAACATAACCCTGTGTGAGCAATTTTTGCGTCAGACGTGTCGCTCTGCTAAGGATATCGATTTAAGTCCCGCACGCTCTGGAGTAACGAATCAATTGAGATACGTAATCTCCATAAGCTAAAACGCCTTATATATTAGGAATAGCAGACAGAAACGCAGCATAGGGACTGTGTATTATTTTTCATCAGTATTCATGTAACAGATATACAGCAACCATATAATATAACAAGGAACTTAATGAAAATGCTAATGTTATCCATCCTCTCAGCTGTGGGGAGTCAGAAAAGTATCTTCCTCACAAACAACACATTGTTTACTCAATCATCTCAATTTACCACCAAACTCTTTTGTTAATGTTTGGTATCTCTGAGAACGGCTTCGATGACAAATACGTATCATAAGGTCTTTAACAAGTGTTTCTTTCGATATCAATCACTGGTAAAAAAACTAGAGGCTCCCAGGAGCCTGAATCGCTCACCTGATCTCTTATGCCAAAGTTTGAATAAATTTCACAAACTTTCAAGTATACAAAGTTGCAAAACAATCCTTTCAGTGGTTTCAGAGAAGGATTTTTGGAAATCAGTTAAAATTAATAGAAAAAACAGTTAAAGGGCAATAACTACTGTAAGGACCTTTTGATGCTGAACAAAAAAATTTGCTTCCGATTTTCTTAATCTCTTATACTTTTTAAGTTATAAGCCAAAACAATGGTTTGACCCATCTGTTCTATTTTTAGCAACGGCGGCCATGTTGGTTGGTCGACATGTATATAATTCACAAACTTGGTAGAGGACATCCTAAAGATCATTTATACCAAGTATCAATGCAATCTCTTCAGTGGTTTAAGAGAAGAAGATTTTTGAAAATCAGTGTAAATTAATGGAAAAACAGTTAAAGGGGAATAACTCTTAAACGGCTGATCTGACAATTTAGACCCTGAATTCATTTTTGTAGATCCCAATGAGCTCAACAATTCTGCAATGCTAACTTTTCCTCTAGCTCTAACGGTTTTCAAGATATTGTCCAAAAAACTGCAAAAAATGGTCAATTTTGATGATTAAAGGGCAATAACTCCTATAAGGAGTCGTTTCACAACTTCAACTCAATGGAGAGATTCGTAGAGCTTTTGATGCTGAACAAGGTAAGTTGCTTCGGATTTTCCCTATTTCTTATACTTTTTGAGTTATAAGCCAAAAACAATGGTCTGACCCCCCTGTTCTATTTTTAGCAACGGCGGCCATGTTGGTTGGTCGACATGTATATTATTCACAAACTTGGTAGGGGACATCCTAAAGATCATGTATACCAAGTATCAATGCAATCCCTTCAGTGGTTTCAGAGAAGAAGATCTTTGAAGAAAAGTTAACGGACGGACGACGGACGCTTAACGATGACAATAGCTCACATGACCCTTCGGGTCAGGTGAGCTAATAATAATATCAGGTGGAATGATTTGTGCAATTATTTTCATAATTTTATGTTAAACGAGAAGTTGAGAGTCAACAATCGAGGGTTGTATTTAGCTAGAAAGTGCTTAAACAATATCGCTGTACACAGGTGTCACTGTGGCTCATCAAAAATACATGAAATAAAAGTCTTCTCATGATCTTTACAAACTGGGTAGTATGCAATTGTTTGTATGTGACTGAGAAAGATTTGAATTGCACGATGATTAACAATACAGCTGAACAACTAGAATACAACGAAAATTAGAGTTTTGATATTTAAATAATTTACAAAAATGTTTTCAATGGTTTCAAGTATATCTCAACGAAACAGTGGTGATGCTGCTGGGACTGGCTAACCTCAAGGACTTGAAACTCTACCAAAACGGATTTAAAAAAAAGACTTTGAACAAAGGTCCAGGCACTAAACATTTCTGTTTACAGTATGAAAATTAGTACTAATGTTGAAGCATGCAATTCATTAACATCCAACGAATGCTGTAGGGGTAGCTGTGTTAACGAAGTATAATCTTAAACATAAATTTGTAAAAAAAATTACTATATTTGCGATAGTATGCTTACAGGTATTCGCCATGCATTTGTAATACATTTTGCGCGTCAGGCGTAGCAAAATTTATTGTCTTGAACTTTGTTTTAATTTGTATTTCAAACACACGTGAAGATTAGCACTGCTGGTGGAGTTTTAATTCCCCGAGGTTAGCCCGCTCCGGCGCCAACACTTTTGAGTTGGAGAAAACATCAAAGCTTTAAATTATCTGTCTAAATTTCAAAATTGTCTAAACCCTAAGGTTCTTCCTACCCCAGACAAAGGTTGATTTTCTAAGTAATAATTTGGTTCCCCAGTTTGGTATTTTTTGTTTTACTGTTGTATGCTCTTCATATTCATATAGTGTTCGACATTTTCAATATTTTGGGTAGAGCGCCTCTGATGAGTCTTAAATAGACGAAACGAGCGTCAGGCGTAGCAAAATTTATTGTCTGGAACTTTGTTGTAATTTGTATTTCGACGCATGATATCAAAACGTTCCCTGTTTATTTAAAATTTTGAATCTCAGCCAATGCTAAAAGGGCAAACCGACCCTACAATTTTTTTTAAAGATGTATTGAATTGTACGTAACTAATTGCACTGATTTTATTATTCAACAATTTATACAGAACGTACCTTGTCTGAGTTTTGTTGATTTTATCTCTTTACTATGTTTGTTTATTTCTTCACTGTGTAAATTCAATGTCTGAGAAGAAAAATATTGCTACTATTCAAATGGTATTCGTGAATATAAAAACGTTATAAGAGGTAGTCAAACAACATTATTACATATAACATAAACGATCCAGCAGAATGGAAACAAAAGTTAACATTAAAGTATGTCTGGCTGCCCGCAACATCGGAATACCCAGTTATTCAACTATTCATGTATTAGTTCTCACCTGTTGGCATTACAACAACATGCATTAAAAGTTTTCAAAATCATTTGGCCTTTAAATAACATTTTCCTGTTGACCAATCAGTGATTCTAGATATCATAGTCATTGAGAAAGAAAACAAAAAACAAATGTAACAGTCATCTAGTGTACAAAACAAGGTCAAGGTCAGATGACATGGTGACAATACTCCTACAATCAAAGTTTACAGCATGAAAAACAATCAAGTTCACATAGTCACTGTAGCGTAAAATGCGGTCAAGGTCACACAGAAAGGTTACCATAACTTCAGTTGTGTGTATACCCAATATCAGATGCCTAGCTTTTATACTTTTTAAGCATTTCATTGTCTAAAAAAGTCTTACAAAAACGTTTTCGGATTGAAAAAGAGACCTTAGTTCACAGAGTCACTGGAGTGTAAAAATAAGTCAGGGTCACATGGCATGGTAACGGTTGCGTATACCATAATCTCAACTGTCTGTATACCTGATATCAGATGCCTTACTATTATACAGACATAGGTTGAATATAATAGTAATAATTTGGTTGCCAAGTTTGGTATTTTTGGTTATACTGTTCTATGCTCTTCATATTCATACAGTGTTTGGCATTTTCAATATTTTTGGTAGAGCGCCTCTGATGAGTCTTGAATAGACGAAACGCGCGTCAGGCGTAGCAAAATTTATGGTCTGGAACTTTGTTGTCATTTGTATTTCAAGTAATTCGTTTTCCACAAAAGTCTTACAAAAAAGTTTACGCTGCCGCCGCCGGAAAGTAATACATTGTACCTACGTCTCGCATTCCGCGACTATTCGTCGCAGGCGAGACAAGAAACTAATAAGGTGCACAAATCTGATACACTACATTTGACTTATTCAGCATACTATTACACTGTTAGACCCCTAAAGTCCTGTTAGACCCCTAAAGTCACACTGAACCGAGACCTTACTACGATCGTGTTTTTTTTTCCTAAATTGTAAAACATCTTAATAGTGTTGTCGTTCTGAGGCGGTGGCCGTCGTGATATGAACGTAATGGTCGTCGGTGACTACGGCTGCGCCACATAATTTTTAAACATGTTCAAAACATTCGTAGTGGGGTCGTGGTGAAAATTAACGATTTACAGAGTAGTGAGATCGTAAGATCACAGAGCAGTCTGCTTCAGTCGTATTAATGTCGTGGCTCAAGCATGGTAATGTCGTACCTTAATTGACAGCACTACTGTCTACGCTCTCATCACGATTATACCATGATCATAGTATGACCTGTTATGATCATACCACGATGATACTAAGACCTATAAGACCATACACGACAACACTGCAACGCTATCACACATTGCGTTCTTAGTCCGATCCTATATCAAGATCTTTTTATGTTTCACATGTAAAAATTGACTCATCTGTCTCTCGCACTGACCAAATCAAATTCATTATGCCTCACCTTAGACTTACTGGCAGCAAATGCGTTACTCACAATTCTTATTTTTGGGTTAAAAATCTATAAACAGTATATAATAAGAGTGGTGCAACTTGTGTTTTAAACGTTAGAATAAGATATCAATAGAGTATAAAAAGAGTGGGACCACTCAACATTTTTATTTCAAATTGAAAAAAATATATATAGCAACTATAAGAAGAGTGGTGTTACATGTAACCATTACACGTTTGTCCAATGTTAAAACATTAACGTATCCCTATCATTAGAAAGATGGCCTTTATGTCAAGGATGTGAACCGTTTTCAATTATGTTATCAGATTAAGGCTATTCATTACATTCATTCATTCATTACTCATGAAACTCTCACATTAGATTAGATTTTTAAAATCAAGCCTAAAAAAACGTAGACTTATGAATTTAGGGGAATGTTACGAATTTTTTTTATTAGACAAAACACACATCACAGATAGACTAAGAGTGCAAATAGGTTAAATATCGCTTGACTGAATATGCAGTAGCAACGTTAATCTGAATACTTATTTAATTTATTAAAGGTTATAAAAAAATAACCGAACTGGGAGGATCAATGTCAGTGCCAAGAGAAAAGACAAAACATGGAAGACATACCCGAATTAAGGGACTGTTCAATATTTTTCAAAATACTGGGCCGGTGCATTTGTATACTGTGCACGTAGTTTTTTGCACTTTACAAATGCTTGGCGAAAAGATTTTTATAAAAAAACTTCCGCTGGGTGACTACTTTTATTAGGGTGATAAAATGTAAAAAAATGCTGGCATTGTAAATCATATAACGATAAAGAAGAAGATGAAGTTCATTTTCTTATTGGTTGCCCAATTTATAATTCTTTAAGAGAATTTTTTTTTTACTCTTTTTAATAAAGATAATTATCCCCATGAAATTTCAATTCATTCAGTCAATCGCATCCTGAACCCTTGTTCTATACAAAATTTAAAAAGCATTTGCTTATATCTCAAAGAGTCATTTTTAAAAAAAAATACGTAGGATTTAAGTAAGTAATTATTCTTATATATAAAAATTGGATGCAAAAAGATTCTATACAATAATAAAATTGTTGCATTTTTTATGTGATGACTCGCCTTCATATATATTATCATATTTATGTACATATACATTTTTTTATGTTTGTGCTGTTTTTGATTACACAATTTATGACATTATGTAACTGTGTTTGTATTCATGACTTGACTATGCTTTATCCAATAAAATATTTGAATTTGAAAAGGCTCTTGATAGGCTATTTAGCTGTTATTTTTTGTTATTAAAATATGGTAAGAATATTGCTTGGCAACAAGATTTTTTTAACTGTTAACATGGTTAAGTATGACTGGGTCTATACTTTTTTCTTGATAAGGCTTTGCTGGGCAAATAGACATTTTAACGATGAAAAAAATATGCACCGGCCAAGTATTTTGATAAATATTGAACAGTCCCTAAAAGCTTAGCCGAGCGCCGCATGGTACGACCGCAACCTGCTGAACCCTGTGCGTTTGAGGCCCAATATTGATTGTCAAATGCTTTGGACACTTGCAGCACTTGGTGGACTCACAGAGCTTTTTGACGCATGCATTTTTTGGTGGAAATTCAATGCATATTAAAAATTTTATTATACATTTATACCAACCTTCAAGGTAAACTCATTGGGCGCAATATCGATCGTCAAATGCTTTGGACGCTTGCGGTCCTTTGTGGTTTCAAAGATTTTTAACACATGCATTTTTAGTTGACTTTCAATGCGTAATTGAATTTTATTATACATTTATACCAACCTTCAAGGTAAACTCATTAGGCGCTTTCGGACCCTTTGTCCCCATTTTCCCACAATGGTAGGAGATATTGAAAACCCAGACAAGGATTTTTTATTCAGATTCCAATGAAAACAAGATTTTCAAAATCGGACCACAAATGAAAAAGTGTGGCACCCATTTTGACCCCTCGTAGCAATGTAACGGTGCAAGATACTTCAAAAACTGTCGTGACATTTTCCTGATAGAATTTATTGAGGAATACTATGCAAATAAAATAAACCAAATCGAACGAAAATAAATGTTCTACATAACTTTTGTTTTAACATCCATTTCATCCCATTTGGCTCCTTTTTCTCTAAAACCATAGTGGCCAAAATCTCTTAATGCACGATGAAACTTTCCCTAGTTGCTCGAAATATAAATTTAAAACAATGTAACAATTGATCAGCCCACATCAAACCAAATTTTTTTGATAAAACCATTTGCTTAGACCAACTCTTATCATTGGCATTTTTAGCCCCTCCGACCCCTAAATTTTTGAAAAGGTAGGAGATATTGCAAATCTGATTAAAAGACGCAGGCAGGGCTTTTTACAAGAATTCTGATAAAAACTGATTTTTGAAAATTAGACCACAAATAAACTAGACTAGATAATGTGTCTATGAGCCACAAGATTGCCCTCCCGTTCTTGAAATATCATTGACCCTCAATGTGTATTACCTGGGATATGGACTTTACCAAGAAATTGATCAAAAGTGTTCATGTGTAAAATATAGGTCGCTGTGACCTTATTTCTGGTTGGTGTTGCCATGTACCAAGACTCATCGAGTAGTGAAATATTATTGACCTCTAACATGCATGTAGTATTCAAGATATGGACCTTAACAAAGAACTTAACCAAAGTCATTCATGCGTAAAATATAGGTCACAGTGACCTTTTGTCTAGTGGGTGGTGTAGCCCTACCCGAGACCCATCTGGTGGTGAAATATCATTGACCCACAACATCTAGTATCTGAGTAATGGACCTTAATCAAGAACTTAACCAAAGTGTTACGGACGTACGGACGGACGGACAAGGGTAAAACTATATGTCCGATCCACATACGTGGTCGGGCCATAAAAAGTTGATTTTTGGGTGTGGCCCTTATTGATCCATCATAGCAATGTAACAATTGTTACATTTTGCTGACACAATTAATTAAGGAGTACAAATCAGATAAAAATTTAACATTCTACAGACGTTTTGTCAATACACAATTTTGAGCCCCTTTTGGTCCCTATTTCTAAAAAGGTATGGACCAGAAACCCAAAATAAAAATGAGGTATTATTTAAATGTCTGTATTCTTATTATTTTGTATATTTACCTTTTCTAAATTTCTGATTCCTTATTTGTTCTAAATTTATTATTCTAAATGCCTGATACTCTACCTGTTCCAATGTCTGAATCCTGATAGAATGATCTGCTAGAACAGTGTCTATATTTGTAAGTTCTTTTTGTAACATTTCTATTTTTTGCTGCTGATTTCCTGCAATCATTCGTACATTCTGCATCAAAAAGCTGATCTGATCCCTGACTTCTTTTACCAATTCTTGTTCTGGTGAACTCCCATTTATAATTTTTTCTCCTTAAAATTTAAAAACATAATAAAATTATTTTCAAGTCATTACAAAGTCCTGTTTTGTCTATTATCTTTACTCATATTTTGCTTTCACATTTGTTCAAATACAAATATTACCAATATGCAGCATCACTCAATTCAAAACTTAACATACCGATATATTTACTTATATTTGTACACTAATGCTAAGATTAATGCGAAAAACATATATATTTGAACTAGTTGAGAAGATACAAGAACAAAAATTGAATAATTTTAGAGGTCCGGGAAATATAAAAGTATACAATTTTATCTGATTGATGAAATAAATAAAACATAAAAAATATAAAAATAAATTAATCTTTTTTTCTGAAAAATTCTAGTTTCAAGGGAAAAACTTAGAGGGAAATGTGTGGCAATGTTTATATATAAATCTATAAGAGAAAGTAGTTTTTTTCTAAAATAGAAAGTAAAGTAGATCCATGACCCTATGTTCTTTTCATGCTTTTCTAAAGGTCGTAGATATGGCTTGCCATTTGTGAAATATAACACACATCTGATGGGTATCTAGCTCACAATGATGCTCAATAACTCGTTTCCCTTTATTATTATTGCCGTTATTAAAGAAAACTTTAGGTCACAAAATTTGCAGAGTCACAAATCATTAGAAAAGCAAAGAGGCACCAATGGGACATTCGAGTGAAAAAAGTCCGAAAGGGCAACGACAAAACCGGTTAACATGAACAAGAACAGCACGAAGAAACACAAAACACAAAATCAACCGAATAGAAATCAACAACGCGAACTAAAGTCGTAACAAGAGTGAACTTGGGTGCTCCTGTCTGCTATAGCACACCCGTAGCGCTGCCAATTTCCAATTCAGTGTGTCAAATCTGGTACAGAATACAAGAAAATGAGATGTGGAATAAGTGTACGCGACACAACCTACATTATAAACGTATATTTTAAATATCCACAATGGAAAACAGCCAGCAGCCTTCAATGTGACCAGCGGTCGCTGCTCGCTGTTTTTCAATTGGCCCCTGGATTAAAAAAAATACATATGATTCAAGCCCAATCCCAAAGTGCAAAGACAAAACAAAAATCTGCATGACAAACCAACACTCAACCGAGAGATAGAAATCCCATATTTATCTACGAGAGAATGATGTCTACCGTAAAGGTTCGTAATCCCCTTTTTGCCTTTTTTTCAATGTTAATTTATGTACATGTAGTTCAATTCTGCAAATTAAAAAAATCTGATGGATTTTCCTTGACCCCAAACCTTTTGAAAAGTACTAACATTACTATTCCACAGCAAAAAAAACAGCAACAGGATTTATAATATTGACATGTAAAATAAAGTCATAATATGTCAGATAAAGGACATGTTACACAAGGCGTCCTCCCCCGCTACCTTATCAATAAAATAAAAAAAAATAGGTATCAGTTCTGAAATAGTGTAGTAAATGGGAAAATACACCATTCTATTCTACAAACTTTTAATGTGAAAAATATGCTTATAAGTTTCAGGGGAAATGATGTTTCTATGACAGTAAATGTACAAAGTCGACAAAGTCCCATAACTCGTATAACATTAAAATGGCACTAATATATGATTAACTACAAATCATGACAAGCAATGAGTAGCAAAAACACCCCATAACTCCTATCAAATTTGTCGAATCGAAATAGCGTTGCATTATAAACTAGTCAAAGCAGCCACGCTGCATATCCCCGCGCTACTCTGGTGTTTGATAGTATAAGGGCAAATGATTTAAAGAAATAAACTATGACTATAATGAGCATTACTACATGTAGTACTATAAAAAGTATATGTATTGAAATAAGACTTTTCCCTGGTAGTAGGAGTGATAGTAATGTAAAGAATTATGCATGACAAAGGAAAAATGTGCCCTTAGGCTACCTATGCAGCCCAGCCCCTAAGGGCATTATCAAAATTCCAAAACCTTCAGCAGAATCTACATCCATAGTGCAACTACTGAGCCAAGATTCAGTTCTGTATTCCATATAACCTGGGAGGAGTTGCGTGACGAAGGAATAATGTGCCCTTAGGCTACCTATGCAGCCCAGCTCCTAGGGGCCATATCAAAATTCCGAAACCTTCGGCAGAATCTACATCCATAGTGCAACTACTGAGCCAAGTTTCAGTTCTGTATTCCAAATAACCTGGGAGGAGTTGCGTGACGAAGGAATAATGTGCCCTTAGGCTACCTATGCAGCCCAGCCCCTAGGGGCCATATCAAAATTCTGAAACCTTCAGCAGAATCTACATCCATAGTGCAACTACTGAGCCAAGTTTCAGTTCTGTATTCCAAATAACCTGGGAGGAGTTGCGTGACGAAGGAATAATGTGCCCTTAGGCTACCTATGCAGCCCAGCCCCTAGGGACAATATCAAAATTCCGAAACCTTCGGCACAGTCCCCACCCACAAAGCAATCAATGACCCAAGTTTCATCTTTCTACTCCCAGTGGTTACTGAGATTATCCTGGACATTAACGCCATACGTACGTACGTACGTACGTACATCGAACAGCAAAACATTATCCCCGCGCTTTCGCTAGCGCGGGGATAACAAGAGGCTCCCAGGAGCCTGAATCGCTCACCTGGTCTTGATGTCAACCCTATGAAGACTTTTGTATAGCTAAATGAGCTGAATGTTTATAAGCATGAAAAATCTTTTCTCTATTTGCAATTGCTTTCATTCTAAATAATAAAAAAACACTAAGGGGCTGTAACCCCTATAAGGGGTTATCAGACAACTTCAACCCTATGGAGACTTTTGTAGAGCTAAATGAGCTGAACATTTAAGTAGGCAACAGCTTTTCTCTATCTTCAATAGTTTTCATTCCTTAAGCCAAAAACACTATTTTTGCCTTTAAGGGGCTGTAACCCCTATAAGGGGTCATCTGACAACTTTGACCCTATGAAGACTTTTGTAGAGCTTAATGAGCTGAACATTTTAGCAAGCAACAGCTTTTCTCTATCTGCAATAATTTCATTCTATAGGCCAAAAACACTATTTTCGCCTTTAAGGGGCTGTAACCCCTATAAGGGGTCATCTGACAACTTTGACTTTATGGACACTTTTGTAGAGCTAAATGAGCTGAACATTTAAGCAAGCAACAGCTTTTCTCTATTTACAATTGTTTTCATTCTTTAGGCCAAAAACACTATTTTTCGCCTTTAAGGGGCTGTAACCCCTATAAGGGGTCATCTGACAACTTTGACATTATTGAAACTTTTGTAGAGCTAAATGAGCTGAACATTTAAGCAAGCAACAGCTTTACTCTATCTACAATAGTTTTCATTCTATAGGCCAAAAACATGCAAAAACGCTATTGTTCACCTTTAAGGGGCTTTAACCCCTATAAAGGATCATCTGACAACTTCGACCCCATGGAGACTTTTGTAGAGCTAAATGAGCTGTACATTTTAGCATGCAAAAGCTTTTCTCTATCTGCAATAGTTTTCATTCTATAGGCCAAATACACTATTTTTCGCGTTTAAGGGGCTGTAACCCCTATAAGGGGTCATCTGACAACTTTGAGCCTATGGAAACTTTTGTAGAGCTAAATGAGCTGAACATTTAAGCAAGCAACAGCTTTACTCTATCTACAATAGTTTTCATTCTATAGGCCAAAAACATGCAAAAACGCTATTTTTCACCTTTAAGGGGTTGTAACCCCTATTAGGGATCATCTGACAACTTTGACCTTATGGAGACTTTTGCAGAGCTAAATGAGCTGAACATTTAAGCAAGCAACAGCTTTTCTCTATTTGCAATAGTTTTCATTCTATAGACCAAAAACACTTTTTTTGCCTTTAAGGGGCTGTAACCCCTATAGGGGTCATCTGACAACTTCGACAGTATGGAGACTTTTGTAGAGCTAAATGAGCTGAACATTTAAGCAAGCAACAGCTTTTCTCTATTTACAATAGTTTTCATTCTATAGGCCAAAAACATGCAAAAACGCTATTTTTCACCTTTAAGGGGCTGTAACTCCTATAAGGGATCATCTGACAACTTCGACCTAATGGAGACTTTTGTAGAACTTTTGATGCTGAAGCAGCAGCGTGGCATCAAATTTCATCTATCTCTTATACTTTTTGATTTACAAGCCAAAAACAGTCGTCTGACCCCCCTGGTCTATTTTTAGTAACGGTGGCCATGTTTTTTGACGGATCAAAAATTGAAACACAAATTTGGTGCAGGACACCCTAAGGATCATTCATACCATGTTTCATTAAATTCTGTTTAGTAGTTTCAGAGGAGAAGATTCTTGAAAAATTGTTTACAGACGACGACGACGACAGACGACGACGACGGACGCCAAGTGATGGTAATAGCTCACCTGGACCTACGGCCCAGGTGAGCTAAAAACCACATATACATGTAATGTCGATAAATTATAACATAAAGCAGTACTGTAGACGTGTTGTAAATTGGAACATTTCATATATAATATGATAAACATGGGATATGATAACAACATATGGGACGTTTTCAAAAAATGTCCGCTTATTAACATGGCATTAAAAATGCAATGTTGATAAAATAACCTTTTAATTTGAACAACATTTTCTTAAACATTTAAAATGACAGAATACAAAATATGCTTCCTTAAATCAAAATGTATTATGGATAAAAAATATACGACTTGGAACATGGGTTACGAAAAGGTCCACTTCCCAACAATATTTTAAGACTTCATTTTTTAAACAAATTACATCTTTAATAAAATTTCTAAAGATTACATGTATATGTAAAATTCAGCACAATCAAAATCATACGACTATAAAACTTGTAAAATTTAGTACAAGAATAAACAAAAACAACTGTTCAAAGGTGTGATTTCTGAAACGTTAAGAAAAACGTACATTTAGACTCAAAACAATTCGAGGCATATGGTTTAAATATAGTTCTAATATAGTTCAATGATTCTTCAAATCAATCTTCAAAGCACCAATGATCAAGAAAGTTTGCTTTGAAATCATTTGCATCCTGATAATTTAAAAATAAAAAGCTTCGCCGAGCGCAGCATGATACGACCGCAACATGTTGAACCCTGTACGTTTTAGGCCTAATATGGATAGTCGATTGTTCTGGACACATGCAGCCCATGGTGGACTGACAAAGGTTTTTGACACATGCTTCTCTGATTGACTTTCGACCCAGGGGGTAAAAATATAAATTTTGAATGTTGTATTCTACTCTTTAACAGAATTATGTGTGGGGAAAAAATTAAAAATCGAACCACAATTTTTTCAAAATTATTATTACAGCCCCAAAAATTTATTCTTAAATTTAGAATCCCTACCTGACAAGAATAAATTTGCAAAAAAAATTTTCAAAATCGGACCACAAATAAAAAAGCCCCATTTGGCCCCTAATTATGTAATAGGGGAAAAAGGGGGGGTCGCAAAAATTAATTCTTAATTTTGTATTCGCTATTTGACTAGAACAAACATGCAAAAAAAATTATCAAAATCGGACAAGAATTAAAAAAGTTTCGATTTCGGCCCCTTTTGGCCCCTTATTACGTAACAGGTGAAAAAGGGGTGGGGGGAGCAAAAATAAATTCTCAAATTTGGATTCGCTACTTGACAAAAATAAACTTGCAAAAAAATTTTTAAATCGGACCACAAATAAAAAAGTTTCGATTTTGGCCCCATTTGGTCCCTAATTACGTAATAGGGGGAAAAAGGGGGGGTCGCAAAAATTAATTCTTAATTTTGTATCCGCTATTTGACAAGAACAAACATGCAAAAAAATTTTTCAAAATCGGACCACAAATAAAAAAATTTTTGTTTGGCCCCTTTTGGCCCCTAATTACACAACGGAGCAAAAGGGGGCGCAAAAATTCATCCGGTTCATTCTTTTATTGTAAGAAACATTCTTGACAAATTTCACAGCAATAGGCCAACTAGGACCAAAGTTATTGTGGAAACAAGTAAAATATTTGAATTTTTTGCCCCTTTTGGGCCCCTAATTTTGAAACAAAAAAAGGGGGGACCGCCAAAATCAATCCCATTCATCCTTGTATGGTAAGGAACATCTCTGTCAAATTTCATAGCAATTGGATAACTAGAACTAAAGTTATTGTGGAAACAAACAAAAAAGTAGTTATTTTGGCCCTTTTTTGGCCACTAATTTCTAAACGAAAAATGGGGGGACCCCCAAAATCAATCCCATTCATCCTTTTATGGTAAGGAACATCATTGTAAAGTTTCATAGCAATCGGATAACTGGAACTAAAGTTATTGTGGAAACACTAAAAAGTTAACAGACACCGACAACGACGACAACGACGACGACGACGACGACGACGACGACGACAGCATCATACCATAATACGTCCGCAAATTTTTTGCGGTCGTATAATTAAGGCATGTTGCATAGTGGACATTTGCTTGTTGCATAGTGGACATTATTTCGCAACTTTCTGTTTTTTTAAGACTTTAAAGACGAGCGATTAATTGTTGGGCTCTTTTAAAGGATTATAGTATTGTTTAGAATAGGTTTTAAAATACATTATTATTTGCTGTTAATGATCTTTTTATGTGAAATTCAAGTTTTCGCAAAAACTGTCCACTATGCAACATGATTTCCCCTATGCAACGAAATGTGTCAAATATGCAACGATAATTGTCCACTTCGCAACAAATATGTTCCTCAGTGGACCGTTGCAAAGTGGAAGTATTCAAACATAAGTCGACTTTTTGGTTTATTTCAATGTCTTACGGTTGTATTTGTTCTTCATTTGATCAGATTGTTGTTTTATTTTATAAAAGTCAAAATATTAAGTGCCTTTCTGCTCAAATTCTTTAAAAAATACACGTTGCTTAGTGGACAAAAACAAAAATATTATAGTTAAAGGTCATACTAACTGCCTTACTGCATGCACAAAAGAGCATCCTCAACTATGTTTTTACCGCCATATAAACTTAAGTGGTGTTAGGTATAATATAAAAGCAAAGACATTTAAATCAGGATATAGGAAGATTGGAATTACATCAATTATTGTTGTTGTTGCGAAGTGGACATGTCTTTCATTGACTCATACTATATTGCTTATAGCAACGTTCTTGTGGAGATTAGCTTAAAGTTAAGACAATTGTTTTCAACTATGAATGTAAGTCAGCAAATACTCAACATTTAATACTTTAAAAAATGATCTAAGTTGGTTGGAATCGTAAAGAAATGAATAAAATTTTTAAAATGGACACTATCTTAGAGGATATTTTGTGTCCTTTTGTTCAAATTTTTGAGATTTTCTGATTACATATTGATCTTAAGTACAATAAAAACAATGACACTTAAAAGATAAGCAAAACTAATTTTAACATTCATGTATACATCGTGGACACAAAAATGGACATTTTTTGAAATCCGTCCATATAATGAACAAGTGTGGCCACTAAAAGTATGTCTCGCCTGCCGGCACCATCGCTAAAATCAACTACCTAAGCTTTCATTTCTTGATATAAACATAAAAAGTGTCAGTATACCTAATAACAGATGCCTAGTTATTATACTATTCAAGAAATCCATTGTCCACACAAGTATTACAAAAAGTTTTCTGTCTGAAAAAAGACCTAAGTTCACAGAGTCACTGGAGCCTAAAAATTGGGTCATGGTCACATGGCATGGTGACAGTTGCATTGTCCATAACCGCAACTGTCTGTTTACCCAATATCAGATGCCTAGCTATTATAACTTTCCAGCAATTCATTGTCCATAAAAGTCTTACAAAAAAGTTTTTCGGCCTGAAAAAGACCTAAGTTCACAGATTCACTGGAGCGTGAAAATGGGGTCAGGGTCACACGGCATGGTGACAGTTGCATAGACCATAACCTGAAATGTCTGTATACTAAATATCAGATGCCTAGCTATTATACTTTTCAAGCAATTCATCGTCCACAAAAGTCTTACAAAAAAGTTTACAGCCTGAAAAAAGACCTAAGTTCACAGAGTCACTGGAGCGTGAAAATGAGGTCAGGGTCACACGGCATGGTGACAGTTGCGTAAACCATAACCTGAACTGTCTGTATACTAAATATCAGATGCCTAGCTATTATACTTTTCAAGCAATTCATCGTCCACAAAAGTCTTACAAAAAAGTTTACAGCCTGAAAAAAGACCTAAGTTCACAGAGTCACTGGAGTGTGAAAATGAGGTCAGGGTCACATGGCATGGTGACAGTTGCGTAGACCATAACCTGAACTGTCTGTATACCAAATATCAGATGCCTAGCTATTATACTTTTCAAGCAATTGATCGTCCACAAAAGTCTTACAAAAAAGTTTACGGCCTGAAAAAAGACCTAAGTTCACAGAGTCACTGGAGCGTGAAAATGGGGTCAGGGTCAAACGGCATGGTGGCAATTGCGTAAACCATAACCTGAACTATTTGTATACCAAATATCAGATGCCTAGCTATTATACTTTTCAAGCAATTCATCGTCCACAAAAGTCTTACAAAAAAGTTTACGCCGCCGCCGTCGCCGCCGCCGCCGTCGCCGCCGCCGTCGCCGGAAAGTAATACCTATGTCTCGCCTTCCGCGACTATTCGTCGCAGGCGAGACAAAAACGATCCTACAAAATTTCAGCAAAATTCATTGATAGTGGAGCGGATAAACTTGATTTTTCACCAAAATATTTCACATCGTGATAAAAGCATGAAATTTTGTACAAACATTTTTCAATATACAATGGTTCAGAATTCATAGTTGGCCATCTTGATTTCCGCCATTTTCAAGATGGCCGCCGCAAAATTAAAATGGTGCCATTTCTCTATAATCTTTTTTACAAAACTATTTTTTGTTTTTTAATTTCTTGTTTTTGTTGGACAATTGACACGTATATTAGGAAACAAATCATAAATGTAAGGTTAATAAGTTAATTTGTTAGTGTGCATGCGCAATAAACTGTCAAAAGGACAAATTTCCAAGTTTTCCAAGCTGTGAGCTGCCTTTAAACTTGATTTTTCACCCAAATATATCACATCGATCGCGAGGTAAAACCATGAAATTTTGTACAAACATTCTTTAATTTACAGTGGTTCAGAATTCATAGTTGGCCATCTTGATTTCCGCCATTTTCAAGATGGCCGCCGCGAAATTAAAATTGCGCCATTTTTCTATAATCGTTTTAACAAAACTACTTTTTGTTTTTAAATTTCTTGTTTTATTAGTCAAGTGACACTTATATTAGGAAACAAAAGATAATTGTAAGGTTAATAAAAGTATTTGTTAGTGAGCATGCGCAATTAACTGTCAAAAATATAAATATCCCTGTTTTCCAAGCAGTGAGTTGCCTTTTAACATGACTTTTCACCCAAATATTTCACATCGTGATAAAAGCATGAAATTTTGTACAAACATTCCTCAATATATAATGGTTAAGAATTCATTGTTGGCATCTTGATTTTGGTCATTTTCAAGATGGCCATCGCGATATTAACATATCACCTTGTATGCCTAATTACTTTTTGATTTTTAATTTCTTGTTTATATTGGACATGAAGTGATAAATGTAAGGTTTATTAAATCATTTGTTAGTGCACATGCCAAGAGTATGAATATCCCTGTTTTCCAAGCTGCGAGTTGCCATTAAACTTGATTTTTACCAAAAAAAAAAATTTCACATCGTGATAAAAGAAGCAGAGGTATCAATGGGACATTCGAATGTCAAAGAAGCAGAGGTACCAATGGGGTATCCAATTGTCGAAAGTCCGAAAGGGCAGAGACAAAACCAGTAAACACCAACAAGAACGGGACAAAAACAGAGAACACGGAAACACAAAATACTGGATATCAATCAACAATGCGAACTCCAATCGAAACAAGAGTGAACTCAGGTGCTCCGGAAGAGTGAGCAGTTCCTGCTTGCTATAGCACACTCGTTGCCAACAGTCCGTTCAGCGTGTCAAATCCGGTAAAGGAAGACAAAACAAAACCCTATGACAAACCAAAATCTGCACTCATCTGAGAGATCGAAATCCCATATTTGTCTACAAGTGCATGAAGTCTTCCGTAAAATTTCTTGAGTGAAGACAGCAACCGAGGAGCAACATAACCCTGTGTAAGTAATTTTTGCGTCAGACGTGTCGCTCTGCTAATGAAATCGAAAAGTTCTGAATGCTCTGGAGTAACGAATTAATTGAGATACGTAAACTCCATAAGCTGGAGCGGACGGAATGTTGCTACACAAGAAGGGAAAGTTGACGATTCTAAAGTTGAAGTCATCACGTTTGTCATAGAGCCTTGTTGAATGTCTTCCTTGAGAGTCATTTTCGAGAAGTAGATCTTATTATGAAGCAGACTTCAGAAAATCCGTTGTGTCCTTTATCTCACGCTCCTGGGGATATATGAGACGGAGAAAGTCCAAAAGGGCAGAATCAAAACCAGTAAACACAAACAAGGACAGGGCGTGTAAGCATGAAATATTGAACAAACATTCCTCAATATATAATGGATCAGAATTCATAGTTGACAATCTGGATTTCGGCCATTTTCAATATGACTGCCGAGAAATTAAAACGGCGTCAATTCTTTTTTTAATTTTTTGTGAAAAAACTACTCTTTCTGTTTAAATTTCTTGTTTTATTGGACATTTGACAACTATATTAGGAAACAAATTAAATGTAAGGTTTATCAATGTATTTGTTAGTGTGCATGTATAAATATAAATGTATAAAAGTATAAATATCCCTTTTCCAGGCTGTGAGTTGCTTTTAATACTAAAATATGTGGAATTTATTTGAAACACTAAAAATCTCCTATTACATCCTACATAAAGCTTCCTTGTCATAATGCTACTATCAGAGACAATATAATGATGTGCAATGCTAATGTACAAAGAATGATGTTCTTTTTACATTATAAGGTTTATATGGTGGTAGTGACTGACTACTATGCATGGCACCTGTTCACACCAAAACCATTTAAACTTGCAATACAATAACAGCTTTTAATTCTAAACTCTTAAACAATTGGGGTATTCTGTAAATACATTGATTTACAAAAATGTCAATAGTTGTGTTGTGTTCAGAATATATGCCATGCAAAACACACAAAAATACGAAAGTGAACTCAGAAAAATAAGATATACCAGTTGTCCCACTAAAGTTTAGTGTTACTATAAAACAAACTCAATATGTTAATTGATGAATGTATCTTGTGTTCATGAAATTGTGTTCATACCAACATATTGTTTAAAGAACTAAGGATTGTTCTGGTGCGGCTTGGCAAATGGGAAGCTGAGAATTTTGTATCTATATTATTGAAATACAAATGACAACAAAGTTCCAGACAATAAATTTTGCTACGCCTGACGCGCGTTTCGTCTATTCAAGACTCATCAGAGGCGCTCTACCAAAAATATTGAAAATGCCAAACACTGTATGAATATGAAGAGCATAGAACAGTATAACCAACAAAAAAAACAAACTGGGGAACCAAATTATTACTAAGATATTCAACCTATGTCTGGGGTAGGAAGAACCTTAGGGTTTAGACAATTTTGAAATTTAGACGGATAATTTAAAGCTTTGATGTATTCTCCAACTCAAAAGTGTTGGTGCCGGAGCGGGCTAACCTCGGGGAATTTAAACTCCACCAGCAGTGCTAACCTTCACGTGTGTTCGAAATACAAATGACAACAAGTTGATAATGACTCTTTAAAAAAACCTACAGCAGACATGTATGACTAGTAATGTACTAGCTACTCTGAGTAAAATGTATGACTTGTAATGTACTAGTTAATCTGAGTAAAATATAAAACTTGTATTGTACTAGTTACTCTGAGTAAAATATATGACTTGTATTGTACTAATTACTTTGAGTAAATGAAGATATTGAAGTAGTGAGCTTACAGGTGACATTTTTCTTATAATACGATGTATCAGTCCTACATTAAATCTCTCAAAACCCAAAAGGTCTGTCTTTAGACTTATTGTAACTAAAATCACTTTTACGTCGGTAATGTCACAATTACCTTTTACAATATTTTGCATTTTTCACACTAATAAAACATAGATGAAAATTAATATTTATACATTGGCTTACGATTTAATATCTATATCATGCGCATGATAAAAACTTGAAGGGGTTGCACTTAGTCATGCTTGGGATACCCCACCAGACAGTTTGGAAAACAGAAAATGGATGCCTGACTGACCTACAGGAAAGAGGAGGCACGTTGCAACTCACCATACTAAAGCTCTCTACCAAATTTGGAACCAATGCTTTAGTAGAAACCACGAAATCTAACGAAAAATTGTCATTTTTTTCCCTTAAAAGTCTAAGACAGCTCGGAAAACAGGAAGAAGATGTGATACTGACCTGAAAAGGTGTGAAACGATTCAACTCATCATGCTAAAACTGTGTACAATATATAACATCAATCCCTTCGGAAAAAGCCCCCAAAATATGTTTTGAGAGTTTGTAATGAACAGCCAGATGGACGGACAGACGGACAAGGTGTATGCAATATAGCCCACTCTCTTACGAGTGGTGATAAAGTACTTAACATTCATTTTTGAGTCTTATTCAAGCTCCTGTAGCACTAATGAAAAGTTCATATTTCATATAATATGGCATATTGTACAAAAGGAATATAAATACCATAATTGAAAATTCAACGACGGCCATCTTGAAAATGGTTGTTATTGATATCTATAACTGTCTTATTTTAGCAAAATTAATACGACTGCTGAAAAAATATTACTTTACAACTTCTTTTCACTTTTTTTGTCATTTGAAAACTGTAAACATAAAACTTATAAGCAATTTGTAACTCAAAATGAAATATTATTTTGCATTATTATACCGCAATTATGATAAAATTTAGCGCATGCGCAGCTGTTAGTATTCAAAACTACTTAATATATATATCTGTTAACCTTATATAATCTTTAAAACATTATTAAATAATTTAAATAGAAAAAGTACAGTTATAGCCATGAATTGTATACAAAAAATAATAAGAAATGACGCCATTTTGAATTTCATGGCGGCCATCTTGAAAACGGCCGAAATTGAAATGGCCAACGATCTTATCTTAATGTTAAGTACTTAAGGCAACATCATACCAAATTTCATGCTTTTATCACGAAGTGAAATATTTTACCCTATATCCGCTCCATTATGAGCGGTTCAAGATCTACAGGAGTTGTGTTCGCATAAGTGTGACGGACAGACACATGGACGGACGGTGAAGCCCATAACTAAGTCCTTCTGTATCTTTATAGTGGGGGACAAAATACGTACCATGATCTGTCCATTTATTTAACAATAAAATCAAATCGTTTTCATCATCTTTAGGTAGCTTGAGATCTTTTACTAAATCTTCAATAAGACTTATTACATGCTGATATTTTTTATCATCCCAGTCTTTAAAGTTACAATGCGCCCATGGATTGCGCAGCTCATCTTTAATCTGAAAATTGAATATTGAAAAAAAAAGTTTAGGCATGCTCTTATGTAGCATCGAAGGGAAAAATATAACACTTATGTATGTAAGATAATGACTTAGTCTGAAGTGTTTTTTTTTCCAATGCCATAAAATATCGTAAACCAAAACAAATAACTCAAACCATAAGATTGAACTTATCAAGATCACAATAGTGTAGTGTTTTGTGTTACATGTACCTGGTGATAATATCACATTGGAAGAGCGATGTTTGGCCTCATAAAACCTGGTTCAATTCACCATTTCTTTTCTTTTGAAATACATGTACCAAGTCAGAACCATTGTGGTCTTTATTTTCTCTGCCGCGTCTTTGCCTTGTTTTTTTTTCTTTTCTTCGTGGATCTATAAAATCACCCTTGTTGGGTACATGTGGTTATTTTGTTACCTTTATTTAATTATTTACATATTCTATAAATGAATATGGAAGAAAATGAGGCACAAGCTAATGTACGTGCCACAGCCAAGTTAAAACGTTGCTTTACCATATAGACTTGACTGACACTAAATTAAGGTGGCTCGATGCTTTTATACTGATCATCTTTTTGCACATAATGGAATTTTGTATAAAATTGATAAACTAACTGAACTTGGCAGACAAAAACTTTAAGCTATAATATATTTTATCAAATTGGAAGCACTTTGGCTAAAAAAAATTACATTTTTAATCATTTTTAGAACTTCCCGTACTAAATCAAAGGGAGATAATTTATATAGAATGAATAGGAACTTTTTCATTTTTTATGAATATCTTGAAAAAATGAACGGTGACCCTACATTTTTTTCAGACAATTTCAAAAAAGCTTTTTAAAAGGGACTTTCCTTCAGAATTTGCGCTGATTCTATAGTAGGCAATCTTATTTAGGTGCCTCTATAGCTTTTTTCCCTATATATCCTATATAAAAATATTGAAACTTTGATATTTTTTGAAATCTGATAGTGCTCTAAAATGAACGGTGACCCCCTCTTTTTATTTGATATATTTGATCTATACATTGAGGTCTACCAATGCGCCAAATATGAACAAAATCTATAGTAGAATTCTAATAGCCCCGAGACACCTTAATCGATGACGGAATTCACTCTCGCTTCGAGGTAAGAAGTTGTTGTAGGTTTTACGTTTTACATGTATATGGTGTTCATTTATGCTGTCTTTTGTGTGTCAACTGAGTTTAAGTTTTGGGCTTATGACATTCAAAGGCACAACTTGGTTTTTCAAATTAATAAAAGTGTTTTGGAATTTAATATCAAACACAAACTATGTATTACATTATTTTAAGGTCAGAACCCCCAAAGGAATATGCATGATAAAATATCAAATTACTTTTTTGGCTGTGTCTCTCACTTTCTGTTGGAAATGATTAATATTGACAATCATTCCAAGCAGAGCTGAAGAATCACAGCTGTCATCAAATGCTGTATAATGAGCCATGTGGGTCTGTAGAAACAACTTAGATAGGTCCACAGGTCTAAGGACCCTGTAGTCATAATTTGGATTGTTTTGTTTGGTACGGTTGTTATACTGGTTACCATGGCGATCTTTGTTGTTGTTGATTGGTTCGTAGTTAAGTCTTGTTGTTGGTGGATAGGACATCAGCTGGTTTGGATACTGCTGAGTGTCAATAGAATTTGATGTCTTTAAAGTTTGCCAAAGCTGGCCAAGTTTTGGTTCTACGTACTTCCGGAGAATTGGCGAAATAATGGTGTGTAGATATATTCCAACAAACAACCATCGTTTCTGGTTCTCTTTTAAATCACATATATTTTCTATAAGTTCAAATGTACATGAATCAAATACTAATTCATAGCAGTTGGTAAAGACGGAAATGAAACATTTTGGACAATAACAGTAAAAATTGTCAAAGGTAAACAAAGATGAAAATGAACCGTATTCGTTCAATAGTTAGTACATATGCGACTGAATTGAAAGAAGGAAAGAGGCACCAATAAGGCATTTGATTGTCAACAGTCCGAAAGGCCAAATGATAACCGGTAAACACGAACAAGAACAGCACTATGAAGCAAAAAACACAAAATCAACCAGTCGGAAATCAACAACGCAAACTCAAATTGTTACAAAAGTAAACTCATATGCTCCGGTAGAGTAAGCACACCCGTTCCGCTGCTAATGCAGTGTGTTTAATCCGCTAAAGGAAGACAAAACAAAACTATATGACAAGCAAGCATCTGCACTCATCTGAGAGATAGAAATCCTATATTTGTTTACGAATGCATGGTGTATACCTTAGAATTTCTTGAGTGAAGACAGCAACCGATGAACAACATAACCCGATGTTCTCAATTTCTGTGTCAAACGTGACGCTGTGCCAAGGAAAGCGATGTATTCCCGCAAGCTCTAGAGTAACGAATCAATAGTGATACGAAAACTCAATGGCCCTAAACTGGAGCGGACGGAATGTTGCTTAACAAGAAGGGAATACAACGATTGAAAAGTTGAAGTCATCACATTTCTCTTAAAGCTTTGTAAGGGGTTTTCCGTTAGAGTCTATTTCGAGATGTAGATCTAAAGATGAAGCGTACTTCCTTGAAACCGTTGTTTCCTTTATCTCAAATTCCTGAGGATATATGCGATGGAGAAAGTCACAAAATCGAGAATTTTTAAGTGAAAGAACATCATAAATATAACGGAACGTGAAAGAACGTTAAAAGAAAAAGCTTGTCTACGATGTTTTTTGTCTAGAAGAGATTGAAAGAGATCTGCTTCATATGAATGAAGAACATCATTACTTTATAACCCTTATTTTCACTTCGATGTAGAAAGTTTAAAGGAAAATTATCAAACAAGGAGAATCAGATCTTAATGGTGAAAACAGCAATAACGCACAAGCATAAAAACATGTATTTAAACAGCGTTTGGGTCAAAATACAATGTCAGAAACGGACTTAAACCGATTAATTTGGTTATGCTGTATATCGGTATTTTAAGGAGTAACCTTTCAACAGCTGAATTTATATCAAAGCATTGGAAGATCAAAAACCAAACATATTGGACGAAAAGTACTTAAAACTAACCACACAATCGAACAGTGAAACCAAATCCAGCACCGAGTATATCAACCATGTGCATTACAAGGAAAGAAACCTGGTGTTTTAAACAATTTTGAATTTAACTATCGGAAATTTCAATGACAAAAAATATTTGAAATGTATTGGAAAATCATGTCTTACAAGCCTGACGACTAGGCTTTTGATTACATTCGGGGACCTCTGGTCCACCAGCAGCGGTTATAGACCCCATAGCTTGAAAATACAATACCAAAATACAAGTACCAAAACGGGTGTAAAACGGTTATTTTGGTTGTGCTGTCTATCGATATTTCAAGGAGTAATTTCTCATCAACAGCATTTGTATCAAAACATTGGAAGGCCAAAAACTAAAAGTATTGAATGAAAAGTATTCAAAGCCTAAAGGTTCGAACAGAAGCCAAACCAGCACCAAGAATATCGACCATGTGCATTACAAGAAAGGAAACCTGGTGTTTTAAAAATTTTTGAATTTAACTATCGGACATTTCAATGAAGAAAAATATTAGACATTTATAAAAAAAAAAGGTATAAAACGATTAATTTAGTTAAGCTGTATATCGATATTTCAAGGAGTATCCCTCATCAATAGCATTTGAATCAAAGCAGGAAAATCAAAAACAAAAATATTGGACGAAAAGTACTCACAATTAACCAAACAATCGAACAGAGAAGCCAAATCCAGCGTCGAGGATATCGATCATGTGCATTACAAGAAAGGAAACCTGGTGTTTTATACAATTTGTAGTTTAACAATCGGAGATTTCAATGACAAAAAATATTAGAAATTTATTGATAAAATCGTGTCAGACAAGTCTGACGGCCAAGCTTGTGATTATCATCGGGGACCTCTGGTCCACCAGCAGCGGTTAACGACCCAGTAGTTTCACAATACAATACCAAACATGGGTATAAAATAAAACATCCCATCTTTTTAAAAAAATCTCAGGGTCTGCACAAAACATTCATGTACAAGAATGATGGACAGTTCCCATTTTCCCACTGATACCATGTTAAAACTTCATAATTCGGTTACTAGATTATCGATACATGTACAACGAGTATTGATTGTGACGGCAGCCGTCACAGATGTTCCCCAAACGAACAAGATGTACCTGAAAGCAGCAAAAATACTGCCTTTTTTCAGTTTTATAGAATGTGCAAATGATGTAAAAATATAGAATATACTAGGAAAAACACGCGAATTCGCGGCAAAATCAATCGTTGCATTGCTTTAAAAAATACATGTAGACCACACAATAAAAGCATTGCATTCGCATGACCATACATGGTTGTGCTAATCTCAAATTAAAGGTTCTACGGATGACTGATCCTTTGTTATCGATGGACGTAGGGCCCTTCTTCCAACACGGGGAGGTACTGGTCGGAATTCTGGAAGATTGGAGGTTCTACTGTATTATTTTAACTTTAAATAAGTTTTAGTTTATAACCTCTTATTGTTTTTTTTATCCCACCTTAGATTTTTTTCAAACTAAAGTCCAGTGGCAGGATAAATTGCATTCAATCGCTACGCACTTTTATCGTTGACCCTAGTTTTACACATTTTAAAATTTCAATATGGTTTTTATTTTTATATCAAGTTTCAATTTTTGACGATAAAACATTTTTTGCATACATTTGTATAGTAAACATACCAATATAAGCTATTATATGAAGTCTTTGAATATAAAGCATAATTAATGGAAAAGTTTTGTGGTTTTTTTTTTGGTAGTTATCTGAAAACAGGGGAAATTTTTTTTATATTTTTTTACTCATCAAGCTCTATAATCCTACCGAGTTTCAAGGTCCTGACCACCTAGGTTACCGAGATATAGCAATGTCCTATATAATGAACTTTTGCTATTTATTAAAAAAAAGCGGCCATTTAAAAAATTTCGAAGTCCTTATGGGCACCTCTGATGTGGAGCATTACTCACAACATCAAAATCTACCAGAATATTAATTTTTATCAAAATCCAAGCACTTTTAAATTTTGGCGGCCATCTTGGATTTTGAAATTTCACATTTTCGCATTTTGCGGAAAAACCGTAAATATCGCTTCAAAATTTGTTTTGATATTTTTGTAGTACTCATCAAGCTCTATAATCCTACTGAGTTTTAAGGTCCTGACCACCTAGGTTACCGAGATATAGCAATGTCCTATATAATGAACTTTCGCTGTTTACTCGGAAACGGTGGCCATTTTGAAAATTCCGAAAACGTTGTGCACACCTCTAATATGTGCCCTATCGCTGTTGAAAGTTTCCTAAAGCTCAGTCTTACCATCTCTTCGGCTATAACCGGACAAGCATTTTTTAGAGTGCGGAAGAAGAAGAAGAATAATAAGAATAATAAGAAACGGAGTAAAAACAATATGTTCCCACACTTCGTTTGGGGAACATAATTACAATCAGATTTTATAACCAGTAGGGGTGTCAACCGTGTAACCCATAATTGAAAATAAGCAAAGAGGCACAAATGGGTTATTCGAGTGTCAAAAGTCCAAAAGGGCAACGACAAATTCGATAAACATGAACAATAACAGCAAGAGGAAACACAAAACACAAAATCAACCGAATAGAAATCAACAACGCAAACTCAAGTTATAAATTATGTCTTACAGATATTGATTATTTGGTCTGTAAGTTACTTGCAGTAACATGTTAATTGGACATTTTAGATCATTGAGTAGATTTTGTCCCACGACAATCCTGCATGCACTTTAATATGAGTTATATATGGAACCAATCACTTTAGACAAATTATACAAAATCAATACAAATAATAATCAAATATGGAATAAGTAAAGGCTTGCTAAGAATAAAATATTAAACACTGATGTGAAAAATAATCAGTTAATATATTTTTCCCTTTTAAAACTTATGATATTTTTTTACAACTGCAAAGTAAACATGATATTTTGTTTATTCAGTTCACCTAAGCCTACATAAGTGGTATATTGTGTCATAATGACAGCTAGAGATGCAGCAATTGTTTATCTATAACAAGCTAAGATGGAAGTGGATATAGATTCTAGAGGTGTAAAATAACTAGTTCAGACTCACTTTACTTTGTATGTTAACCCTGGTTTAGGGGGGTCACTGTCAAATTAGAAATGAATGTGGGTGTGTGACAGTGCTTGTGCCTTAAAGTAGATGTATAACAGTACCTGTCATGAAAATCTCACATAAGGTTCCTCGGCATGTGGGATGGAACGGTTAACCGGAAGTGGCATATTAAAGAGAACGAGAACTAATTTTATCATTCGAACCAAAATACAAGGCTATAAATTACTACTCACTATTTTTCTAAAAATCATAAAAATAAATGTTTCATGGGCTAAAAATTTTCCAAAGTCTTTAAGCTTTTAGAAAATACCAAATATTGACTTGGCCCTGAATTAAACTAGGTAATGCCTTCGCTGGTGCTACATACAAACGGACTTCATTTGACAAAGATGAGATCATTGCTAACCATTACTTCTTCATGTCATCTTTAAATCTTCATTTTAAGAAGGAGCAGGAAGAGTTACCATATTTGTACTGGATACCTAAACTACATAAAGATCCATACAAAGAAAGGTATATAGTTCATTCTTTGAAAACGTTCGATTATTTAACTTTATACACCACCTTATAACACGAGAAATTATTGCCGACTGAAAGAACTAACTAACAAGAGGCTCCCAGGAGCCTGAATTGCTCACCTGGTCTTGATGTTGACCCTATACTTTTGTAGAGCTAAATGAGCTGAACATTTAAGCAAGCAACAGCTTTTCTCTACCTGCAATAGTTTTCATTCTATAGGCCAAAAACACCATTTTTAACCTATAAGGGCCCATAACCCCTATAAGGAGTCATCTGACAACTTTGACCCTATGGAGACTTTTGTAGAGCTAAATGAGCTGAACATTTAAGCAAGCAACAGCTAATCTCTATGTGCAACAGTTTTCATTCTGTAGGCCAAAAACATGAAAAAACGCTATTTTTCAGGGGCCATAACCCCTATAAGGGGATGTCTGACAACTTCGACCCTATGGAGACTTTCGTAGAGCTAAATGAGCTGAACATTTAAGCAAGCAACAGCTAATCTTCTATCTGCAATAGTTTTCAATCTGTAGGCCAAAAACATGAAAAATCTTTATTTTTCAGGGGCCGTAACCCCTATAAGGGGTCATCTGACAACTTCGACCCTATGGAGAATTTTGTAGAGCTAAATATCTGAACATTTAAGCAAGCAACAGCTAATCTCTATGTGCAACAGTTTTCATTCTGTAGGCCAAAAACATGAAAAATCGCTATTTTTCAGGGGCCATAACCCCTATAAGGGGTTATCTGACAACTTCGACCCTATGGAGACTTTCGTAGAGCTAAATGAGCTGAACATTTAAGCAAGCAACAGCTAATCTTCTATCTGCAATAGTTTTCATTCTGTAGGCCAAAAACATGAAAAATCTTTATTTTTCAGGGGCCGTAACCCCTATAAGGGGTCATCTGACAACTTCGACCCTATGGAGAATTTTGTAGAGCTAAATGAGCTGAACATTTAAGCAAGCAACAGCTAATCTCTATCTGCAATAGTTTTCATTTTGTAGGACAAAAACATGAAAAACCGCTATTTTTCAAGGGCCGTAATCCATATAAGGGGTCATCTGACAACTTCGACCCTATGGAGAATTTTGTAAAGCTAAATGAGCTGAACATTTAAGCAAGCAACAGCTAATCTCTATCTGCAATAGTTTTCATTCTGTAGGCCAAAAACATGAAAAATCGCTATTTTTCAGGGGCCGTAACCCCTATAAGAGGTTTTCTGACAACTTCAACCCTATGGAGACTTTTGTAGAGCTAAATGAGCTAAACATTTAAGCAAGCAACAGCTAATCTCTATCTGCAATAGTTTTCATTCTGTAGGCCAAAAACATGAAAAATGGCTATTTTTCACCTTTAAGGGGCCGTAACCCCTATAAGGGGTCATCTGACAACTTCGACCCTATGGAGACTTTTGTAGAGTTAAATGAGCTGAACATTTAAGCAAGCAACAGCTAATCTCTATCTGCAATAGTTTTCATTCTGTAGGCCAAAAACATGAAAAAATGCTATTTTTCACCTTCAAGGGGCCGTAACCCCTATAAGGGGTCATCTGACAACTTTGACCAAATGGAGACTTTTGTAGAGCTTTTGATTCTGAATCAGTAGCGTGGCCTCAGATTTCCTCTATCTCTTATACTTTTTGATTTATAAGCCAAAAACAGTAGTCTGACCCCCCTAGTCTATTTTTAGTAACGGCGGCCATGTTTTTAACGGATCAAAAATCAAAACACAAGTTTGGTGCAGGACACCCTAAGGAGCATTCATAACAAGTTTCATTAAATTCTGTTTGGTAGTTTCAGAGGAGAAGATTTTTGAAAAATTGTTAACAGACGACGACGACGACGACGACGACAGACGACGACGACGGACGCCAAGTGATGGTAATAGCTCACATGGACCTTCGGTCCAGGTGAGCTAAAAAGGCATTCTCTAATTCTAGGAATTTTGTTGTTTTGGCCCATAATTCTACATATTTTTCTCAAACATCTTATCAAGATAAGACATGGCACACCATTGAACAAGTTTGCAGTATGCTTGATTTCCTTATTGCCAACATATTTGTCACATTTGAAGGAGAGATTTTTTAACAAGTTGGTATTCAAATTCAATTCAAATTACGAGACTGAATTTCTTCAGCAACTCGTTAATAACAAGAAGATAAAAGACGCTAGATCCTTTAATTTCACTTTCAGATATTTTGATGATGTCTTCTCTGTCAACAACGCTTCGTTTGCTAGATGGATCCTTCAATTTATCCTCCAGAGAGAGATTAAAGAAAACACCGAATCTACTTGCTTCACGTCTTTCTTGGATTTACATCTCGAATTGGACTTAGGTGGTCATCTCAGTACAAAAATATACGACAAAAGAGACGATTGTAATTTTCAATTAATTAATTTTCATAATCTGGAAAGTAACGTACCCACCTCACCAGCATATGGGGTGTATATTTCTCAACTTATTCCATATGTTCGCCTTGCATTGTCTTTTGTTCTTGGATATATGAGATTGATCATCCCAGTTCGGAAAATAATGTTATTTTTGATAAATTTATAAAAAGCCGTACTAAAATTTTCGTTTTTTTCCATCATGTGCCACCTCACCTATGCGTTTTGTCTGATTTTTATGTGAAGCGACCTTGTACTTAAAAGTTAGCAAATAGGCACCAATAGGGCATACAAGTGTCAAAAGTTCGAAAGGGCAGCGAAAAACCAGTAATCATGAACGACAAAACTGGATTTTGCGAATAGCTAAACTTCGCTTGATATGCAAAAGAAGTAATGAAAACAGGACTGCAAACTTTGAAGATTATTGATTTTGCACTTACACGGACTCAACCGTCTTTTCGATTGACAGGTAAATAATAATTCACTAAATTGATTGACATAATTTTAAATGCTTTTGATTGAAAACTGTCAGATTAATAAAATTTGTGCCAAAAGAATACACTAACAAATTCATCTAAATAATCTGTAAGAATTATCTGCAACAAACATTTGGATTATCAAAAAATTAGCTGAAAGTTTCATTGTGCAACATACCTATTCGCTTCCAGATTATTCAATGTGCATCATGCATGTGTCGTGTGCATCATACGTTTTACAAACCAAAAATAAAAATCTACGCCGAGCGCAGCATGATACGACCGCAACATGTTGAACCCTGTACGTTTGCAGCCCAGTATGGATTGTTGAATGCTTTGGACACATGCAGCCCATGGTGGACTCTCAAATCTTTTTGACACATGCATTCTTGGTAAACTAAATGCATATTTGTATTTTTATTATATATTTATACCAACCTTCAAGATAAACGCATCAGGCATTTTTAGCCCCTTTCATCCCTAATTTCCCCAAAATGGTAGGAGATATCGCAAATCTGATTGGAAATCCTCGCAGGAATTTTTACAAGAATTCCAATAAAAACAAGATTTTGAAAATCGGACCACACATAAAAAAAGTTGATTTTTTGGATGTGGCCCCTTTTGGCCTTGTTGCAATGTAACGGTTTAAAATATTTCAAAATTGTCAATACATTTTCATGACAGAATTTATTGAGGAAATAAACAAATCAAATGAAAAATTAATATTCTACAGCAGTTTTGTTTTAACATCGATGTTACCCTTCTATAGTGGTAAGAAACATCATTTTAAAACAATGTAATAATTGGCTTGCCCACATCAACTAAAACTGATGATAAAAACCATCTGCCGAAACAAACTCTTATAATTGGCGTTTTTCGCCACTTTGACCCTTTGATTCTCGAAAACGGTAGGGGATATTGCAAATCTGATTGAACAAGCATTCTGAGAGTATTGCAAAACAATACATAGTCCCCTACCGGCCTCATATTTCAGTCACTGGTAACAATTTGTCAAACAAATGAATACCTAAACTTGATCAGTTTATTATCTACAAGGAACAATAACAAATAAACAAGAGGCTCCCAGGAGCCTGAATCGCTCACCTGGTCTTGATGTCAACCCTATGAAGAACTTTGTAGAGCTAAATAAGCTGAACATTTAAGCAAGCAACAGCTTTTCTCTTTCAGCAAAAGTTTTCATTCTGTAGGCCAAAAACGTGCAAAATGAAGGGCCGTCTGAACACTTTGCCTCTATAGCGACTTTTGTTAAGAGCTTAATGAACTGAACATTTAAGCAAGCAACGGCTTCTCTTTATCTGCTACAGTTTTCATTATATAAGTCAAAAACATGAAAACATGTTAATTTAGGGGCTGTAATCCCTATAAGGGGTCATCTGACAACTTCAACTGTATGAATGCTTAAAAAACATACTCTGTTAAATGAGCTGAACATTTAAGCAAGCAACAGCTTTTCTCTATCTGCAATAGTTTTCATTTTATAAGTCAAAAACACTATTTTTCGCCTTTAAGAGGCTGTAACTTCTATAAGGGGTCATCTGTCAACTTGAACCTATGAAGACTTTTGTAGAGCTTAATGAGCTGAACATTTAAGCAAGCAACAGCTTTTCCCTATCTGCAATAGTTTTCATTTTATAAGACAAAAACACTATTTTTCGCCTTTAAGGGGCTGTAACCCCTATAAGGAGTCATCTGACAACTTATACCCCTTGATGACTTTTGTAGAGCTTAATGAGCTGAACATTTAAGCAAGCAACAGTTTTTCTCTATCTGCAATAGTTTTCATTCTGTAGGCCAAAAACACTATTTTTCGCCTTTAAGGGGCTGTAACCCCTATTAGGGGTCATCTGACAACTTCGACCCTATGAAATTTTTTGTAGAGCTTAATGAGCTGAACATTTAAGCAAGCAACAGCTTTTCAATATCTGCAATAGTTTTCATTCTATAGGCCAAAAACACAATATTTTGCCTTTATGGGGCTATAACCCCTATAAGGGGTCATCTGACAACTCCGACCCTAGACAATTTTTGTAGAGCTTAAAGAGCTGAACATTTAAGCAAGCAACAGCTTTTCACTATCTGCAATAGTTTTCATTCTAAAGGCCAAAAACACTATTTTTCGCCTTTATTAAAGGGGCTGTAACCCCTATAAGGGGTCATCTGACAACTTCGACCCTATGGAGACTTTTTTAGAGCTAATTGACCTGAACATTTAAGCAAGCAACAGCTTTTCTCTATCTGCAATTGTTTTCATTCTATAAACCAAAAACATTAAAAAACGCTATTTTTCACCTTTAAGGGGCTGTAACCCCTATAAGGAATCATCTGACAACTTCAACCAAATGGAGACTTTTGTAGAACTTTTGATGCTGAAGCAGTAGGGTGGCATCAGATTTCATCTATCTCTTATACTTTTTGATTTACAAGCCAAAAACAGTAGCCTGACCCCCCTGGTCTATTTTTAGTAACGGTGGCCATGTTTTTTGACGGATCAAAAATCGAAACACAAGTTTGGTGCAGGACACCCTAAGGATCATTCATACAAAGTTTCATTAAATTCTGTTCAGTAGTTTCAGAGGAGAAGATTTTTGAAAAATTGTTAACGGACGACAGACGACGACAGACGACGACGACGACGACGGACGCCAAGTGATGGTAATAGCTCACATGGACCCTTCGGTCCAGGTGAGCTAAAAAGTGTAGAAAATAAAATTGCAATGGATTTTCTAACTTCAAAGTGCCGTAACTCCCATAACAATTTGTGGACCGGCAGGAAACTCAAACTTAATCTGTAACTCATCATGGTAAACTCACATACCAAAAATCAGTTCATTATCTATAAGCGTTTTGAACAAAAGTGCGGAAAACAGATATTTTATTGAATTTTCAAAGTTCAAAGGTCCTAACTCCCATAAAAAATTGTGGACCGGCATGAAACTCAACCTTGATCTGTAACTCATCAAGGAAAACTCATTTACCAAAAACCAGTTCATTAGCTATAGCATTTAGAAAATAAGTGCGGAAAATTGAAATTTTAGTGAATTTTCAAAGTTCAAAGGGCCATAACTCCCATAAAAATTTGTGGACCGGCACGAAACTCAAATTTGATCTGTAACTCATCAAGCTAAACTCACGTACCAAAAATCAGTTCATTATCTATAAGCGTTTAGAAAAAAAAAAGTGCGGAAAACTGAGGCATGACAGACAGACGGACAGACGGACAGAGCGCAAACCTATAGTCCCCTTCGGCTTTCGCCGGTAGGGGACTAAAAACCCAGGCAGGGATTTTTGCAAGGATTCCAATGAAAAAAGATTATGAAAATCGGACCGCAAATAAAAGTCACTTTCTGGGGTGTGGCCCTTTTTTTACCCATCCTAGTAATGTTAATTTGCAAGATAAATCAAAACTGTTGTTACAATTTTTTGACAGATTTTATTGAGAAATAAACTGAAGCAAGAGGCTGTCAGGAGCCGGAATCACTCACCTGGTCTCTTATGCTAAAGCCTCCCAACTAGTGTGCAACATGGTTTACACAAACCTGGTATTTATAAAAAACCTAGTTAGGTTAGAAAACACTCTTAAGATCAAGAATACAAAGTTACAAATCTTTGTAAAAAAGCCCCCAAAACCCTAACAAGTTAAAAATTGATTGAAAACAGTTTAAGGGGATTAACTCTTAAAAGGTTGATCTGACAGTTTTGACCCTGAAACCATTTAAGAAGATCTCAAAAAGCTGAACAATTTTGCAATGCTGACTCTTCCTCTAGCTCTTACGTTTTTTTTAAAATAAAGTTAAAAGACTGTAATAAACTGTTAACACAGATACATGTCTCGCCTGTCGCAACTGGACACAGTATAAAATGAAGTAAAAATCCCCCTTAAACTAGTTAAGTAAAACCAAAATTACCAAACTGGGGAACCAAATTATTACTAAGATAATCAACCTTTGTCTGGGGTAGGAAGAACCTTAGGGTTTAATTTAGACGGATAATTTAAAGCTTTGATGTTTTTCTCCAACTCAAAAGTGTTGGTGCCGGAGCGGGCTAACCTCGGGGAATTATTAACTAATGCTTAAGCAGCTGCATACCAATTATAAATGGTGAACCATAAATGCTTTATATAAAACACTTATGACATAAGTATAAAGTTAAAAAGTGTAAAATCTCAAAGTCAGTAGACCGCCACTGCAGGAGCATACAGATAAAATACTTTTGAATTGATCTGTACTGATGCTAATGCAAGTGCATACCCAATATCAATGATGTACCATAAATGCTTCATGTTAAACAGACGTAAGAAAAAAAGGTTGCCCTCGGCCTAATTGGTGTAAAATTTCAAAGTCAGTAGACCGTGACCGCAGGAGCATACAGATGACATGCTTTTGAAATTGATCTGTACTAATGCTTATGCAAGTGCACACCAAATATCAATGGTGAACCATAACTGCTTCATGTTAAACAGACGTAAGAAACTAGAAGCTCCCAGGAGCCTGAATCACTCACCTGATCTCTTATATGCTAAAGCCTCTTACCTAGTGTGCAACATGGTCTACATGTACTTGGTAAGTAACATTAAAGAAACTATGAAGATCCCCCTGTTCTATTTTCAGTAACAACAGCCATGTTGGATGGTCAGCATGCACAAATTTCACAAACTTGGTAGAAAACATCCTAAAGATCAAGTGTACAAAGTTTGAAAGCAATCCCTTTAGCGGTTTCTGAGAAAAAGATTTTTAAAAATCAGTAAAAAATTGATTGAAAAAACAGTTCAAGGGGGATAACTCTTAAACGGTAGATCGGACAATTTTGACCCTGAAATCATTTTTCTAGATCTCAATGAGCTAAACACAATTTTGCAATGCTAATTTTTCCTCTAGCACTTACAGTATTCAGATAAAGTTCAGAAACTGAAAATGGTCAATTTTGACGATTAAGGGAAAATAACTCCTATAAGGAGTCATCCCAAGCTTTGACTCTATAATGAGTTTTGTAGAGCTTCTGATGCTGAAGAAGAGAGGTTGCTTCCGATTTTCTCTATCTCTTATACTTTTTGAGCTATAGGCTAAAAACTATAGTCGGACCCTCCTGTCCTATTTTTAGTAACAGCAGCCATGTTGGTTGGTCAGCATGCACAATTTTCACAAACTTGGTAGAGGACATCCTAAAGATCAAGTGTACAAAGATTCAAAGCAATCCCATCAGTGGTTTCAGAGAAGAAGATGTTTGAAGAAAAGTTAACGACGGACGCCTAACGATGACAATAGCTCAAATGACCCTTCGGGTCAGGTGAGCTAAAAAGGTTAACCTCGGCCAAATCAGTGTAAAATTTCAAAGTCAGTGAATCGTGACTGCAGGACCATACAGATAAAATGCTTTTGAAATTGATCTGTACTAATACTAATGCAAGTGCATACCCAATATCAATGGTGAACCATTACTGCTTCATGTTAAACAGACGTAAGAAAAAAGGTTAACCTCGGCCAAATCAGTGTAAAGTTTCAAAGTCAGTAGACCGTGACTGCAGAAGCATACAGATGAAATGCTTTTGAAATTAATCTGTACTAATGCTAATGCAAGCGCATACCCACTATCAATGGTGAACCATAACTGCTTCATGTTAAACAGACTTAAGAAAAAAGGTTAACCTCAGCAAAATCGGTGTAAAATTTCAAAATACAATTGACAACAAAGTTCCAGACAATAGTTCCAGTCAGTAGACCGTGACTGCAGGAGCATACATGTGAAATCCTTTTAAAACTGATCTGTACTGATGATGAGGCAGCTGCATACCGAATATCAATATTGTAACATAAAGTTCTAGTTCACACAAAGCAGACTTAAGCAAAAACTTAAACCAATTGTTGACGCCGCCGCCGCCGCCGCCGCCACCGCCACCGCCACCGTCGCCGGAATCGCCATACCTGTCTCGCCTTTTGCGACATTCGTCGCAGGCGAGACAAAAATTGTCAATTTTTACGAATAAGGGGAAATAATCCAATTAAGAGTCGCCCCACAACTTCGACTCAATGGAGAGTTTCGTAGAACTTTTGATGCTGAAGAAGAAAGGATGCTTGAAATTTTCTCTATAGCTTATACTTTTTGAGCAATAAGCTAAAAACTATGGTCTGACCCCCCCTGTTCTAGTTTTAGCACCTGCGGCCATCTTGGTTGGTCAACGTGCACAAATTTCACAAACTTGGTAGAAGGCATCCTAAAATTCAAGTGTACAAAGTTTAAAAGCAATCCCTTCAGTGGTTTCAGAGAAGAAGATTTTTAAAAATCAGTTGAAATTGATAGAGACAAAAGGCTCCCAGGAGCCTGAATCGCTCACCTGAACTACACTTATACATATATGTTGTAGATATTATTGTGCTTAAATTGATATAAATTGCTGAAATATATTTGTAAGTTTTCAAGATATTGGGCTAAACAAGTGCAAAATTTGGCAAAAATTACGAAAAAAGGCAATAACTCCCACATTAGCAGTCAGGTCTTTCCGAAATTTCAGGACCGGTAGATCTAAATATGGTGATCACTTTTGATTCTTGCACAATTTTGATATCTAAAACCAGTTTTGAGTACTTAGCAAAAAATGAAATTTATCCAATTGAGTTGTACATGTAGCATATAAGCTATTAAACAAGTGTGCCAAATTAAGATGCAGTCAGACAAGTTAATATTTGAAATTCAGGGGAAAAGTAATGAAAAATGGTAAATTCTGACGTTTTAAGGGCAATAATTCCTAAAAGGAATGGTTTAACAGCTTTGACTTAATTTCCTGAAATGAAGATCTTGACGTGCTTAATTATATGCAACTTGAATTTTTGAAATATCTTCTATAGTTTTCAAGATAAAAGGCTAAATAAGTGCAAAATTTAGAGAAAAAAAATCCAAAAAAGGGCAATAACTCCTACATTGATTGCTGGATCTTTTTGTAAACCTTTAAGCAGGTAGATCTTGAGGTGCTGATCACTTTTACCCTATGCCAGAATTTTGATATCTGTTGCCGTTTTTGAGTTATTTGCAAAATAACTGTAATTTGACCCCTATGTTCTATTTTTAGCCATGGCGGCCATGTTTTTTTACGAATCAAAAATCCGAACGATAGTTTTGTACACATAATGCCACTAAACAACTATAACAAGTTTGGTTGCAATTGGACTTATGGTGTCGGACAAGTTAACGTTTCAAAAATTGTTTACAGACGACGACAGACGACGACGACGACGGACGCCAAGTGATGGTTAAAGCTCACATGGTCCTGGTCCAGGTGAGCTAAAAAACAGTTAAAGAGGTCATGATGGTCGGCGTTCACAAATTTCACAAACTTGGTAGAGGACATCCTAAAGATCAAGTGTACAAAGTTTGAAAGTTATCCATTCAGTGGTTTCAGAGAAGAAGATCTTTGAAGAAAAGTTAACGGACGATGGACGACGGACGCTTAACAATGACAATAGCTCACCTGACCCGAAGGAAACAGAATGATCAAAATCGGATGAAAAAAACTTTATTCAGCACTTTTGATAAAACACCCATTTAGCCCCTTTTGCCCCCTTTTTAGCTCGGGTCATGTGAGCTATTGCCATCACATGGCGTCCGTCGTCCATCCGTCCGTTGTCCGTCCGTCCGTCCGACCGTCCCGTCCGACCGTCCGTCGTCCGTCCGTCGTCCGTCCGTCCGTCCGTCGTCTGTCCGTCCGTTCGTCGTCCGTCCGTCCATCCGTCGTCCAAATTTTCAAAAATCGTTTTCTCTAAAACAGCATTGCCAAATGTAACTAAACCTAGTAGGGTTGTTCTATAGTATATCCTTTACAAAACCATCGTTCGGATTTTTGATTGGATGAACAACATGGCTACTGTGGCTAAAAATAGAACATAAAGGTAAATTGCAGTTTTTTGCAAATACATGTAACTCAAAATCGTTAACAGATATCAAAATTCTGGTTGAGGTAGAAGTAATCAGCACCTCAAGATCTACCTGCCCAGAAATGTTCAAGAAGATCCAACAACTGATCTAGGAGATATTGTCCTTTTTCTGGATTTTTTGCAAATTTTGCACTTATTTAGCCATATATCTTGAAAACTATACAATATATTTTAAAAATTGCATATGATATAGCACATCCAGATCTACATTTTATGTAATTAAGTCAAAGCTGTAGAATCATTTCTTTTAGGGGTTACGACCCTTAAAGCGTCTTAATTTACCATTTTTCATTACTTTTACCTGAATTTCAAAGATTAATTTGTCTGACACCATACATCCAACTTCAATTAAACTTGACACAGTTGTTTAGTAGCATTAATGCTACAATTCTATCGTTCGGATTTTTGATTCGTCAAAAAATATGGCCGCCATGGCTAAAAATAGAACATAAATGTGAATTGCAGTTTTTTGCTAATAACTCAAAAATGGTTCGATATCAAAATTCTGATGGGAGACAAAAGTAATTAGCCTCTCAAGATCTACCTGCTTTGAAAGTTTCAAGAAGATCCAACAATTGATGTAGAAGTTATTGCCCTTTTTCTGTATTTTTTCAAAATTTTTCACTTGTTTAGCCATATATCTTTGAAATATATACAAGATATTTCAAAAAATTAAATTGCATTTGATTAAGCACTTCAAGATCTACTTTTTCATGTATTTAGGTCATAGCAGTAGGACCATTTCTTTTAGGAGTTATTGTCCGTAAAACAACAAAATTTACCATTTTTCATGACATTTCCCCTGAATTTTAAAGTTTAACTTGTCTGACACCGTAACACCAACTGTATTTTAACTTGGCAGACTTGTTTAATTGCTTATACACATGTATGCTACAATCTTATCGCTCAGATTTTTTATTCGTCAAAAAACATGGCCGCTAAGGCTAAAAATAGAACATAGGGGTAAAGTTCATTTTTTTGATAATAGCTCAAAAATGGTTTCAGATATCAAAATTGTGCAAGAATCAAAAGTGATCAGCAAATTAAGATCTACCTGTGCTGGAATTTCGGAACAGATCTGACTGCTGATTTGAGGGTTATTGACCTTTTCCATAATTTTTGCCAAATTTTGCACTTATTAAGCCCAATATCTTGAAAACTAACCAAGACATTTCAGAAATTTAAATCGCATATGGTTAAGCACAATAATATCTACAAAATATATGTTTCTGTGTAGTTCAGGTGAGCGATTCAGGCTCCTGGGAGCCTCTTGTTCCTAAAACAGTAGGGGAAACATACCCAAATTACAATACTAACATTTCTTTAGTGATAACAAACATCACATCAAAATTTCATAACAATCAGTCAACATTTACTCAAGTTATTGCACGGAAACCAAAGTGTCCACAGACAACAACAGCAACAACAACAACGACGACGACGACAACAACGACATTTTCATAACATAATACGATCGCAAATAATTTTCGGTCGTATCAAAATAAATAGTTTGTTCTAAGACTTATAAACACATTGATTAATATACTATTTGTTTATCAACTATTCTTCAATATTTAACTTAACTCAAATTTATACCTGCGGGAAAAACTAAACTATGAAGAAGCGTTGCTAAGGATATTGCATTTTAGTTTGCGGAAAACAAATCTCCAAACACACAAAGAAAAATTCAAAATATGAGCCTAGATTGCTACTATTAAAAAAAAACATTTTCAACATTTTTAAATGCTAGCAATCTCTCGATATAAATAACACAGATCTTCGGGTCTTCCATTGTTTTCATTCAAATGTTGCTGATGAGAGGTTACTCCTTGAAATATGCATATACAGCTTAAGCAAATGTCCCATTTTTATACCCATTTTGGTATTTGTATTTTTACACCATTGGGTGTAACCGCTGCTGGTTGACTATAGGTCCCCGATGTTAATTACAAGCCTGGTCGTCAGACTTGTCTGACCCGAATTTACAAATACTTTTCTGTCGATGAAATTCCTGATTGTAAAATTCAAAATTGTTAAAAACACCAGATTTCTTACCTTGTACTGCACATGGTCGATATCCTCGGTGCTGGATTTGGCTTTCCTGTTTGGGATGTTGGAGTTTTGAGCACTTTTCGTTCAATTCTTTTGGTTTTAGATCTTCAATTGTTTTGATTCAAATGCTGCCTATGAGATGTTATTCCTTGAAATAGCCTTATACAGCATAAACAAATTACTCGTTATTAAAATTATTTTTATACCCGTTTTGGTATTTGTATTTTTCCACAACTTATTAGTGTAAAAGATGTTTGTTAATGAGCAATTAAAATTTTGAATGAAAACATACATGAGTGTTAAAGGCATACTGGTAGAGCAAAAACAACTTACTTTTCTCTGATTTGTCTGTTCTTTTCAAACACAGATACACTACACTAATAGCAATCACAAAAATGGTGACGATAAATACACTGCAAATAAATATAAAATGAAACAAAAATGAATTCTTTATAAATAAAAATGAGACTTTGTTTAGTGGTCTAAAATAAAATGTAGCCAAAAATACACAATAATGATATATAATTATTATAACAATAAATTATAATAACAGTAATAAATATATAATAATAGCTATATAGTTTAGACTATATGGATAACATTTATAAGATTCAAGCAATAAAAATGCACCTTTGTTGTTCTATAATAATTATATCCTCTTGAAGGAATATTGTCTCACCGATTTACCCTGTCTAGACGATAATTAAAACGCGAAATTCAGATATATAGCATAAGGCTCTGCCTAAAAATACTCTTTAAATAACCCAAAATGACTAATAGTTATGAAAAATTGGTATTTTTTGACATTATAAACAGCGATCCTTCTTTTCGAACTAATTTGTGAAATTTTGAATTTGTCTTACAGTTTTGAAAAAGAATGATTTATATTCTCAAAATATGAATATATGATCTGAAAATGATTATTAACAATTTTGGCTAATCAGATATATTTTGAAAATATGAATATATATGATCTAAAATTATATATTTGATCAATTTTTACTAAGATGTATGTATGGATTCATATTTACATTTAGTTGAGTCATTTTGAGTCACTTTAAGATAAAAATTTTCTCTGGGAGATAGGTTTTCTCCGTGAAAACCCCAGCGCATGTCTTCTTGGGGCGAGGAGGTTTTTCTCGTGGAAGCCTATGCCGGGGATTTTCACGGGGAAACATGTTTTATCTGCGGAAGCCTCGGCCATGGTATTCTCGTAGCGAATTTACTTTGCCTGTGGAGACCCTGTGGAGACATTGTCCACAGGTATACATGTAAGCTGTCTATGCCCGGTGATTAAAGGAGTAGAGCTACGAAAGCCTCAAATCGTCTCGGTATTTTTACTATTTTTTAAAATATTTCAACTCTTTATTTATCCAAATGAGTTAAGGCATAACTGAACTTTTCATATATGTAAGATTTAACAAAATATCTACATTACAGGTCTAGCCTTGGCATTTCAAACACGCCCTAAATTATACAATTCTTAATTTTTTCGCCTATTTTCACTGTTTTCTCGTCGTATTTTGTCAAAAATAGTATTGGCCACATCCATCAACCATCGCAATTTTTTGATAATCATTTTATAACATAGAAAAACAAATTTCTATCACAAAATAATTTTGGTCGACGGGTGTAGCCTTTTCGTTTTTACCAATTTCACACTAGGTAAACGCTGTCCGCGAGAGAGATGATATTTCGCGTTTTTTCTGTACTGATATTTCATGTTGTCTTGTCTACTGGCATGGATGGCTCAATAAACATGTTATTTCCGTGAGTTTTCACCTTTTTAATACTGCTTGTTGTAAGAATTTAAATCATTGAATATGTATTTTGGACAAATTTGGTTAATCTTTAAAAACATCCGCATAAAACAAAAGAAAAATAACCAATAAAGCATAATTACTAGAAAAAAACAGTGGAAACACAGCTAAAACATATGAAAAATATACGGTTTGAAAGAAAAGTTACTGCAAATGCTTTTTGATAAAATCTTTAGTCAGTATAATTCATAAAATTAGTAATTTAATAGATTATTAACTGAAATTCAGCAATCTTAAAAATATTGACTGTACTGTTATTCTGTGTTCATGAAATCATTCTGTACTGTTACTTCGTGTATTAATCTATCAACACTGTACTGTTATTTCGGGTATTAAAATATTTTAAGAAGTAGAATACAGATCCCTCTTAGAAAATCAAGAGTTATGTTAAATCCAAATTCAAAGTAATAGGTAATTAATCTAAAAGTATCGAAAACTATAACCTTTGCATTAAAATAGTTCACCTGAAAATGTTAGGAAGTCAGCCACACATAAAGCCATACATTGTTTAACTATGTAATAAATAGTAAAACTAACTTAAGATATATTCAACTTGTGACCGAACAACCTTTACAATTCACTCATGCGCTAAGCGCACTCGTGAGTTATTGGAATGTTTGGTCACTCGTTCAATATTACCTCATTTTAGGAATCATTAGTTAGTTACACCATGTAGATATGATATAGCATATATATCATATCTCCACGGTTATACTTTAAATACAGGTTTCACAACTACAAGTGATGAGATACAGATTTCTATTACATCGAGTTAGATATTTGTCAAGTTAGGAAACGAGCATTTGCGAGTTTCCTTTGACAAATATCTAACGAGTGTCACGGATACAAATTCGTATCTCATCACTTGTAGTTGTGAAACCTTTTTTCTCTAACTGTCTAACGTGAAAGTATAGGCCCAAAATTACTTATTTAATTAAAATTCATAGAAAAATAAACCTATATGTATATCGTTTAGCAAACATATGAAAAAAGTAGTCAAATAAAAAAGTACCACCTTTTTATAATCAATTTTTATTAAAAGTTGACATTTCATTATCGTCTATGTATAATAAAACAAACGTTTTAGTGCATTTTGGATATATTTTGTTTGTCCTTTTCTATCAAGCGAGATCAACAGGTGTTCAAATAAAAGTAAGCACGCTTTTCACGAGATGCGTATCTTACTGTGCTGTCTTGCGCAGACAGCCAATCAAATGACTTGAAATGGAATATCACATCGTGCAGAGTGTGATACGCAAAATAGTGTCATCTCACGAGAACCAGATAATATTGCACAACAGTTTAAAAGATAAATAAAAAGTAACGACGCACAGAATGATACAACCGTGTTTAACCCTGTACGGAAACAAAATGTCTACAGACAAAACAACGCCACAACATTATACGACCACTATTTTTAAGGTCGTATAAGAAGTATACAATTTGTCTAACAAGTGTGGCCACTAAAAGTATGTCTCGCCTGCCGGCACCATCGCTAAAATCAACTACCTAAGCTTTCATTTCTTGATATAAACACAAAAAGTGTCAGTATACCTAATAACAGATGCCTAGTTATTATACTATTCAAGCAATCCATTGTCCACACAAGTATTACAAAAAGTTTTCTGTCTGAAAAAAGACCTAAGTTCACAGAGTCACTGGAGCGTAAAAATGGGGTCATGGTCACATGGCATGGTGACAGTTGCTTTGTCCATAACCGCAACTGTCTGTTTACCCAATATCAGATGCCTAGCTATCATAACTTTCCAGCAATTCATGTTCCATAAAAGTCTTTAAAAAAAGTTTTTCGGCCTGAAAAAGACCTAAGTTCACAGAGTCACTGGAGCGTGAAAATGGGGTAAGTGTCACACGGCATGGTGACAGTTGCATGGACCATAACCTAAACTGTCTGTATACTAAATATCAGATGCCTAGCTATTATACTTTTCAAGCAATTCATCGTCCACGAAAGTCTTACAAAAAAGTTTACGGCCTGAAAAAAGACCTAAGTTCACAGAGTCACTGGAGCGTGAAAATGGGGTCAGGGTCAAACGGCATGGGGACAGTTGCATAGACCATACCCTCAACTGTCTGTATACCAAATATCAGATGCCTAGCTATTATACTTTTCAAGCAATTCATCGTCCACAAAAGTCTTACAAAAAAGTTTACGGCCTGAAAAAAGACCTAAGTTCACAGAGTCACTGGAGCGTGAAAATGGGGTCAGGGTCAAACGGCATGGTGACAGATGCGTAGACCATAACCTGAACTGTCTGTATACCAAATATCAGATGCCTAGCTATTATACTTTTCAAGCAATTCATCGTCCACAAAAGTCTTACAAAAAAGTTTACGGCCTGAAAAAAGACCTAAGTTCACAGAATCACTGGAGCGTGAAAATGGGGTCAGGGTCAAACGGCATGGTGACAGTTGCGTAGACCATACCCTCAACTGTCTGTATACCAAATATCAGATGCCTAGCTATTATACTTTTCAAGCAATTCATCGTCCATAAAAGTCTTACAAAAAAGTTTACGCCGCCGCCGTCGCCGGAAAGTAATACCTATGTCTCGCCTTCCGCGACTATTCGTCGCAGGCGAGACAAAAATGATAAAAATGGGTCAAAGACAGAAATGGCCGGATTTCGTTTCAAAGAAAGTATAAAGTATATGAGCCACAGACCTGAAATAAGATTCCACCTTATGGGAGCCCATACTGATGCTTCATACCAAATATCAAGAAGCTGAGATTAGTAGTTGCTGAGAAAACTGTTATGAAAACTTTCTATAATTGGACGTTTATGTAAAAAATTAACCAAGTCAGTAAACAGGAAGTATGTGAGCAACAGACCTGAAATCAAATCCCACCTTATGGGAGCCCATGCTGATGCTGCATACCAAATATCAAGAGGCTGTGATTAGTAGTTGCTGAGAAAACTGTTACAAAAACTTTCTATAATTGGACATTTATGTCAAAAATTAACTAAGTCGGTAAACAGGAAGTAGGTGAGCGACAGACCTGAAATCAGATTCCACCTTATGGGAGCCCATGCTGATGCTGCATACCAAATATCAAGAGGCTGTGATTAGTAGTTGCTGAGAAAACTGTTACAAAAACTTTCTATAATTGGACATTTATGTCAAAAATTAACTAAGTCGGTAAACAGGAAATGGTGACCGACAGACCTCAAATCAAATCCCACCTTATGGGAGCCCATACTGATGCTGCATACCAAATATCAAGAGGCTGTGATTTGTAGTTGCTGAGAAAACTGTTACAAAAATTTTCTATAATTAGACAATTTATGTCTAAAATTAACTAAGTAGGTAAACAGGAAGTAGGTGAGCGACAGACCTGAAATCAAATCCCACCTTATGGGAGCCCATACTGATGCTGCATACCAAATATCAAGAGGCTGTGATATGTAGTTGCTGAGAAAACTGTTACGAAAATTTTCTATAATTGGACATTTATGTCAAAAATTAACTAAGTCGGTAAACAGGAAGTAGGTGAGCGACAGACCTGAAATCGAATCCCACCTTATGGGAGCCCATGCTGGTGCTGCATACTAAATATCAAGAGGCTGTGATTAGTAGTTGCTGAGAAAACTGTTACGAAAGTATTTTCCCCGCCCGCCGTCCGCCCGCCCGCCCGCCCGCCGCCCGCCCAACATTCACCATTTTATAACCCGGATTTTCACTAGTGAAATCCGGCCAAAAATGGAAAGTTCAGATTTGTGAGCACAAATTGAAAAAGTATCCTGTAAATATTCACTTTTGGTTAAAAGCTTAATAGTAATGTGTTATGGAGACCAGTCGGTATTGTGTATTATCTTTTAAATATGTATTTTCACTAAAGGCATATGTGCTAGGGACCTATGTGCTACATATTGAGTTGAACTCTCGCATTTGCATATGCAGATTTCATACGTGCAACATTAAATTCCCCATAGAACAATGGTGAAGTACATGTAGGTTGATCAAGAAATATTCATTCTTAGGGGGACAACAATTTGTAACTTATGAATGAATGGGGTTTGATGCATGAAATTCATTTTGTTTGTTTATGTACGTGAACGTAGTATTATGCATGGAATGGGGTTGAGAAGTAAATACATAGAATAACAAAATATTTTGTCGATTTTCCACGTAGTTTTTTTTTTTTGGGGGGGGGGGGTATAAATAAGATTGCAATGTTGTTTAATTAAAAAAAGTATCTATTTAAAAAACTAACTGTTAGAATAGTTACTTGCTTATCTGGCTGTTATATGATTGTATAGTGTAACAAGGTGCTGCACCAAGTCGTGCTATGGATACTCCAACTCGACCATTCGGAAATCAGGAGGTAGTATATATTACAAGTTCCAATGCCCTGCATGTGTATATGACAGTAAGTCAATCTTGCAATTTGAAGTCTGTTTTTTTTATATACGAATGTAATTTTTAAAAACACAGAATATCAGTACAGTTTAACAGAAATAACAGTACAGTAAGATTTTGACAGCCAAATCGGAACAGGAAATAACAGTACAGAAGGTTCTCTGTCATGTCTGTTACGAACATTTTCTGCGATTTATAATAAGGAAGAAGGGGTGTGAATGCATTTTTGGTAAATAGTAGTCTTGTTTTGAAGTGTTTTGAATCACCGTTCATTTACAATAATAGAAAATAGGTAAATTATCGTATTTTTTTTTAAACCATACATCTGCTAAAAAAAATACAAATATTGTTGATAAAGTACCAAATAATTTCATTAAAACTGAACATGCTGAAAGGAGATTGGAAATGTATATTTTAAAAAGACATTGGGCCAGCATATACAATTCCATGCTTCAAATAGTAAAAAAAAAACACCGATTTTAATCCTGGTGTCCAATGTCAACAACAACCCGAAATATCCGTACACTGAAAACGCGAAATATCTTTGCTCTTGCGGACAGCGTTTACCTAGTGTGAATTTATACATGAAAGTCAATGAAAAATGACAAAAAACGAGATTTGTACAAAATAGACTGATTTTAAGCTCACTGTCCTCCTTGTTGATAAACAATTAAACCAAAGGATATTGCAATTTATAAGATATGAAGGCTGAATTTAGGGCCGAATTGGGGCCTTCGTGGCTCTACTCCTGTGCGCGTTCATTTGTAATTTCTTTTAATTGATACCGTTATGATTAAACATCTACTTACATCCAATCCATTAACACCGTTTCTTCAGTTCTTCATTGGTCCTGAAACAAGTGAGGATAATTACAATCTTCTATAAGACTGAATAGCTCAACTACTTTTCATACAATGGTAACTTTTTTGAGAGCTTGAAATGGAATGAGTTATACATAATAGAGTTTAAGGTAGTACAGTGGTATAACACTGAGCATCTTTTCTGAGCATGTTACCAAATTTAAGCAAAGGCAAAAACATTGCTAGTTAACTGTGTTAAGATTGTTACTATGATAAATTATTTGAGAAAAAATAATTTTGAAACAAAACCTAACTGTTATATTCATTTTATAACATTTCCCGTACTTTTTTCAAGGGAGATAATTTGTATGAAATGTGTAGGGAAAATTCTGTTTTTTCAATTTATTTTCAGAAAATTAACGGTGACCCCATGATTTTATACCTTATTTTCAAAGAACTCAAAAAAATTGATGTTTTGACAAAATATAACAAAAATCTATCCTGTGAAATTTGTAAAAAAATAATTTAAACCATTTGTCCCTATATAATCTATATCAAAATAGCCAAATTTGAACTGTTTTTGATCAATTGTCTACAAAAATTAAGCACGGTGACCTATTCTTTTTATTTTATTTTTCAAACATATGCACATAGATACTTCTTATGGCAAAATTTAAAAAAATTCTATCCTACCGATTTTTTACCATTGTACTACCTTAAATGTGGTTTTTCATAAGTATTTCTGTAATGTTTTGGGCCATGTCAGAGGTTGCAATATAGTGTTTGGGTTCGTTATTTTTTTGGTATAGGGTAGATCACACACTACTACGTGACTTATCTTATTTCTTACCCATAAGGGAAAAAAGGCTAGATGGATGATTATTAAACAAGGATTGATTCAGATATAAAATAAAAAAGTACTCAAATATACCACAATGCATTGCGAACATCGTTGCTAATTATATAGCCTATACATATAGTTACGGGGCGCCGATTAAGGCTCTTGTAGTTTTATACAAAATTTAATTCTGTTATAACAAAAGTATTTTTGCCTCACAAAACTACTTGTATGTGATACAGACTATGTGATACAGCCGTGTGGATGCTGTAAAACGTATCCCCGTGCTTGAGGTGTATGCTCTTATATATTCTGATGATGGTATTTTTGTACACGAGAAAGCTTTCAATATTCTCAACCACCTTGTTATGGCCCGACCACGTATGTGGATCTGCCATATAGTTTTACCCTTGTCCGTCCGTCCGTACGTACGTCCGTACGTCCGTCTGTCCGTAATACTTTGGCTAAGTTCTTGTTTAAGGTCCATTACTCGGATACCTATATGTTGGGGGTCAATGATATTTCACCACCAGATGGTTCCTGGGTAGGGCTACACCACCCACTAGAAATTAGGTCACTGTGACCTATATTTTATACATGAATGACTTCGGTTAAGTTCTTGGTTAAGGTCCATAACTTGGGTACTATATGTTGGGGGTCAATGATATTTCACTACTAGATGTGTCTTAGGTAAGGTGACACCACCCACTGAAATAAGGTCACTGAGACCTTTATTTTACGCATGAATGATTTAGGTTAAGTTCTTGGTTAAGGTCCATATCTCAGATACTATATGTTGATGGTCAATGTCACTTTACCACTAGATGTGTCTTGGGTAACATGACACCACCCAATAAAAATAGGTCACTGTGATCTTTATTTCATGCATGAACGACTTTGGTTAAGTTCTTGGTTAAGGTCCATAACTTTGATACTAGATGTTGGGGGTCAATGATATTTCACCACTAAATGTGTCTTGGGTAAGATGACACCATCCACTAAAAATGAGATCACTCTGACCTATATTTTACGCATGAATGACTTTGGTTAAGTTCTTGGTTAAGGTCCATATCTTGAATACTACATGTTAGGGGTCAATAATATTTCAATACTCGATGAGTCTTGGTAACATGGCACCACCCACCAGAAATAAGGTCACAGCGACCTATACTTTACACATGAACACTTTTGATCAATTATGTGGTAAAGGTCCATATCCCAGGTTATACACATTGAGGGTCAATGATATTTCAAGAACGGGAGGGCCATCCTTTGGCTCATAGACACATTTTCTAGTACTTATATTACATTTTTATGTATTGCCCACTTCTATAATTAACGCTTTATTCTACTAATCCCTGTATTTGTTTCCATGATGTCGCGTGTATTATGAACCTTTTCGGGAATCACATGTAGTTTTAGCAAGACTCTTTTTTATGTGGTACTTTTTTATTATATAATGCTGAATGCATATATTTTTCGGTCCGGTCCTGTTTTGTCATTGAACATCCCTTTCTCTCCATACAACCTTAACCATGATTTTACGAAATGGTAAAATTACAACAACTTAAAACCACAAGCTATGAAATCCACATCCATCATTAACCTTCAATCTAACATAATCAGCCCCTCTTCACATACCGTAGATTATTATAAACCATCAGTCCAATCATAAAAAAACACATAACAAAACAAAATACATAACACATGCAATTCGTTTAATAGCTCTTTACGTGGATATCCTAAAGTATTACCCTGTAGTGATTCTAAACGACTAACGTTAAACAGGTTAATCAGAAACACCACCGTTACATTAAGTATAATAAATGGACGAACTTTTCTACTAAATTGACCCAAGATGTTAACTGACACACAACAAATTTAATGTATTTAATAACTTGATCGGAACCTCATTGTAATATTCAGTATGTCGGTGAGACTGATAGGTATTTGTCGAAAAGAACTTCTGAACATCAGTATCGCTTTCGTCGCTTTAAAAAGTATAAATGCTATCTTTATCAACACTTACATGACTTATATAAACATAACCATAACATTCAATATATTAAAGTTCAGCCACTTGAAATTATTAATAGAGATTTAAATTTAAGTAAAAGACAGTTTCGTAGAGAAAGGCGACTTGCTGAACTTTATTGGATCAAAAAATTACAGACGGCATACTCTCTGCAAGGTCTAAACGATAATATCAGGGGACAAGGTAGCATATCTAGATCATTCAACATAAATGTCATGAATTTAGTGATTCCTCATAAACAGAATACGGTCGCATGGTAAACGAATAAATCGTAATGTCAGAAAACAGCATCGCTCTGACTCAAGTATTACTGATCTTATTAAAATCTTCAAAAATAATGGACGTCATCATCTGTTTTGTAAATTATGTTCAATACCCATTTCTAGATTAAATACATGTAGTGTCCGTTTGGAATGAAGTAGTATATCTCATGAAAATCCATTATATGAAGGTGCACTCATCATCTCTTCTTTTTGTTACTATAAAATGTTTCCCAAAATTGAAAACCCAGAATACCACATTCGACATTTTTTAACATTAACCTATATTAATAGAGGACTTGACTTCATAGCGAGCACAGCTCGCAAGCGGGCACAAAGTGCCCGCTCGAGCGGAGAGCTCTACGGTATTTGTTCCCACGAGAAATTTGCCTAATGCTGATATTGATTTTTCATGGTCCGGAAAGGCTCTCAAATTTTACAGGAACGGAGTGAATTTGAAAATAATTACCTATTTTGCTAGTCGCATTCCAAAAATTATCTATGTAATAATGCATATAGAGAAAAATATTCTTATGACGATGAGTTGCTACATTTTTTTGTAGTAACCAAATTTAATCGATTTTTCTTGCTTTCTATTTAACGTTCAATCGCCCCAAGCATCTCGTCCAAAATTGAACGTTCTAGAAAATGAACCAAAACAAAAATAACTACGATGATTTCAAATCTTATTTGACTGCATCGATTCGAAATAAAATCTTTTTTATTCGTTCATTAAACAATGTTAACAATGGTACTAAACATGTTAACATTACATTTATTTTACAGAATTATGCTGTGCTCGTATTTAGGCAATGCCTATTTCATATTAAATATATCTAGTATATTTATGGACCATTTCGACAAAGTCCCCCATCGGAGGCTAGTAAAGAAACTAGAAAGATATGGCATTGGAGACAAGACTATAGAGTGGGTAAAAAACTTCCTATCTGACAGAAAACAGAAGGTCACTGTCAATGGAGCCGAGTCCAAATGCCATGATGTGACCAGTGGCATACCACAAGGAAGTGTACTTGGACCAATCCTGTTCGTCATCTACATCAACGACATGCCAGAATGTGTAGAGGCGGAAGCATTCCTTTTCGCAGACGACACGAAAGTGTACAAGGAGATCAAATCGGAAAGTGATACAAAGAGCCTGCAAGAAGATCTAGACAGCCTCCAAAATTGGTCCAACACCTGGCTCCTAAAATTCCATCCAAACAAATGCAAGGTAGTTAATGTATCCAATAAACCCTCAACATCAGAAAGGGAGTACCATCTATACGATAACAACGGACATGAGGTAAAACTACAAAAGTCAGAAGGGGAAAAAGACATAGGAGTACTAGTGGATGAACATCTATCATTCTCAAAGCACATCCAACAACAAGTGAATAAGGCCAACAGTATTATGGGACTCATTAGAAGAACATTCACATATCTAGACAACACATCATTCAGGTACCTATTTCAAGCTCTTGTCCGTCCGCACTTGGAATATGCTGCACCAGTATGGTCACCACACAAAGTCGGAGACATCGACAGCATTGAGAACGTACAGAGAAGAGCGACAAAGCAGATACCTGAGCTGAAACACCACCAGACAGATTAAAAAAACTGAAAATGCCCACTCTCAAATACAGACGCCTTCGAGGGGATATGATCGAATCATTCAAAATACTGCAAGGTATTTATGATAGCCAGGTCACTGAAAGTTTGCTCGACCTAAACGAGAACACCAGAACGAGGGGAAACGATAAAAAACTGAAAAAACATCGCAGTAGATTAGACATCAGGAAGCATTATTTTACAAGAAGAATAGTAGATATCTGGAACAGCCTGCCTAATGAAGTAATTAATGCGAAAACAGTAAAGGAATTTGAAATAAAATTAGACAAACACTGGGAACATCAAGAGATAAAGTACAACCATGAGGCAGACATCGACTTAAACAAGAGCACTCCACAAAAGTCCGGAAGTGACGAAACAACAATAAATAGTCAATTAGAAGAGGAGGTGGACATAGTGGTTCTAGGAGCCAGCGTCCACAGATGATCCTATCCTATCCTATGGACCCTAATATTCAAGATCTCATTCCGCCTTATCTTTCTAATACAAAACCGCCTATTGTATCTTATAAATATAAGACACCTACAAAGAATTTTGTCGCAAAAATGAAATTTGGCGTAATAAAATTCACTTCTGTGTCACAAGAGTCACTTTTGTCTATAAAAAATAAACACAAAATTGAATTTTGTGTCAGTGAAGTCAATTTTGTCATCACAAACATGAATTTTGTCTACAACAGTTTTATGAATTTTGTCTTTTGTGACAAAAATAAATTTCGATCGTGACACAAATGATTCTTGTGGCACAAGAATGACTTTTGTGACACCAAATTGACTCTTGTGGAACAAAATTCACTTCTGTTTAACGACACTCAATGTTGTCCAAACAAAAATAGTTTTGTGACAAAATTATTTTGCATAAGAAATTGATCTTTGTCGCCCAATATTCAAATAAGTAATACAAGTAAAGTCTGTGTTACAAAAAAGTCATCTAACTTTTGTCCACCGAAACATAGTTTTGTATGACAAAATTCAAATTTGTAGTACACTACGAATTTTGTTAAACTGAACTCATTTTTGATGAACAAAACCGACTTTTGTCCGTACAAAACTTAATTTTGTCGAGAAATACACAAGAGGCCCCGGTTCGGAGCTCCTAAATAGTATTATTCACTGTGCGTATAAACTGGAATCGGTTTAACAACAAATCTAATAAATTTTGCTAAGAAAAAAATATGGGCTTTTTAATAATACCCCTTTCACATATACAATATTTTCTTAAACCAAATTTACATACGATATTCTCGTACGAGTTGTTATTTAAAGTTTTACGAGTTCATCAGCCCAGTAGCTATCATAGCATGATTACAAGGAACCAAGCATGGATACTGGCTCAGGCGTCACCCAGTATAAAAAGGCCTGAACCTAACGACGCCACGGACACGGCATCGTTTTGTAAGACAAGTGTCCAAACTATCCCCGTGTCTTCAACAATATCACACAAACAGTCTGAAAATCCAGAATTTCAATATAAAAACTCAGATTCAGTCAATAACATACGACAATGCTCTGTACTTTTGGAAAACGTTTTAGACTTTGAAAATATCGAAAGTCGTTGCTCAATAAAAAAATGTGGAATAAAAAACTGTAAAACTTGCGCTATTTTAATCACTGATCCACAAATTAAGAGCAATTTAACAAACCGTACGTACAACATCAACAGTTGGGATGATTTGAACTGTACATCTTCAAACGTTATTTACGCACTAGAATGCACTTTATGCGGATTGATATATGTTGGGGAGACTAAAGGCAGATTGAATGCCCGTATAAGTGGCCACAGATCCGGCATTAACACCGACAAATTCCCTTTCATTTACCAACGTTTTAATCAACCGCACCATTCCATCTTGTTCATGAAAGTCCGCATTCTTGAAAAAATATACCATACCACCAACAATCCCACTTTAAGTACACCATTTTGAAAACAACGAGAAGAATTCTGGATAAGAAGGTTAGGCACCGCTTCACCTTATGTTTGCAACGACAACATTGGCAGTTTAGGGAACTTATCAAGTCCAAGATGCAATGATGTGAATGTGATGAATCTTTTTGAACAGCAGGAGAGGTGCAAACGCAGTCATGGACATCGGAAGTATAATTCAACGAAGGTACATGACGTGTCTATCAATGGACTGCTTTCGTCTATCCAACAACCTCTCGGGATTCATCACATTCGCACTAAATTGTATTCTATTCCTCTTTCCAAACTTCACACACTATACAAAGAATGTCTCGAAATTCCAGTGACTGATTTTAAATCAAACCTGTACCGTCTTACAGCCATTGTTCTTGACATTGGATGCAACCGATTATTCAAACCAGTCGGTGTTCCACACGAAAACAACAAGGACAATCGCTCTTTCATTTCTCTTCCATTTTTACACAAAGGTTTGGAAGCCATAAATTTAGGAAACATTTTACACCATAAATCTGTTACAGAACATATCCCTCCTTATTTCAAAGACAAAAGTGTTCCCCTAATTTTTTATTCCTATACTTCCACCATTGCACCTAAGGTATTTAACTACAAGCAAGTTTTGTGGGATTACCAAATCAACGACCTCAAAGCAAAACCACCAGACTGTTCTTGTGACAAATCCCCTTTCAAATATAGTCCCTCTGGCCACGTCATTACCGGGGACCTCAACATAGTGGAAAATGACCAGCTCCGCGATGTTTTGGCCAAAGGACCAAAATATCGTGAGCCTAGAGCAATCAACTGGAACCATAATTTCAAAACAATTATGGATTCAGTTGAAGACTATGCCAAAAAAAGAACATGAAAAAGAAAGCGACATTCTTTCTGAGTGGGAAAAGTCTGTGAGGTCGTTGGTTTTGAAAAGGATTAACTCTTTGAAAGGCTCGATGAGCACTAAGGCAACATCTATTTTCAACAACCCTGATGTTACATGACAAATATGTTGTCGTACCTGCTGATAAAGCACCTAACAACATCATTTTTGTATGCAAAACACACTATATTGATTGTTTAACAGTTGAATTAGGGGTTGGTTGTACTAGCAAAAGCACCACATATACAGCAACAACACTGTCAAAGGAGGAAATAATCAACAATCATAATTCTGTCATTTCTTCCTTTGGCATTTCTGTTGACAAAAAGAACGATGACGTTCCATCCTTGTATTGGATTACAAAGTTACATAAAACTCCATACAAGCAACGATTTATTGCTGGGTCATCCAAATTTACAACTAAGCCTCTTTCAGTTTTGTTAACATCAATATTATTGACGGCAATAAAATCAAGCCTTCAAAAGTATACTAGGCCAAAAAAGAAACGTTACATTGGTTTTCTTTTAAGATTTTTTCGAAACATTTTTTCTTTTGAATTTTTAATATAAAGATGAGGCAATAAACGGGTTTTTCTGTCAAATTTGCGTATTGAAGGCGGATTTGAAAATGACGTTACGTCACTTTTCAATTTTTACCAAAATGGGAACTTTTTAAATTTTACGTGTCGAAAATTCAATTCAGCTAATGATTATGGTCGTTAAATGTAACAAATATCACGGTTAACAAAAGGTCGCACTTAAATGATGAGAAATTGTAAGTCAGACACGTTGCGTTAACGTCAAAAGTTGAAGCAACTCTCTTCTTTCGTGTTGGGTACTGGAATGACAAAAATACAGGTGATTAATCATTTAAAAGACTTTAGAACAACTATCCATAGACAAGAGACTCGTGTCAGAGGTAGCAGAACAACAATCGGTGAGACCGGAAGTAGCAAAATACCATAACCAAGGCGTGTTTAGATCAGGCGTTGCCGCTTTATTTTTCTTCGTCATCGCTTCGTTAACGGTGCAAAACCTTAACTCGTGTAAATGGATAAAATTCTAATCTAATTTTCATAAACACTGAACGTACGCAGTCACGCCAAGCTGACGTCATTGTTTAAAAAAAGACGTCCTCTGAATTACGTTTCTTTCGCGTAATGACGTTAATGAGTTGTACCATACCTAAAATGTCATAGATAGTTATGAAGCACCCTTTTTTAACCGAAAAATCAAAATTTAATAGATTAATTAGAAATTTAACTTTCAACATTTTGTCATTTTTGATTTTACTGAATTTGGTTTTTAGAAATAACCAAATCCCACCGGAAACCGTTGCAAAATATCCCATCTCTGTAGTTTTACAGATGGTAAAGTGTCCCTAAATTCTGAATTCAACTTTATATTCATCAAAATGCTGTCAGATATTCAAAATGAATGGTTAGTCAGGAACGATAATGCATTGCAAACTTGATTTTCTACAATATCTAGGTAAAACCTTAAAGAGATGTTAAATTCGAATTAAAATCAGGTATACTGGATTTAAGTCCCCTAAGTATGACCAAAGATACGTTTATTCAATGGAAGTCACAACTTTTCTTTTGTTATAGAAATTTTATCAAATAAAAAATAAGAGTAACGTTTCTTTTTTTGCCTAGTATATTTCGATTGTTCTTACTCTATAAATGGCGTCAATCAAATGTGGATTCTCAAAAATTCTAAAGAACTGATGGAAAATATCCATTCAAAGTAATTTTCATCATGTAATAGCATTAAAACGTTTGATTTCTCTACATTATATACTTCAATTCCACATTCAAAATTAAAATCTCGTTTGACACAGCTGATTAAACGTAGCTTTATCAAAAAGAACGGAAAACGCAGGTACAAGTACATGTATTTGGCAGTCGGTTATAAAAAGACTTACTTTGTCATCCAAGAGTCTAGCAAGAAAAACAAATTTACAGAAGATCAAATAATAGAAATGCTCAATTTTCTAATCGACAACATATTTGTACAGTTTGGTGGACGTGTTTTTCATACGATAGGTATCCCAATGGGCACAAATTGTGCACCATTGCTTGCCAATTTGTTTCTTCATTCATATGAAGCAGACTTCTTACAATCACTTCTAGACAAAAAGGACCGCAAATGTTCCCTCATCCAAGCATACCTTGGATGTGAAGGATGAGGGTCATTTTTAGAATATGAGCCTGAGGCTCAAGGAGATATTAAGACAGCTTTACCTTCATTGAGCGCTGAAGCGTGACCAAATTTATCTCTATTTAAAGAAAAGAAAATTACGACATATAGTAATTTACAGGTAACTGGTCAGTATGACCTTGACCTCAGTATATAAACAGGTGCTACCGTGAATCTTGTCAATCTTTAAAGAAAAGTTTGTTGTCAACTTTAAAATCAATGGGCTGGGTACCAAGAAAAAAGGGTGGGAGATTAATATCTCCTTGAGCCTCAGGCTCATATTCTAAAAATGACCCTCATCCTTCACATCCAAGGTATGCTTGGATGAGGGAACATTTTTATTCATAATTCGCCTTTCGGCTCTACGTCAATATTAAGACAGCTTGTTCAAAGTGTTGACACAAACTTTAGTCCATTCCTCATTGTCTCATGAACATTTATTCCAAAAATTATCCCAATTATTTGAATAAAATGCAAACAGAAAAATCATTTATTAAAGTTTTAACTATTTACCACAAGACAAAACTAAATTGGCAAAACTATTTTCATTTACAGTTTGTTTATGATAATATTTTTGAAAAGTTCCAGCTGAACTCCAGTTTGCTGTGGAAAGAATATCCTTCATTGAACAACCAGCGGCCAAAGCTGCGGAAGTAGACGCACCTCTAAACGAGTGGGCCTTGAAAGTCGATATATCCACACCTGATAAAACTAAAACATTCTTAAGCCATCGGGCTAAAGTACTTGTTGTCACTTTAGTGTAATTCACATACGATATAAACAAATAAGTTGATTTTCTCAGCTCCTTAGTGCAAGCAATGTATCTACGTAAAGTTCTAATTACACATAACTCAGGCTTTTCATACTGTTTTAAAACCAAATTAGGAAGACTATTGCCAGGTCGTGTAGTTTTCAAAATATCCCTGATATGAAAAACATAAACAGATTTATCTGAATTGCAACTCAAGTGGTTTAAATCCAAAGCAGACAGAGTCTGTGCTCTTGATGCAGTAATAAGAGCTACGAGTGTTATTAACTTAAATGTCAAAAACTTTAAAGATAAATCCTCCAAAGGATACAAAGAACTCAAATATTTCAATACTAAACTAACATCCCAAGTAAACGAATAACGCACTCTCGGCGGGTTTACATTAAAGCATCCTGTCATCATTCTAGATAACAAAGTATATTGTTTAAAATCAATCCCAAAAAATATCAGTGTCTGTGACAACATAGATCTGACTGTGTTCAACACGGAATAAGAAACTCCATCTAAACGTAAACAGTTTATATAGTCAATAATTAAAGCCTCAGACGGGTGAAATGGATCTGCATTCCTTTTAAAACACCAAACAACGTACTTTTTCCATGACAATTGGTACTGTTTATTGGTTCCAGTTCGCCACGATTTCGCGATAATGTCTGAAGATTCTGCTGAAACTCCGAGATAAGCGAGTCTCTTCCGGATACAAGACATCCTATCAAATGCATCTTGGTATTCAACGGGTGCAGTTCTCCTGAATGAGGCATCTCTAACAAATTCCTGTGTCGAGGCAGTCTAGCTGGGAAAGAAATTAATATTGACATTAAAGATGGAAACCAATTCTGTGTTGGCCAAAAAGGCACAACCAATAATGCTTGTTCTACCTTGTCAACTAATATTTTCTGTACTATCTTCCCAATCAAATTAAAAGGGGGGAAAATATATGGCTTGTATAAAGACCAAGGAATAGTAAAAGCATCTGTACCAGTGGCTTGCGGGTCATAAGACCATGACACAAACAAAGGTAATTGATAGTTTAACCGCGAAGCAAACAAATCAATATTAGGTTCAACACAAAAATGCTTACAGACCCTATTGAAAATATCAGATTTTAACTTCCATTCCTTAGAATCAGAAAATTTTCTAGACATTTCATCAGCAGAGAAATTTTCAATTCCTGGTATATATTGTGCAGTTAAGTACAATTTTCTTTCAAAGCACCAATCCCATATTTGAACAGCCAAATCATTTAAAATTACAGATGACATACCGCCCATTTCATTGATATAGGCAACAGCAGTAATATTATCAGACTTAACACAAATATGTCTGTTTGACTCATTTGTAAAAAAGGATTTAAGTGAAAACCATATAGCTAAAAGCTCTAAATAGTTTATATGATTTAAGGCTTCTTCACGAGACCACCTTCCACCTGTACGTTTGTCTCCAAATTTAGTACCCCAACCAAGTAGAGAGGCATCAGTTTCAATACTATAATCAATTGGTCTAGGTCTTATAGGCTTTCCATTTACAAGTTTTAAGTTTTGGATCCACCATTCTACCTCTAATTTAGATTTTTCTGACAAAACTACCTCCACATCAAAATCATTAAAATAAAACTTTAAAGCAGAAACTTTTTCTCTTTCTAAAGTTCTGTAATGTAGTTTTCCAACGGCTACCGCATAACATGCATGTACTATCAAGCCAATAAAAGATGATAAACATCGAATTGTCACTTTTTCTTTTCCTAGAAGTGTCAAACCAAAAGAAATTATCTTTTCTATTTTCTCTGGTGTTAGGAAAACCATAAACAACTCAGAGTCAATTATAAGCCCAAAAAATATAATTCTTCTTGATGGGATTAAAACTGATTTCTTGTAATTTATACTATAACCTAAGTCATCAAGCAAATTAACCATATCTGTTGTATTCATTAAACAAACATCATAATCTTGATTCATATTCAAAGAATCATCAATGTAGTACATGCATCTTATGCCATGCTGCCTGAGAAAAGCATAAACTGGTTTTAAGACTTTAGTAAAAATTCTTGGTGCAGATGCCAATCCAAAACATAAAACTTGAAATTCATACAATTCACCTTTCCATGTAAATCTTAAGAAATGTCTACAAGACTCATGAATTGCTATACTAAAATAAGCATCTGTCAGATCAATAGAGCATAAATAATCATTTTTCTGAATAAGATCAAAGACAAAAGATAAATTTTCTTGCTTAAAATGAAAATATTTGACATATTCATTTAACTGTTTAAGATTTATAACAGGTCTCTTTGAATTGTCTCGTTTTGGAACTAAAAATATATTTGAAACAAATTGATCATTTCTGGCTTTAACCTTTTTAATTGCGCCTTTCTCTAACAACTTCTCTACTTCTAAAGAGACAATATCTGACTCCTCCTTTGAAAATGATATTTCTTTCATAGCATACTTTTGAACTGGCATTGTATAAAACTCAATTTCATAACCAAATTCCACTGTACTTAAAATCCATTGATCTGACGTAATTTTACTCCAAGCTAAAGGATTTAATTTTCTCACCTTTTTCACTGAAGAATCTACTTTCTGTAATAACGTCTTCCTCCCGTCTGACGTTGGTAACCTCTGTTCTGGCCTCTGCCTCGTCCTCGGTTGCCCTGCCTGTACACAGGGCCTCTGGAGTTTAAATCATACGAATCACCATTTTGACTACCATAACTTCCAGAACCAGAGTTACCATAAGAACCAGACCTGTACCCATAATTTCCCGAGGAACCATTTTTTCTAAACCTAGGATTTCCAATAGGTACTTTAAGAGGGTCACCTAACTCTTTTAGTTTTTTCATACCATCAACTCCAAAAAGTTGCGAGTCAAACTCTACATCGGCATTACATATAGGTCTATACCTTTCATTCATATAAGGGCGTAAACAAGCCCTTCTTCTTTGTGATAAACTTAGGAAACTATGTCCAAGCATACTAAAAGCATCAGACAACAAAGCTTTAGCCCTACTAGTGTCAAAAGCCTCCTTAGACTTGCACATATCTGCTAGTTGAACTAATGGAATAATACCAGACACAAAATTTTTCTGAATTTCCTGTAGCTTAACATCATTTTCTTGTGCAGTTTTACAAAGGGCAGACCAGATTTCCTTATTAACCATGGGTACACTTAGATATTTGCAATTGTCAGGTCTAACATATTTGTCTGAAATAGCCTTAATGCTTTCTTTCTTTGACCGTTTAATGAGAGCAGCATCAACAGCCGCCGCTAGCCCAACCGAAATATTCGGTCCCGTCTTTTCATCAGACTTTAATTGAGGAATATTCCACTCATCGTTTTCCTCCTTTCCTACTTCCTGACCCTCCTTAGACTGCTGATCTACACTATTACTGTTCGACGTGACATTAAAAGCATCAGAAAATCCTTGAACAGGATCAAAAGTACAGTTTACACTGGAAGTTTCTACCTGTGGAGATAGGCCAAAGTTCTCATTCTCATCATAGTTTATATCATCGAAGTTAGGCGTCAAAGGCAAAATAGGCCTACTCTGATTAACAACACTTCCCTGACAAGCAGGTCTAGACAAAACAGAGCCTGACTCAGAGATCTCATTACTAGGACATGTCTCTTTGGACAAAGTTGCCGTACATGTAGGACCAGGCTTTACAGGTGGTTCAGAAGGCTGAATAGTACCCCTTTGCATGGGTGCACATACTACACTAGACTGATTATCAGTTCCGAAAGTAGTCACAACAGACTGGAGCAAAGTAGTAAGGCCTGCAATATTCTGACTCATCAGTGAAATGCCCATCTGATCCTTCAAGTCTTCAATTTCTTCACTAGAAAATCTAGGAGTTTTAGCCTTAACAGTACTGCCCTTGGCAGAACTTTTCCTTTTAACACATTTGGGGTTGGATTTACCACCCCTATTTGAAACTAAAGACTTCTCACCCGTGGCATTATATTTTAATACAGTATCTGTCCTCTGAGCCCTTGTTTTACCTTTAATTTTATCAAACTTATCATCAGATAATAACTTTTCAGACTGGTCAACCTCGCCAGTATCGGACTCATCATCATTCAACAATAAAATATCGTCATTAACATCAGCCATGACTCGGAAAAATTCCACGCCACGTGGTAAGAAAAGTAATATAAAGTGTCCAACAAATAACGTTGTAACACAATCAGCAAAACTAAAATGTCCAACAAATACGTTGTAACATCAATAAATAAGATAATAAAACTCACCAAAAGTTTTAATGACTACAATTCACTTTAATATTAAAAGTATAAAGAAATTTACCTACGTGCATCGCCAGAGGCCTGCACGCCTCAACGCTCTAAAAGTAATAAATGACAAGATTCACGGTAGCACCTGTTTATATACTGAGGTCAAGGTCATACTGACCAGTTACCTGTAAATTACTATATGTCGTAATTTTCTTTTCTTTAAATAGAGATAAATTTGGTCACGCTTCAGCGCTCAATGAAGGTAAAGCTGTCTTAATATTGACGTAGAGCCGAAAGGCGAATTATGAATAAAAATTTGCTTTATCCTTCAATCTCACATTTCGTTATATTGATGATGTCCTTTCACTAAACAATCCTCGATTTGGTGACTATTTACATCTCATATATCCGAAGGAACTTGAGATAAAGGACACTACAGATTCTAGGAGGTCCGCTTCATATTTGGATCTATTGCTCGAAATTGACACACAAGGAAGGCTTTGTACAAAGCTCTATGACAAACGTGATGACTTCAACTTTCCAATAGTTAACTTTCCCTTTCTGTGTAGCAACATTCCGTCCGCTCCAGGATATGGAGTTTACGTATCACAATTGATTCGTTATTCCAGAGCATGTGGGGAGTACAACGATTTCCTTGATAAAGCTGCACGGCTGACAAGCAAATTGTTAACACAGGGGTACGTTGCTCCCAGGTTGTTGTCATCACTCAAGAAATTTTACGGACGACATCATATGCTTGTATACAAATACGGGATTTCTATCTCTCAGATGAGCACAGATGTTGGTTTGACATCGAGTTTTGTAATGTCATTCTTTCCTGATTTGACCAACACTTAATCGATCGTTGGCGACGTGACGAGTGTGCTACATTGTATAGCAAGCAGGAACTGCTCACTATTCCGGAGCACCTGAGTTCACTCTCGTTTCGACTTGAGTTCGCGTTGCTGAATGCGGTTTTGTTGTTATGTATGTGTGTATTTTATGTTATGTGGTTTGTTTTGTTGTGATGATTTTTTGTCTGCCGGTTTTGTCCTTGTCTTTACGGTTTTATGATACTGATTACCCATTTGGAACACCTTTGCTTCTTGCGAGAATTACGATTTAACTCCGAGCTTTCACGATTTCTTGACTGTTACGCACTTCCGTCCAGTGACGATACAAATTTTAAATTAGAAGTATTTACACGCAAGTTATGGTGTCTTTACGATGTCTTTAAGAGTGAAATGAGATATTGGAAAGGATACCGTAACTAACTCGCAAGTCACTCATTAAAGAAATCCTCTATGAGGTCTTCCCGAATCGGTTTCGAGTGAAGGCGAGTCTTTTACGATCACAGTGAGGTCTTAATTATGACATTGTAGTTTTTTCAACTCGTAAAAGTCTAAAAAAAACACTTTCACGAGCTCTGACGATTTCACGAGAGCTAGACAGAGTTGTTTACGAGTAACAAAGAGTTTGATGCGAGTCTTTGAGATCGACTCAGTTGTAAACTCTTAAGAACTCGTAAGCAAATCTTGCATTTGGAAGGGGGTATAAGGATTTGTTTAATGATTTCACGATTTCTTATTTACAAATTTTTTATCAATTTTTTACGAGCTATCTCCCATCTTTCAAGATTTCTTTAGATGTGCAAAAGTTTTACGAATCCTGTCCAGCGACGGTGAGAATTTAAATATGAAGTGTTTAGGGACGGATCATTAATTAAAGAGGTTGGTGTTGTTCTTTTGCTTGCCCAGAATATTACAAAATCAAATGTAAAATATTCTTAGGAAAAAAAACAAGCCTCCCGCTTTTTTCGAATAAAATAGTCGGTCCCTTACAATCATTTTACGGTGTCTTTGCGGTGTCATTTGCGCTATTGTATAGGAATTCGTAACTACATGTTACTCACAAATTACTTGTAAAATCCCGTGCGAGATTTTTCATTGTCATTTTGTTACGAGTAAACGCGAGAAATTTACAATTACCACGAGTTCTTCACGATTGATATGCGATGGGTTTACGAGTTCTTTAATACATTGTTGTTTTTTTTTTAACTTGCAAAGGTCGAACTGGGAGTTTTCATGGTTTTGACACGTCAAAAATCCTCGTTACATGTTCAAGAGTTCTGACAATTTCACACGAGTTAAAAAGATAAGTAACAAAAAGTTTTTTAATTACGAGCCTTTGCGATCGAATACGAGTTGTTAACTCGCAAGGAATGATAAGGACATCTCGCGTAAATGTGAAGAGGAAATAAGTAATTCTAGTTATATCAAGAGGTAAAGGTTGTTCCATCGAAAATATGGAACGCCATAGCTGCCTTATGATGATATGTTTCATTATGTGATGATACTGTGTCGTTATGTGATGGTACTATAATAATGTTGTAAGAAGGTCAGTAGTAAATTGTCAGCGTTTTTCATCTCTTGATATTTTGTCCTGTTGCTCACCTACTTCCTGTTGAAGAAAATTAATTCATTTTCATTTTGGCCTTTGATTCAATTATCAATTCTTTGTTCCTTTATAACCAATTTTAGAATAAGTTTGATCATAAAATGATATGATTGATTTTTTGGTTTTTTTTAATAAAGAACACTTTTGAGATTAGATTTATTCTTTTCATGCTTCTGTCATTGGAGCTACTTAATACATGATGATTTTTTATGGGATGCTGATCCATATTGTTTTTCAAATTCAATACCTTTACACAAATGTGTGTTGTCTTATATATACATCTTCCGCATTCATTCATTTTCTTTTCATTTCAGTTTATTACATATGTTATTGCGACGGAATCACAGCCATAGTTGAAGAAGACAAGTTGAGAAAACTATGAACAAACTGAACATTCAAAGTGGAATTGTTTTTATTCTTATTATATGTATACCACTTAACATATTCATCTGTACATACATATTTCTATGTCTTGATTTTGCATAAAAAAGAATTTTGAATATAGTTACTAAGCTGTCATCAGAAATGTAAAATGTTTTCTAGTTAATTTAAAAAAAAATAGTGGTGGTGTTTTCTTTTTATATGACTCCAAATATTTTGCAGACGTATTATGGTATGATGCTGCCATCGTCAGTTTCTATTAACTTCAGTGTTCCCACTATAACTTGTCGTTTAGTTCTAAGTATCTGATGAAAAGAGTTATGGAATTTGACAATAATGATCCCTACTGTAAAAAAATGGATGGATCATTCCTTTTTCCATTTAGAAATTATGGGCTAAAAATACTTGTTCCTACAATAACTTTTGTTCTGGTTTACCAAATGCTGTTAAATTTTACAATTATGTTTTATACCATAAAGGTTGAGTATTATTGATTTGAGGGGTCCCCTTTATAAGTTTAGAAACAATAACTTTGGTTCTGTTTTTCTAATTGATATGAAATTTGACAATGATGTGCTTTACCATATGTGGGATTGATTTTTTGACAATGATGTGCGTTCCCATATGTGGGATTGATTTTTTGGCCCCTTTTGTAATTCAGAAACAAAGGACTTATAAGCAGGCAAAAATGCAACTTTTTAGGGTTAGAATTAGAGATTGTTTTTGCTTTATTTTTGGCAAGTAATGAATTTACATTTCTTGCCCTTTCTCAGCCAAAATTGTGGTTAGGCGCCAATGGGGGATTAAATGAAGCAGATAACCCTTATAATACTTTTTTTTGTTGTAACTGTAATTTATATTGGTCTGCTTTTAAAAAAAGGTTTTAATTTCCTTGTGACATTTTGGTGGAAAATCCGCCAAAAGCTGCATGCATCGAAAAGCCCTGTCAGTGTATCATGAACTGCATGTGTCCAGAGCCATTGACTATCCATATTGGGCCTTAAATGTACAGGATTTGACATGTTGCTGTTGTTTTATGCTGTGCTTGACAACGTTTTGTGTTTATCATAGAAGTAATGAGAGTATTAATATGTACTACACAATTTATATTTTTGATATTTATGTCGTCCTTCACAATATCTTTCAATAAAATTATCTTTTTAATACTACATGTAATTAGTACCAATGTATGACTCTACTTGATATTGTTTATTCATATGTCATATACATGTAACGGGCGTGATGAAAAAACTTACTGACGGTCTCCCTTGGATGAGAAACTTTTATATTGTAACAATATTTTCATGAAGGATTTCTACTAGAATTATAAGAAACGTTTTGACATTATATAACTTCAATTTGAGGACAATTTCAAGTGATGATTACTGTGAATTTATGGACTTTTGCCGTTATTATGGAACCGATGCACCACATTGAAAGAGAACTGTGAACTTCAATTGTAGAACTGTTTTATTAAAACTGTTACTGGGTTCAAATTGAACCATAAAACATCTACTATGTTCTGATTTTTGGACCTTCAAAGGGTGTCAAACTAATACAAGCGAGTTTTCTTGCCTTGACATTCTTTGACTCAAAATTGATGTTGGTTTTGGCTTGATTGTTGAATCAACAATATGATTATATTTGTATTTACTACCTATTATAAAAAGATTGGCAGCGATACATCAATTAGGTCGTTTGTTTCCGTCGTTTCTATATTTACAAAAGCTCTTTGCAATGTACATACTTTCACTTTTCACTCGGTGGCTATATTCGGATTCTCAATCTTCGGATTCCCATCAAGACAATATGGCCGCGACCAGTAGATTATGTGTTCCGCTTCGGATTATATTTTAGTCAGTGTAGCATATCTTGCGTATAAATGGATATTTGATTTTGGATTGCGAAAATTTACTTAATTGAATAAAGTTTTAAAGGACAAAAATACTAATCGGACACCAAAAATAAGTTAATCATGCAAAAAAAGTTGTACACAGCATCTTCGTATTTCATGCTTTATTTTGCGGTGTTTTAAAGCAACAATGCGATTCAACTAGATCATGTAGCGTACTTTATCAGGTTGTGCACATGTTTAAGCGTACTTTCTTTATAATTTTTTGACTGCAAAATGTTAATTCATTGAAGATAGTTTATTATTATCACCACGTGATTATCACAGACAGAAATATAGGTCAATCAGACACACACAATTCAAGCATTCTATTGATTTTTAGAAAATGACAAAATAGCCACATTGGGTCATTCGTCTGTCTTGATCTAGGTCATTTTAATAAGGATGAATAATTGTATGTATTTCTCACATAGCTATTGCGGGATCCGGAAAAATAAACTTATTTGTCACAAGTTATTGGTTGTTCGAAAATGTTATCATTGCTTGACAATTTTGTCGATTCACCACACAGAGACCAAAGTCGCCACACTTGTCTTACAAACATGTCAGAAAATAATTTTAACTGTGCGGAACCACAGGGGCTTGGATTATAGAGTAGGGGGTCGATTTTTTTTAAGTCAATATAAATGACGAGAATCCAACCCCCTGTGTGCGGAACATGGATTGCAACGTTCCTGTATAAGTTTGCTTTAGTTTCTATCATAAAGGAGGGACAATCTTTGAATAGGTGACAATCAAAAATATTTGAGCAGTTGCGGATGCGGGGGGGGAGGGGTTCCGAGGTTGGAATTTTCCTCCTTTCCGCCAAAAATTTCGCAAGTAACGTGCAGGTATTCTGCAAAAAACCCACCCCCTTTTCGTCATTCGTCCACAGCGGACTTTCTGTGGACCAACCCCTTTCAAAAAATTCTGGATCTGGCCCTGTTTGAGTTATAATATTATTTATTGCTATTAAACGTAAAAAATCTAAAGGCATACATGTACATTGCAAATTTTCATAAAGAGATCTACATTGGGTTTAAACTTATTTCATATAATAATATATATATACTTAAACATTAAGCTGATTTATAAGTATATATCAAGACCTATAAACAACAGACTGTGACATCTATGATCCAATGTAGACTTTTGTAGAGCTCGATGAGCTGAAGGTTTAAGCAAGCAACAGCTTTTCTCTATCTGCAACAGTTTCCTATTTCATCCACTAACATAACCAAACTTTGATGCAGTTATTTTAAACTAAATAGGAGATAATAAACCTACATGTACAATGTACTTGATCTAAAAACAAATAATGTTTAGGATAAACGCTTATATGACTTAGATTCATCAACATGTTAAAATCTTAAAATGGCTTAATTTTAGATTGATTTTATAGTATGTGTACAACAAAGGCTACTTATAGAATTCAACAATAAACCTTAGCAGGACCTAGAAATAATAAAGTCTTTTTTTATGTTACTAAAGCAGACCTTTGCTTTTTGTGTCCATAGCGGCTTGCTAGGCAATATGCATTAGAGTCCACACTTGTTCTTTAATAAAGAATCTGAACATCTCTGGAGTATTGCCTTCTGCCTAAGCTCTATCCCTGCGGACAACCGTACACGATTGTTCGCCAGACACGAGGGGACGATGTAGCACACCTGGTGTGGCGCATCCGACCCTCCTGTTACATATATCATAGTTTTAAAATGTGATAAATGAAAAAAAATATATCGGTGAAATGTTTATATACTTATATGTTTTTCTTTTCCATTCATATTCAGAAAATTAAACTTCCCATGGAAGTCATTACCGGATCCTAAGATTGCAATGGAAGAGGGAGATTTGGCGCCATAAAACCTGGTTTAACCTACCACTTCTTTGGAAGTGCCTGTACCAAGTCAGGACAATTGCAATCTTTAATTCTTCTGGTTTGTGTTTCTCTCAAATAAAAATTAAAACAAAGTTCCAGACAAAAGATTCTGTATTTTTTTCATGATAATTTTCATATCCTACATGTCCTATTATGTTCGACATATAAAACCTAATTCCAAGAAATTTTTACAGTGGAACACTATTTTACGTAACTGTATATTATGGGTTTAGAAAATTTTACAGTGTTACACTATTCTATGTTACTATATATATTTTATGGACTTGAAGATCGCAATGGAAGTGGGAGGTGTGGCGCCATAAAACCTGGTTTAACCCACCATTTCGTTTGAAATGCCTGTACCAAGTCAGGACCATTGCCATCCACCAATTTTCCGGTATGAATGATTCGTTTTTAGCTCACCTGGCCAAAGGCCATGTGAGCTATTGCCATCACTTGGCGTCCGTCGTCGTCGTCGTCCGTCGTCGTCGTCCGTCGTCGTCGTCGTTAACTTTTCTTCAAACTTCTTCTCCTCTGAAACGGCTGCACAGATTCAAACCAAATTTGGTCTGGTGGTACTTTAGGGTATCCCCCACAGAACTGATGTGGGGATTTTTGATTCGTTGAAAAACATGGCCGCCGTTGCTAAAAATAGACCAGGGGGGTCAGACTACTGTTTTTGGCTTGTAAATCAAAAAGTATAAGAGATAAATGAAATCTGATGCCACGCTACTGCTTCAGCATCAAAAGCTCTACAACAGTCTCCATTGAGTCGAAGTTGTCAGATGACCCCTTTTGGGAGTTACGGCCCCTTAAAGGTGAAAAATAGCATTTTTTCATGTTTTTGGCCTATGGAAAGAAATCTATTGCAGATAGAGAGAAGCTGTTGCTTGCTTAAATGTTCAGCTCATTTAGCTTTACAAAAGTCTCCATAAGGTCAAAGTTGTCAGATGACCCCTTACAGGGGTTATGGCCCCTTAAAGGCAAAAAATAGAGTTTTTGGCCTATAGAATGAAAACTTTTGCAGATAGAGAAAAGCTGTTGCTTGTTTAAATGTTCAGCTTGTTTAGCTCTACACAAGCCTCCATAGGGTCGAAGTTGTCAGATGACCCCTTGTAGGGGTTACGGCCCCTTAAAGGCAAAAAATAGTGTTTTTGGCCTATAGAATGAAAACTATTGCAGATAGAGAAAAGCTGATGCTTGCTTAAATGTTCAGCTCATTTAGCTCTAAAAAGTCTCCATAGGGTCAAAGTTGTCAGATGACCCCTTATAGGGGTTATGGCCCCTTAAAGGCAAAAAATAGAGTTTTTGGCCTATAGAATGAAAACTATTGCAGATAGAGAAAAGCTGTTGCTTGCTTAAATGTTCAGCTCGTTTAGCTCTACACAAGCCTCAATAGGGTCGAAGTTGTCAGATGACCCCTTGTAGGGATTACGGCCCCTTAAAGGCAAAAAATAGTGTTTTTGGCCTATAGAATGAAAACTATTGCAGATAGAGAAAAGCTGATGCTTGCTTAAATGTTCAGCTCATTTAGCTCTACAAAAGTCTCCATAGGGTCAAAGTTGTCAGATTACCCCTTATAGGGGTTATGGCCCCTTAAAGGCAAAAAAAAAATTTTTTTGGCCTATAGAATGAAAACTATTGCAGATAGAGAAAAGCTGTTGCTTGCTTAAATGTTCAGCTTATTTAGCTCTACAAAAGTCTTCTATGGTCGAAGTTGTCAGATGACCCCCTATAGGGGTTACAGCCCCTTAAAGGCAAAAAATAGAGTTTTTGGCCTATAGAATGAAAACTATTGCAGATAGAGAAAAGCTGTTGCTTGTTTAAATGTTCAGCTCGTTTAGCTCTACACAAGCCTCCATAGGGTCGAAGTTGTTAGATGACCCCTTGTAGGGGTTACGGCCCCTTAAAGGCAAAAAATAGTGTTTTTGGCCAATAGAATGAAAACTATTGCAGATAGAGAAAATATGTTGTTTGCTTAAATGTTCAGCTTAATTAGCTCTACGAAAGTCTTTTCAGGGTCGAAGTTGTCAGATGACCCCTTTAAGGGGTTATGGCCCTTTAAAGGTGAAATATAGTGTTTTTTGCTTTGGAATGAAAACTAATGCAGATAGAGAAAAGCTTTTTATTGCTTAAACATTCAGCTCATTTAGCTATACAAAAGTCTTCAAAGGGTTGACATTAAGACCAGGTGAGCGATTCAGGCTCCTGGGAGCCTCTTGTTGTCATTTTTTCTGGACTATGAGATTGATCATTCAAGTTCGGTAGTTTTGTTATTACCTTTATTTTCTCCTTTAGGAATTTTTTTTCTTCTATAGGATTTTTTTTTTCTCCCATGGGATTTATTTTCTCCCATGGAATTAATCTTGCTCCCATGGGATTCATTTTTCTCCCATAGGATTTTTTTTCTCACATGGGATTTTTAAATAAGGCTTAATCCCATGGGAGCTAAATATTTTCCATGGGAAATTAAATTTCCCATGTTCTTTAAAATTAAACTGGAAGAAAATTATGATAGATATCTTAGAATAATTATGATATTAGTTAATCCCATGAAATTCTTAAAAATATATCACGTGATTCAAAACAATTTGTTCAAAAAATGGTGGTGCAAAATTTGCACGAACCTTGAATTGCAAATACAAAGTGGAACCAGTAAATATTTATTGGTTCAAACACATTTACAAGAATTGGTTAAAGACATAGAACCTATCAATTTCGCAATTTTTTACATTGAATAAAAAGTACATATATTAAAAATATACTATCTAAAACTTATCTTTTCCAACATAAAAACTCAATGTTTTGCAGTTTTCTATAAAATAATCTTATTTTTATTATTCGCGTTGATTAAGTATTGTCCATCATAAATATTTACTTTTGGTAAACTGGGTACTGTTAAACTGAGAAACGAAATGTAACCAAACGAGGCGAAGAGAAAACGAAATCCGCAAATTAATAAAAACGACTGGTGTCGACTAAAATCGTTTAAGTTTTCTTTTTTTACCAGTTTCGCTCGATTTTGTTTCCTTTCTTTACTGATTTTGGTTGCTTATTTTACTGTTTACTTTTCAATCTTTACCGATATCGTTTTTGTTCCGCTCCGTTTCGTTTGGTTACTTTTCGTTTCTCAGTTTAACGGCAACCGCAAGTGTTTACATTCTATAATTAGTTTGTCCTCTTTTTTTGACACTGCGTTTTTTTTCTTCAGTTTTCTGTCGAAAAGAATACTTTCTGGTAGGTTTTTTGAAAATTAAACAGTTTCTTCAAAGGTTGTACAATGAATTCTTCAAATAGTGTTAATTTCATATTTTTTTATAAATTGCCAATTTTTCACCTTTAAAGGGCTGTAACCCCTATAAAGGATCATCTGACAACTTCGACCAAATGAAGACTTTCGTAGAACTTTTGATGCTGAAGCAGTAGGGTGGCATCAGATTTCATCTATCTCTTATACTTTTTGATTTACAAGCCAAAAACAGTGTCTGACCCCCCTGGTCTATTTTTAGTAACGGTGGCCATGTTTTTTGACGGATCAAAAATCGAAACACATGTTTGGTGCAGGACACCCTAAGGATCATTCATACCAAGTTTCATTAAATTCTGTTCAGTAGTTTCAGAGGAGAAAATTTTTGAAAAATTGTTAACAGACGACGACGACGGACGCCAAGTGATGGTAATAGCTCACCTGGACAAGGTCCATGTGAGCTAAAAATCAGAACTCTATGTCATGTAGTTGATGAAAGACAGTGACCGACATTATGCTTGTATGTCGATTATGTTTTAAAAGCTAACAATTTTTCACCTTTAAAGGGCTGTAACCCCTATAAAGGATCATCTGACAACTTCGACCAAATGAAGACTTTCGTAGAACTTTTGATGCTGAAGCAGTAGGGTGACATCAGATTTCATCTATCTCTTATACTTTTTGATTTACAAGCCAAAAACAGTGTCTGACCCCCCTGGTCTATTTTTAGTAACGGTGTCCATGTTTTTTGACGGATCAAAAATCGAAACACATGTTTGGTGCAGGACACCCTAAGGATCATTCATACCAAGTTTCATTAAATTCTGTTCAGTAGTTTCAGAGGAGAAGATTTTTGAAAAATTGTTAACAGACGACGACGACGGACGCCAAGTGATGGTAATAGCTCACCTGGACAAGGTCCAGGTGAGCTAAAAATCAGAACTCTATGTCATGTAGTTGATGAAAGACAGTGACCGACATTATGCTTGTATGTCGATTATGTTTTAAAACCTAAGTTTTCGGTAAACAGGAAATTGAAACCTAAAAGCATGAAATCGGCATACATGTCAGCTGTGTTAGATTTTTTCTACTTGTAAAAATGTGTGTTGCGGTAGTACAAATATTTATCAATTATGGACTTTAGCGAGGTCAATACATTATATATGGACCTGTTAGGCATATATTGAACGAGAACGAAGTCCGAGGTCAATATATTCCTAACAGGTCCATATATAATGTATTGACAGAGTCAAAAGTCCATCATTGTTATATTACATATTTATTTTTTTATTAGAGTTAAATGAATTGCTTTTTCATTGTTTTAACATCACGTAATTCAAATACGCGGTTTTTAACGTTTTTTCGATGTTTTTGGCTTGCAATATCAAAACAAAATTAGCTTATTTACCTAGGAAATCTTCCACACCTTAATTATTATTATTTCTAGCATAAATTTTTGGGCAGTAAGTTTGTTGCGTCATTGTAAAATGCTGACAAACATACCCTTCATCACTGCATTCTTTTGTCATGGCGGTCATGGTCGTGTAACCCAATTTCTGCATTAACAATTATTTACAGATAATTCACGTACTTACCGAAAAATCAGATGTAATCTATTAAATTCTAAACATTTTAAATAAAATCATTGAACCAAACTCATTTTCATTATTTGTTTTGTATCTATTCCCACACCGTTCTGTTGCAAGCTACGTCAATATTTAGGACGTCTAAAATGACGTCAAACAGATGTGTATAAAATATGTCAAGAACGGACGATATCCGATAGCGTCAATATAGTAATCAAAGTACTGAAAGTACTGGTAGCCGGGGTAATCTACAAATTTTAAAATGTGTATGTGTTGCAAAAAATAAAAATAAAAAGCTACTTTTTTGTGTAAAAGGGATTGTTACAAGGATTCAAATGAAAAAAAGATTTTGAAAAACGAACCATATTTTTTAAAAAGTTGATTTTATGGACTTGGCATTGTCTTTGGTCACCTATATAAATGTAAAGGAGAAAAATATATGAAAACCACTGACATATAAAGTTGACAGAATATAGAAAGAATTCAATAACAAGAGGCTCCCATGACCCTAAATCGCTCACCTGGTCTTGATGTCAACCTTAAATTTTGTAGAGCTAAATGAGCTGACCATTTAAGCAAGCAACATTTTTTTCTTTATCTACTATAGTTTTCATTCTATAGACCAAATTCCACCAAAACACGAAAAACCGTTATTTTAGGGGCCGTAACACCCTATCAAGGGTCATCTGACAACTTCGATCCTATGGAGACTTTTGTAGAGCTTTATGCGCTGAACATTTAAGCAAGCAACAGCTTTTCTCTATCGGCTATAGTTTTCATTCTAAAAGCCAAAAACATGAAAAAGGTTATTTTATGGGCCGTAACCCCTATCAAGGGTCATCTGACAACTTCGATCCTATGGAGACTTTTGTAGAGCTAAATAAACTGAACATTTAAGCAAGCAACAGCTTTTCTCTATCTGAAATAGTTTTCATTCTACAGGCCAAAACATGAAAAAGGTTATTTTAGGGGCCGTAACCCCTATTAAGGGTCATCTGACAACTTTGATCCTATTTAGACTTTTGTAGAGCTAAATGGACTGAACATTTAAGCAAGCAACAGCTTTTCTCTATCTGCTATAGTTTTCTTTCTATAGGCCAAAAACATGAAAAACGCTATTTTTCACCTTTATGGGGCTGTAACCCCTATAAGGGGTCATCTGACAACTTAGACCAAATGGATACTTTTGTAGAAGTTTTGACGCTGAAGCAGTAGGATGCCATCAGATTTCAGCTATCTCTTATACTTTTTGATTTACAAGCCAAAAACAGTAGTCTGTCCCCCCCTGGTCTATTTTAGCAACGGCGGCCATGTTTTTCGACGAATCAAAAATCCCCACATCAGTTCTGTGGGGGATACCCTAAAGTACCACCAGACCAAATTTGGTTTGAATCTGTGCAGCCGTTTCAGAGGAGAAGAAGTTTGAAGAAAAGTTAACGACGACGACGACGGACGCCAAGTAATGGCAATAGCTCACATGGCCTTTGGCCAGGTGAGCTAAAAAAGAATTTTGTAAACTGAATGAGTAATAAAAATTCTACAGTCGTTTTGTCAATACATCCATTTTAGCCCCTTTTGGCCACAATCCCCAAATACAACACCGTTCTTCCTTCAGTGGATATAATCATCATATTAAAGCTTCATAACAATTGACTGGCCCACTACAACTTAATTTCTTGTGTAAAACTATTTGCCTCAACAAACTCTAAAACATGGCGTTTTGGGGCCTTCAATCCTTAATTTCTCAAAACGTTAAAAAATATTGCATGTAGTATACTACTATTTTTTTTTAAAGTAGGCAGGGATTTTCACAAGGATTCCAATGAAAAAAGAGTTTGCAAATCGGATCGGAACTCAAATAAAAAAGTCAATTTTAGGCGGAAGTCCGCTTTTTGACCCCCTGTTGCAATGTTATTATCCCATTAGGCCAAATGAAAAAAAAAAACACGCGTGTTTCTATTACTTTTTTGTGTTGACCCATCGGTTCAACTGAATTGATAAGTTCTGTATAGCATATCAGCTACAGCTTATCTATATATTTTGCAGGCCAACGGACAACTTCCTCTGTGTAGTTGATTACAACTTTTTTTTCAGATGAGCAAGCAACGTTTAATCAGTCTGTAGGCTAACCAAACACCTTTTTTTAAAATTAAACGAGGAACAACTCATGAGAAGAGGTTGTGAAAATTATGTTGAATTGTAAACTTTTGTTGATGTATAAAGCTAAACAATTTAAAAAGCATAAGATTTCTTTCATACTATAGGAAAAACATACAAATTAACAAGATTGCTACAGGTTGCCAATGCCCCCCCCCTTTCCACACATATTTTACTTTGACAATAAAACTAACTTTGTTCAACTCGAAACTCAAAATAGTATTATTGTTCAAACATCAGAAATTCAAATACAACTTTAGCAAAATCTGTCCTGTAACTCCTGTAGAATTTATCAATTTAAAATAATTTCACCGAGATCTGTGAAAACAGTACGTCCAGAGAAGTCACACTTACATATTTTTTTGTAAAATTGCTTTTGGTTCTACAATTTTCAGAAAAAAGGTCGTTTTTGTAGTGCATTTTGAAAATAAATTTATATTCATTGGTTCTAAAGATCGAAAATTTGGTTGATTAAAACATGTAACAAATTTCAATGAAAAAATACTTGGTCTAGAAACAGCAGATTTATTTTTAAGCCTTATTTTCAAAATCAATTATGGTACGTAAGAATAATAAATTCTTTATCAAAGAACCGTTTACAGAACAGTTTTTTCTGATCAAATAAAAAAGTTATGAGGATTTGAACGTTGGGTAAATTATCCTGTCCATCGATGTTTGTTTATTGCACTGTTTATTGCCATCCGGTTTGACACTTAATGAGATGCAAATTAGTGAATATGACTTCACTAATGAGATCGGCGAACACTCCTATAAACAAAATATCAATCCGCATTTGTATTCTTTATAAATCATTTAATACTATCGCATCAGATAGGCGTCTTACATACTTGTTAAAAATTTGAAAACTAAATAAATAAGTTTTATAACATATTAATTGCGAGTTAAGCGACGAAAAAACAGATCTGGAAAAGGACTATTATTGCAAGCGTGTATTGATATTTCTATTAATAGGTTTTTGGTGAACCGCCGGAAAAACCATATGATTGCTTACCGAAAGGCTATCGTAGCTAAAGCCATGGCTAATCGCTAGCGATTACCCCGGCTAAAAAATAGAAACATAGCGTCAATATACCAAAAATCCATCGTTTTAATTTCCAAAGCAAAGAAATACACTAAATATCCATAAAATCACATGACCAAATGATCCAATGAAAATGTAAGAATGATAAACCATATGTAATATAGTATGATATCAGTTGTTTAGTTTACTCTCAACAGACCGAGCTCATTAAAGCCGACTCACCAACAGACCAAAGTCAAGGCAAAATGATAATGATACCACAAAAACGTATGTCTGTCGTTTTTTTTTCTTATACGTACATTTATATGTCATACATACATGATGTACAATTTGAGTTGCGTTTTACTTAAGGCTTTCGACTGAATTCTAGCAAAACGCTGTAATGTTTACATTTTTGAATGACAAAATTGGTATAAATATCTCGAAGAGTACAACACCTTTTCATTTCGTAACTTACCAATGTTAGGTAAAAAGAAATATTTAGTAAAATATAATGACCTTGCTATTTTTTTCTCGATAGTATTTGGCCGATCTCCAACAGACCCATTTCTCTTAAAGCCTCCATGTTTAAAAACCAACTGACTGAGTTCTCAGTTAGCCGAATGAAGGACGTGGTATTGAAAAGTAACTCATTCACCAAAGAGTTACATGTACTAGATGAGATAATGTGATTAGGAAATTTGTAGGTCGTCTAACTAGCTCAGAAAGGCATGCACTATTAGTAGTTATACAGTTAACACCTAAAATTTCTTTTATAAATTTGATATGAAATTTCTCATACATAAAGGAACGTGCCTTAGGGAAATTGGTCGCAGATTCAATGCCCCAAACCTCACTTCCGTATAATAAAACTAAATATATATATAAATCTTTACGTCCTATTTTAGTGCATTTGCCTATCAAAACTAGTGCAAAATATACAGAGAGGACAACATTTTCAATACCCATTAAAAAAATAGCTGATATTTCGACAAATATTATTTGCATAGTTTAAGGTTCATCTTTACACTTCGGAAAAAATGACCGATTTTTTACGTCTTTTTTCAGTCTATGTGGAGCCTAAACTACACATCCAATTGCTTAATAAGGCGTAGCAGCGTCTAGATAAATATTTTTTGCATAAACTTTTAGTATTTTGTACGTGTGCACTTGATCCATTTTGCCAGGGCATTTTCTTTGCGTTTTTCAGTTCACCCAAATATAGCCAAATATCAACAATGCCCTGTCATTTGGCCTCCACGTGCAAGGTAATTTCATTATTGGTGTTATTAAATCTACTCACAATCGGTTTTACGGAAGGTTATTTAGGGGTAATTCATGCTTTATTTATGGTACAATTTGAACGGAAAGAAAATGAATAGAGAAAACAACAAAAGTAATCTTGTAAACTAGAAGGGAAAATGATCGGCGATTTTTATATCTAGACGCTGCTACACTTTATTTTGTGTTTCTATGTGTCGTTTAAATCGTACATAGACTAGAAAAATAGGTAAAATATCTACCATTTTATTCGAAGTGTAACCATGAACCTTAATAAAAAGCTACGCCGAGCGCAGCATGATACGACCGCAACAAGTCCTACCCTGTACGTTGGAGGCCCAATATGGATAGTCCATTGATTTGGTCACAAGAAGCTCATGGTGGACTTACAAAGCTTTTTGACGCATGCATCCTGTGGTGGACTTAAAAAAAACATTTTTGACACATATATTTACATCAACATCTCATAAAAAGCCTTGTTTATATACATGTACATGTATTAATTTACAATTTTGACCCTTGACCTCTTATTTTTCAAAAATGATAAAAGATATTACAAATCAGATTAAAATATAAGGCAGAAATGTTCACAAGGAATCCAATGAAAAAAGATTTTGAAAATTGGAACGCAATAAAAAAAGTTGATTGTATGGGCGTGGCCTGTTTTAGCCCCCTGTAGCAATGTAATGGTGAAATACATATCAAAGTCATTGACACATTTAGTAGATAGAATTTAATTATAAATGCAGTAAAAACAGAATTTTAAAAATCAAATGAATAATAAACATTCTACAACAATTTTGTCAATACATCCATTTTAGTGCTTTTGGTCCTTTTTTCTAAAACAGTAAGGGCCACAAACCCCAAATACAAAACCAACATTCCGTTAGTGGCTATAATCATCATATTAAAACTTCATAACAATTGGCAGGTTCACTTCAACTTAATTGGTATACAACTATTTACCTTGACAAACTTTTAAAAATGGCATTTATTGCCCCTTTGACCCCTAATTTCTCAAAAACGGTAAGAGATATTGCAAATCTGATTGGTAAATGCAGGCAGGGATTTTCACAAGGATTACAATGATAAAAAGATTTTGAAAATCGGACCACAAATGAAAAAGTCAATTTTTGGGTGTTGCCCCCTTTTGACCCTCAGTAGCAATGAAACAGTGCAGTATTTATATCAAAATCATTGAAACATTTTGTTGAAAGAATTTATTGATGAGTTAAATAAAGAAAGAATTTCCAAAATCAAATGAATAATTAAACATTCTACAACAGTTTTGTCAATACACCCATTTTAGCCCTTTTGGCCCTTTTTTCTAAGATGGTAGGAGCCACAACCTCCAAATACAATACCAACCTTCCTTTAGTGGTAAAAAAACATCATATTAAAATTTCATAACATTCGGTCCACATTTACTCAAGTTATCGCACGGAAACCAAAGTGCCCCCAGACGACGACGACAACAACAACGACAATGAAGACGACGACATCGCCATAACATTATAATAACTTTATTGCATAATACGATCGCAAACAATTTTGCAGCCGTATAAAAAACAAAATTAGTTCTTACCTTAGTAATGCACATTATCTGTAAAAAGCAATGTGTAGGCTGCGTAAACACATTGTATTTACCTAACAAAACAGTAAATACACATTACGCAAAAGGAAATTCCACATATTTATGTGTTACTAAAAATAGAGCTGGGTATTTCTATATAGTTTAACCACCTTAGTAGTATAATCGAATTTCTATTATGCTTGATTGAATTTATATACCGCTATTCATGCTTTTATATATATTTAAAAAAAAAACAATAAAGTTTGTAATGTCGACAAAGCTTTAACATACATTTATATATATACATATATTAAAGAATTAAAAGAGGCATTCGTAAGCACCAAAGGGGCTCTCGAATGTGGTAAAGTGAGAGACAAAATAAGTATATATACGTGTAAGCTAACAGAGATATGTTAAAGGTTTTTTTTCCTTAATGAAAAGAAATATCAGAAGAAAAAATATACTTTATATATAATGTATTTTAAATGCAAAAGAGCAAGTGCATGAGCGAAAAGAGACAAAATGGCTTTAAATGGCTGTCTGTGAGAAAACCATGCAAATTTATATTTTTATTATTTATGGATACAGCTAAATTATCATTGAAATTAGTTTTATGTTATGAATGTGAGTGTGTTTGAACCATTTTCAATGGAAAAGACATATTTTTTACAATAAATGTGATTTTAAAGCCAAGACCACTAATGTCTTGTTTTCGGGACCAATTTCTCCTTGAAAAATAGGGTGCTTTCGACATTTTATTTTTTAAAGGGTCAGAATGATATAGGTGGAAAAGGTGATTTTAATCTAATAATATGAGACTATTATTCCGTCTTGTAATAAAAACAATGATTTATTGAGTTGGATGAAAGGCATAGACACGAATATTGGTTTGGCCTATTTTGGTATTACCAAAAAATGCCAAAGTTTTAAAGGTCTCAAAATCTGAAACAACGCTTAAACTGAACTAAATTTGGGTTGAAAGCAAAACGACATAACATTGGAATAGCAGGACAATGGGAATTTGGTTGCAATTAATGTTTTATAATGAAAAATTACACTGGATCCCGGAGTACCCTTTGGATACCTCAATTTGTATTTCCAAATTATCTCCCTTTCCAAGAAATATGTTGTTGTACCTATGGCACGCGATAATAACAAAAACCTGATAAACCACATTTGTCGACCGTAAACTATAGGTTGCTGTTGATAAACTGGATTTATCGCACGCTAACTATAGTTTACATTCGTGAAACCAAGTTTATCAGCGATAAGGTTAGTTTGCGCGGTGCAAATGCTATTTTATCAACGCAAAACAGCATTTATCGAACGTAAACTATAGTTTGCGGTTGATAAACTCAGTTTATCGCCGATAAACTCAGTTTATCATCGATAAATTCGGTTTATCACCGAGAAACCCTAATTAGCATTTGAAAACCCCATCATCGACCGCTAATGATAAATTTCAAACAACTGAAATTATCATTAGCATCAGCATAGTTAGCGAGTGATAAACCCAGTTTATCGACCGCTAACTACAGTTTACGGTCGATAAACTCAGTTTATGGGGTTTTGTGACTGTCGCATGCCATGCAGTTCAGCACCCAGGAACCCTAATAAGCATTGAAAATTTCCATAGTCAACAGCTAATGTTAATTAAACAAACTTGGTTTATCAGGGTTTTATAATCTACAATGCACAGTTGTTTTTGACTGACTCGAGCGTCAGCCCCATCCCACCCGTCTGTTATCATATTTTATGGACGCAAATCCTCTGAAACTACTTAGCAGAAATAAATGAATCTTGGTATGAAAGAAGTACACTTCGTAAAGTTGTGCATATAATTAGGACTTTTTTTCTTTTTTTCTGTATTTTTTTTATAAAAGGTGCGACCCTTTTGACTAAGAAAATCTTGAATTCTGCATTTCATATTTCTAAGTTTAACGGAATCTTGTTATGGCATTCATATGAATGCAAATTATCTTTACAATGCTTGTTGTACCTCAATAGGTATTCCTCAGGGATAATATTAATTGAACTCGTAGGGTATGAAAGCATGCTTACTTAGTTTCTGTTATTGATACTTTCCAAACCACATGACATATTCATAGCATGCAATAGCAACGGCATAATAAACTATTTTATAGAACGTAAACCATAGTTCACTCGGTTACTTTAGTTTGCGCGGCGCAAATGCTACTTTATCAACGCAAAACAACATTTATCGACCGTAAACTATAGTTTGCGGTTGATAAACTGAGTTTATCGCCGATAATCTCAGTTTATCACCGATAAACTCAGTTTATCACCGATAAATTCGGTTTATTACCGAGAAACTCTAATTAGCATTTGAAACCCCAATTATCGACCGCTAATGATAAATTTCAAACAACTGAAATTATCATTAGCATCAGCAAACTATAGTTAACGAGTGATAAACCCAGTTTATCGACCGCTAACTATAGTTTACGGTCTATAAACTCAGTTTATGGGGTTTTTGTGACTGTCGCGTGCCATATGTACCTGCAGACAAAGCACCAAATAACATCATTTTGTGTGCAAGAAACACTATATTGACTGTTTGACAGCTGAATTGGGGGTTGGTTGTACCAGCAACAGCACCACATACAAGGCTACAACACTGTCTAAGGAGGAGTGACAATCACAAATCTGTCATTACCTCCTTCGGCCTTTCTGTTGGTGGCAGTAATGATGACCATCCCTGTATTGGATTCCCAAATTACATAAAAATCCATACAAACAGCGCTTCATTGCAGGGTCATCCAAATGTACAACTAAACCTCTTTCAGTTTTGTTGACTTCAATACTTACGGCAGTAAAATCCGGCCGCCAGAAATATTTCGATTGTTGTTATTCTAGAAATGGTGTCAATCAAATGTGGATCCTGAAGAATTCGAAAGAACTACTGGAGAATCTTAACTCTAAATCAGTTTCATCTTGTAACAGCATCAAAACATTCGATTTCTCCACACTTTACACCTCTTTTCCACATGAACAACTGAAATCGCGATTGGCACAGCTGATTAAACGCAGCTTTTTCAAAAAGAAAACGCAGGTACAAATATCTAGTAGTCGATTATACCAAGACTTACTTTGTCATCAAGGAGTCTAAAAAAAGAAGAACAAATTAACAGAAGACCAAATAATCGACATGCCAACTTTCTTATTGACAACATGTTTATTCAGTTTGGTGGACGTGTTTTTCAGCAAACAATAGGGATTCCAATGGGCACTAATTGTGCACCTTTGCTTTTTGATTTGTTTCTTCATTCATATGAAGCAGACTTCTTGCAATCTCTTCTAGACAAAAAAGACCGTAGACTAGCTCTCTCTTTCAACCTCACGTTCCGTTATATTGATGATGTCCTTTCACTAAACAATTCTCGATTTGGTGACTTTCTCCATCTCATATATCCACAGGAGCTTGAGATAAAGGACACAACGGATTCTAGGAAGTCTGCTTCATATTTAGATCTACATCTCGAAATTGACTCTCAAGGAAGACTTTCAACAAGGCTCTATGACAAACGTGATGACTTCAACTTTCCAATCGTCAACTTCCCCTTCTTGTGTAGCAACATTTCGTCCGCTCCAGCTTATGGAGTTTACGTATCTCAATTGGTTCGTTACTCCAGAGCATGGGGAACTTACATCGATTTCCTTAGCAGAGCGGCACGTCTGACGCAAAAATTGCTCACACAGGGTTATGTTGCTCCTCGGTTGCTGTCTTCACTCAAGAAATTTTGCGGAAGACATCATGCACTTATAGATAAATATGGGATTTCGATCTCTCAGATGAGTGCAGATGTTGGTTTGTCATAGGGTGTTGTTTTGTCTTCCTTTACCGGATTTGACACGCTGAATGGACTATTGGCAACGCGACGGGTGTGCTATAGCAAGCAAGAACTGCTTACTCTTCCGGAGCACCTGAGTTCACTCATGTTTCGACTGGAGTTCGCGTTGTTGATTGATATTCAGTTTTTTTTGTGTTTCCATGTTGTCTGTTTTTGTCCCGTTCTTGTTGGTGTTTACTGGTTTTGTCTCTGCCCTTTCGGACTTTTGACATTCGGATACCCCATTGGTACCTCAGCTTCTCTCAAATTAAGGAGGTAATTTAAAAGATGGAAACAACCAGGTCCGAAGATGGAGGGAAATATAAACAAATGTTGTTTTGATGATTGTAATGCAGTACATAAGCTTGTTTCTTTAAAAGAATGCACGAAAGGCACAAATTCACATCTAAGATACTTGAAATGTAACACTGAATTCCAGAGTTTCTTTTGATTCTAAACCGTGTGTTCCATCTCTAACTTTGGGAAATTTATCAAAGTACAAGTTCATATGTCATGTACATCGTCCAAAATATGGGCTTAATGGAAAAGACCTAGGAGGATTTGTGTTTACCCCCTCCACGATGGTACTAAGTCTGGAGCGATTGCTAAAGGGATCAATTTTATTCTTAGATCGCAATGGAAGAGGGAGGTTTGGCGCCATAAAACCTGGTTTAACCCACCATTTCGTTTGAAATGCCTGTACCAAGTCAGGACCATTGCGATCCACCAATTCTCCGGTATGACTGATTCGTTTTTGTCATTTTCTCTGGACTAAGAGATTGATCATTCAAGTTCGGTAGTTTTGTTATTACCTTTATTTGTCCAGAGTAGAGAAATTTGGTTAAAGCTGAACTTGCATGTTCCAGTTGGTTCTGGTGAGATTTACATAAAAATAATATTGCCTAATAGTAGACCTCCACATAAATAACATGATTTTTGATAATGAAAAAGTCATGATAATTATTTTCAATTTGTTATTGTCCTTATGGGCATCAAATGCAATTTAAAATGACTTGATGATTAGGTAATTCCGCCTGTTCTCCAAGCTATCTACAAAGTTTTATCGATCCTTTAGTATTGATAACCAAATTAACAAGGTATTTATCCTTTAAATGGACATATCAGGGCTGAGTACAGAAGCATCACTGACTGCATGAAAGTGCATGTGGTGTAGAGTTATTTGCCCCTTTTAAAAAAGTAACATTTTCTTAATTCAGCAAATTGTTTATATATTTTATTCCTTTGCCAAAAATTATTTCAAAACATATTTTACATTTAGATTTTTTGAAATAATGTAGAAAAGATTCAGCATTAAAACACATTTTTTGTATATTTATTTTGAAACATTAACCTTAGTTAAATTTATTTTTTTTGCGTTTGAATTCCCTCTTTTCAGTTAACATAGGTTAGTCTTCCAGAATTCCGACCAGTACCTCCCCGTGGTGGAAGACGGGCCCTGCTCCAGCGATAACAAAGGATACTCTGGAGCAGCTAACACTGGCGGTGGTGTGTCATGGGCTGGACGACCCATGGCACATAGCGAGTCTATACCTGTAGAGGTATAAGTCGACGCAGAGGGGCTTTCCCCTAGTCGCGACTATAAATACCCATCAGTCAGTCAACATAGGTTATCTCCCATATGCATGAGTTATCTAACTTTACAGCAGGTATGAAATTTATTTTCTCTGGATTTATTGTTGAAATTTTATGATAAATTTGAGGGGTTCAGAAAGAAAAGGGATTTCCCAACATTTTGAGATAGTTATGTAACTTTTTAAAACATTTCCTTTTACAAAAATACTTATTAAATAATCTGCAATAAAAATGTAAACTTTAAAAGATTTTATATAGTAAAGTTCTTGTGAAATTTAGGGAAATCCCCAATTTCTTTCATATCTCTCTAGATTTTTCTTTGATTTTCCATGAAAAGAACAGAGGGGCTAAGAAATTACACCTCCTGCAAAGTTAGATAACTTCTGCTTATGGGAGATAACCTAGGTAAACTGAAAAGAGGGAATATTGGTATTCCTTTATCTAGATTTAGACGTCGCTGCAGACTTATATCTATTTATAGTCATGACGTTAAACTTCCCAGTCAGTCAGTCTAGATTTAGATGTTCTATTTCATGTTATTACCTTATCCTGTGTGACGTCTTACGATAAGTAAACGAACACACCTTTATCATTCTTCGAGCTGCAGTCGGCGAGGACAGTCGCTCTGTCCTCTCTTTTATCGTGGCTACGTGTACATGTACCTTTTATTTTATTCGGGCGTTATAATTGATTTCTCACACTTCAGGTAAGCATATATTACTGTAAACGTACTTATTTTCGCGTGGTATTTATTTTCACGGATTTCGCGGTCACTTAATTTCCGCGAAAATAAATACCCGTGAAATTAAATACCATATTTTTTAAAGAAAATGTTAACCTTTGTTTTCATGTAATACTGTACTCTCGATGTTGAAAGTAACGGGATTGTTATCAAAACATCTTTACAATCGACCCAAGCTAACCTTGATTTAAATTGACATTTTTATTGTACACAACCTTTGACCTTTCCAATGAATGACCCAAGCTGACCATAATCCAAATTGACACCTTTTTTTACCTGGTCTTTAACCATTCAATTGTGTGATAATCGATAACAGTTATAAATGACAGATGGATTATAGAATTGTAGCCACAATAAATTTTGATCGTTAATTGGGCTTCTGAGTAATTAGTAAATCAATAATGCACTTCAATTTATAATTGACCAACAAAGTTTAACATATTTACAAATACGACATTTGAAAGAAATTAAATTATTTACAAAAATATATCTCTGACAGTTTTAATTACAAGTTGCAATATCGATCTATGTTAAAGAACTTACAAATTCATAGCCTCAATCAATTAGTCAGTTGTCGTCAGTATTTATTTTTAATCACGAATTATTAAGAAAGGACCGTTATTTTAGGTTTATATTAACTTAAAATCATTAATCCGCGAAAACTGCGAATGGTCAATGAGAAAAACCGTGAAATTAAGTACCCGCGAACTTGTTTCAAATACGGAAATCGCGAAAATAAGTACCCGCGAAAATAAGTACGTTTACAGTATTATATTTATAATGAAATGTCAGGAGGTATAGCCGGATACATGAGTTTAATTTGTTAATGCATGTGTAAATTTAGAGTAAAAGCCGACGACACGAATTTTAATTTAGAAGATAATTTGAGATCATGTCAAGAGTAGTAGCCGCACATGTTATAATTTTCAAGGTGCGTGCGGAGTGTCGGTGGTAAACAACTAGAGACACGAGTTAATTTTTTAAGTTGTATGTGTTGTAGTGTCACGAGGCATAGCAAGAGACACTAGTTAAATTTTTATAAGTTACATGTTTAGTGTCGGTATAGCAAGAGACACGAATTAATTTTGAGGTGCATGTGTAGTGTCACGAGGCATAGCTAGAGACACGAGTAAATTTTTGAAATTGAATGTGTAGTCAGTAGTGTCGGGAGATTAATCATGAGACACGAGATAAATTTTCAAGTTGCACGTGTAATGTCAGTGTCAGAACCCAATGATAGAACACATTTGACTCAAATGCCGCTGATGGTAGGTTATTCCTTGAAATATCGATATACAACATATTTTATGGCCGTTTTGGTGGTATTTCTATGTTGAAAGTGTAAGATTTTAATCTGAAATATGAAGGTTTTTTCTTGTGAAAATAAAACTAGCTGTGCTATCTTTTTTTTTTGGTAAATAAACTATGTATTTAATCATTTGTTTACATTTAACATTCGATATAATATATTATACCCCCACATATTCCAATCACCTTATTCTTCCGCCTGGTGCGAATCTTCGTGACAAATTTGGTAATTAGCTTTAGCGCGGTTAAATGTATGGTTATTCCCATTTCTAGGAGAGTCACTCATCTACATCAAATTTCCCAAGCCGACTTAGACTACTTTTAGTGTTAAGAATGGTAATTTTATTGGTTACAGATTTTTGGCTTCTACCAAAATTTTGAATTTGGTCCACCGATTAAGCTTCATAAGATGTATTGTTCCTCCCTTTTTCCCTGTCAGTCGGTCTTTTACTTCCTCTTTCTGAATTTCTTGTTTGCAAACAGCTTTTGCAACTCCTGTATCCTGGTAAATGCAATGTTTTAATGAGTGCATATAAATTTAATTGATGGGTGTATTTTTCCCTCCAGCACACTTGTGCTCACTCTCGTTTTTGACATGAGTTTGTGTTGCTGATTATGGTTCAGTTTTTTTTATATATATTTGAATGTCGTACATTCTATCTTTTAGTCACCTGACACCTGGGAACTATTGTCATCACTTGGCGTCTGTCGTCCGTTTGTCAATCGTCTTTGAACGTTAACTCCTGTTACACTGTAAGTGTAAAAAGTGGCCGCCTTAATTAAAAATAGAAACATGGGAATATGGGAATAAATTGCCTAGTTGTATGTTTATTGATATAATATAGAATGGATATGGTGAGCTGCAAAGTTAGCTGTATGTTTATTGGCATGGGCAGTACAAGACTATAGTTAAGATGGCCGCCATGGCTAAAAAAAACTATATTTATAAATTGCAGTTTATTGCAAATACCTCAAAGCGATTACAGATACATGCATATATTCTGATAGGGGTAAATAAAGGTAATAACAAAACTACCAAACTTGATTGATCAATCTCATAGTCCAGAGAAAATGACAAAAAAGAATCAGTCATACCGGAGAATTGGTGGATCGCAATGGTCCTGACTTGGCACAGGCATTTCAAACGAAATGGTGGATTAAACCAGGTTTTATGGCGCCAAACCTCCCTCTCCCATTGCGATCTTAGGATCTGGTAATGACCATAGAACACAACATATAGTTGTGAGACACAATAAGGATATTGAGGTGATCATCTCAGTACAGCAGACCAGTCAAACACTAATTAAAACAATTAACCACCATATCTTTTAACTCAATTTTGAACTTTTCTACTAGTGGTTGATAACGAAGAAAGAAGTTTTTTAGAGTTCGTATGAGACGTATTTTCTTATAGCCCTGCTCCAAAAGTCGGTCACCAAGGAAATCGGTGTCTGATCAAATAATCTGTGAAATGTGTGCAAGCTCTGGCATATCGAATGAGTTGTGAAATATAAACACCATATGCAGGGAAGTAGGTATATTGCTCTGTAGATTAGGAAAATTAATAATTTGAAAATTAAAATCGTCTCTTTTATCGTAAATTTTTGTACTGAGATGACCACCTGGGTCAAATTCGAGGTGCAAATCCAAGAAAGACGTGAAGCAATTAGATTCGATGGTCTCTTTAATCTCCAATTCTGGAGGATATATTGAAGGAATCCATCTACCAAATGAAGTGTTATTGACAGAAAGGACATCATCAATATATCTGAATGCAAGATTAAATGACCTTGTCTCTTTCATCTTCTTGTTCTTTACGAGTCCCTGAAGAAATTCAGGCTCGTAAGAGTATAAAAACAAATCGGCGAGGAGAGGAGCACAGTTTGTGCCAATTGGAATGCCGATTTGTTGTTAAAAAATCTCTTCTCCGAAGGTGACAAATATGCTGTCAATGAGGGAATCAAGCATACTGCAAACTTGTTCCAGTGTGTAACAAATTTTATCTTTGAAAGATGATTGGAAAATAATGTAGAGTTATAACCCAAAACAACAAAATTCCTAGAGTTTGAAAAGGCTTTTTCGAGAAGTTTTTTTCAGGCGACAGTTTAGTTTTTCGTGTGGCTAGGTAGTGTATAAAGTTGAAAAATCGAACGTTTTCAAAGAGTGAACCTCAGAAAATGATCTAGATTTAAAATGATCTAAAAAATCTTTTGAGTTCTTCAAAATCCACATTTGGTTGATTCCACTACGATTATAAATAGCATCGCAGTATGCCTAGCTTGTTGACCTTCTTTGACAGCAGACAAGATTTTAGTTAAATGCATGAACGGAGAGCTCTGTAGTTGAACATGATGAAGATCCAGCTATATACCTTTCTTTGTACGGATTTTTGTGAAGTTTAGGTATCCAGTACAAATATGGTAACTCTTTATGTTCCTCTTTCATTTGAATATTGAAAGAGGACACAAAAGAGCTATGGTTGGTTATGATTTTATCGTTGTTAAATGAAGTCCGCTTGCATGTAGCACTAGCTGAAGTATTACCATCAATGCCTAGTTCTTTTATTAGACAATTGTAATTACGTGTAATAATGTAATTATAATGATAATAAAAGAGATCAGCACCTCAAGATGTACCCTCCTGAAATTTTGAAGAAAATCCATGATAGAGTTGTTGCCGAACTTATTTTACTTTTTTAAGACAATAATTTAAATTGTATATTGTTAAGCACATCATGATCTTCAAAATATGTACCAGGATTAAAATTAAAGGAACATTCCGTGTAGAAGTTATTCCCCTGAGAACGTTAAAACTGACCATTTCACAGCCATTTAGTGTGGTTGTATTAAATTCGTTAACTTTTCCGACACCTTAAGTTCAATTGCGAAAAAAATTGGTTCAATTGTCCGTATGCATGTTGGAAGGAAAACAATTTATTGGATTAAAGATTTGTTTCAAAACATGAATGTTTCTGTTAAAAATACAACATAAGGTTTTTAGCAAGTTACTCAAAAAACGGTGGCATATATTAGTTCTATTGGAAGCAAACGTGTCTAGAACCTGAAGACATGCATGCTCTGAAAATTTGAATAGAATCTTACCACACATAACTCAGTTATTGCTTTTTCTGGGTTGTTTTTTTCAAATGTTGCACTTATTAAGCTATATGTGCTCCTCGTAAGAGTCGTAGTCTCTTAAATTTCAAAAAATTTTCTCGTGTCTTATAACTTGCAAACTGTAAAAAATAAAGGAAAAATGAATTAATGGAAAACTTTAAGACAACGAGATGAAAAAATACAGACTACATTTATTCTCTGTAATATAGGGTCGACCCAAGCAAACAAGTATTTATTGGACATTCCAATGTCATAAGCCGGAAAAAAATCAGTTGATAAAATAAATAAATAAATAAATAAATAATCTTAATGATATAGAAGGCAACTCAAACAAATATGGACACTTAAACTGCCACTGGTTTATAAAGGCTGTGTTGTGTAACTTAAAACTGTCGCTAATATATAAAGGCTGTGTTATGTACATTTAAACTGTCGCTAGTTTATAAAGGCTGTGCTGTGTACATTAAAACTGTTGCTGGTTTAAAAAAACTGTGTTGTGTATATTTAAAGTTATGGACATTTAAACAGTCACTGGTTTATAAAGACTGTGCTGTGTACATTAAAACTGTTGCTGGTTTATAAAAACTGTGTTGTGTATATTTAAAGTTATGGACATTTAAACAGTCACTGGTTTATAAAGACTGGGTTGTGTACATTTAATATGTCGCTGGTTTATAGACACGATAGCTAGAGGCTGTGTTGTATACATTTAAACTGCTGTTGATTCATAAAGGTTGTGTTGTATATATTGAACATATTTATTCCACATCTTATCATTATCTAGTGTGTTCATTGCAATCCATTCCTTGCATTTCTAGAAATTTATAAAGGTAAAAAACAAAACTTTCAAGCTGGGATGGTAAAAGTCATATGTCCGAACACGAAAGACAAAACAAGGAAAAGAGTCACCGAAAAAAGTGAAGATTAAAATGGTCTTTACTTGGTACAGCCAATTTAAAAAGAAATAGCCTAACCTGCATTTTCCATTGATATAATCTTAGGGTCCGGTAGTAACACACGACACAGATTTTTAAGGTATGTCTTCTTATGAATACCTTACAAAATATCTGCATTCAATATATAAATAAAATAAATAAATGAATAGTAAAATCAGTATAGATAAAAACTCAGACCTAAACTGAACTATTAATTTTATTCTGACAAAAAAAGCAACAGAAAATGAAGATACGGGTCCTCTCTGCAATTCTTCATTTCTAAAGCCTGAGACGTGCCTCATAAAGATTTCATCCTGCTTCTTTAAATGCAGAACGAGAGAAACACTGCCCGGTGACCAGTCTCTACCAATAACATAGCCCAGCTGCTGTTTATTTATCCATAGTCGTGCATGGAATCCCATGTGTGTCCCCCTCAAGGTACAGGAAATTAAATAAAGTCCGGATTGAGGAGCTGTGAATTTCCCAGTACCCGTATTGTAGGCGTTGCCTCTGTTTAGTTTAACGTCGTTGAACAAAATGACTTCACTCCCTGACATTCTAGTTTTGGCAGAGGTAGAACCGTCCACGTATCCTGTGAACGCAGGCCTTTGTTCTGAAATTTAAAGGTTGTATGTAAATGCAATTGTCCAAGTTCAAACGTATACATGAACTTAAAGTCTTTAACCCGTCCTGTCCAAAGCCAGGAATCCTTAAGATTTTTGTCCCTGTGTTTTTGTGGTAATTGTTCTATGTCTAGAAATGGGTCTTACGCTGATAATTTGGCAATTGGTATTTTTAAAATCTTTAAAAATTTGTATTGTATTACTCGTGTAAGACGGCGAGCAGCGACCACTGGTCACGTTGAAGACTGTCATCCATTGTGTGTGTTTTTTAGTTGCGGTTTGTTTATGTAGGTTGTGTCCCGTATACATTTATTTATGGAACATACACAACAAAATCATTACGAGAATGTCTCCGGTTTCAGAAAACATCTCAAATTGAGCCTATTTCCTCAAATCCTTCCTCAACTCAAATTCTAACCAATCAAATGTAGAAAGAGTTGAGGAGATACTTGAGGAAATACACAACTTGAGATGTTAAAGACAAATCCCACTATTGTTTTTACGCATTGAAAAGCGCAACGTCATTGTGACGTTCGTCCACTGTTTCGATAGAATTTTGCCGTCGTCTTTCCGAAAAGATGATGGACGGTTCGCACAGTGTTGGTGCTACCTAACATTATACTGAAGTCGACGTCGCATTATAGAATTTTGCACTTCTTTTATTGTCTCTGTATTCTCCTTTGATGTTTATTTTGTCTTTTGTTATTTGTTTGCCGTTTTAATGAAAGTCGAGTCGTTGCTGAAATGTTGTGTATATATGGCATTCCCGATTTTAAACCTTTAAGATAAATATGTTGTACTTAGTTTGTATAGTCAATTGACTCGAGAACGAACACATTTAGCTACAAAAATGAAGCTCCTTTGACATTGTTAATTGGCGGAGCTACTTACTCGTGATGGAGCAAATCGAATTTCTTTCTCCAACTCTTATAAAGCTTCAACATGGTTCAAAATTACCAATAATACTCTAATTTATATGTGGTCAATAATAAATTTGATAAAAGCCATAGGTAACTATTATATGGTAAGAAATCCCACAATCCTGAACGTTCCTGATCAAGAGATTTCTAAAATTGATATTCACGGATATTTCACGGAAATCTTTTAAATTCCGCTTAATGTTGGTAAATTGTCCTTGCATTCGTAATTAAAATACCCTAAGTAACATTTTAGTACCAAATTTAACATCTAATGGACTGATTTGCGCCCGGTGTAGTTTCGCTTTCGGCGTTGCCCCGTTACGAGCAATGGGACCTCATTGTAGCTCCGCCAATTCAAAGATGCCAAAGGTGCTACATTATTGTAGCTAGAGCACATTGTCTAGGGCGCCAAACTGTTTTAAACTTGTGGGACTTTTTTTGAATGAACAGTTTTAAAACATGCATGTTTCAGTCTTTACAATAACAAACGGAGGGAGGTGAAAAGTGCGCCGATTCTGAATCCCCCTTAAAAAAAATTATTTTTCAAAGTTGCTAATATTTCAACGCGCAGCTCTTCTGCTAAAAGAAATTTTATGATGCCAATACAAATGTACTTGACGGCAATTAAGGCTTGGATTTACATGACTTTTCATTGTATCATAGGCAAATTTTAAATCGTTGTTCTTTTGTGTGTTTTTTTCTTTTTGTGGTGCCGCTTTTAAAATCCATTTAAAAAAACTGGAACATTTTTTGTACTTTAAATACATGTAGTTTTTCTTTGGAACACATGTATGTATAAAGCATGTATAGTTCTTATTTTGCCGGGCTTATTAATAATATTGTATAACTAATTACTCGAGTTCTGCTCTTCGACAAGAAAGATACATACATACATGTATATATAGAAAACTGATTACATGAAGTATATTACATGTCAAATGGCACTTATTTGTAAAAAAATTGTCACCGTAAAGGATGTCACGCATGTATAAAATATTATGTGTTGTGTTTTGTACAAAGGTTTTTTACTATAGCTTGGTACTTTTTATGCAGAAAAGAACCCGTTTTTTATTACTCTCCCATGTATGCAAGTTATACTTCCGTAACCACTTTGGGTAACGCTTATGTTTAAATCTTGGTCAAAGAAGCAAAGGTACCAATGGGGTATCCGAATGTCAAAAGTCCGAAAGGGCAGAGACAAAACCAGTAAACACCAACAAGAACGGGACAAAAACAGACAACATGTAAAACATGAAAACACAAATTAACTGAATATTTATAAATCTACAACGCGAACTCCAGTCGAAACAAGAGTGAACTCAGGTGCTCCGAAAGAGTAAGCAGTTTCTGCTTGCTATAGCACACCCGTCGCGTTGCCAATAGTCCATTCAGCGTGTCAAATCCGGTAAAGGAAGACAAAACATCTGCACTCATCAGAGAGATCGAGATCCCATATTTGTCAATAAGTGCATGATGTCTTCCGTAAAATTTCTTGAGTGAAGACAGAAACCGAGGAGAAACATAACCCTGTGTGAGCAATTTTTGCGTCAGACGTGTCGCTCGGTTAAGCAAATCGATGTTAGTCCCGCAAGCTCTGGAGTAACGAATCAATTGAGATACGTAAATGTTGATAGACATCTCGGGTGCTACACGTTGGGGTTCATTATTATTTTAAGAACGGGGGGGGATCTGTGACTAATAGACACATTTCCTAGTTAAAACAAATTGTCTGTACTTTATAAAACTACATAACGTTGGTCCCAGTCTAGTTTTATGTTGGATTTTTTTTCTGTTTTTTTTTATACTCAATTTTAATCTTATGGGTGGACAGCCTCTTACGATCAACGCGCTCCAAGCAAAGCAAAAGGTAATGCCTGAAACTTTCAACACGTTTTCCCTCTTTTTGTCCCCCGCCGCAAATATATTTTACAAAACTAGAAAAACTTTGCGCGGTAGCTAACAAATAAGAACGACAAAGCACCCTCACCCCTCCAAAATAACATCATATCGTTTTTTTTTTTCAATAGAAGATGGACATACATACATGTATCTATTATATCACAAAGATTGTATGAAAATTCCATGAAAGATCATTGCAAAGATTCGGCGCATAAGAGGTGAGCACCTAAGGCGTAACGGTCCATGCACAAGGACACACACACGGACTGACATCCCTATTACTATACAAATTTATATATCGACAATTTTTAAGGCGGAAGGATGGTATAAGAATTAAATTCGGTTTCGAAAATAGTCTGGTTTACTTGTAATCCATTTGCGGAAGGGCTGTCATTTAATCAAGAAATATCATCTCATTTTTTTGTCGAAAATGTCTCGCGAGTTGTATGATATGCCTGTTAATCTTGAGTCTTCTAACATATAAGAAATGGCATAAGGTGGATAAGTGAAAATTAAAAACATCGTGATTTTTTTAAATTTTTTTTTGACAACGCTCAACGTTAAAAAACTCATTTTAGCGTAACGTTACTGTGTGCATTGAATAACGTGGTACGTCCAATTACCAAAAATACCATAAAATTGTGTATTTGATGCCAGTTTTCTTTTTTATTTGATCGGTGACCCCTACTTTTTAAACTATTAATTGCAATGATAGATCAAGACGGTTAATTATAGCAAGTATGAGAAAATTCTCAACGTTAGAAATTTAAGAAAAACATAATTAAAGCTTTCAAAAACGGCGCCGGTTTTGGCGGGAAAAAGTTTATCACTAATAAAAGCAGCTTATAATGAAATATTTATGCTATTGAATCACAATATCTTAGAGATAATCATTTTCTCTTTAATTTGGTGTTCAAAACGTGTTTTAGCATTATTAATAAAGTTTTTAATCAAAGTCAGGAAAAGGTATGTATTTTTCTGAACCGTCTAATTTCTATATATTTTATGTTGATATATCTTTAAAATAAGCACGGTGACATATGATTTTTATTAGCTTATTTTATTTCTCCAATACTCATGATTATATGTACAAGTTTCTAAGAAATTCCTAACGTCAGATTTGAATAGTGGGATTTGTCTTTAAAAATGAAACCGGGGCCTAGTCATCTATTTCATGTATTTGAAGGAATCAAATTTCTTTACGAAATTTTGCACTATCTCCTTTTCTTTCTTTTTTTTTTTTCATGTTTTGAAAAAAAAGCTACCTTTTTGCATGAATCAGTGAATGTACAGAACTAAATACAGATACGCAATAGAATACGGGTGTCTACTATTGAACATCATCTATTTAGCTCTCTTTTAGAATACATGTAACGGTGAAACTTTTTTGATCAGGTATTGATTGTTCAAAAATTGTTTTAGATATAAGTTGGTTTTAACTCATGTAACAGGAACAATGATTTAAAATACCTTCATCAACAATTTGACGCAGTAGAGCTTTCTGTGTTTTTTCAAGTTCTGCTAACCGACTGGCCATCCTCCATAACGATATGGATGATTCTAAATCTTCTTCTCCTCCGAGCGAGTCTAGTTCACCGAAGATATTTTCGCTAGCCAACACCACTAGAACACAGGCATGTAGAATCACAAGTCTAAGAAAAGACATCATTATCATCGATGCTCTCAATAACGAACTCAGTACCTCTTGCTGTCGCAATTTAAATCAAAAGACGTCAACGTTCTATGACGTCGCAAAAGTTGCTCTGTCTTTACGGTAACAAATGTCCATATTTTTCGCGCCGTATATAGAGTACGTTTCCTGCAAAAATTGCCCGTGTTTATATACAGGTCTGTAAATATATTATATTTAGCTGGATCTATTAAAACTGCGTAAAGGAGATAAAACTATCTGATTCAGAATATGCTGACAGAATGTTCAGTGGTCCTAATTCGTTTTTGTTTTGTTTTTTCAGTTTTGCAATCTTTTTACTTTATTTCAGTTTTGTTTTCCTTTATTTTGACTATTAGTCCTATTTTTCAGAAATTTTCTGAAAAAAATATAAAAGTAACTTGCCTGATGCATGATGTCTTCCTTAAAATTTCTTGATTGGAGACGGCAACCGAGGAGCAACAAAACTAGTTTTTGAAGAGTATTGAAACAAGATAGAAACTAAACAACTAGAAAGGCTGTAGATGGTCTTCAATACTTGTACTTATTCTGTAGTATTCAAATAATCTGATACAGCAGCATTGAACATGGTTACCGTTGACTTGTCAGGTTTTTTTTGTCTCATCTGTGAGGAATGTCGCAAAAGGCAGGATTAAGGTATGGTGATTCCCGCGGCGGTGCTGGCGGCGGCGGCTTCAATTTTCGTATTTTTTCACAAGTCTGTTTTATGTGAACAAGTTTTAGTATACCACTTATATTTGGTATGCAGTTGCATATCAGTTAAGATATTTGGTATGCAGTTGTGTTAGCGTTAGAACAGGTCAATTTCACGGCCATTTTATCTGAATACACGTGCACATCAGTGCAGTCAAGGTCTTCTGACTGAGATTTATACATATTTGGCTATTAAATGTTAAAGTTTGTTCTTACCAGTACGCCTGTTTATGTGAAGCAGTTATAGTACACCATTGATATATTATAAAAAATTATACTTTGCATTGCCATCTGTACATTAATTACCAATTAATTGAATATTTTTATTTCGAATTGAATTAGTCAAGAAAGTTTTATCATTGATTACAAACGTAAATTTTCAGTTTATATTTAATTGGAAAATTATTACCAGATTTACGAAACATGAAAACAACTTGCTGACAAACGACATTACGTAATTTTCTTTCATAGAAGATAATGAGATGTGGACTAAATGTACACACGACACAACCTACGATATAAACGACAATTTAAAAACCCACAATGGAAAACAGCCAGCCGTCTTCAATGTGACCGTTGTCGCTGCTCGCTGTTTTTTTTTCAATTTGCCCAGGATTGAAAATAAACTACATATGATTCAAGCCCAATCTTAAAGTGCAATGAAAGATCCTCTTCTTGACAAAACAAAAACAAAAACAAATTCGACGAAATACAAACATAAGCAAAGCTTTGATAAACGCTTCTTGGCTTAGGACAGGCACATTCAAAATGTTTTTTTTGGTGTCAACCTTCCCCCTATTGATAATCGATAACTAATCACATACAACATATTTAACTTCTGTACCAGTTATATTTGAGTTATGAGTTATGAAGTTAAGATATTTATAAATGGTCTGTGGTTGAAGGTAAATTGCAGATGTGGTATGGCTAAAGGTTAAGAGGTGACCATATATTTCTTGTAAAATTTGACCCCCCCCCCCCAAAAAAAAAAAAAAAAATACCCTATTAATACCCTATTTTGATTTGCTGTTTTCAATCGGGAAAATAGGACCTATATTTTTTGTCAAAAATTGCTTAATTAACGCCATGTAAGGGACCGTTCAATATTTATCAAAGTACTGGGCCAGTGCAATTTTTTTTCCCTCTTCAAATATCTATGTACCCAGCAGACACATCAGTAAAGATAACGTAAGGCCCAGTTTATAGTCAAAGCAGAAAAACACATTGCCCAGCAAAACATCTTCTCTTTTAATTAAGACCCTTAAGTTACTGGTAGGATGTCGAGAAGTACCAAGACCATATTATTCATATCTTCAATCAATCAAAGTCTAAACAAGGTCTTGAAACTAATTTGATTCTTTTTTTTTAACAAATTAATGATAAAAAAGTGATTGCCCAGCACAATTCTTAAAAAATCTTTGTGCCCAGCTGAAAGAAGGTGCAAAAAACTCTTTGCCCAGTATACAATTCATTGCACCGGCCCAGCACTTTGATAAATATTGAAGGACGGACCATTTAACTTGAAGGGGGACCTTGGTTTTTTTGTTTTGTTTAGAAACGAAAATGACGCACAAAGCGCGAACAAAATATTTATTTTTCAAAGGCGCCGCGACAGAATATTTTTTTTCATTATCAGCATTATTTTTTAATAGCAGAAATCTTTCTTCAGAACATATTTTTTCTTACCCTCAGTTGCCAAAATATTTTTTTCATCAAAAATAATTTTCAGAATATTTTTTAGAAAAAAAACAAGGCCCCCCTTCAAGTTAAATGGTCGGTCCCTAATGGCCCTGTCACACTATAACGTTTTAGCCAACGTGTGCCGAACGTTCGAATAATTTTCTAAAACGTTGGAACACGTTGGCAGTCGCTGTAAAAAGTTTCAAAAAATATCTCGGTGAACGACCACAAAGCGTCAGACTAACTACCTGCAACGCACGATAAACTTATTCAAAACTTATCTATAGCGTGTGCCCGGCGTACTTGACGTGTGCCTAGCGCATGTGTGACGTCTGCAGAACGCATTCATAGCGTTAGTCTAACTTATAATTTTTTCTTTTTCTAGGATTTCTGTTATTTTCTTTAGTATTATTTCACAATAGCCCAAATAGCTTAAATGTATTGCTGGATTAATTAATAATTATAGAAATTTAGTTTCGTTATAAAAATATTGGTTTACAGCGTTCTAGTAATATTCTAAAGCCGTTTTTTAACCAATAGTGATGATTTTTGCACTCAGTCTAAAAGAATATAATATAGTGTGATTTTATATTTTGATATGTCAAAAATATACAGAGAGGAATGCATGCACTTGTTAACAAACTCTCAAAATCTCAAATAAGTATATACATGTAAGAAATACCGGTCTGTAGATTTTGCCTAGCATCCTTTTTATAGCACATGACTAATCCTAAATGATCGCAGACAGCATGACGGATGTCCTTAAAAGAGAACAACGCGTGTGCTTATTGAATATTTAAAATACACGTTATTTCAAATGAGTATTGAAGTTTGACTGTCGTTACTCGTTGTATTTGAGTATTTTTCTACCAAAAAATGTCCACCGAAAACACAACGGGTGTATTACAATTTGCAGTAATTACTTTCAATTCCAGACCATCTAAGTTATCTTTGTTATATTCAAGATTTTTTTGGCTTAGTTCATTATTTTTTGTAAAAAGATTTTTTTTCAGGTTTTAATTAGTATTTGAAGCTTTTGAAATTGACTTTCCCCCTTGTAATTCAATCTAACTTATAAAATTCTGGGGTTGATACGCTACTCGTTCGTTACAATGACGCTCTGTGCGCTCTGTACACGTTTTAAACACGTTGAATAGGTTTCTTGGTCGTCAGACTGACGCTAGACGTGCGCTGCATTATCGCTAGACACGATCATTTCCATTTAGCTTAGCGTTCGTCAAACGTATTTCAACGTGCGCACAACGACCACATAGCGTCCATCAGCGTGTGTATAACGTCCTTCTAACTTATGTCTAGCGTTCGAATAATTTATTTCTAACACGTTGGCACACTAGGTAAACGCTGTCCGCGAGAGAAATGATATTTCGCGTTTTTTCTGTACTGATATTTCATGTTGTTTGGTCTACTTGCATGGGTGGTTCATAAAACATGTTATTTTCGTGAGTTTTTACCTTTTTAATACTGCTTGTTGTAAAAATTTAAATCATTGAATATTTGTCTTGGACATATCTAGTTAATCTTTGAAAAAATCAGCATAAAACAAAAGAAAAATAACCAATAAAGCATAATTACTAGACAAACAATGGAAACACAGTTTTTACATATGAAAAATATACGGGTTTGAAGGAAAAGCTAGTGTAAATGAATGTTGATAAAATCTTTAGTCGGTATAATTCATAAAATTACTAATCTAATAGATCATTAACTGAAATTCAGCAATCTTAAAATATTGACTGTACTGTTATTCTGTGTTCATGAAATCATTCTGTACTGTTACTTCGTGTATTAATCTATCAACATTGTACTGTTATTTCGGGTATCATATTTATATCTAAATATCTAAAAAAAGAAGAAAACAGATCCCTCTTTGAAAATCAAGTGTTATGTTAAATCAAAATCAAAAGAAATAAACAATCTAAAAGTATCACCTTTAAAGATATTCTTAAATAAGTGCCAAAATACGTTAAAATGCCTTCTTTTACAATTAAGCTCCTGAATTTAATAAATCCATATTGTGATGCTACAGAGACCACAGATAGAAATATTTTATACCATACCAATAAGGTAAGGCAGTCATGACTTTAATCTCAAGCAGCATGAAATCGACTCGGCAATCAGAGAGAACAACATGAAAAGGGTGATAAAGTGAACATAAACTGCCGTTTATATTGTAAGTTGTGTCGCGTACACTTATTCCACATTTTTCCATCAAATGATGATGAAGTAGAGACGCAACGCCTATGGGTGAATATAGTTTTAACTGTCACTGAAAAAAAGGAGAAATGGGTTGAATCTGGCAATTTAGCCTATTGCAGGGGATCATATGGGTCCTACTCTTATTCAGTCCTGCAGTATGGTTCTTTAAGGTGCGAGAAATGTGACATTTTTCCCCGGCTACACTGAGTACCACTATGTTAGCTGTCAGGGTTTCCGCGTTATAGCCTGACAATTCTGGCATTCATTGTGACAGGGTTATCCCACTCAACCACCTTGGGCATACAACCCAGTCGCTCTGCAGATTAAGCGACCTGACCCGACGTCAGGTTTTAAGTGCTCTGTAACTAGACTTCAACGAGAAGCTTAGCACTGGTGCAGGCCTATCACGCACGGGTTTATACCACACATTTATTGGACCGACACCAGAGGCATATGTGCTACATCTTGAGTCGAAGTCGCGCATTTGCATAAGCAGATTCCATAACAATAAATTCCCAATAGAACAATGTTGAAGTAGGTAGATCAAGAAATATTCTTATGAGGGGAACAATTTTTAACTAATGAATGAAAGGGTTTGAACATGAATTTCATTTTGTTTGTTTATGCACGTGACTGTAGTATTTATCGTGAAATTGAGTTGAGAAGAAAGTACAAACCAGTCGATTATCCAGTAGTTTTTTGGGTATGATTTAGATTGCAATGTTCTTTAATTAAAAAACAAATGTATCAATATCCATTACAAAACAAGAACAGATACTAGGTCCCCACCCGTTGAGTGGGGGGAAATCTAAGTCGGCTCGTTAAACAGGAAGTAGATGAGCGACGGATCTAAAAACGCATCTCATCATATAGGACCCCTACCTGAAACTGCATACCAAATATCAAAAGCCTATGATTAATAGTTGCTGAGAAAACTTTTACGAAAAAAAAATTGTGACGGACAGACGCACGCACACACAAACGGACAAACGCCCGGCATTTTTATGTCCCCGCCCCGCGTTGCGGCGGGGGACAAACAAAGGTAAACTATTAGAATAATTACTATTTGTCTTGCCTATAGCTATCTGGCTGTAATATGATTGTATTGTGTAACAAGGGGTTGCATCAAGTCGTGCTATGGATACTCCAACTCGACCATTCGGAAAACAGGATGTAGTATATGTTACAAGTTACATTGCCTTGCATGTATACATGAAAGTAAGTCAATCTTGCAACTCGAAGTCTGTTTTTAATATACGATTCAAATTTTCAAGAACACAGAATATCAGTACAGTTTAACAGAAATAACAGTACAGTAAGATTTTGACAGGCAAATCGGAACAGGTAATATCAGTACAGAAGGTTCTCTGTTACGAGCATTTTCTACGATGTATAATAAGGAAGAAGGGGTGTAATTGCATTTTGTATAAACAGTAATCCTTTTTTGAATTGTTTTGAATCTCCGTTCATTAAAAAAATATTTGGAAAAAGGGAAGATTCTCGTAAATTATTTAAAATGCATACCTCTGCTAAAAATTTAAAAATATTGTTGATAAAGCCCAAAAAAATCATTAAAACTTAAAGGAGATGGAAATTCATCTTTCAAAAAGACATAGGAACAGCATATACAATTTCATGCTTAATATAAACGCCGGTTTTAGTCCTGGTGTCCAATGTCAACAATAACCCGAAATATCCGTACAGTGAAAACGCGAAATATCTTTGCTCTCGCGGACAGCGTTTACCTAGTGTGGTTGGCGAACGTCGGAAATTTTAAGCATGTTGAAAAATTTGCGACGCACTCGGCGATCACCAACGCACGCTGACGTTCGCTAACGTGTTTGTAGCGTGTTTAAAACGTGTACAAAACTTACGCAACGCACACCAGTGTGTTGAAAATATATTCTAAAACGTCGACACACGTTGGCTAAAACGTTATAGTGTGACAGGGCCATAAGCAGTGTAATTTACATTTGTGCAGAATACATTTCTTGTCTTATGAATTTGATGCTCTTATAAATATTTCTTACCTATTATCTGTTTTTTTTTCGAAAAAATAAAATGTGGCGTTTTCTCTAAGAGATATTGAACTTATACCATGAACACACACAGAAGTAATCACATCAGAAGGATTACAACTTGATAATTATTGTTAATTATCAATCTTTTGAAAAATAGTTAAAACTTCAACAAATGAGTAGACTTTGAAGTTTTACTTCTATGATGATTTTTGGACCGGGTTTTTGGAGAAAAAAAAATCAACAATATCCCGGATTTATTCCGTAGTTTGACGGAGCCTGTGATGGTTTTATTGTATTAATAAACATTTCCGGAACGAAAATTATAAATTGTTTATTGTTTGGTTTAAAATAAAATGCCAAGAAGTCGATCAAGATCTCCAAGAAGAGGTAAACGTTCAAATATACAAATGTATTTGCTTTCCAGGCTTATTTCTGTATTTGTTTTAGAGTAAAAAGTTGCCTGTTGTGAAGCTGATAGCATGACATAAGAAGACTCACATGTCATGCATGAAGCTACTCCAACATAAGCTACTCCAACATTGGCAACAAACGAAGTTATATGAGAAATATGTTAATTTGCTCAAATTAATGGTCATCTTTATCTATATGGAATGAAAAGTCATATTCCCTCTTTAAACCAATAATATGAGGCAGGATTAACCTGTGATGCTGCCGAAGTTAAAAGGTATTGATAAATATTTTTAATAATAATTTGGAACAATTCATGTTCGAAAATAAAAAACAAACTAGCTTTTCTTGTGGGTCACTTGTTTGCTTTATGACGTACAGAATTTTCAAAGGAACAAACATTTAAAAGACTCTGAAAGTTCGGGAAAAAAGGCTTGAACCAGATGTTGAAGGCAAATTCAGCCCATACATTTGTAGACTATTACAATCTAGAATATTGACATTCTATTATTTCTTTTGAAATGCTAAAGGATGAGTGGCAATAAGACCCAGTTCTGACCCAAGATTTACCATGAAATTTAAACTGAGCATACAGTTGTCTTAAATTGCTGAAACATTGATCAAATGTTAGGTTTAAAGAAAATGATAAGCTTTTGCCATATCAATTTAGTTGTCTTTCCAACCAGTTAACTCAAAAAGCTATATATTAGAGAAATTGTCTTAATTTCCTTGGTTTTTTGCTAATTTTCATACACGTTTTGGTCTGGACGAAGGTGGTCGCATCTAAACAACAACTGTCTACTTGGACAAAATATGTAAAATGATGAGATCCAACATTTCTGAAAGTTTAAAGTTGTTGTTTTCATGCGCCCAATGTTTTTTGAAGGAAAATATGCCATGAAACCATTCAAAATTGAAGATTTTCTGCATTTTGTCTAGTAAGACTGCCTAATGTGATGTCATACATTTTGTAATTTTATCACAATGAATGAAATTTGTCTTATTTGATGTGTTTTCTTTGTAAACACATATAAGTTGATATTTCTCATTAATATCATAATATTTGAACCAATTACATTTTCTTGGGCCAAATATGGGTCTTAATGCCACTCATCCTTTCATTATGTTTGATGCACTTCAAATGTAAATTTTGCATGTCTGTTACATGTATTTCCTCCCATTTTTATATGACAGCAAAAAATCTGCTGAAGTATAATGGTACATTGCATTGTATGAAGCTGTTGTCATTGTTGTCTGTGTTGTCTGTTAACTTAAGTGTAACCACAATAATGCAATAATGTTTATTCTGGTTAACCAAATGCTGTTGAGTTTAATTTTACTTTAATGTTTTATACCATAATAGGATGAATGGGATTGATTTTGGGGGTCCTCCTTTATTTGTTGAGACATTGGAGATTAAAATAATTAAGAAAAGAATGATTTTCTACCAATTTACTTACAAGTTAATTCGTAAAAAGTCACAAAAAGGGAGATAATTTTACCTTCTGAAAATTTACTTAATTTAATGTGGAATCTCTGACTGTAAAAATGTATGTCATGTATGTGGTAAAGAGCAAGAAAACATAGATCACTGACTTTTAGAATGTGACAAACTACAGTTCTGGAGAGACCCAGTCATGGAGTCAATCAGCAAATTCTTGAATTTATATATAATTAGACTTGAGAGTTTGTACATGTACATGTATATTGCTCACATGTTGCTTACAAATCTATTAAAGTTACATTGTACATATACTGTATGTCATGTATGTGTAGATCACCTGATAATTTTGATGGACATTGTTCTATGCTACTTGTAAGTTAACTATACAAAGTTGAACTCTAATAGCATACAATTAATGATACTACAGATAGAAAAACTGTCAATGAACAATATACCAGACTAATGTTACAAATTTCTTCTTGTTACACAGGCATGACAGAGATTAATGTTATTCATGTTATTGTTAAATGTTCCTTCTTCTATGTCTTTAGATACTTGTATCAGGGTATCAAAGAGAAATTGCTAAATTGTTACTGCATGTACATGTACTGGCCCCAGTAGCTGACTTATTGTAAGGGCAGCCAACAATATCTACTAAAAGTGGCCAAAAAAAAAGTGTGGTGTTTCTGGTTTCATGCCCGAAAGAAATAGGTTTGTTAAGTAGGCATTATTTTTTTTTTCTACCTTGAGTAAACATGTGGGGAGTAAATTTCAGTTCATCCATGCTTAATATGTTTGTTCAATTGTTTGTACATGTATTTCAGTCAGGGATCACCCTTGTAGCAGTGAATTTAATTCACCTATGTAAGTGATACAAATTCATTTGCTCAAGTAAATATGATTTGTTAACAATCTAAATTCACTTGTACAAGTGATTTTAGGCAAAATGTTAAATCTTCGATCATCTGTAATAATGCTATAAAAATTTTTTATGTGGTCAGCAGTATTTTTCTTCTATAGATCTAAATTGAAACTTTATGTATCAATCAAAATCATCTGGGCGCAGAAGAATTTGAGTGGGCGCATAAGCTTTGAAAATAGGTCCCTTGAGAAATCAAATGGCTATTAATTTGCACTTACTGTGCCTTTGAAGAAGAAATTTAATTAATCAAACAAGCTATATCTATAATGATACTAATGAATTGCAGAAATTGTAAATTTGTTCTTAAATAAAGTAAATAAAAAGAAATTTCGTTTAATGGCTTTATTAATTTGATAAGTTAAAAGTTCACTGGAACAAGTGAAATTTATTCACACATATCTGTGTTCACTTATATCAGTGATTTGATTTCATTTGTTCAAGTGAAACAAATTCACTTGTATCAGAATGATCCCTGACTGTATTTATAAGATTGAAAAATGACATTGAAAAGCTACACGTACATGTAAAATCATTGTATTAAATTATTATTCCCCTTGAGGGACCTTAATTGGAATAAACAATCTTATCTTATCTTATATGTATATTTTTCATATTTTCAGACCGACATCATGAAAGACGAAGATCGAGATCAAGAGAGAGACATCGTAAGTTGTCAAAAACAATTAAAAGCTTTACTTGAGTTGCCATAAAGAGTACAACATAATCTCTGCGCAGATGAAATGTTCTACATACCTGAAATGAAAGTGGAAAGCTTTTTAGGAATACAGAGCTTGCTGTAACAGTTTTACCCTATACTGGCTAAATTGTAGGCTTCCTGATACATTGCATTGTGTCTCAACTTTCCCGGTAAAAAATGTTTTGTCTCAAGGTCGTCTAATTTCGAATAAAAGATGGAAATACGGAAAGAGGCATAGAGTCCTAATTTTATTTTGAGTTTAGAACAGCTAGAATATTATGACATTATTTAACCTCTCACAATCATACAATTGTAATTGTCTATTCAAGCTGTAAGTTATATCAAGAATTAGTGCACAGTCTTTGATGAACATATTAATGTGAATTACTTCTACAAAAATGTATTGTGAATGGTAAAAAAGCGTTTACATAAAAATCTAATATTTCTACATTATTTTCATTATGGTATCTTTACTGCTTCATGTTCATTGGACATGAAAAAAACCTTCAATTTACCATTTGAATTCTAGGTCGAAGAAGTCGATCAAGATCTCCAAGGAGAAGGTCTCCAAGACGGGAAAAACATAGATCAAGATCTGGATCCCCAGCAACAAGACCCAGGTACCAGTTCAAACAAGAAGAGATTTACTACTGTTTATACACTTACTGAGTTGTAATGTGTATCATACATGTACATGTAGTTCTCGTTTTATAATGGTTTGCCTATGAAAGTGTGGGTTGGCAAATTGTTGTTTGGTCAGTTTGCCCAACCGCAGGGTTTACTCAAATTGTGTTTTAGCACAATTTTTAGGAAATTTTCATGAAATTTTATTAAATTATAATTTATTACAAGAAAAAACTCTTATGGACCAAAAATTATACCATTTCAACAAATATATGTTCGATGCAGGTCATCAGTGTCTTGCAAGTCAGATACACGTTTTAATATGCCCCATCTAGGAAAGGAAATTGCTACTCATGGATATCAATATATAGTTCTTTCTGTTTGTCCTTCCTGCTTATGGGCACATCACAAACCAGGTTTACCTGGAGGTTTAAGTTACTTTTCCTTGAAGGAAGTTTGATATCATGAATTTGATACACATAAGGATATGAGGATATGAGGATGCAAAAATCACCATTATATTATACAACTCAAGTATCCTGACATCAATCAAAGAAAATGTGAGTCAGGGCATCATGTCTTGAATTTTCTTGTTTTTTTTTCAGAGATAGAAGAGAAAAGCATGAAAAAGAAAGACCTGAAAATCAAGCACCCAGACCTCCAAGGCAGCCATCTAAAATATCAGGTAGTTTCTTTAGCTTACTCAGACCATACAAACAGTCAAACTACATGTACTAGTATTTTACTCAGCCCATACAAACAGTTGACTTACATGTTTGTGTATTTTGATACATGTAACGGCTTATTTTGTCAATATTTATAGTGTTCTTATCACACTAAGTTTTACTCATGTCTGTCAGTACATTCATCTGCCTGTCCGTCCGTCCATACAAATTTCAGTCAAGCTTTTTTAAAAACTGTATATGAGAATGATTTGAAACTTGTTAGGATGGTTCAGTATGAACAACTGTATATTCTTAGCAACTTTCAGACCTGTACTTCTACTTCAAGTGTGGGACTCACAGGGTCGAGATTAAAATTAACATGAGAATTTTGTGAAGCTTTTCTTAGACACAGTATATGAGAATAATTTGGAACTTGGTAGAATGATTCAGTATGAACAACTATATGTCCTCAGCGACTTGCAGACCTGTTTGAGGCCAGCATGGTCATCTGTGTCCCATGGACACATTCCTTCTTTATGTTTATTTTTGAGATGACAACATGCCTCATATAAGGATGTTTTTAATTGTGAAGAAGGGCCATTCTAAATTTCCAAAGAACTTGTTTTCAAAATGGCTGTCCTGTAAAAAGCTTAAATTTAAGGCTCATACTTTAAAATGTCTTCTTATTATGCATTTTGCAAAGATACCAACCATATTCCAATTTTCCTCTAATTAGAGATGGATTCACTTGATACTTGCACAATAAAAGAAATAGAATTAATAGGAAAATCATGTCAGACCAAGACATTTGCCAGGAACAATGACCACTATCTTTAAGTTAATAGCTCACCAAGAATCATTACCCGCATTGACAATACATGTACATGTATAATACATTTGCATATTAAGAATAACCATTCATGGGTACAATGGGTAGAGCCTGTTCTGCTTGCTTTTTAAAACTTTGTATCTATATATAAAACTGATTTATCACAAATTTATCCTCAGATGACATTATCCAAACAAATTTGACCACAGAACTCGAGTGCAAATGTAAGTTGATCTTTTACAAGGGGATGACTGACTTTGTTCTCAAGGTTCTGCTGTATTTAGTACAAAGTACCATATGCTTTTAATAAAGTTTTTTTCTTATATATGTTTCCCCAAAAGAATGCATGCTTCTGGTCTTCTTGAGCCGCTATTCTTTGGTGTACTCTGAAAAAATTGATTGAAAAGATTTTAGGTTCAAAGGTTAATAAATTTATTTAGTACTGAAAAGAAATCTCTTCAATAGAGGTCTGCTTAAAGAATTTAATTTTTTATTTTTACATGCATAAAAAGCCTACCCTATTTTTGTCTCACCTGTGGCAAAAATTCAGGAAAGGCGAGTCTAATTAAGATTAGCCCATGTGTTGGTCCTAGTCAGGTATGGCAAAAGGTGAGACATAAGAATTATTTTGCAGCTGGGTGTCAGCTTCAGCTTTATTATTTTTGTCTCGCCTGCGACGAATAGTCGCGGAAGGCGAGACATAGGTATTACTTTCCGGCGACGGCGGCGGCGACGGCGGCGGCGACGGCGGCGGCGTAAACTTTTTTGTAAGACTTTTGTGGACAATGAATTGCTTGAAAAGTATAATAGCTAGGCATCTGATATTTGGTATACAGACAGTTCAGGTTATGGTCTACGCAACTGTCACCATGCCGTTTGACCCTGACCCCATTTTCACGCTCCAGTGACTCTGTGAACTTAGGTCTTTTTTCAGGCCGTAAACTTTTTTGTAAGACTTTTGTGGACGATGAATTGCTTGAAAAGTATAATAGCTAGGCATCTGATATTTGGTATACAGACAGTTCAGGTTATGGTCTACGCAACTGTCACCATGCTGTTTGACCCTGACCCCATTTTCACGCTCCAGTGACTCTGTGAACTTAGGTCTTTTTTCAGGCCGTAAACTTTTTTGTAAGACTTTTGTGGACGATGAATTGCTTGAAAAGTATAATAGCTAGGCATCTGATATTTGGTATACAGACAGTTCAGGTTATGGTCTACGCAACTGTCACCATGCCGTTTGACCCTGACCCCATTTTCACGCTCCAGTGACTCTGTGAACTTAGGTCTTTTTTCAGGCCGTAAACTTTTTTGTAAGACTTTTGTGGACGATGAATTGCTTGAAAAGTATATTAGCTAGGCATCTGATATTTAGTATACAGACAGTTTAGGTTATGGTCCATGCAACTGTCCCCATGCCGTGTGACCCTGACCCCATTTTCACGCTCCAGTGACTCTGTGAACTTAGGTCTTTTTCAGGCCGAAAAACTTTTTTGTAAGACTTTTATGGAAGATGAATTGCTGGAAAGTTATAATAGCTAGGCATCTGATATTGGGTAAACAGACAGTTGCCGTTATGGACAACGCAACTGTCACCATGCCATGTGACCATGACCCCATTTTTATGCTCCAGTGACTCTGTGAAATTAGGTTTTTTTTTCAGACAGAAAACTTTTTGTAATACTTGTGTGGACAATGGATTGCTTGAATAGTATAATAACTAGGCATCTGTTATTAGGTATACTGACACTTTTTGTGTTTATATCAAGAAATGAAAGCTTAGGTAGTTGATTTTAGCGATGGTGCCGGCAGGCGAGACATACTTTTAGTGGCCACACTTGTTATACAACCGCAAAAAAATAGCGGATGTTTAATGGTATGAATGATGTTGTCATCTGCTTCTTAACTTTAGTGTTCCCACAATAAATAGTTATAGGTATTCAATTGCTTTGAAATTTTTCATTGAGGATCCTCACTGTGAAAAGATGGGTGGGACTGATTTTTAGGGTCCCCACTTTTTCTTCTTTCAAGAATTAGGGGCCCCAAAAGGGGCCAAAAATGCCACTAATCTAATTGTTCCCACCATAAATTTAGTTCTGGTTTACAGAATGATTTGAAAATATATTTTCATGTTTTATGCATAATCCAAGCAAATGGCTCCATGCCATGTGACCCTGACCCCATTTTCACGTTTCAATGACTCTGGGACCCTACCTCTTTTTTGAGTGGTAAACTTCTTTGTAAGACTTTGTGGAAAATGAAATACTTGAAAAGTATGATTATAAGGCATCTGATATTTAGTATACAGATGCTTGGGGGTCGTAGTCTTTGCAACTGGCACTATGCCGTGTGACCTTGATCCCATTTTCATGTTCACCGACTCTGTCAACTAAAGATCTTTTTTGAGGATGTAAACTTTTTGTAAGACTTTTGTGTGTGGAAAATGAATTACTTCAACGGTATTATACTTACAGTATGCAGACACTTAGGGTTGTGGTGAACTGAAGGCCTAGATATAATGTAGATTCTGAATGAATTTCACTGTGGTGCCAACAGGCAATACATACTTTCAGGGACCACACTTGTTTTAGGAGGACCTGGGTTGCTGGGTGGTCTAAGGCGCTGGTTAATTACCACACTGTTAATCACTAGTAAATAACCACTTCAGGTAGCTGGATCCAGTTCTGGTTTATAATTTACAAAAACAGGACTTTCGGTCCTGAATGTAATTAGGATTGTCAGTTACCTGCCCAAGGTTGGTTGTTTGGGTACTCCAGTTTCCTTCTCCATTGAAATAATGTTTATATATGGCCCAGGTACGGTGAAAATGGTGTTAATACCAGCATACACATAATACACATACACACCCAATATTATGCAAGTTTATTTGTACCATATATAAACACATTTGATATTTGTTGGCCTCATATATTTTGTCCTTTCTAACAAGATATATGACAATATCGATTAAGGTTTAGATAGAAATTGAAAGCCAAACAAAATACATCTCTTTCCACCTTAATATTGTGAAATTACTTAAATGGTAAGAACATTTTCCACGGATTGACAACCAAGTGCATATTCATGAAATTTTACACTGTAACAAATTGTAGACATCAATCTTAGATTTTTCACTTATTGGGTATTCACAGTTCATTGTGTCTGGTTAAGAAAATCTAAAAAATCTCTGAATATTTCGGGAACTTGTGTCCACCCAACCCCTGACACATAGAAACACAACAGTACTTCATGCTATACAGTGAAAAACATATATTTAATTTGATTTCTTCATTTTTAGCACAAGATCTACAAGGAATGTCAGAAGAAGAACAACAGATGGCTAAACTGATGGGATTTGCTAACTTTGACACCACAAAGGTATGCTACCAAAAACAAAGTTCTGATATGACCAAAGCGGGTGTCATACAAAGATATGATACCAAAAACAAAGTACTGACATGACCAAAGTGGGTGTCATGCAAATGTATGCTACCAAAAGTAATTACGTGACCAAAGTGGGTGTCATACAAAGGTATGCTACCAAAAACAAAGCACTGACATGACCAAAGTGGGTGTCATACAAAGGTATGCTACCAAAAACAAAGTACTGACGTGACCAAAGTGGGTGTCATACAAAGGTATGCTACCAAAAACAAAGAACTGACATGACCAAAGTGGGTGTCATACAAAGGTATGCTACCAAAAACAAAGTACTGACATGACCAAAGTGGGTGTCATACGAAGGTATGCTACCAAAAACAAAGCACTGACATGACCAAAGTAGGTGTCATACAAAGGTATGCTACCAAAAACAAAGTACTGACATGACCAAAGTAGGTGTCATACAAAGGTATGCTACCAAAAACAAAGTACTGACATGACCAAAGTAAATGTCATACAAAGATATGCTACCAAAAACAAAGTACTGATATGACCAAAGTGGGTGTCATACAAATGTATGCTACCAAAAACAAAGTACTAACATAACCAAAGCAGGTGTCATACAAAGGTATGCTACCAAAAACAAAGTACTGACATGACCAAAGTGGGTGTCATACAAACATATGCTACCAAAAACAAGGTACTGACATGACCAAAGTGGGTGTCATACAAACGTATGCTACCAAAAACAAAGTAATGACATGACCAAAGTGGGTGTCATACAAAGGTATGCTACCAAAAACAAAGTACTGACATGACTAAAGAGGGTGTCATACAAACGTATGCTACCAAAAACAAAGTACTGACATGACCAAAGTGGGTGTCATACAAAGGTATGCTACCAAAAACAAAGTACTGACATGACTAAAGAGGGTGTCATACAAAGGTATGCTACCAAAAGCAAAGCAGTTGAAAGCACTAATATGACCAAAGCAGGTGTCATTTAAACAGCTACATGTAATTGCAGTATATCCATATTATAGGCATCTGGATCATGATAATTAGAAGGTAGAAAAACCACAACTTTCAAAGTTTGAGAAAATGTAAAATGTTCTGAGTCTTTCTGTCCGTCTGTTCACATCTCATGAGCACTCTTGAACTCTTTGATGCATTTCTAAGAAATTTTGTATGAAGAAACTGTGTCATTAATAATAAAATGCACAAAAACAGCAAAAACATAAGATGTCACATGGACAATTTAACAACAGGATGACCTTACCATGTGACCTTACAGTTGGCTGGTGACCCAATGCAAGGAATGGCTACATGTCATGTGACATCATCTCTGTAAATCCCAATAAACCCGTTGGGTGTATCATTATCAGCTTTCATTGCTCAAGTTGTTGTTGCTATTTTTAAACAAATATGTAAATGTGACTGTTTTGAAAATGTCTAAATTGTGATCTAGGTTAAGGTAATAAGCATTAAAAGGGTTATGCTGACATAAATTTTACTCTTGGTGTGAAGAATGTTTTAATTTTCATGAGGCATATGCATGTGTATATGTGCAAAAGTGGATATATGTTTTTACATTTCATTTATATTGTACTCTGTATTAAAGAGGTTTTAAAATGCATTTAAAACCATTTTGTTTTTTAGAATAAAAAAGTAGATGGCAATGATATTTATGTTGCATACCTACCAAAGAAGAGAAGATATAGGTAAATATGAAATAGATCATAAATCCCCTACAATGAAAATTGCTAAGATAAACATTATAACCACACATTGACTAAAAATATTTTTCTGATATCTTGTCTTAGGGCTGTTCCAGAATTAATTGTGTGTGTGGGGGTGTAGGGAGGCACTTTTTTTTACCCCACCACCCATACAAAATAATGAATTTTTATCATTGCTTCTTCACAAAATATTTACAAAACGCCCACCACCCACCATATATGTAAAAGAAGTTCCTCTCGACCCCCACCCCCAGGTTAAATTCTGGAACAGCCCTTACTCTAAGAGAGTGGTCTATGTTGCAATTACCTTATCTGTCTGATCATCCCTCAGTTTGTCTGTCCTATCAAACTTACATAACTTATACTATTAAGGATTAATTTGACCCTTGTTTCAAATTTTATGTACATAAATGCCTTTGGAGTTTGGACCATCAGATGTAGTTTTAATAGTAAATAATACACAAAGTCCTATTTATCATTGATTAAGTGTACCATTAATTTCTTATCATTTCCATTACACTTCATAAAAATGTTAAATACATGTATATAAAAAAAAATTAGTAATGGCCACCCTTGGCACACACTGTCAAAAAAGCTAAGAAACACTAATAGGCATTCAGATGTCTGAAGATCTAAAAGACAAGGACAAAAAAAATTGAACAAAAGGATGTAGACATAACAAAAGAAACAAATACATACATGTAATCAACAACAAAAACATGTTGGAACAGGCAGATCTTGTGCTTTTGTAACATACCCTCTGTATTTTAACATGTTGTAGTGAAGCACAACGACACACAAATTGAAACCCACAAACTGTAATTGCTATTCTATTATAACTTGTATATTTTGCAGACAATACATGAACAGAAGGGGTGGTTTTAACAGACCTTTAGATTTCATTGCGTGAAGGATGTTAACTGTGATACAAACCTTTTATCGTAACAGTGACAGTGTTGTGTTAAATCAGACACACAGTGACAGATGGCCACAGATCCTAGAGGACCATTGTGGCTATTCTTCATCTTCCCGACTCTGCATCAGGATCTTCGTCTTATTGTTCTTTTAGATGTTTTACCCATTTATTCATCATACATACATTTTACAAATAGCTTTCATTCAAATATTATACTTGTTTTGAATTGTATGCCCTTAACTACTGTACTTTTTGTTCATGTTGTTCATTTATCATTGGTAATATGCTTTTATGGAAGACAGCAATTCTTGTTGTTTGCTTATATAAGTGCTTAGGGCTTTTTCAGAGAAATATGTCACACAAGGCAAAAAAAAACCTTGAATTATTCAAAATTTATTTATAACACATGTGAATACATTAATTTTAAATGTTGGTGGTTCCCCTAATAAAGATGGGCCTTCTGCCCAGGGCAAACATTTTTAATGGAATACTCCTGAGCAGGATTTTTGTCGTGCCTGCTACGCAAGGCAAAGCGAGACATAGTTGTTACTTTACCAGCGGTGTTAACTTTTATGTTAAGGTGTTATGAGCACCGCCATATCTCAAGACCTATAAGTCCTAGGTCGATGAAACTTGGTATGCATATGCCCCAGTAGTAGCTTAGCACAATTGCATCTCCATCTTTTAACCTTGATCTTGATATTCTGGTTGAGTAACTTGACAATTTTCATTAGATATAATAGCAATGTTAAGGTTTATAAGCACCTCTATATTTCATGAACTATAAGTCCTAAGTCATTAAAACTTGGTAAGCATATGCTTCAGTAGTACCTTAGCACAATTCTGTTGAGTTTTTAGGTTTGATGGTGCCTGCAGGCGAGACATACTTTAGTGTTAACTCTAGATCTTGTATGTCTACTTGTTTACTTAATATTATGTATGTGAAATTTTTGGTATTATGTTCATTTCAGATTAAAAATGAACACAATAAATTTTTGATAATTCTACTTTGAGAGTCATGTGTTTTTAGGTTATCACCTAATTTTTATGTCACCTACGATGTGTAACAAAGCGACATACCTGTTTAAGAGTCACTTTGACACTATCCCCCATCCTGTGGCGTCACAAAATTTTTTGTCTCAGTTTTCCAGGCAATTACATGACACAGCCTCTTGATATTTGGCATGTAGTCTACACTAAATGACTGTAAATATTGTTTTTTGTGTGTGCTCATCTTTTATGTTAAGTCTGTTTCTCAAAGACAATGATATTTAAAATCATTTTAGTTCATCACGTTCATGTCAGTTGGTCCACAGGAAAATGTCCAGAATTTATGAATGAATATAGAAATGGCTACGGTAGGAATTCTGATAGTGACAGCAGGCGAGACATTCTTTAGTGTTAACTTTTGTTTATCAAATTCATTTTTTTTATTTTTTATGCCAGGTATCAACTTGTCGGGAGCATTAGGTTTAAGGAGGCTTGGGGGTCTAAAAATTTGACATAGAATCTTTTTCAAACTTTTTTAGTAAATTGACATAAGTATGAGCTTTCGAAATTAACAATAAAAACAATGGGTCACAGTGATTATTTTTATACGACCGCAAATTTTTTGCGATCGTATTATGTTATGGCGATGTCGTCGTCATTGTCTTTGTCGTTGGCGACGTCTGTAGACACTTTGGTTTCCGTGCAATAACTTAAGTTGTAGTTAACCAATTGTTATAAAATTTTTATATGATGTTTATAACCACTAAAGGAAGGTTGGTATTGCATTTGGGGTTTCTGGCCCCTACCATTTTAGAAAAAAGGGCTAAAACGGGTGTATTGACAAAACGTCTGTAGAATGTTTAATTTTCATCCGATTTTGATGATTCTTTTTTTATTGTATTCCTCAATAAATTCTGTCAACAAAATGTACCAACACCTTTGATGTATCTTGTACCGTTACATTGTTATAAGCGGTCAAAAAGGGGCCACACCCAAAAAATTGACTTTTTTATTTGTGGTCCGATTTTCAAAATCTTTTTTTCATTGGAATCCTTGTAAAAATCCCAGCCTGCGTTTTTCAATCAGATTTGCAATATCTCATACCGTTTTCGAGAAATTAGGGGTCAAAGTTGCCAAAAACGCCATTTATAAAAGTTTGTCTAGGCAAATAGTTTTTTTACCAATATTAAGTTGTAGTGGGCCAGCCAATGGTTATGAAGTTTAGATATGATGATTATATCCACTTAAGGAATGTTGGTTTTGTATTTGGGGTTTGTGGCCCCTACTGTTTTAGAGAGAAAGGGCCAAAGGGGCTAAAAAGGGTGTATTGACAAAACTGTTGTAGAATGTTCATTATTCATTCAATTTTGAAAATTCTTTTTTTGTTGAAGTGCTCATAAAATTTGTCTACTAAATGTGTCAATGATTTTGATATGTTTTTCACCATTACATCACTACAGGGGGCTAAAGACAGGCCACGCCCATAAAATCAACTTTTTTATTTTTGGTCCGATTTTCAAAATCTTTTTTTCATTGGAATCCTTGTGAAAATCCCTGGCTGCGTTTTTCAATCAGATTTGCAATATCTCATACCGTTTTCTAGAAATTAGGGGTCAAAGGGGCAAAAACACCAATTTTAAAAGTTTGTCAAGGCAAATAGCATTATACTTAAAATTAAGTTTTAGTTATTACATGTATATAAATAAGGCTTTTTTTATTAGATGTTGATGTAAATATATATGTGTCAAAAATGCATTTTTAAGTCCACCACAGGATGTATGTGTCAAAAAGCTTTGTAAGTCCACCATGGGCTTCACGTGACCAAAGCAATGGACTATCCATATTAGGCCTCCAACGTACAGGGTTAAACTTGTTGCGGTCGTATCATGCTGCGCTCGGTCGTATCATGCTGCGCTCGGCGTAGCTTTTTATTGAAATAATTGGGTTTCAATTTTTAAGAAATTTGTATAGATTGTGTAGGAATAGTTCTCAAAAATCATATATTTTTAAAACCCTGACATAGAAATTTTTACAAATTTGTGTAAATTAACAAAAATGGGATATACTTTTGATTTATATGATAAAAAAATGGGGTCACTGTACTCCTTTTCGAGATATTTAAGGAAAACAAAATTTTCTAATATATTTCTTTGTAAAAAATAGTCACACATTTTTTAGTCAACTATCTCCCCTGAAGTCAGATTTAAAAGAAAAAGCTTAATATCTTTCAAGTGTTTATTTTTTATTTTTTTTTATTTATACAATATAATAAAGAAATAAATTTTACATCATTTATGCAGTAACAAGTCTTAAAAACTGAAATATAGGCTCAAAATTAGCAAGATGACTGAAAAAGATGCTCTGTTTTAGAACCCCCCAGCCTCCTTAACTCATTTCGGTCGGTATGTAAGTCAATACAAATTTCCATCAAGCTTTTCTCAGAAATTGTAAATGAGAATGACAATAAACTTGATAGGATGGTAAATTATGGTAAACTGTACGTCCTAAGCGGCTATTAGACCTGTCGGATTACTACTTCCTGTATGGGGACAACAGTGTCCCATGGACACATTTCTTCTTTATTTGAAACGAAAACTGTTACAGTATAGAATTCAGCTTTGCTTCTGCCTATATGTCATTTGATCCTAATGGGTTTCAGCAGTAGAACTTTTGATTATAACTTACACAGGTAAAATCTGATCAGATAAGAAAAAGGCCTACTGCGATGGTGGTCACAGAGTCAAAGGTCAATATCGCAAAGGAAAAACAATAGAAATGTAAAATGAAATTGGTTACAGCAGAATAACTTTTGAAACCCTTGGCAGAATTTCATGACCGTTAAGTAACACATTAAACAGTATATATGAGGTAAGGAAGAAGTCAAATAATTTGGGGGCATAAGATAAAAGATCAAGGTCACAACTTTTGGCAGTTGGAGGGTCCTTGAGCCATAGTCTTGTTTCAGACTTTGTTTAAAAAAATTGTTTACAACTCCTTTTTGGGTGATTTGTTTGCAGTTAGAAATTTGCTATGTAAATCAGTATTCTACAATTAACAAAAAATGGCATTTTATTACTACTTTTTTAAGAATCGGGGCAGATACCATTATTAGGGTGGCACATCGATGACAAATACACAAAAACATCAATAGAATTAGGTAAAGCAACCCCAGTTACCCTTGTTTTGACTAATATTTTTTATGTCAATCTTGGGTTTAGGAGATTAGGGTCCGTTACATTGTGCAGTAAAAAGAACGTAAAAAATTCCCGCCATAATTTATCCCTATATTACCTATCAAAATCGAGGCACCGACTATATTTTTGAAGGTAGAAACTGCATTTGGATTGTTTTTGTGGAAAAATGAACGCATCTTTACCTAAAAATCTGATATTGGAAATAATCAATGCCATCCCCTGCCTGATCGATATGTGGAATTAATACTAAATTAAAAACTGTAGTTGAACAAAAACTTTTTTCCATTACATGGTTGATAAGTCTGAAAATAACTAGTTGAAGCAGCCACACTGCATATCCCTACGCTATTCTTTTGTTGGTAGTATAATGGACGAATAACAGAAAGATTGAACATGGATTGTAATTGAAGATATTGTTGTTAAACTAACTACTGGTCAAAGGCGGATCTAGGAACGGCGTAGCGGGCTCGCTCCCCCGTTTGTAGGAACTGTATGAAACAAGAGGCCCAAGAAGATTTTTTTTTATAATTGCGCGCCCCCTCGTTTGAAAATTTCTGGATCCGCCACAGCTGGTATTGGCATTAATATTAACCTGCAAATTGATTTTTTAAGAAATATCTATTTATATATGGAAGGTGGTAGGTACATCTATCTTAACTAATTCTGAGGTTAATTTGCCTAGCAATAAAAAAAATAGTTTCAGTTCCAAAACATCTTTCAAAGATAGAATTTGTTACACACTGGAACAAGTTTGCAGTATGCTTGATTTCCTCATTGACAACATATTTGTCACCTTCGGAGGAGAGATTTTTCAACAACAAATCGGCATTCCAATTGATACAAACTGTGCTCATCTCCTCGCCGATTTGTTTTTATACTCTTACGAGACTGAATTTCTTCAGGGACTCGTAAAGAACAAGAAGATGAAAGAGGCAAGGTCATTTAATCTTACATTCAGATATATTGATGATGTCCTTTCTGTCAATAGCACTTCATTTGGTAGATGGATTCCTTCAATATATCCTCCAGAATTGGAGATTAGAGACCCCCGAATCAAATTGCTTCACGTCTTTCTTGGTTTTTCACCTCGAATTTGACCCAGGTGGTCATCTCAGTACAAAAATTCACGATAAACGAGACGATTTTAATTTTCAAATTATTAATTTTCCTAATCTACAGAGCAATATACCCTGCATACGGTGTTCATATTTCACAACTTATTCGTTATCAGCCACTAGTAGAAAAGTTCAAAATTGAGCTAAAAGATATGGTAGTTAATTGTTTTAATTAGTGTTTGACTGGGATGATCACCTCAATATCCCTATTGTGTCTCACAACTATGTTGTGTTCTATGGTCATTACCGGATCCTAAGATCGCAATGGAAGAGGGAGGTTTGGCGCCATAAAACCTGGTTTAACCCACCATTTCGTTTGAAATGCCTGTACCAAGTCAGGACCATTGTGATCCACCAATTCTCCGGTATGACTGATTCGTTTTTGTCATTTTCTCTGGACTATGAGATTGATCATTCAAGTTCGGTAGTTTTGTTATTTCCTTTATTCCATATTCCAAATAACCTGGAATGAGTATAAATGGATACTGTGCCCTGACAGGCCTACGTTCATTATCAAACTTTCTGCACAATCTTCATACATGGTGCAACCATTGAATCAAGTTTCAGTTCCATATTCAAAATAATCTGGGAGAAGATGTGTGACAACGGAATATTGAACCCTTAGGCGACCTTTTCAGCCCAGCCCCTAGGGGCATTATCAAAATTCCGAAATCTTCCGGCAAAATCTACATCCATAGTGCAACAATTGTCTGTATTCCAAATAACATGTGAGGAGTTGCTTGACGGAGGAATAGGCACCCTTAGCCTACCTATGCAGCCCACCCCCTAAGAGCATTATCAAAATTCCAAAACCTTCGACAGAATCTACATCCATAGTGCAACAAGTGAGCCCAGTTATAGTTCCCAATTCCAAATAACCTACGAGGAGTAACGTGAGTCTGACGAAGGAATAAGGCACCCTTAGGCTACATATGCAGGGCTTTATCAAAAGTACTGAGCCAAGTTTCAGTTCGGTATTCCAAATAACCTGGTCGGAGTTGCGTGGCGAAGTAATAATGTGCCCTTATGCTGCCGAGCTGCAGCAATAGCCCCTATGGCATAGTATGGGCATTATTAAAATTACGAATCATGCGACAACAATCTTCACCCATAGTGGTGTGCCGTGTATAAAATAAAAACTAAAGACCATAAAACACAATACACGATCTATTTTCCGAAGTACATAAACTTGACAGCTGAGGATAACAATAAAGTAAAGTAGAGCGATGTGAATCAAGCGAGTTCAAAGGTGAATCTGGCCCAGAACAGGCAGCTTGCGTATTTAACTGTTCGTAAAGTTCTAAGTGAATTCCATTGATTTCCTTCAAGGGTTTCAATAGAAAGCAAGAGTGGGGACAGATGTTTATTAATAAGTCTCTATTTGCTTCATGCATTCCATCAGGCTGACGTCGTCTGGTAATTCCATGTTTATCTTTTAATCATCTGATAGATAGCAGGGTATAATCAAAAGACTAAGTGCACATGTCCAGGAACTATGTCACAGTACAACTACTGAGCCAATTTTCAGTTCGGTATTCAAATGTTATTAATAAGTCTCTATTTGCTTCATGCATTCCATCAGGCTGACGTCGTCTGGTAATTCCATGTTTATCTTTTAATCATCTGATAGATAGCAGGGTATAATCAAAAGACTAAGTGCACATGTCCAGGAACTATGTCACAGTACAACTACTGAGCCAATTTTCAGTTCGGTATTCAAAATAACAAGGGAAAAGTTATGTGACGAAGGAATAGTGTGCCCTTATGCTACCTATGCTGCCAAACCCCTGGTCCCATTATCGAAATTCCGAAACCTTAAGCAGAGTCTACATCCATGCATAGTACAACTAGTGAGCCAAATTTCAGTTCCGAATTCCAAATAGCCTGGAATGAGTTCCATGACAAAGGAATAATGTGCCCTTAGGCTTCGGCATAATCTCATCCACAATGCAAGCACTGACCCAACTTTCATCTTTCTACTTCAAGTGGTTACAGATTGTCCTGGACATTAATAGCTGTATTGACAGACTTAACGCAAAATGCCCTATTCCGACCCTTCCACTTCAAGTTATAGATATTTTGTTTTCGAATTTTTCGCATTTTACAGAAATCTTTTGGTGCAAAAATCAGATTCCTTTGTTTTGGCAAATCAAGACCCCTTTAAGTTGTTCGTTTTCTACAGGCATTTCAGAAACCGTTTCCTGTCGATTCAAAAAAACAAACTTAATTAACTACAATAATGTGTAAAGCTAAGTTTTAACCTTATTCATTATTAAGGGATTTTTAAAAAAAAAATTAATGATTTTTTTCACAGAGTAAAATGACCGGGAATTAGTAGGCCATGAAATTAGAAAATGACGTAGATGGATGACAGAGCTAAATTGTTCATGGACATTGGCTTAGTTTTCCCTTTTACACTTGACAAAGCAAAATAATTAATTAATGAAAATTCCTTTACAAATCGCATTACCCAGTTTTAACAGAATAAGTGATTGCTTTGAGAACGACATAATGAATAAACCAAGTGTTTTTAAACAGTTGGCTTTCTGAAAAGCTCACGACACTGCAATACATGTCAAGCTAAACATGCTGCTCGGAACAGTTCTTGTGTTTATAGGACTTTACCATACTAACTTGATTCTTGCATGTTGTAAATCTTATAAAAGGCTTTTGAGAAACCACCAAGCCAACTCCATACCGCTAATATCTAACGTGGTTGAATCGAGGCATAAATGTATCGAGGGATGCTATGGCGTAGATACCTGTAAAGCGTTTTCTTTCAAGGAAACTACAAAACAATGTGCTCTTTACGAGGTCTCGCATTTGTTTTCATTGACTGGATCGACTGGCACGGATATATTTATGCAAACAGGTAAATGCTATGTGGGTCATTCTAAAAAAATGTCCTTATTACGTGGCAGTCAAAATATTTCCACGTATAATTGAGTTTAAACAATATCTTTTGTCTTGAGTAAAATATGCACCAAGATGCACTTCTGAAATAAACAAATAAACGCCATCTTTAAAAATGACATGACAGCGCAATTTTAAAACTCAAAAATTGACCAAAATCGTCTGTCCTATGAGTTTTTTTTTAAGTTAAAAGTCCTTAAAAAATATGATAATGTGCAAGTAGACTATGGAAATCATGATGGGTTTTTCTTTGGCGATCTATCTGTCTTATCTATAAAATATAATGGGATAGACATCATTGAAAAATTTTTTCTGGCGAATCAAAAAATGTTCCTTCTGAAAATGTCTTTGCTGTTACTGGTAGATAGAATTGAAAATAAATTGTACGTATATCCTTATCAGGCAACAAATAAGGACATAGAAACATCCAAACACATCCATTTATTTAAGTTACAGTTACATTTTTGAGAAAAATTTACATATCTTCATTACAATGTAAAGAATGTAAGCTGAATTGGAGGCGTAATTTTTTTCCTTGTCCATAATGTTACTGCGATATCTCAGAGACTATAGAGGTATGTGGTTGTAGCTGCTATGGGTAAATTTTACATCTTGACCAATCATATCTGAGACCCAAAAGAATGATGGAGACACGATCATTTAATAATTCAAGCAAACAATGTCCCCGTAATTCCCTGATGTTACTGTTCCCTGATGTTACTGTCCAAAAGTGTAACAGGACAGACAAATTATAAGTAAAAGATTCTTGAATCCGTCTTCTTTGTATATGGCTTCTGATTTAAAAGCGCTAAAATTACTCTAATCACTGATTTTAGCCATATGGAGTGTTATAAATATATTTTCTTTCTCAGAGTTTATGGTTTAGGTATAATATTTCAACCTTAGAATCGGTAACAGGAGGGACATTTTGATAGTAACAGCTGAGACATTTTTTGTAACATACAGGACATGTTTGTAAAGGTACAACAAATCATCTGGTTTTGCATTCTGTTAGTTAGAAAATGGCACAAATACTTTAATACAACAGCTTAAGATATCGAAACGCAATTGTGTCAATACTTTGGGGAAAAATTATTGTATTTGTTGCTAAAATAGTGGTAACATCAGAGACAAATAGCCGGTAACATAGTGGACATTCAGTGAAGTTTAACCAGTCATAAAATGTGATATTTAATGATAATGATAGCCCATCTACATAATTTATTAGATATTGCCCCAAAACATGTTATTTATTGCATTAAAATAAACATTTATTGTCAAGAAGTAATTATTTATTGCTATTAGTTGTCCGTGATGTTACGCATTGTCCCTGATGTTACCAGTCTAATTTGCTCAATTGTTGTCTTATACATAACCCTCTGAACAATGATATTTTGTAACTGAAACTAGTTAACCTTATTGTTCATCATAATGTTAATGAAGAAGTGAAATGTCATATATTGCGTTTGATATGTTAGTTAGTTTTGACCTGTTTGCTGAACTGTTTCAAATCATTGCCTTTTGATGCTCTTAAAAACAAATTTTTGAGCTAACCTTTATTTCTGACGCTTGCAAAGTACTTGTTCTGTCCCTATGTGGCAAGTTATGCATGAATTTTTAAATAAAAGATTAAAGCTTTCTTTCATTGCAACGTTTTTTATGTGGTAACATCAAGGACAGCCAAATCAACCCTGAAGGACAATGACTAAAAAAATTCAAAATATATTCAATTTGATTTTTTCTCTTTGCTTGTTTTGTTTACTGAAATGATAGAGGATACCAATAAGTAAATTGCAAACTTTCTGTGAGCAATTCTAATATTCAAGTTTGCCTACCTCGAAATATAGACATTTTTTGAGAATGACCCATGTAACCAAGTAAATTTTATTTTCTATAAATTTGTGTTCAAATTTGATCATAACTAAGGCTTAAACTTCCTGTAAAAAGTCGTTTTTTATAATAAAAATGCGTAATCATTAAACGTATTTTTAAAGTTAACTTTAAAACATTACAATCATTGGCGGCAGTAATGGTGTAAAAATATTACAGACTTACTTAAATAAGTGCTGGTCTTCTCCGGCATGACATTGCCTAAGATGTCTGATCGTCTTTGCCCTTTTACCACTGCTTATTCAATGTAGTTTGTTAGTGTTACAGATTAACATTTTATAGATATACACATTTGCCCTTGAGTTTATAGATATACACATTTGCCCTTGAGTTTATAGATATACACATTTGCCCTTGATTTAATAGATTTACACGTTTGCCCTGATTTTATAGATATACACATTTGCCCTTGATTTAAAGATATACACATTTGCCCTTGAGTTTATAGATATACACATTTGCCCTTGATTTAATAGATATACACATTTGCCCTTGATTTTATAGATATACACATTTGCCCTTGATTTTATAGATATACACATTTGCCCTTGATTTTATAGATATACAAGTTTGCCCATCTGGATGGATTTGGAGACAAGGAACACCCAATTGTTACTTGTTCAGTACAGCAAGTTATAATCAAACGGTTGCTGCGGTATGTATATGTATCTTATAATTTATTGTATTATGAGCGAGAATCTATTCTCCTCAGTTCTATATTTTAAGACTGGAAATTTTTCATTTTTGTCAGATCATACAAAAATTGAAGTATTTATTAAATGTCATTATGATGTAAATAACATTAACTTCTCAAAAAATGAATGGGAAGATATAAATGAATATAGATGGGACAGTCTTACTAGTAAAAAAACGTTTAATGGACTATTTACCATGTTTACATGTAGCATCGGAAGAGATTAGAAATAATATTTTAGATTTCGAAAGTAATAACTTTTCTCAGGACAAACAAGGGGTTGATGAAGCCACAAAACAGCTAACTGACATTCCTACAAAAATTTCGAAAAACTGCAGTATAATTAATAATATACCTAAGAATAAATATAAAAAAAGGAAAAAAGTATATTCCTAAAGATCAAACTATACATGAACATAAATCGCAGATCAATTTAATAAGTATATTATATACTAATAAATATATTAGAGAAAACCCCATCCTCGGAAACCCAGGGGTTCTTCTCTCACCTACTCTTTCATCACCCCTGGGACATTTGATATGAATTTGTTCGTTTCGAGTTCAGGATCTGATCTTGAACTTGATATTATTTGTATATAGAAACAAGTTTAAGTCGCATTGGATAAATCTAAAGCGACCAATCAGAAAGCTCGATACAAAACTATCAAAAACGAAGTTTTTTTTTGCGTTATGTCCCAGGGGTGATGAATGAGTTAGCGAGAGAAGAAACCCTGGGTTTCCGAGGATGAGAAAACCCATACGATCTTTCACTAAAAGAAGATATTTGAACTTGTGTAAACAACTAAAAAATAATTAAACAAAGAAAACTTCAATATAAAAAGAATTATTATATATAATATTCAAAACCTGAAAATTTGCAAGGTGATAATCCTCAAGAATACTGGAATATTCTAAGAACGCTGAAAATAATACCGATGAAAAAAGAAGTGATTCTGAAGAAATTTTTAAGGATCTTGATGAGTTAAAAAGAATTTTCAAAGACCAAGGATCTTGTAAATTTTACAAAAAAACTTTTGAACAAGAAATAAATAAGCAAATTAGAGAATTAGAAAGTAATATTAAAGAACAGGAGATAACAGATAAACCTATAACCTGCTCTGAAATAAAATAGATTATAGATAAACTGAAGTTGGGGGAAACAGGACCTGATAGAATAATAAATGAAACATTAACACATAGTAGTATTACAACACTAAAATCATATGCAAAACTCATTAACTTGTTACATGTATTAGATACAGGAATTTACCCATCATTATGGGAAAAGTCCTTTATAGTTACAATTCATAAATCCGGAGATAAAAAGAATTTAGATAATAACACAGGCATCTCTCTTTTTAGTGCTGTTCTTTATGAAAAAATAGTGAAATATATGGAAAAAAATTTGTGCTAATCAGTTTTGATTTAGAGAAAATCACAGAGCTACTGACAGCCTTTTTATACTAAAATTCCTTGTCAATAAATATATACATAAATACAAGAAAAAACTGTTTGTCTGCTTTGTTGACCAAAAAAAGTTTTTGATTCACTTTGGAGAAACGGATTATTATATCGTATAATCTTTTGAAAGTTGGAATTTGAAGAAAGACGTATTATATTTTAAAAAGTTAGTTTAATAATACTGAAGGAGCATTCAATTTGATGGTAAATATTCCAATTTTTGGGGGGAATAGAAAAGAGAGATTCGATAGTCCTACTCTTTTCAATATATCTGTTTATGATATAACTAAATTGTCTAGTACTAGCTAGTATAAATAGTCTATAATACGTTTACTTATTTCAAAAATTTGACAACATTTGGCTATTTCTTTAAAAAAAATAATTTTATCTGTTTGGTCATTGTTGTAATATTTTTGACTTTTGTTTTTTTTTTATCAAATCTAATGTTTTACCGGTTTTCCAAGTTTTTTTACTCCTAGCGTGTCGACACGGATGATGGTTAATCCAGAAAAGCGCTTCACACGCAGTGAAATTTTGCATTGTACATTTATCAAAATCATTTCAATATGTGGATTGTGTCTTTCTGGCACATATTCCATATTCTTTCGTTTTTAATACTATTTGCAAATGATCTCATATTATTATCTGAGAGTAGTTCTGGTTTACAAATAGTTAAGTAAACCTGTCAACATAATGTGATAAATGGCAACTGGCAGTGAATGTAAATAAATCTAAATCAATGATTATTTAAAATAACCCACGTAACATACCAAACCGTTTTCTAAAGTATAAAAGTAATGACATCGAAAATGTCTAAGAGTATAAATATCTTGGAACCATAATAAAATCAAATGGAACACTGCAATCTAACGGTGACCATTTATCAAAAAGACACACAAAGTTTTATTCTCTATCAAATCATATACTGATTTACCACTTAAGGTATCATGTAATCTCTTTGATACACTGGTAAAACCTATATTATATTATAAATCAGAAATTTACTATATGGATATTTATCTAAAGTATTAGAAAGCAACAAAAAAAAAAAAAAAACAAACGTGCCAGTAAAACGCACAAGGATTTAGATATATTTAATTTTATAGATAAAACATACCCTGAAAAAGTACATTTACTCTTCTGTAAAAGTATATTAGGAACAAACAAATGCTCAACAATGTTGTCAGCAGAGCTGAACTAAATAGAAATCCATTAGAATGCTTCATAAACATTCAAACTTTAAAATATATAGCGAGGTTATATTATCCAGAGCTTGACCCTTTACTTAATCATGTTAATGAAGCTTTTGAGTAAACAAAACAGTTAGGTTCGTAAGGAACTTACACATGATATAAATATCCGGATACCCCATTGGTACCTCTGCTTCTTCCAAAACTTTAACTAAAGATATTCATATGGACATAGAAGATTTTATTGTACTAATTCCAAAATTCTTAGTGAACTTACAAATAATATTACAACTAATGTAAATAAATTTTATAAAGATATCACACTTGATAGGGTTAATAAATTTGATGAAAATAATAAGGCCTATTTATATAAATACTTCAAACATGAGGATGAGGAGGAATATTATCTCTCCCGTCCTTAAAACTTTCACAAAATTTAGAATATGTGCCCACAAGCTCCAAATTGAAGTTGGAAGATATAATAAGATACCAAGAGATAAAAGATTCTGTATTTTTTGTAATAAAGTAGGAAATGAGAATAATTTCTTTTATCATCGTCAAAAAAAACATGCACTTCGAAATATAATGTTTGAAAAATTAAAATTAATAGACTATAATTTTGAATCTTTAAATAAATTGAAATAAATGAATTGAAATGGCTTTTAATTCCATTAACACCGGATCAAATCTCCATAGTTCATTCTTTTATTATTATACAGTCATTAGAACTGGGGAGAGAGGATACTCTATAGATAATTTACTGTATTTTCTGTTGTTGTTCATGTTGTATATCGTATGTTTCAACTCTTATTTGTGTTTGTATTGTAAATGCATGCTTGCATTAATATTTTTTATTTCATTGATATAAATCTCATATTCATTCTGCTCTGGACCGTTATCCGAACATAAAGATTTTGCCGTGGGTTTGTGATCAGTGGACCGTGAAAAAATCATTTAACATGGAAAATGTACAATGAACCGAGAAATGAATTCCCTTAAAAAGAAAATATTAATTCACTCTTTAGACAATAGAATGACGTCTTTAAAGTTATTTAAAAGAAGAAAACAACAAGCGAGCTTTCACTTAAATAAAATAACTAAAATAGGTACAGTCAAATGAATATTCTCAATACCAAACAACTTAATATGCAGCCAACTTCTCAATGAACATATAAATAATGAGATAAAACACGAATAAAATAAGTTAACGTACATAAATATAACTTCTAAGCGAATATAATAACTACACTTCCATACAACTAAATGACTCCCCATTGAGCAACTTCATTGTTTGTAGTACATCACGAAAAATAGGATGTGAGCGGGCGCATTTAAATTTTTACTTGCGGAGTAGATTTATCTTTATCAAAGAAGCAGAGGTACCAATGGGGTATCCGTATATCAAAAGTCCGAAAGGGCAGAGACAAAACCGGCAAACACCAACAGGAACGGGACAAAAACAGACAACATGTAAAACATGGAAACACAAAATAACTGAATATCAATCAGCAACGCGAACTCCAGTCGAAACAAGAGTGAACTCAGGTGCTCCGGAAGAGTAAGCAGTTCCTGCTTGCTATAGCACACCCGTCGCGTTGCCAATAGTCCATTCAGCGTGTCAAATCCGGTAAAGGAAGACAAACAACACCCTATGACAAACCAACATCTGCACTCATCTGAGAGATCGAAATCCCATATTTGTCTATAAGTGCATGATGTCTTCCGTAAAATTTCTTGAGTGAAGACAGCAACCGGGGAGCAACATAACCCTGTGTGAGCAATTTTTGCGTCAGACGTGTCGCTCTGCTAAGGAAATCGATGTAAGTCCCGCACGCTCTGGAGTAACGAATCAATTGAGATACGTAAACTCCATAAGCTGGAGCGGACGGAATGTTGCTACACAAGAAGGGAAAGTTGACGATTGGAAAGTTGAAGTCATCACGTTTGTCATAGAGCCTTGTTGAAAGTCTTCCTTGTGAGTCAATTTCTAGATGTAGATCTAAATATGAAGCAGACTTCCTAGAATCCGTTGTGTCCTTTATCTCAAGCTCCTGGGGATATATGAGATGGAGAAAGTCACCAAATCGAGAATTGTTTAGTGAAAGGACATCATCAATATAACGGAACGTGAGGTTGAAAGAGAGAGCTAGTCTACGGTCTTTTTTGTCTAGAAGAGATTGTAAGAAGTCTGCTTCATATGAATGAAGAAACAAATCAGCAAGCAAAGGTGCACAATAAGTGCCCATTGGAATCCCTATTGTTTGCTGAAAAAAGTTAGAAAAGAATAAATGCATTCGCGGGATAATTGTTTAAAAAAAATTCTTCTGTTAATTGGTAATTCTTCATGAAACGAGCCCTCGTACCCTTTTTACACACTTTTAAACTGTTTTATGGAAAAATAAATCAATTTTAATAGAGAAACATTTTGGTAAAAGTACAGTGATATAAAAATGTAGAATATTTTTTTATGCGTTAAAGGCATGAGAAATGGGGCGGTCAAGTCACTTTTGTTAGCAAGCGGCAAATCCGACGAACTAGGAACTTTGGCTTGGCCTTAATAAGAACATAGTCATAGACCTTTAACAGAACTGCCTTTCTTTCATGATTTGTGATTAAAACACACAATTAACCACGATTAACCTTAAGATCGGTAAAAATGTCAATGCAACATAACCATTCACTCATGGTAATGACGAATCTTGGTTAGCTTTCAGTATTTCCGGAAACAAAATCTTTCTTCTGTCCATCCTGTGACATTCTTTTCAACCGGTAATAAGATTTCTCTGACCTGTTATTTTTTAACCCTCCTGTTTCACACAAACATTCTGTATGCTTCCTTATTATATGTTTGATAGTACGATTACAAAAGTGACAAATATTCTAAAAGAAGCAGAGGTACCAATGGGGTATCCGAATGTCAAAAGTCCGAAAGGGCAGAGACAAAACCAGTAAACACCAACAAGAACGGGACAAAAACAGACAACATGTAAAACATGGAAACACAAAACAACTGAATATCAATCAACAACGCGAACTCCAGTCGAAACAAGAGTGAACTCGGGTGCTCCGGAAGAGTAAGCAATTCCTGCTTGCTATAGCACACCCGTCGCTTTGCCAATAGTCCATTCAGCGTGTCAAATTATGTATATACCTCTTAAAAACAAATTTGACATTTTAACATTTTTAGCTCACCTCACGAAAGTGAGGGGGCTTATGTGATACCCCCGGCGTCGGCGTCGGCGTCGGCGTCCGATGCTAACTTACAGATGAATGGTTAAGATCCATACACGCTTACTGACAAGTGCTACATTCATGATATTGCTATGGTAGGTGCACCTAGAAATGCTTTGCACAACGCATGATTCGGATGCTGGCTGTGACCGATATTTTCCGCATGAATGACCACTTACAGGAGAGTGGTTAAATTCCATTCCCGCTTACTTACCAGTGCCGCATCAATGATATTTGTATGGTAGGTGCACCTTGTAATATTATGAACAATGAAAGCTTTGGATGCTTGCTGTGATCTATAGTTTCCGCATGGATGACCACTTACAGAAGGAAGTTGAAAGTCTATACACGCTTACTGACAAGTACCCCATCATCTAATGTGGAATGGTAAGGTCACCTAGAGATGCTTACATGTAGCAAGATGCATGCTTCAGATGATGGTTGTGACATCTTTTTGCATGGATTGAGCACTTTAAATTTTGAAAAGTTAAAGTCGATTCCCACTCAGTGACAATAATGCGCAACGAAGTGAGCTTCGTAGTCGATATTTACCAATGTTTTTTTTTATGTAACAAGTATGGACTCTAATGCATATTGCCTAGCAAGCCGCTATGGACACAAAAAGCAAAGGTCTGCTTTAGTAACATAAAAAAAGACTTTATTATTTCTAGGTCCTGCTAAGGTTTATTGTTGAATTCTATAAGTAGCCTTTGTTGTACACATACTATAAAATCAATCTAAAATTAAGCCATTTTAAGATAAACATGTTGATGAATCTAAGTCATGTAAGCGTTTATCCTAAACATTATTTGATTTTAGATCAAGTACATTGTACATGTAGGTTTATTATCTCCTATTTAGTTTAAAATAACTGCATCAAAGTTTGGTTATGTTAGTGGATGAAATAGGAAACTATTGCAGATAGAGAAAAGCTGTTGCTTGCTTAAACCTTCAGCTCATCGAGCTCTACAGAAGTCTACATTGGATCATAGATGTCACAGTCTGTTGTTTATAGGTCTTGATATATACTTAAAAAGTTTCAATCTTCAAATTATTCTGAGAACAAAAGCTACCAACGGGATTCTGGGAATACCGAAGACGAAAATCAAACATTTATTTTTTGCCTAGAAATTTTTACAATTTTCGTTTTATAATATTGCTATTTTCAACATTTAGTTGCATTCCAAGCATGCGAAGATGTAAAAAAAAAATCGTACATTGTTATTTTGACTTTTTTCTAAGTGTGACCAAAAGGCAAACTGGACTCATCCTTTTTTTTGTATTTTTAGTCTTGGGCCAATGCAAGACGGCGAGCAGCGACTTATGGTCATGCTGAAGACTGCTGGCTGTTTTCCATTGTGATTTTTTAAATTCCCATTTTTTTATGTTGGTTGTGTCACGTACAATTATTCCACATCTATTTATCGTCTACTTTAATGGTTATCATTTGTCAGATCAGCCTATGATTTTGAAGTATATAATATTATATGAAATAAGTTTAAACCCAATGTAGATCTCTTTATGAAAATTTGCAATGTACATGTATGCCTTTAGATTTTTTACGTTTATTAGCAATAAATTATATTATAACTCAAACAGGGCCAGATCCAGAATTTTTTGAAAGGGGTTGGTCCACAGAAAGTCCGCTGTGGACGAATGACGAAAAGGGGGTGGTTCCAGACAAATTTTGCAGAATACCTGCACGTTACTTGCGAAATTTTTTGCGGAAAGGAGGAAAATTCCAACCTCGGAACCCCTCCCCCCCCGCATCCGCAACTGCTCAAATATTTTTGATTGTCACCTATTCAAAGATTGTCCCTCCTTTATGATAGAGACTAAAGCAAACTTATACAGGAACGTTGCAATCCATGTTCCGCACACAGGGGGTTGGATTATCGTCATTTATATTGACTTAAAAAAAAAATCGACCCCCTACTCTATAATCCAAGCCCCTGTGGTTCCGCACAGTTAAAATTATTTTCTGACATGTTTGTAAGACAAGTGTGGCGACTTTGGTCTCTGTGTGGTGAATCGAAAAAATTGTCAAGCAATGATAACATTTTCGAACAACCAATAACTTGTGACAAATAAGTTTATTTTTCCGGATCCCGCAATAGCTATGTGAAAAAAAACATAAAATTATTCATCCTTATTAAAATGACCTAGATCAAGACAGACGAATGACCCAATGTGGCTATTTTGTCATTTTCTAAAAATCAATAAAATGCTTGAATTGTGTGTGTCTGATTGACCTATATTTCTGTCTGTGATAATCACGTGGTGATAATAAACTATCTTCAATGAATTAACATTTTGCAGTCAAAAATTTATAAAGAAAGTACGCTTAAATAAACATTTGCACAACCTGATAAAGTACGCTACATGATCTAGTTGAATCGCATTGTTGCTTTAAAACACCGCCAAATAAAAGCATGAAATACGAAGATGCTGTGTACAACTTTTTTGCATGATTAACTTATTTTTGGTGTCCGATTAGTATTTTTGTCCTTTAAAACTTTATTCAATTAAGTAAATTTTCGCAATCCAAAATCAAATATCCATTTATACGCTAAAGTTACGCAAGATATGCTACACTGACTAAAATATAATCCGAAGCGGAACACATAATCTACTGGTCGCGGCCATATTGTCTTGATGGGAATCCGAAGATTGAGAATCCGAATATAGCCACCGAGTGAAAAGTGAAAGTATGTACATTGCAAAGAGCTTTTGTAAATATAGAAACGACGGAAACAAACGACCTAATTGATGTATCGCTGACAATCTTTTTATAATAGGTAGTAAATAGATTATATATTTACCTGACGCTGCTGTTTTGTTTCATTACTGTTAACCAACTTATTTTACAAAACGATGTATATTTGCGCATTTCATGTATTTTGTGAGGAACAGCTATTCTAAAAAAGGAAATGATTCATTTTCACGTTTGTATAATAATATTGCTTTTACGAAGAGTGGTGAAAATAAATGAGTCCACAAAATCGCCTTCTGACACAGAAACTTAAATAAAAAATTAAAAAATAACAATACTTAGTCTATGTATATTTGTTTTTGTTATCATCTTCTAAGTTTAAAAGAAAGTGCATCGTTGTCTGAAACTTTATTTTCTAACAACAGGATAACTGTTTCAACAATAGTGGATATATGACTGATATTGTCGACCAAGGAGAACAAGACTATCTCGCGAAGATGTTAACAGAGAAGAATACAGCTGATGGTATGTATCTTTTTTTCAAAATGACTTATTTTGTAATTTTCAATAACCATGATTATGGTATGTACATGTATGTTGTGTACAAGTCACAATATTGTACATTTTGCAACATGTAAAAATAAGATGTACATGTTGCAACATATATGGTACCATTGTACAAGTTGCCGCATGTATACCTGTTGCTGTACATGTTGCAACATACACAAACCTTTTCATGAAGTTTGTTCTAACTTGTACAATTGGACAGTATGTTTCCCATCTTTGAAAAAAAAGTGAGTGTCAAATACGTAAAATTCAGTTGACATTGTGTCGATTTATCAAATTTAAATTTTACTCAGAAACTTGTGAAAGCCAGATTAAACCATATTAGACATGATAGAAATTAAAAAGTTATCTCAATGCTCACTCAGCTAAAACTAGGTAGATTCGTTAGATTTTTCAAAATAGCGGAATCACAGGAAAAATTCTATCACTGATAGATTGTGCATCTTTCTGAGATCAGATCTCCAGCAAACAATACCTTGACTGAGGGAGTTGCATCAGGTTGTATACAGGAAAACAACCAAGCAGCAGCCACAGGGACTTGATCCCCTCTTTCAATACTTTATTAGAGTCAATGTGCCATACAAAAACATGGCATATGATAACAGGAACTTGATCCCTTCTTTCAATACTTTATTAGAGTCAATGTGCCGTACAAAAACACGGCATAACAATGTGATTTAAATTGGATCTTTGATAATTTTATCGTGAAAAAACAAAATTACAATGTTAGGTAACTTGAAGTGTTATTCTTTAACATCTTGCAATAATAAGTTGACTGTTGAATATTGCTGGACATTGTTAATATTTCTGATAAATTGTTCTTGATAAAATTTGTAAATAAAGCAGAATTTCAAGCAAATTACATCAGTAGATCATAACCTTGACACGAATTTATCCTCATACGCCGTTTGTACAAGTAAGAACCAATTTCATAAAAAATATGTACATGTTGCAACATGTAAAGCAAATTGTGTACATGTTACAACTTGTATGATTGCACCATACATGTTTCAACATGTATATTTTAGTTTTAGATGTTGCAACATGTACAAAATTGCAACTTGTAAACAACATGTATAACGAATAATCTGGATTCGAAAGCAAAGGAAAAGAAATTTAATCAAATAAATATGAGCTATGGAATAGAATGCTCGCTGAGAAAATAGTAAAAGGGTCAGGAGAGCTTTTCCCATCACATGGCGTCCTTCGTCGTCGTTAATTTTTCTTTAAAAAGTTTCTCCCCATAAAATAGGGATGGAAGTGCTTTGAAACTTTTGCACAATTCATTTAATAGATGTTATCCACCAGTATGGCACAAGGGATGACCTGCTTTATAAAAAAATGACCTCTGTTGCTTATGATAGAATGGAACATATAATGAGAACTAAAATACTTATATTACATTTGTTTACCTTCAGGTTGGTGGATTGGAATTCATAAAACAGATTATGGTGCATTTAAATTATACACAGAATCGAGTTCTGTAACCAAACCACCTTCATTTTTCTCTTGGGGACCAGGAAATCCAGATGGAGGCTGGGGTGTAATAATGTCCAGAAATTTTATGTACAAATGGGACAGCAAAAAATGGCTAAATTCATATCCATTTATTTGTAAAAAAGTGAGTGTTGCACAATATAAACATATAGGTGTACCTGCACATACGAAAATATAAAATTTATTTGAAAATACCAGATAGTTAATATATAAAGGGTTTCACAAAATTGAAAGTTAATACTATAGTCGGAATTTCCATTTTTTATTTTCATTATGGGTGAAGCCGTTTTATTTCAAGATATTTTTTTTAAGAATGAGTTTATATTATATTTGATCCAGATATTAACGTATTTCTTCTTGAGGAAACATTATAAACGTTAGTGAAAATAAGAAAGGAAGGGAGTTGTCTTACTATAGAAAATAATGAGATTTGGAAAAAGTGTACGCGACACAGCCCAAAATCAAGCGGTTATTCAGAAAAACCACAATGAACAAACACCAACAGCCTTCAATGTATCTAAAAAGAGACGATTTCATTGTCTTTAAAAACTTTTTTTGAGACTGCATGGATGTCGTGCTGTGTATATGTAACAGTTAGTACGGTAATTAAGGACATGTACATGTTTTCTTTCTTCTTTGTCTTTTAAAGACTCGAAATAAGAAACACACGATCATGTAATACACGTGTAAAGAAACAGAGTTGTACCATTGGGGCATACCAATGTCATAAATCCAAAAGGAGAAAAACCAGTCAGTAAACACAAGCAATTACAAAGTTAACACAAACGAGAACAGCGCACAAAAGAGACAAAATAAAAACACATCACACAAAACAACTAAATTGAAACCAGTTACGCGAATTCAATGAAAAAAAAAGTTGCTCCGTAAGGGTAAGCAGTTCCTCTTGTTACATTATCTAAAAATAATATTTATGACTTGTACTTAAAAATGTACGTTGAGTTAACATTAAGTAATTAAGTTAAATCCAATAGAGACAATCAAAGAAAATATATGATGTTTATAATCTTTAGATTTTTTTTCGGTTTCAGAGATTAAATTGAGCTGGAGCATATACTACACAAAGACTCCCATGCACAGACGGGTGCCCTAGCACAAACCAAAAATACCATCCAGTCTATATTTGCGAGTCACAAACTCTCCAAGCCCTTTCCTCACGATTTTTACCTTTAACCGTCCCGCCTTTGATTTTCCGCCCAATAGAAATAGAATTGTTGCTTTCTAATCAAGATAACATTTGAACAAGCATTGTTATCATCCAAAATCAATACGGATGCGGAGACCCTGTAAAGTCACTTTGTCCGTCTGTTCGTGCAGATTTTTGTGAAGGCGTAACACAAAAAATTTCAAGGATACAAAATTACAACATAAATTATGGTGACTTTGATCTTCTCGTCTGTTTCATCATTCACATTCTATTGTTTAAGTTTGAAACTTAAACCTTATCCCAGTTTATTCATGTACCTCTACTGTTTGATAACATTTTAAACTTTTTTTTCTAAATTTTGGGAAAGCACCGGTGAATTAATTTAATACCATTTTTTCATTCAACATGTTTATGACCTTTATAACTTTGTTGTAAAAAAATGGTAGATGGTTTTATCTTACTGCATGCACCTATCATTATTTCAAGAAATGTTATCGTATAGGATCAACAATTTGATTTGTACTTGGGGGCATATTGGAAAGAACATAGGTTAAAAATCTTTAAAATGGCTTATAATTCAGCAACTATAACAGATAATAATAAAATCGAAATCTTTGGTTTTATAGAATCAAAAGCTATATAAAATTCTTTTTTGATCGAAGTTGTCAGATGACGCCTTAAAAGGGCAATTGCCCATTAAAGGTGAAAATTAGAGGTTTTTTCATGGATAGTTTTTAAAAACCTGCACTTGTTTCCTGGATTTGAAATTTTACAGCAAAAACCATATTCCTGCTTTTTATTGTCAAAGCACTGACCCGCGTTTTGATTTCCTTGTATTTTTGGCATCTAGCTCTGTATTTTTTAATTTCACCATAACTTCCCAAATAAAAATCAAATGCTTGATCCCTGAAAACAGATGTATTTTTGTTATTGTAAAACAATTTCTCGATCTCTGATTGCAGCCTGCTTTATGGTTGACATTTCAATTATGAAAAGTGTTCGCGGTGACAAATTACTACAATGTATATATGATTACATTTTTTGTATGAAAGGGTATAGATTAAATGAGCAGGAGACCATGGCATATATATTAACTCCAACTGCATTTTATTTAACTGTCTGGCTATTTCGGAAGTTTATTCCTCAACAGCAGCACCAGAAGCAACACATAGGAAAACATCAATGTCAAAAAAGTTTAAATTATGTATAGCACCAAACAAAGTCTGAACAATCAGTTATATAAAAAAAGCTAAGGACAATACAAAGATGGAGCGTGTTAAACCTTAGGTGTAAGAATTTACCTAATTTTAGATAATGGTCATAAACAAAGTGCACATATGAGTTATAATATCAGGTACACGTGTAACATATCGAAGAAAATAAAGAGCATACATCATGTTTATCTCAAAACGGAGATTTGTTTTACATACCCAACACGACATCAAAAGCCAAACTGCTGTTATACAACTTTTATGAAAGAATACATGAGACCGTAACACATACTAGTACGTTAACACCAACTGCAATTTAATTTAACGAGTTGTATGGCGATTTTGGAAATTGACTCCTTATCACCACCACCAAATGTGACACGCAGCAATATATGCTGAGTACATGATCGTTGCAAACACGAAGGTTATGTCGTAACAAGCTGTTACTGGTTACCTTTCCATGGAACTCGATTTCTTTTAATTATTGTGGTTATCAAAGATGTCTACTTTCAAAATAGAAAAGGCATACATGGAGATAGCCGTGGGGGATTAAAACCAGCTGACAAATATGTTCAAGCCCTGACATATCGAATAAATTGTGAAATAAAGACGCCGTATGCAGGTGAAGTAGGTATGTTACTTTCCAGGTTAGGAAAATTAAAGATTTTTAAGATTAAAATCGTCTCTTTTATGGTACTTTTTTCATCTGAAAATAAATGCAAAAATCAATATAACATCATTGCCAAAATTGTACATTTGCAGATCAGCAAAGGACAAATGAGTACTCGGTAGACTTCCCGGAAGCAAATGCCCTGGAAATCAGAGGTCAATGCTAACATTTGAGTGTTTTTGTTAAATGTAACTATGAAATAAACATGTTCCTGCAGAGAAAAATGTCATCTAGCTTGAAACTGCCTGAACGTAAATGGCAAATACCTGTCCTTAACTACATGGCTATGCTTCAATCAACATCCTTGCTAATCGAGTGACTGTCTGCAGCACTCCAATAGATATCCTACCATGCCTGAACAAGATGTACACCCTAAAATATGAATTTCTAAATTTAGATAGAAACAAAGCGAGAATCTGTTATAATGAAGGTGGGGGCGAATGGGAGGTATTTTTTAGCAATTGTTTGTTCAAAAAGTGTTCGCCTGCTTATGGTTCCCAATCATGTTTGAAAATGACCCTAAAAATCAGAGGCCAATGAAAACAGTACAATATGTTTGCTATACTAGTATGTATCTATGTTATTAACATAATCCTGCAGGGTACATTACCAGATTGGTATAGAATATAGGACTTTTTTTTTGAGAACCCAAAGGGTGAATAAAAAAAACAAGTGATTAAGTCGATTTCAAAATCAAAAAGTCATTTATTCTCTTTATCGGTAATTAATTGTGACGTAACGTACTGACCCGATACACACCTGTTGGTGAGACAGACTTTATCAGCCAGTAAATATCAAAGGAAAATGTACTAATTACCGATAAACATGAAAACAACTGAGTGAAATGACTGTGAAATGGACCTGTCAACAGTCAAAGAAATTAGGGATGGAGCTGTTGGTCAAAACGCCTAATTCAAAGTGTCCTATCCTGAAACAAAAGGAATAAAGTACGTGTACAATTAGTACTATAAATTGTAATTATTTCTTACTTTTGTACAATTGTAACTCAAAATGTATACTTTTGTAATAGAAATAATAACTAAAAATAATATATCTTAACCAAGAATTAATGGAGTAAGGTTCTAGTACACAATTCTATTTTGTTTAAAATCTAGTTTCGAAGGGTGACATTTAAGATTTTTAAAATTAAAATACAAAGGCCGAATTTTAGTAGCTGTTAATAAAGCATGTCTTAAAATATAATAACGAAAGTGTGCTCAACTGTTAGCGAATCTGTCAGAGATAATATTTTTTGACAAAATATAAAACTACTAGGAAAAACCTGCGAATTCGCGGAAAAATCAATCATTGCTTTAAAAAATAGACCACACAATAAAAACATTGCATATGCATGACCTTACTGTACGTGGTTGTGCTAATCGCAAATTAAAGGTTCTACGGTATTATTTTACTCTAAATTAGTTTTTTGTTCATTATCTTTTATTGTTCGTTTCTCCACCTTTATGTCCAATGGCATATAAGTTTCAATCAATCGCTACGCAATTTTGTCAATTTATTGAAACGTTGAGCCTAATTACTAATTTTTGTAAGTTTATAATTAATTTGAAATAATTTCAAACAGTGTTTAGTCTTTGGAGCCAAATACCCGCTCGAGCGCTTCCTAGCGCTTTTCAGTATGACCACCGGAAACTTGTTCATAGGTGTAGTTCCGGAACGATGACGGCTATAGGGTTTCCTGATCAATTAATTAAGTTAACTAGCAAACTGCAGACATAACTGCATATGTGCTCATGAAATTTTCAAAGGGCTCAACCATCCCCTATTTTTGATATATGAAGCTTAGTCGTAGCATTTGTTGTTTAGGCTGCAACCCGGCTAATAAAAAATGCTTCATTATTTTAGTAGTACAGATTCGTAAAAACAACGTTTAGCATCACTTTTCCCGCATTTAGTCAATTTTTTAACGATCTTTATAACGTTTTTATTTATGCCTGTTTTTAAGGTAGCAAATGCGACGTCATTTCTTGATAAAATAAGCTGGTCGATGTAAAGTTACTTTTAATAAATAGCCAGGTTCATGTACTTTCAGGGCATGTATTTGTAGTGCAAGTTTGAGTCTAATCTAGGCTTGAAATATGGTAAAAGTATGTAAATGTTAGTGTTTTTTTCACATATAAATTGTTTTCGTAGTTTTGAAAGAAAAAAAATTGCGTGTAGCTATTAACTTGAGGACCAATTTTCACAATTCTTTAAACCTTTTAGTTCTCTATCCTTGGTAAGCAAAAAAAAATAGATTGGTTAATTGCTGCTCTTACAAGGAAAGAATAAGATTGGTACATTGCTGCTCTTAGAAGAAAGAAAAAAGATTGGTACATTGCTGCTATTAAAGAAAAGAGAAAGACACGAACTCCACACATTACCAGAACATAATCCCTTATAACCAGTATACTAATATTTTCAATAAAAACTCGTACATATTATCATATACTTAGTAATCGTCTTGCTGTGAACAAAATTATAGACACGGTAGGAAAACATATAAACATATATTCAATCATCCTCGGAAACCCAGGGGTTCTTCTCTAACCTACTCGTTCATCACCCCTGGGACATTACGCATGAAATACTTCGTTTTTGATAGTTTTGTTTCGAGCTTTCTGATTGGTCGCTTTACATTTTTCTAATGCGATTTAAACGTGTTTCTATATATAAATTGTATCAAGTTCAAGATCAGATCCTGAACTCGAAACGAACAATTTCATACCAAATGTCCCAGGGGTGATGAACGAGTAGGCGAGAGAAGAACCCCTGGCCTGGGTTTCCGAGGATGATATTAAATGAACACTTTTTTTCGGTTAACATGATTAATAGGTTTGTTTCAAAAATATGAAAGAGGCAAGGTCCTTCAAACTCACTTTCAGATATATTGATGACGTCCTCTCTGTCAACAACTCTTCGTTTGGTAGATGGATTCCTTCAATATATCCTCCAGAGATACAGATTAAAGAAACCACCGAATCCTCTTGCTTTACATCATTCTTGGATGATCTACATCTCGAATTTGACCCGGATGGCCATCTCAGTACAAAAAATTACGATAAAAGAGATTTTAATTTCAACATTATTAATTTTCCTAACCTGGAAAGTAACATATCAACGTCACCTGCATACGGTGTCTCTAATTCACAACTAAATCGAAATGCCAGGGCTTGTGCACATTTTTCAGATTTTTTTTTATCCGAAACCGCTTTCTCCGTTACCGACTATTAGATCAAAGTTATAAGAAAATACGTCTCATACGATTTCTTTGAAATTCTTTCTTTCTTATCAACCACTGGTTGAAAAATTCAATATCAGTTTAGACGAAATGGTTAGTTCTTGCTTTGAATAGTGTTTGGTTGATTGATTTACTGAGATGATCTCCTTAGCATCCCTAATATGTCTCCACAAACCTGTTGTGATATGTGTAACTATCGGACCCAAAGATCGCAATGGAAGGGGGACGTTTGGCGTGCCTTAAAACCTGATTTAACCAACCATTTCTTTTGAAATGCCTGTACCAAGTCAGGACCAATGCGATCTTCAATTTTTTCCAGTATGACATCCTTGTTTTCTCTTGTCTTATGGACATTTGAGATTGATTCTCCAAGTTCAGTAATTTTGTTATTACCTTTATTCACAACAGATTGGTATATACTTTTACGAATGTTTTTTATCTTGAAATAAATAAACTGACAGAATTAAGAATTAAAATAATCATTGGGCATTTGAAATACATGTAATTGCATCACAACAAAGTTTATTTGCTTTCTCATTAACCCGACAAATTGGAATTCAACTACGAAATACAACTTAACATGACTGGATTTTCCTGATCTTCGCGGATCCACCATTTACTATAGGTGTTAGACAGCGTAATTAACTTTTTGTAAAGACAATATTATCAAGAGATTTTCTGTAAATTTTAATGCATTTTTACAGAGTAAAATGACCAGGAATCAGTAGCCCATAAAATAAGCAAACGGCGTAGATGTATGACAGAGCTTAATTGGACATGGTGTTAGTTTTCTCTTTTACACTTGACAAAGCATAGTAATTAATTAATGAAAATTCCTTTACAAATTGCATTACCCAGTCTTAAATAGAATAAGTGATTGCTAAAAATTGTTATTGTAAAAAGTATTTGTAAAGTAAACTTTTATGCATTACAATCACTGACGGCAGTCATGCTGTATAAATGTACACTGACCTACTTTAATATGTGTTGGTCCTTTCTGGCATTGAATTGCCTAAGATGTGTGCCCTTTTTTACCACTGCTCATATGCATTCAATGTAGTTTGTTAGTTTTATAGATTAACACATTGGCCCTTGATTCTATAGATATTAAAGTGTCTTGATTACATAGATATTCACATTTGACCTTGATTATATAGATATACACATTTGCCATTGATTCTATAGATATACACATTTGCCCTTGATTCTATAGATATACAAGTTTGCCCTTGATTTTATAGAGATACAAGTTTGTCCTTGATTTTATAGATATACAAGTTTGCCGTTGATTTTATAGATATACACATTTGCCCTTGATTTTATAGAGATACACATTTGCCCTTGATTTTATAGATATACAAGTTAGCCCTTGATTTTATAGATATACACTTTGCCTTGATTTTATAGCTATACAAGTTTGCCCTTGATTTTATAGATATACACATTTGCCCTTGATTTTATAGATATACAAGTTTGCCCTTGATTTTATAGATATACAAGTTTGACCTTGATTATATAGATATACACATTTGCCCTTGATTCTATAGATATACACATTTGCCCTTGATTTTATAGATACACAAGTTTGCCCTTGATTTAATAGATATACAAGTTTGCCCTTGATTTTATAGATATACAAGTTTGCCCTTGATTTTATAAATATACAAGTTTGCCCATCTGGATGGATTTGGAGACAAGGAACACCCAATTGTTACTTTTTCAGTACACCAAGTTATCAATCAATCAGTTTATTGGATAAAGCACATGAGTAACAATGCATTGTAATCCAAAAGACATATATGTAACTACCAGTTCATGTTTATTGTAGCAGGACATAAAACACCTATCATTCATGCACTCTTTCACTTGTACTATATAAACGGCAGATAATGTTTTGATAATACTAAATAAATGCTAATTTCAAAATAATTTTAAAAATAAACTACCTGAATAAAAAAACATGTACATAAACAAGCAATTTTAAAAGCGAAATTATTTATTATAATGGATATTAATTTAGCCTTCGACCATTTTGTCTTTTAATGATCAGCATCGTTAAACCTGTTCGACTAGTATACTTATGAAATGTACATGTATGTAATATGAGGTCTAAATTTCTCCATTACTTTACTACCTTGTTAGTCTTGTAATTTTGGATAGTTTGAGGTCGATAATTATGTTGTTAGTTACCTTTGTTTTTGGTTAGTTTGAGGTCGATAATTATCTTGTTAGTTACCTTTGTTTAACAACAGAGTAGCGTAAAATAGACAATTATATAAAGCATCAAATTTAAAGGACATACATGACCCATTCTGTCAAAAGTTAGCTAATCTTTTGATCAAATGCTAACAATGTACAACATTAATATACATTGACAAAGCAAAATAATTTTATAAAGCATCAAACTTTCATGACATACATGGACTTATTCTGTGAAAAATTAACTAATCTTTTGATCAAAATGCTTACAGTGTACAACATAAGTAGCCTTTACAAAGCAAAATAATAATTAAATAATAAGGTTGCTTTGTTAAGGCTATTCATGATGTACATTGTAAGCATTTTGATCAAATATAACTCTTTTACAAATTGCGTAACGCATTCATTTAACAAACACAATTCCATATGAAATAAAGTGCTTTCAAATATAATGCTCAGAATTAAATTGAAAACGACCTTTTAAAGAAACTAAGTGTATACATATTAATCACTTGCTAAAAAGCACACGGAGAGGCATCGAGCTCAACATGCAGCTCAGAACAATACAGGTTTATGTAATTCTTTACCATACAAACCTGATTCTTGCATGTTGTAAATCTTATAAAAGGCTTTTTAGAAACCATCAACCAAACACCATTCCACTAATATCTACTGAGGTTGAATCGAGACAAAAATGTACCGAGAGATGCTATGGTGCAGATATATGTGAGGCGTTTTCTTTCAATGAAAATACAAAACAGTGTGCTTTTTACGAGGTCCAGAACTTCGGATCATTGAATGAATCTATTGGAACGGATATCTTTATGCAAACAGGTAAATTATTTGTGAAAGTTTTGTGCGGTCTTAAAATCACTGATAGGAACACGCGTTGCCAAATCTAAACACTGTACCACTACTATAAATAAGAAAATTGAACTGGGAAAAATCTTATATCCGTTAAAACAATCAACTTTAACGCGCTTAAGCTCCTTTGCTCAGAAGAAATCTTTTTTATTCGATGTGCCTCTGCTTAGTAGAATAGTTTCAAAAAAATTAAAAAGACTATTGGAGTATAAATCTCAAATGTCCAAGAGAAAAGACAAACAAGCTTACAGGAAGACGTCCTGCGAAAATTTAAGCTCACAATGTTCCTGACTTGGTAGAGACATTTTAAGGAAATGTTCGGATAAACCAGGTTTTATTTCGACAAATCTCACTCTCCCATTGCGATCTTAATTTCCAATAATAACATAAAAAACCAACAACAACAAAAACAACAAAACACAAAAAAGTTGTGAGAGACATAATGCAGATATTGAGGGGATTTTCGCAGTATAACAACCAGTCAAACACTTCTTAAGACAACCACTAACCACTTCGTCTAACATACCTTTTGGTTTTGAGTACTTCTCGTTTTCAACAGTTTTGAAATTTGACCTTCCCATGTTTTGATTAAAATGCTACTGATGAGAGGTTACTTCTTGAAATATCGATATATAGCATATCCAAATTAACCGTTTATACCCGCTTTTTGGTATTTTGAAATTTTGAAACCACTGGGCGATAACCGCTACTGTTGGGCCAAAGGTCCCCGAGTGTAGTTACAAGCCTGGTCGTCTGACTTGTCTGACACGATTCACCATATTATTAAGTCCCCCAAACAACGTTTGGGGACTTATTGTTTTTGCACCGTTTCTTATTATTATTCTTCTTCTTCTTCTTCTTCTTCTTCCGATTCTTCCACTTAGTCGTGAACTTGTCCGGAGATCCCAGAGAAAACGACTCCACATATCAATATAAAACTTGGCAGGATAATAGATAGTAAAGAAAAGAAGCTTCGTTGACAATCGGACTTTTCAAAATGGCTGCCGTTTCCATGGAAACAGGAAAATGGACTAAATATTGGACACTGCAATATCTCGGTAACCTAGGTGCGCAGGGTTCTGAAATTTTGTAGGTTGATAGAGCAAAACATTCTCTTTCATAATATGAAAAAAAATTTTGAAGCGATATTTACGGTTTTCGAGATATAAATAAAAATGTGATTTCTCAAGGGAGATAATCGGGTCGAAATTTTCAAAGTGCTCCGATTTACATGAAAATTTATATTTAGGGGTTTTTTGACATGCTGAAGAGTATAGTGGCAAATACGGGTCGTTTGGGGGACTTTGTGACTTGCTTGCAATCACAGTTAATACTTGTTTCTAATATTTTTGTCGCTGAAATTTTTAATTTTTAAATTCTTTTTTTTCAAAACACTAGCTTTCTTTCCTTGTAATGCATATGGCCGATATCCTCGGTGCTGGATTTGGTTTACTTGTTCGAACGTTTTGGTTTTGAATATAAATATATTCTTAGTACAGTTATCATCCGATGTTTTATAGGAATGTCGTTTGTTTTTGGAAGTCAGTTTTATAAACAATTGAGAGAGCAGTGGAACACAGTTTTTTTAAAACAATCATATGCTATAAATTTAGGCATTACTGTACACCATTTAGCTTAACAAAACATATCCCTTTGTATCTTAAGATCTCAACGACAATGACTGAAGCAAAGGGGTACCAGTGGAAAATAATATGTCAAAAGTCCGAAAGAGTAATTAGACTATATTTGCCAACACTACCTAGAATAACACGAAGAATCAGACAATACGAAAACGCAAACCAAAAAAAAAAACCCCCCAAAAAAACACAGAACTGTTTACAGCAACTCGAATACAAGTTGAAACGACAATCAACTCAGGTGTTCCCGAGGGGTAAGCAGTTTCTACGCATAGAAACACGTATAGTTGCTAACGGTAAATTCAGCATCTCAAATCCGGAAAGAATAGACAAAACAAACTCCTATGACAAACCAACATCTGTAATTATTTGAGGGACATTACTTCCATATTTGTCCACGAGCAAATATTTTCTTCCGTAAAATTTCTTGAGTGAAGACAAAATTCGAAGAGAAACATTACTCAGTGTTAAATATTATGTGTCAGATATGGCGCTTCATCAAGAAAATCATGATTAGTCGCACTGGAATAACAAATCATCTCTTGAAGTTGATGTGGTCCGAATGTTGATACACAATGAGCAAGATGGGAAAATTAATTAAAAAAAAGGTCATCATGCTTGTCACAAAGCTTTTTTAAAGGTCTTCATTGAGTGTCTATTTCGAGATGCGATCTAAATATGAATATTAGTGGACGTGATTTTCAGCCAGCAGCTGGGATGCACAAAACAACATCATTTTTGTGTACAAGAAACACTATATTGATTGCTTGACAGCTGAATAAGGGGTTGGTTGTCCCAGCAATAGCACCATATACACAGCTACCTAACTGTCTAAGGAGGAAATTATTGACAATCTCAAATCTGTCATTTCCTCTGGCTCTCTGTAGGTGCTGATTATTATGATATTCCATCCCTATATTGGATTCCTAAATTACATAAAAATCCATATTGTCAGCGCTTCATTGCAGGGTCATCAAAATGAACCACTTACAATCTTTCAGTTCTGTTGACTTTAGTACTAACGACAATAAAATCCGGCCTCCAGAAATATTACGATTATTGTTATCTACAAATGGTGTCGATCAAATGTACATCCTGAATAATTCGAAAGAACTATTTGAGATTCTTCACTGGAAATCAGTTTCATCTTGTCACAGCATCAAAACTTTCGATTTCTCCACTCTTTGCACTTCTATTCCGCATGACCAGCTCAAATCACGATTGGCACAGCTGATTAAACGCAGCTTTTTCAAAAAGATTGGAAAACCAAGTACAAATATTTGTTAGTCGATTAGATGCACTCATCAGTGAGTTTAATAAAAAGAACAAATATACAGAAGACCAAATAGTCGACATCCGTTATTTTCTTATCGACAACATATTTGTTCACTGTGGTGGACGTGTTTTTCAGCAAACAATAAGGATTCCAATGGGCATTAATTGTGCACCTTTGCTTGCTGATTTGTTTCTTCTTTCATATAAAGACAAAAAAGATCATAGACTACCTCCCTCTTTTAACCTCACGGTCCGTTATATTGATGATGTCTTCTCACTGAACAATACTCGATTTAGTGACTTTCTCCATCTCATATATCCTTAGGAGCTTGAGATAAAGGACACAACTGATTCTTGGAGATCTGCTTCATATTTAGATCTACATCGCGAAATTCACACTCAGAGAAGACTCTCAACAAAGCACTATGACAAACGTGATGACTTCAACATTCACAGGGTTATGTTGCTTACAGTGCAGATGTTGGTTTGTTACAGAAATTTGTTTAGTCTACTTTACCGGATTTGACACACTGTATTGGAAATTAGCAATACGACGGGTGTGATATAGCAGGCAGGAACCGCTTATTCTTCCGGAGCACCTGAGTTCACTCTTGTTACGACTTGATTTCGCATTGAAAAACGTTCGGTTGATTTTGTGTTTTGTGTTTTTTGTTCTGTTTTTGATCGTGTTTACCGGTTTCGTCGTTGGTTTCTTATTTCACCTTCTAGAAAAAAAATCATTGACCTGCTCTATCATTTAATCTCACACACTTTATATTGATGTTGTCCTTTCACTAAACAATTTTCGATGTGATGACATTCAAAATCTCATATATATCCCCTGGATTTTCTCTTGTTAGTTTCGCCTTACTGATTGCAGTTTGGTCTTTCTGTTAATTTTGTGATGTGCGTTTCATTTTTATTCGTCTTGTCTTTTTTGTTTCATGATTTTATCTTGTTCTTTTCGGAAAAACGATATTTGGAATGGACTCTCCTTTGCTTCTTTCAAGGAGTGAAAGGATGTTCGAAAATATCAGGTGGCAGGCATGCGGTGATAAAATAACAGTATTTTTCTATTTCCAACCACAGTCTCGTAATATTTTGTATGCAAGCACAAGGAAACGACCATTTGATTACTATAAAGAGATGTATGAATATTTTATTTTACCCTGCCTTTTTATTTTCGGAAAATATTAGCACCTGGAATTGTTTAACGCACGCATCCTCATTATTTTCACATTTACTATGAATTTTTCATCCAAAATGTCCATCCTGCTTTTTTACCAAATCAGAGCAATGTCCTGTCTTTTTATTTCCTGGTTCTTTGGATCCTGCTTTTTATTTTAAATTTCACCATAGACCTCGCCTCCGTAGAAACTAAACGGTTGCTTCATAAAATGGGGTCCCATATTTGGATTCAATATCAGGTCTATCGCTTAGTAAACTTACATTTGCTTTCTGTTTCACAAAACACGACCAAAGATTTCATTGACTTTTACTCTTTTCAATTTATGTATATAAATTATCAATATCATTTTGTTTTTTATAGATTTTGTGTGTCCTAACGGATGGACATGGAGACAAGGAACCTATTCGTGTTACTTTTTGAGTGACACACTACTTATTCAACCGCATGCAAAGGTATCTTAACTAGTATGTCATATGCTCTTACGTTTATCTTATTTGATAGTGTGGTGCTCTTTGAACAAATGCTTTATTTTTAAATACGCTCAGTGTAGAAACCACGTATTTAAAAACAACTTGGTTTGTTCTATGGTTCTGCATAAAATTTATCAGTGCAACTTTCTAATTTCCTAAACCTTTCCATAATTATAATTTCAAAATTTGGCAAATGCTTCATGCAAATTCAATCAAAGAAGTCTGAAATCAAGATTGATCATACTTCATAATGGAACAATATAAAAATTAGGGAATCAAAAACACTAATTTGTATTATTAGAATTTAAGCAAGGGTTGGTGGATTTGTTTCAGAGCCTAACTATTTACATGTTCTTTTAATTGTTTTATAAAAAATTGTGAATATTCGAAGATATAAATTAAATTATAAATAAAGTATGTTGCACTGTGGCTTGTGTATAAATAAAATAGATAAATAAATGGATGGTGAAGCCACATTTAAAAGGTAAAAACTAAATAAGAAATATAAAGAAATAAAACCTTTAAAACGTTGTTTTATTTGTTTTAAAGGTTTTATTTCTTTATATTTCTTATTTAGTTTTTACCTTTTAAATGTGGCTTCACCATCCATTTATTTATCTAAATTAAATTATAATTTTGCAACCCTGGTTTTTGTTTTTTGTTTAGTCAATAATAATAACAATCAGACAATTTGAAAGTGGAAATAAAAATAGTCCTATGTTGGTAATCTGCTTGTATATCATTATCTATCAAGAAAATCTTATTACATAATCTACATGCTCTGGACAAAATGCTGGAATGAACTAATCAGGTGCGATAATCAGTTGCTATCATGGCTTTGTTTACGATAAGAAAGATGATGTCATGGCATTTATCAATATCAATCTATCAACGAAAAGGGGCAAAATCCTGGGACGGCAATATTCCGTTAGAAAATAGTTTGGAAATCGTTTTAAGAATTTTGAAGCTGTGACCCCGGCTTGTCCTAGAACTTTTGCGTCGAAATTTTCGTCCAAGGATTTAGCCCCTTTCGTCCCAAAGATATTTCAGCCGAAATCAATATAACACAAATACCATTAACTTTCACATAAATTGCTTAATTGATTTTGCTGGATTATTTTTCACATCTAGTTGAAAGAAAGAGTTTTATGGCCGATTACAGTCATTACAGCTGTGAGGTTATTGATTTTGAAACGAATTAATTCTTTGAAGAGCTCAATGAGCACTAAAGCAACATCCATATTTAACAACGCTGATGTTGCAAAAACACTGTCCACCTTACACGACAAATATGTTGTTGTACCTGCAGACAAAGCACCAAATAACATCATTTTTGTGTGCAAGAAACACTGTATTGAGTGCTTGACAGTTGAATTAGGGGTTAGTTGTACCAACAATAGCAGCACGTACACAACTACAACATTGTCTAAGGAGGAAATTATTGACAATCATAAATCTGTCATTTCCTCTTTCGGGCTCTCTGTTGGTGCTGACAATGATGACATTCCATCCCTGTATTGGATTCCTAAATTACATAAAAATCCATACAAACAGCGCTTCATTGCAGGGTCATCGAAATGTACCACTAAACCTCTTTCAGTTCTGTTGACCTCAATACTGATGGCAATAAAATCCGGCCTCTAGAAATATTACGATTGTTGTTATTCTAGAAATGGTGTCGATCAAATGTGGATCCTGAAGAATTCGAAAGAACTGATGGAGATTCTTAACTCTAAATCAGTTTCATCTTGCAACAGCATCAAGACTTTCGATTTCTCCACACTTTACACTTCTATTCCACATGAACAACTCAAGTCACGATTGGCACAGCTGATTAAACGCAGCTTTTTCAAAAAGAATGGAAAACGCAGGTACAAATATCTAGTAGTCGGTTATAATAAGACTTACTTCGCCATCAATGAGTCTAAAAGTAAGAACAAATTTACAGAAGATCAAATAATCGACATGCTCAATTTTCTTATAGACAACATATTTGTTCAGTTTGGTGGACGTGTTTTTCAGCAAACAATAGGGATTCCAATGGGCACCAATTGTGCACCTTTGCTTGCTGATTTGTTTCTTCATTCATATGAAGCAGACTTCTTACAATCTCTTCTAGACAAAAAAGATCGTAGACTAGCTCTCTCTTTTAACCTCACGTTCCGTTATATTGATGATGTCCTTTCACTGAACAATTCTCGATTTGGTGACTTTCTCCATCTCATATATCCCCCGGAACTTGAGATAAAGGACACAACGGATTCTAGGAAGTCTGCTTCATATTTAGATCTACATCTCGAAATAGACTCTCAAGGAAAACTATCAACAAAGCTCTATGACAAACGTGATGACTTCAACTTCCCAATCGTCAACTTTCCCTTCGTGTGTACCAACATTCCGTCCGCTCCAGCTTATGGAGTTTACGTATCACAATTGATTCGTTACTCCAGAGCTTGTGGGAATTACATCGATTTCCTTGGCAGAGCGTCACGTTTGACACAGAAATTGCTAACACAGGGTTATGTTGCTCCTCGGTTGCTGTCTTCACTCAAGAAATTTTACGGTAGACACCATGTACTCATAGATAAATATGGGATTTCTATCTCTCAGATGAGTGCAGATGTTGGTTTGTCATAGGGTTTTGTTTTGTCTTCCTTTACCGGATTTGACACACTGAATTGGAAATTGGCAGCGCGGCGGGTGTGTTATAGCAGGCAGGAACCGCTTACTCTTCCGGAGCACCCGAGTTCACTCTTGTTACGACTTGAGTTCGCGTTGTTGATTTCTGTTCGGTTGTTTTTATGTTTTGTGTTTCCTTGTGCTGTTCTTGTTCATGTTTACCGGTTTTGTCGTTGCCTTTTCGGACTTTTGACACTGGAATGCCCCTTTGGTGCCTCTGCTTATTATATTATATTCTACCTTAAATGTGCTGTGTTGTGTGTTGTGGCATTCCGTTCCCCCATTGGTACCGCTCTCCTTTTTAGCTCACCTGGACCGAAGATCCAGGTGAGCTTTTGCCATCACTTGGTGTCCGTCGTCGTCGTCTGTCGTCGTCGTCTGTCGTCGTCAATGTCGTCGTCTGTTGACAATTCTTCAAAAATCTTCTCCTCTGAGACAACAGAACAGAATTCAACGAAACTTAGTATGATTGATTCTTAGGGTGTCCTGCATAAAAATTTTGTTTCGACTTTTGATTCGTCAAAAAACATGACCGCCCGTGCTAAAAATAGAACAGGGGGGTCAGACAACTGTTTTGGCTAATAATTCAAAAAGTATAAGAGATAGATGAAATCTGATGCCACGCTACTGCTTCAGGATCAAAAGTTCTACGAAAGTATCCATATGGTGGAAGTTGTCAGATGACCCCTTACAGGGGTTATGGCCCCTTAAAGGTGAAAAATAGCATTTTTTCATGTTTATGCCTTATAGTATGAAAACTATTGCAGATAGAGAAAAGCTGTTGCTTGCTTAAATGTTTAGCTCATTAAGCTCTACAAAAGTCTCCATACGGTCAAAGCTGTCATATGACCCCTTACAAGGGTTACAGCCCCTTAAAGGCAAAAAATAGTGTTTTTGGTCTATAGAATGAAAACTATTGCAGATAGAGAAAAACTGTTGCTTGCTTAAATGTTCAGCTCATTTAGCTCTACAAAAGTCTCAATTGGGTAGCAGTTGTCAGATGACCCCTTATAGGGGTTACAGCCCCTTAAAGGCAAAAAATGGTGTTTTTGGCCTATAGATGGAAAACTATTGCTGGTAGAGAAAAGCTGTTGCTTGCTTAAATGTTCAGCTCATTTAGCTCTACAAAAGTCTCCATAGGTTGGAAGTTGACAGATGACCCCTTATAGGGTTTACAGCCCCTTAAAGGCGAAAAATAGTGTTTTTGACCTATAGTGTGAAAACTAATGCAGATGTAGTAATGCTGTTGCTTGTTTAAATTTTACAGCTCATATAGCTCAACAAAAGCATTCATAGGGTCAAGTTGTCAGATGACCAATTTTAGGTGTAACGACCATTAAAATAACATTTTGCATGTTTTTGGCCTACAGTATAAAAAACTATTGCTGAAAGAGAAAAGCTGTTGCCTGCTTAAATATTAAGTTTATTTAGCTCTACAAAGTTCCCATAGGTCAAAGATGTCAGCTGACCCTTTATATGGGTAATTGCCCCTCAAAGGTGAAAAAAAGTGTTTTTGACCTATAGAATGAAAACTTTTGCAGATAAGGAAAAGCTGTTGCTTGCTTAAAAGTTCAGTTCATTAAGCTCTACAAAAGTCTTCATTGGCTTGAATTTGGCAGATGATTCCCTATAGGGTTTATGGCCCTTCAAAGGCAAAAAATAGTGTTTTTTCCTTATAGAATGAAGACTATTGCAGTTAGAAAAAAAGCTTTTTCTTGCTTAAACATTCAGCTCATTTAGCTTTACTGATGACTTCATAGATTTGACATCAAGACCAGGTAAGCGGTTTAGGCTCCTGTGAGCCTCTTGTTCCAGTATAAGATTTAAGTTGGTTTTGCATGCAAAAATGATCGGTTGCTTTTTTGAAACTGTTTAAGATAAACAAAATGCCAGCTGATTTAAATTATATTCAAGGCTGAAGTTGTACGACGATACCTTGACGAATTACCGGTCTAAATGCCCCCAAAATGCTAAGGGACCGACTATTTACCTTGAAGGAAGGGGTGGGGTTGATTTTTGATGAAAAATATTTTGGCAGCAGAGGGTAAGAACAAAATATTCGGAAGAAGGATTTCTGCTATATAAAATAATGCTAATAATGAAAAGATGCCTTAAAAAATTTGTTGCGACGCATTCAAAACATATTCTGGCCAAACCAAAAAAACCAAGGCCCTTTAAAAAAATTGTCCGTCTCTAATATTATTTTTTATATACATGATATATCGGAAGTCAAACGGGCGTCTTGGACTTCTTGTAGTCTCTTGTTTCTACCTTCAGATGTACTGTTGGAACAATGGTGGCTATCTGACTGACATTGTCGACCAAGAAGAACAGGATTATCTTGTGAAGATGCTAACAGAGAAGAATACAGCTGACGGTATCTTCATCTTATATACTCAGTTTATTTTGATTTATTTTTTATCATATAAAATGTTAATATTTAAACTTGGCTCTTTGAAATCTGGTTTGATATTATTTTCATTTATAATAATTTGTTGACATAGGGTTACACGGGAACTTTAGCAATTGTTAATACGTGTAATTCCAAAAAAAGTACACTTATAAAGCGCTTATTTCCTAAGTGAAAAATCTCGTGTCAGCCATTTTGTTACCCGGATTAAATTTTCCATTACTCTAGGCGTCCGTCGTCCTCGTAAACGTCTCTTTTAAAATTTGCATAATCAACATCACTTAAAGGTTTGCTTGAAAATTTTGCACTATGAGATATCCTCTACTTTGTTTGCACAAGTAACGACTGCTAAAACGTGACCGTTGTTGTTAAAAATACAACATGGGACCAACTTCTGTTTTTAACTCTTAAATCAAAAACAGAAACAGAAAAATGCTAATGCAACCCTCAAACTGTTAGTATCGAAAACTCTAACAAAGTCTTCTCATGGTCGAAGTTGTCAGATTAATCCTTATAGGGGATTTAACCCTTCAAAGGTCAAAGATGAAAAAATACTGTTAGTTTTTTGTGTTTTCTTCGATTACAAAAATGGGGTCGTACAATGTTTTAGCGATGTCGTCATCGATAGAAACTTAATTTCCATGCAGAAGCTTAAGTTGAATTTGACGAATATTCATATTTTTTTAAAACAATGATTGAATGTATATATTCGCCAAACGCTTCCTATTGCATCTGGAGTAGATTGCTTATCAGAAAGGGAGCAAAATGAATGTTTTATTGATATTGCTGTAGAATTTTCATCACATCCAATCATTCTGATTCGTTGTTTATCTTATCAAATTAGAATAAACCAACCTATTTTTATAAAAAAAAATATATTTATTATGTTTGTAATCACTGTATGAAGCTACCTATTGTATCCCAGGTTGGTAGTCCTGACTCTATCGGCAAAAGACAATTCTACTGTACAATGACTGTTTTTCATTCGATTTTTTCATCATTTACTTCTTATTATATTCCTCGAAATTGTGGTTTTGTGGTCCAATTTAAAAACACTTTATCATACGAATTCTGTTGAAAATGTTTGAATTTGTTTTCAATCAGATTTGCAACATTTCTTATGGCTTTCGAGGAAAAAGGGGTCGTTTACCACAGAATGCATGTGCCAAAAAAAATCTTTTGAGTTCACCATTGGATGCATGTGTCCAAAGCAATAAGCTATCCATATTTGGTCTCCAGCTTTGAAGGATGTCATTTCATACTGGGCTCGGTGAAGATTATTCGGCCGATGAACAAAAAAGAAAGAGAAAAACTGCTGCGTGCTAAAACCTTCAGTTCATTAAGCTCAAAAAAGTTTCCTTTGAGTCGAAGCTGTGAGATGACCCCCTTATACGGCTTAAATGTATACAAAACAGTTTTCAGCTCATTGATTGAGCTTTACTGTCATCTGCCACTCCTGATAAAAGTTATGGCAAGGTAACTTTGATTTTTCCCTTATATATTGAAAATGTTTACATACTGAGCTAAATTGAAACTGAAGAACTACATTGAAGTAGTGGGATGAACTATTTTCTCCTCACTCTCCCAAAACATGCAATTATCATTTTTATTAGCCAGAAAAGCGATTCAGGTTCATAGAAAAATCTTGCTTTGCTATTGTTTGTTTGGATTTTTTTTACCTTTCCTTGCCAAAGACCATGTGAGCTTATTCTCTCATTTTGTGTCGTCATCCTGAACAATTTCCACTTTGAAACCAATAATATATACCAATTTGACTAAAACTTTGGAAAAACGATATATATGACATGTTGTGACAAACCGATCTTCAATTTGAAGGGATTTTATTTAAAAAATGGCCGATGTTACTAAAAATAGACAATGGGGTAAAATGACTCAAAATCGCCGATAACATGGCAAGAGGACAAATCCAAAGGATCCTGGACTCTCCAGAATCAGAAACACTACGAAAGTCTTCTTTTTGTCAAAGATTTCAGATTACCCCTAATAGGATTGTGGTTCCTTTAAATGTCACAAATAGTTTTTTTTATGTTTTTACTCAAAAGAATAAAAAGTATTACAAATAGAGAAAAACGCTGTTGCATGCCATAAATTTCACTGCATTGACCACAAAAAAAGTATATATTTAGTCGAAGATGTCTTATGACCCCTTTAGGGGCTATGACCATTTAAAGGTCAAATATAGCAGTTTTTTGTTTTCATCATTTTGTCCTATAGAATGAATTGAATGATCATTATTGCAGATAGATAGAAAAGTTGTTGCTTACATAAACCCTTAGCATATTGGACTCTACAATTGTCTTTATTGGGTCGAAGAGCTGAGATGATCCCTTCTAGGGGTAATGGTTCTTTAAAGGTACAGAATAGTGTTTTACATGTTTTTGCAGCTGTTGATATGTCGTAGAATTTTGTTTTGTCTTCCTTTACCAATTTGACACATTGAATTGGAAATAAGCAGCACGGCAGGTGTGCTATAGCATGCTGGAACTGCTTACTCCTCCGAAACACATGAGTTGACTCTTGTTATAATTTGAGTATCCGTTGTTGATTTCCGTTCGCTAGATTTTGTGTTTTGCGTTTTTTGTGCTGTTCTTATTCATATTTACTGGTTATGTCGTTGTCTTTTCTGACTTTTGACAATCGAATGCCCCATTTGTGCCTCTTTGCTTCTTCTTTGGCCTATAAAGAATGAAAAGTATTGCAGATATACAAAAGCTGTTTGTTGCATTGCGGCTCAATGAGCGATGCAAAAGTCTCCAGGTTAGCAATTCAGACTCCTGTAAGCCTCTTGCATTGTTTTTGTTTTTATTTTGTTTGTTTTACATAAAAAATGAAAAATGAAAAATGATATGTGTACTATCTTTTTACATTGACAGAAAAGCGCTTCACACGCAGTGAAATTTTGCTTTTGTACATTTATTAAAATCATTTCAATATGTGGATCGTGTCTTTTTGGCACATATACCATATTCTTTCGTTTTTAATATTATTTCAGAGTTTGGCTTTAGTGCCGTATGGAGGTCGTAGAAAGCTTCCCCGTGCTTCAGTTGTATGCTCTTATATATTTTCGAGTACTGGAATATGTGTTGGAAAGACACAGTTTACATGTTTCCAAAATTTGACAATGTTTGGCAGTTTCTTTTAAAATTGATAAACTGATCTGTTTTGTCATTGTTGTAATACTTTTTGGCATTTTTTTTATCAAATCTAATATTTTACCGGTTTTCCAAGTTTTCTACACCTAGCGTGTCTGATGAAGGTAAATCCAGAAAAGCGCTTCACACGCAGTGAAATTTTGCTTTTGTACATTTATTAAAATCATTTCAATATGTGGATCGTGTCTTTTTGGCACATTCCATATTCTTTCGTTTTTAATATTATTTCAGAGTTTGTCTTTAGTGCCGTGTGGAGGTCGTAGAAAGCTTCCCCGTGCTTCAGTTGTATGCTCTTATATATTTTCGAGTACTGGAATATGTGTTGGAAAGACACATTTTACATGTTTCCAAAATTTGACAACGTTTGGCGGTTTCTTTTAAAATTGATAAACTGATCTGTTTGGTCATTGTTGTAATACTTTTTGGCATTTTTTTATCAAATCTAATATTTTACCGGTTTTCCAAGTTTTCTACAACTAGCGTGTCTGATGAAGGTAAATCCAGAAAAGCGCTTCACACGCAGTGAAATTTTGCTTTTGTACATTTATTAAAATCATTTCAATATGTGGATCGTGTCTTTTTGGCACATATTCCATATTCTTTCGTTTTTAATATTATTTCAGAGTTTGGCTTTAGTGCCGTGTGGAGGTCGTAGAAAGCTTCCCCGTGCTTCAGTTGTATGCTCTTATATATTTTCGAGTACTGGAATATGTGTTGGAAAGACACATTTTACATGTTTCCAAAATTTGACAACGTTTGGCGGTTTCTTTTAAAATTGATAAACTGATCTGTTTGGTCATTGTTGTAATACTTTTTGGCATTTTTTTTTATCAAATCTAATATTTTACCGGTTTTCCAAGTTTTCTACACCTAGCGTGTCTGATGAAGGTAAATCCAGAAAAGCGCTTCACACGCAATGAAATTTTGCTTTTGTACAAGTCATTTATTAAAATCATTTCAATATGTGGATCGTGTCTTTTTGGCACATATTCCATATTCTTTCGTTTTTAATATTAAGATTGGTGGATTGGGCTTCATAAAACAACTGATACCAGCCCGTACATGTGGTACACAGAATCGAGTACTGTGACCAACTCTCCTTCATATTTCTCATGGGGACCAGGTTATCCCGACATGGGCCATTGGTGTGTACAGATGGGTAGAAATGTCATGTACAGATGGGACGACAGATACTATGAAACGTTATTGCGATTTATTTGTAAAAAGGTAAGTACTGCACTATATGTTACGTGTACAAACAAAACTGAAATTTGTATAACAATCTGAATTATACACACTTGACAGAGATTTGATCCCTCTATAATATCACATTTGGAAGTTTATCTGATGTCAGTCACTTCATCTGCTTAAAACATGACTACCAAAAAAATCTATAGAAAGGAATGCCTGTATAGGTTTGAAACAACAGCAGTAAATTTATTATAAACAATATCGAAATTAATCTAATTCTTGTGTGTTATATCAGAAGCAAAAAAGTACCAATTGGGCAGAAAAATTTCTTCTTGAAAATTGCTTGCATTATCTTTGTCGTTTAAATAAACTGAAAATATGTTGTCTGAATGTTTGTGGACTTAAATCAAAGTTGTTAAATCCAGATTCTTTGCTATTTATACAGAATTATGATATATCTACGTTTCAAGAACTAAAAACTGATATTTATGATAAGTTAGATTGACCTGAGGAATATTATTATTAGACAAAACATAGAAACATGGAAAGAAATGTAAAAAAATCAGGTGATCTCATTATTGTTAATAAAATTTCTTTAAATGAAATCATTGAATTCTTAGAATCTGATTCAGATTTTTATTTTATGGATGAAAATGAAAAGTAATAGGTTAAAGTTTGATCTATTATTAGGCTGTATTTATTTTCCTCCAGAAAATACTAAATATGCATCAGATGAGGCTTTTACTGAAATAGATTCTGAAATGTTTGATTTTTATAAATCCGGTGAAAAAATATGTCTTTTAGGTGACTTTAATACTACACAAGTAATTTAGCAGATTTTGCACAACGTGATGAATCATTATTTAATATTTTTGATTTGTATGATGATCCTTTATGTATGACTACTGAAATTTATTACGAGCTGGTGCTCATTTAGAAAGAAAAAGTACGTGTTCAGGTCGACCAAATACATTTGGCACCAACTGTTAGATTTTTGTAGCAAAAATAATGTATATATTATATATGGTAGAGTTGGAAATGATAAGTTAAGGGGTGAGCGTACTTGTAAAGACTGAACTATAGTAGATTACTGCTTGTGTTCATTTAACTTGTTGTCTTATGTGTTTAGAATTTACATCCAAGTTCTCGGACGTTCATAAATCGATATTTGAAGTCTAGATAGTATTAGGCATTTAGAAACAGAGGATCGTGACACTGATACCTGTAAGAATAACAGAGACAGAGCGAGGCATTGAGATCACGGAAAATCTGATAATTTCATTGTTGACTTAGACTTATAATTTATTTTCGATGAGCTTAGTAATCTTCAGAATACGAGTAGTGAAATCGACGTTAAGAATATTAACGCGATAGTTGATAATATTTACACACGTTTTAACGATACTGCTAATGCAACCTATGGCATCTTTCAAAAAATATCGTTTGAAAGAAAAAGCAGTAATTGTCCGAGGTTTGATGATAGTTGTAAACAAAAGAGGCGCAAGATCAATGCAGCAAGAATACAATATAATGCTTCGAAAACTGAAATTAATTGGGTATCTCTAGCTAATGCTAGCTAGCAATGATTACAAGCGTGCTATGGTCAATGGTTTTACAATTTTTTAGATACGATAACTTCTGAAATATGAACGTCTTCAAAGTTTAATCCAAAAAATGGCAGCTTTGAATCATGTCTTCGAACAGAAGAGAAATACGGTTGATGTATCACTTGAAAAATTGTAAGAATATTTTAAAGAAATGAATACGTCTGATGACAATGAAGCGAATCCTTATATGTATGAATAACGAAATTAATTTCGGGAACGATGAAATTTTAATTTTCCTATAATTAATATTATGCAGAGATAGATAACGTTAAAATGAATCTTCAAAATGATAAGGCAAGTGGTCTTGATTGTGTAACTAACGAATACATAAAATAGCTATTACATGTTATATATGTTAAATTGTTTAACTTTATTTTAGATAGGGGAATTATAGGTTACAACTGCGCTAATGTTAACAATGCATTTTTCCATAAGGTTACAATTGCGCATTGAGTTAACCAGGCAAATTCCATAGGTACCCCTTCTGTTTCAAAGTGTATATCTCTTAGAAGAAAACAACTACCAAAAAAATAAAACTTGTTTTGTAAAGTAGACATGTCAACTGTTTATTTAAGCAAAAAAAAAGCATATCGACGTGCGGCAAAAATTGGTCTAATTTTTAGTTGTTATGGAAGCTTTAAAATTCCGCACAAAATGACACATCAGTTTTTTCACATCAACCATGAAAACTTTTCATTCATTTATTTTTACATTTATAAAAATATATATATTATTCCCCACTAATTTTAAACATAATTGAATGTACTTACAAAAAAAGTTTAGTTCACAACTTGTCACAACCAATCAATGGCCTCAGTACATTTTTTCCTTAAGGGTACATTGGGTTCAAAAACTTGCCGGTGAAATGTAAACAAGTCAATGCGCACTTGTAACCTATAGGCACCCAAGATGTGTCCGAAATATGACATTTGGAACTTATTTCATAAAAAGAACCTATTTTGAAAGAAATTACCAAGTTTCATCTTTATTCGACAAAAGAATGGGAAGATATTAGTGTTTTAATAAAAGACATATATTCTGCGGCCAATACAAAATTCAAAGAGGATTTTTCACAAAGTCTTACTTTGAATGGAAAAATTTAGCAATAAACTTGGAATAAAAAATCTTTTTTTGTGTGTTTTTAATATATGATGACATTATGTCTTTATGCATGTATAGGTTGAACTCAAAGTTCATTCAGGGTGGATTCTACCCCTATTTAACAAAAAAAACTGAAAATTTACATTTTTTAAGAAAATTTTAACTTTCAAAGCTAAAAATTTTGTACTAAAAGTGTACCATCTTGACTTATCTTCAGTATATTAATTGCTATTGATAAGGGGAGTAAAAATGATAGCAATTAAAAAAGGTTGTCTTCACATAGACAATAAAATTAAGAAAATTTATTATATAGGCTTGTGTAGAGAATTTTACAGATTGATAGGGGGGGCATGTGTTTATTTTCAAATATTTAATTACTGAATGAACTAATCTCTTCAACTTATATTGCAAAAAGATGCTATAGTATAAAAGTCCTAAACACTAGAAAAAAAATCAAAAATAAAAGTACTACCAAACAATACAGTTACAAATTTCACAATGACAGGGTTCAAAAAAGGAAATAAATACAGATTTAAGAATGGATCTATGCCTCACAATAAAAAAAGGAGTACAGTTAAACAAGTGAAAACTGACAATGTAGTATCCAAGTACAAAAGACTTACAATTAATAAACACAAGTTAGTGGTGAATGATCCGTATACATCTCAGGAGGAAAGAATAAAAAGGTCTTCCACTGCGGCCAAATTACTGCGTCCAAAATCTGAGAGTGCTTCTGTAAAGAAAAGAAAGAAAATACGGGTCAAAAAGGACAAAAGGTAGGAAAATGTATACAATATTTACAAAATACCAACAAGGCAGATGATATTATTATTTAGAATCATTAATATGAGACAGAATATTCTTAAAATCATTAATACATATCTCTTTTTGGCATTGAAATGTGTTATTTTTTTCTTTTTAATTGGTAAAAATGTAAAAAAAAGTATACAGATCTCTTTTAAAACAAGAAATGATGGTTTATTTTAAAAGATTTTATCTTTTTTTGCAATAAGGAAAAGAAAAATGCTTCACTTAAGACAGTTTAAAAATAATTTTCAAATCAAAGGGAAGATAACTCTAAATTACAATTTAGTAATGTATGCCTAAAGCTCAATATTTTCATTTTTTGTATACTTTCAGGCCTGACTTCAATGCCAACAGAACTGTGTGTGTGTATAAGATGGAAGAAATGTGGAATGGGTCTTATAAAGAACATAAAATGAAAAATCCTCTTTGCAATGGAGATTTATTGTGTGATTTGGATAATGAAGAGAAAAGAGGATTTTCATCAATTATAAACCTAAAATGTAAGGTCTGTGACTTCAGATCTAAGCCATACAAACTGTATGAAGAGATTGAGACGGGTAAACCAGGAAGAAAGCCTTCAAAAGTGAACACAGCTATCCATATTGGCCTGAGTCAGACTCCTATTGGATCCACAAGTATCCGTAAAATCATTCTTAGTGGAAATATGCAGGTACCCACCGCTTCAAGTCTACAAAGAAGAGGCGATAAAGTTATGAAAGACATTGAAACTATTAACAAAATGGATATGCGTAAAAGAAGAGAAGAAATTGTGGACATTAATCGCCTTAGAGGCAAAGAAAATCCAGAGTCTATAAGTCTACAAATGGACGGCGTTTACAACAACCCACTTTATTCCGGCGTTGGCAAGACTCCCTTTCAGCCAGCGACTCAAATGGTGTACACTGCCGCTGAAAATACAACAACTAAACATAATATATTAGCTATAAATACAAAAAACAAGCTTTGCTCTAAACATTCTAGTTTAGATGTGGACTCTGACTCAGGCCAGCTGCATGCAGAATGCACAGAAAGTTGTAGTAGAAATATTCCAATGGTAAAGAGCATAGGTGATGAATATACATGGGCAAGAGAACTTTTACTAGACCTGAAAAAGGACAATATAGAAGTTGAACACCTTGTTACTGATCCAGACAGTTCAGCTTATAAAGCAGCTCAAGAATTATTCGAGGAAGGTGAAACAGATACAAAACCTATTCACTTTCTGGACACTCGTCATATATCAGAGAACGTAAGGAAGGGTATAAAAAATGACAACCAGCTACTACTAATTATGCCCGACACCACAAAAGTTAAGCGACAGAAACTTTTAAACAGTTTTGCATTAGATTTAGTCGAGAGATGTAACGCAGAGCTTAACCAGGCCTCAAAGATGTGCAGTGGAGATTTAGCAAAATTGAAAAACAAAATTTCATATACTGTGGATGCTATAATAGATTGTTACACTGGCCGACATGATAAATGTAAGAAACACTCTTATTTATGTGATGGGAAGAAGAAAGTTTGGCTGGCTAAAAGGACAATACTGCCAAAAGAATTTAAAATCAAAAGAAACATTGAGAATGTAGGTCTAATAAGAAAGTGGGTAAACAAACGACTAGGCCCTAACATGTTAGATAAGACGGGGAGACAAATGAACACTAACTTTGTTGAAGGCTTCAACAGAAGTTTACGCAGATCTTTACCATCCAACGTTACCTTCAAAAAGAACTTTTCTGGCCGAGCTCATTCAGCTGTGCACAGTGTTAACTTTGGTCCGGGCGAGTCCATCTTGGAACTGTGTAGTGCATTACATTGTGACATTCCTGTTGGAAGCTCTTCATACAGGGCTCTAAAAAACATTCAAAAGGTGGACCTTCAGCAAAAAGAGCACAAAAAAACTGTGGATTATAAGCAATTCAGGAGTGAAAAAAGGGCTAAACTTTATAAGTTATATGAAAAACTAAGTGAAATTGTGCAGTACGAAAAAAATATGCTACTGAAATCTGAAGAACCGGTTGCCGAGAAATCTGGGAAACGCAAACTTAATGATCATTCTTACAGTAAATTGGATAAAAAAGTGAAATATTCTTTGAGGAAATAATGTTTTATTTAAAATAAATTCATATCAAACAATATGGCTTATGACACTTTGAGCAATGGCCCTGGTCTTTACAATGTATGCGATCTTGGTTAATGGCATGAGGTTCAATGGTTATATGGTCTGCATTGACACACAGTTTTTCTTGACAAATATGGCTGCATTCAACCTTATTATTGTTTTGGTCCACTCTTGGCATGTCATATCTGGTCAACTTATGCCTAATCATGTATGCCAATCTATGAGCAGCCTCTTTTTTGCCCTCTTCATCCTTTGACCATTTCACTACCTGAGTGCCATAACCAGTTCCCCCTTTTTTACACCCAACCCATTCAATACAGCCCTTTTCATTCCCCATTAGCCTGGTTTTCTTGATAAATTTCGCTTGGATGTCTTCCCAATCAGCCATGATGCAGAAACAATGATCAGAATCAATAAGATGTTTGAAAAAATGCAAATTAGCCACATGTTTGGAAAAAATAAAAAAACCAGTATAGGTTACAATTGCGCATTGAGTTAACCAGGCAAATTCCATAGGTACCCCTTCTGTTTCAAAGTGTATATCTCTTAGAAGAAAACAACTACCAAAAAAATAAAACTTGTTTTGTAAAGTAGACATGTCAACTGTTTATTTAAGCAAAAAAAAAGCATATCGACGTGCGGCAAAAATTGGTCTAATTTTTAGTTGTTATGGAAGCTTTAAAATTCCGCACAAAATGACACATCAGTTTTTTCACATCAACCATGAAAACTTTTCATTCATTTATTTTTACATTTATAAAAATATATATATTATTCCCCACTAATTTTAAACATAATTGAATGTACTTACAAAAAAAGTTTAGTTCACAACTTGTCACAACCAATCAATGGCCTCAGTACATTTTTTCCTTAAGGGTACATTGGGTTCAAAAACTTGCCGGTGAAATGTAAACAAGTCAATGCGCACTTGTAACCATAAGGGTTGCCCTTGTATTCAGTTTGTTAAAAATAGTTTTTGACCGATTTTCACTTTCTATGGGTTAAAATATTTCAGTTTACATCAAAACGTTTATTTTAAGACAATAAAAAAACCTATGTCTATATGGCGTTTATGAGCGTAATTTTAGGTTGAAAAAACGGGGGTGATTTTTCGATTTTATTTTCAATACATAAACTTTCAAAGATGTGAGGCACATGATTGGCACCATAATTTCTTGGTCAATACTTAACATAAGTTTATTCACTCATCTATTGAAATACTATTTCATATAAATCAATCAAGTTGCTTTCTGTATTTTATTCCACGCTTTACCCCGGATGTATAAATATACCGATGGCAGAAGTTTGCATTTGCACACTTATAACCTATACTTTTTGCATAAAAATCAGAAGGCGACTTTTCTATTATTAAATAAAGGTAATAACAAAATTACCGAACTTGGAGAATCAATCTCAAATGTCCATAAGACTAGACAAAACAAGAAAGACATACCGACATAATTGAACACCGCAATGGTCCTGACTTTGTACAGGCATTTCAAAAGAAATGGTGGGTTAAACCAGGTTTTAAGACGCGCCAAATACCCCCCCCCCTCTTCCATTGCAGTCTTAAAAAGTCTAGATATATTAAAAGCATATTTAATATATCTAGACTTTATATAACAAGTGAGAAAAATAAATCTTTTTGTTTAAGGTGGCTCGATGCCTTTCTACTGAGCATCTTTTTGCACATATTGGTGTTTTGATAAATTAACTGGATATTGCAGACAAAAACTATATATTATAATATATTTTAACAAATTACAAGCAATTGTAATACAAAAAAAAGTCTTTTTAATCATTTTTTGAATTTCCCGTACTAAATCAAAGGGAGATAATTTGTATAGAATAAATAGGAAAATTTTCAATTTTCATGAATATCTTGAAAAAATGAACGGTGACCCTATGTTTTTTTCATTAAATTTCGAAGAGCTTTAGAAAAGGGACTTTCCTTCAGATTTTGAGCTGATTCTATAGTAGGAATTCTTCTTTAGATGCCTCTATAGGTTTTCTCCCTACATATTTTATATAAAAATATTGAAATTTTGCTATTTTTAGAAAGCTGCTAGAGCTTTAAAATGAACGGTGACCCCCTCTTTTTATTTGATATTTTTCATCTATGCATTAAGGTCTATCAATGTGCCAAAAACGAAAAAAATCTATAGTAGAATTTTAATAGCCTCGAGACACCTTAAGCCTTTGAGAGCTGATTATAAATAGTCCATACAAAATTACGGAACTTGGAGAATCAATCACAAATGTCCATAAGACAAGACAAAATATAGAAAAAGTACGTTAACAATTTTAAATTCTTAAAGCAAGAACGACAACACCAAACAACTTGGTTTATGATGAACTTTGATTTTCCCATGAATTGTTGATATTATATGTCGAATATTATGTTATTATATTATTGGAACAGCTTGAATGACCCTGACAAATTATCTTCGAAATTTGCACTTTACAATATAATTTGAACAAGAATGGTTTTATTATTAGATACAAAGTGGAACAAATTTGTTAAAAGTACCTTCAATAAAATTGGTCTTACTAACATTTTCCGATTCTTTACATGTAAGTTCTGTCTGGTTGAAACATCATGCCAAACAGATCATAAAATATCCATTCAGTCATTAAAAACAAACCTTAACTATTGGATTATCTGATACAGTATGACACAATTAAGCATATTCATGTACTTTATTTATGGTAGAAGTGACAGACTTGGTAAAATTTCAATGTATTTAAAGACTTGACTATTATTTTTGTATTTCTACCCCATGGGGTATACTGTTTTACCTTTGTCTGTCCGTAGTTCCATGGTTATGTAGTTAAGTTGTTTCATAGTTCCGTCACAGGGGCATAACTAGTGTTCATTTGCTACTAATAGAACAGTTTCTTGGTTCGGATATAAACGTTTTTCTCAAAGTAAAAAGTAGTACCAAGATCATTTAATTAGTACGAAGTAGTCTTAGTCTGAATCTACAAACAATAGAAAATAACGAGATGTGGAATAAGTGTTCGCGACACTGTCCACACAACAAGCGGTAATTTAGAAAAAAAAACAATGGACAACTGCCAGCAGCCTTCAACGAAGACAGTTTTAAATTTTGTTTTAAAGTATTACTACATCGTTTCCGTGCTGTGTATTTTTCATGGTTCGTACGATATGGAAGGGCATGTATCATCTTTTTCTCGTCTTTGACATATGTAAGATAATATTAATGACTTGTTTATATTTATACATGTCGAGCATACACTGATTCATTCTAGCAGATACCATCCAAGAACACGAACGAGTTTTGTTACCGAAAAGAATAATATTTTTTCTCTTTCCAGAAATTAAACTGAGATGACTTTATTGAGCTGGAGCTGAGATACATAGAAACTCTCACAAACAGATGGATGTCTTATCACCGAAAACCGGAATTTTAGACTTAAGAAAATTGAAACTTGGATGATGCACTAATATTAATGATTGTATCATGAATGTAAATACATTTTCTACATCATTATCCTTCGAGAACAATTGTTTGATTTTCATGGGGGTATATGTTCAGTTTTTGATCCCGTCTTTTTATTTTGGAAGAAATGAAATCTGCCTTTATAAAAGCACTGATTTAACAAGTTTTAAACATTCTATAAATATAATAAAGCACCATCCAGTCGATTCATTTCCATTCAAAAGTAAGCCTGCCTCATTTTTCTTTTTTGTTTAGATTTTGCCTTTTTATTTCCAAAGTCACCATAGAACCCCCATAAAAATTAAAAGAACCTCCATTTTTGAAAAAAATGTTTACAGCCACACACTAAGATGCACCATTACGCCATAAATAAATTTCACTGTATGCGTCCGTTCGTTTACATCCCGGTCTACATTTTTGTATCCGCTTGACACATCGAAAATCTATCAGATTACACTTTTACAATGTTGCACAGTGTTTTTACAAATCAGTTCTTCACCATTAATGATTGGAAATTTGTTCAGCTTTCCTATGCATTTCAGTATGGTCTCAAATCTCAATCTCTAACCATAGTCAACTCTTCAGCTTCATGTTTAAACATTATCATTATTACATTATCATTTAACATTTTTTGCAAGTTTGGGGAAAGCACAAGTAAATTTAATCAACACTATTAAAAGTAAAAAATCTTTTCATTTCGGGTTTATATCTTTAAGTGCATGGCTCAGAGCAAACCATGCAAAATTCTAAATTTTGTCCAGAAGCAATAGTTGCATAGCCATAAAAGCAATGGAAGACTTCATTTGACATTTTTTTCTGACAAAATCAAGATGGCCAACCATTATAACTGCATTTCTTGGCCAAATCAGCTTTATTGAAAACGTTTATTTCGTCCCAATGTCTTCTGATTATTAAAATTTGAACCCAAATTAAATTCTTTAACGGGTCATGCCTTGGCTTTCAATAGCAAAATAGATTTTTAAAAGCAAAGTGTTTATTACGCGGCACCCAAGGGGGTAATATTGGCAGAAGTATAGGTGTACCAAAGGGGTAATCAATATCATAAGACCAAAAAGACAAAGACAAAATCGGTAGACAAAAAAATATCATAACGAAACAAACCATACAACAACAAAAAAAACACACACACATAACAACAAAACTGCATTCAGCAACGTGAACTCAAGTCGCAACGAGAGTGAACTCATGTGCTCCGTAAGAGTAAGCAGACCCGTCACGTCAAAAGCACCAAAATGCTTGTTTTTTTTATTTTTACCTTTAATTTTGGCCTCATAAATGAAAATTCAAAAATGTAATGCCTACAAGGTACACATGTTAAACCTGCAACCATGGACAATATGAAACTTATTATAGTTGAAGTTTTGTTTTCAATAATGGATTTGGCAAAGATAATGCAGTTATACTGGTTAATGCCCGTAGGTCGGCAATTTTGAATATATAAAAAAAAAATATGTTGCCAAAGAAAATGTACCATAAAGGCCTTTAAGTTATATCATTGCTTTCATATCTATTAAAATATTGCTTCTAGACAAAATTTAAATTATTCGTTTAAATTTCAAAATTGTCAAAACACTAAGGTTCTTCTTATCCCAGACAAAGGTTGGTCTTTGTAATAATTCGGATTTCTAGTCCAGCATTTTTGGTAGAATTGTGTATGCTTTTTACATTCATATAGTGTTTGGCATTTCCAACTTTTGGTAGAGTGCCTCTTGTGAGTCTTGAATAGACGAAACGCGCGTTAGGCGTAGCAACATTTATTGTCTGGAACTTTGTTGTAATGTATATTTCTAACATCCGTAATGGTTAGCGCTGCTGGTGGAGTCAAGTTTTAGTTCCACGAGGTTAGCCCGCTCCGGCATCAACACTTTTGTGTCGAAGAACACATCAACACTACATATATAAATTAACCGTTAAAATTTCAAAATTGTCAAAACCCTAAGGTTCTTCCTACCCAAGACAAAGGTTTTCATGGTATTATTTTGGATTTCTAGTTCGGCATTTTTGAAGAATTGTTTTGGTAGAGCGCCTCTGATGAGTCTTGAATAGACGTAAAGCGCGTTAGGCGTAGCAAAATTTATTGTCTGGAACTTTGTTGTAATTTATATTTCTCTGAGACATGCACAATTGTAAAATATTTACATGGGTTGGTCTTACCAGCCACCTTGATTACAAGCAATGTTACCACTAGTAGATTTATATTTCTGTTGACATCATTATAATTTTGTCATTTATTGTTATGCATCCTCTAAGATCACGTCATATTACAGGTATTTGCCCGTCCCAGTCTGCTAACATTTTTTTTTTGGCATTTTATCTTATATTTAGAGACATAATAATTATATGCTTGTCTTGTGTTTTTACATGTAGATGTACAATAAATTGAATGTATTAAATCATCTGAAACTAACTATTTCAGTGTAGTAGTACAGCACTACAAATTTGGCTACAAGCGATAATGACTTTAAAAGTAGCTCTAGCTATCCGTTCATGGTTCACATTTGAAATATCATTACACCTGAATATTCCTTGTCCAAAATAAGTCCTAGATTCTCCGATCGGATTTGACACGCTGCATAAAGGTAGCCTCAAAACTACCGAACTGGGATTATTATACATCCGAGAAGAAAAGACCAAACAAGGCAAAGACATATCAGAGAAATTGAAGATCGCAATGGTCCTAACTTGGTACAGGAATTTCAAAGGAAATGGTGGGTTGAACCAGGTTTCATGGCACGAAACTCCTCTCTTCAATTGCAATCTTTCAAGGTTTCTGAGACATAATAGGGATACATTGGTCATGATCTCAGTACAACAGTCTGCCAAAAAGTAATTGAAACAGTCACTAAACTTTTCATCATACATTAATTTGGATTTTGCTACCAGGGAAAATGATCGCATCCGAAAAACACGATGTGTTGCATTAAGCGATTACTTGTTACCCTTCCGAAGGACACGGTTTCATTCTCAATAAGAACAAAGCTTGTATGGTGATTGCAGTTTGATTTGATTTTTGTTTAGTGTGCGTGACTTTTACTTTTGTTCTATATCTTTTGTGTCGACTGATTTTGTTTTCGCACTATGCCTCACTTGTTCTTCTTTGCTTCTTTCAAATTTGAATATAAATAAAAATCAAAGATACATCAAAGCTGCGTGATTGTGTATAGTTTCATAGAGATTAAAAAATACCAGTCACATGACACGACTTTTTGTGTGTGTTTGCATTTTTAGGGGTTTGTTTGCTAACCCGACATCATCGTTCTTTGGTCGGACCTTTAAATAATCTATTCTTTTTTCTTAAACACTCGTACGGATCAAAGCTCCAAGCATGTAAGATAAACTTTTTAAACATAAACAATGCAGTTATAAAGAACACATGTATATAATTATAAAGTTATTTGGAGGAACTTTGACAAATGTGTACATTATTCTCCTAATGCAAAGTCGCATTTGGTTCGAATCAGTTCCAATTTAAGATTTAACATTTGTCGCATATGTAAATTTTGATTATTTAAATCTTTATCTTGATTAAATTTTCAAAGTGGCTATAGCTCTTCCTATTTGTTTGTTAATATGATAATAGGTGCAACCTAAAATGGGACGCAGCTTTAGAAAATAGTTGTCCAAAATGTCATTGATCAATAACTCATAATTACAAAGAAGCAGAGGTACCAATGGGGTATCCGAATGTCAAAAGTCCGAAAGGGCAGAGACTAAACCAGTAAACACAAACAAGAACGGGACAAAAACAGACAACACGTAAAACATGGAAACACAAAACAACTGAATATCAATCAACAACGCGAACTCCAGTCGAAACAAGAGTGAACTCAGGTGCTCCGGAAGAGTAAGCAGTTCCTGCTTGCTATAGCACACCCATCGCGTTGCCAATAGTCCATTCAGCGTGTCAAATCCAGTAAAGGAAGACAAAATAACACACTATGACAAACCAACATCTGCACTCATCTGAGAGATCGAAATCCCATATTTGTCTATAAGTGCATGATGTCTTCCGTAAAATTTCTTGAGTGAAGACAGCAACCGAGGAGCAACATAACCCTGTGTGAGCAATTTTTGCGTCAGACGTGTCGCTCTGCTAAGGAAATCGATGTCCCGCAAGCTCTGGAGTAACGAATCAATTGAGATACGTAAACTCCATAAGCTGGAGCTGACGGAATATTGCTACACAAGAAGGGGAAGTTGACGATTGGAAAGTTGAAGTCATCACGTTTGTCATGGAGCCTTGTTGAAAGTCTTCCTTGAGAGTCAATTTCGAGATGTAGATCTAAATATGAAGCAGACTTCCTAGAATCCGTTGTGTCCTTTATCTCAAGCTCCTGTGGATATATGAGATGGAGAAAGTCACCAAATCGAGAATTGTTCAGTGAAAGGACATCATCAATACAACGGAACGTGAGGTTAAAAGAGAGAGCTAGTCTACGATCTTTTTTTGTCTAGAAGAGATTGTAAGAAGTCTGCTTCATATGAATGAAGAAACAAATCAGCAAGCAAAGGTGCACAATTGAGGCCCATTGGAATCCCTATTGTTTGCTGAAAAACACGTCCACCAAACTGAACAAACATGTTGCCTATAAGAAAGTTGAGCATGTCTATTATTTGATCTTCTGTAAATTTGTTCTTACTTTTAGACTCATTGATGACGAAGTAAGTTTTTTTATAACCGACTACCAGATATTTGTACATTTGTACCTGCGTTTTCTATTCTTTTTGAAAAAGCTGCGTTTAATCAGCTGTGCCAATCGTGACTTGAGTTGTTCATGTGGAATAGAAGTGCAAAGTGTGGAGAAATCGAAAGTCTTGATGCTGTTGCAAGATGAAACTGATTTAAAGTTAAGAATCTCCATCAGTTCCTTCGAATTCTTCAGGATCCACATTTGATCGACACCATTTCTAGAATAACAACAATCGTAATATTTCTGGAGGTCGGATTTTACTGTCGTCAGTATTGAGGTCAACGGGACTGAAAGAGGTTTAGTGGTACATTTTGATGACCATGCAATGAAGCGCTGTTTGTATGGATTTTTATGTAATTTAGGAATCCAGTACAGGGATGGAATGTCTATAGCAGGCAGTCACCGCTTACTCTTCCGGAGCACCTGAGTTCACTCTTGTAAGGACTTAAATTCGCGTTGTTGATGTCCGTTCGGTTGATTTTGTGTTTCTTCGTGTTGGTTTTTTTTTTCGTGTTTACCGGTTTTGTCATTTCCCCTTCGGACTTTTGACACTCGAATGCCCCATTGGTGCCTATTTGCTTTTTGAGACCTTAATATGTTTTCTTCGTTGATATTTAAAATTCAATCACATTGTGTTTTAAAACAAATGTCTTTAAAGCATACGTTTGTGTCCAATGGTCGAGCGATTTGTCTTTGCCAAATAAGACTTGAGATTCGAATGCCACGTTTGCCCCATTCTTTGAAACTGGCAATTGAAAAAGTTTGTAGATTTTTTTGTCTTTTAAATGATCAAATCATAAATAAGTGAATGCAATTAATGATTACCAACAAAGTAATTATCGTCTTGCTTTTCCATTTATTTTGTAAAGGTAACAGATTGTTCTTTCTTTCTAGTATTTACATTGTATATTTAGCTCTGCCATTTAACGCTTTAGCGCTTGGATGACAGAAAATCGGTCAGGCAATATACCTACTGGAGGATCGGTAATAGAACATTTATCTTGTGTATTTTCATTTGTTTCAATGTATTGAATGCTGCTAATAGTAGCCACTCCAACTAAAGATTTTAATTGTCAAATTCATTCATGAAAGCAACTTTAAACGATATGTATCTGCTTCAGAGACAGGAAAATATAATTTTTATTTTAAAATTTTAAAAATTGCACGGAGTACAGAATTGTTAAAAAAAAATTAATTTTCACTTTTTGTGGGTTTTTTTTCATTTCCGGTCAGTCGAATTTTTTCTCCCTTTCCTCATAATGGATTTAAACTGTATCCCAAAATAAAATGGCCTAGAGTTAGGGCGCTTTGACTGCTCTTAGCAGTAAAATTTCAGAAAAATTCTTTAAAAAGAAGAAAAAATAGCAAAACACACAAAATTTAAAATTGGCGTGCATGAACGTGCATTCATCAAATAAATCGAAACTTGGCATTTTGAAAGAAATTGCACAGATAAGTATGAGGGATACCACTTTTCATTTCATCTACATTAGGGTAACCATTAATTTTAGAAGTGAAATATCTACAAAATTACAAATCTCTTAATGAAATGTTTTGTTGGAGTAACTACTAATAGGTATATCTTCATGTCCCTATATAAATGCGATAAAAATGTGCACTACATTTCATGTATCAATACGTCAGTTGATGTATAATTTAGCACTGTTGACCTTTTAACTTTTACCTAGCTTACCAAATATTCCGGTGGGTGGAGCCAAATTATAGCTTTCGTAACAAATGTTTAAGCAGGCGGAGCCAATTTCATAACAAATGTTCAAGGTGCATAATAAATGCTCCTGGGCCCAATTCAAACCAGTACCTCCGAGTGGTTGGAGGTTGTTCTTGTATCCGGTTCGACTGTAACTAAAGCAATCAAATCTGGCGGTGGTGTGTCATAGACTTGTGACGACACACGGTACTAGAGTGAGTCTTGTGTTTTTAAGCCTAAAGTTACGACTATTAAAACCTATCAGTCATAAAATTGTTTCGAACGTTTTACCATAGACTAGTTTATTTACAGGTCTATGGTGACCGAAACTTTGCCAAAGCCTTTGTTTGTCCTTGTCATTTTGTGTTAACTGTTTTATGTCAAGAATTGGGTCTTTGGTTGATGATTTAGGGATTGGTTTTGAAACTTTTGTATTGTATTATAAGTCTTGGGCCAATGTAAGACGGTAAGCAGTGGCCTTTGGTCATGTTGAAGACTGCTTGCTGTTTTCCTTTGTGATTTTTTGAATTCCTGTTTGTTTATGTTTGTTGTGTCGCATACACTTATTCCACATCTCAATATCGTCTACGTTTCACAAACAGAAAAAGAAATTATTTTTATTTTTGAACTTATTATTAATTACAATTTTAATAGGCATGTCGATTTCAAATAGACTAAAAGATCATGTTGTCACGACTTTCATGGAACCACCACGTTCTCATTTTTTCCTTTCAATAAACATGATAAAGTTGAGTTTGGTTCGTGTTTTATGATATTCAAATTTTCTAAAATGCTAAAACGAAGTTCCAGAAAAGAAATTCAATTTCCAATGCTTTTTCAAAATACTAAAATTTATTTATTAATGATATTCTCCAATACTCATATATATTAATATATGTGACAAATGAAATATTACCGAAACTGCTTTGAGCTTTTATAAAAAAAAATAATTAAAATGCCAAACGAAACGGCAGTTGATTTTAAAATACACCTAGGTTTCAAGACCGGCAAATTATTAACTTTTTTCAACGCACACGAAATAGCAAAAGAGCTCAACATGCAGCTCGAAACAGTTCGCAAGTTTTTAGTCCTTTATCATTCAACCTTGATTCTTGTATGTTGCAAATCTTATAAAAAGCTTTCCAAAAATTATCAACCAAATGCCATTCCACTAATATCTACCGAGGTGGAATTGAGGCATAAATGTACCGAGAGATGTTATGGCGCAAATGCATGTGAGGCGTTTTCCTTCAATGAAAATACAAAACAGTGCGCTCTTTACGAGGTTGGGCATTTGTTTTCAATGAATGAATCTATTGGAACGGATATCTTTATGCAGACAGGTAAATCATTTGTAATTTTGTACGGTCTCAAAATATTGTTCAACTTCTTTAATATGTGAAGTAACTAGCGTCAACCACCTGTTTGTGATTTATTTTAAAAATCAAATGAAAAAAGTTTGCGATATATTTTAACCAGCACATAAACTCTTTTTAGACTAGACATTCGGACCGTTTGAAGCTTTTTTTAAAATACCACACTATATATAAAAGCGACCTTTTGAATGCTCTGTGTAATACGTGTCGTCAATCTTTTTTCATATTGAATTGTTGGATTCATAAAAATTGATCAAACAGACTAACTTTTCGATGGTCTCTCAATTTTCATGAAATTAAAAAAAAAAAAAGAAATTCAAAAATATCTGACTTCCATTGCTCCCATGTTGAATGGCGTCATCCTCTTGATCTTTGACAAAAGTGCATTCGAACACCCGTTTCGGAAATGGATCAGATATACAATCTGTGTATTGGTTTATCTCAAAACAGCGTTCCTCTGACCATACGTAAAGAGAACACCAAAACCATTTTCCCCGATCATGTCTTGTATGTCTTTTGTATCTTATTTTTTTTGGGTTTATTTTATAAGTTATTTTCCCTTTTCTTCGACAATTTAAAAGCTTGTGGATTTGACCTTCTTTGTTCCGCAATTTTCCTGTTTATTTTAGTGCGTTTCTAAGCTATTTGTATATTCACTCTTATATTTATAAATACACAAAGTCCTGCTGGATGGATTTGGAGACCAGGGACCCCCTGCTGTCACTTATTTAGTGTAATAAGTCATTTTTGGCTTGCTGCTTTGGTATGTTAAATTCATACAGTCATCAGCTATGTCCCACTTAGAAATATAATCGCCTATAATTTTTTTAATCCGTAAAGAGTTTTTTCGATGGACCTTTTGCAAAGATACAAAATATTTAAACAAAATCGGTGGACATTAAATCATCACAAAAACAAACCAAACAACATACAAATACATATTACTTATTAATAACTGCAATCAGCGACCTGAACTCAACTCCAAGCGAGGGTGGACTTAGATGCTTTGGATGAGTAAGCAACTCAAGACAAGAAGCAGAGGTATCAATGGGGCATCCGAAAGTTAAATGCGAAAGGGCAGAGACAAAACCTGCCAAAACCAACGAGAACGAGACCAAAATAACAGACAACATTTTAACACAGAAACACAAAAACTACTGAATATCAATTATCAACGCGAACTCTAGTCGTAATGAGCATGTACGTTTACGTAAAATTTCTTTAAACAATCCTATCGTGTTGTCCATTGTTTCAATGTCTTTGTCTACATTTGATATCTCCTGTAAAAAACAACAATATCATGTAAACCTTACATCCAAATAAATTGAGACTAAATATATTGTAAATTGTATATACACATATACACATATATATACTATATATACACATGTACATTTTGTAGGTTGTTATAAAATAAAATGTACCAAGCTTTATTAAGATGTTCGGAACAATTTTTAGGCAAGCGCAAGCGAAGCCTTATGGAGTCTATAGAGTAGTGATGATTTTCGCGGTTTTTTTTCTGTTTAGACGGAGTGATTTTCCTGCATCCAGACTGGAATAAAATGCTTTATATTCTATATTACTTTTCAATATTTGTTAACATGATATACACTTCTATAAATCTCAATTTTTATTGGCATTTTATATGACCGGCACAAGTTTTATTTATTCCTTTGCATCTTTCATGACGAACTTTTTAGTTAAAGGCGATAGAATATACATTATGTATTCATCTATTACTTGATTGGTTCGTATAAATATTTCTCCCATTTGATTGGTCAATGCATGGATTCAGATTCTAGCTTCACCATTCATAAAATCAGTACAAAATACACATCATTGGGACGAGTGCATTTTAATCGAAGGGGTGTTTCAATCGAAACCGTTTTTACACGATACCTGTCTTGTGTGTGCAATTGTGTTCATTAACTTAAAACTTGAGGGCATCTGCATGACGATCCTTTCTTCGCTCACCAAAATTAATAATTCGCAAACATTTTGAACAATATACTTTAACAAAGAATAAATCTATTATAGTTCTTATATATTTCGCTTGCCTTTAAACGCTTTAGCGCTTTGATTTTTTTTCTTATCACAGTTTTATTGTCGGGACCACGGATGATATCTGACTGATATTGTCGACCAAGGAGAGCAAGATTATCTTTTGCAGAGAATACAGCTGATGGTATTGACATCTTTTATGGGGGGTCATTTTCTATAAAATACTAGTATAATACTACATTTTCCCTTCATTTTATTCTTATATCCTGATCTATTTAAGGTACTCATGTAGTGGCTCATAGTTTTCCTTTCACGGTTTTCAGATATATCCTAGTCTAATTTTAAAGTACAGGAAACAGGCTCTTGGAGCATGGATTTCATAAATGACCCCCCCCCCCCCGTTTTGCTTACTCTCATACCCGTAACAAATTACAATTTTAAAAAAAAATGATTTGATTAGTCTTTTCTCGTCATTTCTAAATATATTATCTCACAATTTTGCTGTTTTATACTATCCAAAATGTTTACCAACTGGTTTACAAAAATTAAGCGCTTTAAGTGGGTAAATCATTTTTATCGATATTTGTTAGAGGTATTAGAGAAAAAAGGGGGGGTCATATATGAAATCCATGCTTACACTGCCTGTGTTCTAAATAACGCCGACCTATCATGTAGCACCGGAAACTACTCGACATGTATACTTTCGGAAGTTTCGTCATCTGCATTAATTAATAAGGGGTAATTAGTAACAATGCGGAAACTACGGAGCCCGGATAGGGACATACAAAGAAAAAAAATATGTTGTGCGCACAATATATTATTTTGTGCGCACAATATATTATTTTGTGCGCGCAATATATTATTTTGTGCGCGCAATATATTATTTTGTGCGCGCAATATATTATTTTGTGCGCACAATATATTATTTTGTGCGCACAATATATTATTTTGTGCGCACAATATATTATTTTGTGCGCACAATATATTATTTTGAGCGCGCAATATATTATTTTGTGCGCACAATATAAATATAATGTGCGCACAATATAATATAATGTGCGCACAATATATAATATCATGTGCGCACAATGGTCTTACTAAAACGCGGATACGGAATGTGGAACGAAAACGGAAAACGAAACGGAAAACGGGATAAGTTTGTTATTTGTCCTACATATGTTTATATAAAAAAAATAATTAGATGTTTTTAAAAAGCCGGATAAGTGTCTTAAATTTGCTTGTTCCCATTAGGGCAAATTTGGTTTTATCATACCCTGTCCAATGTAGTAATCATTCAAGACGTAAAAGGCTGTCGGACAAAGACTTGAAAGTTTAGGAAAAGCAATATACAAGGAAACAAGACACTTGACAAACATGACAAAGCTACAAGACTCTCCTAGGCAAATATAAAGAAGACTGAGAAGACAAACATTAGCCCAAAAATATTATGAAGAAAAAATCAGAAAAGCATGCAAAGAAAAAAACTCAAGACGAGGACCAGCATAGTCTAAGGACGTAGAGAGCCTAAGAGCTATACATAAAATTTCGACTTGCTCCATTACGGGTAATGGGACCCCTTTGTAGCCCCACCTAATCAAAAAACGTCGAAGGAGCTATATTATTGCAGCTAATGTCAACCAGATCACAATGCATCCTCCACGACGCATCTTACGAAATTCGTGCCTTGTGGCTACTCCTTTGTCATTGTCAGCTCCAACTACAATTACTCAATAGTTTTTCGAGACACCTCACCAGGAATCTTCACTAAGTCCAGTTTTTGCTGTGTCCCGTCTGGTAACGTCGCATACCAGCAAAAAGCCCAAATATACAGAGAACAATGGAGGAAGAAAGCCTAAAACAATCAAGGAACACCATAAAGAAGCCAGCAAACCAATGAAACAAGATTAAACTGTAGACTGTATGAACTCAATAAAGTATCCGAACTCGTGTAAGCGTTTTAATTCCTCCCAAGGAACAGCAAGTCCCCTCCCCTCAAACCAGCCCCTTCTGCAGGAAGTCAGCCATATACCCCATTTCCCAGCAGCAAGAGCAGCCATTTTCCCCTTTCAGCAGCATCAGCTGCTGCCATTTCCCTCATTTTCAGCAGCGAGAGGCTGAGCGGCCATTTTCCCCTTTTCTACAGCATTTAACAGCAATTTTTTTTTATAGCTATTGCTTATGAGCAGCAGACCCAATACCAGTATCCACTACCCCCCATTTACCTCCTCCCCCTCATTACCTCCCCAAAATTTGGAATGATATACGCCCCATTTTACCCAAAAACAAACATTTTAAGCCTAAAAAAGCTACTTAAAGCGTTTTCAATGCAATCGTACACCAAAAAAACTAGAAAGTGATCAAAAAGTTGGACTAAAAATGAAAATCGGTACATCAAATTCAAACAAATCAAAATGTATTGACGAAAACACATCAGTTTTAAAAAAGAAACATGATAAAGCTTTACTCAAAACAAAATCTGTTGACGAAAAAACATCAACCAACCTATGAAAAGTAACTCACAAAATCGGGACGAAAAGGGAAAACTGTTGAAGAAAAACTCACCCACAAAAGAAAATATGTTGACGAAAAACACCAAAATACTAAAACAAACGCATAGAATCTCACCTAAAAGAAATATATTGACAAAAACAAAACTGAATAAAAAGCTACGTCGAGCGCAGCATGATACGACCACAACATGTTGAAAACTGTATACGTTTGCGACCCAATATGGATTGTCAAATGCTTTGGCCACAGTCATGCAGCCCATGGTGAACTCGCAAAGCTTTTTGACACATGCAAATCTTTGGTGGACTTTCAATGCATATTTGATTTTTTTATACATTTGTACAAACCTTTTGAAAATTAGACCAAAAATTAAAAAGTTGATTTTTGAGCGTGGCCGGTCTTTGGCCTCTTCAACAATGTAACGATGCAATATATATCAAAACCATTGACACATTTAGTTGACAGAATTTAATGAGGAATTCAATAAAAAAATATTTTCAAAACCGAATAAGTAATAAACATTCAACAACAGTTTTGTTAGTAAACCCATTTAAGCCTTTTTGGTCCTTTTTCAAAAACGTTAGGGACAACCAATCCCAAATGCAAGTACTAAGAAACATCCTTTAGTGGATTTAATCATCATATCAAAACTTCATAACAATTGGCTGGCCCGCTACAACTCTTTTTTTTTTGTGTAAAACCATTTGCCTTGACCGACTTTTAAATATGACGTTTTTGCCCCTTTGACCCCTAATTTTTCAGAAACGGTAAGAGATATTGAAAATCTGATTGACACCGCAGGCAGGGATTTTTACTTGGATTCCAATGAAAACTATAAAATGTGTCTATGAGCCACAGGATGGCCCTCCCGTTCTTGAAATATCTGACCTTATAAGGGGTCATCTGACAACTTCGATCCTATGGAGACTTTTGTAGAGTTACATTGTTGTAAATGAGCAGAACATTTAAGCAAGCAACAGCTTTTCTCTATCTGCTATAGTTTTCATTCCATAGGCCAAAAGCATGAAAAAAACGTTGTTTTGGGGGTCGTAACCCCTATAAGGGGTCATCTGACAACTTCCACCCTATGGAGACTTTTGTAGAGCTAAATGAACTGAACATTTAAGCAAGCAAAACCTTTTCCCTATCTTTTATCGTTCACAATCTATAAGGCTAAAACCATTTTTTGACATTTAAGGGGCCATAACCCCTATAAGGAGTCATCTGACAATTTCGACCCAATGAACATTTTTTAGAGCTAACTAATAGCTGAACATTATGCAATTGAAATAACTTCAATGCCTTATATAGTTCTTGAAATATAATATGGGCAAACCAAACAAAAAAAACCGAAAAGAACCAATTGGAGATCAGCCATACATAAACAATACAAGCTAAAAACACGGAGAAAAACAAGAGAAAAAAGTGCAAAACGCAGAAAAAAATCAAGAAAAGGGGAAATAATTTCCACATGGTTTGTTGGAAAATTTGAGGGTAGGTAGATGATGTGTTGATTACTTTAACCCTATGCCAGAATTTTGATATCTGTCACCGTTTTTGAGTTGCTTGCATAAAACTGCTGTTTTACCCCCCTGTTCTGTTTTAGCAACGGCGGCTATGTTTTTTATCGGATCAATTTAGAATGAGGATCGTTTGTAGCCATTATGTCATATTTCATTACTACCAAGTATCAATCAAATTGGTTAAGTAGTTTCAGAGAAGAAGATTTTTGAAATTGTTAACGGACGACGACGGAAGACGACGGACGTCGACGGACGCAAAGTGATGGCATAAGCTCACATGGCCTTCGGCCAGGTGAGCTAATAAAAAGCAAATGATCAAAGTGATAAATCAAGTTCTAACCAGTTCTAACCGGTTAGATCCAAGAGTAACGTGGTCCAATCTATTACACAGATAAATCCTTCTTTGTTTTGTTAGTTTCGCCCTTTATGGGCACCTGTACTGAGGTTTGTCCACTTGTATGGCTTTAAATTTGTTTTTTGTTCGTCTTTCATGGACGGTCCCCCCTCTACGAGCTATTGTGGTGAAGGTCGTATCTTTGTGTTGTTGCATAGCTTTACTCCTTTTTCTCCTCCTGCTCCCACTCCTCAGTTTCCTCCCTTCTTCTTCTCCCCCTTATTCCCCCCGTCATTTTCCTTCAATTCCTTCCTTCTACTTTTCTCTTGTTTTTCCCCGTGTTTTTAGCTTGTATTGTTCATGTATGGCTGATCTCCAATTGGTTCTTTTTCGTTTTTGTCTCGCCTGCGACGAATAGTCGCGAAAGCGAGACATAGGTATTACTTTCCGGTGGCGGCGACGGCGGCGGCGGCGGCGGCGTAAACTTTTTTGTAAGACTTTTGTGGACGATGAATTGCTGGAAAAGAGTAATAGCTAGGCATCTGATATTTGGTATACAGACAGTTCAGGGTATGGTCTACGCAACTGTCACCATGCCGTGTGATCCTGACCCCATTTTCACGCTCCAGTGACTCTGTGAACTTAGGTCTTTTTTTAGACGGTAAACTTTTTTGTAAGACTTTTGTGGACGATGAATTGCTGGAAAAGAATAATAGCTAGGCATCTGATATTTGGATACAGACAGTTCAGGGTATGGTCTACGCAACTGTCACCATGCCGTGTGATCCTGACCCCATTTTCACGCTCCAGTGACTCTGTGAACTTAGGCCTTTTTTAGACGGTAAACTTTTTTGTAAGACTTTTGTGGACGATGAATTGCTGGAAAAGTATAATAGCTAGGCATCTGATATTTGGTATACAGACATTTGAGTTTATGGTCTACCCAACTTACAGTCGATGTGTGACCCTGAACCCATTTTTACACTGTAGTGACTCTGTTTTCTTGGGTCTTTTTTTTTCAGGCAGAAAACTTTTTGTAATACTTAGGTAGTTGATTTTAGTGATGGTGCCGGCAGGCGAGACATACTTTTAGTGGCCACACTTGTTTTTGTTTGGTTTGCCCATTTTTGTTAAATACAGTTCTATAGTCTTGGTTAACAGTTTCTGGTTGCTTCTTTGGATCTTATATTCGTATATCAATGTCCTTGGGTAATGTCATTTCTGTTGATGGTTACCATCTTCCTGGTGGAGTCACAGTTGATGTCTAAAGCGGTTTTGAATCCACGCACTTTGCAAAGGCGGGACGAAATTAAAGTGTGTAAAGTTTTCGGTTAACAAGAAGTAGATGTTCGATTGACCCGTTGGGACCTTTTGGATTTGAGTACTTTTCATTTGTTGAATAATTTTGGTTTTTTGACTTTCCAATGTTTTGATTCAAATGCTGCTGATTAGAGGTATCTCCTTGAAATATCGATATACAGAATACCAAAATAGAGCGTTGTTTACCCATTTTGATAATTGTATTTTTCAATATAAAGCTTGTCACCAAATATTAACAACCTAGGACTTATAGTAAATGTGTTACGAGTAAACAAAAACGGGGCGGAACTACGGATGGACACAGATATACTCTCTCTCCTTCGATGTGGGGTATACGGATATTTTGTTGAATAATAACATGTATGTATGTTTTACCTTACGAACTCTCCCAACTTGTCATGCAACATTTTTAAGGCTGGATGAAGCAAGGGGTTTCACTTAGTCCTGCTAAGAATACCCCAATCCGACGGACAAAATGATTGCAATATAGCCCCCTATCTTTCGAGTGGGGTTATCATTAAATACTGGAATATAAAGTCTATAGTCGTGACATTATAGGCTAGAAGCCTCTGCAGCGACTCATTACTAGACACCGCGCTTAGTGCCATGGGTAGACCAGCCCATGCCACACCATCGCTAGGGTTGGCTGCTCCAGTTTCAGTTAAACCGGAGACCGGAATCGTCTTCCAATACGTGTAGGGTCTACTTGGAATTCAGGAGACGAAATAAAACAGGTTTTCAAGCTATATCTGACATGTATGTCATCAATCTTAATTTTACTTTACTATATTTGCTAAAAAGATTGTCAGGATCGAGCTACGGTTAAAAGGTACTTGATCGACTGACAAATCTGAGTCTCTAAAACTTTTCAAGAATAATTGTCTTCCTAATTGTATTTATAGTAGGTTGAACTTTTGTTGTTTTTTTTTTCTCATTTTATAATTATTTTATATATCATTTTATGGCTACAGAGCCAAGGTTTTTCAAATATCCATGTTTAACTCAAATTCCTAATATTAAGTTTAATCAACCAATTGTACTAGTGTAATAAAGATGGAAAATGGTGTGAAACGGGAAAGCAAGGGGTAAAAAAATGGAAAACATGGAGGGGGTGAAAGGCAAACTATTGCGGAAAATCTGCAAGATAACTACAAAGGAAAAGGTATGATAAAAGCCAAATATGGCCTAATGGGAACTAGGAAATGTGCATTTATCTGTCTTGTTTAATAGACCTACGTTAAATGGTTTATATAAAACATGTATGTAGGACAAATAAAACACTTATTCTGCTTTCCGTTTCGTTTCCCGTTTTTGTTCCGCATTCCGTTTCCGCGTTTTAGTAACACCAATTGTGCACACATTATATTATATCGTGCGAGCATTATATTATGTTGTGCGCACATTATATTTATATTGTGCGCACATTATATTATATTGTGCGCACATTATATTTATATTGTGCGCACATTATATTATATTGTGCGCACATTATATTATATTGTGCGCACAACATATTATATTGTGCGCGCAACATATTATATTGCGCGCACAACATATTATATTGTGCGCACATTATATTATATTGTGCGCACAAAATAATATATTGTGCGCACAAAATAATATATTGTGCGCACAAAATATAATATGTTGTGCGCACAATATAATATGTTGTGCGCACAATATAATATAATGTGCGCACAAAATAATATAATGTGCGCACAATATAATATGATGTGCGCACAATATAATATAATGTGCGCACAATATAATATAATGTGCGCATAATATAATATAATGTGCGCACAATATAATATGTTGTGCGCACAATATAATATAATGTGCGCACAATATAATATGTTGTGCGCACAATATAATATGTTGTGCGCACAATATAATATGTTGCGCGCGCACAATATAATATGTTGTGCGCGCAATATAATATGTTGTGCGCGCAATATAATATGTTGCGCGCACAATATAATATGTTGTGCGCACAATATAATATAATGTGCGCACAATATAATATAATGTGCGCACAATATAAATATGTTGTGCGCACAATATAATATAATGTGCGCACAATATAATATGTTGTGCGCACAATATAATATGTTGTGCGCACAATATAATATGTTGTGCGCACAATATAATTTTTTTCTTTGTATGTCCCTATCCGGGCTCCGTAGGAAACAAATACATCTGTACCAATTAAAGTTTTAACTACACGATGTGTCATTCTTTTAAAAAGGCAGATTAATATATGCATTCTTGCTTATTTATGGGTCCCTCTGTAAAATGTGTTGATATATATTTATGAGTCTAAACGAAGTAGAAACTCCATCATATCCTTGGCACGTAGCCGTTAGAGGATATTTATATATATTGAACAGGATTTTTTGTTTTTTGTTTCCGTATTTTCATGTAGTTTTGTTTTGCTTTGGGGTATCTCACTATAAATTTTGGTTACTTTTGTTTTTGTTTTCTTTTGTTTAGTGATGTTTTATTTCTTTTCTGTATGAGGGAAAGGTTTTGTAAAGGTTAACAGCATTGTTTTATCCTAAGCAAAAGACCAACTCATCTATTCATAATTACGTATGAATAGAGGTATAGGCTTAGGTGTAAAAAATAAAATAGGAAATACTGTTCTTCATTCTGTTTAGATTGGTGGATTGGACTTTTTAATTCAAGTACTGATGGCCTTTTCAAGTGGCTCACAAAATCGCAAACTATAACTCAGTCTGCTTCTTATTTTGCGTGGGGACCAAGTAATCCTAGCGAGAATGCCTGGAGGGTTTGCATGTCCAGAAAGTTCATGTACAGATGGCGAGACGAACCTTACGCATCGTCATTTAGATTTATTTGCAAAAAGGTAAGTGTTGTAAATGTGTATGGGCATTGTATATGACATTGTATATACAACAATGCAATGTTTGAAAATTTATATGTAAAGGTTTATAATGGTATGCCTCTGCCATATTAAAAAAAACAAAAAATATGAATTATTTGATTATTAAACACTGAGCAAATAAAAGGGCTGTTATATCGGATTTTCTTAGTTATTTGTCGTTTATTTGCACTCATTCCAAATCTCATTCTCTTCCATGCACAATACTGACACGTGATTGTCAGAGCTACATGTATCAATCATTTATTATAAACCGTGAATTGTGATTGTTATAAGCATAGCACTTCATTGCACTTCTTTGATTTGAAAATTGAGCAAAAAATATTTTTCTTCATTGAAGCGGATTTTTCTCAGGTAAATTTTTTGGTACTAAAAAAAAATCGACATTTAAACATAAAGTTGACCAGAAAAGGTGAAATATATTCAAAATTAGTTTAATAAAAAAAAAACATGAAAAGGAGAAAAACAGAAACTATACATGTAGATGAATAAAAAAAAAATTACAAGTTTTTATTTGAACTAATAACAGTGCTCGTCTCCTTTTATTAACTGTTAAATTTATACCTTCAAACCATGGTGTAAATTCATACACTGTATATTAGCCCATGTTTTGAAACTAAGGGACCGACCATTTAACTTGTTTTTTGTTCCTAAAAAAATATTCTGAAAATTACTTTTGATCAAACAAATATTTTGGTAGCAGAAGGTAAGAAAAAAAGTATTCTGAAGAAGGATTCTGCCATATAATGATAATAACAAAAACAAAAAAGATTCCGTCGCGACGCTTTCGAAAAATAAATATGTTTGTAAAAACTGTCTGAGCAAAACAAAAAGACCAGCCCCCTTCAAATTAAAGGGTCCGTCCCTAACCGAAGAAAGGTAACAATTATGTATCACAACCGTAAAGATATTACGATTTTCTCACAGTCATGAGGATTGACATACTACCCAACTTTACTTGTATTTCTAATGTGCTGAAGAAAGAATCGCACACTTTGATACCTTCACAACCGTGTTGTATTTTGTGGTACGACCGGGCCCATCGCAATGGAAGAGAATGTTCGGTGCGCTATAAAACCTGGTTGAACCCAGCATTTCTAAAATTGAATTGCATGTACCAAGGCAGGAACATTGCAATCTTCAATTTTCCGGAATGTCTTCCATGTTTTGTCTTTTCTTATGTACATTGAAATTGATTCTCCAAAGGTATGATAACCTTAAATAAGATTCAATGCCATTTTTATACAAATCAAATTTTTTTACAATTTGGAACCTGCATGGATTAAAACGTAGCTTCAGAAATCCAGTTGTGCTATGTTTTTGTGTCTTTTCGGCTCAAAGGGATAACCGAATGAAATGCTACTCTCTTATTTCATAAAATAAACACAAATTTCAGAAAATTATAAAAAAAAACACAAATGCAAACAAAGACCCATGAAATACATAAACAAATTAATTTTTCGTTTCAGAAATTAAACTGACATGGATTTATTTGGTAGGAACATGGATACACAGAGCTGACCCTTTGTACTAACGAATAGTATAACAAATAAGTCAAAAATGTTTGTGTGTGTGTGTATGTGTGTTTGTATTTGTTTTACAACACTCACATTGGTTGTCTTATCTATACAACTAGACAAACTTGAAGAAAGCTTTACAATTAGCAGATTTACATAATTCTAAAAAGTACCTGTACGTGGTTACATAAGAAGGTTTGTCGTCTGTTCATTCTTTTTGCGGTCGATGTTACAATTTCCTAAATTTTCTAAAATGAAGATCTTTGTATTTTATTCAAGTAAAACTTCACTTGTGTTTTCCAATGTGTTTTCATATTGGCAAGATATTTTAGTGGTGCGTGTTACGCTTACGTGAAGTATACATTTCTTTTGCGTTTTTTATTTGTTTTATGGGCTGTTTCAAAAAAAAATGACGCAAAAGTGTGACATAGGTGGTAAAAAATCAAATATGTTAAAAGTAGTCTAACTACACATGCTAAAGACCCAAATATATTCAATTTTTAAAATTTATTAAGCATTTGCAAAGAAAATACATCGGAAAAAAATATCAGCATTTTTATGACAGCTTTTTGGGCTCATTTTTTTGATAAAATACAGGATTTTCAGGAGCCAATTTGAAAAAAGTGGTTTGATTTTGGTTTAATTCTCCGTCATTTTGTATTTCACTAATACTCAAAAACGAAAAAAATTCATTGATTTTTCATGCAAAATGTTACCATTGAAAAAAAACTTTAATTTGAGCACTGAAACATGCTTTAAAGGAAACTTCTGGGTTGCTCATTCGTCCACAGAAAATTTCATAGAAATATATCTTTCTAATTTTTAGTTCTTAATGGACAAAGTAGCAATCAATTTTCAATATAAACATGTTACACTCCTGACATAGCAAATATTTAGCTTGAAACAATATATATTATGATCAGTATATCACTTTTTGACTTGAGGTTTTTTGCCAAAGCACAAAAACTTCAATTAACATAACTTATTTCATAAATTTGTATGAAATATTTAAAATTTGTAGCTCAAAAGTGGTGTTACACTCCTGACATCCCCAAAACAACAATTGTACCATATATTGTAATACATAGGTGTAAAGATCATGATCTAACAGTTGTATATTGCTTGAAGGAACAATTTGATCATTATTTGATTAAAAATTAGTAGTATACAAGTTATTTTCAAATATGTCAGGAGTGTAACATTTTTATTTGAACGGTATAAAGGTCTTGTAAAGAATTAATAAGCAGAGAATAGATTAGATTGTTGCTGCATAAACTTGGACTATTTCATTTCATGTAGTTTTTTTATGATCAACCATATGAAAAAAATGTATATTTTTAAAAAATATGAATTGCTATAGCTCACACATTGCAACATCCATTCAGAAGTCAGTATGAGTGGCAAAAAGCAAGTTATGGACTGCAAATTAATCTAAATCAAACATAATTTATCATGAAAGATATCTAGTTTTGGTTAAAAGTCAACAAAAAGTGTTAATTATATTTTAAATGCAAGTTATCCAACAAATTAAAGTGTTTATACTCCTGACATTTTCAAAAGTGTTACACTCCTGACACCACTTATTCAAATATCTATACTACTAAAATAACGAAGCGTTTTTTTGTTAGCCGGGTTGCAGCCTAAACAACAAATGCTACGACTAAGCTTTATATTTCAAAAATAGGGGATGGTTGTGCCCTTTTAAAATTTAATTAGCACATATGCAATTATGTCTGCAGTTTGCTAATTAACCTAATTAATTGATCCGGAAACGCTATAGCCGTCATCGTTCCGGAATTTAATATACCCTCCTTTTTTATAATGTTTGAAATTATTTCCCCTGTTTTCAGACAAATACCCCCAAAAAAAAACCACAAAACTTTTCCATTAATTATGCTCTATATTTAAAGATTTCATATAATAGATTATATTGGTATGTTTACTATAAAATGTATGCAAAAAATGTTTTATCGTCAAAAATTGAAACTTGATAGAAAAATGAAAACCATATTGAAATTTTAAAATGTGAAAACTAGGCTCAACGATAAATTTGCGTAGAGATTGAATGAAATTTGTCCTGCCACTGGACTTAAGTTTGAAAATAAAATCTACAGGTATAAAATAAACAAAACTAAGACTTATTTAAAGTTAAAAATAATACCGTGGAACCTCCAGTCTTCCAGAATTCTGACCAGTACCTCCCCGCGGTGGAAGACGGGCCCTGCATCCATCGATAACAAAGGATCAGTCAGCCGTAGAACCTTTAATTTGAGATTAGCACAACCATGTATGGTCATGCAAATGCAATGTCTACATGTATTTTTAAAGCAATGCAACGATTGATTTTTCCGCGAATTCGCGGGTTTTTCCTAGTTTCATATAAATAGTGTACATGAAATTGCCACTTGTGGGAATTTTTAACTAAGGACAGCTAGCTGAATAAATTAAACCCAAAATTGACATGAAGAACATCATCATATTGGAACAGCACCCTCTTAAAGATGAGTGTTACACTCCTGACAAGTGAACTTTCAGAGCTAATAAAATTTAAATGAAGCAGCTAACAGACATTATGGTGCTTCTTATTTCAGCCCAAATATCCACTTGATCAGCTGGTATTTTCTTCAGATGATAGACAATCTTTCTATTAAAAAAAAATTTAGTCTAATGCAGCTTGGTGACAATTTTTTATGCATTTATTTTGGGGTTCAAGCTACTTGAAACTATCCGTCTACGTTTTACTATCAAACATAAATAAACCAATCATATACCAACAGTTTGCTGACGTTTGCAATTTTATGATACAATACACTTTAGTGGTTTTCTTAAATTGTCATATAGAAGTAAAGAGTATTTTCTAAATGTCACACTAAAAGTGTTACACTCCTGACAATTTTGACTACATAACTAAGCACCATTTTTGAATGAATAAAGATAGAGTAATGAAATTTTGCATGAAGTTTCTGTACATAGAAATACATATTTAGGAACAAAAAGTCTTTATTTAAAATGATAAATATGAAAATTAAGGAGTGAAAAAGGAATCGCGTCATTTTTTTTAAACAGCCCTTATACGCTTTTCGGGTCATATACTAGTAATCCGTTTTAATTTGACAAGGTTTGAAAGATGGAAAGCGAGTTCTAAATGCTTTGAGGTTTGTTATTCAATTTAGAAAGTCTAATGTCTGTTTTGAAGAGTGAGTGTCGATGATGATGGGTGTTTATAGTCGTGACTATAGGCTATATACATGTAGCCTCTGTGCCATGGGTCTTCCAGCCCATGAAACACCACCAGAGTTAGCTGCTCTAATAGACGATCTTCCAATTTCGAATTTCTTGGTAATTGTCGAAATCTTACCTCAAATTACTGGATAACTGGTTGCCGATGTCAACTGCGCGTAAAATTCATTATTTTAGTGTAAATGAATTGGTTTGAAAGGACCCTCGGAGCGAAACAAATTAATTCATTTCATGTATGATCCATAAGAAAACACATTTAATAGATGGATAGAATAATTCAGTCCCTGTACTCTCTTCTAACAAAGCTGCCATTTTACCCCCATTGACCTCTCGTGACCCCTATTCTAACATCCGGAACGTTCCGGAATGGCACTTTTGGAAGATCGTCTATTACTAAAGAACTGGAGACAGGAACTGTGTCCCACCCCGGGGAGGTTGTAGTCGGAATTCGGGACATGAGCGAGAATCTGTCCTCGTTTAGTTTAAATATCTCTTGCTTTTGTTACCTGTGTATGCTTTTACGCTTTTGAGTTTCTTTATTCGTAAGGTAATTTAAACAGTTACATGTGATAGATTTGAACCTAAGTCGTGGACATTTGTATAAATCACTAAACACTTCCACCATTATCAAGCTCCTTGATGAACATGTAAGCTGAAATCAACCAAAAAGTATGTGATAAAGCTGAAATTCAAGATAAATTTCACAGAGTAGTAACGAAATGATTTATTCCATGGATGTATCCATTATTTTGTCGGAAGGTTCTTAATTTCAAAATAATTTCGTTTAGAACAATGTTAAACGAGAACCGTTTCCCGTCAATTTTCCGGAAATAAATCATAACGTTTTGACGTGCCAATCTATAAAATGGCTGGTTTAGATTGAGCTATAGAGCGATTCTTCATCTCTTCATTGGATTTACTATAAATTCTTCATCTCTAGAACTTAATTAGGGTCTTATCTACGCCAAATAAGTGACATATTGTTAACAATGGTACGGCCAAGATCTCGATGACAAGACGCTTTGTTGAAGAGGGACAAATAGCCGTAAACACATAGGGGAATATATTGACAGATTTGTCTAGCTGTAAGTTAATGGGGCTTTCTGGCCTATAGACAAAAAAATATATAACAATAAAAATGAAACAGTCGTTTTGTGTCTGAGTTTCGTATTTTGAAAGAATAGAAGTGGCGCTTTTTGAAACGGACAATCCCATTGCTGAATACTTTCAGTAATTTCGACAAGATTCTTGTCGAAATTTTTAATTTCAATGGACTGTAAAAATTGTTAAAATTGCGTTACCATTGTTTAAAATACAAATTTTATGGATCATATCTTTTTTAAGCAAAATTAATTAAACTTGTTGTATAAAGGGTTAGAGCGAATACGCAATATTTATAAGATGTGTTTACTCGGCTATACAGTAAGCAACGTGGTTGCACAATGCATTGTGGTATATGAAAGAAAGGGTCAAAATAGGTCACCAAAAATAAGTCCGGAAAAGCTGGTACACTGATTAGTGTACGGACCGAAAGGAGGGGACCTTACAATGGCAATAAAATCCGGTTGTAAAGAACGAGACTTTCTAAGACAACATGTAAATACGTACAAACTATTGTGTGCCTTTTGACGAAAGGGATCATAGAACTTTTTGTTGTTTTTTTTTTTTTTTTTTTTTTTTTTGGTGCTAGTAGCTATTTTGTTGTTTACCGTGCAAGTGTTTTTCTCAGAAAATTTGATATGTAAAAGTTTGTTTTTAATACAAATGCATGTAGATTGAATTTATTAGGAAACATATTTTTAAAAACAATGTATTTTTACATTTGCTTGTTCATTTATAATGCAATTATATTGTAATTAGAAGAAAGAATTATCCCAACGCTCTCTGCTTGTTATTTTTAGCTACATATACTTTTTTCTAAAGTATGTAGATGTTGTTTTCAAAATAAATATATAAAAGTTTAAACCTCTTTTATTGTCCATCATTCAGGATTGAAAAAAAATTAAAAAGTAACAAACATAAACAGGTAATTCTTTGGCGGATTGCAACACTTCATTTCTTCTATATCCATCAACTTTTATGAGTACGTTGTTATGAACACCCACAATGATACTTTGTACAACATGCGCGAAAGTCACTGCTGGTTGACCAGAGACCCGCTAGAAAAATACCAAGCCCAGTCTCCAGACTTGTCTGACATAATTATTTTTTTTTATTTCGTCGTCTAATTTTCTATTTAACCTCCACTCGCCAGAGAAGGGGTTACAAATTGCAATCACCTTTTTCGCCCGAACGTCTGTAACAAAGAAGACAAGAGGTGCTAATGGGGTATCTGAATGTGAAAAGTCCGATAGGGCAAAGACAAAACCCGTAAGCACGAACGAGAACAGCACTAAGAAAACCAAAACATAAAAAAACATATAAAAGTTTATGGTGGATCTTGTCTTTCCTATAAAAAAAAGGGCCATCCTTGTTCTGTTGCAATCATTTTATAGATTTTCAACCAGATGAACTTGTTTTTGTTTGTAAAAAGAGCCGCGCGCGAGTACAACTTGGTCTTCCCTTTTGTTTCACTTAAAGATAAAGAATTATGACTGTATTCCATTAGTATTACATGTATGGTACATCGAAGACACTCATGTTTTTATGAAGCAAAGAAGCACATATGGGGCATTCGAGTGTCAAAAGTCCGAAAGGGCAACGACAAAACCGATATAAAACACGAACAAGAACAGTACAAAAAAACACACAAAAACAAGAAATATCACAAAATCAACCAAACAAAAATCAACAATGCGAACTCAAGTCGTAACGAAAGTGAACTCAAGTGGTCCGGAAGAGTAAGGGGTTCCTGAGATTTACACAGATATTTTATAGCTTAGGTGTGTTCATCAACTGTGTGGGCTAACGTTGGGAAATTAAAACTCCACCAGCAGCGCTAACCACCAGGGATGTTAGAAATCAATCCAGACAATAACTTTTGCTACGCCTCACGCGCGTTTCTTCTATTCAAGACTTGTCAGAGGCGCTCTACCAAAAAATTGAAAATACCATGCACCATATATCTAGAGCGCTCGACTTACTATGATAGCACGTTACATTCTTTTTATTTGAAAAACGAATATTCAACGCGAGATCACCACTAAAACACAAATAGGGTTCACGGATACTCACAAACTTAAAAACCTTTAATAAAAGAATTTGTGTTTCAAAAATGAAAATTGATAATGATATATTAACGAAAAAACAATTCCGGAAAAAAATGTCCCTTCTCCTACAATGCAGGTCAGCATAGAGGGTTTTCATAGTGTTTAATCATCTTCACATAACAAAATATTCTTAAATACGCATACAGACATGACAGATCTGTTTAAATATATTTGCGCTAGAAGCTGATGTAATGTACCCCGAAGGCAAGGAAATTATATCGTATTAAAGAGAAATTAAATAAACCTTCATTTAAAATAAAAAGATATATATATTCGATATCTGCAAGAGTTGTGTCGCTTTGAGCTTTAGTAGCATTTTTCCATGTTTACGTTGCTTTTGTTCAAAAATGTTTGTATGCCTACCACACGACAAAATCTCATGCTGTACGGATATCATTTTTCTCTCTGATTGTATGCATTTTGTTAACTAAAAAAGTACAATATTATAATCCGAAAAAGCTTTCAATGTATAATTTTGTCACCAGCATCTCCGATGAGATTTTTATACAAGATTAGCGTTAGTACGGTGGTACATTTAGGACACTCATTTTTTTATTTTTATTAAAATTTATCTCGAGCGCACGACTTATTATCTCGAGCGCACGACTTATTATGTCGTGAGCACGACTTTTTATCTCGAGCGCACGACTTATTTTGTCGTGCGCACGACTTATTATCTCGAGCGCACGACTTATTATGTCGTGCGCACGACTTATTATGTCTAGTGCACGACTTATTATCTCGTGCGCACGACTTATTATCTCGAGCGCACGACTTATTATGTCGTGCGCACGACTTAATATCTCGAGTGCACGACTTATTATCTCGTGCGCACGACTTATTATGTCGAGCGCGCGAATTATTATGTCGAGCGCACGACTTATTATGTCGTGCTCTCAACTTATTATGTCATGCGCACGACTTAATATCTCGAATGCACGACTTATTATGTCGTGCTCTCGACTTGTGTCGTGCGCACGACCTATTATCTCGAGTGAACGACTTATTATCTCGTGCTTTCGACATATTATCTCGAGTGAACGACTTATTATCTCGTGCTTTCGACATATTTTCTCGTGTGCACTATAAAAAAATCACAAATTCCCATCTTTGCACCGTTCAGCCTCAGACCTTTTCCTCATTTTCTGTTTTGCTCAATTAAATATTAAATTTTCAATATTGGAGGTCACTTTTAAAACATTGGGATAAACTATCACAAGATGAAGAAGCAAAGCTATTATTTACGGGAAAACCTATAATATAGATCACTGCAGATATAAAAACTTGAAAGAAATGGTTACTTCTGCTATTTTAAAAAGAAAATCAAATTTCAATCGACACCATAATAAACATTTATATATCAATTAGATAAGAATTAGATAGATCTTGACACAAACACTACACAGCACAGTAAGATCTAAGGGTGTCCAGCCCAATAAATCTTAAATATAATTATTCATATATAGATTTAAAGTGACAGGCTGCTGATGAAGGGTGCTCACTATAAGAAAAAGTCCCAGAAACACTCGATATCAACTAGAAATTAAACTATAAATCAAGCAATCAACTATCTAACTAAAATATTAATTTAAGATAAAATTATAGAGTAGAAATTATTTATATAAATTGACAATATGGTCATATCCTCAAAACCTTATTGGAGTGATTGAGTTAGAAATGGCCACGTTATTAATATTATACTGATTATAGTATGATTTGATATAAACACTACGTAATCTTTGATTTGGGGTGCTTGGATTGGAATTGACCACGTTATTTATATCATAATAAGTCGTGCACTCGAGATAATAAGTCGTTCGCACGACATAATAAGTCGTGCGCTCGAGATAATTAGTCATGCGCACGACATAATAAGTCGTGCACTCGAGATATTAAGTAGTGCGCACGAAGTAATAAGTCGAGAGCACGATATAATAAGTCGTGCGCTCGACATAATAAGTTGTGCGCTCGAGATAATAATTCGTGCTCACGACATAATAAGGCGTGCGCTCGAGATAATTAGTCGTGCGCACGACATAATAAGTCGAGAGCACGACATAATAAGTCGTGCGCTCGACATAATAAGTTGTGCGCTCGAGATAATAATTCGTGCTCACGACATAATAAGGCGTGCGCTCGAGATAAATTTCAATAAAAATAAGAAAATGAGTGTCCTCAATGTACCACCGTACGTTAGAAGCATTTCCAAATTGTTTTATAAACTAGATGAAACATTTTGGGAACTTTAGAAAGAACTCCAAGTTCCGCAACATCATTATTTGCATGTTCCTGTATGTCACTGGTGATGTCGATATGGATATCACTTCAATGCAAAAAGTATATCATAAAATAAAAGTTCATTTTTCAAATATTATTATACATTTTCCTAATTAGGAATTACTATCCCTGTGGTGGTCGGGTATCAGAGGACCGTTTTTACTGTATCACCAGGAGGGGGTGCATGGGATGGGGAGGGTCTTACTTCCACTATAAAGGTACAATTGTAGGTACATATGCGAGGCCCAAACGGGTTTATTTGTTGGAGTGTGCATTATGAATAGCAGATGTAAAATATATAAGGTGTACTATTCACAAATTCATTAGAAAAAGAATGAAACTCAAGATCCACGCCTTGTCTCCTCAAGACCTTTATTAATGTATTTGGTAAATTTTACCATTCAAATTTTGATTTTGATAGAATATCTATCATTTTAATACCGATATATGGATTGGTCACATAAATGGATTAGCAATATATGAATTGGTGTCTTTTTCAGCGGCCTATACATGAATAGGGTGGAGCATGAATAATCTGTGTCGCACGCCTGAACCTTAACATACTTGGAGTAAACCTCACACCCCTCCCAAGTTCCCTAGTGTACTATACACAGTCTGTTTAAGGTCGAGGTCATGAGAAAACATGTCCCATGCAGTCTTTGTGAGTTCAAGGTCATACGAGAACACGTCCCCATGCGGTTTTCAAAAAGTTGTTGGTCAGATGTTAGCCGTTTATTGGGTTGAATTAACTTTTGGCCGTCGATCTGCTTTACGTAGATGATCAAACTATTTGTAATTACTTTTTTACCATGGTGCTGTGCCTAAGCTTGACCCCTTTATTGAGTCGCTACATGACTCTAATTCTACAATTGTAAGATCGAAGAGGGAGGTTAAAACCCACTATTTACTGCGAAATCCCTGCTCCATGTAAAACAATTGCGGGTTTCAATGACTTCAATCTATTATTACCATGTTTGTCTACTCTTTTAAACATTTCGATGTAACATATATGTACATACATCTATGTACCTTTATAATGGTTTCTCAGCTAGTTTCTAGAATATGAGCAAATTGAGAAAAAAACATTTTACTAGAAGCAAAGTGGTATAAATGGGATTTTCGAAGGTCAAAAGTCCGAAAGGTCAAGGACAAAATCAACACGTGAGAGAATAACACGAAAAAACCAAGACCACAAAAATATAGATTAAAAAGAGTGAACATCCATCAGGAATTTTTAACGAGAGTCCGTATTGAGAATGAACTTAGGTGCAGCGGAAAGGTACACAGTTCCAATTTACATTTAGATTAGCAAATCTCCTGGGCAAACTTTGACAATTTGTTTTGTTTTAAGCTGCCTGTCAACCATCCCGCATGTGATTTGTAGCGTCACCTCAGTTTAAAAAGATGTTCTTAACATTCTAATGGAAACAATAAATTAAAAAGGGTGTCGATACAGTAACGAAATACTGACAATAAAAATGCTTTGTCAGATATGATTTTAACATCACTGTGACTAACACTACCATTAAAGTAAATTAGTACGACAGCATCTTCAAATATTTATAGATTTAACAGAAATAGGACTGATGAACGATCTATCAACTGTAATAAAATTATTTTCTTGAGAAATCCAATTAGTAAATTGATGTATTATGTTATAAGGGGATGTAAATGCGAGGAAAACATGTTAAACATAAATTCAAATATTGTAAACTATATTTCATTTCATTTCTAGTAAATTGTTATATTTACAATTTCTACAGAACAATTTTGGTAATGGATGATAATAAATGAGAAGACTCGTATTAGCAGTAGAGAAGTTATGATCTACGATACATATTTGTCCCATTTGGTACTCCAATGGGTCTTTCAATTGAGTTTTAAAAGCAACATTTATTTAAAACTTATTACAAGCAATCATTTTTCCCTGTATTCAAAATGTACGCCGATTCATAGCTTATGTATTTTTTTTACTTTAACTAGATTAACGGGAAGTTAAGTAACATTCTGCAATTTATTTTATCTCGCCCTCGTGACTTTTTATGTAGTTTTATGTATATCACCCGGTTAACCGGTTAATCGGTCGGAAGATTTATACGATTAACCGGTTAGTATATTTTGCGTTTGAGCAGTTGGCCATCCTTATAGTCAAGTCGAGGGGGAAAACAGGTGCTCGAAAGGGTAAAAAGATCCTTGATATAATTATGCTTCCCATTAATTTAGTAGTGATGGTCAAATCCGGTAAGAAGGACAGCAATACAAACACTCTAATATAACATAACATACATGTAACAAAATGACTAACACTTACTAATAATATAATATAACTGTATGACCAATTAACACCTGAAACCATCTAAGATAAAGAAATCCAGTGGTTGCCTATGTAAAATTTGGCCGTGTAAGAAATGGACGTGTCTCAAGCACGATCTACCAAGGAACTCTGTATATGTCTGAATATGTATAAGGAGATAATGGGATATGGAATAAGTGTACGCCACGCAACCTACAACATAAACGACAATTTAAAAAAAAATCCAGACGGAAAGTATGTTTTGTGAGCTGACGCGTGTTTTTGTCGTAAAACGTATTTTTTTTTATTGTTTCGCGTTTAAATAAATGTCCTCTGGGTCTTGATTTCATAATGGTGCATTTAATTCTTTGCTGAAGTGTACAAAAAATGCAACATAGCATCACTTTCAAACGGTAGTATTAAGCTTAAACATGTGTAAAGGCTAAAAGCAGTTGCGCATACATGTTTATTTTTTCTACCTGTACTTTTTACAAACAACCGATAATGAGAAAATTGTAAATACTTACAAATGGCATAATATAGTGTGTTCAATATGGATGGTTTCAACATCGCATTTATAGATGGATACACAATTCCTCAGTCATACATTATTCTACAATGTTTTCACATCATCAAAAGAGTAATGATAATGGATTTTACTTTAACTTTTCGTCCGTCAATTTCATATATCTTGTCGTCAATTTGCCCTATCCTATATGTAACTTGCACCATTCATCTTTCTTTTTTCTTTTCTCACCGTCATTTACATCATAAAAATCATTACGTCCCAACATGGCTATCAAGAAGCAATATGTCGCTTCCAATTCTGTAGAATCTGAAAATCGAATGAGGTGTGAACACGAGAGACAAGCGAACTTGTGAAATTAACACCATCTTCCATTTAACTGCTTAACAACTCTGCTGAAATAGGCATAATTAGTAAAGCTCTAAAAGCATTTTCCATCTCTATCCCTCATTTGTCAATTCCAGTTAAGGTCCTCTTCCTTTTCCGGAAATTAAAAAACCTGGAGGTCAAACCCGACCAATTTAAGTAACTTCTTTTTATTATGTTACACAACGTTGTAATCGAATCCGAATGACAGGTTTTAGAACGTTTGCAATAACAGTGTCAGGACGTATTTGCTTTGTCTTGTGTTTAAAGAGTTGATAAAGAATGAAAGTTGACGGAACACATGTCTTGTCAGGGCCCGTTATCCGGGTTTGATTTTAATCATCTTTATTCCTGGTTACGTCTTTTATGAGAATAATATGGAAAGACTTGGGACAAAACAATTATTTGCATTGTCAATACATGCGGTTAACCTTAATTGGTCTAAACAGTTTCTACGATTCTATTAAAAACCGACAGAATACCAAAATGGGCGTTCAACTCATTTTATGATATATTTACAAGATACCTTATATAACCAAATTTACAAGTAGCTAGAACAAATAAAAACAACTAAGACCAAAACTCATACTGCATTATAAAATACAATTGAAGTAAGCAATCCGATTTACCTAGAGATAAAACAGGAGAGGACATTGCTGCTTTTGAAAGGGAAATATTTGTGAGTATTATTTCATTAAATCGATACACTTTGTACATACATGTATGCAACTCTGCCCATAAGAATCCCTTGCATTGTATACATTTTAGATGTGTCTGTCCAAAACCAAGAATCTTTATCAAAGCTGATGTTTGTTATTGTCAAATTTATGTTATTTGTTTTTGTCAAGAACAGGGTCTTTCATTGGCACTTTAGGATTGGGCTTGAATCATATGTAGTTTATTTTCAATCCAGGGCCAAGTGAGCAGTGACCGCTGGTCGCGGATTTTTAAAATTTTCGTTTATAATGTAGATTGTGTCGCGTACACTTATTCCACATCTCATTATCTTCTATGAACAGTATATTATACTTATTTTTTTTCAATTCTTCATGACTACATTGCAGAACGGATACATGTATAGTATTTTAATTCCTGCTTTTCGGCCATAGTGATTGGAATTTCTATCGAAACAATTAACATTGTTGTCTTAAACAATCTTTCGTGTTTAAATCTTGAGAAGACCAATCTCTGTTTCTAAATGAATAAATGCTAAAACTCATTGAGATGTGAATGTTTTGCCATTCTTATAGTTTTGTTTCACCAAGGCCTGTCATTGTTACATTTTTTTTTATTTGTATTATTATATTTCGCAGCAATAGATTGAAACTTTACAGTGATGCAAAAGAAGCATTATCATTCACTAATCTTGACATGCAGTGACCTTGAATGCCCCAGTAATGTTAATTCCTTTCATTTTTTCTTTGATCAAAACCTTTGATTCCTTTAAAATATCAGGACATATTTGCGTTTGTCATTTGATGCCTCGTAAAGCACTCCCACTATATACTTAGCGTTAAAACTCCGGTTATTCAATATCTCATTACTCCAGTCATTAGTGAACGGCTTACAAGTGCAAAGCTAATGATACCAAAATTATAGGGTTTTAACAAATATTAATCCGGTTGTGCAAATTTGGGCGGGACTGTATTGACAATACATCTAATTTTCAATTATAAGATCAGCCTAAAATAAGTTCTGAATACCGGGTCGGTCAGATATCAATTAATACCAAGCAAGTAGCCCCACCGATCCACCTGGCCTGTAATTAAGTGGTACCAATGGAGCGTGCCCCTCGTCTTTTGAAACGTTAGGGTATAGTGTTCATTTATGTCCGAACACTGCTAGCTGTAATTCGCAAACCATAGGGCGGTTCATCAATTTGACATGCACTAAAATTTAACAATAGATCCGGATAAATCTTCCTTTAAAGCAATAGCTAAATTAGTATCCTTTTGGTAATTGAAACGTCCATTTAAAAGATGATAGTGAACTAAATTATATAAATAAATTTAAATTGTGGTTTATGGTTCCCCAAAGGAAATACGTTACATTAAATATTAATTTTGTAACGCTTCTGTCTTGATATAGAATGATGTCCATGATGAGTAAGCTATGGATGGTATTACCACCACATATTCACTATATAAGCTATAGTCTATCAGCCAACCCTCAAAAATATCATTTTGAATGTCTACCCCTGGGAACAGCAGTTTTTCGGTGGTTTTATATAGTTTAACATCTAAACTTTCAAATTTACCTTGTTATACCGGAATATAAGTGTCAAAACAGGGTATAACATGCGCCATTTTGAATGCACCCATTTTGACAGACACAAATCATGTTGAAAGCATTGAATTCAAATTGCTGTCAAATTTTTACAATGCGATGGAATATGATTCTGTAAAGTGTTATGTAATCAGTATAATATGAATAAAAATATGACGTATAATATTTATCGATAAGTATCGATGAAGTTCCGATATCGGGGCTCCTTCAAACACCCTGTAAACGTGGCTTTCTTTCGTTTAATTTTTGTCATTCTTTCGTCGCTGTAGTCATATTTGCAATGTATGTTTGCTTTCAATGACCATAAATCGTTCATTGATATGTATTCTGATCATAACAGTCGATGGGTACTTAGAAAGTTACACCAATGGGCAGATAATCGAGCCACAATACTTCCTATGCATATTTGAGCTAAAACCTTAGTACAGAAACGATGCATTTAACATTCTGTTACATGATATCTATTTGATAAAAAATATGTTTTTATTTCAAATGTGTGGTAATATACATATACGAATCGATATACTCATCAAGAACCAAATTTGCACAATGCTTTTTTTAGTAAAAAAAGGGGGGTCTAAGTAGATGCTTTTAAAGTATTAAGTATCACAATATTTTGTTCTTTAGTACGAAATGAAATGCACAAAAAGGTTCAAACATGTAAAAATATTATCGTTAGATAGATTTACAATATCTAAAAGCTTATTTTCCTTGTTTACTTTGATGTGCTATATGCCCATCTATAGTGCATTTGTTAACACCAGCTCTGAAAAAAAACGATGAACCTATCTCTCTTTGGAAGAGGAAGATTTGGCAGCATAAAACCTGGTTGTACCCAATCAGGACGATTTCTCTGGTATGTCATGCGTTGTTTGGTATATTCGTCTTAGATGTATGAGAATGATCATCCCAGTTCGGTAGTTTTGTCGTTACCTAAATTGACAAAGCACCAAAAAACCTCATTTTTGTGTGCAAGAAACACGATATTGACTGTTTGACAGCTGAATTGGGGGTTGGTTTTACCAGCAATAGCACCACATACACGGCTACAACACTGTCTAAGGAGGAAATCATTGACAATCAGAAATCTGTCCATTTCCTCCTTCGACCTTTCTGTTGGTGGCAATAATGATGACATTCCATCCCTGTATTAGATTCCTAAATTATATAAAAATCCATACAAACAGCGCTTCATTGCAGGGTCATCCAAATGTACAACTAAGCCTCTTTCAGTTCTGTTGACTTCAATACTTACGGCAACTAAATCTGGCCTCCAGAAATATTACGATTGTTGTTATTCTAGAAATGGTGTCAATCAAATGTGGATCCTGAAGAATTCGAAAGAACTGATGGAGATTCTCAACTCTAAATCAGTTTCAATCTTGTAAGTGCATCAAAACATTCGATTTCGCCACACTTTACACTTCTATTCCACATGAAATCGCAGCTTTTTCAAAAAGAATGGAAAACGCAGTTACAAATATCTAGTAGTCGATTATACCAAGACATACTTTGTCATCAATGAGTCTAAGAAAAAGAACAAATTTACAGAAGACCAAAATATCGACATGCTCAACTTTCTTATTGACAACATATTTGTTCAGTTTGGTGGACGTGTTTTTCAGCAAACAATAGGGATTCCAATGGGCACTAATTGTGCACCTTTGCTTGCTGATTTGTTTCTTCATTCACATGAAGCAGACTTCTTACAATCTCTTCTAGACAAAAAAGATCGTTGACTGGCTCTCTCTTTCAACCTCACGTTCCGTTATATTTATGATGTCCTTTCACTAAACAATTCTCGATTTGGTGACTTTCTCCATCTCATATATCCCCAGGAGCTTGAGATAAAGGACACAACGGATTCTAGGATGTCTGCTTCATGTTTAGATCTATATCTCGAAATTGATTCTCAAGGAAGACTTTCAACAAGGCTCTATGACAAACGTGATGACTTCAACTTTCCAATCGTCAACTTTCCCTTCTTGTGTAGCAACATTCCGTCCGCTCCAGCTTATGGAGTTTACGTATCTCAATTAATTCGTCACTCCAGAGCGTGCGGGACTAACATCGATTTCCTTAGCAAAGTGCCACGTCTGACGCAAAAATTGCTCACACAGGGTAATGTTGCTCCTCGGTTGCTGTCTTTACTCAAGAAATTTTACGAAAGACATCATGCACTTTTAGACAAATATGGGATTTCGGTCTCTCAGATGAGAGCAGATGTTGGTTTGGTATAGGGTTTTGTTTTGTCTTCCTTTACCGGATTTAACACGCTGAATGGACTATTGGCAATGCGATGGGTGTGCTATAGCAAGCAGGAACTGCTTACTCTTCCGGAGCACCTGAGTTCACTCTTGTTTCGACTGGAGTTCGCGTTGTTGATTGATATTCAGTTATTTTGTGTTTCCATGTTTTACATGTTGTCTGTTTTTGTCCCGTTCTTGTTGGTGTTTACTGGTTTTGTCTATTGTTATATTAAAGTTACTGTCGGAAACAGCAAAGCCACTACCCCGAACACTTATCAAATGATGCAAAGACATTTCATTGATGTAAAAACCTTTTGCTATGAAGTGCCAGGAAGCACATCGATGGTATGAGATATAAACCACATTTTACGTCTTAAAAGTTTACAGAAATTTATAAACATTAGAGCAAAACTATCAAATTTCAAGTTCGAATTGTATTTACTAGTATGGCTGTTCTTGTTCTTTAACATGTAGAATTTAACATATACATGGCCACAGGATAACATGACTCTGACTGTTATGTAAGGACACCAAAACTTACCCTTCAATAACCACTGTTTTGTTAAACACATGCTGTACATTTAAGACTAACTCAAAAGCATTTAAGATGTACCTCCTTAACGTAAATTTGATGTTAAAACAAAAGGCAAGGTAACCAAAAAAAAAGATTATTTCTACTAATTGAATAGTTTATATTATATTTTTTAAATCTAAAATTGTACCATATATAACAATATCATATCACATTCTAGTAAACTTACTATTGAAAACGGAAAGCTTAGGACAGGAAAACATGTGCGTCTTACATTTATGTTATTGGTGCCGAGATACAACAAACTTTTCCCCAACATTTACACGACTTAACGCTTTTGCAACATATGTCCTAAATGATTTCTGTAGTGACGGCTTTAATATTTCGATGCATTTCATTACCTCCATAAAAAGGTAGTTTTCAAACAATACACTTCTAGATTAGCCCCCCTTTTTTCGGCAATGTAATTATTGAAATAAAAAAACTACACCGATTTATATCAAACGGTTATTGTTTTATTGATGGAGGAAAATACTTTCATTTAGTGACATTTCTTTAAAATGGGATGTAGCTTATTCGTATTAGAACTTACGAATACATATACTCAAATTTTGTAATTTGCACATCAAATATTTTATGAAAGGATATGGAAATAACAAAGTAAACAAGAAAAATAAGCAATTATATATTGTACATATATTCAATTATACTATATTTTTACATGTTTGAACCGTTTTGTGCAAATCATTTGGTATCAGAGAACAAAACATTGTCTTAGTAAGTATTTCAGAAGCATGTACAAAGACCCCCCTTTTACTAAAAAAGCATTGTGCAAATTTGGTTCTTGATGAGTATATCGATGTGTATTTGTATATTACCACACATTTGAAATAAAAACATATTTTTTATCGAAAAGATATCATGTAACAGAATGTTAAATGCATCGTTTCTGTACAAAGGTTTTAGCTCAAATATTCATAGGAAGTATTGAGGCTCTATTATCTGTCCATTGGTGTAACTTCCTAAATAACCATCGACTGCTATGATACGAATACATATCAATGAACGATTTATGGTCATTGAAAGCAAAGTGAAACATACATTGCAAATATGACTACAGCGACGAAAAAATGACAAAAATTAACCGAAAAAAGCCACGTATACAGAGTGTTTTAAAGAGCCCCGATATCGGTACCTCATCGATACTTATCGATAAGTATTATACGCTATAGTTTTATTTATATTATACTGATTACATAACACCTTACAGAATCATATTCCATCGCATTGTAAAAATTTGACAGCAATATGAATTCAATGCTTTCAAAATGAGTTGTGTCTGTCAAAATGGGTGCATTTAAAATGGCGCATGTTATACCCTGTTTGGATACTTTTTGTACGGTATAACAAGGTAAATTTGAAATTTTAGATGTTAAACTATACCAAACCACCACAAAACTTCTGTTCCCAGGGGTAGACATTCATTTCGAAAACTAGAGGCTTTTTTTCGATTTGGCTGATAGACTACTATGCCGAGCTAGCCTAGCTAGTCTTTGTAACTTATAAATGATACAGCTTTTAAATTTCTACTATGAAAGTACTTTTTAGTGAAGCACGAATTCTTGTGGGCTTCGTAGTCCAAGCAAACTGCAAATCTTCAATTTTTTGGATATATGGAATTTTGTTTTGAATTTTATAACGAATTTGTTTGAACCATGAATTCCCGAATCCACGAAAATAAATGCCCATAAATAATTGAAGTTCTTAACAGAACTTAATGAGTTCATCTCCTCTCATTTTAAAAAAATCGAACCGTGTAACCTTCTAATATTTCCCACTATATCATAGAGATAAAACAAAACCCTTTAATTAATGGCAATATTTACATGACGATATAACGCTTTTTTTCTGCTAAAGGAAATATTGGCTGATTTATGTACTTATCACCAAGGAATATTGGTATGTGATGAGGAAGTGTCAGATTTGTCAAATAAAATATTCATTGGTCTTTGTTTTTGTACTTTATCACACATATAACATATATATTGAAATGTACTCTGTGATATGTATGTATGGACTTGATCAAACATCTAGCCAGAGTTGACTTAGTCGTACATGTAACTCCTGGCGTGTTATCAACCAGAGTTAACCTAGTCGTAAATTCTGGCCTGTTACATGTATGGTCTAAGGATGGTATGTCGTTGTTATCTGAAAAGCCGAGAGCTGGATCCCTTGTTGAAATGGCCATTCCATACATCTTAATTTATATTTTTGTATGTTACTATTTAAAGGTGGACCGATACCGTAAGTCCGAAGGCCATGACAAAAGAAGTAAACATATAATCATAAAAAACAAAGCATGCAACAAACAAAACACACACCGCAACTACACCACAATCAACTTTAACGTGAACTCAAGTAGAAACGATAGTGAAATTTGAGGTGTGAAGAGTACACGAAAGCAGTTCTTCTTGCTATAACACAACAGTCTGCATTTTTCTTTTCTAAGAAGCGGTTCTAGATACAATAAAGACCATTTATTTAGAATAAAACATAGTGATCGAAGTAGAAGGAGTAAATGTTGAGTGGAATGAAAGTTTAAAATTTAAGCAAAAAAGGCAATAAAAATGTAAGGGGAGGCATGAAAAAAATATGTAGGGTAGGGTAACAATTGGCCTTACGTTCTAGGCCAAAACTAAAATATGCAGAGTGTCATACGAAAAAAGAATACAAAGTCAATGGTAAACAGTAAAAAGATATTCTATAGATCAAAATAACTGGTTCCCATTATGAATCATGGCCACATAAAGTCTGATACCAAATGTCAGCATTCGCAATTAAGTAATAATGATAGTAAGAGTATGACGGAGAAAAAACAAAAGTTTTAGACAAACAGGAAGTAGATATCCAATAGATCTAAAAAGGAATCCCACAGTGCATCATGTCCATATAAAGTTTGTTACAAAATATCAGCAACATGGTATAATGATTAATGACTGCAAAATTTCCGACAATAAATAATATGTACATGTAAATAAAACTTTTTAACAAATATCAGCAACCTTTGAGTGATAGTAAATGAGTAAATGTTTGACGGAATTAAAGAACTCCGGATGGACACAGGTAAAACAGTATACCCCCTTCATCCAATTGATAAAAGCTAAGCTATATCTGCATAAGATTAATACTAAAAGTTTCAAACAATAAACTCAAGCAAACGCCATCGTTTGTCAAACAGAAAAATGAAAGTTACGGTAATGGATTAGTTATTCTCGTCTTCCGGACCTTGCTTGTAAGCCATTTTATACATTGTCTGGTTAATTTTTAAGTTGTGAAACTTTTCATATTAAATGCAAATTGCCCCCCAAAAAATCGCGTTTACCAAACCAATAAATTTATTCACGACCAAACATCATTATAACTAGATCATAAATTATGGTTTTGATTGACTTCCTTATTAAGCTTATTATCTTATTAATGTTTTCCTTGACAGCTTCGTCCCACGCAGCGTAGGACATATATCTCACACGTTTGTTGACAGGGCAAAGAAGTGCAGGGGATAGAAACGGATAATATACGACAAATCAATGTCACAATATCAACTTTGGTGGTGATTTATGATGAACAGACGAAAGGATTTATAGTATAAATAAACTATTAATGGTATAATGATATTGTCTACCAACAGGAGGGAAGACAAGAACATGTTTAAAAGTTTTGACCGTGCTACATCCAGTAGTCCTGACTTTATTTGACTTTTAAATCATAGCAATCCAAATATGAAGTAGCTGCCGCCTAAGGGAGCAACCATTTGATTCTTATAGGGGGGCTATGGATATTTTCTTCGTTCTGCCTTTTTTTCGGAAAATAACGAGCCTGCATTTTTTTGCGCGCTAGTGCGTGCCATTTTTTTATCTTTAAAGCTACTATAATTTCAGCCAAAATTACTTACTTTTACTTTGGCCCTTCGCTCCTTCTGGTGCACAGGCCATCAAGGAAAGTACTCCAGCGCTGCTGGCTGAATGATTCTACCTCTTCTAGTGCGTCTCCAGTTAGGCTTACTGGCTCGTTGTTGGTGGTATTAACTTTTAGGATCTTAGTCTTTCCTCTGTGTATGTTGAGTCCTATGGTAGCTGAGGTTCTGAGTAGTTCTGAGGACTTCTCCTGCATCTGTTGGTGATTGTGTGACAGGAGTGCTAAATCATACGCAAAATCCAAATCATCCAGCTGGTTCCAGAGTATCCATTGTATTCTGTTTCTCTTTCCCCTTGTTATGGTCTTCATGATCCAGTCTATTGCAAGCAGAAACAAACCTGGTGAAAGCAAACACCCCTGTCTTACTCCGGTCTTGACTCAAAAGCCCTCTGTCAGTTGTCTTCCATGCACTACTCTGTTGGACATTCCTTTATATGAGTTTTTTATCAGGTTTACAAACTTTTGACGCACTCCGTAATTTTTTAGCAGTTTTCATAACATCTCCCTGTCCAGACTGTCAAAAGCCTTCTCGTAGTCTACAAAATTTAATGTATAGTGGAGAGTTCCATTCTATGGACTGCTCTATAATGATGCAAAGTGTCGCTATCTGGTCAGTACATGATCTGTTCTCTCTGAAAACTGTCTGATGGTCTCGCAGTTTCTCATCAACTGGTCATTTCAGTCGCTCCAAAATCACTCTGTTGAACACTTTTGCTGGAACAGACAGTAGCGTTATCCCTCTATAATTTGAGCATAGTCCAAGTAAGTGCTGTTACTGCTACAAATTGTTTACTGCATGTCAATGAATTATCATAAACAAAATGGCATTGTTCTGTGTAAGAAAAAACTATTTGTCATTTTACGGCTATACTCATTAACGAGTTAAAAACACAGAATGAACTCATCAACGGACAATTTTGGCATAACAATCATTAAAAATTGCATTTTTTAATGTAAAAATGTACCTTTAATCTATTATGTTTAGTTAACATGGTGTGTTGATATTTTACAATTATAAACTATACAGACAATGATTATTTTTACTCATTCATACATCCCCAACTTGATGAGAAGATGAACATGCCTACATTTAACTGTAAACGTTCCCCTCTAGGGTTTTCATCCTGACCACTCAAACAGTAGCATAACGTTCAATGGTATACAGCAGAAGAGGAAGTCTGTGTCATCTCGAAGCTGCCCCTCTTACAAAAGTAAATGACAAACGTGATGACTTAATTTCCAGTCGTCGGCTTTGCCCTCTTATGTAACAAACTTTTGTCTGTTTCGGCTAATGATATGTAGGAATCGTAATTGATTCGTTATTTCTGCTGTGGGAATATCATGCACTATTTCTTTAATATGTGCATGGCGTCTTGACCAAAATAAGACCAATCAATGTATTGCCCTGCGTCGCACGGCAAAACGTTGAACCCTGTACGTTCTATGCCCAATATGGGAAGTAAATAGTTTTTGACACTTGCATCCTATGGTGGACTAACAAAGCATATTTGTCACATGCAACCCAATTTAAAGACTGACAATGATTATTTATAAATATAAGAATATCAAAGAATTTTATATCTAACAAAAATAAATAAATATCATTTTACATAAACCTTAACTAATTTTGCAACGCCACGAGCAAATGCAACAAGCAAAAAGTTTTTACCCTTTCGTAACACATGCGTTTAATTATGTTACGATGACTTTTAGCTCCTTTTTGCTGTTTTTTTGGTGTGAATGATTTTATGTTGTCTCTTTACTCTTGCTGTGTTTTTAATAATTGGTACGTGTTGTCTTTGCCTCATTTGACTTTAAACATATGTATTTATGTCTATAGAAATTCGAATCGCGCGATCGGGCGCTCGCGTCACTGATGACGCATTGAAGCACTGTCCTTGTGACAGGTCGAAACGGAACTGTTATACCGGGTATCTATCTCGTTAACTGCGTGTCTTTAAGTAATAAGTAGGTGAGGCCTAAACTGCACGCCCTATTACATGTAGCTTTTATGGCTTGAATGCGCCCCAGACTAGCTGAGAACAGCTTTCTAAATAAACCAAGGTAAGGTACCTTTCCGATACCAAGCTTATTGGACGCACTGGATAAATCTTGGATCGAGATTTAGTACTTATTAATAAAAAAATAACATAGGGATAGAAAATAATGAGATGTGGAATAAGTGTACGCGACACAGCCCACAATCAAGCGGCAATTCAGAAAAAAACACAATGGACAACCGCCAGCAGCCTTCAACGAGGCCATTTGGCACTGCTCGCGGTTTTGCAATTGGCCCATGGTCTTAATAAAATGCATATAATTCAAATCCAGTCCTACCCGACAGTTTTTTTAATTTAAAGTTAAAAAATATCCAACAAAATGAAAACTATAATTCTTCAATATGACGTCACCGACAATATGAAATGTCAATTTTGTTAAATCACGAAGAATTACATTTTTCATTTTTCATCTGCTATTCTTTTCTTGTGTTTTTTTAAAGCAAAGGCACCCGACAGCGAATTCTATTAAAATGTATCTTACGAGCTGAATAATCAGCCCAGTTAACACTCTTTTTTCTTATATCGACGTTCTTTATCTTGTTACGCATATGTCAAACGCTTTACTGTAAGTCATAAAAACACATTTTATTCAGTTGTCTCCCTTGCTGATCACAGCGCCAGTCCTTGCCTCGATTCTATTCTCCCTTGTTTAAACCGTTTTGTTAGATGAATATCAAAACCTAAAGTAAATTTATCATTTTAATCAAAAGCAAATCATCATAAGCATTCACAAGTCTATTACATAGGATGAATTATGAGCTATTCTGATAGAGATCTTGAGCATAAAATGTGAAACATATTTATTTTATATATATAATCGTTTATGATATGTAATTTTCAAAGGTTTTGTAGTGATATTGGTTATCAAAATACTTATTTAATGTCCTTATGTCGCTGTCAGTCAGAGACATGAGACTCATAATTTCATTCATTTTACGAAGCTCATTAACTGCGGTAGTTATAGGGACTCACGCAATACTAATTGCTTTATGTACTTAAGAAATAAATGAGATGAGATCTGATGCCTTGGTAAAGATATTGAATGCACCAGCAGCAAAATTAACTGCGATATAAATATTGCTAAACCTTCTAATGCACTTATTGTAATGTACTACAGAAGCCAAACCCTTCAAACGTACTTGCAACATAGAGTAAAAAAAGAGGAAGCATGACCAAACCCTTCCAATGTACTTGCAACAAAGAGTAAAAGAAGAGGAAGCATGACCAAACCCTTCCAATGTACTTGCAACAAAGAGTAAAAGAAGAGGAAGCATGACCAAACCCTACCAATGTACTTGCAACATAGAATAAAAGAAGAGGAACCATGACCAAACCCTTCAAACGTACTTGCAACATAGAGTAAAAGAAGAGGAAGCATGGTCAAACCTTTCCAACTGCAAAAAGTGTACAGACAAACCAAGCCATGAACAAACCTATTACAAGAAAAAGAAGCAAAGATATAAATGGGACATTCGAACGTCCAAATTTCGAAAAGGCAAAGGCACAACCAGTCAACACAATAGAAAACCAGCAACGCGACCTCAAATTGTTATGAGAGTGACGTAAGGTGTATCCTGCATGTTACAACACGCCCGTTGCGTTTCTTAAAGTTTATTCAACATGTGAAATCCGATAAAGGAGAACCAAACCAAACCCCTGTGACATACTCATATGAGGGACAGTAATTCCGTATCTGTCTTTGAACACTTGGTGTACGTTTTAAATTGTTTTATAAAAGCACATGTTTTAGAGAGAAGATTTTAAATTTTACTTTAAGTATACCGTATACCACTCTACAGCACTATTGTTGAACTTATTTTTATAGTAGGGTGTGAGCATTTGCGCCATATGTGTGCCATTTTTGTGAAATTGACTCGTTTTCATTCCAGAGTACAGAGCAGTATAGAAAAGAACAAGCTTTGCTTCTTTTCTTGGATTATATGCATATCATTATATCCTCGCTTCGAAGAAGAGGGGGATATACTATTTTATCCTTATCGTCCATTTGTCCGTCTGTCCATAACATAATTTCAGGTGCAGTTTTCTCACCAACTATATTAGGTAGAGGTCTGCTATTTTATGTATAGCTTTATCCTACAATACCATATGATGTTTACAAATTTCATGCTCTTACATCATCTACTTCCCGTTAACCAAATACTTAAGTTTTGACACACGATGGACATACATGCAAATTCCTAAGCAACTGCATGGCATAGACATGATAGAGGTCTGATAAGTTGTATGCAGCTTTATCCTATATAGAACCATATACCGATTTTACGCTGCTAGCTCATCTACTTCCTGTTTACAGAATACTTAGGTTTCTACGCAAGGCATAGATCTGAGAGCGGTGGTAACACTAGTGAGCACAAGCTAAAATGATTTTGTTTATCATATAATAGGCTTTTAATTTCCTTTATTTTGTTCGTGTAGGATGAGAAAGCTCATTAGTAATAGAATTCGTTCAGTAATAAAGCAATTGTAACTAACCTACCGACAGGGTCGTTTTAACAGTTCAATACGACTTCCTATCCACCAAGTGCATACATTACATTCAGCAGATTTGTTTCATGAAAAAGCAGAGAGTTAAGAAAATTATTAGGCATTCGCATGTCAAATGTCAAAAACGGCAAAGTTAAAACCAGTAAACAAGAACGACATGAACAACATGAAAACATACGAGAACAACTGAATATAGCAAACAACAACTCGAGTCATAACGGGATTGATATCAGGTGCTTCGGATGGGAAGCAGTTCCTGTTTATTGCAACACACTTGTAGACCTACTTACGGCCAATCCGTGCGTCAAATCCGGTACAATAAAGCAGGGCAAAACAAAAATGACCATGTAACCAATCAAAGTCATTTAAATTTTTACTAAAGGCACTGTTTACCTTTCTTTGCATTCTGCATGATAAATATCGATGTCGCTAATGTGGTCGTTATATAGATGCTTAATATTCTTTTAATTTGAATCGGTTTAATGAATACATAAGCTTTGTCTGAGACTATGAATAGGAATGAATAAGAGCGTATTTGCATGGATAAATATATAACCGTCCAATGCCTGGAATCTTTGTTTAAGCTTGCTTTAGCTTATTAATGCGCACAACAATCATGTGGAAAGTCTCTCTCTGATTTTTCAGTGCAGTGTTCACGATTTGTTGTAGATTTATCAAATTTATGCCGAGTCTATTTACTCTGTATTACAAGTGTGTTTGATTCTTGTCAAGTTGTGAAGTTTTTTATTGTCATTCAAAATTTAACATTTAACGATGGTTCCCAGTAGCCTGAATCGCTCAAACGACAGGATTTTAACGTCAACCATAGTTATTTTTATATATCACCTATTAGTATTCATTAGTTAAAATAAAACTGGATTGGTGCTTCAGAGAGGTAACTGGTTGAAAATATTTACAGACAGTCGACGGACGTCAATCGATGGCATTAGCTTTCACAAAGAAGCAGAGGTACCAATGGGGTATCCGAATGTCAAAATAAGCCTTCAAATCTGATGAGAAAAAAAGATATTTTAACACCAATTATAAAAAATGGTTCAAAAGATATTGTTTTCTTGACTCTTTTCTCTTGTTTTCATAAATAATCCTAAAAGTGCTGATGTCATAGTTATTTGCTCTGTAAAGAGTCTCTCAAACATTTATGCAAGCACCCACGGCGGAAAGTGTATTTCCAGAGGAGCCCAACACATATGAAACAAAACATTACAAATTAAAAGAAGACTGCTCCAAAGTGCCCGAATCGCTAACCTGGTCCCTATTGTTTCAGCACCAACCCTAAAAGGGATCCATTGACATTTATGACCCAATGAAGACTTTTTGTAGAATACATGTAATTGCATGGTAAGAGAGCAGAAGGCTTTTCTCTATCTGTGATATATTTAATGAGGGGGTCTTTAATTATATAGTACAAAACATTTGACCTACAAAGATCCATAATCATTAAAGGGTGTCATCTGACAATTAAGACCCATCGGAGCTGAAGGTTTAAGCAAGCAATAGTTTTTTCTCTATCTGCAAATCGACGACAGGCGACGACGACAGACGACAACAAACCCAAAGTGATGGAAAAATCTCATCTGGAACTACGTCAGCTAAAATGTATAGAACGGTATCGTTTGATTTTAAACCATAACAATTCAATGCATTTTATTTAGACCTTAGGCTGATTGTCGTGCAGTGCCTACTGGCATCGTTGAAGACTGCTGGCGGTTTTCATTGTGTGTTTTTTTTTCTTTTTTTTTTCAATATTACCGCTTGCAATGTATTCCACTATTCTCATTTTTTTCTACTTATCTGAACCAAGTCAGAACCATTGCGATCTTTGATTTCTCCTTGCTTTTTTCTTTTCTTTTAGATATATAAGATTAATCATCCCAGTTCGGTTACCTTTTTCTATACAATTTGTCATAGAATAAAGCAAACAATTTAATTTGTCTTTGTACTTGTCAATATGTATGAAATACAACAAAGCTGAACACATTAAAGTATTGAAATAATATTTGCTCCCAATGACTTAATTAAAAACTTGCTGTTCAAAACCATGGAAAATCACTGTTTGAGCAAGTTCTGAAATCAGCATTATTTCTAATAATGAGAATAGCTGAAGCATAAAACGTATATGAATAGTCTAGTATTGGAGTCATTGGATTGGTTGAAGAATTCAAATTATTGAGGCATATTATAGTGCTGTGTCTGTATTGGACAATTTATTACATGAACATGAAATTGCTGAAATGCATTTAAATTATTGAAACAGTGCTGGATTTCATAAATTAAAAATATATGAATGGAAAGTATTATGCTTAAAATCGTGACTAAAACGTTACACAATCGGGGACTATAGAAAATCTCGAAATCATCTGATAAATTCACAAATTAAAATTGTTAAGCAAAAATCGCTCTTCACTATGAATTTTCTCCAGAACTTTCTACGTCCTTTATTGTTTCTTGTTTGTCTTCCTCTGTATTAGAAGCTGGACTGTTTATTTTCAAATCTTGAATTTGATTGTCCGATTCGTTTGAATCCGTCCCACATGTTTCGTTCGGGGACGATTTCTTAATTTTAGCGGGCGAATGTTTACTCCATGAACTGTCACGTGATTCATCGTCACTATTCAATATGACCTTGACTGTTTCTTCCCCAGCCGAATGTGCTGCTGTAACGTCATTTTTAAGTTCTTCAAGGTCACGTTTTAATTTCGCTCTTCTGTTCTGAAACCAAGTTATCACTTGGGCGTTCGTTAGTCCTAAATTTTGTGCTATTTCGTCCCTATCTGCCGGTGTTAAATATTTTTGATACAGAAACCTTTTTTCAAGTTCATATATTTGTTGGTTTGTGAAAGCTGTTCGAGATTTTCTTCTTTTCTTCGGGGGTTGATGTTTTCCGAAAAGTGCGGCCTGTTCTCTTCTTTTGGCATCTGAAGATATAAAATTAAATGGTATTTATAGAAAAATAACTAGGAAGTATTGTCAACGGCTTAGACTCTCTGCATCTTAACATGATACAGTACATACGAGAACACGATGAGACATGGTGCATAGTACACAAAAAACATGGAGCACAGTGCACAAGAATACACGAGTGTTGAAAAAAGTTGGAATTATATTTAGGTTTAAAATTTAATTCTTTATTTTATTTTATGAATGAAATAAATATAACAAATATGTTAAAACAGAAATTAAGCTTTTTCTAAAAAGTTCTATTTTCAGGGGAGATAATTGGCGGGAAACTGTGTGACAAATTTTTATATAGAAATGTGTAGGAAAAATTAGTTTTTCTTAAATATCTTAAAAAGAAGGTCCGTGACCCCAAGTTTTTATCATGTTTTTTAGTAGATAGTATATGCGGCTTGTCATTTGTGAAATATAATTAAAATCTGATGGGTTTCCAGCTCACAGTGATGCTAAATAACTCTTTTCCCTTTATAATCTATTGGAAAAACGATCCCTAGGCAACCAACTTCGCAAGGTCATAAATCTGTAAAAAGGTCCGTGACCCCCAATTATTTTTGCATTTTTTAAATGTTCTGTTATCAAAGTTTAATTCTGCAAAATTTAACAAAAATCTGATGGATTTTTCATATACACCCGAACCACCTTAAACAAGAAACTATATGTTTAGCGTCGATAGCGTCCAGAATTATGTTGACCATAACATAATCTAAAATAGGGTTAATGCATATGATATGGGATCTTATGTACGTTTAGTTTATGTACGTCTTTTTAAAGATTTCCAACAACTTTCCTTTTAATCCATTAGAAAGTTATAAAACAAGACCATATTTATGACATATGGACCATCTGCTAATTTATTTGCACTTGCCCAAAAATCTTCAATGCTAATGCAATTCCTGTGTAAATGCAATAAAATTTGACAGCATCGTTTACCTCTTGTGAAAATCAAAAACCTTAAAAAGTCACAACAGGTTCGGGATCACACGTGTGGTACTAGCTTGTCCCAATTACAATAACGAGAGTGAAATTAATTTTTGTATGTGTACTCTTGTCACATCAAATAAGCGTTAATTTTCTTTGTCCAGTCGGTCTGAACATTAATGCAAAGTAGCGGAGCATAAAAAGATAAATTAGCTTTTTTATGTCATATTAGGAAAAAAGTGGTTGTGAAAATGTCACAAGTGGACCAAGTTGAAACATTAAGTATCTTTACTTAGTCTTTGCTTGTCGGGTTCACGTGGGTACGATTAGCTTAAATTCTCATTTATGTCAAATTAGAAAAATCATATATTCAAATGAAAGAGTATATCCTCGGTATTATTTAACACAATTTGACAATAATTGCATCAATTTAAGTTTGAATTATTTAAAGTTTACATTACATATATATATTAGTAACCTTCAAACGTATCTTAATTATTGCATGGGCATTTCCTGGAATAAATCCATTCCAAAATTTTAACAATGTTTTCACATAAAAATTATAAAAGTAAAAGCTGAAATAAACGGAAAACACCAAAAAATAATAAATAAGCATGCCTCGAGACATATCCATTTTCAGGAGGTGGACATTAAAGGAATTAATAGGTTCGGAGTTGCTATAAAAAACAATGGCTACAATTTTTCACGTGCACTATTCTGTAACACATTATTTAAAAAAAAAATACATATAAAAATCAGTTAGGACTGATTAATAGTGTAGAAAATTATCCGCTCCATATAAGAACAATTGATTTAATCTCATTGAATATTTTAGATTCTAACACATTTATTACTACAAAACGTTTAGCAAGATACAGATGGATCCACCTTCCCCTACAAACAAAATCATCTTAAGAGGTCAGGACCATTGCGGTGAGTGCGTTAGTTTATTTTCTTTTCATCATTGAATGCAAATTAAATGCAAGATATTCAACTCGGATAGCAGTCTACTTAGAAACAAAAAAACAAATGCTCAAAGATTTCAAAAGCATGTAACGTTATACACATTCATAATTAAACATGATTAATGGACGTTTTATTTCGTAACAAGAAGAAAACAGTATAAATCAAAACGAGAAAGACTTGTGGTCGAATTAATTAACTTATAAAGAACATTGTCTTGTCAGGTATTAATTATAATCCACAAAAAGCGAAATAAAAACATACTTGAAATGCAGTACTGATTGCGCCCTAAATTATAACGAAATAGGCACGTTCGAAAGAATAGTTTGAAATCGCGATAATTTTAACTTTTAACTACTTGACATTGAAAAGGGGCATGCATTTTTAAAAAAGGAAAAAAAAAGTTTTTTTTTTTTTTAGAAAACTAGATGAATAAAAATTGAGAACGGGGAAATATAGTCATATAAAACATAAAATAAAAAGAACAGTTCTAATAAACGGCTATTTCTTAATGATGAATTAAAAACATTAAAGTTTTATGTCCAACTCTCTTGCAATTTTTCCCATGATTATAATGATAATGGATGGAGAAATACTTTAAATCCCAACTTTTTTTAATTGGAGAACATAACGTTTTAAAATTTAAATGGCGGGAAATCTTGCATGGATATTTACTTTCTACGTTCGTGCAAATTTAGCCGTTCTTGATGACCGGGACTACGAATCGGAGAAAAAAAATAAATGTTGCACTTTTGTATGTATATATGTTTTGTTTTCTACCTAAGAATCACAAATCATTGATCACACATTGAATTGCACGACCCACCTTTGCTTAATACGGAAAATAAATTATTCTAATTGGAGTTCCATCTATCACTCCATCCTCGAGTGGTAGCATCAAAGCATTCCAAAACAAGTTAATTTGACCGATGTGTCGCACTGACATCAAATTACAAACGATTTAATCGGAAGAAATTGAATGTTTTACATTTGCCTTGAGCGGAAAATCTGTCTTTGAGAAATCAAAGTCTTATTAAGATTTTAACTAAAAAAATTGCCGATTTGACACGGAAAAGACAATGTTTAGTTGATACATCTTTTGAGGATAAAAACAAGTTACCATTTCAAGTACATTTGTATTTTGCATTTAAGAAAACGCTAAACAGAGGAATTCACAGAAAGCAATTTGCTTTTATTCATTTATTTTTTGGAAAAAAAACAAGGAATTTTCAGACATTTTTTCCCCATTGATTGGAAGTTTTGTCTAACGAATTGTCTTTGAATCAGCATTGACCGAAAATCCTTTAATATTTTATATGATCAAAAAACGTCATACCATATCGTAGAATTTATTTCATTATTTGCTCTTGAAGGCAAGCAAATGGTTCCTCCAAGGAGGGAAAACACACGTTACAGACGCTATGGGTTCGCTTCGGTTTCCTCGAGTTCTGATTTCTTAAGCTTATTTACAACGAACACCTGTATTTTTTTTTATATTCTTTTGTATATTATTTCAAAAAAAAACTTTACTTTTTCGAACGTTTTTTTTTTTTTTATCTTAAGATGCACCAAGTTTTTATGTACGTTAACGAACAACCAGAAAAATAACCGAACTTTCGGAGCCTCCCACTAACTCCCACCGCGTTCTATAAACCCCTTTACTTACACCTTATTGCCCCCTTAGGCTAGGTAATATGTGGTTTGTAGTATTATGGCTTTTGATGTGAACGATTATGTCCTTGTGTGTGACTTTTATCACCTTTGGCTACTAAAAAATAGGATTATATCAGGTCAAACAATATTGCCAAGGGTTATCTACTCCTATGTCCCTTATGACCCGAACAATTAACTCACGATTTATGGCAAGTCGTTATTTTATGTGTTTATATTCATTTATTTATCTTTAGATCTGGCAACATTTTAGGTATAAAACGGGGAGTATGACTTTCATAATAATAAAATGAATTAACATATTTTACCAAAGACAGACCCTTGGTATAGTCCCTTCTTTAAGGTGTAGTTGCATGTTTGAAAATCATTTATTATTATTTTTAATTATTTATTTATATATTTATCTATATATCTACTAGTATTTATTGATTTATTAATTTATTTTAAAACGAAGAGTTTTTCTATTTGTTTTCATCCTGCCTTCAATCTGATCTTCGAGGTGCTCAAATAATTAAGCAAGATGTTCGAATTAATGACAAACTGTCGCTAGATTTCTTTTAATATTGTACATGTAGCGTATCATATAGTCTTTCCGACTTTCGAAAGATAGCCAACTTTTACACATACATTACATGCAAAAATAGTAAGCAAACAACCAGACGTGAAAATGCAAATGGCAGACAAAGTAAGTTTGAAGTAAATTGAAACACTTGAAGATAAGAAATATCGCACTAATTAACATGAATTAAGGATGACACTGGGATGACACGTATCTAGAAATTATCAATCAAATGTGTAAACTAATGCACATCATTATAGCAATTGATGGGAACGCCGCTAATTTGACAGCTTCGTCGCCCCTTGGTAGTTAGTTACGCCATTTCTAGTCCTTTAGCTGTAATTTACATGTACATAAAGTTGGTGAAGTCTAGAGTAGACTGCAAGATGCAAAGAACACGCAAATGAGAAAAAAACTAAAAAACATAATGTTATAAAGAAAATGCAATTTAGGAAGTAAAAATGATTCTTATAAATATATTTAAATCGTGTAACCCTGAACGATTCATTACTTAAACATATATTGTTACCATTTCGTGTTCTTCTAATCTAGCACCATTAAATATGCTAAAATATTTTTGAAAATATTTCAAAAAACGTTTCTTCAATATTTTTTATTGATTTGAACGTATATAGTTCGTAAAAATTAGCTTTGAATTGGTTGGAATTCAGAACTGAGCCTTTATATTCCTCTCCTTAAAACATATAATGGATATATCAATTATAAGTAATATCAGATTTTTTCATTCAAGCAAGTAAAAAAAAATAAAAATATTCTTCCTTGACCACATGAACAGAAAAGCAAAATTATTGCCAAAAAGCTTTTCAAAACAAAACTCAGCATTTATTCATGAAAAAATAATTAGCATTTTTCTTAATACAAACTAAGTATGTATTTTTCTTGAAATTCTAAATAAATAAAATATGTCTTTATTTACTGTTATCAAGCACTTTCAAGAAAAGGGAACGCGAGTCCAAAACATATTCACATATACTTAATGCATATACGGAATCTAAAGATTGACATTAATTTATGATTTTCAAAAATTATATATTTTGGTTCTTTAAAAATATATTTCATATTGTCCACATAAGTTTATTGCAAATCCAAGGTTTTGTCAAGCAACTTTATAAATAAGTCTATTGACAATTATTTAAACTATATTTCTAAAATAAAATCTATTTCAGGATTATTTTTGAGGGGTCGGTGAAATCTTAAATATGAAATAAAAAGACAGGACAGAGCTTTGAGATAAAAAAAGGCATGATGCAGGATGCAGCTTTGGCTGAAAAATTTATGGTTGATATTAGAAAAAAATGCGCGCGCCAGCGTGTGCGAAAAAAATCCATGTTCCGAGTTTTTCACACAAAAAAGTCAGGGCTGGATAAAATATCCATAGTCTCAGCTACAAATGTTGTAACAAGTTATTGCAAATTCTAGCGTTAACATGCGAAGCGATGTCAGACACATTAAAGTAACACCTTCTCTTATAAATCTAATAAATGTACGCTGATTACGTCACTAATTACCGTTTAGATATGTCAAACATGGCCGCTAATGACGTTGTCATTCATCGGTCTAATGACCCGACTGACCGCATATCTTTGACCAGGGAATCACTTGTCTATTATTTCAAAATCTACCGAGGCATGGTTAATCTATGTCCTAATGAGCTTGACCCATCAAAACGTTTATGCAACTAATAGCTCTTTGTTTGTAATTTATGGGACGCAAGTGTTAGGTTACTGACGGGCAATTATCCGGCAGTTTGCTGCACAATATCTTGTTTAGAAATCGAAGATCCAATTGTCAAAACACTCGAATTACTTGGAGAACAAATTGTAATTTACAATATTGATATTCTTAGGTCAGAAATTGTTTGTACGCGCACCAAAGTTAGTCTTTGTGTAGAATCTAAATTTCCAAAACAGTTTTTATAGTTAATAATGAAAAATAGATGCATTGAAAAAAATCTTTAGAAAACAACACGTTTTACAAGAGTTTATAACCTGTTCCGCCAACATTCGAAAGCTGTTATTTTTGCTTCTCTGTGAATTTTAATCTTGTTTTTTTTTTTTTTTTTTTGTATATTGATAATAGATCTGAGATTAATTTACTAACTAACTTTTCTAATTTCATTGTGATTGCTAGGGACCGACCTTAACTTGCATTTTTCTCCACGTTGAAACTTCGATATTACTTAATATCAAGAACAACATTGAAAACTTTTTTTCGATGATGATTTTGTGTCATGTATACTTTGTATTGGGTTGTATAAGTTGCTGATGCATGTACATAACAATGAAAAAAAAATCTCCTTAAATATTGATATGCATGTTACAACATGCCTGTTCTCTGCTGATATTTAGAAGCTATTTAGCTAATTGTTTTAAATTGATGAGAAGCTCCTCCTAAATGAACATCTTATTCAGACTCTGACAAGTTCTATTACATTTATCATAATTTTACAGACAGATTTCATTCCACGGACGTGCCCATGCTGTGCCAGAACACTCACATTTCAAACCTCTTTGTTCAAGATCTTAACATCTTCTTTCTTTCACGAAATAAATATAAAATTTATGAATGGATTATACTGTTTGTTTTAATCGTTTTGTTGCGAATAAAAAAAATGAATTATTAAAAATGTATTTTGTTTTAGAAAAGGCAGTGTAAAAGATCCAGACTATGTAATTTAGATTATGACTGAAATTTATTATCGACAATAACAAACGTTTTTTTCTCTCCAAGTATATCATGTATATTTCAAAAATAGCCCAGACACTTTTCTGCTGTCGCGGGAAACATGTAAAAGGTGTTTGCATTCTCGATATTCCCGAACTTCGCAAGCTAAAAAAATCCTTATAGATCTCGGGAACAAAATCAGTACTAGTATTCAGTACACCAAAGACGATCACTGTCAAAACGATAAAGAACTCATTTTCTCCGGTGAGGTATGCATTTCCTTCTATACGGGGAGGTTGCTGCTAGCATGCTCCTATATCCTCTTCTGAAGATTTGTCTTATTGGACTATTATTGTAAGAATGAAGTGAACATTTCTAGTTCTAAATTCTAACAAACTCATGTAATTTTAGCACAATATAAATTATATGCAAATATAAAACAATTAAACTCTTTAGTTTTCAATAATTCCGGTGCATATAAATGTATGTCATACCCATAGGCAGAATTTTCTTTAAAAGGGGGGGTCGATTGAGGGTTCGATTTTCAAAATATTCCTTTTTTAATAGTGCTAAACCAAATTTCAGCTTGTTTTTACCTATATTTTTCTTTTCTTTTTTGCCCTAGGGGGGTTCATCCGAAACCCTCGACCCCCCCCCCCCCCTCCCCCGGCTACGGGTATATATGGACATGATGAGTAATCTCCCCTGTTCTTTGATGTTAAAATTTACGCGGGAAAACTTGTCTGATGAATAAACATATTATTTCCCATCATGAGCCTACTGGGGGCAAGGAGAATTGTAGAAATAGAGGAAAATAGAAATAGAAATAGAAATAGAAATTCTTTATTACCAATCATGGGGCCTTGAAGCCAAATGTACAATGACATATTACAATGATTTAGACATTTATATAACAAATACAATCATCATGTTATAAAATATTCCAACAATGTGAATTATTTTGAATATAAAATAATATGTAGAACCAGGCATGTACAGAATTCTGCAACAACAAAAAAGATGAAAAAAAACCAAAAAAAAACAATATGTTTGTGTGTGAGAGCTTTTCCCGTGGATCAAGCATAAAAACAAGGCATCCGAAAAAAAAAACAAAAAAAAAAAAACCCAAAACAATTAAACAAAAATAATTGTCAATAATCAATAATTGTAAGTAATCAATATAAATGGGAGGTTATATTGAGTAGCCTCCCCTTGTATGATAAAGTTATAGAGGAAAATATGTGAAAAAGAATATATAAAATTCAAAAATCTACATTAAGTCAACAAAACGTTTATTTAATAATGAGGATATTAGATTTGTCTATGGTAGCTGCGTTTTGCTGTCTTAAAATTGTAAATAAAAAAACAAGAGCCACAAAATAAGAGCACCTAGATACATGCAGTGTACTTGTTCAGCTTTGTTTAATCTGTAATTGTTTTTAGTTTAAGTATTAGATAGAAAGCTAATAAGTCCATTATCATTAACAGAACCAAAAATAAATTAAAAGAAACAGACAATGAAACAAATACACCAACAAAAAAATGTCTGAGTTAAGCATTTTCTAAATACCAACATCACCTTTCAGTCAAATATAAAAAGCTGAGACTAATAAATATCAATATATTTATAATAATGAAAGGTTGCATAGCATGTATGCTTTTAAACGATCGTATGTCGATTCGGGAGGGTTAATTACGTTCACAAAATGAAAAAGAAACATCCTAACAACAGTCTAAGTATTAACATCAAAGGCTCGGTGGGATGTAATTTTCCGCAGTTTCGCTGATGACTTTTACATCCTCTTATATACGGTGATATTCGCGCCATTTTTGCCGCACTCCACGAGCCATCATTTCTGCATGGGCGATCAAACCTTGTAAAAAGTAACTTATGAACCATATGAATTCCCCTGTCGAACAGCTATGAAACATTCTTTAATTACTTTTCTGAAAAGTTCTTTCTCAGAAAAAAAGAAGATTTTTTATAGTTATAAAAGTACAAAACATGCTAAATAGGATCGCCAGTCTTTAACAATATATGCCTGCAGCATGTATTATACCCTATTTATGAATATGTGTATACTTCTATTTAACCAGGAAACTGCCATTAGATAGGGTTACCCTTTTGAACCATCAGCGACTTTATGTTATGATTTACCATTAGGAAGTCAAAATTATAGAAAGAACTTGTGCCCCAACAGCTCAAAAGGGGAAGCCACCAGAGAAGTGTAGTGCAATACAAGTAAAGAAACCTTTATATTAAACTATTTATAATCTTTCTTTCTGCGGTTTTAGTGCTATGTAGAACTAGTAGAAGGGCAAAAATGGTAGAAACACCCCGAGTATTTACGCAAAAAATGATTTACAAACGTTCATTGTTTTATTGTAATAGTTAGTTTAGATATTTGGTTTAACACTTACTTAAAGATTGTGTATTCAGTAGTAAAACATTTAATTATATCAAAGAAAACCGCGACCATAAAAAGAAAGAGGAGCCAAACAAAACTGATGGGTAGACGGAACCATATTGTTCTCAATGTGTGTAAAAAGGTTATAAAGTAGCTAATAGATTTCTATCGGCTTAGAAATGACATTAATAGTTAAGCTAGTATAACTTGGAGAAGTTTTCATTGGTATTTTATTGTCTTTTAAATGTCTTATGGATCGAAATGAAACTTTTTAAAGCAATTTTGGAAACAAAAGCATTCATGCAAGTATTATTTTTTCTTATTTTGATAACAAAATACATATGCTTTTAAGATCTTTCAGTCGAAAAAGAAGAAAAGTGAAGATTATATTGACCACGAACATTACAACTAACATGACTAATATCAACAATTGCATGGTCAAACATCCAAAACGTTCGACATGCTGTAATAATTTATTGGCCTTTTTTATCTATTTGGCAGTCATTTTTTTGTAAAATTTTCAACACTGCAGGAAAAAGGGCATACTGTAAAACATGGTATGGTACGGTGGTATGGTACGTGGTATGGTACGATGGTATGGTATAAATTTTGTCATACCATGGTACGGTGGTATGGTACGATGGTATGGTATCATGGTATGGTACGAATTTTCATACCATGGTATAAAGTCTATGGTATGGTATGGATTTGAAATTTCTTTTTTCTAAAGTAAAAACATGTAATATAACTATATTTTTATTTTCATTAACATTATGTTAAACTATAGTATACCTCCTTATATAAAGCATCGTTATTATATATTTAATTTTTAAAAATCTAGTTTAGATTTTAAAGTAAAATGATGATGATGATAAATCACTGTTTTAATTGTTCTTGTTTGTTGCATGTCCATAGGACGCTACTCAGTAAAACATGTGTTAATTTTTTATCACACTACCTAGATCAAGATTAAGATTTACTTTCATTTTCTTTTATCTTAACAGATTTATTGTAAAGTAATCCTGTATTCTGCTTAAATTACCATCATTCCAACAATAAAATGTCACATCAATTTAAAAATAAACTTTTTTGTTTTGCGTTAATGATATCATACCGTGGCAGATTTGATGATAAGATACTTATAATTGCTTAAAAGAAACTTTTTCTCATAAAGTCCCTCGAAACCTCTCTATTTATAGTTAGTGTATTGTATACAAACACATTTTTATTCAAAACATAATTTTCTCTTATCTTCTGAATCTAAAATATTACACAGTTTTCTATAATGCTTATATTTTATAAAGTGGATCAAGAAATTATTGAAAGTGGGGAGTTCCACTAACAGTCCATTGAGAAAGAAATGGGGTTTCCAGTCTAATTTTGTCAAAATCTACACCAAAATAACAAAGTCTTCGGAAGTACCAGTTGAAACCTTTGTGTGCTTAATCTGTATTATAATCAAACAATATTATTATAAACATGAAATTACATTTACTATTTCATCTTTAAAAAGTTTTTAAATCCATACTATACCATATGGTATTAACAACCCTATACCATGGTATGAAAACTCATACCATACCATGATACCATACCATCGTACCATACCACCGTACCATGGTATGGCAAAATTTATACCATACCATCGTACCATACCACATACCATACCGCCGTACCATACCATGTTTTACAGTATGCCAGGAAAAAGATGTGAAGCTATATGTACATTGTAAACAATTGTCGTATAATGATAATGTTATATTTTAGTACTTGTTCTATGAGCAAAGTTTTTAAGAATAAATCACATTATGATGTAGAAACGTTAAAGATATGGGAAACGACTAAAGTTTATCTAATCTATAGAACAGAACAGAACAGAATTTTTATTTGGTCTAAAATCCAAATACAGGATTGTTACCAATACAATTACAATTATATACACATACAAACATACAAACTAGTGATTAAGACACATGCCACATTATTATCTGTATAACAAAAGATATATATATATATAATTTACCAGGTTTGATTAGTAAGTTTGTGTATTGATATTTAACGTATATATCTAATATATTATTGGAGGAGGTGGTGCAAAATAAATGAATGAATAAATACAATTATATGTTGGACTACTACTATGCACTGCAGTTATTAAGTAACTCAAATCTCCTTTTATACATTTGATTAACACCTATTACAATGACTTTTACAATATCATAATCTTTACAATTGAATAAAAATTTAAATCTAGCATCTGAATCAAAATTAACAAAAGAGGGGCAAATATCACATATATCTGTGAAAAGTTTTTCTCTAATGTTATTTAATGAAGTACAAGTAATTAAAAAATGAGATTCATCTTCTACTCCTGACTTACATAATGGACATTCCCTATTTACTAGTGGGGTTTTAGTGTGACGCCCAACTTCTATTGCAAGTTTACTATTGCTTAATTTAATTTTTGTAAATGTTTTAACTATATCTCTGTCTATATCCAATTTTAGATATGTATCTATTTCTATATGAAATGAAGCGTGAAATGTGCGATAATATCCTAGCTTCAGAAATATACATCATAATATCCCGAGCTCGTTACAGAAGCGGCTCGTTGAGTGACAACCTTTGATTTTCCCCTTTACGTTGAAAAGATATTTGTACTTTGCGTGGAACGTTTTGAATCAGACGTTTAATATGTTTTCCAAATTTCATGTATTTCTAACGAGGTATAGTTTGTTACCGTGAGGTAATCAATCTTGTCGTTTAAAGACTTTTATTTGGTTACAAAATGATTTCACAGACTCGTAAGTCTATTAGATGGTATAACCGCATATTAATATTCTTGTAAAAAATTACTTAAATCTGGAAATATTGCTTATTACTATGGTTAGTTGCATCTAAAATTTTAACTTGTTAGGAACATAAGTATACAAATAAAATATGTATCTATGTAGACGATGGTCATCTAAATGGATATGTGACAATGAAAGCAAGGCAGAAGAATTTTGCTTTTTAGTGATTTGAAAATATATATGCATGCATACATCAAATATTCTAAGTTGATATCAGGTGCATGTTCATGTACTTCTACTCATTGAAAAAATAATGAAATCATTACCCCCCCCCCCCGTGCGGGACCCGGGTTGCCAATAGGCCTGCAGCAGATCCTAGCTTGTCGTAAGAGGCGACTAAGGGTCTTGGGATTCTGATGTCGGGTCAGTGCTCAGCCCACAGAGCGACCAAGTGTGTACCCTAGGTGGCTGAATTGGGTGGTCCTCGTCCGCGGGGGTTGTCAGGTCTATAATACGGAAACCCTGACCGCTGACCATAGTGGTCCAACGTGTGTGGAGAGTGCCACGCTTCATGCTTCAAAGACCCCTTTGTGGACCGCCAAGTAGTGCACCACATAGGCTAAATTTTACGCCCCTACCCACCTATCCCCTTTTTCTGTGGTTCTTCAAATTTTCCAACCCCACTCCACCCCCATATTTCATTTATCATCATCATTTCATGTTCATTTTATCATCTTTTTCATGTTCATCGCCTGTAAATAACATATATTTAGCGTTGTCCAACTCACTCACTCCCCCTTGAACCAAATAACTTACATGTATAAAACGAATGAGCATTTTTGCATTTAGGTACAGAAGAAAGAAAAGAACAAAGCCAATACGCTCATGCATGTAAAAGATTCATTTGTAGACCGTCAAGTAGTGCACCTCATAGGCTAAATTTTTCGACCTTATTACTCACATCTTCCGTTTTCATGTGGTCATCAAAATTACTGTTCCTTCGTTTCCCACCCCTTCTTATATTTCTTATCATTACTTCATGTTCATTTTATCATCCTTTCAATTTTCATTTCCTTTATATAATCTATATAGTGTTGAAGAGCATAAAAAACAACTTACTCACTCACAAAGCCAATATCGTTTGAAATAATGGTCAGGAAACATCAGGACGGAACATTTAACAAAGAGTTAGAAGAACAAAACCTACAATTTGAACGTAAATTTAAAACATCCACAATGGAGAACAGCCAGCAGCCTTCAATGTGACAAGCGGTCGCTGCTCGCTGACACATGTAGAAAGGAAACTGAGGCAGGCGCCTTGGAGGGGCATGTTCTCGGCTGCGTAAATACAGGGTGCCGTTTCATAAAGCGGTCGCTAATTAGCGTGCTCGTTATCCCATGCAAATGAAATGGGCTTACGTGCACGTTATGCTAACGAGTGCTTTATGAAACGGCACCCTGAGCTAATATTTGAATGTTTTCTTATGTCGCACTAGTTTTTCTTTTAAAAAAGAAGTAGGCTATACGCAATACTCCTCCAATAAAATTTGAAAAAAAGACATCAAGAATTTATACCCATCCAATTCAATTTGATTAAATTAACTATATCAAAAAGAAATATACATCAACACCATGTAATAAAGATTGAATCAAAGTTTCATGAAAATCTATCAAGCGGTTTACATGTAGGAGGAACTGCAGCCGTGAGATTGGTAACTTAGGGTGTCACGGACAGACAAACACCAGTATCACTATAGACACTTATATTTGAGCGAGGGTTAAAATAACACAATCAAATAAGGACACTTACATGCGCATATGCATCACAGCTTTCAGTACATGGACGAAATTAATTTAAAATATTTAAATAAAAAATAAATTGATAAAATAAAATGAAATGAAAGTAGGTATTTTGTTAATATGAAAAGCTCAATGATTATTGCAGTTATTAAAAACTTGAAATAATATTTCACATTTTACAGAAACTTACATTTAAAATCTTACTCTTACAAGTATAAAGGGCTTGACGATAAATATTAATAATAAATACAGAAGCCAGCATCAGAACTCAGACGCCGTATTGCGCTCATCCGTGTACATCAATTGACATATCAGTGCACGGTGGGACTTACCAAACCGAAGGGGACTGATTATCGAAATCTAATCACCAAAACAAAGCATATCAAATTAATGTATTTGATAAAAATGGAATGAATTTACAACTCTTGAAAGATTCTTTTCAGAAATTCTGTGAACGTTGAAGCACTTTGTAAATACAAAATTTTATACTTACCATTACATTATAACTTTTTTATGTTTGTGACGAAAGAGTCTGGAAGAGGTGCGTTTTATACGTGATAATTTTTGCAAAATTTAATCAATTGAAGTTGATGTTGATCTTTATTTTCCATCATTTCTCCCATGTTGCTATAGACCAAACGAGGAGGACTACCTTTTTTTTTTACAATATATGATTGTTTTTATTCAAAGTAATTATTCCTTTTGAGTGTCATGCTTATGATATGGATTACTGGGATATGCTATAAATTGACCAAACTTTCTTCATGCTTAGGTCATGATTTCTAATAAGAAGCAGAGAAATACCAATTGTGCATTAACAATAAAACACATGCAAGGAAACAGAAAACATAAAAATACACAAAAACCCCCCAACTGAATAGCAATCAACAACACGTGCTTTGGTCGTAACGAGAGTGAACTAATGTGCTTCGGAAGGGTTAGCAGCTCCTGCTTGTTACAACCCATCTGTCCATGTGTCGCGTAGCAAACGGTCAATCTAGCTTTTCAATTCCGGTAAAGGGGAACAAGTAAAAAAAATACCTCTGTGACAAACCAACATCTAATAAATGCAGAAATATGTTGCCACATATTTAAATGCGTAACGAACAATCAAACGGAACAATAACAAACTTGTGCTCAAACATGCGTCTCCAATTTGTACCATTTTTATATCTGCCTGCAAATCATAATGGCTATTTCTATCAAATTCTAGTTAAGATAATGGACAATAATACTTCGTTTTCAACATAAAATCTAAATAAATATTTTAGATATTTTATAAGAAAATTCAATTTATATTTTGGGGGTTTGTTCCTTGGCAGGTGCTAGCGTATATAAACACATGTATATGGTTTATTTGGGATATTCTAATCATATTTCATTAGCTATGAAATCAAATTAAAGTGCATAATGTTTCAAAAAGTAAATGAACATAACATATTCATTTTACCAACTTGAATACAAAATGAAAGTAAAAAAAGTGATGTGGGTATAATTTATTGGCTGTTATGTGAATTTTCTGACCTTGTTGTCATATGTTTAGTCGGTTATTGCCATTTCAGATGTCTAACATAAACCCAATAGAATAATATTAAAATTTAAATGCATTTATTAATTTAAATCTAGATTAAACTCGCAATAAATATTCCAAATTGTGCGGTAAGCGTATTTTTCAAATTTTGTATACAATTTTTGAAAATGAGTCAATATGCAACAAAAATTAAAAAGGCGTTATATGAAACTGTGACCAATGAAAACATGAAATCGTCATTGAATTCGGTATAATGTATTTGTAATAAAGAACATTTTGCATGCGTTCTGTGGAAAGCCGTAGACATGAAATTATACTTCTCTATATAGTGACATTTGTGCCATGCAATGTGAAATATGTACCAGCATCTATGGTACCAGCTTTCAACATGTTCAGCATGGACCATTGTTTGATAATACTTGAGGCTGCATTTACACTATGTGTTTGAGATCGATTCAAACAGAGATCGAACTAAAATGAATCGGTATAACGTCAATGTAAAACGGTTTATGATCGATTCCAAATCGGTCTAGCTCAGAAGGCATTCTAGTTTGGTTCGAACTAATATGGTTCGCTTCAGTTGAATTCAATTTAATTATTACAAGTGTATTATGCTGTCTTAAGAATACATACAAAGTTCCTTAGAAATCCATCCAGATTTTCATTGGGATTGGGCTAATGAGATATGTGGACAGACGGACGGACAATTGGATTCCTTTTCGCCCTCACCCCACCCAAGAAAAAAAAACAAGCAAACAAACAAAGCACAAACACATTAAATAAAGCACAAGATAATTTAGACAGAAAAAACTTTGTTTGCGATAGGGATGGGTGGGGGTAGCAAATATAATGGTGCAAAATTTATAGATTATCGTTGCATTGTATAGCTTTACTGACGTTGCCTATATCTTTCATATATACACTCATATATAAATATGTCTTTATACATGCATCTTTATACTGGATGGGAAAAGATATATTTTTATACGCGTTTATTTTCGGGTGAATCCAAGATTGACCTTAATATTTTCTGATATTCTACTTTTCACCAAAATATTAAGTTAGCTTATTGCCTGTTGAATCTTGGGCTACGTATATATAACGTTATTTAACATTTACTATATGCTATATCCATGTATGTAGGTTTTACGAGTGTGAACCGAGTGTGGCATTTGTAATGGCTCACACTGAGCGTTTACTTTTGCTATAATGTAATTTAACGTACATCAGCAATTTATCTTCTCATTATGGGAACACTTTTTTTGTCTATCCTTCCGAATCTTTTTTAGCAGTTTCGTTTTGTTAACCGGATATATATTGGTATAAAGGTTATCCAATACATGGGTTATCAGATTAAGAGGAGTTTGTTTACTAGATTTAAATGGAAATGACCTATTTCTAAATATCTGTGTTAATTGCAAATGTTTAATTTGGAGAAACAGTTTTCAAATATTCAGATTCTCTATTTGTATAAATTTTGAGTTATTTTTTGTTGTCTTTTTTAAAAACCTATTCAGGTATTTTTTCCAAATATGCAGAAAACCAAAATTTTTGTTTCATAATATAAATGCATGTTTTGATAACTGTAGGTCTAAATGTTAATGTGCAACTTGTGCAAATGTATTATCTGAACATAGATGTAAATAAGATAAATAAGGTAGAAATACGCTTTAATATCATATTAATGCTGGTTCCAATAAGTATTGATATATACATTCATGCATTAAAATGTTTTACTAGTGTGTCCAGTTTATTATAGTCTTGAACAATTCCATTATGTACTTATTCATGCTAGCCTTTCTTCAATCCCCCCCTCCTCGCAAACACATGAGTTGCACTTTGTAATTTTTATTTCATTTGATTAAATTATTGATGACTTTAACAGATTACGAGATATTGATGGATGTACATATACACATGGTTTAATGACAAAAATATTTAGAATTACATGACTTTTAAATTAATCACTTCAATGTTAGAAGGGCTAATTGAAAGGATACATTCATGTATATTACATAAAAACGATTTATTTTTATATTTTTTATCATTTCTTTTCTTAGATTTATGGCAATATTTTAAATGTAGACAACCCTGGAAGTTTGGTTTTATACTTGTTCAAAAGTGAAAATTTGTGCTCAGAACATACATAATATAATTTTTATAGTTGAGACAAAATAACAAGAAATTGATTAAAACAAAACAACGAAAAAAATATATAACGATTTTTGACAGGAGATGCGCGGAATTTGAGTAGCTATTTCATCTTTTTTGTTTGTTAATTTTGTAATAAAAGGGTCTACAAGATTGCAAGAGGGTCGATATAACTTTAATACAGAACTCCCACGAGTAAATGAAATTTCATAATCATAATCCATAACACATATATCATACTCAATAAGTGGAAGGTGTTTTTAAAATTAAATAAAAATGATTCTAATCTGTATCAGTAAAGTCATAAAAAATTGTCAAAAGTAGAAAAAATATGATACGACATCACAAAATAGTAAAATTTAACATAAAACGAGTCGTAAATTATAACTATAATATGGTGTTTCCAACATTAAGAAAATGAGAATTTCCTTTCATTTAAAAGTGGTGATCCAAAAATGGATTCATAAAAAGTTATGCATTGTAATAATTGAAAAGATATTCTAATAAATAATATGTGTCGCTTACAGATGAATAAATAAAAACAGGCTGTTTTTTCCCTATCATTTATTATAAGAAGATAGTGTAAGTTTTATAAGATTTTTAAAATGACTATTTAAAAAGAGATGAACATTTTGAAAAAAATGTTTAAAAAAGAATATAATTGATTATACAAAGTGCATATAGGATGAAAATAAAGTATTATTTTGATAGAAATAAATGTTAAAAAACTGTTTTCTTTAAGATTTGTTATCTGGGTGTTATCTTAAATTTTATACGACTAATCACTTCAAGAAAAAATCCCCCTTCTCTTTATATTGTTCAAAACACAGTAGATATTCTCAGTCAATTCGTTCAAAATCATTTATTTCTTAACAGATCCTTAAATCAAGTGAATGGCATCAGAATCTGGTAAATTCATCAAAGATCTGTGGTCATTTCACATGTTCTTAACACAGAAGTAACATATTTACATATAATTATGTCGATTCACACCTACTTAGTATACTAATTTGTCATGATTTACCGATCTGCTAGAAGCAACAAATGAACATTAATGACCGTGAAATAGACAAGTGACCAACAGGCACATCTGGTCGGTCCGAATAACTCCTGCTAACTTCATCAACAGATACAAATTCATTACGTGTCCAGTCTATAATTAATCATTTAAATAATTGCATGAGAATAAAGATGTTAAAAGAGGTAGTATTATTGCCGTTCAGGTAATAAGTGACCGCTTGTCTGGCCACCGGCTGTTTTTAAGTGTTATCTTTACACATAAATAGACTCATCTTTATTTAATGGAGTGACAAATTTCACTTTTATTTTGTTTATATCAAAAGAGCCGCTTGTTGTAAATCTTGAAAATCACCCCATTTGTTACAAAATTACATTGTAACAATATTGAGAGGTGTTTTATCAACTTAATCTTAAATTTCTCCGTCCTTTTGATCTAATGACTTGAAGAAAGAAATTTTTTTTCAAGTTTTCTTGACAAAAATGTGAAATAAAATATTGATAGATTCAAAATTCTGTTGTAAGGATTACAACACGATGAGGACAATTTTACATTCAGAACTGCATAACTATTTATGACAATAATAAAATAATATGAAACGAAATTATATTTTTACAGTAATCATGAGCAGCTTCTATTAGAGGTATATAATAATTTATATACCTCAAAATTAGAATTTTAAAATACAAATTAAAACGAACAAATATTGCTAACAATTTTTCTTAAAAAAATAAATAGTAAATTACTTTTATAGCCAAAATTTACTGGACACTCCTTATTAAGATATTTGAAAAGTAACAGCAAAGATTTATAGGGGTAGAAATAAAAAGAAACTAAGCTAAATGAAACCAAGAAAATAAATGTAAATAAATAGCCGATTCAAAAGAATAGAAATAATTTTCTAGTGTAAAAATTGCATATGAATTTTTTTTAAAAGCCAACCTAAAATAAAAAAAATAAAATAAAATAAAAATACTGATTTATACCTGCAGATTCCACCGTTTCTAAGCCTTCAAATGTTTTATTTGCCATCTCCATCAATGCATCTAATGGCGACACTTTGTTAGATTTATTTACTGTATGAATAGGTTCATCGTCGTCTACATTTATCTCTTCGTCTTCCTCGTCAGATGATAGGTCACTGTCCCTATCCGGACTGTCCCAGGGACGAACAATTCGTGAATTTGGACAATTGTTTATATGAAAATTTCGTTGATGAACTTGTGAATTTGATGATAATATATCCTTTATACAGAATGAAGTAAATGGTTTATTCGGGTTTCTTGGTGGATGAATTTTGACCATTGCTAATTTTCGAATTGGTTCATATTGGTCCCTGCAACTTTCTTCAGAATCACTTAATCCACTAGAAGTCGACATGATGCGCATTTGGACGCTTTGAAAATTTTGTTAAAAATAACAGTTTCGGTGTTATGAATTTAATTTTCCTCTCGTATGACTTGACGACATAAAGGAGAACAATAAATTAGCAATAAACATCAAAAAAGAACTATACCAACATTTTCAGTACATAAACAAAAACTTCAAGTCGAGGCTGGTTCCCGAATTGATTGACGGGACCAGATAGCTGTGTCGTCTGCGATGGTTTACAAAACACCTTCGAGGCAAGAGCCACCAACAGGCGTTAAACAGTTTTGTCTATCAAATAATATTTTCTGTTGATCATAGGAAAGATATATAGCCCGAGGCACAAAGCGATGATGATTTACAAAATATTAGTTCATACTAATTAATATTTGACGGAATGCATTTGTACGAAAATGGAGCACGTGGACTAAGATGTTTTCCGTTGACCAGGCTATCCAAGGAAGGGGTAATTATCCGGTGTATCAAAATAGAATACTGGACACATGTAAATGTCAAAAATCCATTATTTAGAAAGTGGACACTACCAAACTGAATTTCAATTATGAAGTAGGAGGTACCGACATCAACGAAACTGTTTTATGTCCTCCTAGGAGGAGAATATAATCTGCTTCGACCAATGCCTTGTTACTATAGCGTGGCACGTCCCAGGGTGCTAGTCACTCTGTAATCAAGTCGGCAGTTTGTTAACATCAATCTAAAGATACTATTAAATTAGCAAAATTTTTGATGTTAGCAGAGAGCTAATACAATTACCCGTGCTTAAGATTACAGAATTAATTACAAGTCAATTTTGTAAAATTATTAGAACCCTTATTTTATACAAATGACAAACATGAAATTCCACATGGTCGTTAAATGCTAATAACTTTTCTTTGGAAGTTTTGAATGTTTCTATCCTTTGCCGTATTTTATTGCAGTTTTGGACAATTTACAAATATATTACCATTTAATTATGCATGCTTTTTTATGATGACAATCATTGGAAAATAAATAAAATATATATTGTAAGTTAATTGAATATTTTGCACGGTATTTTGTTTATTTATGAGGTATTTTGTTTAATTTATAAAACATAAAAAAAATTATATGAATAATTTTTTACCGAAATTCGTTTTGCAATTTAAAAAAAATAACGACGAAATTGAATTTGCAGTTGTCGTATACTTTACATTGCATTTGATGTCTTTGTGAAGCTTAAAAATGAAAATAGAAATACATTTTGTAGCAATATTAAGAAACTTGCCTTTTACTTACTTAAGTGAATGTCAGAATAAATATGAGAAAGACAAGAACTCAAATATCTGATTTTTATATAAAATTCAAACATTTTAAAATTTGATTATTTACAATTTTACGAAAACGAATACAAAGTAATAAATTTTCCTTAAATTGGAAAAGTAAGCTTCGAAGTGACAGTAATTATTTTGGAGAGTTAGTAATTTACAAAATAGAAAATACTTAATTTATAGGTATCTAAATTTCACTTAAAATACACAACATATAATTTTCCTAACATTCGAATTTCATCATTGATGATAAAATCGAAAATATCCTTTTCATTTTCGCCCGTTTGAAAATATTTAGAACCTTCTACTGACAATAAAATTAAAAATTAACTAATAAAAGAATCAACAAGGCCTTGGGTTACAAAGGATGTCATACACATCAAAGACAACAAACTATAATTTATGGCTTTTGCTACAAAATTAAACTAGATATAAATACTGTTAGTAGTTAGTAATATACTGACCAAACATTGTAATTTTCTGATTGTTATCAAGTATATGAAGAAAGTTCTAAAATAGTTATGTTTTATTTATGACCCAAGTTTTACGACGAAATAAAATTAAAAGTAAATTCTGACAAGACTAGTGGGAAAATTTGAAATAATCTCGAAAATTTTAAGAATAATTATTATTCTAAAGTCTCAAAAAATAAAATTCTAAACAAACATGCTTAGACTTAGTGAAAAAGTAGAACATGACAGGGAAAATAAAAAACAACATAAGCAACGCTAATACTGGTAAACAACCTACAAATGAAAGTGTTAGCATAGCTTTGGTTTTACGAACAAAAAAAAAATCCAAAACATGACTTCAATATTATTTCAATGATAAAATATATTTTTTTCTTAAAATGATACACCCTTTGGTATTATATGCCACATATTAAGATAATATACACAATACACGTTAATATAGACACAATGGTCAATAATTTGTTTATTTGTTTACAGTAATTACTGTCAGGTGTATAACATAGCCAGCATGACCCTCATCAAAACTTGTTTATATTTGGTGTAGGTGCTTCTTTTACACACCAAAACAATGAAAGTAAATACTCATTACTAGTATATACCATGATAAGCAAATAGTTACTCCTGTATTGAACATACCATTCGTTCATTAATTTTAATGTAATAAAAATGACAAAAAATGAATAAAATATATGCAGCATTCAAATTTTATATTTATTCGCCATTTTGGACCGGAAGTTATTGATTGGATTTAAAAAACAGTAACAAAAGTTACATAACAGGTGTGTTTGTAATTTACAACATGTTTTCAAAATATTGCAAAATCAACAAGTTACCACTTCTTAGTTTGGCAACGGTTTCTCCCCTAGTCCGAGATTGCTCTGACGTCCTCGGCATTTTTTCCAGCAAGCTGGTGCCGTGGGACGTCGAATGTAGGAAAAAAAGTCACAGGAAAAAAAGTCACGGAAAAAAAGTCACGGAAGAAAAGTCACAGGAAAAAAGGTCACAAGAAAAAAGGTCACAAGAAAAAAAGTCACAGGAAATAAAGTCACAATGTATACATATAATATTTGAATGATTAAATAAAAAATATTAAAATTATGTATTTTTTTACTGTATATTTCTAATATTTATAAATGATAGAGTCATAGATATGAATATGATAATAATGAAAAATGTAAATTAATAATACGTGAAAAATTAAAATAACAAGAATACAAAAGTCACTTCACCAGACAACAATTTAGAATTTTCTGTTTGTCTTTTGAATGAAAAAAAATTATTCAACGTTTTTAGTTTTTAAAAAGTAGGCGAGACTTAATACAAAACTACATAGATAAAAATGTTTTAATATAATTCAGTTAATTATATAAGAAATGAGTAATTTGTAAGTAAAATTACTGGTAATTTTCATTATGGTCAATGACATCAAATGAGTTTTTATTCATATCTTACACTTTTTAAAATACATTGTGACTTTATTTCCTGTGACTTTTTTTCTTGTGACCTTTTTTCCTGTGACTTTTTTTCCTATCAAAACTGTGACCTTTTTTCCTGTGACTTTTTTTCCTATCAAAACTGTGACCTTTTTTCCTGTGACTTTCTTTCCGATTACCGGGACGTCAGAGCTCCTTCCATATAAAAAACGCGGGATTTTTAGGAATGCTTTCTAAATGTAAAAATAACTCTTACATCAGTCATTTGTAAAATGGGAGATGTAAAACAAGACTTAATTAATACTTTCAAAGTATATCACTATTAGAAACAACCTGATATAATTCAGAAAAATAAGAAAGATTTAAGAGCTGATCTTGAACTTTATCAATTTCATCAAGTTCAAGATCAGCAAATTAATGTTCATATTTTAGATTATTTTACTTATGTAAGATATGTTTCTTTAAAATGTGTTGTATTTTTATTCTAAATAACCAAATGTTTCATTTGAGACCAAAATATATATGCAACAATGATGATAAAGTTGCTTAATTTATCTCTGAAGTGCACAACAAAACTGTTGTGCTAAATCCCGTGTTTTTGATATGGAAAGAGCTCTGACGTCCCACGGCACCAGCTTGCTGGAAAAAATGCCGAGGACGTCAGAGCAATCTCGGACTATTTCTCCCCGTAAGTAGAATAGAAAATTAGATGTCAAAACAATTTGTTTCATTTGTATCAAGGCGAAACACTATGCACGCAATGTTAATCTGGAGAAAAAAAACCTACAAAGATTCCCCAAAAACGACGATTGCTGCGCTGGGCTTTTTGAAAACAATGTCAGTCAAGCGAATTAAGGTCATCTTAATGAAAGGCAAAGCAATCAACGTTCAAATATCACATATCTATAAGGGCAAAAAATATCTCTTTGTTTAGGATTTTCAACCTACCTAACTTTTTGCTACATACCGTACCACATTTTATTGGTAAATTTTTGGGAAAAAAATGCCAGTAAATTATCAAACAATATTTAAGACGAGTAAGCTCCTTCATAAGTGTCAATATAAAGTTATTGTATCAGAAATGAAAGGATTTTGCTATAGCTATACCTACCCCTATTTCTAAGCACTGTAACCCTTAGCATGCATATATTTTTTCTTAGCCGAATTTCATTTTACAAGATTTCATCATGTTAGAACATAACAAATCCAGGGGCCCGGTTAATGAAGCTGCCCTAAGCTATATCCTAAACTGTGTCTTATATATGAATGAAAATAGGTTGTAGGAAGTATCATCCTTAGACACGTACTAGGTTGTTAAAAGAAGCCATCTTAGAATAACCATTAATATGACCTTTCTTAAACGGATTTAGGATAATCCTATATATATAGCAATATACATTTAAGCCAATGTAAAAGCGTCTGAAATAAATGAAGGTTTTTGTTTTACATTTACAAATGATTTAAATGATATGAAATAAATGTTAACATTTTTTTTTTATTTCGAAAACTTTAAAATAAATCTATTTCAGTATCATTAAAATGCATTTAGTTTGGGAGGCAAATATCCACGAGCAACATTGGTTGTAAATTGTGAAAATTCTACATACAATAGAATATTTGCTTAAAGACAGACAGCAATATCCAATATAGGGTCAACGAATGGGTAGATATTTCATAAATGGAAAAAAAACTATTTGCAAAATTTAGAAAGTAAAATATCAAAATAAATGAGAGTTGGGCCACATACAACCCTAATTAAGTGAGATAACACAAATTTCCGACACTTTTTTAAGTTGAAAGACACAACGATTGTCCTGAGACAACAATTGTCACATCTTAAATTTGGGACCAAAATTGGAACATGTCTTTACTTAGGATGCCTTTAATAACACGACTTATGACTGAAACATGTCCAAAGACCATCCTTAGACATATTCCAATCCTAATACACCTTCCTTAACACGGCCCCGGAATTAAATTTCTTCTTCAAGAAGCATCAAATTAAATGATTTGGTGATTACTACACTTAACTTATAATATTCTTTAACAGAAAATGTGTAAGAAGTTAATGTCCTATTGAATCTCAAATAAAGGTAACTACAAAACTACCGAATGGGGGTGATCAATCTCATATATCCAAGAGTAAAAGACAAAACAATGCAAATACGTACCAGGGTAATTGGAGATCGCAATGGTCCTGACTTGGCATAGGGATTTCAAAACAAACATATTAAAGCAAACATCTATTAAAATGTCTTAATGTATGGTATACAGTTATCTTATTTATATACATATATCCAGTTTTATCCTGAAAATTGTCTTTTTTTTTTGGTTATTGTCAGACCTTGTTGTAAGTTCTATTAATTTTGCAACATGCATGATTCAGATTACTTCTGCTTACTAGGCTATGCTTTTTTATAGACTCTTTAACCTACATTAAGATTTTTAAGATATTTTTTTTTACATAATTTGATTAGTATATACACTAAAGGTATACCAAAATGGTTTTTACTTTTGCAAATCATTTTACTCACATACCTGATTATGGTTTTCCTTTGGTCTGTAAATATACTATCTGTACTTTTCAGGATTTTATTGATTTCACACACAGATTGTCAAGAATTCTTTAAACAAAAACGCGTATGGCAAACATTGTCCTATCATTTGATACACCAATTCTGATAATGACAACATTCAGTCGACTTTAGGGTATAAGGTAAACGGCACAATCCTATGACATTTCGACGTCATAATCGTATTTTCATAATCCTTGACGTCACTGTATTTCTTTTTTTTTCTCACAGATCAATCAGTTAAAAACGGCTCATCCTCCCCCGATTATTTTTGTACTCTTATTAGAATTTTATCAGGAGATCGTAAAGAACAAGAAGGTGGAAGAAGCAAGGTCCTTAAATCTCACTTTCGGATACTTTGATAATTTCCTCTTTGTCAGCAATGCTTTAGTACGGTTAACCATGCAATTGCTTTAATTTATCCGCCAAAGTAAGAGGTCAAAACCCACATAATCTACTTGTTTCATTATATTCTTGATATTTAGAATTTGACTCAGGCGGTCATCTTTGTACATGTTTATACGACAAAAGAAAGGATTTCAATTTTCGAAATAATTATTTTACTAAAAAATAAGTACTAATAACATACCTACCTCAACTGCATACCATGTGTATATTTCATAAAATATTTAAAAAATCAGGGCTCGAACACAATGACATTTTTCTTATTTTTAAACCCACACCGTTGTCTCCGTGACCGGCTCAAGACCAAGATTTTCGATTGGTAAAAAAATCCAAGTTATTTCAAAAATGGAATTATTCGTGTTTTTGACTTTTTTTTGTATTGAGACTATCACTACACTATCCATGCATGCATAATGTGTTAACGAACTAGCTATATTGTGTGTTATCTTCGAAGTCTGAGATCGCAATGAATGAGAGCCTGCCTCAATTTTCCTGGTGTGTCTTAATTTGCTTGTTTTTTTAATATTTTTCGTACAAATACCAAAATGGGGTCAAAATCGGGTAATTTAGTTATACTGTATATATATGTTTCAAGGAGTAACCTCTCATTAGCAGCATTTAATCAAAACATTGGAAGGTCAAAAGCAAAGAGCATTGAAAGAAATGTACTCAAAACTTTAAAAACTTCGAACAGGAAACAAACAGCATTGAAGGATATCGACCTGGTGTTTTCAACAATTTTCAATTTTAAAAGATTTATCATCCTAGTTCTAAAGTTTTGTTCTTACTTTTATGTACCGTAAAACTGCTCTCACTTGGTAGAGGTATTATAGAGGTATTGGTTGATAAAATAAGGCGTTCAGGTCCAACTTCCCAATCTTCAGAGATCGGTTGCAACACACACTCTTTGTGAGACTTAATCCTGGATATGAATAGATTTAGTTAGTTAGTTATTGCTTTACTCCCAAGCAGCACGAGTCGGCTATATCCGGGAGATGAACATGAAAGTGGTGATACAATGAACATGAAATGATGATGAAGTAGATGAAATGGGGAAACAAGGCCAATCGGGTAGGAGAGTTTTGACTGCCACTGGAAACAGGAGTGATGGGTAGGGTCGGGAAATTTTGCCTCCTGCATGGGGATCCTACGGGTCCTACTCTTACCGAGACCTGCAGCAGGGTTCTTTAACGTGCGAGGAACGTGACATTTTTCCCAACACGGTGCACTACTATGGTTTGCGGTCAGGTTTTCCGCATTATCGCCTGACGACCACGCATCTCTCGATGTCAGGGCTGCCCCATTCAACCACCTGGGGCACACATCCCAGTCGCTTTGTGGGCAAAGCGACCTGACCCGATGTCAGGTTTCTGAGCGCTCTTTAGTGGACTTTTACCGACAAGCTTAGCGCTGCTGCGGGCCTATTCGCCACCCGGAACCCGCATGGGTGGGATATGAATAGATACAGTACAACAATCAGCAATGTTTCCAATAATACGAAGCCAAGGAACGTTAAAAAAAAATAAACTCAATCATTAAATGCTCTTCAGGCTGAAGGAGAACCTATATCGTCAAACCCATGTACTTTAATTTTCAAATTATTAAGTTCCCTAACCTTGAAAGCAACATACCTACCTCACCTGCTTACGGTGTTTATATTTCACAACTTATTCGATATGCCAGCCCTTGTACAAATTTTTCTGTGTGTTTTTTTTTATAAGAGACTGCTGTCTTCGTGACCAAGGTTACAAGAAAATGCGTCTCATACGGTCCCTAAAAAATTCTTTCTTCGTTATCAGCCACTGGTGGAAAACTTCAAAATTAAGTTGAACGTATTGGTTGTTGCTGATTGTTGTACTGCCATGATCATCTTATCATCCCTACCGTGTTACGTTGTGTGTTACTACCGGTCGATAAGATCGCAATGGAAGAGGGAGGTTTGGCGTGCCATAAAACCTGGCTTAACCCACCATTTCATTTGAAATGCCTGTACCAAGTCAGGACTATTCCGGTGTGTGTTCCATGTTTTGTCTTTTCTCTTGGACATTGAGATTGATCCTCCAAGCTCGGTAAGTTTGTTATTACCTTTATTCATATAAATCAAAAAGACAAATATTCCTGTTTCAAAATCAGAAAAGTTTTTCACTCCCTAGCATATCACAGGAGTTTTAAAATATACACACCATATTCTGGTGAGATATAAGAATACATGTACCTCAGGGGCCAGGTTAATGAAGCTGTCCTAAGCCGTGTCCTAAACCATGTCTTAGGACTTAACATGTAGAAAGGATCATCCTTAGACGCGTCCTAGGATGTAAAACGAAGCCATCTTAGGATAACCACATTTTACGAATTTAGGATAATTCTAAATAGCCATATGTAATGCATTTACGCCGATGTAAAGGCGTTTAAAAAAAAAAGAAGACTTTAGTTTTTTTTGTTTTACATTTTCAAAAGTAAAATAGATTCAAACGTTGCGAATCCTTTTTTCGATAATAAAATTGATTTATTGCAATATTGCATTTTTTCATACGTTTTTTTTTTCTGCGCGTTGCACTTATCACTAATATCAAAAGCAAATCCTTAGGTTTGGGAAGCAAATATCCACGTGAACTGTTAAATGTTAATTTCAAAAGTCTAGTACTACATATAATAGAATATCGTCAATCTGTAACTGGTAAAACACACATCACCAATATCCAACATGCGGGTAACTATTGGGAAAATTTCATCAATTGCAAAAATATCTTTATTTGCTAAATTTAGAAAGTAAAATATCAAAAATGAGAATTGTGTTACATACAACCACCATTCAACGAGGTAAAACCTATTTCAGACACTTTTTTTAAGTTTAAAGGCAAAAGGATGGTCCTAGGACAACCATTTTCACATCCTAAATTTAGGACCAAATTTAGGACATGCCCTTTTTTAGGATGCCTTCAATAACACGACTTAGGACTGAGACATGTCCAAAGACCATCCTTAGACATGTCCTAATCCTAGGACATCTTCGTTAACACGGCCCCAGAAATGTAGCTTTGAATTTGTTACTAACTTAGTAAAACAAAAATAAAAAGTAGTTATTTGGGGTTTTTACCTTTGTTCTTTTGCTATAATGTTAGAATATGTTGTTTGAATCATCCAGGAAATCGGTTTACTCTTCTTATCGTTAGAATCATTTTGCCTGTATTGAACGTATGTTTTAACTGGATGTGTATAAATCTTATTTTAGTTTGAATATTTTAGATATAAGATACAAAATTATCCGAAATTCTTCCTTGAATATGTGTCCATAAAATACAATATACTTATGCGGTATAAAAACGATTAATCTAGTTATGCTGTATCAAGCAACAGCATTTGAATCATAACACTAGATGGTCGAAAATTGAAAGTACTCAAACCCCAAACGTTGTAACATGACTAAATGCAGCACCAAGGATATAGACCATGTATTAAAAAAGAAAAGAAACCTGGTATTTGAATTTTGACAAAAGGAAATTTTCCACCCTAAGAGAAGTTGTCTTTACTCAAGGTCAATATTATATTATATTTTTTATTTTGAAACTACCCCTTTACAACGGGGGCAAACACCGTCGGGGCATCGGCGCTTGCGTCTACAGGTCAAACAACTATACACAAGTAATTGTAAAACATTCTTTACAATATAAAATATATAAAAGATATAGTATCTTTGGTAAACAATAAAACGAACACATTGACTAAAACCACAGTTAAAAGTCAAGTCATTCAGTATAAGATAAAATAACAAATCATTTTACAGCCATGATCGGGTTTACATACGCTCCTTTTTTTAAAACTGAAAAATGATAAAAGCTTAACTAGTTATTCTGGTATTAAACTCTTTCTCAAAGACATTACATCAGATAAAAGCTTTTTGGACAGGTTATCAACCAGGTTGCCCAACACTGGGTCAAAATTGTGAGAGAGTTCACCGATCATGAACTGTACTTTTAAAACATCTGGCAACTCTGGAAAGTTAACACCAATAGTTTGGGCGAATTTGGAGAACAGATTTTGCATTTCTGAGTAAAAAGTATAGCGCAAGTCATCGTAAGCAGTGCATTTGATTAAGACGTGCATAATATCTTCTGTTTCATGGTAACTGCAAAATTCACATATACTATGTTCTTTTAGATTCATTCTTGCTAAGGTGGAATTTATTGGTAAACAATTGAGTCTTGCTAAAAATTTTAGTCTTGCCGACCGAAAGTCAGTCCTTGAATTAAGATAAGGCTGTCTCCCTTTACTCCATCAATGAAGACATAAAATATAAGTTACTCTCTTAATACGTGTGATCGTTTCTTTGAATGTTTACTTTTAATCTACTGCAAAATGTAGTAAAATTGTTATAAAACACCCTTTTCAGTACATTTGTAAGAATGTACTTGTCCCCACCTGTCGTACAACCATGTTATGTTTTATACTACACTAAACCATTAGAATGTAGTAGAAGAATGAGGACCGGAAGTTGCATTCTCAGCTTTTGTGGTTCTGTTTTTTTTCGGGCATTTTAGATTAATCATGATACGTCATCGTTAATTTTGTTGTTACCCTTTCTAATTCTACTTTAATCAAACATTTATAAAGACCTACATCTTTTATTGAAAAAATTATTTGTACCAGTCGATTTCTGACAGTGAAAGGAATATCACATCCTGAATTTTATGGTAATGTTTTTTCATAAAGCTCACAAGTTTAAAAACAATCCACTGAAAATGAAAAAAAAATGGCTTCAAATGTATTACGCAAAGGATATGATTTGAATTTTTTGGCTAAATCTTTGAATTTAGTGGGTTTTTTTTTTTGCAGAAATATTGAAAACATGATACTGACTTTAAAATTTCCATAAGTATTTTACTTATTGTTATTTTAAGTGTTATGTCGGATTTAAATCGATATGTTCGATGTTTTCACATCGCTCGATTGATGATTCTCAGCTAGCTGTCCGCTACAGCGAGTATTCTATAGAGAGGTCCTTTACCGTCCTATTGTTTTTTTCTTGTTGTCTTTTGTCTAAGGTTCTCTCTAGTTGAATTGAACTTATATCGATTTCATTTTTATTGTGTGTTTGGTTTTGTGCTTTGTCTAGGATATTGAAAGGGGGAAAGTTGGGTAAAAAAAAACTAGTTTAACCCCGCCACATTTTATATGTGCATGTCGTCTTAACCAGGAATCTTTGACAAAGCTTTTTTCTTTGTATTTGTCTTTTTGATGTTTTCTGTACTTTGTTTAAGACATGGGGGTCTATCTGTGACTATTTCAGGACTGGATTTGAATTATATTAAACATTTTTAAAGAGACTTCATCATAAGAGACAATTGCAGCAACACGTTTGAATGTTTTATTGTTACTTCAGCAGTCACTTTACATTGCACAAAGAAAACATTCCATGCCTAAATAATAATGCACAGGAATTTTAGAATTTCTAATTTATTATTGATGTGAATATTTAATGTCTCTATGCAGTATCGTTTCGTTACCTAGAATTAACACCACATTAATTGGTTAAATATCAAGTTAACTTTAATCTGTTTAGTGTTATTGGATAAAATAGATTCGTGTCTATTACCAAACATTAATGCAATTCATCCTTAGAACATTTTAATGCAAAATATGCATTAGTGGTACCAAATTCAAAGTAACGCCTTTGCATTAATGAGTTTTAAAACAATTGAAAGCATTGATGATTTTTAGTTACATAATCTCTACATGATGAGGAAAGTCAGAAAGAATATTAAAACAAACAGCGGATCTTTCAACCTAAACATAATGCTTTGTCAGAACTTTGACATTTCAAATTTGATAAAAGTTAATGTAAGGTGTGCTTAATTTTAAATTGATGAAACAAAGGCTGATATGTTTTTTTTCAGAGTAAATCCTGATATTTTGACAGAATAATTCCAACTCAAGCAAATATGATGTATTGTTTATTGACAAATATAAATACATAAAATAAGTTCGCATTTTAAAAATAATTTAAGAATAGCTTAATTTTTTTTTCTGTTTGTAAACTGATGTCCCCGTGCAATTGGCTGGATAGTCTAAACGTGTAGCAGTCACGTGGTAGAACTTCAATTTCTTGTCCACTTTAGGCTTGTTTGGTCTTTTGTGCTTGTAGATAGTTTTTGCTGAAAAAGACTGGTTTTGAAAATAATTTAAAAACATTTGCATGAAAACGAGGTAATTAAACATACTTATTTCATAACCTTACATTATTTTTTATGTGTACATGTACATGTATGAGGTTTTTAGAAATTATACTCTTGTTTAGGATTTCTTTCTTCTCAAAACAATGTATCATACCTTATTTCACATCTTTGTTAACATTTTTCCCCGTAATAGTTTTTTATTACATGAGGATGCGGTGTGTCAGTAAAAGATCCCCCCGACGACCGGAGGCCGGAAGTGTTGATCCAACTGACACACAAGGTCCCAATGCAATAAATATTTTACATCCAAGCCTTCAAAATTTTTCATGTAAAATTTAAATACCAACATTAGAATACATTCTATGCATGTACAGTCAAATAAAAAAACATTTTTTATATCATATATTATAGAGTAAAAAACTATCCTTATTCTCTTCAATATTCTTTGTGTACAAGTTTTTAGCGTAGACTTTCCATCAGTTTCGTGGTCTAGTGGATATTAAGTTAGACATGGAATGGCGAGGAGCATTACGTCGCTGCAGACCTATATCTAGGTATAGTCAAGACGTTAAACTCCCCAGTCAGTCTGGTGAGGACCCTCGTTCAAATCCCAGTGGGATTCTGGCACTATGTTATTTTATTTAATCTTCAAAAATACTTTGTTGTTGATTTTATAATTTTCCTATGTTCAATGTTTCTGAAAAAAAAACATACTAGAAAAACAAAAGAAAAGGAACAATAGAGTTGAAAAGGTAGGACAGGGTACTCCGAGGGATGTCATGATCCGGCTCAGATCACCCCCGTTTGAACAAAGTATCTGGGATGTAAAGACATTTCTTACAAAGGGGTCGATACTGTAACGTTGAATAGATAATTCCGACTTTGATGTTCATGGAGTCTAATGGTCTAAATTGGTGAATGGACTTAGTATTTTTGAATGTCTCTTCCGTGTTATCTTGCCTCCTAAGGGGGATAATACTATATGGTAAAACATTCTTGTTAAGGGACATGAGTTTTTCACGAGGCCATTTCAGAAATCAAAACCTTTACAGAGGTGTCACCATGACGAGTATTTCTACATTGTAAACACGAGTTTTAATTAAATAAACTAAAAGTTTTAACCAAATTATTCGATCAAAACTACATTAACATAGTTTAAGAATCGGACAAACAATAACTCGACGAGTTTCATTTCCTTAAAGACACTTATTATCCAAATACATCATGGTTTAATAGTCACCGGAGACCTCAGACAAACGCCAAGTAATCGAAAATCTTCACACTGTAAAGCTAGCACCAATATTTGATATGTGATTTTCTCAGAAAATAAATCCGAAACAGAGGCAAAAGGATTGGATGCTATTTACACCTCTGTAGCGTCTTTCTATTATTGGAAAATGATATTCCCTGTCAAGTTGAGAGAATAGATGGTCATGTTCCTCGGACGATTTTGATAATTGCTGTCTATTAAATTAGTTTCTGATATTGTCAGGATAATGGAGACGAATGATAGGTTCTGTGGAAAACAAGAGGTCCACTAATCAAATATTAAAATAATAACTGCCAAGCATCGCTGACGAGTGTGATATGATGGACAGCGTTCAATAAATCATCAATATGAACGAGAAAGGGTCTTGGTTACAGAATAGTTATTATTATTAGAATAGAATAAGAATGTTATAAAAGAGATTACTTCATTTTTTTAATATTCGATAGACGAGTTTGGACAACCCATACTTTCAGTATGTTTCCAAATGTATAGAACAATAGCAATTAGATTTTTTTAACTATGAGAAAAACAGAAATTGATAATAGTATTAGAGGAAAAGTAGACAAAGTATTGTGAAATAATGATTTAAAATGGCATATTAAAATGCTTCACAGGAATTCGTGAATGGCACAATAAATGATTCGCAATTGTTCTTAAAACAGAGTTTTAACCAAGTTTGTGTGGTGTCAACCCTGCCTCTTCTATAGTAATCATTTCAGACATAGCACTACAAATGAATGTAGTGGTAATGGTAGAAATACAAATGACAACAAAGTTCCAGACAATAAATTTCGCTACGCCTGACGCGCGTTTCGTCTATTCAAGACTCATCAGAGGCGCTCTACCAAAAATATTGAAAATGCCAAACACTGTATGAATATGAAGAGCATAGAACAGTATAGCCAAAAATACCAAACTGGGGAACCAAATTATTACTAAGATATTCAACCTATGTCTGGGGTAGGAAAAACCTTAGGGTTTAATTGGACTTCAACTAATGTCGTGTGATGTATTCAACGTAAGCAATATATAGTAGTACATTGTCATAGAACAAAATAATTTAAATTTGAGAAGGAAATGTATGAAAAAATATAGATGTTTTTGGAACACCGTGTAAAGTGACGCCACATTGCACAAATATATAATTACTAGTAATTAAGTATTTAGTATGTACGTTTAATTTAAAATGACATGTGTTCCATGCATATCTTTGAACCGTTGACTTTGACGATTCACGATGTCATCTTTGTCAATTTTTTTGCATAACATATTGCATATTGTTAACGCCCTCGTGGATTTATATATAATGATCTGCCAGAATAATTATGCATTTACAATGGAAGTTCCGCGTTACAATCTTTGATTTTTAATAATGCATATTTTTTATTCCTTAATTTATAATGATTTATCTAAACCTTTTGACAGGTATATCATGTTAACGCTTCGTTGATTCAAAGATTGGGCTAATTGTTAAGTGGTAATTATTAATACATGTATTTGTAAATTTTGGTGGAAATAATCTGTTATACGTCTTTAACTGTTAATATTGTTACAGTCCGGTTATGTCCAATATAACAATGCATATGACATTCATGAAAGATGGCTGATCTGAATCACATTTCTGTCAGATTAATTGACAAATTTAGAAATCGAATACTAGCTTTCATTTTTTTTTCTTTTTTTTTTCAGAATCGTTGTATCCTAGCTATTAAAAGTATAAGACAAGAACAAATGTTACCTAAGAAACAAGGATTTTCCATGATGATGTATTTATTTCCGATTGATTTTTAAAATATGTCATTGTACATGTAATGCTAGGAGGATACATGGTGGTTATATTTACACCAAAAAAACATCAAGAACAATACAATTGTAATATTTTTGAAATCCATTTTTATCTGGTTGATAATGTTTAACCTACTTTGTCCATGAGTTGTTACCAATTTGAATGTTGAAGACTTGCTAAATATAGTAGTCTTTCATACTTAATTCGTCTTCTGTCTTGTTTGCATCAACATATTATTGAATATAAAATGCTCACTATGACATTTCATGTTAATTTCCTATCAATCATTTCTTAATAGTTTTATTCAGAAATCTCGAATTGCACAAAGTGAACTATTTCACAATCATAAAAGATTAATGGTTTTTCTATCAACTTATCATTGTTTCCAAGTATTTTCCCCATCAGACATAGTACCAGACAAAATCTCGCCCGATCTTAATGTTGTTTTTATTCCATGTAGAACATCTAGATGTATTAAGCCCCCTATGAGTCTTGACAACTAGAGTATACAGTGACGCTCTACAGAGTAAAGACATGGTGTGATTTCCAGCAGGTCTGAGGGATGAGATGCCATTAGCTATAGGTTTCAAATGAACATCTATTCCTGCTTTATTTTCAATCAATCATTTAGTGATTAGCGTTAAGGACATATAGATAGGCTATACTGTAGAGGGGTGAAAACTGAGACTAATAAGACTTGTTTGTTTTGTTAAGTATAGTCCTGAGAAAAAAAAAGTACAAGTTGTTTTTACATAGTTTGTAAAATCGATGAAAATAGTAACGGCGTAAATTGTGTTTGTATGCGAGAATAGTACTTTAAACATATGAATCGTTTGCCCCTTTTTATACATATTTCTAGTTTTATAACAATTGGTTCTAAATTAATCTTTGCATCCCGAACCTTTAAATCTACTCCATAAGTGAGATCTATTTTTTAGGAAAGAAGATACTATTTTGTTGCGTAAACATTTGAATAGATTTGCTGTTTGTTTGTTTGTTTTTCCATTTTTTAAATTGCAGTTTTTAATTTCTTAACTTCTGTATGCCAATCTGAATTTAAGTCTTTTGTTTTGTACAAACCTAGTTAAATTTAGAAATGTTTCCTCACTAATGAGGCATAACAACATACAAATGGTCCTTCATGAACCTAATGAGCCGTAAGTAAGATTTGTTGGTATTGTTCTAAAACTTGGTGACATTTAGTAACATTGTGTTTTATCATTTAAAAAAGGTCTGAAATGGATAATCTTGAACTTTGCCCTCGATAAAGTATGGTGTATGTCACGTGACTGAAAGGTAATTAGGCTTGACTTGATTTTTCAAGTGTCGCAAGGTCTTTAAGGGGCACAAAAACATAGTCATCCACTCCATAGTTCAGGAAAACTGGAGTCACAAAAATACCGAGAAAATTATATTTTTTTCTGATTAAGAATATAAACATTATTTTTCCATGACTTAATGTGTAAAAAAGCATAATGGTATATCATTTTAAAGCAGTAAGCAGGCAGGAACCGCTAACTCTTCCGGGGCACCCGAGTTCACTCTCAGTACGACTATAGAGTTCGCGTAGTTAATTGATATTCAGTAGTTTTTGTGTTTCTGTGTTTTATATTTTGTCTGGTTTTTTTGTCCTGTTATTGTTTGTGTTAACTGGTTTCGTCTCTGCCCTTTCGGACGTTGACACTCATATGTCCCATTGATCATTATAATTATAATAATACTGAAATAATAACAAAATCAATAATGAAATACTATGATACAAAAAAAATTACACTCAAAAAAGACAAATAAATAAAACTAAATCTAAACAAATAGTAAAGCGAAGCAACCTAACTAATACATGTATTAAACGATGTATGTGTATCGCAAAATATTTATGAAAAGGTTTTTTTCAACCGCTTTACGCATTCCTGTCTTTACCTTTCCTCCTGTTAATGAAGAGTACATGTAACGTATATCTTGAAATAAAGAAAAAACAGCCTAAAGATATGAAATTTGTTCAAGATATTTTGCTATTTGTGTTGCTTTGGGCGTGGCTGAACTAATGTACAAAAGAAAGAATATTGCCCACTATAGTATTATATATCTCTAGGGAGAAGACTTCATAAGTTGGCAAAACTTGTGTCTGATCCATTTTGTACTCTTTTGAGCAAATAGAATTGTTATAATAGGATTATTTCATACGTTTTATTGAAAATAAAAAAAAACATGCCAATTAACATGATTATACTTCTGTGAACACATATATAATATCATGAATATTACCTACTGATTCTGTTATTCACAAAATATAATATAATACAATATAATTATGGTTAAACATGTGCATGAGATATGTACGGTACTGGTCATATAAGTAATTAGTTTGTACCAGGAGTTTAACAACACGATGATTTAAGACTTGAATATTAGTATAAACCATTTAAGGAACAAACATGCCGCATATATCATTTCTAAATGTATAAAGAAAACCTTGTTACGGCGGATCAGATTTCAGCGATACCAGACCTTTACTGCACCTTGGATTAGAATCAATAACATGCCATTGTTCGTCAGATCGATTTGCATAAAAACTGCAGAAAACATTGGCCTAAGCTATGAGGGCAAGCTCGTTAATATGTAAATAAATCTTCAAGTCGGCGGTGACTTGTGCATTACCTAAAAAAGCTTTTGTTTAAATGACATAACTAGAACCTTATTAGCAAACTCAACACCTGCAAAAAACCAAAGGTAGATTGCAAAATCAGAAATACAAGTCATAAACTACTTTTTAGTTTCATAACACCCATTAGACTTCTTAAATCTACTCAACGCGGTTCCAAGCCATTCAAGCTATTTGTATTTTTTTCTGCCCTATTTTATTTTATTTACAGCATATAAAACAAATATTTCCATTCTTAAGTGAACATACTGCGACAAATTGTTATTTAGAATTTATTTAGCAAATAAAATCCATTTTTAAAACGCATTGTCGTTTTTACATTGCATTTTTTTTAATTGGAGATCAATTTTTTATAATAAAATAAGTTCTAAGAAATAAACAGGTAACACCTGTTTATTCCGTTCAAGTACATGAATGGCTTCAATACTTCTAAGATTTTCAAAGATGAAATAATTAATTCTTTTTGTTATTTACCAAAATATTTCAGGAGGAAAACATGTTGTTTCGAAAATAGCAGCAGCCAATATGTTTTTTTTTTTTTGTCATAGGTACATTTTATACTTTAAATTTTTCTATTTTTCTTCAGGTCTTGTCTTACATGTCCTCTCTTATTTCTCAGATCCATTCGCATTTTTAGTTTCTCTGGTATACAATGTAATGTATTGTTATTTATATTATTACAAAAATAAATACATTTCAAAACATAATACTAATTTCTTGAAAAGAAAACATAAAAAACACAAAGTAGAACGCAAAATATAACACTAAAATATGTTTTAGATTAATTTAGTACTCATTACTTAAAAGATCACTTCACTTGATTTGTAGAAAAGACAAATTTCTTAACGTGGTGACGAACAAGAGTTAGTCGACAACACTTGAAACGATGCTTTTTGTCCGACATTTTCTTTTTGTCCGATAATTTTGCTTTTTGTCCGAACTTTTGCTTTTTGTCACAGAACTTTTTATCCGATTAGCTTTTTGTCCGATATTTTTGTTTTTTGTTTGATTCCTTGCTTTTTGTCCGAAATTTTGTGTCCGATTGTTTTGCTTTTTGTCCGATATCAGTTGTATTTGATGACGAATATTGTTGTCTATTGGTTGCGTTTGACTGCTATAACTCCTCCATTTTTTTAAGCCCAACTCACCATTGGCCATTTTTGATACATGTTTAATGTTAGACTCCTGTTGGGTTATCTGGGAATAATCAAGTAACAATTTTGCTTTGGTATTTTTTAATTTTTTACCGAAAATTACATAATTTTGAGGAATAAAATCACTCTCGTTTTGACTGGAGTTCGCGTTGTTGGTTGATATTAGTTATTTTTGTGTTTCCATGTTTTACATGTTGTCTCTTTTTGTCCCGTTCTTGTTGGCGTTTACTGGTTTTTCTCTGCCCTTTTGACATTTGGATACCCTATTGGTACCTCTGTCTCTTTCAAAAAGCGGTTATCGGAGACTTTTAAAATCAAGTCATCACTAAAAATGAACTTGTTATTAAAAAAAATCACCCTAAAATGCCCCAAATCTATAATGTTATTATCAACAAACAACGCACTGTGTCTTCGTTGGTTTGTCTGTAACATCTCTTATATTGTACTTACTTATATATTAGACAATGTAACTTATTGTTAAAAATACTGTAGTCTATAATATTTAGCTGCCAATATGTTTTGTCAGCACGCCATAAAACCTGGTTTAACCCACCATTTCTTTTGAAATGCCTGTACCAAGTCAGGAGCATTGTGGTCGCCAATTATTCGGGCATGTTGTTCTTGTTTTGTTTTTTTCTCGTTTTTATTTGAGATTGATCGTCCAAGTTTGGTCATTTTGTAATTACCTGTAATATTGTTAATATAAGTGTGTCTTGAATAATTATGTTATTACCCTTAGGTATATTTTTGCTTTTATTAAGATAGGGGTATTTTTCTTACACTTTTAAATAAATTCTTTACCAAATATAAGACAATATAACATATAAGCAAAGCCAATTAGAGCAATACAAAAGTTTGGAATAATATTAGATTGTAAAAATATTAAAATGTCCAGTAAATCTGTACCTAGTACTGCAAGGTACGTCATTATATTTGTAACTGCTATATATAAATAACTCAGTGTATGCATACAATATTTCAAGATCAAAAGACAAAATTGCACATTTATAAATGGTTCATTTGACATGCACACTATCCCTTTCTCTGCACATTCGCAAATCAATTTTCAATTACTAGCCTTAAAGCACAATGGTATAATGATATATTATTAAAATGATAATGAATTGCTACAATAAAATATATAGTATTGCTTTAATTGATGGGGATTCCATGAGAAGTGGTAAAATATATCATATCATTGACCAATATTGTCTCTTTTGTATTCTGGTGCATTTCCGCCGCAGTGAAAATCTCAAAACTTGTCTAATTGACCTTAAAACATATTCCATCACTTAACGTCTTAAACCTATTATTTTTTCCTTAAACTTATCTTATTGCATAAGAAAATAGAATTTATTGGGGTAATTTGGGAGCTAAATATTGATATTTCGTCTGTTTGTGACTTTATAATGACAGAGGCCACAACATAACAGCAGAGTAATTCACTGCTTCGTTGAGTTCCTAATGAAATATACATATTGCAAGTTAAAGTATGCATTTAGCAACTCGGCATAAGTGGCGTCGTTCAATTATAATTTTGTTTGGACCGCCTAGCAGCTTCAAAAGAAATATGTCTGATAAAAAGCATTGAATTTCAAAAACATTACAACCGATCTATCAAGCTGGGTAAAACTCTGTCATTTACGTTTCTGTTAGAGCGATCAGAGAAGCAAGCAAACATCAGCGGGCTTTGATTGAACTTAAATTGCCTACTAGAAAATAAGTTAGGACAAAAACCGATTCGGTAATAGGGTAATTAGCTTGAAGTTTGTTTTCTTGAAATTATACTTAACTAAACTTATCTTATTGTACAACCTCAAAGCACAACAGGTTAGAAACACATATAGTTACAATGATAATGATACAAGATCATAATTCATAAAATCATTACAGATTTCATATTGCTTGTATAAAAATTAAGATGTATTCTTAAAAAGGGACTTTTTTTCATATTTTTGGAAATATGAAAAGATGACGGTGTCAATAAACACTATCGAACGGGGAATACAAATCTGGTGCACGTGTGGTGCAAAGATGTGTGAAAAAGCTAGTTACTAAGTCAAAAGGTATTGCAAGCTGTTTTAATTCTGTCATTTACGATTTCATACAATGATCAGACAAACAAGCATTTTTAAAAAATGAAATACAAATTATCGGTATTGCTGGAAATGTTTATCCAAAATAATTATATTATAATTTTATTAGATACAAACAATATTGATAAAAGGTATTGCAAACTCCAAATTTTATAATGCTTATTTAATTTACTTATTTTACTTAACTGTATAGTGACTGGTAATACACAAATTTATCATATATTTACTAAATAATACAGCCTTTTTAGATATTCTATACCAAACAGATGATTCTAGCCATATCACTGTCTTTTCATATCATACCCATTAGAAATCAATAACACACCCCTAAAATCCATATCACACCCCAAAAATCAATAACATACCCTAGAAAATTAAAATGCTCAAAAATTGCCCTCAAAAAAAGATTTTTCGAGTTGCATATGCATATGACACGAGCATTAGCGAGGCATTAAAAAAAAATTGGTTATTTTATGGAAATGTCACAAAAACACTGTGTGCATCAGTGGAAGATAAAAAAAAACAACTCTATCGCCTCAATGTAAAGATTTGATAGAAACAACATAAATAACTCCATTATTTAGTCAAATTAGAATATTGAATATGTAAATTCTTTATATTCTTAAAATATATGATAAACAAAATATAATATGGCTATTTTCATATCATACCCCATATCTCCCTCGACCATTATCATACCCTCGAGCTAAAGCTCTCGGGATGATATTGGCGTCTCGGGAAGATATGAGATATGATATAAAACAGCCATATGATATTTTATATTTAAAAAGATAAAATAAAACAAATATCGGTAAATAAGGATAAAATGGACAAGGTGACCAAGAGATAACTAAAGATGCTTTCTCTGTTTTATTTTATTTATAGGTAAATACAAATTCAACTCCAAACCAGTTGAGCATTATAAAATTTGATTTTATGCTTACTTATTTCATTTAGCGTGTTATATTTTGTATGTTTAAACAAGCAAACACTTTCTGCCATGATATAAGTTTCCAAGCTATGCACTGTAAATCAAGTACAAATGTCATTTAATAAAAATTTTAAGGTGAATAAATTTGCAGGAAATATATATTGTTTATTGCTTTTCATTATTGAAATGTGGATGAATACGAAATTTATAAGAAAAGGTATCTGAAAATAGTATCTGGCATGTCAGTGTTTTTTGTTTTGTTTTTTTCAAATTGAAAAAATTAAATTTGACGGAAATAAATTGACATGCAAAGGCAGGAGCAGAAAATTTAATCTAAATTAAAAAGAATGACATTTTATAATGCATATATAAATCTCACAAAACCTGACACAACATGTATAAAAAGAAAAATAGTAAATATGCCATAAAAAATTAGTTAAAAATAAAATTTTTAATTTTTTTTTTTTTTTGCAACATAACTTACTTTAATGTTTATAAATTTCGAAAATATAAATATTATAGATTAATACATAGAGCTAGAACAAGTTACTAATCAAATAAATACAATAATAATGATGATAAAAATGTCATATACAAATGTTAAAAGAGTCACGAAGGGCACAGTAAAGACGGTTGCTAAGTGGGTATCCCTGTAAATCTTTATCAAATATCGCGTATCCGTAATTTCTTTTTTTTTTAATATTTCGTATCCATATAAATGAAATGAATTTAAATATCCCATAAGTAAGCTTTGCATCCAATTAAACCGGTTTAGATATTTATGCCTAGTAATATTTACATTGGGTTTGTACAGTACGAACAATTATCTTTTTAGTTAGGGTGGGAAGATGGAAAATTATACGCTCTATCTGATGCACCTGGACCGTACAGGCCGGTCATTTTTATGGGCGAAAAAACCAAAATACCCCGTCTTAATCTGATATAATTTTAACTTTAAACTTTGTTTAAATATATATATTAGCCTTCGACTGATCGCATGTATCGATTTGAAATAACAAAAAGCAAAACGCTTCAATAGCAGTTTTATCTTTTATTTTAGAACAAAACTATAGCCATGCGATTAAAACAATGATGCTTAAAATAACTATACGCACTCACCAATTAAACGAGCAATGTCATAAATATAAAAGAGAAACACGAGAAAGTGATCAGAGGCATCAGGCCTGGGTTTCACAAAACTTGAGCCATAATTTTTGTCCTCAAATTTGAGGGTCCCCTAAAATGTAGGAATTCGTAGAGATATTTGTATATATAGTTGAGTACATCCTTAAATTTAGAATGCTTTATGAAACCGGACACAATAAACAAAAATGTCGTAAGGAGCAATCATTGACACTAAGAAAAAGAAACAGTAGGAGAGAGCACATGCTATTTCATAAAGAAATATTATACAAACATTTAAAAAAAATACACAAATCATATTGTTTTGTTTTGTATTAGTGTTTCCTTGTTTAATCTATTGGTCTTTCTTTTTTTTAAATTTTTTTCTTTTAGATGGATTTCTTCTTTGGCACACTTTACTCCCAAAATCAATATTACTTTAGTATATTGCATATGGAAATTTATGAAAAAATGTTATTTTTAATTTAATTAAAGTTAGTTACTTAACCTCTTGCTTTTCATACATGTTTGGGTTTTTTTGTGTGTGCGAATTCCATAATTAAGGCTTGCTTACAGTCGAATCGAGATATCAGTAAATCGCGATTTATTTTTTTTGAATGATATAGCAAAGAACACCCACTAGTACATATAAGCCATTTTATGTTAAAAACTAGTCAAATCTGAACATCAATATTCTTGATATTTTGAGAAAAGAAGCGCTGCAGTCAAATAAAGTTTTGTCCGTTATATGTCACAGTTGACAGCGAAAAACTAATTGTCTTCTTCGAAGTCTTAACGGGTTAGATATGTTTTATATGAAATAATATGAAGAAATATAAATTACAACAAAGTTCCAGACAATAAATTTTGCTTCGCCTGACGCGCGTTTCGTCCTATGGAAGAATCATCAGAGGCGCTCTACCAAAAGTTAAAAATGCCAAACACTATATGAATACGAATAGCAAAGTATAATACCAAAAAATGTCGAACATACATGTATATGGTCTTCCATTTCTATTTCAGATTACATTTGTGCAACTAGTGACGATCAATTACCCATCGTCCTTTTTATGGTACTGCCTGCTCTTTTAATTAATAATGCATATTCTTGGCTGTAACTATTGTACTTATCATTTCAATAGACTACTGGATGACCAAGATTTGATGACGCAACCCATCCTTCTTTGGAATTGAGTGAGTGAGTGAGTTGGTGTTATACGCCCGTGCAACGCTATATAGGTTATTTACAGGCGATGAACATGAAAAGGATGATACAATGAACATGAAATGATGATGATAAATGAAATATGGGAGTGGGGTGGGAAACAAAGGACCGGTAAATTTTGAAGAACCACAGGAAAAGAGAAGAGGTGGGTAGGGGCAGAAAATTTAGCCTATGTGGTGCACTACTTGGCTCTTTGGAATTGAAAGCAAATGGCTTGATGTGATGCTTGCATGTCAAAAATATGAAATGTTAATTGAATTTACTGAAGTGAGTGTCGATAAAACGACAAATTTAGTTAAAAATGTATGTATATATTTGTTTCCTCATGGCGGTACTCATTCCACTGCTTGTTATAACAACAAAGTCATAATTCATTTTTGGTGTCAGCAAATAATGTTTCAGACATTTTCGAGGTAGTAAGGAAAAACAACAATATATTCCATTCGTTACATAATAATTGATAAGAATTTTATTGCAACTCTTACAACTAATATAATTCGTGAAACAAGCAGAGATTGAGAAAGAAAACCTATTACATTATCCCCTCCAGTTTGATATTAAAGATTCTTTATGGTTCCCAATAGTTATAAAACATATATTCAGGAAATAATTTATGTTCATTAATATGTATATAAATTATATAGATATCACAAACACATGCTGAAGTCATCAGCTGAAAATTGAATATTTGGTTCAGCCAGTGCTTACTGCTTTTCATGCTCGCCCTAAATTAGCTCTTAAGAGGCCAAGATTAACACGATAGAGGCTTATATCAAGTTATTGCCCTACAACTCAAATGCCTATTTGAAAAATCATTTATTTCGATCATTTTACCCAATTGGTAATTCTCTAAGGCTTTTAGCACTCTCTCAAGCTCTTGGTTTATTGCTTTAAAACATGATCTAGTGTTTATCTATTTTCTCACCAAAAGCTGCTCACGACATGATATCAATTCTGGCTTCTTTGATATATACGATAGTCGTGTATATATACAAAACATTTAGTTTTTTAATCTAAAAATGATTTATGACAAGTACAATAATAATCGGTAACGTCAAAAAATATAATTCTATTTAACTCTGCAGTAGGCAGCCAGAATTTCTTATCAAAGGTGTTGCATTTTACAACCTAACTACTCAAAACAGTAATCGCATGCCAATGTATAAAAAATACTATCAGATAATGAAATCCGTATAGTACTTAACATACTTTTAATGGTAGAGAATATGTTTGATAGACAATCTAATCAGAGTTAAGGTTGACTATAAAAAAGTAATATGAAATAGGCAGTGCCTAAACGCGAGCACAGCATTATTCTTTTCAATAATAAAAAAAAGATTTCGAATCGATGCAGTCAACCATCGTAGTTATTTTTGTTTTGGTTAATTTTCTAGAACGTTCAATTTGGGACGAGATCCTAGGGGCGATTGAACGTTAAATAGAAAAGTAAGAAAAAATCGATTTAAAATTGGTTACTACAAAAAATGTAACAACTCGTCGTCATCAGAATATTTTTCTCTTTTTACATTATTAAATAGATAATTATTGGAATGCGACTAGCAAAATGGGTAATTATTTTCAAATTCACTCCGTTCCTGTAAAAATTTGAGAGCCTTTCCGGACCATGAAAAATCATTATCAGCATTAGGCAAATTTTTCGCGGGAACAAATACCGTAGAGCTCTCCGCTCGAGCGGGCACTTCGTACCCGCTTGCGAGCTGTGCTCGCTATAAAGTACCCGGACTTGGTTAAGAAAGGTGTTAAAACAGCAATGACCGCGCTTCGTGTTTTTAAAGTTTTTTTTATGTAAAAAGTATCGCTTTATATTTCACTGATATTATTAGTTCCCTTAAAGTGTTACCTTTCATTTTATGTTTGGTGACCTGATGAAAAAATAGTTAAAAGTTTTAGGACTTTCAGAGAAGAATTCTGCCTAGTTCTTTCTTTTTTGGCCAAACTTTTCTGGACATGATTGTGACAAATATAAATCTTTACGTATTACAACGACCTTCCTACTAGACGACTTTTTCAAAGCATTAATCAAAGCAATGGGAAACAAAACATACCATGTATTAACGCTTTGGGTAAAAAGGTGACCATCCCAATACAACAAACTGCATGCCACAAATAAGTGAAACGACTTATTATGCAGAAAATAAAAGTTGGAACTTTACCATCAAAGTGATATTCATTTTCCCGGGATTCTGTTTTTTATTTTAAAGTTAAGGTTTATATATAATTTAGGGTTAAGGTTTATATATAATAAATTTGTAGGAAAGTGTTACACGCGAATACCGCGAGTCTGAAAAGGAAAAGCTAAACTTGGTAGACACCATCTTCATTAGCAGAAATCGTATCGTAACCCTTGGCTGGCGAAGATGGGTTGACAAAAAATTATCACAAAAAAAACCAAACCGCACAAAATATAAACAAACAAAAATCACATTCAGTATCGCGAAACGTGAGTGAGCCTAGGTGCTTCGGAAAAGTAAGAATTTCCTGCTTGCTACAGAAAATGCATCACGTTGCAAACGACAGATTTAGTGTGGGTCAAAATAAATGTTTGTTGTTCTGTTTTATTTTTCTAACATTTTATTAGATTGAGTATAAATCATTTTGGGTTTGAAGAATATTATGTTGCTTCTCGTTGTTCTCTTCATTCAAAACAATTTATCAAAGACATCATGAGCTTATAGACAAATATGAGATTTCTATCTCTCACATGAGTGCAAATGTTGGTTTACCAAAGTGCTTGCATTTGTCTTCCTTTACCGCATTTGACACACTGAATTGACCAATGGTTGCGTGACGGGTATGTTATAGAAATCAGGAATTGCTAACTCTTCCGGAGCACCTGAGTTCACTCTCATTACGACTTGAGTTCGCTTTGTTGAATGTTATTCAATATAGTTTTTGTGTTTTTTTTAACATTTCTATCGTTCTGTTCTTGTTCATATCTATTGATTTTGTCTTTGCCCTTTTTAACTTTTTGAAAAAAATTCGAATGCACTTTTGATACCTCTTTGCTTCCTTCTAGTTAAGAACGAGTTTTAGTTTTGGGGCACCTTAAAAGTTCACTCAATTGAAATAAAATCCTGAACATCTTCCTCTGTATAAGGTAAGAGACATTAATGGTGGTTTTAGAAATGTAAAGATCAATGGCATCTCGCCCTATTAGTTTTCTTATCGATCTAATCATCAGATCATTCATCATCATAAATTAGTTCGATTGTCAAACTGCTGCACGAATTGCACCCCTTTGTTGAAGTTTTCAATGTAGAGGTACAAAATGTGATAATGATAATCGTCAGACGGTGCACATTGGCACCATATTCTCATTGTTCTATTGGTTAATTCATCATCTGTATGATATATAAGGGATCAGAACTAATTCATTAAATGTAAAGTGAAATGGATAAGAAAACCCTCGTTTTCTAAAAGTAATTTACGTATTTTGACGTGCCAAAGTACTTCCACATTTATAATGTTCATATTTAAGTACCAATATACAATTAAAACCATGTAATTTACTAATTGAATAGCACATGACTTTAGTTTCCATAACTCTACAAAGCCTATTTACCACACACTAAAGCTAATGAGCTTCTGGTAAGGAATTGAAACATGCAATGTGTGCGTTTTGTTTGGTTGGTGTCCTTAAAAATTTGAAGGTTTTATTTCATTTTGAAGCTATATGCAATTTAGAAAAAAAGTATCATCTTTTAAAATATAAACTTACTAATCATTTCCAAAGGGGAATACACATACTAAATAAAGCTTATTTGTTATAACCAGAAAGCAACAGAAACCAAGATTAAAAAGAAAATCATCTACATAGACCATACTTACACACTGCAAACTGGAGAGGGGATTATATGAGCATATGGCTTGATTCCCATTTAGGAATGAACTAAATTAAAAATAAGAAAGAGAGGGGAGATACCATCGGAATGTCGTAAGTGAGTGAGTTGTTGTTTTACGCCCTTGCAGCGCTATATTTATATATTATTTAGACATGAACAATAACCTGCCCCTACCCACCTCTCCTTTTTTTCATGGTCTTCAAAATTCCTTGGTTTTCCAGCCTACCCCATATTTAATACTCGTCATCATTTCATGTTCATTTTATCATCCTTTTCATGTCCATCCCCTATTTTCGCTCAATTGAAATAAAAACTTCAACATCTACATCTGTATAAGGTAAACGACATTGCTGGCGATTTTAAAAATGGTGTTTAAAAAGTAAACCTTGTTTTTAACTAAAACTTTCAGGGGCTGCTCTGGCCAAATTTTTTGTCGCCAGAAAATCGCCAGATTTGAAATTTAGTCGCCAGTTTTTATAAAGTGTAGCCAGTATACCGTTTTCATTGACGGGGGTCATGTTTGTATATGTATATTTTGATGTATTTGCTACATGTACATATATTGGTTTCAGTCTTTTTTTCAGATGCATGTTGAAGGATGGTTTATACTCATTGAAAGACTTTTTAGATAATAAATGAAAAAGGTGGAGCCGCCTTTCTTAATTGATATCTTTTTGAAATAAAATAAACCATGATTGATTTGATTATTTATTGCCATACAAGTTAAATAATAACATAACAATACACACACTAAAAAAGGCACCATATGAATGAATACTCAACCTAGAGAATAAAGATCACTGAAAGCACTAAATGAGCACTATGAAAAAAAGTATTATTAAGGAAAACAAATTGATGACATTTTGTAGTATCCATCACATTTCCATGACCAAAAGAGATGGCAAAAGATCGATGTTTGACAGACTAAAGGAAGCAAAGAGGTACCAAAGAGGCATTCGAACAATGAACATGAACATAGGCGATGGACATGAAAAGAATGATAAAATGAACATGAAATGAAGACCACGAAAAAAGGGAGAGGTGGGTAGGGGCAGGTTATTTAGCCTATACACTCTAAAAAATAAATTACTTAGTAATACTTATTTCAAGTAATTTAATTACTCATTTTAAGTAAATTACTAAGTAAAAAAATTTGTATATCTGGGAGTAATTCGTAGTAATTCAAAATTACTGAGAAATTAACTACTCAGTAATTTTATTGTATCTACTAAGTATTTCGAAATTACTTATTTTAAAAACTCAAATATTCTTGAAACAAGTAAATGTTTTACTTGTTTTAAGGTATATATTTTCTAGTTTCAAGTAATTATTTTACTTATTTTCATTGATTGATTTACTTACTTCAAGTAGTTGTTTTACTTGTTTTAAGATATTCAATTACTTATTTCTAGAAATTCAATTACTTATTTCTAGAAATTCAATTACTTATTTCTAGAAACTCAATTACTTATTCCTAGAAATTCATTTACTTATTTCAAGTAATCATTTTACTCAGTTTAAGTAATTATTTTATTTGTTTCTTCATATTTAACGACTCCTTTGTATCTCATATGGGCCATCTAGGCGTCAGTCTGTCACTAGCATCATTATGAATTGTTCCTAGATCTGTTCACGATTCACCATTCCTCCTTCCCGTGTCCTTTTTGTTGTCTGAAAAGAAAAGAGTACTCCACAAAGTATCGTTTTCAGTGAAACAAAATTATCGAGAACCAGTCGGTATGGATGCTTGACAGTTTTAACTTTCAAACTATACATCTAAACTAAACACCTCAATGCATCTTTCGTGTGCTATATTCTTTTAAACATTTTAGTTCTGAAGAAAATATAACACTGTGTATAATATGTGTCACACATGCATAAAAGTTGTGAAACATCAAAACAATTGTTTACATTTTCTAAATAACTTAACTGGTGATCTTTAACATAATGATATGGAATTAAAAATAATAAAATATATTAAAAATACACTTATCTGACAAATGTACTCGGTATAATCACTGGAATTCCGAAAATATATAAAAAAAAACATCTTCTGTGAATCCATCTTCCAACTTGATGCAATTCAAAGCGCCAAAACAAGAATAAAGTTACAGATCATCTCATTGGTTGCCTCTTTTTAATTAACCAATCAAATTCCTTCTCTCATTCATATTCCATTTATTAGTAAGTAATTCAGTTTTACTTAGTACTTTATCTTAGTCCCGTATTTTTTTGCCAAAAGATGTTTCATTTCAATCAGCAATAGTGGCAAATGTTTGTTTTTTCACACAATATTATTTCATAATGTGTTTAACATGCACAGACATATTTAAAAAACTTATATAGAATTATTTAAGTATCTACTAATAAATGCCAATTGTTGTGAAGAGGTAATAAGGACACCGTATATTATTTTTTATTCCATTTGCTTTATAAAGGTTAATAATGTTACAGCCTCTATATACATGCAAGATCAAATGATACTGCTCCATTGATGTGGGAGTTTACTTTAAATTCTGCCATTTATAAAAAGATTAAAATAATTGTAATTGAATTACTCAAAATAAGTAATTCGAAGTTTATTAGTAATTCAATGTCTTGAAATTAGTAATTCTTACTTGGTGAATGATTTTATGTTTTGCAATAAGTAATAGTAATACTCAAAATAAGTAATTATATTTAACACAAATTTGAATTACTTAGTTTAAGATTTGTTTTACTTGACTTAAGTAAAACCCGATTACTTATAAAATTACTTAGTATTATTTTTTAATTACTTAGTATTTGTAAGTAATTTCAAATACTCAAAACTAGTAATTCCAAGATACTGAGTAATTTATTTTTTAGAGTGTATGGTGCACTACTTAGCGATCAACAAATGGGTCTTTTACGTGCATGAAGCGTGGACCTCTCAACATACGTTGGCCCACTATAGTTTGCGGTCAGATTTTTCCGCATTAAAGCCTGGCGAACACGGCATTCATTATGACAGGGCTGCCTTATTGAACCACCTGGGGTACACATCCCAGTTGCTTTATGGGCTAACCGGCCAGACCCAATTACAGTTTTCTGGGCGCTCTTTAGTGGACATTTTTCGACAAGCAGAATGTCAAAAGTCCAAAAGGACAAAGACAACACCAGTAAACAGTGACGAGAACATCTTCTAAAATCAACTTCTTATTTTTATAGGATGAAATATAGGTAATAATGAAAACTATTTTTATTTTTCTAGTGTCCTGATTTGGAACATATAAAGCAAAACCAGCTACCAAACTAAATAAACGTCCAGTTGGTCGGCTAACCACACTCTATTAGAAACCTGATGGTAGGTAACCCGTGCGGGTTCCGGGTGGCGAATAGGCCCGCAGCAGCCCTAAGCTTGTCGGTAAAAGTCCACTAAAGAGCGCTCAGAAACCTGACATCGGGTCAGGCCGCTTTGCCCACAAAGCGACTGGGATGTGTGCTCCAGGTGGTTGAATGGGGCAGCCCTGACATCGAGAGATGCGGGGTCGTCAGGCGATAATGCGGAAAACCTGACTGCAAACCATAGTGGTGCACCGTGTTGGGAAAAATGTCACGTTCCTCGCACGTTAAAGAACCCTGCTGCAGGTGTCGGTAAGAGTAGGACCCGTAGGATCCCCATGCAGGAGGCTAAATTTCCCATCCCTACCCATCACTCCTTTTTCCAGTGGCAGTCAAAACTCTCCTACCCGATTGGCCTTGTGTCCCCTTTTCCTCCACTTCATCACCATTTCATGTTCATTGTATCACCACTTTCATGTTCATCTCCCGGATATAGCCGAAATCGTGCTGCTTGGGAGTAAAGCAATAACTAACTAACTAACTAATCTTCACATTTGTGATGATGTATAACAAAATATTTTGAAAAGCTATACAACTTCTATATATTAAGCTTACTCACCCCCCATTCGTTGTTTAATATCTATAGTGGACCCCATTGTGCCTACTCTGATCCATCTATACAAAGGAGTCTATACATGTATGTGCCAAGGTACTAGTAATACATACAGTCAAACCTGCCTTAGCAGCCACCTCTATTAAGCAATCACTTGTCTTATACAGCCACATATTTTTGTCCCTTTCTATAATGAAATCAGCATAAATGAACCTGAATTAAGCAGTCACCTGTCTTAAGTGGCCACTTTTTTCACGTCCCAAGCGTGACCTCTTAAAACAGGTTTGACTGTATTTCCATACACTGGACAACCCTCTTTCGTGAATGGTGCAAGAGATCCGGAACAATGGTCCGTAAATTGTTCACCCCAACGTCTTGGAATAACGTGTAAGCGACTTAACCATATGTTCTCGGACTATTCACCACAGCCTTTTTTGATATTTTGCATGCAACATCAATAACTGTGTGAGATATCCCAGAAGGCGCTATTCATCTGATTTCTTTGTCGACTTAGTTTTTTAGGTTTTTTTAAAAATATCTATACATGTATAAAGTCAGCAAAACTACAATCTTTTCGGATATGAATATGTAAGTGTCTTATTTTGTCTGATCTCGATAGAAATAGCGCTTGAAGTAGTTGCAGTTTAAACCAATTTGTGAAAATACATGTATATAAATATATGTTGTAATTTTGATTTCAAAGCTGCTGGCTAGAGGTGACTCTTTTATTATAATCATATATCGCTCTACTCATGTTACTTAGCAAATTACAAAATTAATAAAAGTACTCTAGCTATATGACCCTGAGTTATAAAGCTAGAAAATCATTAGTTGGAGAGCAGCATAATCATACTCTGTCCTTTACCAATCATTGATTCCGCTTTGCACAACTTGTATGTGTGAATACGTAAGTTGCAATATTATATATAGCTTATAGAAGAAACAGAGGTATCAACAAGGCATCTGAATGTCAAAAGACCGAAAACGCAAAGACAAAACCAGTAATCACCAACGAAAACAGCACGAAGAAACCACAAACACAAAAAACAAAAAAACGAGTAGCAATAAACAACATCAACCAGAGTAAACTCAGGTGATCCGTAAGGATAAGCAGTCTCTACTCGCTAGAGCACACCTGGTTCTAATGGTCAATTTAGTGTATCATATCTAAGAAGGCGGTAAAATGAAATAAATATTAACAGGATGATAGAATGAACATAAAATGATGATGTAAATATGGGGTTGGGTTTGGAAGCAAAGGGAGTGTAAATTGTGAAGACCACTGGAAAAATGGCAGGTTGGTTTTGTCTGAGAAATGACCTACATAACGGTCCACGAATAGATATTTTCAAATTGAATGTAGCGTGGCACTCTCGACACACGTTGGCAAACTATGGTCAGTTGTCAGGCTTTCCGTGTGATAGACATGAAAACCTCCGCGACTGTGGGCCACCATATGATACACACATTGTTCGCTTTATAGTCGTCTCTTGCGACAAGCAATAGGCCATGGTGCGGGCCGATTCTCACCAGATCTCCACGCGGATATCCACCTTGGTACTTTGTGTTTAAAAGGACTGAAAATCAAGCACCTTCCGAATAAAGTTTATGTGTAAGTAATGGTCGTTCAAGACTATTTCGACTGTGCTATTTGATATTTTACAGTTTCCTTTGAGACAACTTAGTGAACAAGATTTGAACCATTTTTAGCCCTATCTATTCTAATGTCAGTGTAAATCACAGACACCTTATGTTTTATACCTTTTCCAAGATATAAAACATGCTACTTTTTTGCGTCAATAAAATTCCAAATTATAACTATAGAGCTCCCAAAACAATGCACATGTTCCTTATTTGTTTTGTATGTTTATTCTGACGGAATTTTCTTTTGAAGTGTGATAATGAAGTCATTGTAATATTTCATAACCAGCAAAATAGACAAGGATAACTTCACTTCAAGCACCAAAAACCCAATAAATCCATGTCGGACAATTAGTTAGGTACCTCACTGACGTCTTGGGTTCCCATAAGAAATAACTCAGCGTGTTATATTCTCTTCTTTAATTTGACTCTGATGGTAATGATTGGAATTAAGAGTACGTAGCACCTAGAAGTTATTTCACTGCAACAATAAAATAATAACTTGAAGCTAAATAAATAGACAATAATGAGGTGCGAACATAAATTCTGTATGTGCAGGCAGCATTGTCAATTATAAAACAATTGGATTGGCAAAAACTGGGCAATAAATACAAGACTTGAAGTATTTGAATTATGAGGAACTGAATCATTTGCTAGGAAAAATAAAACATATTTATATGTTTAAAACAATAAACTTTAGCTTTTAAGAACACCTACAGCTGATCGACGTAAAACCAGTACTAAAACTGTGTTTTCTTAAGAAATTTTAAGAAATGTGCAGAAAATATTGTTTAATTTATAGAGAGGGAACAGAAAAATTTACATTCTGTCTATAAAAAAAAAGTTTCAAAAAAATTTGAAACTCTACGGTGGCAGAATATCTCGTTCCCTCAAGATAACATCACGTTCCCTCAAGATAAAAACGCGTTCCCTCAAGATAATTATCGCGTTCCCTCAAAATAGTTATCACGTTCCCTCAAGATCAATATCGCGTTCCCTCAAGAATATGAAAGAACATGATGTTATCTTGAGGGAACGCGATAATGATCTTGAGGGAACGTGGTGTTATCTTGAGGAAACGCGATGTTATCTTGAGGAAACGAGATAATTATCTTGAGGTAACGAGAAAATTATCTTGGGGAAACGAGATAATTGTCTTGATGGATCGTAATAATTATTTTGAGGGAACGCGTTTTTATCTTAAGAGAACGTGATGTTTTCTTGAGGGAACAAGATAAATATCTTGAGGGGACGCAATAACTATCTTATTTTTTCTCACTTTTTGGACAGGACAGTTCCTATTTTTAGCGGTGTGAGATTTTTCTGTGAGATTTTTCTGTCTCACACCACCCCATGTGAGATAGCCTCGTGCAGTTTCCCGTTTATCGCTATGAAGTTTTCCGATCAGAATAAAAAGTAAAGTTCAAACGTGTTATTATTATTTTAACACCGTATATATACCTACACTTAAAATAATAAAAAAAAACCGAACCCTTTGCCCTTCACATGTTACTTTTATACACAAATACACAAATTAACAAAAATTACGTACTTCAAAATAACGGAACTAATTACAAATTTCGAACAATTTGACCATTTTGTATGAGAGAATCGTAACGTGTTGTTAATTCCAATGTATCTAAACGTTTTTTTTTTTTTCTGACTTAAAGAGTATACTACAATACTTTGCCAAAGTTAATTGTGCACCTTTGCTTGCTGATTTGTTTCTTCATTCATATGAAGCAGACTTCTTGCAATCTCTTCTAGACAAAAAAGACCGTAGACTAGCTCTCTCTTTCAACCTCACCATCCGTTATATTGATGATGTCCTTTCACTAAACAATTCTCGATTTGGTGACTTTCTCCATCTCATATATCCACAGGAGCTTGAGATAAAGGACACAACGGATTCTAGGAAGTCTGCTTCATATTTAGATCTACATCTCGAAATTGACTCTCAGTGAAGACTTTCAACAAGGCTCTATGACAAACGTGATGACTTCAACTTTCCAATCGTCAACTTCCCCTTCTTGTGTAGCAACATTCCGTCCGCTCCAGCTTATGGAGTTTACGTATCTCAATTGCTTCGCTACTCCAGAGCGTGCGGGACTTACATCGATTTCCTTAGCAGAGCAACACGTCTTACGCAAAAATTGCTCACACAGGGTTATGTTGCTCCTCGGTTGCTGTCTTCACTCAAAAAATTTTACGGAAGACATCATGCACTTATAGACAAATATGGGATTTCGATCTCTCAGATGAGTGCAGATGTTGGTTTGTCATAGGGTGTTGTTTTGTCTTCCTTTACCGGATTTGACACGCTGAATGGACTATTGGCAACACGATGGGTGTGTTATAGCAAGCAGGAACAGCTTACTCTTCCGGAGCACCTGAGTTCACTCTTGTTTCGACTAGAGTTCGCGTTGTTGATTGATATTCAGTTGTTTTGTGTTTCCATGTTTTACATGTTGTCTGTTTTTGTCCCGTTCTTGTTGGTGTTTACTGGTTTTGTCTCTGCCCTTTCGGACTTTTGATATTAGGATACCCCATTGGTACCTCTGCTTCTTTCAAACTTTCATTGTCTTTATTACAGCGCAATAATATACACACCAACTGTGCAACGGTCGCATTCCAACGTCACATATTCATACGCTATGTTTTGTAAACAAATCCACGTTGTACAATTTACGGGTTTAGTGAGAAAAATAATCAAACACCGATGATTATGGCAAGATAAGGAAATCTCCGACACCCCGAGGGTAAGATTTCAAGTCTGCAACGAGGCTCTCTCCGACACCCTTGGGTAAGATTTCTTTACATCTGCAACTCGGCAGAGCCTCGTTGCAGACTTGAAATCTTACCCTTGGGGTGTCGGAGATTTCCTTACCGGTGTTAGATTCTTATAATCTTGAGAGAACGGGATGGTATCACAAGGGAACGTGATATTATTTTTTCTCATGGCCGCATTCTGCCACCGTAAAACTCTGTATGATCCCAAAAGAAGCACAGAATAACCAATGAGGCATTTACATGTTCGTAAAAAAAGACAAAACCAGTTTACACAATAACAGCACAAGTTTACAAAACACATACAAAAACTGAGCTTCGATCAGTCGACATGATTTACTAGAAGTATATGTGTTTGAAACTATAACTTAGCTTTTTAAAGATTACCTACAGTTAATCGACGTTAAACCAGTACTAAAGTTGTGTTTTCGTCGGATATTATATGAAATAATAATTATTGTATGATATTTACAAAATATCAAAAAAATATCTTTGAAATTCGCTATGAGCATGTTTTATATTAATGCCCCCCCCAAAAAAATGACAAAAAAAAGCAAAGATTCAGTGTAAAAGTCCGGAAAAAAACAGACTAGAACTGTTAAAAAAATATAGCATCACAAAAACCAGTAAAACAAAATACATACTAAGTATAATTGTGTTAAAATACATACATAAGTATAATTGTGATAAAATACATACATAAGGATAATTGTGTTAAAATACATACATAAGTATAATTGTGTTAAAATACATACATAAGTATAATTGTGTTAAAATGCCAACACAGCAAGACAGGGGCCGCCAAAAATCACATCGGATAGTAATTCATTCTAATCAGTATCTCTACATATACCCAGAAATCAAATTTCATTGAAATCAGACAAAGTTCAATAGTTATGGGGGAGTATGTAGTGAATAAATAGTGGCCCTCTTGCATGTCTTGTAATTGGAAAAGTGGATTTCACACTTCTGAGAGACCCCTTCCACCTCAGCAAGTAGTCTCTTGGTTGTTTACATCATTTTCTCAAAATGTGTCGGACAAGTGAATGATCAAGAAAGGAAAAGATACTGTGTAAATACAAAATGATTCCATGAAATAGCAGACCAAAAATATAAGACATCTGCATAGTAGACAAATCAAAGCTAGATAAAGGCATTTTGAAAGAAGAAGCAGGTTGAATAAGGTTGTGTGGTTCTACAATTCTTTCTTCTATTTGTGAGGAAACCAAGAAAGCTTATGAGACTTTATATATGCCTCAGTATCTTACAAAGTAACATATTCAAAAAGCACATGTTTAATATCTATCATATTTATGTTTTTAGTTATTCGGTAACATATAACATGTTCTTGTTACATGTAGAAACGGTATCATATGAAATGAAAAGTTACTGCAGAAAATGGTATTAAACAGTACTGGATTGATTATATACCGTCATACTAGAACCAAAAGCATGGCCGAATGACAGACACGAAAAACAAAGGTCAATCTGGGGTTAAAATGTGAAAATTTACTCCATCGTTTATCTTTTCCTCCTTATATAAAAAGAAACACGAATCGGTGTCAACTAAACGATCAACATTTACGTGTATTGTAGTGCCGTTTTACTACATACTGTTTTACTTTTCAACTATTAAATTTGTTTAGCCTGCTTTTATTGTGTTTTGTCGCAAACTGCAAGTGCGTTTAATAGATAAGCTCAAAGATGATTACTTTATTTATCAATTCCGCCTCTTAGCTTCAGTAAATTTTTGAAAAACTTTGAAAAAGAAAGTTAGAATAAAGAAAAACATTCCAACATACCGGAAAGAGATGTGTTCAACCTATAATATTGATCCAACTAGCATCAAGAAACTTGTTTGTTATGGAAAGTACCGAACGAATTATAGCATGGAAATAAAACATAATTAATTCTTAATAAAATGTTTATTTTCTGTTAACTGTCATCAATACATTTACAAATTCATTTGATTGCTAGTAAAGAGAATCTCACCCTTCTTAAAAATTGCATTAAAAAGCAGAAAATATTCGTGCAGCGCCCGTTTATGACTGTTTTATGACTTTGTCTGACGGATACATATCCTTTATTTAACAATAACAACTCTTAAAATGGAATTCGCGTAAAAACTAGTTGTTTTTCTCGTTATATCGCTAAAGAGAGGCAATAAGAAAATAATTTTCGTGTAAATTTCAACATTTTATGACAAATTAAAAGCCGAAATTGTAATAATTTCGAAGCGACAATCATAAAGCCATCGAGTATTTAATATCATTAAATGATTTTTATCAGAGCTTTTGAAATGCTACCATTTTTCTTAGGTTCGTGGAACAATAATTCAAAACCCACATTTATACCTGCTCAAAAAGGTCGTGAAATGTAGTCGTAAAAATTTTAAGATCAAAGACCTATTCGATGAAAATGCAAGAGTTCCCCTATAATGAATATTAATTGTAAACATTTAAGGCCCGTTAACAATCTCTGACGAGTTTAACTGTCGGTATTACTGTACGAAATGAAGGGAAATAATGTCTTGGCAATATGAGCTCCGTAATCTATAAGGCATAAATCCCAGTCTTTAATACTTCACTAACTGGTGTATATTTTCACAGGGAAACCTGAACGCACAATAAAAAACCGTTTTTGACATTTAACAACCGGTGCTATTCCGTATCAAGAACCGGGTGCAAGTTTGATCTGTATATAACCAAGCGTGGTCACTGATAGGGGTGTAAATACCAACATAATGCCCCTTTGTGCAATTTTGACATGCAATTATTTTGCCCTTTTGTTGCGCCACTGAATAGACGTTAGGAAATGCGTTCGGCCATCTGACGCGTAGTTTATGCATAACGTTAACACACCTTTGAAGTGGAGGGTGATAAATGCATTTGGGCGTGGCTGACCATTGCTAATATCATAGAAAACCAATTAGCCTTTTATAGCATTATGGCCCTTTCTTTGATACTGGTCATTTCTATAGCATAACGGGTTAATAAATTGTAAATTACACAGTAGCGCTATCTTAGAGCTGGTATCCAATTACATTTCTCGTTACTGCATACAATGTACGCTTTATTATCTAACTGACCATTGGTCTTTTCGGGTGAAACTTTTGTAAGCAGTGTGTTGATAGATATGATGTTTTGTCCAATAATTGATTGCTTTCTTAAAAGAATCTTCCTGGTGATTGTATATATTCTGTCTTTCCTTGAAAAAAAAGATTGATAATATTTTAATGTGTTACTTTTTAATAAAGAATGGTTCAAAAGAAGAGTGGTTATAAAAACAAACTAGAATGGCGGTCTTCCATGGAAGACGTACGTCGCCTGCGTCTTAAAACTTTCGGTAAACAGGAAGTAGCAATGTTTCCGGTATAAAATTGCTTTACACCTTAAAAAACTACGGGATGAAGCTACATTCCAAATATCAAGAGGCTGTGGCATGAAGTTGCCCGGAAAACTGCGATGAAAATTTTGCATATATATGGTCATACATGTAATACATAAAAACTTAAGTGTACGGTAAACAGGAAGTAGCAATGATTCGGGCATAATCGCTTTACACCTTAAAATACTATGAAATGAAGCTACATTGCAAATATCAAGAAGCTGTGGCATTTAGTTACCCAGAAAACTGTGACGAAAATTTTGCTTATATATGGTCATGATATATAAAAACTTAAATATCTTCCAGAATTCCGACCAATACCTCCCCGTGGTGGAAGATGGACCCTGCTCCAGCGATAACAAAGGATACTCTGGAGCAGCTAACACTGGCGGTGGTGTGTCATGAGCTGGACAACCCATGGCACATAGCGAGTCTTAAAAAGTCGCTGCAGAGGCTTTTTAGCCTATAATCACGACTATAAAAACCCACCAGTCGAATCTTAAGTATCCGGTTAACAGGAAGTAGCAATGGCTCGGGCATAAAATCGCTTTACACCTTAAAGTACTATGAAATGAAGCTACATGCCAAATATCAAAATCGCTTTACACCTTATACATGTAGTACTATATGGGATGAAGCTACATGCCAAATATCAAGAGGCTGTACATGAGGCATGCAGTTGCCTGGAAAACTATGACGAAATTTATTGTCACTCCACAGGACGACGACGCAAGACAACGGATGGTGCCAAAGTAACCCCTCTATATGTCGCTTCTGCAACACGATAAGGCGACAAAAAATGAATTTGCTGATATTATGTCACTTTTAAAACACAACCTTCTGGTCTGGTTTCACCACAGTTCATTTAATATATTCATCCTTTTGGTATTTTCAAAACAACTGAAATCTGAGTAAAACACAATATTTTTGGAAATAATACTAGCAAGTCTTCGTTGATGGAACAAAGATATATAAACAAAAAAGCCTAAATATATAATGATCTTAGTCTAACTGTCGGTTCAGCTTCGGCATATTTGGGTTTTATTGTTCTAAGCTCCCTATATTTACACTTTATGTGTTTTGATAGAGCCAATAGACGACAAGCGAGTCAGGAGTGGTGAATGTTTATCGTCTGTTTAAACGTGCATTGTTATTTGTTTGAATGTCCTTTAGATATATCGTGGCTTTTACCTATTCAGTATACAGAAGTACAGCCCCTTTCTTTTTATTAAATTTTATTAGATCACTTGCTCATATTTTAACCAAATCACATTAGCTCTGTGTGGTCTAGGAGTAGAATTTCTTAACGATTTCATTATTATTTATTATGAGATATTACACTAATAGGCAACACTTATTACTCTTTACCTTTTTAATAACTACCATTAATTTCATTTTTTTTTTCATTTACTGTAAAGTTGCTATACGACAAGAGAAAAGTTAAAGTCATCAAGTATGGAAACATATATCAACTGAAACATTTCGGAACACACTTTAATGTCTACGACCGTCTCTGCTGGTGGCGGGCTAATTAATTCTCATTTGAAAACAGTCCTCAATTGTGATTCTGATATACCGACATAAATTTACAGCTCAAATATGCTAACATTATACCCGTTTGCAAAATATTCATTATTTACGATCTCTTACGAACGCCTTGGTAGGTTTGATAAAATTGTTTCTGTTTTATTACCTCGTATTTTTGAAGCAATCAAGATGGTTGACACCATATCAGAGTTAAAATCTCCTAACCTTTATTATTCCACCCGTTCAACTGTGACCCTTTGATGTCACATGCAATGACAGCCTCGGTTTCAGTTTTAATCTTATCATATTTTATGGCTAATGGATGACGCTTATTTCATAAGATAAGAATTTACTGGAACTGTTTACGATGGAACATTAATTTCATAGAATGCCGAATTCAATTAACGATAATTAAAGCGTCACCTGTTCTCGGCGACAAAAATTACAACAGCACAAATTATTAATATATACAACAAAGACTGTTTCTTATGATATCATAATTTTGATGTAGTTATGGCTATTTTCTTATTACATATTCTCTGGTTTCGCCCCTTAAAGTGACAAGGTTGAATCCATGTCATATTTCACAAAGTTTACGATTCGGTGCAACATTTATTACAGGGTAATTATTTTGAAATTATATTATCATTGGTAACATAAGACGAAAAACGATGAGTTGTAAATATTTTTTAACTGCTGTCTTTTCTACTGAAAAGATAATTAATATTTAAAAGCAGAATACAAGTGACAGAATAAGTTTATATTAGGAATACGTATATTTAAATGCAACTTTATCCTCATAATTGAGGAATATAAAATAAAATACGATCTTGACATTAGAGATAGACACTGCCGAATATTTCATTTTGTATTTTTTCATTTATGTAACCTTGCAACTGCCATACAAGTTAGTGCATTTTTTTTTAATTCTACGAGTAACTCAGGGGTACAGGCTATCGGTTTTCGACGGTGAGAGAATGGCAGTTTTAGGACTTTCATTAATTAGAATATCAGAAATACAGCCAATGAAAATGAATACAAACATTCTAAATTGGTCTTCAAATAAGTTTTTAAAGTAAAGCTTAACCATTTAAACAAAATTATGTTACTCCTCGATAATTGTCTTCGCTCATAGACACTCATCGATTATTGTCTTCGCTCATAGACAAACTTGAGGTCTTTCTCTCAGATAAGTACAAATGTCATGTGGTTTTGTTAGTTCCTCTTTTACCAAATTTGACACGACAAATTGACCGCTAGCACCGCGACAGGTGCGTTGCATCAATATGGAACTACTTACCCTTCCGGAGCGCCTGGAGGGAGTTCACCCTCGTAACGACTTGAGTTTGCGTTGTTCAATGTTATTCGGGTTGTTTTTTGTGAGTTGTTTTGTGTTCTGTTTCGTCGTGCTGCAAACGTTCGCATCGAAAGAATATGTTTTTGCCCCTTTGGACCTTCGAATTCCCCATTGGAACTTATGTACCTCTGTGCTCCTTACGGGGCCCGGGTGGCGAATAGACCCACAGCAGAGCCTAGCTTGTCGTAATACGATTCGACCAATCTTAGTACAAGGGAAAATAGGGCGATTTTAACACTTTGAAGTCTACATGTAACAATCTGAAAGTATATAACAACAAAATTTCAAAAATATACAGTAAAACGTTAACTCCTGTCAGACAAGTCTGACGACACGTTTTGTGAGTATACCTTTGATTTGAATTTTCTATCAAGGATATTATATATTCTTTCAAACACTTGGTTAAATTAGTTAGTTAGGTATTGCTTTACTCCCAAACAGCGCGATTTCGGCTTTATCCGGGAGATGAACATGAAGAGGCTGATACAATGAAAATGAAATGATGATGAAGTGGAGGAAAGGGGGAGACAAGGCCAATAAGGCCAATCGGTCTGCCACTGGATAAAGGATTGATGGGCAGGGACAGTAAATTTAGCTTCCTGTATGGGGATCCCTCGGGTCCTACTCTGGCTTACCGAGATCTGCAGAAGTGTTCTTTAAAGTGCGAGGAACGTGACATATTTCCTAACACAGTGCACCACTATGGTTTGCAGTAAGGTTTTCTGTAGTTGCCGGGCGTATTGCAATTTTTTTAAAATATGCCATATTTCATTTGTGCTACGACGTCAAGGTTATATTTTATTTGTGCCACCGTAAAATCTTCATTTGCGCTATTCTCAATAAAATAAAGTCACAGTTGTAAAGTTGTTAAACTGCTTGTCTTGGTAAAGATGGACATTCTTTTATCAGAAATGAACAGGGGAAATGTTTACAAGATTTGTGTGAACAGGGATTTGTGTGAGAACATGCAGATCTGTAGAGTTCTACTGTGCTTCTGTGCGGTTTCAGTTTGATCTTTTAACGATAGTAGTTTTGGTCTTCTATTTTGACATTTCTTTTGATATAGATATTGTGATTTATACTTTTGGTTTTTACATTGTTTTTAATGTTAAACATACTTGTATATTTATTTATAAATGTCAATTTTTACCTGTATTATTGGCACAAATGAAATATTGACAGAAAAGGCGCAAATGAAGAACAATTTGTGGCACAAATGAAATAGTAATTCAAGTTGCGCAAAAGCAATACATTGTAATATATCCTGACGACCCCGGCATTTATTATGACAGGGTTGCCCCATTTAACCACCTGGGACGCACATCCCTGTCACTTGGTGGGCAAAGCGGTCTGATGCCAGGTTTTTGAGTGCTCTTTAGTGGACTTTTACCGACAACTTGGCGCTGCTGAGTGCCTATTCGCCACCCGGAACAAACACGGGTACACTGGGTTTAAAAATCATAGAAAATCTTGACAAATGTTAAAATCGAAGACTTATATGACATTATGATTTTTTGTGTCCGACTTGATGCTCTACACGGAAATGATTATATTTAGTTAAATAACAAAACAGCTGTGATTTAGTAAAATCCGTGTATGGGCTGTAAGTTGTCATTTGTTCTATTTGTCACAATCAAAGAACAATAACTCTATCTGAATAAAGGTAATAACAAAACTACCGAACTTGAATGATCAATCTCATAGTCCAGAGAAAATGACAAAAACGAATCAGTCATACCGGAGAATTGGTGGATCGCAATGGTCCTGACTTGGTACAGGCATTTCAAACAAAATGGTGGGCTAAACCAGGTTTTATGGCGCCAAACCTCCCTCTTCCAATGCGATCTTAGGATCCGGTAATGACCATAGAACACAACATAGTTGTGAGACACAATAGGGATATTGAGGTGATCATCTCAGTACAGCAGACCAGTCAAACACTAATTTAAACAATTAACCACCATATCTTTTAACTAAATTTTGAACTTTTCTTCTATTGGCTGATAACGAAGAAAGATTTTTTTAGTAATCGTATGAGACGTATTTTCTTATAGCCCTGCTCCAAAAGTCGGTCACTAAGAAATCGGTGTCTGATCAAAAAATCTGTGATATGTGTGCAAGCTCTGGCATATCGAATAAGTTGTGAAATATAAACACTAAATTAAAATTAACCTTTTAAAAATTAAATAGTTGAAGGTAAACATATAAATATAACTAACTTGGGGTGGCGAATATCAATTTAATATCACACGTGTCGAATAACACCGGGATTAAGCGAGTACGCGGAACTTGTGCCGCGCACGAGCTAATGCCCTAGCGTTATTCGACACAAGTGACATTAAAATTAAGATATTGGTCACCCCGAATTAATTATACTTTTTATTACATGTATTTCGAAAATCAAAATAACATAGTTTAGTTTAACAGATAAGTTCATGCTGTGATTTCTACAAACAGGGAAATTTGACACTCCCTTCAGTGAAGGGAGTTTTCTGGGCTTATACTATAGACATGACAAATAGAAAATAATGAAACTGATTGAAATTATAGATCAATAAATTGTGTTTTGTGTACTAGTCTACGTAACCTGCTTTTCACGGTAAACTTCACGAGGGTTTAATAAATTAGTTTGCAAGTAATTAACTCCTGTAATTCACTCGGTGAAAGTGTAGAAATTTGATTAATTCGGAAATCACACGATCGTTCACCTATATCTATACTTGTGCAATAAATGCATTTATAACATTCATGACATTTAATGATCTAAGTTAACATAAATATATTCCAAGTGGGACCATTCTCACGCAAATAGCTCTTATTAATGTCATATCTGGGAGATAAACTTACAAGCTGATAGAACTTGGCACCTGAAAAGAGGGGGCTGGGTAAAATCGAAAATTTAGACTTCTGCATTTACTATTGCATGTACTTTTATCTAAACCTGCAGAAGTTTTCTTAAACGTGTGGATAATGTGAAATTATCTCTTAAAGGCGAGGCTCCAGTATACTTGCAAAATCTATTGACAATCTACAAGCCCGCAAGATCACTCCGATCAGAAAATACCACAAAACTTCATGTGCCAAGAGTAAGAACTAAGACTTACGGTTCAAGGAGATTTGACACGGCAGCAGCCACTCTGTGGAACAAACTCCCCAGCTATTTGAGAAATGTGGACAGTGTTGATGCTTTTAAATCCAATTTAAAGACCTACTTTTTTAGATTAGCATATCATGACTTTTTATAAGGTTTTATGTTGACAAACATTGTGTTGCTTATGGATATTTTAGTGACATATGGGTTTTCTCCCACGCAATTTTAATTTTATCTTTTAGCTTTACTACATTTGAATTCAGTATTTTATCTTGAATATTACTTTTATTTGTTTTTTAAATGTTTTGTAACTTTTAAACAAAAAATTTCAGTATTTTATCTAAATATTACTTTTATTTGTTTTTTAAAAGTTTTGTAATTTTTAAAAAAAATTTCAGTAGTCATGCATTTTTCCATTGAAATCTACTATTTACCATTTTTGTATGGATTTTAGATATATGTATATATTTTTAAAAATCATATATTGATGTTTTTCATGCATGTTAAGCGCTTAGAGTAATTTTGAATTAGTTAATGCGCTATACAAATATTGTTAATAATAATAATAATAATAATAATAATAATAAAATTATCTCAACACGGCGCACAATTATGATTTTATATCCCGACTCGTAAGAGAGGGGGCTATATTGCAATCACCGTGCCCGTCCGTCTGTCCGTCCGTCCTTCCAGTACAATTTCTCAGCCTCTACTGAAGAGATTAATTCCAAATTTGGTATACAGCTTCCCATGTCAGGATGTACAGTTCCTCCCCTTTCCATGCCATTTGACAATCTACTTTCTGTGTTCCAAGCCGACTTAAACTTTTTTTATGGGTCAAATATGGATATTTTTTTCGTAACAGATTTCTCGGCTTCTACTTAAGGGATTGATTTTAAATTTGGTACACAGCTTTAGCATGATGAAGTGTACCGTGACTCCCCTTTCCAGGTCAGTCTCCATCTACTTCCTGTTTTCTATACTGACTAAGACTTTTTCATGGGTCAATAATAGGAATTTTTTCGTAACAGATGTCATGTCTTCTACTAAATGGATTGATTTCAAAGTCGGTACACATGTATAGCTTAAGCATGATGAGTTGTACCTTTCTACCCCTCCCCATGTTATGTCATCTATTTCTTGTTTGGTTGATTAGGGGGTATGCTTAGCACGAATAAATGCTACCTTTTGTTTTGTCATGTTTTTAGTATTATATCCCTAGGATTCCCGGTATGCAAAATTACACGGCTACCATAGCCATTAACTATCTGAGGCAAACACACACACACACATACACCAGTCGCTCTATTATTGAAAATATGGCATGCATTCCTGGATTTTATCAATAGCAAACATTAAATATTTGTCATACATAATCAGATGAACCGGTCGATTACAATTGTAATATCAATACAAAATATAAAGAGTGAAAATTAGTATTGTTACACATATCAAATATTATGCATGATGATATATCTTTAGAAATCTTATGACTTAGCTTGTGTTTGTCTGTCATGGTTAGTTATTAAGTAAGTTGGTTATAAGCTTATTCTCAAGCAACACAAAGCCAATATCAAAAAGATTTTGTGATGCTTAAGGTTTTGAGTAAAAGTCGGTTTTCTCGAAATGATAATCCTTTTCATCATAGTCCGGTATAATCATGTACGAAGAAAACGATTCATTCATGGATTGAGGTCTGTGCATTACACTTCTGGAACTTTGAGGCACATGTGTGTAACGTCTATTAAAAGGATGAAAAGGGTTAAGTCTGATTTCATGCATTGAAGAATTCTGATAATGCATCATATCATTCATAACATTCAATACAGACATATGTGGTACGTTGTTAAAATAACGGACATTGAGTCTATTTCTAGTCATTTCAATTTCAACATAAGGCTGCTTAACGGTGGTTTGCTTCTTGAATTTTCGAAATCGGAATATAAAATACACAACAAAAGAAATAATAACAATAAAGATAAAGACACCACATCCAATGACTGCGTACATCTCGTCAACTGAAGATGACTTCATTGTTTTATTTTGTGTAACAGTTGTAGAAGCGATTGTTGTCGATGGCGAAGTCTTTGGCTGCTTTGTTATAGTTGTAAATATATTTTGAGAATAAATGTTTTTGGTCGATAGCGTTATTTGTTCTGTCGTTATTTTCGGGAAGGAAGTGACAGAATCTGTAGTTGATATCTCTGATGTTTTATCTGTCGTAATAGAAGTTGTTCTTTGCGTTGTTGTAATTTTTGTCGTAGTTCTCTTTGATGTCGGCTTTGTAGTTGCTGTTTTTGTGGAAGTCATAGTCCGTTTTGTAGTTTTATTCGAAGTTAAAGCCGTTATATTTGTTAAAATTGTCGTCGTTAGTGTTGGAGTGATCGGTGATTTACTTCTCCGTGTTGTATATAGAATCGTTACCGGTGTTGTAGTTAGTTTCTGTGACGTAGTGGCTATTGCTGTTTTACTTTTTGAATTTGAAGTTGTCGTTTGATTTTCACTTATCATTATCAGTGTTGAAGGTGTTGTCAAAGTTACTGGAGTTGCTGTCGTGGTATGTGTTGATGTCAGTATTTGATTTTTAGTTGCTATCATAGTTGAAGAAGGTGTTGGCCATACAGATCTTAATTTCGAAAATGTAGTAGTAGATACTGTAGGTGTTGTCGTTTCTGTAGTTAAATATGTTGTTGGTTTAAATGTCATCGTAGTTTTAGTTTTCGATGTTTTAGTTTCTGTGGTGATATTTGATGTCAGCAGTAGTTTTGTTGTCCGTTTAGTTATTGTAGTAGATGTCGGTAATAGTGTTTTTGTTGGTTTTGTAGTTTGGGTTGTGGTAATCATCGGCTTTGTAGCTGTTGGCAGTATAGTCGTTTCCAACGTCGGAAATTCACCTTTTTTAGCTGATGAAGTTGTCTTCAGTGTTAAATTTGTTGTTAATGGTGAATATAGTGTTGTTGCCGGATTTCTTACAGTAGTTGTGGTCTCTATTGAATCCGATTTCGTTGGGGTTTGAGCTTGAGTCCTAGTTGTTATCGGTGCAGAAGTTGGCTTCGTAGTAGTTGTCGGTGCTTTAGTTGGTTTTGGAGTTGTCAGCATTGTCCTTTGTGTTGTTTGTGATGCTACATATGATGTAGTTGCTGAAGCTGTCGTAGGTGTTAAAGTTGTTCTTGGTGTTGAGGATAATGATGTTACTGGAGTCCTTGGAGTATTTATTGTCGATTTTGCAGTAGGTTTTGTTAGTGTCGGGTTTGGGATTTTTGTGGTAGATGATGTTGATGTTTGTTTCATCGTAGTTGTTGACGGCGTTGTATTTGGTTTCGTAATTGTCGTCGTCCTCGTATTTGGTTTCATAGTTTTTGTCGGTGTTTTAGTAGATTTCGTAGATGTTGACGGTGTTCGAAATGTTGTTGCTGGTGAAGGTAATGATGTAGCTGGAGTTGATAAAGTAGTTGATGCAGTCATCATTAGATTATATTTTGTAATAGTTGCAGTTGTTTGTTTTGAAGTTAGATTCCTAGCTGTTTTCGATGTTGTACCTGTTTTCGTAGTTACTGTTGATGTTGAAGTTGGTTTCGTAGTTGTTTCCGGTGTTGAAGTCGGTTTTGTAGTTGATGCCGGTGTTGTAGTAGGTTTTGTAGTTGATGTAGGTGTTGTAGTTGTTGTCTGTATTGTAGACAGTTTCGTAGATGATGTCAATGTTGTAGTTGATTTCTTAGTTGTTGTCAATACTGTAGTAGGCGGTTTCATAGTTTTTATCGGTTTTGATGTTAGTTTCGTAGTTGTTGTCGGTAAAGATGTTGTTGGTGTTGAAGATAATGATGTTACTGGAGTTGATACAGAAGCCATCATTAGATTTGATTTCGTAGTAATTGGATTTGTCGGCGTTGAAGTTTGGTTCATAGTTGGTGTTGATGTTGAAGCTAGTTTTGTAATTGTTGTTGGTTTTGGAGTTAGTTTTGTAAATTCTGTCGATGTTGAAGATGGTTTTGTGGTTGTTGGCGGAATTGCAGTTTTCTTTGTAGTTGTTGTTGATGTTGAAGCAGGTTTCATAATTGTTGTTCTTGAAGCCAGTTTCGAAGCTGTCGATGTTGAAGTTGGTTTTGTAGTTGTTGTTGTTAAGCGTGATGTTGTGGGTGTTGAAGGTAATAATGTTACTAGTGTTGATACAGTAGACGTTATTAGATTTGATTTCGTAGGAATACGAGTTGTCGGTGTTGAAGTTGGATTAATAGTTGATGTTGATGTTGAAGCTGGTTTTGTAGTTGTTGCCGATTTTGAAGTTTTCTTCGTAGTTGTTGTTGATGTTGAAGTTGGTTTTGTAATTGTTGGTGTTGCAGTTGTTGTCGGTGTCTCGGATGATTTCGAAGTTGTAGATTTTTTCTGCGTTTTTGGCGTTGTTGTAGTCATTTTAGTTGGTGCCACTAAAGTAGATCGTATTGTCTTTATCGGAAGTTTTGTATTTTGTAAAATTCTTTTCGTGGTCGGCCATGATGATATTGAAGAAATAATTGTTGATGTGGATTCTAAAGCTTCTGTCTGAAATGTAGTTGTAGAGTCTCGAGGCACTGCAAGATAATTCATATTTGAAAGTACATAAATCAGTGGCTACAACTGTATTTGCTTTTAGTAGGATAAACAGCTACAAAATATTTTTGAGCTTTTTGACTGAATCAGGAGAAAGTGTCCTTATTATTTTCTTGTACGTATTATGATTTTACAGTTGTAGAACTGTTCTAACCCAGGACACCAACTGTTGTACGACAGAACTGTCATAAACTGTTGTGCGACAGAACTGTCATTAACTGCCGAAACCCCTGATACATCTAGAACTGTTCTAGGCTCTGACAGCTTAGAACTTCTCTAGCCCCTGACAGCTTAGAACTCCTCTCGTACATGACAGTTTTGTGCCTTGACAATTCTGCGTTCTGATAGATTTAAATGACGTCATTTGTTGACTATTGTAATATATTGACAGCTTTGGAAAACTTTTTGTGAATCAAAATTATTAGCTTTTTGTTAAAATTGTATTCTCGATAGCCATGCAACTTTTATAACTTTGGACAATGAAACAGAATAGTTCTTAAACTGGCAGGGTTTAGAACTGTCAGGATTTGTCAGGAGCTGTCAGGGCTTAGAACTGTCAGAACTTAAAAATGTCAGGGCACAGAACAGGTTACAAATGTCAGGGCATAAGACAGCCTAGAACTGTCAGGGCTTAGAACAATTTTAAATATGACATGGGGTAGAACAGTCCAGAACTATTCTATGACAGGCCACGGCTTGTCATAAACTGTCCTAGAACTGTCATCAGAACAGAATTACATGTAGAACCGATTCCAGATAGCTAGTTACGTCTAGATATTCCAGTTTCTTGTGTGTTTTCAAATGCTGGTGTGACATTTCTGTTAAAGTGTGATGTTTATTTGATACATTACATTTAGCATAAGATTGTTGAAAACCCTGCTCTTCTAGTATAAATATAAGAACAGAATAATGAAATTCGTGGATTTAAACTGTTTTGCAAGACTAGCAAAAATGTTTAAGTGATAGCTTCATAAACGTTTTAGATGATCTAAGATTAAAACCTCTTGTGTTTTCAGAACGATAACAACATTTACAACATTAGTATATGATTGGTCAACTGTAAAAAATCAAGGAAATATCCCAACCAACTTTTTCTCTATAAAACCAGTCAGTAGATATCTACACTATAGGTAACTAACACTTTTCCTAATGTAAAGTCTTGTGAGAATTTGTTCTTTTTTTCTTAGCCAAAAAAGACAGAAACAAAAATTTTGATGGGCCGCCTACTGCCTGCCCCTTAGCTTGAACCTTTCTTGAATTATCGTATCGAAAACAAAATCCTGTTGTATAAGAAATGCATAGCAAAGTACTAACGTTTTCCGTAAAATGTAATATCATCAATTCCGACAATACTGTGTACATCATTCTTTGTAGAACTAAATATTATCTGAAAGGAACAAAATGTTTATGTGAGTCAGTGTAGTATGTAACATCTTATTTTTTGTGTAAACGCAATTATTATGGGAAAATAGATTGTCCTATTTAGTATAATATAATTTATACTTTTGCACACATTTGTCCCGTTCTTGTAGGTGTTTTAATACTAGATTTGTCTCTGCCCTATCGGACTTTTGACATTCGGATATCCCATTGGTACCTCTGCTTCTTATATCTTTGCGAAGTTTAATGATTCAGAAGTCATTAAAATTTCCCTGTTTAGGCCACACATCAGCACTAATCATGTGGATATAAATCCACAAATGTGATTAGCTTGGCCACCAATGACTAGCTTTGCCTACAGAAGAGTGGATGGTTGATTGTGGTAAGCCTGGCGTTTAGCTTGTCATTGTGCGTGGCTCTAGTACAGAAAACCGAAACTCGAATCACACAGGGAAAACACACTTATTAAAAAAAACTTGCTGCAAGTTTTGTCATAAATATACATATACAACCCGTTAGAGTAGCATTTCCTGGAAATGAACCAATTATGTGCTTTTAACCCCACTCCAACACTCCACTTTTTGAAGACGCTATTGAAATTTTACATTAAACACCCTGCGATCGTAGACAAAATATAGGATTTCTATCGTTCAAATGTGTGCAGAATTTCCTTTACAGGATTTGACACACTAAACTGGAAATTAGCAGCGCGACGAATGTGCTATAGCAGACGGGAATCGCTTACCCTTCCAGGGCACCTGAGTTCACTCATGTTACGACTTGAGTTCGCGTTTTTGATTTCTGTTCGGATGATTTTTTTTTGTTTCTTCGTGCTTTTCTTGTTCATGTTTATTGGTTTTGTCGTTGCCCTTTCGGACTTTTGACATTCGAATGCCCCATTGGTGCCTATTTGCTTCTTTTTTGTTCGACTCTCTTGTATAACCGCATTCCGACTGTTTACTTGGCAAAGTGGACAACTACTTTTTTGCTATTATATCTAATACAAAAATAATTTTGATGTCCCTCATGTAGGTCGGCAGAAAGCGTAAAAATTTCGCCATGCGTAATCGTATTGTATTCGTTTGTTTCACCCATGCGATTTTGCCAACCATCACTTTGCAATGTGTATACTTTCACTTTGCAATGCATGAACTTTCACTTTCACTCGGCTTCTTGGACGATCTACCTATCAATATGGCCGCGCCCTGTTTTTTATGTGTTCCACTTCAGATTTTACTTTACTCAGCAGATCGTGCACAGTTTTATCGTTATGAATATACACTGTTTTCAAGGTAAATTGAAAGAAAATCCTTATACTTTCAAGGAAACCACCTTTCAAATAATTTGATATGGTACAGAAAAAGCGTTTACTGTCCGCGATTGGTTTAGATTTTTTTTTCTGACATGCCAAGTCTGTTTACTGGTTGAAAACGCACAATTTGGCGTTTTTACGAAAGCTAAGAAAGCTCACTCAAGATTAATCGGATTCGAAATTCGAGATTCAATATAATTATAACCTATCAGATTGCTTGTTTTATCATCCTGTACCAATCAAAATAGTTCTTTTAAAACGTAGTTATCGAAATTCGAAATACGTGATTTGAAACTCGAGATTCGAAATTCGAAATTCGAGATACAACCTACGAGATTCGAATTCGAGATACGAGATAGATTCGAAATTCCAGATTCAAAACTCGAATTTCAATATACTGATAACCAACAAAATAGGCCCTTATTGACAATATATTTGTCACATATGGAGGAGAGATTTTTCAACAACAAGTCGGCATTCCAATAGGCACCAACTGTGCTCCTCTCCTCGTCGACCTGTTTTTATACTCTTACGAGACTGAATTTCTTCAGGAACTCGTAAATGAAAGAGGCAAGGTCATTTAATCTCACAGATGCATTGATGATGTCCTCTCTGTCAACAACTCGTCGTTTGGCAGATATATTCCTTCAATATATTCTCCAGAACTAGAGAGAGATTAAAGAAACCACAGAATTAACTTGTTTTACATCATTCTTGGATCTACATCTCGAATTTGACCCGGGTGGTCATCTCAGTACAAAACTTTACGATAAAAGAGACGATTTTAATTTTAAAATTATTAATTTTCCTAACCTGGAAAGTAACATATACCTACGTCACCTGCATACGGTGTCTATTTCACAACTAATTTGATATGCCAGGGTTTGTACACATTTTTTCAGATTTTTTTATCCGACACTGCATTCTCCGTAACCGACTATTAGACCAAGTTTATAAGAAAATACGTCTCATACGATCTCTAAAAAAATATTATCAGCCACTGGTAGAAAAAAATCAATTTCATGTTAGACGAAATGGTTAGTAGTGTTTGGCATCACAAACCTGTTGTGTTTTGTGTAACTACCGGACCCAAAGACCGCAATGGAAGAGGGAGGTTTGGCGCACCTTAAAACCTGGTTTAACCCACCATTTCTTTTAAAATGCCTGTACCAAGTTAGGACCATTGCGGTCTTCAATTTTTCCGGTCTGTCTTCCTTGTTTTGTCTAGTCTTATGGAGATTTGAGATTGATTCTCCAAGTTCGATAATTCTGTTAATACCTTTATTCATCGTTAAATTCCAGAAACCCTAAAATCAAAAGTGTATTCCATAATTTTGGTAAACTCAATTTATAAATATCTTGTTTGCTATTGGTAATTTAGATATATTTACCCGTCAGGATTTATTGTTATATTTAGTAAAACACGTATGAGTCTTGGGCGGATTTGTATTAAAGATTTAAATAATTTATATTTTTGTATTTTCAATCACCTGATTATTGATTTAAATGCGGTTTTAATCAGAGGCTGCTGTGGATGATTCAGAAAGGATTTTGTAGTTGGAATTCACTTCCTTGCTTTTGGGTAATAAAAGAGTAGCGCAGATTTTCGACAATAAGCCAAAAATTGCTATATCATGGCAAAGCATCCCTATTACGTGTAGCGACTGCTTACTTTAATACTCGCTGTATGACTAAGTCGTCCAGCTCTTGACACAAACCACCACCAGAGTAAGCTACTCAGGTTACAGTTGAACAAAAGCCAGATCCTTTTCCCACTACTTGGAGGTTCTTCGGGAGACGCTCATTGGCAAGCCATTTCAATATATATCACCTATCATCTTAGGTCTCCCTTAATAACAGAAAGCACACTCTATAACCCATCCATTTGAGTAGTTGTGAAGTTAAATAAAACTTGCGAAAAACCACGAAATTGAATTCTGCGAAAAAAGACCTTCCATTTTGCTTGAAATCCGCAAAATTTTGTTCCCGCCAAAAAAACCCAACTCATTCGCTATATTGAATTTAGAATCTCGTATTTCGAAGCTCGCATTTCGAATCTCTAATCTCGTATGAGCATTCTGGACTTTTGTACGTTTTAGTTTTTTTTCTTCATTTTATCTCTATTTTCCCCTGGTTATTCGATAAATATAGTTTTTGAATCGACTTATAGATGATGAAAACACAATATTCTCACAAACTGTACATCGGGCTTTATTTACTTTGGTTTAAAAAGAAAATACTACAATGAAAATGCTGAGTCTTGAAAAGCAATCCATACACCTTTAAAAAACGTCCGAGAGAGTATATAATTGATGTTTCAATCCTCGTATAACTGCTATAATTGGATTTAAAATTATATAACACGACATTAGTATAGACGATAACCGTCGAATACAGTTTTGTGCATACAAATACAAACTTGCATATTTATGTGGTGGCTACACATTCTATTATATGTATCATACATGTATTGTAAAATACAACATGTTATATTTGCTAAAATATTTCATTTTCTGACTATTTAATTTCAAAAACTGTTGTGTACTCTTAACGCTGAAATCGGCCTCTGTCATAAGGCTTGAATAGAGGTTTCACAACAGGACATGAACAAACGAAACTCTACGAACGTAACAATGGGGATACATTATATATATAAATATACGAAAACATTCAAATTAACGGCTGGATAACCTGTTTCTGGGGATCGAGCTTTTAATATTAAAGATTTGATGGTAGATATTAAGGAGCAGAGGTACCAATGGGGTATCCGAATATCAAAAGTCAGAAAGGGCAGAGACAAAACCAGTAAACACCAACAGGAACGGGACAAAAACAGACAACATGTAAAGCATGGAAACACAAAATAACTGAATATCAAGCAACAACGCAAACTCCAGTCGAAACAAGAGTGAACTCAGGTGCTCCGGAAAAGTAAGCAGTTCCTGCTTGCTATAGCACACCCGTCGCGTTGCCAATAGTCCATTCAGCTTGTCAAATCCGGTAAAGGAAGACAAAACAACACCCTATGACAAACCAACATCTGCACTCATCTGAGAGATCGAAATCCCATATTTGTCTATATGTGCATGATGTCTACCTTAAAATTTGTTGAGTGAAGACAGCAACCGAGGAGCAACATAACCCTGTGTGAGCAATTTTTGCGTCAGACGTGTCGCTCTGCTAAGGAAATCGATGTAAGTCCCGCACGCTCTGGAGTAACGAATAAATTGAGATAAGTAAACTCCATAAGCTGGAGCGGACAGAATGTTGCTACACAAGAAGGGAAAGTTGACGATTGGAAAGTTGAAGTCATCACGTTTGTCATAGAGTCTTGTTGAAAGTCTTTCTAGATGTAGATCTAAATATGAAGCAGACTTCCTAGAATCCGTTGTGTCCTTTATCTCAAGCTCCTGGGGATATATGAGATGGAGAAAGTCACCAAATCGAGAATTGTTAAGTGAAAGGACATCATCAATATAACGGAACGTGAGGTTGAAAGAGAGAGCTAGTCTACGGTCTTTTTTGTCTAGAAGAGATTGTAAGAAGTCTGCTTCATATGAATGAAGAAAAAATCAGCAAGCAAAGGTGCACAATTAGTGCCCATTGGAATCCCTATTGTTTGCTGAAAAACACGTCCACCAAACTGAACAAATATGTTGTCAATAAAAAAGTTGAGCATGTCGATTATTTGGTCTTCTGTAAATTTGTTCTTTTTCTTAGACTCATTGATGACAAAGTAAGTCTTGGTATAATCGACTACAAGAAATTTGTACCTGCGTTTTCCATTCTTTTTGAAAAAGCTGCGTTTAATCAGTAAAGATTAAAGCCCTTTACAAAAATTCAAATTTTGAAGAAAAAAACAACACTTATCATTAAAAAGTAGGATCTGATATTGTACTAAGTATTGATCAACATGTCTTACATGTATTTAGGTAGATCATGCTATACTTAGTACTTTAAAACTGATTATATTGGACCTTTTGAATTCACAAAATAAAACATTTGATATTAATTGGTGCAAAAAAGATCGGACTAATTATGTGTGATCTTGAAAGATACTTTAACATGTGCAACTGTTAGTTGAACTGAATGTAAAGAAATCGTACTATGCGGGGCCAAGGTGGTGACCGCCAAGAAGTGCACCACATTGACTAGATTTTTAGCTCCTACCAACCTCTCCCTTTTTCCCCGTGGTTTTCTATATTGGTTGTTTCTTTGTTTCTAACCCCACCTCATATTTCTCATTATCATTTCATGTTTCGTGTTCATTTATCATTTCATGTTCATCGCGATCGCCTTCATGCAACCAATATAGTTTAGCAAGGACGTAATCCCGTATAGTAAATCACGCTTTTGTTTTGTTTTATGACTTTTAGCTTTAAGACTTATTTGACACTACACATGGTTGTGGTGTGGCAATTTTTGCAACCCTCTTACCTTTTCATTTGCATGGTAGAAAATCAGAAGCAGGTCAGACGTACACAACCAATATTGATTGGACCGCCTCGCTGAAAGGAACTACATTTGTATGTACATTGTAGCTTATAATTATGAAAATTGAAACTGCTTGCGCCCGGGCTCGTGGGACTATTGGTACATCATTTTAAGGCTATCTTCTTTGATAACAGTTGTATTGCTAAATCACAATTTCGTGTTTATGATTGGTTTTCTGTTACTCTGTATTGCGTTATAGTGAATAGTGATAATCATGAAATAAGGGCTCCCCGTTTAAGCCTTATGTCAAGTTACGTCGAGTTACGGGATTTTTCGTTCGTTTGTGTCTTGTTGAAAATCTCTAATAAACGAGCAACATCTTAAAGAAGCAGAGGTACCAATGGGGCATCCGAATATCGAAACAAAAGGACAGAGACAAAACCAATAAACAACTACGAGAATGGGAAAAAAACAAACAGCATGTATAACACGGAAACACAAAATCTACTGAAAATAATTTAACAACGCGAGCTCTAGTCGTAACGACGGTGAACTAAGGTTCTCTGGAAGAGTAATCAGTTCCTTCCTGCTATAGAACACTTGTCATGTTTGAAATCATACTAATGAATATAATGGCTTTCATTTTTTGTTCAACTCCTGTTGTTTACTTTTGTTTCTACATTATTACGACTAGAATTCGCATTGTTAATTGATATTCAGTGGTTTTTGTGTTTCCGTGTTTCATATGTTGCTTTTTTTTCGTCCTGTCCTTGTTTGTGTTTGCTGGTTTTGTCTCTGCCCGACATTCGGATGCCCCATTGAAACTTCTGCTTCTTATTTGTTTGTGTCAGTAAATGTGTCGTAATTGTGCTATCCTGGGCATGTCTGTTATTCTTTTTCAAAGCTTTGGAATAAAAGGTTAGAATGTCCTTTAGTATAACATGTACTTAGCTTAACTTAACTTGACTTTTCATAAAATATTTATTTCTGATTTTGTTTAGTTAGTTTGAACAATTTAAATAGCCAATAGTTTTCTAAAACAAACCAAAGAAAACTAAACTAAATCGACCCCAGGGTTCATTTTCTTCTGAGCACACCATACTATGCCTGCCCAGTGGTTAGGAGCTATTTGACCAAAGCAAGTGTTTTGTTTTGCTTTTGGCAAACAATACATTGGCAGATAGTATATTTGTTTTCGACAAAACTTTAATATCGACTTCACTTATTAATCGCACTGAAAAGCCAACTTCTGGTTTACCTTGTAAGTTTGGTTTTGCATGTAGGTTAGGTTTTTACCAACTAGTATGTGTATCTTACTGTCCTAAATGTTATCCTTCCTACCTTAAATGGTAGTCCGTAGGTTATTAAAGGAATGCATGACTGGTGCCATCCTGCACCATGAATTAGCTGGCGTAATGGTAGCTTGATATTATTTTGTTTAACATGTATTAGAATATCAAGGTTCGACGTTTTTGATGGCATGTTGTAATAAAACTTCATACATGATAGACGTGACAAGGATACAATCTCTGTTGTTGTTAGAAACGCATTACTGCCAAAGGGAATATTTTCACCTGATCCAGAGTTGAAAATGTCTAAGACGCTATAACCTGAAGACAAAAATCGTAACAACTAGGAATAATAAAAACTAAATAAACTTTTTAATAATAATTTCAAATTTTCTAAATCTAAAGCAACATTTTAATAGACTATTAACTGTTATTATTTTAGATAGCTTTGAAATAAGAGGTAAGAATATCCTTTAGTATTACTTAATAAAGCTTTATGTATCCCAGTCCTTGTTATTAAAATAATTTAAAAAAAAACACATACAATGTTTTTGACAAGCAGAAAGATACACAGGAAAAATAGCTACGGATGTATTACGGATTGTCCTCAATCCATCCGTAAATCATCCGTTTTTTCATCCGTAAAACGGTTATTTCATGCACGTCTGAAATTTATAAGTAATGAACTATCTGTAAAACGGATGAACATTTACGGATGAATATTATTCTTTCCGTTTTTCATCCGTAGCTAAAACCAGCCGTAAAACGTCCGTATTTTATCCGTTTATCATACGTATCATGAAAATACCATTTTCACAGAAAAATTTCCCCAAATCCCTTTAAAATTAATGGATAGGACCTGAATCATTTGGAAACAAAAATACAGGGTATTTTAAATGCTACGGATGAATTCCATCCGTAAACCATCCGTACTACGGATGGTTATACGGATGAAAAACGTCCGTGTGCTCGATTTTTCCGTATTCATCCGTAAATTTACGGATGAATTATGGATGGTTTACGGATGAAAACATCCGTAGCTATTATTCCTGTGTAGCAATGATGCATTTCAATGTCAAAAGTCCGAAAATATAATGACAAACCAGAAACCACAAACGAGACAAACACGAAGAAACAGACAAAACAGACAAATACATCTGAATAGCAACCGATAACACAATTTCAAGTCGTAACGAGAGTAAACTCGGGTGCTCAAGAAGAGTAACAAGTTTATGTTTGTTGCAACACACTCGTTGCAATGCTAACAGTGAACTCAGTGTGTCAAATTAATTCATATGAGATTTGGCGAGTGGGTAAACATTGTTACTTTTTTATGGGCGGAGGCTTACTTTTCCTCTTACTTTTGACGTTTTATAGGTCTTTTTATTTGTATTTTGTGCTTGCATGTTTATGGTGTTATTTTTTGTAATTACCAGTACTTACCTGAACTATTATTTGCCCGTGGAATATTAAATTGGCCATTTCCATACATCGCATTTGTTCTAATCCATCTTAAACCAGTTTGTGACGTAGTGTAACTGCACAAATCATGATCGAAAGTACATCCGTTTGGCAATACATCATACTCATACAGTTGATTACCACAGCAGCCGCCTTGGGCTACAAAGCAGAATAATGAGCAGCTAGGGATAAAATGGCACAAACATAATAAAACATCATTATAATTTGTTATTCTTTGATTTTGCACTAAATGTCTTACAAGATGTAATATGTCTTTAAAATTAAAAACGAAAGAATATGGAATATGTGCCAAAAAGACACGATCCACATATTGAAATGATTTGAATAAATGTACAAAAGCAAAATTTCACTGCGTGTGAAGCGCTTTTCTGGGTTAACCTTCATCAGACACGCTAGGAGTAGAAAACTTGGAAAACCGGAAATATTAGATTTGATTAAAAAAAAAAAAATGCCAAAAAATATTACAACAATGACCAAACAGATAAATATATCAATTTTTAAAGAAACAGCCAAATGTTGTCGTCTTTGTGTTCAACTGTTATATCTTCAATTAAGATATGCTGATTTTTAATGGTCATATAAGGTAGTATTTTCTTGAACCATAATTGGGGTTTCCGATAATTTTTTGGCATCTATCATATCTTTACAACTTACTCGATCGTCTAATATTTCAGGCAGACATATGTGTACATAAAATTAGATAATAGAAGAACTCCGTTTGAAATCACAAAGTAGTACAAAGTTTACAGGTACAAAAAAAAACTAAAAACAAAAAAAAAAACAAAAAAAAAAAAAAACACGAAGGTCGTTATTTCGATTTTGAGAAGCTTAATAGCAGCATCTGTAAACGATGCTGAATCAAATCGTGTTCCGTAACTTACCGAAGCATCTGTTGACGGAATACAACAAGAAAACACAAATAAGAGAGAACTCTGACGACATGAGAAAAGTATTCAAACTTAGTAAACTTCATAATCATCGTAAACCAGCAATTAATTTATTTTAAAATAAATAATCATTGAAATCAAATCTTTATCTTTCAAATACCAAATCGATGAAATAATCTGACAGATATACTGTCAACTTTGACACTAGATGTGACAGTTAAGTCATACATTTGTACATGCAAGATTAGTATGTTTAGATAACCACTTTTACACTGATAAAAATCGAAAGTGATTTTCGTTTAAAATTTTAAAACTCTGGAATAAGACTTTTCATTTTCCCTTTCTTACTTTTAGCTTGTTTTCTTTCGCTTTATACTGTAGCTTTGTTGTTGTTTTTCCTTTCAGTGTTTTTCTTTTGGAAATAAATGCCTAGCCTACGAAAAAGTGTATGGATTTCGCCACCCCAAACCAGATTATTCTTTAAGATAAGATTAGTTTTCGATAATAAATGTATGCTTTTAAGTTGGACAACTGTGAACATGTATTCATAAGTATATGGCCTGGGTGACCGAGTGGTCCTAGGCGCTGGTTCACCTCGTTTCATGTAAGAGGCACAATAGGGATAGTTTGTCCTTTTTCAATTTAAAATCTGAACAGGAAAAAAAAGAGATCTTTATTTTTAAGGAACTTAAAATGAAAAATTGATAGATATTGAATCGGAAATTACCATATCTAGGTCCAGCTATGCTTTATTTTATAATTTTATTTGTAGTTTTTGTTCTGCATATACTAAAACATAGGTAGAAAATTTCACTATTTTTAACGAAAGGTACAGATAACCTTAAATACCACACTATTGATCACTAGCCGATCAACTCTTAGCTGGCGTTCCAGTCCTGTTTGTAATTTACAAAAAGGGACTTCTTAAACTGTATGTGATTAGGTATGTCAGTTACCTGCCCAAGGTCTGTGGTTTTCCTCCCAATTAAAACTGACCGCCCTACATGTACATGGCCCAGGTGCGCAGATAAAGGGCGTTAAACACAAACACACACACACTGTATGCATAAGCGTAAGTCTACGGCTGGAAACTTTTTTGTTTCACATTGTAACATGTGCGTCTCTTTTTTTTTCATATTGCTGGGGCTTGTTTAGGGGGGTACCAATATCCCATATCCCCGTAATTTTTTCATCAAATATCCCATATCCCAAAAAGTGTTAAATAAAATGGACTTAAATATTCCATATCCCAGTAAGTTTTGCCTCAAATATCCCGTATCTCATGACAAAATTGTGTGAATATCCCATATCCCAATATACCCTAAACAAGCCTCTTTGTTTTTCAAAAATATAGCCCGTGGTCCCTACTCTTAGTGTGTCCTTAGTTTTGAATAGTGCAAGTAAAGGAAACAACAAAAGAAAGGAAGGTAAATGATGTTGATACCACGTCTGTAGTCCGACAACCCAATAAGCCGACAACCCAATGGTCCGACAGCCCAATTAGCCGACAACCCAATGGTCCGACAGCCCAATAAGCCGACAACCCAATGGCCCGACAGCCCAATAGTCCGACAACCCACTGGTCCGACAACCCAACCCACTGGTCCGACAACATACAAGAATGACCGATATCGAATATAAAAAAAATATAAAAAATTTTGAGCAGCTGTTCACAAATGAATACCCCCACCCCGCCCACAATCAATCAGAAGAAATTTTAAAATAAGAGGTGCAGATCTACATTATATAACGAAAATTGTGTGAAAGTTTTATGAAAATCCATTGAAGGGTTTAGGACAAGTAGCGTTTAAGAGATGGGTACCCCTTGGCGTCAAATGACGAAGTTCGTGTTTTGCTGCGGGAAAACCTAAAAATTATTTTGATCAAATTTTAGAATAGATGCACATCGATCATGTCTTAATATACTTCAAACATCATTGTATGAAAGTTTCATGAAAATTCATTGAGGAGTTTAGGAGCAGTTGCGGATAAGGGATGGGTAACCTCTGGTAGTCGAATGGCCCAGGCCATATATTGCTAGGGAAACCCAAAAATCATTTTGATCGAATTTCTAAATAAAAGGTGCACATCTACATTATGTAATAAAGATTGTGTGAAAGTTTTATGAAAATCCATCAAGGGGTTAAAGAGGATTTGGGATAAGAGATGGGTATCCTTAGGTGCAACGGAAGGAAGGACGGACGGACATCTCTACCTCTATATCCCCCCACTTTTCAATCGGGGGTATAATTATGCCTCGTCTTCTAATGTGAATATAGCATTTGTAATTGGGACTGTACGCCCGTGTGTAGGCCCACATAAGATTAACTTTTAGGTTTAAGTGACTTTTCATTTAACAGGTCGAAGATTTTACCTTTCAAAGATAATGTTTTCGTCAAACTTTTAACCAATAGTTTTTGAGAGAGTATAAATAAATACGATCGCCAACACGTGCTTTTTATGAAATGATTAAATATAACATGACTCGCAAAACAAATCTTTAAAATGAGCGGAGAAAAAATTGGTTGTTGTATTTGTATTAATGTCATATTAAAAATAAACATATTAAAGAAACACTTTTTCACCCAAACAGCTTTGACAAGTAGGGAGATTTTATGGTCATGTTTACCTTTTTGATTGTCAATTGACCAATACACTTAATGAAATAGAAGTCAATAAAAGGAACATAACATTACTTAATAAGGAGAATATACCCATGTTAAACAAAATAACGTTTAAAACCAATTATATTTGGTATTTGCGAAATATGAGCGAGGAAGTTAAAGAATACATGTTTATGTTGGGAACTTTTCTATCAAACCGACGAAATTTTTTTACCATTTTCCCCCATTTGAAAGGTCAATCTTTTACAATTTTGATTGATTAATAAGTCAAACGAAATCTAGAAAACCCGACCTGTTTAAGGGTAACATTATATGTTACATACGGGCGAAGAACATGAAATGGTTGATAAAATGATCATGAAATAAAGAGAAATATGAGTCCGATGGGAAATAATGAAACAGTAAATTTTGAAAGCCACTAGAAAATTGAGAAGTAATAAATGGGGTGGAAAATTGTGCAAATGTGCAGTTTTGTTTCTGTTGCGATTTCCGATATTTGAATTCACAGACGCAAACATTCAGTTACGCTATTCCTGACTTGCAAGAGCTGACGGAATCGTTTACGGAATATACGCCTAGCTTCATAACGTCGATCAATCTCAGTTCCGGATTTTTCCAGATGTCAATCGAGCCGAATAGTTCCAAAGGGGTAGGGGCTATAAGGTGCTTATTTGGCCCCAAATTTGTCATGAAAATGAATTTAGAGAACAGATAAAGTTTATACTGTAATTTATTAATGTTATGCATGGTTGAACTGTAACAAGCTCAAATACACATATCATCATTGACATGACGTCACAATTATTTGTTTAATGACGTCATATTTTAAGAAAAGCTGAAAAATGACCCAAATTCACAAATTTCAGACCAGTTTTTCATAAATTTAAATACTTCCACATGCCTCCACCAAAAAGATGTTTCACACACTGTGCTATTGAGTTATTTTAAATATTTTTCCAAAGTTTAGTATTGGTGGAGGCCTGTGGAGGCATTAAAATTTAACAAAAACCAATGTAAAATATGATGTTTTTCGCCATTTTTGACAAAATTAATAAAATAGTCATTTTTCATTGACCTGTCTGAAGAAAGGTTCTAAACTCACAATGCCATAATTGCCAAATACTTGGTTTGCATCATTTTAAGAATGAAAATTTAACATAGTTCATTCAAATAAAGGATACTGGAATTATGGGGCCAAAACAGGGTCTTAGTGCCCCTACCCCTTTACAGCTTTTAGTACATGTTACGATACATTCAAATTCCAACGCTTACCGATGGGTCTAAGTTCGTCACCGAATTCCTTTCAACTGCTCATGGATAAAGTTCTTCGTGGGTTGACATTCAAATCGTGCCTTTGCTACTTAGACGATGTACCTATTTGTTCTGAAACTTTTAACCAGCACATGCAAGATATAAATGAAGTTTTCGAACGGTTTCGATCCGCTGGGTTTAAGTTGAACCCAAAGAAATGTGCTTTTGCCCGACGTTCTTGTATACTCACTCAAAAAAGTAACGCAACAATACAAAATTTCCTTATATATTTTAAATAAACCTACCTAATTTTAAATTTTTATTGCAAAGCCATTTCTCAACCGATTTTAATGAAATAAAAACCAAGAGAACGAGAAAAGATTGAAAATTTTTTTTTATGATTTTTCAAAAAATCGTGACTTCACCGGTTTTTTAAAAAATCACAAGTAGAAATCAATTGGTAATTTTATGCGTCAACAACCCGTTTAAATCAACCAACATTTTCCGTGGAAAAACATTGGTTGTGTTCTACTCGTTTTCTATCAAAAACCGTAACAGCTAAGATTTTGCCTAAATCATAAGAAATAAACTTCATTTGTTTGTCTTTTTCTTGATTTTTATTTGATAAAAATTGATTGCAAAACGGCTTGGCAATATCAATTTATAAAAAGGTAGGTTTACTTAAAACATATAGGGAAATTTTCCACTGTTGCGTAACTTTTTTGAGAGAGTATATATTCTTAGGTCATCACATTTCCAGCGAGAGTATCTGACCCCCTCCCAAACCGTGTCAAAGCGCTTCAAGACTATCCATCGCCAAAGAGCATCAAACAGCTACGCCGCTTGTTGGGTTTATTTAACTGGTTAAAGAAATTCATACCTAACTATAACGGTCCTGTGCGGGGCCCGGGAGGCGAATAGGCCCGCAGCAGCACTAAGCTTGTCGGTAAAAGTCCACTAAAGAGCGCTCAGAAACCTGACATCGGGGTCAGGCCGCTTTGCCCACAAAGCGACTGGGATGTGTGCCCCAGGTGGTTGAATGGGGCAGCCCTGACATCGAGAGATGCGGGGTCGTCAGGCGATAATGCGGAAAACCTGACCGCAAACCATAGTGGTGCACCGTGTTGGGAAAAATGTCACGTTCCTCGCACGTTGAAGAACCCTGCTGCAGGTCTCGGTAAGAGTAGGACCCGTAGGATCCCCATGCAGGAGGCAAAATTTCCCGTCCCTACCCATCACTCCTTTTTCCAGTGGCAGTCAAAACTCTCCTACCCTATTGGCCTTGTGTCCCTATTTCCTCCACTTCATCATCATTTCATGTTCATTGTATCACCACTTTCATGTTCATCTCCCGGATATAGCCGAAATCGCGCTGCTTGGGAGTAAAGCAATAACTAACTAACTAACTAACCTAACTATAACGCTATTACGCAATCGATGACAAAATTGCTCAAGAAAGGTGCAGCTTTTTCTTGGGTATGTACTTTATCAAAAACATCCTGACGAAAGCGACGAATCCGAAAACATTCGCGTTGTCCGATTTTGTTCCAAATCATTAAACCACTGGCAGAAATCTTACGGCCCAACGAAGCTTGAATTACTTGGAGTCGTGACAAGCATTACTGATTGTTCAAGTTACTTACGCCATGTACGCGGGAACCAAATCATTGTTGAATGTGACCATCAAGCTCTTCGCTGTCTTGTACAGAAACAATGGAAAGGAGCTATTTACGACCGCTGGTTAGCAATTCTTCAGCAGTACAATTTTGAAATACGGTACAAAGCCGCAGCTCAAATGCAAGTCCCCGACGCTCTGTCTCGTTGTATGAAATCGAACGCTTCTGACGGTATTTCGAGCCCAGAGGAAAATGACCCATATTTTCCGTACGTGACCGAAAACATCGGAAACATCAAAATTGTCGATCCGCCAGTTCACACACGTGAACCGAACATGTTAAACCATATTGTTTTGTGTAGCGATGATGAATGTAACGATGCCGGCCGACTCCGATACCGACTTGAATGATAGCGCTGGGAAGGATTGCCTTTCTTCAGCAAATTACGTCAAAGTAACCGACTCGCTTGCGTTTTCTGATTGTGAACCATCCAATAATAGATACGCGGGAATTCCGAACTCAGTGTGTCACAATGATTTTATTGTGAACAATTTAGTGCGTATTGAAAACAACTAAAGAGAGCCGATTTCAATGTCTGGAACAAATTGCTGTTCACATGATCTAATCCGTTTCGTGCCGATTACTGAAAATGACAGTTGTGCAAACGAATCGAACACCCCGAATTTAATTTTAAGCGATCCGGAATTCAGAGAAGTGTTTTTGAACACAGATGACGGTAAAACAGACTCTAGAGCAGAAGCGACTTTAATTGTCGGAATTGATTGCTATTCCGCTATTAACGCTATAAACGAATTCGATCCGTTGGTAGCTAACAATTTGTCTGAAAAATGAAGTTTATGCTGCTAAGGAACATACTACATGTATATAGGAACACCGGATAGATAGCTATTCCAACTACAGAAATCTTAGCGATATGTTAGGAACAAATCGTGTTGAAAATGGAATGAACAGTCATTCCACGTTGGCTGGAAAAGGCAGATGCTAAAACCCTGTATGATATTTCAGAAAACACAGTCTTGCAGATTTTACTGGGTAATTCTGACGATAAAAGTACACCCGTTGGTTCATCGGAACAAATTGGAATGGGTTTCCATTCCAACATACTCAACTCCGACCCTGAAAGCCCTGATGTTAATAACGGACCTAATAACGGAATGAACTGTCATTCCACCAAATGTACATTTTTCCGTTAATTCGACAGAAACAAACATCGCGGGAAATCAAGATGCTGAGTTACAAGACAGTATAAAGTTATTGAGAGATAATGGTTTCAACCCAGAAAGTGTTTTATTTGTTGAATATCGTTTACAATTATAACGAGGACAGTTTCCCCACCTCGTTAGACGAATGTCGTAAATCTGAAAGGTAACTACAACTCATCACAAAAACAAACCATGCAAAATACAAAAGCACAAATCATTTTATCCGAAACCCTATGACAAACCAACATCTGCACTCATCTGAGAGACCGAAATCACATATTTGTCTATTTTTTTATTCAAGCGCAAATGGTCGTTACACGACAACCAAAAAAACAACAGGTTTTTAGCCCTACTGGACCGAAGGTGCAGGTGAGCTATTGCCATCACTTGGCGTCCGTCGTCGTCCGTCGTCCGTCGTCGTTAACAATTTTCAAATGTTAACTTCTCTAACACCATAAGTCCAATGGCTTTTGAATTTGGCACAGTTGTTTATTAGCATAGGTAGTATAAAACTTGCGTGAGGATTTTCGATTCGTCGAAAAACATGGCCGCCATGGCTAAAAGTAGAACATAGGGGTAAATTGCAGTTTTTTGCAAATAACTCGTTCGAACAACCAATGTAGGAGTTATTGACCTTTTCGTGGATTTTTTTTTACAAATTTTGCACCTGTTTAGCTCAATTTCTTGAAAACTATACACGATATTTGAGAAATTTAAATTGCAAATTTTTTAACACATCAAGATCTACAAAACATGTAATAGGTTCAACGTTGTAGGACCTTTCCTTTTAGGAGTTATTGCCGTTATAACGTCAAAATTGAGCATTTAAAAAGCATTTCCTCATTACATTGAAAACGTTAACTCCTCTGACACTTTAAGTCCAATTGGAACCAAGCTTGGTATTGTTGTTTATTAGCATTAGGTGTATAGAACTGATGTGGGGGTTTTTGATTGGTTGTAAAACATGGCCGATGTGGCTAAAAATAGAACATAGGAGTAAATGGCAGTTTTTTGCAAATAACTCAAAAAGGTGACAGATTTTAAAATTTTGATTAGGAACAACCCATGTAGGAGTTAGTGCCCTTTTTGTGGATTTTTTCTTCTTCAAATTTTGCCTCTGTTTAGCTCAATATCTTGAAAACTATACAAGATCTACAAAATATGTTTAGGGTCAACGTTGTAGGACCTTTCCTTTTAGGAGTTATTGCCCTTAGAACGTCAAAATTGAGCATTTAAAAAGCATTTCCTCATTACATTGAAAACGTTAACTCCCCTGACAAATTGAACCAAACTTGGTATTGTTATTTATTAGCATTAGGTGTATAGAACTGATGTGGGGATTTTTGATTGGTTGTAAAACATGGCCGCTGTGGCTAAAACAGATTTTTGAATTTTGATTGAAAACAAAAGTGATCAGCACCTTAAGATCCACCATATTGTCAGATGATCCCCTTATTAAACTTATGACCCTTTCAATGTCAAATAGATTTTGTCTAAAAACCTTTACTTCAGGCACATATGTCAGGTGAGCGATTCAGGCTCCTGGGAGTCTCTTGTTTATCAAAGCTTTAAACAGCTCAGCGTATACGTGATTGTTCAAGGCCTGATAGGTCCAATGTCAATAAATTAGAGACTATTGTTTTTATTTATCTCTCTGTTTTAATTTGTGTGTTTTACATATTGTGTTTTGTGTTTCTTCGTGCTGTTCTCGTTCGTGTTTGCTGATTTTGTCCTTGCCCTTAAGCCCTCTCGAACTTTTGATCTTGGAATGCTTTATATCCACTTCTCTGATCAATTGTTTTACATTAAAGCACATGATGATTGTTGTGGTAGTCAACTGTATGAGTACGATGTATTGCCAAACGGATGTACTTGCGAAAGTGATTTGTGCAATTACACTACCGTAACGCTGAAATCTGGTTTAAGATGGATCAGAAAAAATGCGAGGTATGGAAATGGTCGATTTGATATTCCGAGGGCCCATAACAGTTCAGGTTAGTACCGTTTATACCAAAACACAACATTGAAACCACAAGAAAACGCAAATAAAACAACTATAAGCCCATTGACAATTAAATGATCAATATAAAGAAACAAAAGCCTTCGCCCCCCAAAAAGGACTATTTAAAAAAATCAAGTTTTAAAACATTGTACATGTGCCTTTAAAGCTTGAAATTGTTATACCTTTAAGTTCAGATTAAATGTTAATTCTTCCCATTGTTTATGACTTTTATCCTCATACTTGTATTTCTAGGATATACTGTCTTAGAAATGTTAAGCTCTGGGTCAGTAGAACATATTCCCACTGGCAGTAAGGCGTTTCTAACAACCTCAGAGATTAAATCATTGTCTCGCCGGTCATGTATGGAGTTCTCGTACAACATGCCATCAAATACATCGAATCTCGATATCTTATTAAATACATGTATCCATCAAAGGATGATAAAGCTACCAGTACACCAGCTTATTCATGGTACAGGATGGCAGCAGGCATGCGTTTCTATACTTCATTTAGGAAGACCATTTAAAGTAAGAGGATAAAAATATAGGTACTAAAATAAACATTTATAAGAAAACTCAAGTAAAATAAAGGAAAGAAATTTCAAAAGACATATATAGCTTTAATTTATAAAGAATTGAAAAATATGAGACACTCGTGACAACACAATGAAAACACTTTCACCGACATAATTATAACGTAAACAGAAAAAAATAATGACAAACAAGTTACAAGGGATGTCATTGTAGTCCTTTAAAGTGATACTTATCATAGGAGCAAAGGTGTACCAATTGGGATTTCGTTAACGGGTATGATTAAGACACAGCTAACCAAACTATGCAGTGTCCGTAACGCCGTTAGATCAAGGTTTTTTATACTTGGTCACGACTGAGCCTGAATTGTAACAAATTATTCTTCTGTAGGATTCCTATTTAAATAGAGCACATATTTAAATTCAAACCTAACGTGCCATAAACGTGGCATGTTTTCGCTGTGCGATGCGAAGCTATGGTAATCATTCAGATTTTCCGTGTTATAGCCAGGCAATCCCGATTTGAAAAATGTCAGGGCAATCATATTCATCCACTTTCGACACATATAACACTCGTTCAGTGGGCAAAGAACCTAAACTTATTATTAGGATACTGCGTTCGCTTTAGTATTCTTTTACTCAAAAGGTTACTGCTTACGTGACCCTATTCTGAAACTGTTGCCCGTAAAGGACTTTTTTATCACTAACTATCTCAAATCTATAATGCTGGTTAATTTGTTTTTCAAACATGTGAAATTTATAATGTACAAGATGGGACTATTTATTGTTCCTTTTCTTCTCGGATAATATTCAGTTCTGCAAAGAATGACGTAGACAGTATAGTCGGAATCGATGACATTACATTTTATGGCAAACGTACATTGTAAGTACCGAGTTCATTATTTTTTACTACTGTATTTGCTTTCTTGCGAAGTGCATTAACATGAAACAAGCAATCCTAATTGTCCTAATTGTTCCTTGAATCAACTCATTACTTTATCTAATGAATAGAAAATTTGTCTTAACACAGGCAATGATTTAAAATTTTCGAAATATTTTACCAGCCATTGGTGGAAAAAAAATGTGCTAGACGAAGTGATTGATTTTAGCAGTTTGTTGAACTGAGATGATCAACTTTGATGAGTCTTGAATAGACGACGAAACGTCAGGCGTACCTGGAACTGTGTTGTAATCTGTATATCCCACAACCGTGTTGTGATTTGATTCTACCGAACCTTAATATTGTACTTACTAGACATACAATCTCAATACGGTTAATAACGCGTCTATTCGAATAAAAAGATGAATAAAGATTATGTTGAATGTTTGTAAATGCATCGAATTAAAATAATTAAGGTTTTCGTAATCGTATTCGTTGTTCATAACTATACATATTATTATGCGAACTAATAGTTGTTTTAAACAACAACAAAAGATGCACTGACAGTAACAGCGTTGACAGACACTCCTTCTGGTGATTGATTGACATATAATGTAGTTTTGAATATAAATTATCTTACACCGTGCCTCTAGAATATACAACTACAGTACAGGCAGACGCATTTGTTTCGCGTACGCTTATGACATTGACTGAAGATGTATCGTCAACTAATCCTTGTCAGTCATTTTAATTCAAGGTTAAGTTATGTTAATGACTGACAATGACAGTAACAAACCACATCAGTGATTTTAAATCAAGGTTAATTTTTGAAATGTGAGTGTCATGTTTTGATATAAATAACAAAATTGACTGATAAAAACTGACATCGTCTGCTACAGTTAATGACAGAAATTGCAAATTACTGAAGATATTGCATCACATTAAACAGATAAATTGTGGTAAAGTACAGTTCTTATCAGTAATACTAAATCGAATTTGAACTGTGCATTGTTATGTCAGTCATTATTTTGGTTCATAGTGATGTTAAATTGCGTGTGTCTGTCTATTTCCGGGCCATTTGCTGGTCAATTTTTGCATCAATGTGATTTTTTGTCAGTGGTAATTAACTTTATTAAAATAATTAAAATTTTTCATTGTCATTTTTATTTATTAGGTCACCTGGACCAAAGGTCCATGTGAGCTATTGCCATCACTTGTCGTCCGTCGTCGTCATCGTCGTCCGTCGTCGTCGTTAACTTTTCTTCTCCGAAATGATTGAAGGGATTGCTTTGAAACTTTGCACACTTCATCTATGGGATGTCCTCTACCAAGATTGCACAAATGGTGAGCGCCGTCCAAACAACATGGCCGCCGTGGCTAAAAATAGACCAGGGGGTCAGACTACTGTTTTTAGCTTGTAAATCAAAAGTATAAGAGAAAGATGAAATCTGATGCCACCCTTCTGCTTCAGCATCAAAAGTTCTTCAAAAGTCTCCATTGAGTCGAAGTTGTCAGATGACCCCTTATATGAGTTAAAGCCCCTTAGAGGTACAAAGTAGCATTTAAAATGAAAATTTTTACAGATACAGAAGTTGTTGCTTGCTCAAATGTTCAGCTCATTTAGCTCTACAAAAGTCTCCATAGGGTAAAGATTGTCAGATGATCCGCTCCTAAAAGGTGAAAAAATAGTGTTTTTGACTCATAGGGTGCAAACTTTTGCAGATAGAGGAAAGCTGTTGCTGTTGTTTTATATGGTATAGTTGGTACAAAAATGATATACCATCTGCAAAAAAATGAAAATCGGACTTGTGTTTTTTTTTTACAGAAAATCTTGAAAAACAAAGAAAATTAATTTATCACCTATTTCCTGCCAAAAAAATTAAAATGAGTCCGATTTTTTTATGAAAATCTTTATTACAAGGTAAAAGTGGTATGCCGAGTTTATTTTCGGTTTAAACATTTTTTTATCGTCGACCATTTCCAAAATGGCCGCCATTTTCTGGCCAAAAATTAAACTTGCTCCGATGTTGAAGAAAATTTGTATATGTTGTGTAGAAGTTATTACTTGTACAAAAGTAATTACTTGTATAATTTTTCTTGCCAAAAAAAATAACTTGTACAAGTACAATGGACATTGGCTTGACCACCAGATAAAAAAAGCAATTGTACTGCCTTTCGGTCGGTCACTTCAGTATTGTCTGGAATGTCCAACATACTTTGGCTCCTGCCTTCAACTTTTTCGATCTGGTTTCTGCTCATAAAGCCAGCAAGCATTCCAACTTTGGTTCCGATTGTCTTCAATACTAAGTAAAACACCCTTAATGTTCCTTTAATCCAATTGTCCACGATCCACTCTTTGAACTGGGATAATCACATTGTCCCCAATCGTTAAATACTGAAGTTTTCTTCTAGTGGATGACTTCATCTCTTCAGCTTGGATCTGTTGCCCCGACAATGCTCTTTTCCTTGCACGTACTATGGCGAGAGTGGAACTGCTTTCAGGGTTAATTTCACTTGTTGGTCAACCATCTTTTCATACTACATCTGTTCCAAATTCTGTACTTGCACCTGTATCAATTTCAGAATGAGTTCCACTGGTTTCTGCACCTATCGAATTTTACCCAAAGTAAGACCAACAAGATTTAAGTCTACATTTGTAATTCAATTTGAAATGACATACTATGAAATTTGAAATCCTATAATGGATTTGACATGCTGTTTTGATCATTGGCAACACGAAGTTGCAACAAGCAGGAACTGCTTACTCTTCCGAAGTACCTGGGTTCACACTCTCATTACGACTTAAGTTCGTTTTGTCAGTTGATTTTTGTGTTTTTTTGTGTTTCTTGTTTGTTTGTGCTTGTTTTATTTTGTGTTCACCGTTCTGCCTTCGTTCTTTTGGACTTTTGGCTTCAGAATGACCCATTGGTGTAAAGTAGCAAAGGTTTACTATTTTTCAAATTCAATCCAATCTGATTCCTTAATTGCATTATTTAGATGGTAAAAAATAGTGAAAAATTACACAAATCCAAAAGCAAGACTAGCGAGACATACATGTATCTTAATATGTTTCTGTAGCTGTGACTGTATTGATGTCAGATTCTGTTCCTACTCCTTTACCTCCTAGAACAAAAAACATATTTAAAAGATTTACAAGAACAGAACATATTAACATTCCACAAAAACAGTTGCACAGAAATTGAGAATCCAAACTTGAACCTGCAAAGCTAGTAATGATTTTAGTATAATGTTAAAATTTTACGATGATTCATGTCAGTTGTATGGTGAAGAAAACGTCCACAAAAATATTTAGTTGTACGGCAAGCTAAAAAGCTAAAATAGGTAAAGCAAAATCAGTTTTGGAATAATTACTGAGTCAGCATCTGTTTCATTTTCTGTAGTTGTGGTATCTATATCAGTTTCTGTAGCTATGTAAAGAAATGTGAGCTATTTTTTTTTTTTTGGGGGGGGGGGGGTTTGAATATTTGGAAACAATTAAGAAAGTACAACTGTTGTTCTGTACTTCCTGATAAAACAAAATGTTCATCTACGAAGAAAGTCAACAGGGGATTTATCAGTTACTGTTGGCAAAGTAAACAAAATATTGTAATAAAAGAAAACAAATAACCATTTGAATATAATGGTTATACTATATATTTTCAATACCAGTACATACCTGTTTCAGCATCAGTTCCTGATTCGGTAGCCGTGCCAGTGTTGTCATGTTCATGTTCAGTACTTATACTTTCTGATTCTACAAGTTTTGACAAATCTTCCTCCGTTTCCAATGTTTCCAAGTAATTCCTTAGGAATTGCAGAGGACGATAATCCTATTTTCGGGTCATTCCAAAATAAAGCTCTATATGGTGCCTGGTTTATAGATCTATGAAAAGATCTTTTTTTTAAATTGTACGAATCGAAGACCTTCAACCCAGTGAGTATTTTGGTTTTTATTAGTCCATGACACGATCATTCCCTTAATGTAAGCATTGGCTCTCTCCACAGTCCCCTGACTCTGAGGATGGCGTGGTCTGCCATGCACCAGCTTCAACTCCGGCCACAAAATTTTAAGTTCTGTTATAACATTAGCCGTAAATTCCCTCCCATTGCCACTTTGAAGAATATGTGATGCTCCAATTAAAAGAAAGATATCAGTCAACTGGTATGCAACCTCTGCAGCACGTTTCGATTTCAATGGACGAAGCACGCTAAACTTGGTAAAGTGGTCCTGATAGTGCATTACCCATTTATACTCCCCATCTGGACAGGACTGGTAATCCACAAGGTCAACCTGACCGCGACAGTTAAAGTCGGTAGAAGATATCGGTTTCAACACTAGTTTGGTCGTTTCTGAACGATTCTTTTTCAAGACACATTGCTCACACATTTGAATGTAGATCCTTATAATTTCTCTACTAATGTTAGCAAATTGTTTCTACAGTTCATTGTATGTTTTGTGAATGCCACCATGACCAACGCCTGAGTGTGCAGTCTTTATCAGCTAAAACAATTCATAAACTATGTAATAGTATACAATACCATCATCCATTTTAATGAGCTTTTCAATACAAGATACCTCTACATGCTCTATCACATCAAACTTCTTCACAAAGTATCTCTGCAATGCCGTTTTAGGGCTAGCCCGTATCTGTAACAACATGAACTACCTCACATCCAACACAGTGTACTAATGAAGATATTTAATCAGTCTAATAAATATTCCTTGTACAAGTTATTTCTTTTTTGGCAAGAAAAATTGTACATTCAAGTAATTACTTGTAGAATCGAAACTTATATGATGCTGTTATGTAAGTAATAACTTGTATATTTATTTTTGTACAAGTTACAAAATAATAAGCTCCCGCTTAGCGGGAGCTAAATAGAATGAGTATGATGCCTTCAACCGGAAGACGTATAAGCTAGTCAAAAATCCAATAGCCAATAACACTGAATGCAAAATTAAATTCCTTTTTTGGAATTTCTCAATTTAAAAAATGATAAACATAGTTATTGTATTAATATAAATTATTTCAAGTATTTCAAGCTATGAAATGTTTTAAATGTAAAGAATTTGAATAAAAAATTAGGACATCAGGGATATTTTTATTATTGGCGTCCACTAGAGGTCGCGTCTATCAAAACAAAATGACAGAAGCGCGGGAACCTGTCATTCTAAGGGGTCTTCTAATTTACGCAAACCAAGACCCCCAAAAAAAGCGTTGCATTATCAACCAAACAAATTCAGCAGACAAATGTCATTCCCAGTAGCCCATGCAATATATTTACTTTGTCCTCAGCCGTGAACAAATTTGTTTTTGTTATTTTCTCTCTAACCGGCTTTGCATTCGAAAATGAAAGTACAAATATTCTTTGTTTACGGATGCGTTCTTCGAGGTCCGCGTCCGAAGCAATTCACTTCCTTGTTCAGTTTGCAGGTCCGTTCTTTTTCAAAATTATGGATATGAGGCACCATATATATATAAGAAAGTTACTTTATCTGCGGGAGCTTATCAGGTTTAACATGTATCATATTAACTTGTACACAACATATCCAAGGAAATAGTGGTATGCAAAGTTCATTTTTTATATAGAATTTTTTTTATCGTCAGCCGTTTTCAAAATCGCCATCATTTACCTGCTAAAAATTAATACTGAAAATATGCTTATGTTCCAAGTTTTGTTAATCCCCGAGTGAAAGTTGTTGCATGCTTAAAAACTTAATGCATAATAACCAACAACCTGAGCTTTAAGTGTATAGTGAATCAAATATCATTTAATAAGACCCTCGTCTTTACTTGAATAACTCATGGTAGGCCATTGATATTTGGTATTCAGAATACAAATGACAACAAAGTTCCAAACAATAAATTTTGCTACGCCTGACGCGCGTTTCGTCTATTCAAGACTCATCAGAGGCGCTCTACCAAAAATATTGAAAATGCCAAAAACTGTATGAATATGAAGAGCATAGAACAGTATAACCAAAAATACCAAACTGGGGGACCAAATTATTACTAAGATATTCAACCTATGTCTGGGGAAGGAAGAACCTTAGGGTTTAGACACATTGGGACCACCATAGTTCAGATTCATAAGCATTTCCTGCAAATGATGCTGCAGTCTCCTTCGGCCTTTCTGTTGGTTGCTATAATAATGACATTCCATCCCTGTATTGGATTCTTTAATTACACAAAAATCCATACAAACAGCGCTTCATTGCAGGGTCATCCAAATGTACAACTAAGCCTCTTTCAGTTCTGTTGACTTCAAGTTTTACGGCAATAAAATCCGGCCTTCAGAAATATCACGATTGTTGTTATTCTAGAAATGGTATCAATCAAATGTGGATCATGAAGAATTCGAAAGAACTGATGGAGATTCTCAACTCTTAATCAGTTTCATCTTGTAACAGCGTCAAAACATTCGATTTCTCCACACTTTACAATTCCTTTTCACATGAACAACTGAAATCGCGATTGGCACAGCTGATTAAACGCAGCTTTTTCAAAAAGAATGGAAAACGAAGGTACAAATATCTAGTAGTTGATTATACCAAGACTTACTTTGTCATCAATGAGTCATGGAAAAAGAACAAATCTACATAAGACCAAATAATCGACATGCTCAACTTTCTTATTGACATCATATTTGTTCAGTTTGGTGGACGTGTTTTTCAGCAAACAATATATAGGGATTTCAATGGGCATTAATTGTGCACCTCTGCTTGCTGATTTGTTTTTTTATTCATATGAAGCAGACTTCTTACAAACTCTTCTAGACAAAAAAGACTGAAGACCAGCTCTCTCTTTCAGTCTCTCGTTCCGTAAAATTGATGATGTCCTTTCACTAAACAATTCTCGATTTGGTGACTTTCTCCATCACATATATCCCCAGGAGCTTGAGATAAAGGACACAACGGATTCTAGGAAGTCTGCTTCACATTGAGATCTACATCTCGAAATTGACTCTCTCAAGGAAGATTTTCAACAAGGCTCTATGACAAACGTGATGACTTCAACTTTCCGATCGTCAACTTTCCCTTCTTGTGTAGCAACATTCCGTCCGCTCCAGCTTATGGAGTTTAAGTATCTCAATTGATTCGTTACTCCAGAGCATGCAGGACTTACATCGATTTCCTTAGCAAAGCGACACGTCTGACGCAAAAATTGCTCACACAGGGTTATGTTGCTCCTCGGTTGCTGTCTTCACTCAAGAAATTGTACGGAAGACATCATGCACTTGTAGACAAATATGGGATTTCGATCTCTCAGATGAGTGCAGATGTTGGTTTGTCATAGGGTTTTGTTTTGTCTTCCTTTACCGGATTTGACACGCCGAATGGACTATTGGCCACGCAACGTACTAGAGCAAACAGGAACTGCTTACTCTTTCGGAGCACCTGAGTTCACTCTTGTTTCGACTGGAGTTCGCGTTGTTGATTGATATGCAGTATTTTGTGTTTCCATGTTTTACATGTTATCTGTTTTTTGTCCCGTTCTTGTTGGTGTTTATTGGTTTTGTCTCTGCCCTTTCGGGCTTTTGATATTCGGATACTCCATTGGTACCTCTGCTTCTCTCATGGTCAAATGACTGAATTTTTAAAATCTTTATGTCCACATTTTTTCTTACATCTGTTTTACTCATGTAGACCATGGATATGTGGTACTGTAAACAAACATATGTTTGTGACTACAATATTTCGCGATTTAGGACCAACGGGCTATTTCGCGGATATTTATTTTCGCCATTGCTTAAAATAATCAAATTAAGGTGGCTCGAGGCTTTTCTACTGAGCATCTTTTTGCACATATTTGTATTTTGTATAAAATTGATAAATTATTTGGATATTGCAAACAAAAACTAAATAACATAATAAATTTTAACATATTACCAGCAATTGTAATACAAAAAAGGTTGTTTTAATCATTTTTAGAATTTCCCGTACTAAATCAAAGGGAGATAATTTATATAGAATAAATAGGAAAATTTTGAATTTTCATGAATATCTTGAAAAAATGAACGGTGACCCTATGTTTTTTTCATACAATTTTGAAGAGCTTTAGAAAAGGAACTTTCCTTCAAATTTTGAGCTGATTCTATAGTAGGAAATCTTCTTAAGATGCCTCTATAGCTTTTTTCCTTATATATCCTATATAAAAAACGTGAAACTTTGCTATTTTTAGAAAGCTGATAGCGCTTAAAATTGAACGGTGACCCCCTCTTTTTATTTGATATTTTTTATCTATACATTATGGTCTATCAATGTGCCAAAAATCAACTAAATCTATAGTAGAATTCTAATAGCCCCGAGACACCTTAACTTGCAAACAAGTTAATGCGCGACGACTTATTTTCGCGAATTTTTGCTCCTCGCGAAATCCACGAATATAAATCGCTCGCGAAAATAAGTTGGTTTAAAGTATGCAGTTACATAAGCACCACCCTAGTTTAGATTCAGATAGGTCGTAGAAAGCTTCCTTGTGCTTCATGTGTATGCTCTTATATATTTTCGAGTACTGAAATGTGTGTTGGAAAGACTGTTTCCATATAAAAGAAATTTTGACACTTTGGCTTTAATACATGTATAAGGTTGATAAATTTGTCTCTGAGTCATTTTACAATATAGTTTGCTTTGATTTTGGACTTGTGTTTTTTTTAAATTCTAATGTCCTACCGGTCTTCCAAGGTTTCGACTCCTAGCGAATCTGATGAAGGTTCCGTAGACCAGGTGAGCGATTCATAAGCGCTTTTCTGGATAATCTTAATTTTCTTACACAATAAGGTCATTTAGCTGTACAGACATCTTCATTGATTCACAAATTTTCATATGTATACAATTAAACTATAGACCAGGTGAGCTATTCAGGCTCCTTGGGAGCCTCTTGCTAGTACGCTAAAAGTTCGCACCGGATCTGCTACAATGACTACACTACATGATCTAATGGAACTGCATGAACGACATAGCTATATGTCCATCCATTTAGGCTTTTCCGTGTGCCTGTGTACCGCTACATGTATTTTCCCTGATTTACTCGTTTTGTATCAGCATTATTTTTGTCCGGTCTTTTAATTTATATTCTCCTACCATACCTACCATATAATCTGAGTTAGTGAGTTAGTGAGTGAGTGAGTTGGTGTTTTACGCCCGTGCAACGCTATATAGGTTATGTACAGGCGATAAATGAATATGAAATTATGATGATAAATGAAACATGGGGATGGGATAGGAAACAAAGGACCGGTAAATTTTGAAGAACCACAGAAAAAGGGGACAGATGGGTAGGGGCAAAAAATTTAGCCTATGTGGTGCACTACTTGGCGGTCCACAAAGGGGTCTTTTACGTGCATGAAGCGTGGCACCCTCCACACACGTTGGCCTACTATGGTCAGCGGTCATGGTTTCCGTATTATAAACCTGACAACCCCCACGGACGAGGGCCACCCTATTCAGCCACCTAGGATACACACTTCTTCGCTCTGTGGGCTGAGCACTGACCCGACGTCAGAATCCCAAGACCCTTAGTCGCCTCTTACGACAAGCTAGGCTCTGCTGCGGGCCTATTCGACACCCGGGCCCCGCACGGGACCCATATAATCTGAAGTGGAAAACATAAAAACGCTGTCAGCCATACATATTGCTAATACTGGTTTCTTAGGATAGAGTTTCCATGTGTGGCCGAGTGAAAAGTGTAAGTATGTACATTGCACAGAGATCTGATCAATATGAAAATGTCGGAAGATAAGACATACTTTTGAACGTAAATATATATTTTGCTACAAAAGGGAATAAATTGGAAAAGCAGAAAAATACTATCGGGATGATGTTTGAAGAAAAGTTAACGGACGGACGGAAGGACGACGGACGGTTGACGAAGACAATAGCTCACATGACCCTTCGGTCAGGTGAGCTAAAACCACACAACAAATCACACAACCAAAAAACAAACTTCAACTAGCAACGCGAACTAAATAACTCAGGTGCTACTCTAATTCTATTTCCATTTAATGTGTACTAGGAGCATATCCGATGGTGATTACATGTATCACCCGTTAGGGTGTTTTTATATTGGTAATGACTGGAGCTCATTTAAATTGTATAGTCTTTTGTTATGGCTACCTATTGTTTGTTTCTTTGTTTTTTTTTACATGGTATATATGCTTTAGACTGTTGAATTATATGAAAATGGTAGACTTTTTATTATTCTTCTTCAATCATGACAGGGCAATAATTGTAAATCCTTCAACGACGGTTTTACAAAATAACAAGCTTTTGGACCAAAATTATAAGAAAATACGTCTCGTCCGGTCTCTTAAAAAGTTTTTCGTTCGATTTCAGCCACTGGTTGCACAATTTAAAATTATGTCAGATGAATTGATCGTTTCAATTAGTTTGTGACAGTTTGTTGTACTGAGATGAGATGATCACCTCCTTATCTCTATTGTGTCACGCAACATCCAAGTTCGGTTATCTTGTTATCACTTTTATTTGCATAATAAAATGTTGTATTTTAAACCATTTTAAAGCTTATTCGATCCAAATGGAAAGCATTCGTTTGCAATCTCATCACCTAACACAAATAAAATGAATATAACATAGCATTGACCTATAACTTTATCAATGCGTTATCCATGTTTGGATGATAATATGATAATCATAGAGGAAGTACAGTACATAGATAAAGGAAATTAAAGAAAAAATGAAGCTGTTAAATCTACTATTTGTTTTTGTTATGTACTTCTTGCATGCTTCAAACAGTTATTTCTTGGGTAAGATAGTATTGATACATTCAATTAGTTTAATTCAAAATTGAGTTGAACGTATTGGTAAGTGTTTATTTTTAGTAGTGTTTTTGCTGATTGTTGTACTGAGATGATCATCTTATTATCCCTATAATGTCTTCACAACCGTGTTGAGTTGTGTGTTACTACCGGTCCATAAGATTGCAATGGAAGAGAGAGGTTTGGCGCGCCATAAAACCTGGTTTAACCCACCATTTCATTTGAAAATGTCTGTACCAAGTCAGGACCATCGCGATCTATAACTATTCCGATGTGTCTTGCATGCTTTGTCTTTTCTCTAGGAAACATTGAAATTGATCCTCAAAGTTTGGTAATTTTGTTAAATTACCTTTATCAGTTTAAAACTATTAATGTTACGCCAATATAGATTAAAATTTTGTGACTAACATTCTTGTTTATATGTACAGCAAAAACGTTGCTGTCTTCACTCAAGAAATTTTACGGAAGACACCATGCACTCGTAGACAAATATGGCATCTGTATCTTTCAGATGAGTTCAGATGTTGGTTTGTCATAGATTTTTGTTTTATCTTCCTTTATACCAGATTTGACAGACTGAATTGGAAATTAAAAGCGCTATGGGTTGGCTATAGAAGGCAGGAACCGCTTGCTATTCCAAAGAACATGAGTTCAATCTTGTAACGACATGATTTCGCGTCGATGACTTCTTTACGTTTGATGTTTGTTTTCTCGTGATGTTCTTGTTCGTGTTTACCGTTTCCCTTTCGGACTTTTGCCCCGTTGGTGCATCTTTGCTTCCTTCTTAAAATACAAAGGGTACAGTAGAACATGAATATGGACAAATCATACATTATATGTAAAAGAAATTAGTAGTAGATAGCTTCTTCTGTCTTTTTTTTGTTTAGTTTTGATCGAATGTTGCCTACTGTACCTCTCAAATGAAAAATAAGTTAACTTGGAGAAACGATATCAATCAAAAGCAAATGTTCTCACAAAGCAAGAAGAAATTTATGTCTAAGAATAAATGACATTAATTTGAAACCATAATAAAAAATATTATTTTTAGGTATTGATTTGTTTTACTTTGAAACTGTATATACCGTTTCTGCTGAGCATGTGTGCACGTGATTAATAGAACTGAGACAGGACTGTGTATTATTTTCTTCTGTTAATATTAATTGTAAATGTTAAAAGGGGAACGATGTGCACATCATAAACTTCAGACAAAATAATCTTGACGATTAATATATATGTAATAAGTGACTGTGCAAAGTGATTTTAAATATGCCTAAATTTTAGATAACCAAGAACCAGACTTCTGTGATACGTCCTTGTATACACTAAAGCCGTCACCAGTAGGCAGCTGTACATTTGATGGCAGGCAGAATACGGCCTGTGGTTATAGTGCAGCAACAGGAAGATATGATCTGAAATGGGCAGTTGGGAATCCACCACGTGATGTGTATAGATCAGTTTTTAGAAGCGGTCACAATGGTACAGGTAAAATATTATTCTGTCCTTATTATCTTAATAAACGTTAAAATAATAGATAATTCTTTAATTATTTAGAACCTGAGAGCAAAATTATATGCTTTAGTACAGTCGTGACAGTTAAACTTCTGTTATAATAGATTAATTTCTTTGGTAAATATCGATTTCTCGTGTATCTCAAGAAACCATTTACTTTGGTTATAGTGGATACATAAATCTTAATTGGAAAGTTGGTAATCCACCACTTAATAATTATAAATTAGTCTTTACAAGTGGTCAGAATTATTCAGGTAACCACGATGAAAAACTACTACTTTGAGTCATGTTTTATGTATTGGTACTTTAATTGCAATGAATCCAGACACATACCTACATGTAATTAAACCAAAATCCGCCCAGTAACTAAAACCGGGTTCTAATTCGTAAATGTTTTTACTTTTATGCTGAAACCTCAACAAAGCAATTATAATAAAACAATAACCTTTATGTTTAAAGACATAGTTTTATACAAATTAATACTCATAGCTGATATGTTTTTATATTGTAACGAATCACAGTTTATGGCCAAGCTACAAAAAGACCCAAAAACCACCTCATCGAAACTTTTAACAATACATATAGGTACTTAGATGACATACTTGCTCTAAACAACCCCACATTCTCAAATTTTATAAATGATATATATCCTAAAGAATTAACCCTAAATAAAGCAAACTCAACCGACAGTAGATGTCCATTTCTAGATTTAGACTTAAGCATTATCAATGGTAGATTACACACTAAAGTATATGATAAACGGGATGACTTTTCATTCCCAATAGTTAATTTTCCGTTTCTTGAAGGAGACGTACCATTAGCTCCAGCTTACGGGGTATACATTTCACAATTAGTCAGGTATGCTCGCATTTGCAGTGATGTGTCTGATTTTAATGATAAAAACCGTTTTATTACAGAAAAATTGCTAAAACAAAGTTACCGTTACCACAAATAGTCAAATCTTTTACAAAATTTGCACATAAATATGGACATCTCATCGAAAAATTTGATTGTACACGTAGATTTCTGATTGTTAAAGGAATATCTCATCCTGACTTTTATAGCAATGTAGTTTATACAGCACAAAAATTCAAAAACAACCTTATGGAAATTAAAAACTGGCTTAAAAACCTTTTGAAAAAAGGATACGAATTCAATGTTTTAGTAAAATCTTTGCATTTGGTATGTTTTGGCAGAAATATTGATAGCTTGATAGTAACTTTAAAACGTTAAATTTTCACTTTGTATCCACTGTATTATTTATAAGCACCACAGCGATCAAATATGTCGGTTCTGTATGGTGATACAACTCTTAATCATTCATTGTTTTGACGTGGGGTGTCGGATTTAGAACTGATGTATTTGATTCTTTTACATCAATCGATAAATGTTTCTTAGCTAGTTGTCAGTAACTTCGAGTGTTCCTCCTTGTCTTGTTGTTTTCGTACAGTATTTTGTCTTAGGTTCTCTCTTGTTGAATTGAACTTTTGTCGATTGAGTTTTACAGTGTGTTTTATATGTAGCTTTGTGCAAGCTTATCAATAGGGGGAAGGTTGGATCAAAAAAACTAGTTTAACCCCGCCACATTTTAAATGTGCCTGTCCTAAGCCAGGAAACTTTGCCAAAGCCTTTGTTTGTCCTTGTCATTCTATGTTAACTGTTTTATGTCAAGAATTGAGTCTTTCGTTGATGATTTAGGGATTGATTTTGATACTTTTGTAATGTATTATAAGTCTTGGGCCAATGCAAGACGGTAAGCAGTGACCTATGGTCATGTTGAAGACTGCTTGCTGTTTTCCGTTGTGATTTTTTGAATTGCTGTTTGTTTATGTTTGTTGTGTCGCGTACACTTATTCCACATCTCAATATCGTATAGTATTACCGTCAAATTATATTAATGAAGTGCGTCTTTATCGTCACATATTGCATTTCTGCACTCGTAAAGTTTCTTTTCTTTAAATTGTTCTTTTGGATACCAAGGTTTATTCCAAATATAGCTTCGGACAATATAAGACAATATTGCAGGCGCCTTCGAAATGCAAAGTAATAAAGATTTAGTTATGGTACGATTACGCAATTATTGGTCTTGGATTTTTGTTGTCCACGAATATAGTTCTATGAAAATTGTACATATGACATGTATGAACAAGTATTGTGTTTGTGTGCGTGTTCTATTCTTTTGTTTAGAGGTTGATTTTGCTCTCAAATCGATGTCACAGTAATGACGAAATTTAATGAAATCCTTAAAAATCCCAATTCAATTCGGAAAGGTAGCTCATTATTGCACAAAAAGGGGGTTTTGCTTTTCGGAAGCTTTCAGATTTTATCCCCAGGGTTTTCAACTGTCAAAAGAGTTTGGTATCTGTGAAATGAGAATTTGTTGCATTATTTGTTTGCAATTATTGTGGTAATAAGAAAGTGTGGTTAAAATCATTTTGTTTGAGCAGTTATAGTTATTCTTCTATTCAACATCTCATTATCTTTTACCACTATTCAACAGAAATGAGAAGGTAGAAAACGCTACATAAATCGTTTGAAAAAATTCGTTCCTAAAGTCCTAACACCTTAAGAGGTATCCATATCTGGCAGTGAGTATATCGATCAGATGTTCTGACAAAAGAAAAGCCCGTAGTTTTGAATGTTTATGAAAAAAATCGAAGGTTGGCAATTAATATCGTTATTTTGCGTGTTTTGTGAAGGTTTATAATATGTAGACTTTATTTTAGTTTCATTACATACTTTGACAATTTGAGTTCTTTCGTCCTACTTTGATATTTCTTGAAAATCATGAAAAATAAAGGTAATAACAAAACTACCGAACTTGAATGATCAATCTCATAATCCAGAGAAAATGACAAAAACGAATCGGTCATACCGGAGAATTGGTGGATCGCAATGGTCCTGACTTGGTACAGGCATTTCAAATGAAATGGTGGGTTAAACCAGGTTTAGTGGCGTCAAACCTCCCTTTTCAATTCCGATCTTAGGATCCGGTAATGTTCATAGAACACAAAATAGTTGTGAGACACAATAGGGATATTGAGGTGATCATCTCAGTACAGCAGACCAGTCAATTAACCACCTGTCCATATCTTTTAACTCAATTTTGAACTTTTCTACTAGTGGCTGATAACAAAGAAAGTATTTTTTTAGGAATCGTATGAGACGTATTTTCTTATAGCCCTGCTCCAAAAGTCGGTCACGAAGAAATCGGTGTCTGATAAAAAAAATCTGTGAAATGTGTGCAAGCTCTGGCATATCGAATAAGTTGTGAAATATAAACATCGTATGCAGGGGAAGTAGTTAATGCTCTGAAGATTAGGAAAATTAATAATTTGGAAATTAAAATCGTCTCTTTTATAGTAATTTTTTGTACTAAGATGACCACCTGGGTCATATTCGAGATGCAAATCCAAGAAAGACGTGAAGCTCAACGTTTTATCGTTCGTTTTTCACTCTATGTAATAAAAAACTATAAAGACTGCTAGCGGTTGAACTAGTACAGTTGTACACGTACATGTATGTGATCCCCTATTGAATGGTAATCTTGTTGTTTTGGTTTTTGGAATAGTAAGTTCATTGTTACTGATAATCAGCAAAAATATCATATTATATTACCCCCTTCGTTTGTGCCACTTAAACATATAAATGCAATTAATTGTATATCTCACTGCTACAAACACGCCTAGGAGTTCAATAATTTTTACTTATACTATATATATCAGTAATTTTTACTTATACTATAAATATCAGTATTTTTTACTTATACTATATTTATAGATTATATCATGCAACTTTTCATATCAGACCTATTATCAGCCCCAGGTCAGGATATCAGCCCGAGAGCCTTAGGCTCGAGAGATGATAATGACCACGGGCTGATTTTGGTCTGATATGAAAAAATGACATCTTATGATCTTTTTATCATATACTTAAATATCAGTGTGAAATATATGTGGTATTTTTAAATGGCATTTGGATACAGCATCTGATTAAAATTTGTCAATGTAAACAAACAAAACAAATGTATGCTCAGTCTGATATCTCGTAATATCGTGGTACTTCGCTACGAAGAAACGGTGACGTCACAGTTGAAAATTTGGTTGGAACAATTGCAATTTTGGCGTTTGATAATAAAACGGAAGTAGTTGATAATAACCTGAACCAGTTGATAATGAAAGTGATTATCACACGGTGAAGGTGTTTTTGGAAAAAAATAAAATTCTTTATAAAAATTACTCTATTACATGTATCATGTTGTTAAATTTAAGCATTATTATGTCTAAGTATATGATAAATATGTATATCAGTTATTTGTACTTATACTTTACAGATGGGACCAAACCTAACCTGTATAAAAGTAAACCAATAGTATACATTTAGGTTACTTTTCTGGTTTGTTTGGTTTACTTGGCTAAACCAGATAGTAAACCAAACCATGGTTTACTTAGAGTAAACCGTGGTTTGCTTTTCTAGTTTGGTTTGCTTTCCGAAATAAACTAAACTTAGAAGAGTAAACCAAACCAGGCCACTAGTTTGGTTTACTTTTAATCTGGTTTAGTATACTCCGAGTACACCAAACCAGTGGCCTGTTTTAGTTTACTTTTTATTTTGTTTAGTTTACTCTAGGTAAACCAAACCAGCGGCGTTGTTTTGATTATTCTCAGTCTTGATTATTTTATAAAAAATCAACAGTCAAACTCGCAGATCTGCTAGTAAAGAGTTTATTGTTTACTGCGCATTTTCGCTCAAAGTAAACCAAACTAGCGGCCTTGTTTAGTTTAGTCAGAGTAAACCAAACCAGCGACCTGGTTTGGTTTACTTTTAATTTTGTTTAGTTTACTCTGAGTAAACTAAACTACCACCCTGGTTTGGTTTACTCTGACGTAGTAAACTAAAATTACTTTTCTGGTGTGGTTTACTTTGAGTAAACCAAACTAGCCAGATAGCTGGTTTGGGTTGCTGTTGAAAGTAAACTCAGTAGTAAAACATGGTTTACTCAGAGAAAACCAAACCAACATGACAGTAAACAAATAGTAAACTTTTGGTTTACTTTCTAAGTTTGGTTTGCATACAGGTTTGGTTTGGACCCATCTGTAAATATATCAGTATTTTTTACTGATACTATATACATCAGTAATGTTTACTTATATTATATATAGGCACATTGAGTCCATTATTGTTTTCTTATTCAATTTTCTAACGAGGCACCAGCCCTATTGATAATATGAAAAAGAACACTCCATTTGCGTCTACTTGATAGAGGTACAAGCAGTTGATTAATATGAAATATATATATATCAATGTAAATAAAAAAAAACCACTCGAATCGATAGGCGTGTTGTTTGAAGTGTACCTGGGAAAATTCTTTTGTATATTTACCACAATCCTATCCAGTATTTGTATAAAATTGCAGCGTATGTCGTCCTAAACATCAAAGAACATACTTTTGGTAACAATTCTGCCTGGCTTGCTACCCCTGAAATCTTGGCTGGACCATTTTGCATCAGATTCTGGTACAATATGCCGAGATCGACGTCTAACTTGATTGTTGAGATTCGCCACAAAAAAGAGATTACAAAGGTACTGAATTTAACAGGAGACCATGGACCCGAATGGAAACAACATAGTATTTCTGACAACGTGAATGAAACATACCAGGTATGAAAAAAAATAAAACGAATTGAGATCATACAGTAAAATATTTCCAATTGCAAAATGAAAATTAAAACTGGACTTTATCAACCAATTTAAAAACAAATGTTTACAGAGTTGCAGTATAAAAATGTTAACATATGTAAACCAGTTTTGAAATATAACAAATGATGAATAAAGGTAATAACAAAACTACTGAACTTGAATGATCAATCTCATAGTCCAGATAAAATGACAAAAACGAATCAGTCATACCGGAGAATTGGTGGATCGCAATGGTCCTGACTTGGTACAGGCATTTCAAACGAAATGGTGGGTTTAACCAGGTTTTATGGCGCCAAACCTCCCTCTTCGATTGCGATCTTAGGATCCGGTAATGACCATAGAACACAACATAGTTGTGAGACACAATAGGGATATTGAGGTGATCATCTCAGTACAGCAGACCAGTCAAACACTAATTAAAACAATTAACCACCATATCTTTTAACTCAATTTTGAACTTTTCTACTAGTGGCTGATAACGAATAAAGATTTTTTTAGGGATCGTATGAGACGTATTTTCTTATAGCCCTGCTCCAAAAGTCAGTCACGAAGCAATCGGTGTCTGACAAAACTAGAGGCTCCCAGGAGCCTGAATCGCTCACCAGATCTCTTATGCTAAAGCCTCTTACCTAGTGTGCAACATAGTCTACATGTACTTGGGAAACTAGTTAGGATAGAAAACACTTTTAAGACCAAGAATACAAAGTTACAACGCTTTCCATTTGAAACCTAAAACAAAAAACAAACATATTAAGTTAAAATTAATTGAAAACACTTAAAAGGATGATCTGACAATTTTGACACTGAAATCATTTTTGTAGATCTGAATGAGCTGAACAATTTTGCAATGCTAACTATTCCTCTAACTCTCATGGCTTTTAAGATAAAGTCCAAAAACTGTGAAAATGGTCGATTTTGACGATTAAAGGGAAATAACTCTTATAAGGAGTCGTCCCACAACTTTGACTCAATAAAGAGTTTTGTAGAGCTTTTGATGCTGAAGAAGTTTGGTCGCTTCGGATTTTCTCTATCTCTTATACTTTTTGAGCTATAAGCTAAAAACTATGGTCTGACCCCCCTGTTCTATTTTTAGTAACGGCAGCCATGTTGGTTGGTCGACGTTCACAAATTTCACAAACTTGGTAGAGGACATCCTAAAGATCAATTGTACAAAGTTTCAAAGCAATCCCACCAGTGGTTTCAGAGAAGAAGATTTCAAAAAATCAGTTTAAAATTGATAGAAAAATCGGTTAAAGGGGATAACTCTTAAACGGTTGATCTGACAATATTGACCTTGAATCATTTTTGTAGATCCCAATGAGCTGAACAATTTTGCAATGCTAAGTTTTCCTCTAGCACTTACAGTTTTCAAGATAAAGTCCAAAAACTGTGAAAATGGTCAATTTTGACGATTAAGGGGAAATAACTCCTATAAGGAGTCGTCCCACAACTTTAACTCAATGAAGAGTTTTGTAGAGCCTTTGATGCTGAAGAAGGTAGGTTGCTTCGGATTTTCCCTATCTCTTATACCTTTTGAGCTTTAAGCAAAAAACTATGGTCTGACCCCCCGGTTCTATTTTTAGTAACGGCGGCCATGTTGGTAGGTCGACGTTCACAAATTTCACAAACTTGGTAGAGGACATCCTAAAGATCAATAGTTTCAAAGCAATCCCATCAGCGGTTTCAGAGAAGAAGATGTTTGAAGAAAAGTTAACGAACGATGGACGGACGGACGGACGGACGACGGACGCTCAACGATGACAAAAGCTCACCTGACCCTTCGGGTCAGGTGAGCTAAAAATCTGTGAAATGTGTGCAAGCTCTGGCATATCGAATAAGTTGTGAAATATAAACACCGTATGCAGGGGAAGTAGGTATATTGCCCTGTAGATTAAGAAAATTAATAATTTGAAAATTAAAATCGTCTCTTTTATCGTAATTTTTTGTACTGAGATGACCACCTTGGTCAAATTCGAGGTGCAAATCCAAGAAAGACGTGAAGCAATTTGATTCGGTGGTCTTTTTAATCTCCAATTCTGGAGGATATATTGAAGGAATCCATCTACCAAATGAAGTGTTATCGAAAGAAAGGACATCATCAATATATCTGAATGTAAGATTAAATTACCTTGCCTCTTTCATCTTCTTATTCTTTACGAGTCCCTGAAGAAATTGAGTCTCGTAAGAGTATAAAAACAAATCGGCGAGGAGAGGAGCACAGTTTGTGCCCATTGGAATGCCGATTTGTTGTTGAAAAATCTCTCCTCCCATGGTAAGTAATCGGTGTAATGAAAAAATGAAATTAACTGTAAATAAAGGTAACAACAAAACTACCGACATGGAATGATCAATGCCTAAGAAGAAAAGACAACAACAAGCCATATATATACAAGAGAAACGAAAAACGCAACTGTCCTGACTTGCTACAGGTGTTCATAAGAAACAATGAGATAGACAATGGATATTTAATGGTGCCAAACGTTCATATTCCATTGCAATCTTAGGGTCAGTTTACACTTAATACAACCCGGTTGTAAGACATAATATCTCAGTACAAAAAACAACCGAAAACTAATAAAAAACAATTACGAATCATTTCGTTTGACATAATCCAGTGGCTGATATTGACAGGATCTCAGTTCTTGATTTATTATTTTTGTAGGTTTACTTTATTAGTAGTAAGAAGGATGGGAACAGTTACCTTGGCCTAGATGATATTACATTCTATAAACCAGGTAATCCTAAAGCTAAGCTATCTTCATAGGGGTTTACGTAACTTTCACACAATGACAGTGTATGATACATTGGCATTTCTAAAGATACCATGTTATTTTTAAACGGCTCAAATCAATTAAAAAAAGCGTTGTTGATTGCTGCAAATGTACATTCAATGTTTTCTGACATTTGTATGAACATGCAAAGACATGTGTACCTCTTTAGTTAAATGTTATTGAAAAAAAAAAACGTTTTTCAAAACAGGTAAAATGAATTTTTCCTCGCTGAAGTCAACAATCGAGAAGCCACAACTTGAACGTCTATATAAAGTTATCTGAAGATCATCGTTCATCATATTTCTCATTATAGAAAAACGAAATTGTTCAAACAACAACGGTGAATGTAGTCAGCTGTGTGTGACAGAGGAAGGCCATCGCTGCAGATGTAGGACTGGGTATGCACTCCAGGGTGACGGACAAACATGTTTAGGTATCTTAAACAATTGTGCTATAATCTTACACTTGAAAATTATCAATAAGATTTTTTTTTAAAAATAAGTGGTCATATTAACATGTTTAAAAGTCTCATAGAAAATCAATTGCGAAGTTGAGGAGTTGCAGAAAATACTTATTTTTATTTGTTGTCTCAGTTTCTCTCTAATTGAAGTGAGCTTTCATCGATTTGATTTTTTTCTTTTAAACGACGAAGCTTACTAGTATAGTAATGAATTTGAAAATCAGTTTCATCCCAGGACATAATATTCTATCCGGTAGTTATATATTTTCGCTTTCCGGCAAAGGTGTATTTGAATTTACGTTAGCGAGCGTTCTTTTAAAAGAGTATTCAAGGACCCCATTGGAAATAAGCATTTTTTTACATAGCTTTATGGGTTATCCTAGGCTAATTAAGTGCCAAATATGTATTTTTAGCTCACCTGGACCGAAGGTCCATGTGAGCTTTTACCATCACTTGGCGTCCGTCGTCGTCGTCGTCGTCGTCTGTCGTCGTCTGTCGTCGTCTGTAAACAATTTTTCAAACGTTAACTTGTCCGACACCATAAGTCCAATTGCAACCAAACTTGGTATAGTTAATAAGTGGCATTATGTGTACAAAACCATTGTTCGGATTTTTGATTCGTAAAAAAACATGGCCGCCATGGCTATAAATAGAACAGGGGGGTCAAAATACAGTTTTTTGCAAATAACTCAAAAACGGTCACAGATATCAAAATTCTGGCATAGGGTAAAAGTGATCAACACCTCAAGATCTACCTGCCCAGAAATTTTCAAGAAGATCCAACAACCGATGTAGGAGTTATTGCCCTTTTTCTGGATTTTTTTCAAAATTTTGCACTTATTTAGCCCTATATCTTGAAAACTATACAAGATTTTTCAAATTGCATATGATTAAGCACATCAAGATCTACATTTCATGTAATTAGGTCAAAGCTGTAAAACCATTCCTTTTAGGAGTTATGGCCCTTAAAACGTCAGAATTTACCATTTTTCATTACTTTTCCCCTGAATTTCAAAGATTAACTTGTCTGACACCATACATCTAACTTCAACCAAACTTGGCACAGTTGTTTAATAGCATTAAAGCTACAATTCTATCGTTCGGATTTTTGATTCGTCAAAAAATATGGCCTCCTTGGCTTAAAATAGAACATAGGGGTCAAATTACAGTTTTTTGCAAATAACTCAAAAACGGTAACAGATATCAAAATTCTGATGGGGGACAAAAGTGATTAGCATCCTAAGATCTACCTGCTCTGAAATTTTCAAGAAGATCCAACAAACGACAAAGGAGTTATTGCCTTTTTTCTTGATTTTTTTCAAAATTTTGCACTTATTAAGCCTTATATCTTGAAAACTAACCAAGATATTTCATAAATTTAAATCGCATATGGTTAAGCACAATAATATCTACAAATATATGTATCTGTGTAGTTCAGGTGAGCGATCCAGGCTCTTGGGAGCCTCTTGTTATTACATGTGAATGATTTTTTAGTTTGTGTATATTTTGAAATGTATGATTGTTTGATTGTATGTCTGTATATGTATACTTGATTATTGCCTAAATAAACATTATTATTATTATTATTATTCATTTCAATAAAAAAAACTGAAAATAGAATAGTTGCCAGTGCCATATTGCGCGATGAGTTGAAATTGTTGTTATTTTCGGTCATTTTTACAGCACTCTATATTCGAAGTAAAGAAAATCGATTTCCTGTTTTATTAAAAGAAAAACTTTTTAAAATATTTTGGCCAAATATAAGAAATCTTTTACTGGTAGAATTCGCTTTGGCGTTTAACCTTTATATGGTTATGAACGGAAGTTGAAAAGGTTCTGGATGTCTTGATCATAATATTATTGTATACTATTCACTCACATTTATGCACTAAATTGATCACCTCAATACCCATATTATGCCTTCACACCTGTGTTGTGTTTTGTGTAACTACCGGATCTAAATATCACAATGAAATAGGGAGGTTTGGGGCGCCATAAAACCTGTTTTAAGAAACCATTTCTTTTGAAATTTATGTACGAAGTCAGGTCACAGCGATCTTCAATTTCACCATTATGTCTACTGTGATTGATCTGGTAATTTTGTTATTACCTTTATATAATAATTTAAATACTCTTTTTCTTTATCTACTGTAATCATAATGGTTTAGTTATTTTGTAACTCCAAAGTTCTCGGTACCATCGGTACTTTGATTAATGTGTGATATTTTGTGCTTTGTCATGAATTATAAAAAGGAGAAGGTTGGATCCAAAACCCTACGTCCGTCCGTGCGCATGTCACACTTTTGCGAGTGCAACTTCTCTGAAACAGTTCAACGGAATTTGATGAAATTTTGTAGGATTTTTTTTCATGATATGAAATTGATCATATAGCACCAACACTTTGATTCGACAAATTTTACAGGAGTTATGGAACTTTTTGATGTTAATTGCTCTATGTCTAGAAATGGGACTTTCGGTAATAATTTGAGGATTGCTTTGAATCGTGTTGTCTTGGGCCAATGTAAGAACGCGAGCAGTGACTTCTTGTCACGTTGAAGACTGCCGAATGTCTTCAATTGTGGATTCTTCACTTATTCAATATTAAAAACGAAAGAATATGGAATATGTGCCAGAAAGACACGATCCACATATTGAAATGTTTTTGATAAATGTACAACAGCAAAATTTCATTGCGTGTGAAGCGCTTTTCTGGATTAACCTTCATCAGACACGCTAGGGATAGAAAACTTGGAAAACCGGTAGAATATTAGATTTGATAAAACAAAAACAGAAGCCAAAAATGACCAAACAGATACTATTATCAAATTTTAAAGAAACAGCCAAATGTTGTCAAATTTTGGAAACATGTAAACTGTGTCTTTCCAACACATATTCCAGAACTCGAAAATATATAAGAGCATACAATTGAAGCACGGGGAAGCTTTCTACGACCTCCACACGGCACTAAAGCCAAACTCTGAAATAATATTAAAAACGAAAGAATATGGAATATGTGCCAGAAAGACACGATCCACATATTGAAATGTTTTTGATAAATGTACAACAGCAAAATTTCATTACGTGTGAAGCGCTTTTCTGAATTAACCTTCATTCAACAATTCATTATCGTCTATTGCTTCACATTTTTACCTAAAAGATGAGTCAATTCATTGCTTGGACACATCCACAAATCCCGTAATAGACAACTCCGATATTTTCCTGATATGAGGTGCGATACAATTTTTTATGCCAACGCGATGACATGTCGGCGGGTATTAAGTTTTACTCATGTCCGTCCGTACGTCCGTCCGTCCGTCCGTACGAATTTCCGTCAAGCTTTTCTCAGGAACCGTACATGAGAATAATTTGAAACTTGGTAGGATGGTTAAGTATGACAAACTATACCTCTTAAGCCATTTTGACCTATCTGACATCTACTTTCTGTTTGGGACTTAGGCCAATGTGAAACTATGTGAACATGACTATAAAAATTTCCGTCAAGTTTTACTCATGAACCATACATGAGAATGATTTGAAACTTCATATGGTTTTTAAGTATGATAAACTATACGTACTAAACGATTTTGAGACCTGTCGGACATCAACTATCTGTTTGGGACTTAGGCCGATGTGAAAATATGTGAACATCACTTTGAAAATTTCCGTCAAGCTTTTCTCAGGTACCATACATGAGAATGATTTGAAACTTAGTAGGATTGTTCAATATGACAAACTATGCGTCTTAAACGATTTTGAGACCTGTTGGACATCTACTTCCTGTTAAGGACTAAGGCCGATGTGAAAATAAGTGAACATGACTGAAAATTTCCGTCAAGCTTTTCTCAGGTACCATACATGAGAATGATTTGAAACTTAGTAGGATTGTTCAATATGACAAACTATGCGTCTTAAACGATTTTGAGACCTGTTGGACATCTACTTCCTGTTTGGGACTTAGGCCGATGTGAAAAAAAGTGAACATGACTGAAAATTTCCGTCAAGCTTTTCTCAGGTACCATACATGAGAATGATTTGAAACTTAGTAGGATTGTTTAATATGACACACTATGTGTCCTAAGCGATTTTGAGACCTGTTGGACATCTACTTCCTGTTAAGGACTAAGGCCGATGTGAAAATAAGTGAACATGACTTTGAACATTTCCGTCAAGCTTTTCTCAGGAACTGTATATGAGAATGATTTGAAACTTTGTAGGATTGTTCAGTATGACAAACTATACGTCCTTAGATATTTTAAGACCTGTCGGACATTTACTTCCTGTTAAGGACTAGGCCGATATAAAAATCGACTTGAAAATTTCCATCAAACTTTTCTCAGAAACTGTTCATTGGTATGATTTGAAACTTGGTAGGATGGTTCAGTATGACAAACTGTACGTCCTAAACGACTCTCAGGTCTGTCGGACATCTATTTCCTGTTTTGGACCTAGCGGGGGCATCCGTGTCCCATGGACACATTCCTTCATTATTTCGCTTCAAATCGTTAACACCCTTTAAGTTTACATTAAACACTTATTTTTTATTGGACAATATAGAAATGATATTTGATCACTATGGCCGTTTGCTTCAAATAAAAGTCATTTTTTACCTCAGGTCGAAATATTCTCTCAAAATTGTTTTTTTTCAACACTGACCAAGTAACTTGTTGTTTTTTAAACAAAAAGCTCATAAAAATCCAAACGCTAAGACCTATATTGTGATAATTTGTTACCCATTACCATTAATGATTCATTGCAATACTAAATTTCATATTCAATTTATTTATGCATTAGAGAGTCATAGAAATGTTATGAGTTAAATGATTATGTTGTAAAGTTTGAGATCAGTTATGAGTTGGTTCACACATAGATATTAACAAATAACTTGATAGGTTGTTTGCGCTATTGAAATTTACAAATTTAGTATGTGATTGTTGGACAACGTATGATACGAAATATGTACTTAAAAATTTCTTTCCCAGATCTGTATGTCATTTGTACATAACCCCGTACTTGTGAACTTCAATACACAGATGTAGCGTTATCGACATTAAGCACATGATTCTGCTTTAACCGAAACCTGACGTCGTCTTAAACTTCCAATGAAATGCAAGCGTTAACTCCAATGAAAAACAACAATAACAAGGCTTTTCCTTTGCTTTGTTTTTTTCAATACTTAAAATGTTAGTTAAACTTGCATTCCATTATCTTTTAGCCTCATATTTCGTTATAATGTCCTTTCAATAATCAATCTTCGATTTGGTGGCTATTTACAACTCAAAAACTTGAGATAAAGAACGCTTAAGATTCCGCTTCATATATGGATTTATATCTCGAAATTGAAACTCTATGGGAAGTATGTTTATATAACTGTATGTGACAAACATGATGACTTCGGCTTTCCAATCGTTCGCGTAGTAACATTCCGTCAGTTCCAGCCTATGGAGTTAACGAATCACAACTAATTCGTTATTCCAGAGCTTGTGGGAAGTATTGTGATTCTTGATAGAGCGTCACGCACGTCTGACAGACAAATTGTTCACACATGATTTTGTTCATCATCGGTTGATGTGTTGTTGTCATCAATCAAAAAAAAAAATTACGAAAGACATCATGTTTTGTAGACAATTACATGATTTCTATCTCTCAGGTGAACACAGATGCTGATTTGACATAGATGTTTAGTATTGTCACCTTTACTAGATTAGATTCAAACTAAATTGATATTTGGCAACGTGACGGGTTTGCTCTTTGAAGCTGGAACTGCTGACTCTTCCGGAACACCTTTGTTCACTCTCGTTTCGACTTGAAATTCACGTTGCTGATTGTTGTATGGTTTTTATGTGTACTTTTGTTTTGTGGTTTGTTTTGTTCTGATTGTTTAATGTCTACCAAATTTTTTCTTTTCGAATATCTTAATGATATTTGATTGACCCTTTGGTTAACCTTTGCTTACATGTATTTGTGTCATTAATAAATACTTCATATTGTTCCATGGTCATGTTTAGATTCCATTTATCAAAAGAAAACAAATGTGACAAAAAATGAATACTTATGAAAAACTGTCCAAAATAAGTGTTGGATATAACACATGGTTTTTTTTTTTATTTTACATATATGTTTTTATTTTATTTTACATATATATCTTATAAAACTGCATATAAAATAAACAATAACTTAATTAAAAAAAAACAATTACACAGGACAATTCTTCGCAAAAAAAAAAATTAGGCTGCCAACCTTTTCGATTTTTACGGTTTTCCGATTTACATATCTTTTTCTTAAATTAATATTACATAAAACATAAGTATGCATGTTTAAGGCCCTTTATCGACGCACCTGGGCCATGTAAGGGGGTGGAAGTTTTATAGTGGAGTAAACTGGAGTTTTAAGAGGAAACCATCGACCTTTGGCAAGAAAATGACACATACATTTTGGGAAGTCTAATTAAAAAAATAAACCAAAAGTAAATTACAAACGGAACTCGAACACCAGCTTAGAGGTGATCGGCTGGTGATCAGAAGTGTTGTTTTGAAACCAGCGCCTTTGACCACTCGGCCACCAAGACCCTCCACGAAACATAAGCAGATAAATTGGAATTAACTCAGTTCAAAAGATTTTATACAAAAATTACAAAATGTAAATAGACGCACGGACTCATAAATAATAAAAGCTGTTGTAACAGGGTTATTTTGCGTGTAACAATAACCGTCTATGACCAGTAACTCACAGTGATTCCAAAAGAAAAAAAAATGGGATTTAGATGCTCATACCATTATATCTTACACGGTGCTTGCAAAGTTTTTTTCGGAAATACTTAGGGACGGACCATTTAACTTGAAGGGGGGGGGCTTTGTTTTTTGTTTTGGCCAGCAAAGCGCGGGAAAAAAAATATTTTGTGAATGCGTCATGACAGAATTTTTATTTTCTGAAAGCGTCGCGACAGAATATTTTTTTATTTTTATTAGCATTATTTTATATGGCAGAAATTCTTCTTCAGAATATTTTTTTCTTACCCTCTGCTGCCAAAATATATATTTTTTTCATCAAAAATCATTTTCAAAATATTTTTTCATCAAAAATCATTTTCAAAATATTTTTTTCATCAAAGATCATTTTCAATATCCCTATTGTGTCTCACAACTGTGTTGTGTTCTGTTGTCATTACCGGATCCTAAGATTGCAATGGAAGAGGGAGGTTTGGCGCCATAAAACCTGGTTTAACCCACCATTTCGTTTGAAATGCCTGTATCAAGTCAGGACCATTGCGATCCACCAAATCTCCGGTATGACTGATTCTTTTTTGTCATTTTCTCTGGACTATGAGATTGATCATTCAAGTTCGGTAGTTTTGTTATTACCTTTATTTTCAAAATATTTTTTTAGGAAAAAACCAAGCCCCCCACCTTCAAGTTAAATGGTCGGTCCCTTACAGTATTTTAACTTAAAATGAGAACGACTTCAGTCAATGGATCAAACTTTTATAAAAACAGTCAGTAATAAATAAGTTATGTAAATAATAAAGTTGCAATAAGTGTCCGAACTTTGCAAGAAAGTTCTGTTTCCTTTTTAATGGCACCAACTCCTAAGACAAAACTATAGCGAATTTAGCTACATAATTCCTAATTTCTTGCAAATAGTAAACGCTATTGCAACTGACATGATGATACACCTCACAACAATTACTGATTATAACAATATAACGTTATTTAATTTTACTCAATGTTGCATTTTCTGAAAGCCTTTTAAAAAAACTTATCACGTTGAACATAAAAAGTGCGAATATTATTGTTCAAAGTGATCAAATATAAGTATTGCAAGACATTGAGAACGAAAACATAAAAGAGTGCAAATAGATTAAAACGAATCCAGACGCTGCACATACAAATAAAGAGCAGATAACGCAAGTAAAATTTCGGGAATATGGAATAATAACGTTCGTGATTTTTTTTCTATTTTCTATGACTAAAAACAGAGAAAACGTATACTTACAATATTAAGCGAAGTATTACTCGATTTTATTTGCAAGGTCGGGCGGAGCTTAATTTTCTCGGTATTTTAGTTAGGATTTAAGTGAAGAAGTCCGAAATAATTGACCCATGACCAACCCGGTCAATGAAATATAGTAATAAATCAATATCAAAACGGACATCCCGGAAACATAATAAAATGTGATGGTTTTGAGATTTGTTGCCGTGCATGATAAACCGCAATAATCCCTTCCAATACTCTGAAATAATAATAACACATCTAGATTATATCACAAAAATTGTTTGACGTAGGCCATTCAGCGTTTGTGTGCATTTAGTTTCACTCATCTCCGTCCGATCGTCCGTCGTTTTAAGTACTTTTTATCCACACTTTAAAATGCATTCCTTTCATCTTTTGATAAACCAGTCCCACACTTTAAAACTTTTTATTTTGACCCTTACGTCTACTATGTATAGAGACTCAACTGAGAAAGTATTTAAAACATCAAATGAAAGTTTTTATTTGTCATAATACACACAATTTAACCATAATCTTTTGAATGAAAATTTCTTTAGACACATTTGTGATCTATTGCCGAATTAATTATTCTTCATTGGTCATTGTTCAAGTCCATTTCGTTATTGTATCTTGCTTCTGCGGATTGGATAAAATATTTCCTAATGTCTTTAGAAACTATCTTATAGGTATATACTAGTACTAGAAATTATAACTATTTTTAACGCGTTTTGCGTTCATGAGCATTTGTGATTTGTGTTTTTTTATGCCTTATCAACAAAAGTAAGGGGTATATAGTGTTCGGGTCTGGTCATCCGTCCGTCCGTCCGACCCAAGTATGCGAGATGGGGCATTATGTCTTTTGAAATATTCTTCTTGTATCTATGACGTTTTTTTATTGTTTATTACATTAATAAATTGTTTTTCACTGATTTCATATATCTATAAAGCAACCATCTGTAGACCTCCTCCTGTCATCCAAAATGGAAATAGGTTTACAACGGGACCATTGATCAACGACACCGCTTCATTTAGTTGTTGGCCAGGATATAGACTAGACAGAAGTAACGCTAGAATAACATGTGTTCTTGGTGGCTTATGGGTTGGAGTTATACCTAAGTGTTTAGGTACGTTGTGTATATGTGCATAAATTTTAAGTTGACTATGTATGTGAATATTGTGCTAATGTAGTCATATTGCATATCAAATGGACTTAGTGATAGACTGTTCGTTAAAACATGACCAATAATATCGTAGAAATTAAGGTACATATACACAGGCCATCAAAGTTTATATCAAAGTAAAGATTTTTAACTGAAAACAAAACGATACTCTTTTGCTTACAAAAACAACAAAAAATGAAGTCTCAACAAAATTGGCTTTATCATCAAGATGGTCAGGTTATAAAAGTTTTTTTTCTACAAAGTAATTTTGTACCTGACAGAACGATTCACTGTTTAAAAAAAACTCGTTTCCAAATAAGCTACAAAATCTAAAAGCTAGATTTATTTTAGACATAGATGAGTGTATGTCTAATCCGTGTCATAACCACGGATCGTGTCTGGACAAAGTAAACAGTTATCAATGTTCATGTGCCGATGGTTATACAGGAAGCAACTGTGAAATAGGTATATACTACTTTAATACTATATGTTACACGGCCTTTTTTCTTTTAATTATTTTTTTTTCATATCAATACCTTTAAAATGATTTTGTTGCATTTTTGCCTGCGCATGTTTCAAAGACGACATACTTTTTATATTAAGAACGCTGTATTATTTTCGGAACACTGTATGATTCTCGTCAAACAAAAATGAAGACCAACAGTCTTGCCACTGAAAAAGTGTTCTGTGGTTAAAACATTTTTTATAGTTTTCAGATAACTATGTACAACGAATTGAAAGTTTATTATATGATTTAAGGTTTCATCGCAAATGTTGTACATGTATTTAGGTTTGTCGCTTATCTTCCTTTTTTTTTGCTTTATTTAGTACATTTTTAGGCAAGCACAGCAAAGCCTTATGGAGTCTATAGAGTAGTGATGATTTTCGCGTTTTTTTTTCAGTCTAGACGGAGTGATTTTCCTGCATCCAGTCTGGAATAAAATGCTTTATTTTCTATTTTCTATATTACTTTTCAATATTTGTTAACATGATACACACTTCTATAAATCACCATTTTAATTGGCATTTTATATGACCGGTATTAATCCTTTGCATCTTACATGAGAAACTATTTAGTTAAAGGCGATAGAATATACATTATGTATTCATCTATTACTTGATTGGTTCGTATAAATATTTCTGTTATTTGATTGGTTAATGCAAGCAATATTCTCCATTCATAAATTCAGTACACAATACACATCGGGACGAGTGCATTTTAATCGAAGGGGTGATTCAATCGATACCGTTTTTACACGATGAGTAATTGTGTTCATTCACTTTAGATTTGAAAGCATCTGCATGACGATCCTTTCTTCACTCACCAACATTTTGAACGTTATACTTTAACAGAGAATAAATCTATTAATATAGTTCTTATATTTTTCGCTTGCCTTTAAACGCTTAAGCGCTTTGATTTTTCTAATTTTCAATGGTTGAGAATGGGAACATATTTTTTAGACCTGTCACAGCCACTTAAAATCTTAAGAGGCTGGCCATGTAGAAATCAGGCAAAAGCCTACAGAAGCTGGCACATGAAGAATTTTATCCCAGCAAATTTATTGTTTTAAAGTATTGTTGGACTCATATGTAAAACAAAAATCACCAGGATTCGTTTGAAAGCAACATGGATGACTTGTGATTCAGCCTTAAGGTCTCAGTCTTGTATTGTTTTTCCCATAGACTTCTATAGTAAACCTGAGATTTTTGGATTTTTTAAAAAAATAGTTAAAATGATTCAAAACAACTTTTACGAAAAGTTGGATGATAACAATGGTCCTGACTTGATTCAAGCAAAGAAATGGTGGGTCAAACCAGGGAATGAAAGGCATGGACCTCCTTAATAATATCCTGGCAAAATAAATAAGTGAAAGATACTCGATATTTGGACGACTTAGATAGATTAAGAGTTCATATTTTAAGGGTTTTGTGTATAAATCTTTAGTAGCAGTGGTATACCGAGTAAGCTGTCAATCACTGGTTCATTGTTATTTCTAAACTTATGATGTATTTCACAAAATATCGTTTGTAAAAACAATAACCTAAGAGAAAAATATTCATGCAATACCAGTGTCAAAATATGGACATTAGTATCAAAAAAAGTTGTCTGTAATATTGTTTGATTTTAAATATTGATGAGTGTGCGTCTAATCTGTGCCAAAACAAAGGTGCATGTCAGGACCAAATAAACGGTTATCAATGTTAATGTATCAGTGGATATAGTGGAAGTATCTGTGAAACGGTATATTGTACACTTTACTATATGGAACATGATAGTGTTGTGTTATTGCTTTCTACAACCAACACATCGGCTTTCCTTATAAAATATACTTTTATCCAATGGCGGATTCAGGATGTGTTCCAAAGGCATGACCCCTCCCCTTTCCACCGAAAATATTGTCATTTTTCTGTACATTTTTCGCAAAGTTGTTCTGCCCTTTTCTAAAAATTGCTTGATCCGCCCGTTATGTATGGTATTCTTTTTTAGACAAAACAACAAAACATGTCTAGACCACGTCAACGTTTATCGATGTTCATGTGTCAATGGATATACGGGAAGCAACTACTTTAAGCAAGAAAAAACAATGTTTCGTTCATTGCCTGCGTGTCTGTTATATGTTATCTGTATGTGTCATAAACTTTTGACACTGGATGGTCACTCGTGTACTGTCAAATGAATCCTCGCGTGTATTTAAAGTTTCTTTTATATAGATAAAGGATATTATGGCGTAAGAAAAGATTTTTCATTTTATTTTCGGCTCCTTTGTTTTTACATAAGGTTGCTTTTAACATTTTGACTTCAATCAGTATTCTTATTTCTGACATCAATATATGCGAGTGTAGTCATTGCCAAAACCACGATACATGTCAGGACCAAGTCAATGATAATCAGTGTTCACGTGTCCGTGGATATTCAGGAATTAATTATGGAACGGGCACATGTTACACTTTACTACATGGAACATGACCTTTTCGCATTTATTCAAATTTTCCTGCATCAATGCCTTTAAAATGGTATGATTTGATTCAATGTCGTCTCTACATATTATGCCACAAAGACCACCGACTTTTTATATCGAGGACTTATTTTTAAAAATAACTTTAGTAAAGACAATACCCTAACAAAAAACCTTGTATTACCAGTTTTTGTGTCAAAATATTAAAACAAGTTTTCAATAAGTTAACACGAGTACAAAAACAAGTTTATCTCTGATATTCTTATTTTAGACATCGATGAGTGCGACTATTATCCGTGCCAAAATCGAGGAACATGTTATGACCAAGTGAATGGTTATCAATGTTCATGTGTCAGTGGATATACAGGAAACAACTGTGAAACAGGTACGTAGGAAACTTTACTATATGGAAGAAGCAAAGGTGTACCAAAGGGGTAATCAGTATCATAAAACCGTGAAGACAAAGACAAAACCGGCAGACAAAAAATCATCACAACAAAACAAACCACATAACAACATAAAACACACACACATAACAACAAAACCGCATTCAGCAACGCGAACTCAAGTCGAAACGAGAGTGAACTCAGGTGCTCCGGAAGAGTAAGCAGTTCCTGCTTGCTATAGCACACCCGTCACGTTGCCAAAGATCGATTAAGTGTTGGTCAAATCCGGAAAGGATGACATTACAAAACTCTATGTCAAACCAACATCTGTGCTCATCTGAGAGATAGAAATCCCGTATTTGCATACAAGCACATGATGTCGTCCGTAAAATTTCTTGAGTGATGACAACAACCTCGGAGCAACGTACCCCTGTGTTAACAATTTGCTTGTCAGCCGTGTAGCTCTATCAAGTAAGTCGATGTACTCCCCACATGCTCTGGAATAACAAATCAATTGTGATACGTAAACTCCATATGCCGGAGCGGACGGAATGTTGCTACACAGAAAGGGAAAATTAACTATTGGAAAGTTGAAGTCATCACGTTTGTCATAGAGCTTTGTACAAAGCTTTCCTTGTGTGTCAATTTCGAGAAATAGATCCAAATATGAAGCAGACCTCCTAGAATCTGTAGTGTCCTTTATCTCAAGTTCCTTCGGATATATGAGATGTAAATAGTCACCAAATCGAGGATTGTTTAGTGAAAGGACATCATCAATATAACGAAATGTGAGATTGAAGGATAAAGCAAGATTGCGGTCCTTTTTGTCTAGAAGTGATTGTAAGAAGTCTGCTTCATATGAATGACGAAACAAATCGGCAAGTAATGGTGCACAATTTGTGCCCATTTGGGATACCTATTGTTTGCTGAAAAACACGTCCACCAAACTGTACAAATATGTTGTCGATTAGAAAGTTGAGCATTTCTATTATTTGATCTTCTGTAAATTTGTTTTTCTTGCTAGACTCTTGGATGACAAAGTAAGTCTTTTTATAACCGACTACCAAATACTTGTACCTGCGTTTTCCATTCTTTTTGATAAAGCTACGTTTAATCAGCTGTGCCAAACGAGATTTTAATTGTGAATGTGGAATTGAAGTATATAATGTAGAAAAATCAAACGTTTTAATGCTATTACATGATGAAAATGACTTAGAATGGAGATTTTCCATCAGTTCTTTAGAATTTTTGAGAATCCACATTTGATTGACGCCATTTCTAGAGTAACAACAATCGAAATACTTTTGATGGCTTGATTTTATTGCCGTCAATATTGATGTTAACAAAACTGAAAGAGGCTTAGTTGTACATTTGGATGACCCAGCAATAAATCGTTGCTTGTATGGAACATGTCAATTATACAAGTTATTATTTCTTATTTTTTTATTTCAGACATCAATGAGTGTGACTCTAATCCATGCAAAAACCATGGATCATGTCAAGACCAAGTGAACGGTTATCATTGTACGTGTGTCAGTGGATATACAGGAAGTAACTGTGAAACAGGTACAACATAGTTCTGTATTTACAGAACATGACAGGTTTTGGTGCAAAGAGAAAATGAAATGTAACAAAAAATCAACCAAATGTTGATGACCATTCTTAAATGCCAAACAAAGTTCCTTGGATTGATGACATTTGATTATCCCATAGATACACATTTGCTCCTTCTGAGTAATTATTTCTCTTCACTTTATTTTTTTCAAGTACTGGATTTTCTATTTACCGAGTGATTGCCAATTTTATCTGATTATGTAATAATTCCTAATTTGCTATCATTTTTACAATTCTTAATTATAGACATCAATGATTGTCAACCTAATCCTTGTCAACATCAAGGTACATGTCAGGACCAAGTGAACGGTTATCATTGTTCATGTGTCGCTGGATATACAGGACAGAGCTGTGAAACAGGTACAACATAGATCTGTATTTACAGAACATGACAGTTTTTTTTTTGGTTTGTTGTTGTAATGATTTTATGTCTTCCGAGTTTGTCTTTCCTTTTTTTTTGATTGATGACATTTGAATGTCCCTTATATACACATTTGCTTCTTCAGAATAATTATATTTCCCTTCACTTTTTATTCAATGTACTGGAATTCTATTTTATCGAGTGATTGCCAGTTTTATCTGATTGTGTAATAATACCTATTTTGTTATTATCTTTACAATTCCTGGTTATAGACATTGATTATTGTCAACCTAATCCTTGTCAACATCAAGGTACATGTTATGACCAAGTGAACGGTTATCATTGTACATGTGTCAGTGGATATACAGGAAGCAACTGTGAAACAGGTACGTAGGAAACTTTACTATATGGATCATGTCGTTTTCTCCTTCATTTAAATTGTCCTTCATCCGATATTAGGGCTGTCATACAAAGCTTTTTTTGGGGGGCGGTGGGAGTGGGTGGAATTTTATAATTGAGCAAGGACTCACGCATTGCGGGTTGTCTATAAACTCAGAATGTCTCGACAAAATATCTTAAGTGAAGACAGAAATATAGGATCAACTTTACCTTCCAAGAACGGTATTTATGTAGGAATATTAAAATTCTTCAAGTTAACACCAACTTTTTTTAGCATTTTTACCTTGTCAATTATACAATGATTTTTATTTTATTTCAGACATCAATGAGTGTGACTCTAATCCTTGTCAACATCAAGGTACATGTCAGGACCAAGTGAACGGTTATCATTGTACATGTGTCAGTGGATATACAGGAAGATACTGTGAAACAGGTACAACATAGATCTGTATTTACAGAACATGACAGTTTTTTTTGGTTTGTTGTTGTAATGATTTTATGTCTTCCGAGTTTGTCTTACCTTTTTTTTTGATTGATGACATTTGAATGTCCCTTATATACACATTTGCTTCTTCAGAATAAGTATATATCCCTTCACTTTTTATTCAATGTACTGGAATTCTATTTTATCGAGTGATTGCCAGTTTTATCTGATTATGAAATAATTCCTAATTTGGTATCATTTTTACAATTCTTAATTATAGACATCGATGATTGTCAACCTAATCCTTGTCAACATCAAGGTACATGTTATGACCAAGTGAATGGGTATCAATGTTCATGTGTCAGTGGATATACAGGACAGAACTGTGAAACAGGTACCTAAAAGATTTAACTTTTAACAGTTGTGGCTTATAATGTTCTGTTTTTACAAATCCTGGTTATAGGCATAAATATTTGTCAGCCTCACGCTAACATGAAGGTACATGTATGGACCAAGTCTACGGTAAGCAATGTAAATGTGTCAGTGAAGATACAGGAAATAATTATGTAATATCTAAATACTTCACTTTTCAAAACATGGATAATGATTTTATTGTGTTTTTGTTCTGTATAATTTAACATTAAAACCTTTTTTCTCTTATAAAATATTCAAGTCTGTTTGTGTTTTTTTCCCGACATCAATGAGTGTAAATTTAATCCTTGTCAAAACAACGGAACATTCACGGACAACGTGAACAGTTATCAATGTTCATGTGTCGGTGGATATGCAGGAAGCGACTGTGGAACAGGTAAATAATAAACTTTACTATATATATTTGAAACATGATTTTTTCTTGCTTTTTCAGAATATTGACATCAGTTATTTACTAGTTAATACAAAATCTATATTGTAGATTTTATCTTGTAATCTATACGCCAAGTTTTCATTAACTTTTATTTCAAGACATTGATGAGTGTGAGTCTAATTCGTGTCAAAACAACGGAACATGCACGGACAGTGTGAACAGTTACCAATGTTTGTGTGTCAATGGATATGCAGGAAGCGACTGTGGAACAGGTAGATATTACACTTTACTTTAATGATCAGGTAAATATTACACTTTTCTTTAGTGATCGGGTAAATATTACACTTTATTATCTGGTGTCACGTCACCAGCACATATGTTATCGAAAGTGTTGTGTCCTCATGTAACTTATAGCACAGTGGCACATCAAATTTAAGTATCAGAATACTACTTATGATTTTATTCATAAGTGTGTGACCAGACTAAAATATACCAAAGTAAACAAGTTTACACCCTGTTTATTCAGTGTATAATAACAACATACTGAGATATTAACAACCTGTATGAAAATGTACGCTCGTAATATAGGCGTCAATAAGGCGTCAAATATTACAGGCGTCAAATATGTTGCATGTATTTGTATTGTACTTTCCAGGCGTAAACCAGGCGTCATTGGGCCGGAATTAGAGGCGAAATATGCAAATGAGTTACGCCCGTAATAAATTTACGCCTGTAGAATTTTACCAAAAATGACGCCTCTTATTAAAATGACGCCCGTAAAATGACTTCTCAGTTATTATGCCTTTAGAAATGAATGTCTCTAAATGTTACGCCCTTAATTAAGTTTGATTGTATAGGTAAAATTAAAAAAAATATTTTCACATGTACATGCATGTATGTAACTACAACATTTCAATCAAGCAATGTGACGTGGCCATGTGGTTATTATGGATATATTATAGTCATTATAATATAACATTGACACTGTCAGCTCCACTGTCATGACTGTGCAATTAGCATCTTGCTTTCAAAATTAGGATAGAAACAATACCCAGAAAACAAATAATTGCAGTACATTATAATTATAATATTTTCTTGCAATAAATTCTCTTCTGATAATTGCAATTCAATATAATATTAAATGTAGGTAGTGAAATGGGCAGAATTAGCAATGATATAAATTTACATTTCAAAATGATTGAGACAAAATATATTCACTAAAACATGCTTACCATGAATGCAGAGTATTGATGTTTCATATTCACATTCATATTTAAAGTCAATGTTTCCATTATCCTAGTGTACTCTCAGTATTATTATAATTTATCTAAAGTATTACTTGTGCATCCACAGTTGTAAGTTTCTTTTCAAAATGAAAATTTGGAGCCAAATTATGTTATAAGAATTGTAATTTCATTGGTTTATATGAAATGTTACAGGAAAACTCATTGGATAGGAAAGAAAACATTTCCTCCAAGAGCAGGAATTACGGGCGTCAAAAAGAAAATGAGGCGTAATATGCTAAGAGGCGTCATTTTTAGACTTTTGTCAAAATTTGACACCAGATGTTTGAGGCGTCATTTCTATATTTTCCATTTCCTGGTCATTTACAGGCGTCACTTTTCATTTACGGGCGTAAACCAACTGGATTACGCCTATTTGACGGGCGTATTACGCCTGGTTTGTTCGTACAGGAAATAACAAGTATATCTATAAACTACAATGATTATGAATAAATAATTTCCCTGTTTGTTCGCTAACTATGAAAGGAATTTATAAGGTTCAGTGCATCAGGACAAAGAATACAATGCGGTACGCACCTGATGCATCAAACTAAACCTGTTTCACGTTGGTGCAAAAGCCGAATATGGTGCACGTTGGTGCAAAGACCATACATACGGGAAGCTCTTTAAAATGTCAAAATCAAAATAAATGAAACGTTGAAATATCGAGTTTTATTAATTATATAAAATTACCATGATCGCGATTTGGGGCTTTTAGTAAAGCTGTGCCTGAGGTATAGCGAAGTTATTCTGACTTACAGAAAGCTACCGACGTAGGCTCATAGCTTGACGATTGTGTACGACAGCTAGTGACGTCACTGACGCCAAATGTGACCTGAAACTGAACTAATCAGAAAATTAGAAAATCAAAATCCTGGCCCAACAATCAGCATGACGAAAATGTACAAGCCAGTAGACACACAGCGAACTTATTACGGATGATAAGCAAATAAGCATATTGTGGCTCCCGGTTCACATGTACCTTTAACAGATGCTTGTGACAGTTGAAATTTATTATTGAAAAAAGATTGCTTTATTTAATGGAAATTTGACCAGTGTAACATCAATAAGAATAAATTAAACATATCTAATAATAAAAAACCCATAAAATAATAAAACACCCATTGTCTAAACCCTAAGGTTCTTCCTACCCCAGACATAGGTTGAATATCTTAGTAATGATTTGGTTCCCCAGTTTGGTATTTTTGGTTATACTGTTCTATGCTCTTCATATTCATACAGTGTTTGACATTTTCAATATTTTTGGTAGAGCGCCTCTGATGAGTCTTGAATAGACGAAACGCGCGTCAGGCGTAGCAAAATTTATTGTCTGGAACCTTGTTGTCATTTGTATTTATAATAAAAATAAAAGTTAATACATGTATAATTAATAAAATCTGGAAGTCATACCAGTATCATATACTAATGAGATAACAACAACTATAGGTTGGTGCCATTTCAATGTAACATGACACTTGTTTTTTTAAGAGCACATTAACCTTATATTTTCAGTTTTCATATCAAAATGTTTAAATTAGGTTTTAATTAACTTTGAGTAAAAAAACCCAAACTTATCTGTGATTTATTATTTCAGACATCAATGAGTGCGCATCTAATCCGTGTCAACATCAAGGTACATGTCAGGACCAAGTGAACGGTTATCAATGTACATGTGTCATTGGATATACAGGAAGTAACTGTGAAACAGGTAAATAACACAATCTTTAATTATATAACATGATGCATATTTCTAATTTGTCGTATTTTTAGGAAAAAAAGGTAATAACAAAATTACCGAACTCAGAGAATCACTCTCAAATGTCCATAAGACTAGACAAAACAAGGAATACATAACGGAAAAATTGAAAACCGCAATGGTCCTGACTTGGTACAGGCATTTCAAAAGAAATGGTGGGTTAAACCGGGTTTAAAGGCGCGCCAAACCATTCTCTTCCATTGCGGTCTTTGGGTCCGGTAGTTACACAAAACACAACAGGTTTGTAGGAATAATACTAAAATTGAACAAAGTAAAGGCGTGCAACAGATCAAGACTTTAAGTTTATAAAGTGGGCTTAAAGTGGATAAGGAATATCCGGTCTCTTGTACGCAGTCGAATAGATAAACTTCGGAAATGTCTTAATCCTCGGCCATGTTCCGTATTCAGACATCGTGAAGCTCTCGAGTGTCACACTTCCTTACATGACAAATATGTTGTCACACCTGCAGACAAAGCTTCCAATAACATAGTTTTTATATGTAAAGCACATTACTACAAATGTCTGATTCAAGAATTAGGTAATTCATCTGCTAGTGCTACATACACTCGGACATCATTTGACAAAGATGAGATCAGAGCCAACCATAGCTCCTTCATGTCCTCTTTAAATATATCATTGAAAAAGGAACATATGAAGAGTTACCATATTTGTACTGGATACTTAAACTTCACAAAAATCCGTATACAAAGAAAGGTATATAGCGTTCAACAACAGAATTGTTCGTTCAACTTACTAAGATCTTGTCTGCTGTCAAAGAAGGATAACAAGCATACTGTGACACTATTTATAAGCGTAGTGGTTTTAATCATATGTGGATTTTAAGAATTTGACACGCTGACTGGACTATTGGCAACGCGACGGGTGTGCTATAGCAAGCAGGAACTGCTTATAATTACTCTTCCGGAGCACCTGTGTTCACTCTTGTTTCGACTGGAGTTCGCGTTGTTGATTGATATTCAGTTATTTTGTATTTCCATGTTTTACATGTTGTCTGTTTTTGTCCTGTTCTTGTTCGTGTTTACTGGTTTTGTCTCTGCCCTTTTGGACCTTTGACATTCGGATACCCAATTGGTACCTCTGCTTCTTAGGCATAGATGGTAATTCATCTGCTTGTGCTACATACACTCGGACATCATTTGACAAAGATGAGATCAGAGCCAACAATAGCTCTTTCGTGTCCTCTTTAAAGCTATCATTGAAAAGGGAACATGAAGAGTTACCATATTTGTACTGGATACTTAAACTTCACAAAAATCCGTATACAAAGAAAGGTATATAGCGTTCAACAGCAGAATTTTTCGTTCAACTTACTAAAATCTTGTCTGCTGTAAAAAAAAAAGGATAACAAGCATACTGTGACACTATTTATAATCGTAGTGGAATTAATCATATGTGGATTTTAAAGAACTCAAAAGATTTGTTAGATAATTTTAAATCCCGGTCATTCTGTGAGGTTCATTCTTTGTAAACTTTCGATTTTTCAACTTTGTACACCACATTGCTACACAAAAAAAACTTAGATGTCGACTGAAACAACTTACTGAAAAGGCCTTTTCGAATTCAAGGAAACCAGTTGTTTTAGGCTACAATTCTACACTTTTTCCCAAAACATCTTTTTAAGATAAGATTTGTTACACCTTTGGGTCAAGTTTTCAGGATGCTTGATTTCCTTATGGACAACATATTTGTCACATTTGGAGGAGAGACTTTTCAACAACAAGTCGGCATTCCAATGGGCCCAAACTCTGCTCCTCTCCTCGCCGGTCTGTTTTAATACTCTTACGAGACTGAATTTCTTAAGGAACTCGTAAAGAACAAGAAGATGAAAGCTCATTTTATCTCTCTTTCATATATATTGATGACGTCATCTCTGTCAACAACTCGTCGTTTGACAGATGGATTCCTACAACATATCCACCAAAGCTAGAGATTAAAGAAACCACCGAATCCACTAGCTTTACATCATTCTTGGATCTACATCTCGAATTTGACCCGGGTGGTCATCTCAGTACACAAAATTATGATAAAAAAATTTAAAAATTATTAGTTTTCCTAACCTGAAAAGTAACATACCAACGTCACCTGCATACGATGTCTATATATCACACCTAATTCGATATGCCAGGGCTTGTACACATTTTTCAGAATTTTTTATCCGACACCGCTTTCTCCGTAACCGACTATAAGACCAAGGTTATAGAAAAATACGTCTCATACGGTCTCTAAAAAATCTTTCTTCGTTAACAGCCCCTGGTAGAAAAATTCAATATCATGTAAAACGAAATGGGAAGTTCTTGCTTTGATAAGTGTTTGGCTGGTTGATGTACTGAGATGATCATCTAAGCATCCCTATTATGTCATTACAAACCTGTTGTGTTTTGTGTAACTACCGGACCGGACCCAAAGATCGCAATGGAAGGGGGAGGTTTGGCGCGCCTTAAAACCTGGTTTAACCCACCATTTCTTTTGAAATGCCTACACAAAGTCAGGACCATTGCGATCTTCAATTTTTCCGGTATGTATTCCTTGTTTTGTCTCGTGTTATGGACATTTGAGATTCATTCTCCAAGTTCGGGTATTTTGTTATTACCTTTATTTATCAATAGTATATATATAGAATAAAAAACAAATACTCATTTTACCAATATTGGCCAGCTTTTTAAAGAGCATTGCATGATTTGCGTTTAATGGAATTTAAATAATGTTTCAATCATTTCGTATTTCTATTTGTAGACCGTTTTCTTAAAGACTATTGTGTCATGCCCAAACGCAATAGCTATTTTTTTTTAGGATAGACTTTTTAGCTCACCTGGACCGAAGGTCCATGTGAGCTATTACCATCACTTGGCGTCCGTCGTCGTCGTCGTCGTCGTCGTCGTCGTCTGTCGTCTGTCGTCGTCGTCGTCGTCTGTTAACAATTTTTCAAAAATCTTCTCCTCTGAAACTACCGAACAGAATTTAATGAAACTTGGTATGAATGATCCTTAGGGTGTCCTGCACCAAACTTGTGTTTTGATTTTTGATCCGTTAAAAAACATGGCCGCCGTTACTAAAAATAGACTAGGGGGGTCAGACTACTGTTTTTGGCTTATAAATCAAAAAGTATAAGAGATAGAGGAAATCTGAGGCCACGCTGCTGATTCAGCATCAAAAGCTCTACTAAAGTCTCCATTCGGTCAAAGTTGTCAGATGACCCCTTATAGGGGTTACGGCCCCTTGAAGGTGAAAAATAGCATTTTTTCATGTTTTTGGCCTACAGAATGAAAACTATTGCAGATAGAGATTAGCTGTTGCTTGCTTAAATGTTCAGCTCATTTAACTCTACAAAAGTCTCTATATGGTCGAAGTTGTCAGATGACCTCTTATAGGGGTTACGGCCCCTTAAAGGTGAAAAATAGCCATTTTTCATGTTTTTGGCCTACAGAATGAAAACTATTGCAGATAGAGATTAGCTGTTGCTTGCTTAAATGTTTAGCTCATTAAGCTCTACAAAAGTCTCCATAGGGTCGAAGTTGTCAGATAACCCCTTATAGGGGTTACGGCCCCTGAAAAATAGCGTTTTTTCATGTTTTTGTCCTACAGAATGAAAACTATTGCAGATAGAGATTAGCTGTTGCTTGCTTAAATGTTCAGCTCATTTAGCTCTACAAAATTTTCCATAGGGTCGAAGTTGTCAGATGACCCCTTATAGGGGTTGGTCCTTGAAAAAAAGCGTTTTTTCATGTTTTTGGCCTACAGAATGAAAACTATTGCAAATAGAGATTAGCTGTTGCTTGCTTAAATGTTCAGCTCATTTAGCTCTTCAAAATTCTCCATAGGGTCGAAGCTGTCAGGTGACCCCTTATAGGGGTTACGGCCCGTGAAAAATAGCGATTTTTCATGTTTTTGGCCTACAGAATGAAAACTATTGCAGATAGAGATTAGCTGTTGCTTGCTTAAATGTTCAGCTCATTTAGCTCTACAAAATTCTCCATAGGGTCGAAGCTGTCAGGTGACCCCTTTTAGGGGTTACGGCCCTTGAAAAATAGCGTTTTTTCATGTTTTTGGCCTACAGAATGAAAACTGTTCCACATAGAGATTAGCTGTTGCTTGCTTAAATGTTCAGCTCATTTAGCTCTACAAAAGTCTCCATAGGGTCGAAGTTGTCAGATGACTCCTTATAGGGGTTATGGCCCCTTATAGGTGAAAAATGGTGTTTTTGGCCTATAGAATGAAAACTATTGCAGGTAGAGAAAAGCTGTTGCTTGCTTAAATGTTCAGCTCATTTAGCTCTACAAAAGTATAGGGTCAACATCAAGACCAGGTGAGCGATTCAGGCTCCTGGGAGCCTCTTGTTTCGGAAACTATCATAGTCGTGTTCATACTCCTATTCGTACTCTTACTACGGTTCAATTTGTTAGATGTGTCAAAACAGTGAAGGTAGAAATTTAAATGAACATATTCACACGACTCGTGAGAACTTTGATCAGAAGTTATTATTCTATATTAATTACCAGATTTGGCGAAACTTTAGTTTCTTTGTCTTTAAGGTAAGATTTAGATTAAAATGTCCGATATGATTAACTCGTGACCAACGCAGTGAATTAAGTAGAGTATTACTTGCACCAGTGGACTGGACGGAAAACATACCAATATTCGTCAAAATTATTTATTTAGAACACAAGTGATTGCCATTATCTCCTCGGAATCCGATTATGAAAAGGTATTTCTTATTATAATAAAAACATATATTGTAAATATGTATCCAACAGACAAGACACTTGTCTTAAGCATTTAGACCTAATTAAAAAAAAATAAAATAAAACATTAATTTCCTTTAAAATATCCAAAATTAGTCAGGACAATTGTGGTTAACATTTTACTCTGATACATTTTGTAGTCTTAGGTCTAACCTATATAGTTATTTTTTCAAAACTACTGTCCTTTCCTTTGTTAAAAATCATGCACCATGATTTTAGTTTGGACAATCTTCAGATTTAAAGCGTTAACAGTAGTCGGTATGACCCGAATTAAAACCTAACGACAAACGTTTAACAACGAATAGTAAATTGCATGTGATATGCCGCTGTTATAAACGGAAACTTGTACCCTGCTGGGTGGCAAATATGCCCGCAGCAGAGCATAGCATGTAGTAAAAGGCGACTAAGAGTCTTGCTGTTCGACATCGGGTAAGTGCTCATCCGACATCAAGCGACCAGGTGTGTACCCTAGGTGACTGAATAGGGCGGCTGTCGTCCGCGAGGTCTAAAATATGGTAAGACTGGCCACTGGTAATAGCGGGCTTACGTGTAAGGAGAGTAACACGCTTCAAGATAATTACATTCCGATAAAACATATTAAATGTTTGCACATAAAATTACACGAAATGCCTGGTTTATCTTTTTTTTATCTTTTTTTTTAATTACTCCGCGTCGTTGTTGAGGTGGCACGTGCTAGTGAGTTTTATTGAGAAATTGTCGTCATAAATTAGAATGTAATTATATTATTGTGACATGTAAATGCTTAATGTGTGATAATCGACTTGAGGTCATCCTGATATTTAAAAGGTTTTAAAATATTGAGTTAAATGTACAAACAAACATCCAAAAGACAGGTACAAACGAAAGCTTTGTCAAAGATTCCTGGCTTAGGACAGGCACATATATGTATGTGGCGAGGTTACACTAGATTTTTGGGGCTCAACCTTCCCCCGATCAATTTTCCTAGACAAAGCACAAAAATAAACACACAATTAAAATCAAATCGATCAAAGTCCAATTCCACTAGAGAGAACCTAAGACAAAAACCAACAAGAACAAACAAAAGGACGGTAAAGAAACTCTCTATAGAACACTCACTGTAACTGACAGCTAGATGATAATCATCAATCGACTGATGTAAAAAAATCAAACATATCAATTTTAAATCCGACACAACACTTCAAACAATAATGATTACGCTACTATATATTATGGGTTAAGCAAATTTTACAGTGTCACACTATTCTATGTAACTATTTATATTATGGACTTGAAGATCGCAATGGAAGAGGGAGGTTTGGCGCCATAAAACCTGGTTTAACCCACCATTTCGTTTGAAATGCCTGTACCAAGTCAGGACCATTGCGATCCACCAGTTCTCCGGTATGACTGATTCGTTTTTGTCATTTTCTCTGGACTATGAGATTGATCATTTAAGTTCGGTAGTTTTGTTATTACCTTTATTTAGTGAAGTGTCATCACACAAAATAGACATGCTTGATCGCTATAATGCTTAAAAATCACAATAGTAAAAACATTTATGGAAGTTTTAAAGTAAGTATCAAGTTATCAATATTTCTGCTAAAAAAACACCCAAATTCAAAGATTTAACTAAAATATTCAATTCATATCCATTCCATAATAAATTTTGAAGCCAATTTTTCATTTCTAATGGTTTGCGTTTAAACTTGTGAGCTTTGTAAAAAAAAACATTACCATGATATTCAGGATGTGATATTCCTTTCACTATCAGAAAACGACGTGTACAATTAAATTTTTCAATAAGAGATCGATACTTGTGGATTATTACTTGTGGATTAATGTTAACAGGTATCTTATATGAGAACTATTTACAAGTAAAATGCGGAGAGAGCAACTGGCATATAAAGGTACAACTAAATGAGCTAAGGAGACTGTTTCCTGATTTTAATCTACGAGATGTATATTTGGGCAGAGATGGATGTTTGGGCTATGAATCATTAGGAAATTTAGTATTTGACATAGACTACAACTCCTGCTCAACAACTAAATCGGTAATTTTTACCAAAATCAATACCATTACTTTTTGAGCATACACTAGTTTTATTGAGAATTTATAGATATTGCTCATTAAAAAGGAAAACTCTGTGTTTCGTAGAACTTGTTAATTATCTGATGCAGTGAGGATGGTCTTCAGTTGTGGTCAGAACAACGACTCTTGCTCAATGGCAATTGCTTGGCAAAAACAGTTCATGATTCTTGATATTGCTACTCATGTAAATGTTTACACGAATTCAATAAAGAAAGAAAATAAATATATTCAATGATATTGTTCCCATTCAGTTCAAGCAACTATTTACATCACTTTTGTTCATGAATAAAATCCGAAGTCAGGGAAGAATATTTGAAGGCTCATTTTCCTTTTTTCTTTTAGGTTTCAAACGAAAACATAAGTTACTCCAATACATTGGTGTATGCTTTTCCTGACCCCATTCATAGGTTTATTGTCCGGGAATACAGGTTTAAGGTCAAAGTTCAATGTGAAATGTCAAGAGAGGAATCGGAACATAATAGCATACACCATAACCATGGAGAAAGTAAAAACCATACGTCTGCAGGTGTGGGACATTTTGCCATTCATATCAGGTTTTTCAGTGATGCTTTATACCAACACGAACTTCAGGGGTATCCGCCATCGTATATGATAGGCGACAACGTATATGTTAAAGTAGATACCGCTTTACACGACTCGGATATAAAGATGAGAGTAACCGAATGTTTTACCAAACCTACAGAGAAATCCAGTAATTCCTATATCTATTATCTCATTAACAAAGGGTATGTACAGGTTAACAAGTACCAAAATATTTCAATTGAATATTGATTAGTAAAATTCTAAACAGTGTCCCAATCATGACGCCAAGGAATCCTCAGGGTGTCTTGTCGTTCAAATAGGGTAGGGCATAACCATTTTCAGTCCTCCTATGGTACGAAATAATTTGTCTTATAATTATCATAAGGAGTGATAATTAATATTTATGGTATAGGGAGGGAATCTCAATCATGTTAAAGATATCAAGACATCATGTGCTTGCAGACAAATACGGGATGTCTATTTCTCAAATGAGCACAGATGTTAGTTTGATATATGTAATAACTCCTGATTTGACCAACACTTATTCGATTTTTGGCAAAGTGACGGGTGTGCTATAGCAAGCAGGAACTGCCTACTCTTTATGACTTGAGTTCGTGTTGCTAAATGCGATTTTGTTATGTGTGTTTTTTTGTGGTTTGTTTCGTTGTGATGTGTTTTTGTCTACCGATTTTGTCTTTGTCTTTTCGATATAATGATATTTGATTACCCCTTTGGTACACCTTTGCTTCTTTGTCGTTTGAGGGGGGATGACCTCCCTCAGATCCTCCCTATGGTACTAAATGCTGAGGTACATGTCATCGTACATTAACAAAACAATGCATTATAAGAAATATGATCTTTCAATCACACATGTATGTACAAAACTTTGCATGAAAGAAGACCTAGCAAACACAGTTTCCTTGTAATATAAACCATTATGTATTTTATGACGTATAGGTGCCCAGAAGATTCACAAACAGTAATAACATCCCAATCAACTCATGAAACTCGTTTTCATTTCCAAGACTTTGAGTATGCTGGTTTTCCTAACTCAATGTTTGTTAACTGTAACGCTACCTTTTGTAAAGTGGCTGATTATTCAAGTAAATGTGAACCACAATGTCACAATCACATAAAACGACGTCTGCTTAAACGTCAAGTGTCAGAAGACGATAATGAAGTTGTTTCATTTGCTTCAGACGGTGCCACCATCAATTCTTTAGGTCACAAAGGTATGAACATTACATCTATTTTACCATATGTTAGGGATAGATAATAATTTACTTTCAATTACTAAATGTATATGATACAATATCGTACAAGGATCGTCACATTGATGTAAAAAATGCTGGTTTAACCTAATGCAGATCATATATGACTATACTGCTAACAAAGCTCCACGCTAATGATTTAAAACGTCGCCAGACATGATTTCATGTAGTTAATCGTAAATGTTAATCAGAGACACTGTTTCAAAAGCTGTAAAACCAAATATACATTATACTACATGTAAATATTAAAGGAAAAGCAAAAAAAAATTTTCGAATAGGATGCCAAACTCAAAACCATGACTTCTATGCGAGGCAGAAGAATACTCATAGGATAGGGTTTAAACAATTAAGAAAAGTAGTTTATCAGAAGTTCAAATGAATATCGTTATTACCTGAGAGTTTCAGGTTAATAACTTGAAATAATATACAATTTCGATGTTTGACTCATCACGCTTTTACGGAATCTGCAATGGTGAAGGATAACTTTCTCACAAACCACGCTTATGAATGACGTTTCAATTACGGGAACATGCCTCGCAAATATCTCTAATGATTTTAATTGTTTGATATGATTTTTATGCCACTGCGACGACATGTCGGGGGCATTAAGTTTTACTCATGTCCGTCCGTCCGTACGTACGTACGTCCGTACGAATTTCCGTCAAGCTTTTCTCAGGAACCATAAATAAGAATGTTTTGAAACTTGGTAGGATGGTTGAGTATGACAAACTTTACGTCCTAAACGATTTTGAGACCTGTCAGACATCTACTTCCTGTTTGGGACTTAGGCCTATTTTAAAATATGTGAACATGACTATGAAAATTTCCGTCAAGATTTTCTCAAAAACCGTACATGAGAATGATTTGGAACTTAGTAGGATGGTTCAGTATGACAAACTATATGTCCTTAGCGATTTTTGAGACCTGTCAGACATCTACTTCCTGTTTGGGACTTAGGCCAATGTTAAAATATGTGAACATGACTATGAAAACTTCCGTCAAGCTTTTCTCAACAACCATACATAAGAATGATTTGAAACTTGGTAGGATTGTTGAGAATGACAAACTATACCTCCTAAAAGATTGTGAGACCTGTCGGACACCTACTTCCTGTTTGGGACTTAGGCCAATATTAAAATATGTGAACATGACTAAAAAAATTTCCGTCAAGCTTTTTTCAGGAACCATACACGAGAATGATTTGAAACTTGGTAGGATGGATCAGTATGACAAATTTTATGTCTGAAGCTCATTTCAGACCTGTCGGACATCTACTTCCTGTTTGGGACTTAGGCCAATGTGAAAATATGTGAACATTATATGAAAATTTCCGTCAAGCTTTTCTCAGGAACTGTATACCAGAATGTTTTGAAACTTGGTAGGATGGATCAGTATGATAAACTGTTTGTCCTGAGCGATTTTTTACTTCCTGTTTGAGGCCAGCGGGGGCATCCGTGTCCCATGGACACATTCTTTCTTTATTTTACAGAACAAACAGCGGCTTTTACATCGACAAAAAATGGTGCAGGAGTTTTGAAAGTATTTAAACTAAACTATGTACTTGTTTCTTGTGTAACATTACTCTGTAGAAAAATAGTTTTTAGATAAACACGCTTTATATGTTGGGAATAACTATAATTTTTTTTTTGGGGGGGGGGGGTAAATAAATGTACAAAACCATGCATCAACCATGTCATGATTAAAATGTTTAACATAGACCAAACATAAAAATGTTCTAATATCTTAGATATAATTTAAAATGTTACGGTATCTTTGTGAGTTTCAATACAGATAATTGAATAGTCATCTCGTAGATTGCAGTTTAACCGAAATATTTAAAGATACATTTTTGTAGTAATCTTTTTTAAAGCATTTGCTAACAAAGACTTTCGACAGTCGATAAAATCAAATCTAACGTCCAAAAGAGAAGTAAAAAGGTACCAATGGAACATTCTCAACAATTTTCTGCCATCAGACAAATGTTTTAATTGGTTCGAGGTTTCCTTCGAAGACATTTTTTTATTAGCATAACATTTTTTTTTAAAAGGAAAAAAGTCGAAGAACAGAAGTGATACACAATTTTTGCACCTTTGGTCACAAAAAGTGGCAATCAATATAGTTGGTTACCTACAACAATGTTTTGACACAGAACACTTTGACTTATTTTTCGTTATATAGATTCCATTCAGGCTTTCTAGAATCTTTGGGTTTGAAAAAATATAAAAAAAACTATAAAACAAAAGATTGAATTAAAATAGCTTGAAAAATCAAGAACATTTGAGGGCAAAGAATCAAGTATCAATGGTCGATTTGAACTCAAAAGTCCGAAGGGAACGGACAAAAGAACGAAAAAACAAAAAACATAAAAACACAAAACAAACTGAATAGTAGTCATCAACTCGCGATCGGACTCAAATCAGTTAACCATAAAAGGGATTGAATTTAGGTGCCCCAGAAGGGTAAGCAGTTCCTGCATAATGCATCGCATCCGTCACGTTGATAACGGCGAATGCAGGTGTCAAATCGGACAAAGGAGAACAAATCAAAACAAAACGCTAGGGAAAACCAACATCTGTACTTTTGAAAGATATAAATCTCATTATTGCCCCCCTTGCTGTTATGAATAAATGTTTATATATTAGTATGATAAATAACTGAAACGATCATTTTAACATAGTGATATTTAAATATTGCGCTCATATTGAATAGGAGATAACTGTAAATAGTGTTTTAAGATTTGCTGGCATCAATTGGGTATTTGATGGTCGCAAATTGAGTTTAGAGGCGACGCGGTAGCGGAGCCTGTAAACGTGTATTTGCGATCCTTCAAATCCGAATTGAAGCCGGCAAATCTTAAAACACTCTACGGTTATCTCTATTCTAATCAGTTTAACCAGAAAAAAAAAACAAACAAAAACAAAAAAATAAAAAAATAAAATTAAGCACCTATTGTGACCATGTGGTTATAATGACATTTCAAACTGTTGTGGTCACGTTTTCATGAACCAGTGTAATGAACTGTCATCCGATGGATTGAAATATATAATTCTTTTCAAGATGCCTTTGGCCAAGAAATTGTTTTTTTTTGTGAATAATCAGAGTTTGCTTGCATATCCTGACTTTTTTCAATGCATTTGTCGCTTCAATTCGATGAACCATTTGATGCCTCATCGTCTGCTATTCCAACAGTCGGGTTGTACTAAAAGCTACCTCCGCCCCTGATATCTTCACAGGAATAATGATTCTTCATGGATAATTTTAAAACTGACTGTAAGGTGTGTGTTTAAAAAAGACAAACAAACACCAACCCTCTTACAACATCATAAAATCTTTTCCCTGTTTTGGTACCCCGGTGTAAGTCATGTACGTATATATGCATGTGTCGAAGTTAGCCCTCTTTTTCCTCTCACCATAAATATTTATGCGTATTTTCTTTGTATTGAAATAATATTTCATTGAAAAATTGCGTTTCCATATCATTTAAAAAAAAATACTTCCACAAATAAAGGTAATAACAAAATTACCGAGCTTGGGAAAATCAATCTCAAATGTCCATAAGACGAGACAAAAGAAGGAATACATACCAGAAAAATTGAAGATCGTAATGGTCCTGACTTGGTACAGGCATTGAAAACGAAATAGTGGGTTTAACCAGGTTTTAAGGCGCGCCAAACCTTCTTCTCCCATTGCCATCTTTGGGTTCGGTAGTTACACAAAACGCAACAGGTTTGGGATGACATACATGTATTAGAGATGCTAAGGTGATCATCTCAGTACATCAACCAGCCAAACAATAATCAAAGCAAGAACTTATCATTTCGTCTCACATGATATTGAATTTTTCTACTAGTGGCTGATAATTAACAAAGAAAGAATTGCTTTAGAGATCGTGTGAGATGTATTTACTTATAACCTTGGTATATCTAGAAATGGTGTCAATCAAATGTGGATCCTGAAGAATTCGAAAGAACTGATGGAGATTCTTAACTCTAAATCAGTTTCATCTTGTAACAGCATCAAAACATTCGATTTCTCCACACTTTACACTTCTATTCCACATGAACAACTGAAATCGCGATTGGCACAGCTGATTAAACGCAGCTTTTTCAAAAAGAATGGAAAACGCAGGTACAAATTTCTTGTAGTCGATTATACCAAGACTTACTTTGTCATCAATGAGTCCAAGAAAAAGAACAAATTTACAGAAGACCAAATAATCGACATGCTCAACTTTCTTATTTACAACATATTTGTTCAGTTTGGTGGACGTGTTTTTCAGCAAACAATAGGGATTCCAATGGGCACTAATTGTGCACCTTTGCTTGCTGATTTGTTTCTTCATTCATATGAAGCAGACTTCTTGCAATCTCTTCTAGACAAAAAAGACCGTAGACTAGCTCTCTCTTTCAACCTCACGTTCCGTTATATTGATGATGTCCTTTCACTAAACAATTCTCGATTTGGTGACTTTCTCCATCTCATATATCCACAGGAGCTTGAGATAAAGGACACAACGGATTCTAGGAAGTCTGCTTCATATTTAGATCTACATCTCGAAATTGACTCTCAAGGAAGACTTTCAACAAGGCTCTATGACAAACGTGATGACTTCAACTTTCCAATCGTCAACTTCCCCTTCTTGTGTAGCAATATTCCGTCAGCTCCAGCTTATGGAGTTTACGTATCTCAATTGATTCGTTACTCCAGAGCGTGCGGGACTTACATCGATTTCCTTAGCAGAGCGACACGTCTGACGCAAAAATTGCTCACACAGGGTTATGTTGCTCCTCGGTTGCTGTCTTCACTCAAGAAATTTTACGGAAGACATCATGCACTTATAGACAAATATGGGATTTCGATCTCTCAGATGAGTGCAGATGTTGGTTTGTCATAGGATGTTGTTTTGTCTTCCTTTACTGGATTTGACATGCTGAATGGACTATTGGCAACGCGACGGGTGTGCTATAGCAAGCAGGAACTGCTTACTCTTCCGGAGCACCTGAGTTCACTCTTGTTTCGACTGGAGTTCGCGTTGTTGATTGATATTCAGTTGTTTTGTGTTTCCATGTTTTACGTGTTGTCTGTTTTTGTCCCGTTCTTGTTTGTGTTTACTGGTTTAGTCTCTGCCCTTTCGGACTTTTGACATTCGGATACCCCATTGGTACCTCTGCTTCTTTGGTATAATAGTATGTTACGAATAAAACGGCGTCGGATAAAAAAATCTGAAAAATGGCTACAAGCCCTGGCATATCGGATTAGTTGTGAAGTATAGACACCGTGTGCAGGGGACGTTGGTATGTTACTTTCCAGGATAGGAAAATCAATTATTTCAAAATTAAAATCGTCTTTTTTATCGTTTTTTTTTTGTACTGAGATGACCACCCGGGTCAAATTTGAGATGTAGATCCAAGACTAATATAAAGCAAGTGGATTTACTAAACTCTAGCTCCGGGGGATATATTGAAGGAATCAATTTGCCGAACGACGAGTTGTTGACAGAGACGAGGTCAACAATATATCTGAACTCGAAATTAAATGACCTTGCCTCTTTCATCTTCTTGTTCATTACGAGTTCCTGTAGAAATTAAGTCTCTAAAGACTATAAAATCAAATCGGCGAGGAGAGGATCACAGTTTGTGCCCATTGGAATGCCAACTTGTTGTTGAAAAAAATCTCATCCAAATGTGACAAATATGTTGTCAGTAAGGAAAACAAGCATACCGCAAACTTAATCCATAGTGTAACACATCTTATTTATAAGATGTTTTTGAGATAAAAAATATAGAATTATAGCCTAAAACAACAAAGTTCCTTAAATTCGAAAAGGCCTTTTCAATAAGTATTTTTTTCAGTCGACACTTAAGTTTATCATGTGGCAATGCGGTGTACAAAGTTGCCAAATCGAAAGTTTACAAAGAATGAACCTCAGAGAATGACCGGGATTTCAAATTATCTAACAAATCTTTTGAGTTCTTTAAAATCCACATATGATTAATTCCACTACGATTATAAATAGTGTCACAGTATGCTTGTTGACCTTCTTTGACAGCAGACAAGATCTTAGTAGTTCAAACGGGCAATTCTGTAGTTAAACACGATGAAGATCCAGCCATAAACCTTTGTGTACGCTTTTTGTGAAGTTTAGGTATCCAGTACAAATAAGGTAACTCTTCATGATCCTTTTTCATTGATAAATGTCCGAATGTATGTGGCACTAGCAGATGAATTACCATCTATGCCTAATTCTTGAATCAAATATTTGTAGTAATGTGCTTTACATACAAAAACTATGTTATTGGAAGCCTTGTCTGCAGGTATGACAACATATTTATCATGTAAGGAAAAGACAATCGAGAGCTTCACGATGTCTGAATACGGAACATGGCTGAGGATTAAGACATTTCCGAAGTTTATCTATTTGGCTGCGTACAAGAGATCGGATATAGGCAGAGCTAAATATAAGTATTAGAAGGAAAGAACAATCTTTACTTTACAAAATGACAGGACAATCTGTTCTTTACAACATGGAAGAAAAAGACACATATAACTTTTCTTTTTTTTTCTTTTTCTTTATTTTAGGGGATGTTCAGTAATACATACACTTATTTATGGTTTAATCATTTGAAAAATAAATAATGTACAAACTGTATCAATTGCCAGTTGCAAATTTATAGCAAAGAAGTTGCAATGGAGCATTTGAATCTAGAGTCTTATAAGGCGAAAACAAATCCCTCGTCCATTCGACACAAACATTTGTGCTATAAAGGGATTTTAAAAAAGGCAAAGATTCATTCAATTTGAATATAGACATAATAAACATTATGTTCTGTATAAATTAACAATGAGTAAGGTCTCAAGTTGTCAATTCAAATTCTTTCCATACTCCGCAACTGCATACACTTTAACATTGATTGGCACGTTTCGTAAGATTATTTCAATCCATCGATACATGAATATGCAAAAACAAACGTGCCCTAATTTGGAAAGAAATTTACATATTCCTTCATTGTAAGCTGAACGCTCTGACTCATGGCCAAAATTGCATTTAGAAATATCAGAGACCTTATAGGATTAAATATTAACATACAAATAGTAGAAATACAAATGACAACAAAGTTCCAGACAATAAATTTTGCTACGCCTGACGCGCGTTTCGTCTATTCAAGACTCATCAGAAGCGTTCTACCAAAAATTTTGAAAATGTCAAACACTATTAACAGCTACTTAAATAAACTTTTTCATATTGACTCCGCCCTCTTGAATATTTACGGAGAAATGTGTATTGACCTGAGCAACAGTACATAAAAGGTAAAAGGTCAAAATGTTTAATTATGCATTAACTTGTGCTCTGATACATGAAATATCGTGCAAATTTACATCGCGAGTATATACATGTACTTATTAGTTTACAAAATATGTATAACATTTTTTATTATTAGAATTCATTGAATCAATAAAAATAACTAATATAAATGTTCAATAATATAAATCATCTTAAAAGAATATGGCTAACCGATTTACCGTGTCTAAACGATAAGAACTCGTAAATCAGCTAATTCTATGACTACATAAGGCACTGTTCAAAATATGGTGCTTGCGTAGAGTTCAGAGCCGTTGGGCGGACTAATGGTTGAATAAATACTAGTAACTATATAACAAAATTCAAAATAGAAAATACGCTATCTGAAGAAAGCTTTTGAAACAATTACTATTACTACTTGCAACATAAAATAATCTAACTTTAAATATGCCAAATGAACGACTTCAGCATGTTAAAAAGCTAATCTTGTTATGACATATATTAAGAACCCACCATAGATTTTTGTTATTCATATATGTTATCATTTTTGTATAAAAACTATCGAACAAATTTTAGATTACTCGGATCAAAAATTTAAGATATAAAACTTAAAAGTGGCCTAAGGGTTTATCAGTGTTTTATCCATTCGCGGATAATAATCATTAAGGAAGCACTTAAAAGGGAAATTATAGAAAAATGAGTAGGACACATCCAGGCCTTCTCTTTCGTCTTCTTCTTATGTATATTTTGCAAGTTTCAAACAGCTCTTTTTCTGGTAAGTAACCCTTTAACGTGTCTCTTTTTGCGATCAAAGTATTTTATTTCGTCATAGCAAAATAACCACTTTTCTATATAACCGCCAGACAATTTGGAAAGGCGTAAGTTTATAAGGATATTTGTTCATTGCATGTACAATTGCATCTTTATTATAGTGTCTGCTATAACTTTCATAGCATGTACAATTTACAGTATTTCTATTTTTTCTGTATCCATATGGGTACGTCACAGATTCCCTTTCTGCTTTAGTGGCGCCAAATCTACTGTCTTCTAGGTTGTTCCAGTTTATTGCTTCTTCTACTTCTACTTCTACTGGGTACAAAACACTGTCTTTATAGACCATTATGTTTCGGTACTAAAGGGCAGTAGGCGTCGGCGGTAGGAAAATAAAAGTTATGAACTGATAAGGATAAGAGTAGCTAGCATAGCTCAACTGAAGAAAAAGGATAGAACGAAAGGACGAGTGAATTCCGTATTGCGTTTTCGGTCCTTCTGATTAGACCAATCCGGCTACCGAAGCGGCCCCTGGACATACACCCAACCGGCACAGCTCTAACCTTCATTAGGACTTACTTACAATACGGACCTAAGCAGACTAAAGTAGTAGATGACAGGCCCCGCTTGAAAGATACCAAGTCGGGGGTCTCATTAGTAGATGCTGGTAGCTGGTTCCATAGTAAGATGGTTCTAGGGAAAAAGCTGTACTTGAAGACATCTGATCTCGTGTGGTACTGTTGCATCTTCTTTGAATGGTTTGATCTGGTTCTTCCTATGGCTGGTACTAGGTATTCCGATGGTGGTATATCAACCAGGTCGTTTACAATCTTATAAAACATCACCAGTTGGATTTTGGTTCTTCGGGACTCAAGTGTTTCCCATTCAAGATCTTTTAACATGGCAGTGACACTGTCAGTGTTTCTGTATCTGTTGGTGGTGTACCTTGCAGCTCGTCGTTGTACCATCTCTAGTTTCTTTATAGCTTGTGTACTGTACGGGTTCCAAATTGAGGCGCACTATTCAAGGCTGGGTCTTACAAGTGAGAAATATGCCGCTGATTTCGTGTCTTTACTGGAGATCTTTAAGTTGCGTCTTAAGAAGTCTAGCATACTGTTCCCTTTCTTCACTATCCTGTCGATATGGATGTTCCATGACAAGTTGTAGCTAAGATCAACTCCTAGAAATTTCGTTGTATCTGCTGCTTTGAGTTGGTGGCCTTTTAAGTGTTATTCATAGATGATGGGTTTCTTTGATCTTGTCACCCTCAATACGTTACATTTGTCTGGATGGAAAGACATACCCCATAGTTTTTCCCAGTTGGCTAGTTCTACAAGATCTTTTTGTGGGTCTTCACAGTCTTGGTGGTCCTTGATCGTTCTATATACTATGGCATCGTCTGCAAAAAGTCTGGTTTTGGATGATACACACTCTGGTAGGTCATTGATGAATATTAAAAACAGGAGCGGTCCTAGAACGGTACCTTGAGGTACCCCGCTGACTACAGGTGCTCTGTCAGAGGTTGCACCATTCACAGTGACTTGTTGAGATCGATCAGTAAGGAAGGCTCGGATCAAGTTGTAAGTTGATCCTCTTATGCCGTAAAAGTCCAGTTTAGATAGCAAACGCTGGTGTGGGACCTTGTCGAAGGCTTTTGAGAAATGTAAGATGATGAGGTCCTGTTGTGTTCCGTTGTCTAGTGATTTAGTCAGTTCATGACTTAGGTTGAGTAGTTGAGTCTCGCAACTTCTACGTGCTCTGAAGCCATGTTGGTAGTCTGTAAGGATGGTGTGTTGATCAAGGTGTTTTAAGATGTTTGTTGTTAGGATATGCTCTTGCATCTTACAGCACAAACAGGTTAAGGAGACAGGTCTATAATTGCTGGCCTTGAAGCGGTCGTCCTTCTTGAAGATCGCTGTCACATTTGCATACCTCCAGTCTGATGGGACATCGCCATTGGTGAGGGCACTTTGGAAGATTACTGTCAACTCTTTAGTTAGGTCTTTTAGTATTCTGACTGTTATCTGATCCGGTCCGCAGGCTTTGTTTGGGTTGGCTTTCTGTAGGAGTTTCAATACGCCTTCCTGTGCAATTGATATGCCTGGCATTGATGGATACGGAGTTCCTGTTGGTTTTGGTATAGGCTCGTTGTATCGTCTTTGGTAAAGACGGACTCATATTGTCTGTTAAGTATGTCAGCCTTGTCTATGGGGTCAGCATGCATCTTGCCGTTTTCTTTTAGTGGTAATACTCCACTGGTGTCTTTCCTCAAGGACTTAACATACGACCAGAATCTCTTTTGTTTGCTTGGGTTCTCATCCTTATCTGGGTCTCCAACTTCAATAATGTTATCTATGTATTCCCAATAGGCTTTTCTCTGTAAACGTTGCGCTGATGCTTTTGCATCCTTATACCTTTTGGTGTCGCTGGGTTTGTGTGATGTTTACTCTTTCTAAATAACTTATCTCTTTTCCTGATTGCTGTCCTGACTTCCCTAGTTATCCATTATTAAAAGCAAAAACTAACTAATTAACTGTAAATAACTTTGAAGAAATTTACGAATGTTGAATGCAACTAGGTTCCCGGCTTGAAAAAAAATATTTTGCTAACATTTTGAACAATATATTAAAAGAGAATCATTCTATTATAGAACTTATATATTTTCGCTTGCCTTTTAATGCTTTAGAGCTTTGACTTTTATTTGTGTCGGTGAATGTGTCTCATCGTTAGGAACCGACCATTGAACTTGCAGGGGTGGACCTGTTTAAAAAAAACAATTTTGGCAGCAGAGGGTAAGAAAAAAATTATTCTGAAGAAGGATTTCTGCTATATAAATTAATGCTAATAATAAAAATACATTCTGTCGCAAGGCCTTTTTCTGACCAAAACAAAAAAAAGCCCACCCACCCTTTCAAGTTAAATGATCCATCCCTATTATCCCGAGCATGGCTGTCTCATTTTACATGAAGATGCACGTTTGAATACATTGTATCTTAAAAGGTGTTCTAATATTGGGTATGGAAACGCATGCCTGAAATGCCATCCCGCACCATGAATAAGCTGGTCCACTGGTAGCTTGGTTATCCCATGATAAACATCTATGTAAATATCAAGATTTGACGTATTTGATGGCATGTTATACCAGAACTTCATACATGATCGACGTGACAAGGATTTGATCTCTGGTGTTGTTAGAAACCCTGTACTGGCAATGGGAATGTTTTCTGCTGATGCAGAGTTAAAAAAAATTAAGACGCTCATTCCTAAATATATGAGGACAAAAATTATAACCATTAGGAAGAATAAATACTTTTTATTTTTATTTTTAAGCTTATTTGTAAGCTTAATTGGACACATAAACGGTTTTAAGATGTACAGAGGTATATCAACATTATTCAAATGCCAAAATCCGAAAGGGCATAGACAAAATCAGTTAATACAAACGGGAATAACATGTAGAAACAGAAAATATTTTAACAACTAAATAGGAATACTTCTACAACGCGAACTCAAGTCATAACGAGAGTGAACTCGATTTCTTTATTTTCATTCGATTTATCAGCCTCTCAACCAGTTGTGAAAAATATTTCTCACCTCTAGAGAACATTTTGTTCTCAGCGTAATTGCGCGAACAATTTATGAGAAACCATTTGCATTTTGGGAAATACTTTTTATATTTTAATCGTTCGGCAAGGCTCTCTTAAATTTATTTCTCTTGATGTTTCAAATTCCATAATCAACTCGATCGCGTTGTTTATGATATATGTCTTTGATGAAAGAGTAAAGGTTCGTTTGATTGGTGGGCGAATGCTTTTTCTCTTTATTTTTTAAGGTATAGTGCGATCTTGTTTTTATTTGTCTTTTGTGCGTTTTTAATTTCAAGTACTCAACTGTACCGCTATGAGCCTGTGGAACTATTGATAATTTCCATACCTCGAATTTGTTTTGAACCATCTTATACCAGCTATTAGGGTATTGTAATTACACAAATCGCGTTCGAAAGTACATCGGTTTGGCAAAACAACATACTCGTAAATTTGACTGCCACAGCGACCATTTTGGGCTGTAACGCAGTAATAGAATAAGTAACCGGTGGATAAATTGATTTTAGGTATTGTATGTCTTGGCTAGTCGATGAGTTGTTAATATGTGTAGTGAAGATATGTAATTTTTGTTGTCGTATAACTTATAGTATTTCTCTTAATTTTGACATCTATCATATCTTAACAACTCACTTAATCGCCACATGGTCAAAAGACACAATTATTTTTTTCACTTTTTCAGGTATCCAGTATTATGTAAGCATTCAAAAGTACAGATACATGTAGGCACATGTGCATGTATCAGAAAAAAAATCGTTTCAAATGACAGATTATGACATGTTCACCTGTACCAAAACATAAATCTAGTTATTTTGATTTTGTGAAAACGTTTTTGAAAAATTACACCCAAAAAACTAGTTTAACCCCGCCACATATTAAAGCCAGGAATCTTTGACAAAGCTTCCGTTTGTACTTGTCTTTTTGATGTTTTCTGTTCCTTTTTTAAGAAGGGAGTCTATCTGTGATTATTTCAGGACTGGATTTGAATTATATGCATTTTATTTAGACCATGGGTCAATTGCAGAACCGCGAGCAGTGCCAAATGGCCTCGTTGAAGTCTGCTGGCGGTTGTCCATTGTGGTTTTTCTAAATTGCCGCTTAATTGTGGGCTGAGTCGCGTACACTTATTCCACATCTCAGTATTTTCTTTTAAAAAACAAGGGTGTACCAAAAGGGAAATCAAATATCATTAATCTAAAAAAGACAAGGGCAATAATGGGATACATAAAAACACCACTACATGTACAAAAAACCATAAAACAAACATGAAATCAAATGTTCAACCAAACCGGAATAAGCAGTAGTAGTAGTAATTGAATACATTATCTTTAAAGTTAGGGAGCGGCCATTTCTTTTTTGTCTAGGAAAGGAGGCGGGTGGGCTATTGATGTATTCTTCATCCTGCCTTTTCGGATACTAGATTTTCTTGTACAAGCGCATTTTTTATTGATTTTTTTTGCCTACTGCCTTTATATTTCAACTTTCACCATAGCCACAACCACCACTGCCTATAAAAAATCAAACGGTTGCTCCCTGAGCTTCGTCCTTCTTTACTTACCGAAGCATCTGTTGAAGAAACAGAACAAGAAAAAACACAAACACGGAAAAACTCTGTAGACATTAGACATGTAAGAAGTAATTAAACGTACTACACTTCATACACAACATCAGCAATTAATTTATATGTAAATGAATAATCATTAAAATAAAAAATCATCTCTTAAATACATAATGGATGAAATAATCAGCCAGATATACTGTCAACTTTGACACTAGATGAGACGGTCAAGATTACTTTGTTTAAATAACCATTTTCACACTGATAAAAATCGAAAGTGTTTAACGTTTCAAACGGTCTTACTGTGAGATGCACCCTGTTATATGAGTAGTAATGGGTGTAACATTAATATCAGAGCACTTTGCACTTGATGACCCCGAGCACTTCCTGGTACACTAGTACTGTGACAGGTCTACCTCAATGTTTTATTGTTATTTTGAGTTGGTGCTCTTTCAGCTTTCGTAGTAAAAGTTCTCATAGTGCCCCATAAGTAGTGCTTTGTGGGTACATTTCGTTTTTTTAGTCGATCCCCATGCATCTTGTTATGAATTTGGTATTAGTGGTCTCTCTGAAGGCCTATTTGTTTTTTTAAGTGTCGTCTTTCATGCTCGTGTATTGTAGTTCGTCATCTTGTGTGGCCTATTCCTAACTGGGTTCTTTCCTTTTTGTCCTTGGTGGACTCTTGTTTTTACGTTTCGCCCTTTATGGGCTTTGGTATAGTTATAGTTAACCCTTATTCCGTCACCCTTCTCATTCATCCCTCTCCCTCCTCCTGCTCCTCCTCTTCCCCCTCCTCTTTCCATCATCTCCCATTGTTTTCCTTTTTACCCACCTCTTTGTCGTCCTTTAAAGACTTTGTTGTCGTTGTATGGCTTACTTTTTCCTCCTTCTTATTCTTCTCAATTTTCGTGGTTCGCCGTTTGGGGCTCCTAGCTTTTGTCTTTGTCTTACTTTAAATGGATTTTGTTGTAATGATTACTTTTTTGTGTAAGTGTATTCTGAGTTCTTTGTCTTATCAATGAAAACTCGGTCAAGGTACAACTTGTATTTTGCAATTTCTTTTTGCGTTATAATGCAATATTTATTAACAATATCAATATCCATAAAGTCTGGTTGTTAAATCGTTCATACTCTTGTCGAACACGATTTTGTAGTCCTTTGTTGGCTCACAGTTCAAAGTTTAAAGTTTCCTCTGAATTCGTTGGATTTTGTTGTTATTCTGTACAGTCATAACATCCTTTCTGTTGACAGTTACAAACTCTTTTACGGAGTTAAAATTGATATTTAGGGCATTTCGATAGTTCAATGAAGTTCCAATGGCTTAACACATGGGTCTGTTTTTGCTTTTTCAGGGATGGCCAACTTTTAAGCGTAATTCTTTAACCCTTCAGTAGCCCTTAAGCCCATAAAATTGCCTTCGGGATCGAACTTTTCTACCTCTTCAAAATGCCATACTGCATACATGTTGATGATGATATATCCTTTTTCTAGTGCCTTCTTCAATCCTTTCGTTAACCAGGTCCCTGTGATGGGTCTTTCTTTTACAGTGTGGTCACAAGTATCTAGTTGGTAAGTTTCCGAACAGGTACGACAGAGTGGGAACATGAATGAATTGTTGGTCATGGCCGGTCAGACAGATCAATCCTTCGTACTCATTGATATCCATATATTGATATATATTGGTTTTCCGTACAGATAACGGGATGTCCGTTTGGTACTTCTCCAGTTTTGTTGACAAAGGAATAGAGTGACGTCAAAGTAGTTAATATTGTCTTCTTCTGTCTATTTGTACAATGTAAATGCCTCTATTTTCCCTCAATAAAAGGCCTCGTGTGGTTCTAAAGCAGGAATTATCTGTTGAAATACTACAGTCGTAAAGAATGGTATCTTGTAGCTCTTTATCAAAATCACACTCCCATTTCTCTATATAGGTGTATCCTTTCCTATGCAAGTAAATCTTCTTCCCTTTTGTCCTTTGATACAGATCGTGCATGGACATGTTGTTGACAGATTGACTGTGTGTTCTGTATAACACCCGTGTCAGTAACAGCCGCAAAACTCGTACACGGTTTCATTTTCGTATCCGTTTACTCTCGAAGCCTACAGAGTAAACGGATATGAGGCTTTTCTCCCTCGTTCATAGCATGTTGGATCGGTTTATTTTCTTGTGCGGACATGTACATGTACATTAGCATTTTCATGACCTTAATGGAATGTTTATGATCTGATCGATGCCCTTGTGCTGGGATCAATCCAATGGTGTCAAGTCGCAAAAACGTGGATCAAAAGACGAGGTTGCAAGCCGAGGCTATGGTGTATGGAGGGGATTCGTGGTCAAAGCATTTGTGGATGAAGAAATATTTTACAAACAACATATAACAATTAAACTTCAAATCAAAGCGCTATAGCGTAAAAAGGCTGATGTATATCTAAGCACTTAAAATAAAGAACGATCTATGGCTTCACGAACTTGAAACATTGCACATCAATGTTGCTGGGTTTTTTTGGCTCCGCACACTTACACACTTACACATCTGTTAAGAAATCTGTTATTTGGCTCCGCCCACTTGATCAAAAGTCAAGAGGTCAACAATGCTTAAGGAAACATTAAGGATGCTGAGTATGCATCCATGTAAGAAATTCAAAAATACACTCTTTTGTCCCAATGCATCGATTTCTAACTTTTTGGTTTAATTTTTGTATAAGAAAATAAATGTACATTAAAACGACAATTCATCAGTCATTTTACTGTTTTTAAAGCTCGTACGCGTGTCACAGACATATGAAACTCAGAAAATCACTTTTGAGTTAAAATTTTATTTTAGTTTTAATTTTGTTAGGGGTATGTTATCGATTTTAGGGGTGCGTTAGGGATTCTAAGGGTGTGTTATGGATTGCTAGGGCGTGTTATGAATATTCTACGAATGTGACTTGGATAGACTGTGATATGGCTTGAGTCATCTATTCTGTATAGAATATCTAAAAAGTCTGTATTATTTAAAAAAAAAATATATGATAAAATCCAATAACTCCTGTAACATTTGTCGATTAAAATTGGCGTTGTGATATGACCCTCTACATATCATGACAAATAATCCAACAAAATTTTATCAAAATCCGTTGAGCTGTCTCAGAGGAGTTGTGTCCACGAAAATATTACAGACGGACAAACCGACTGACGAAGATCACTACTAGATCACTCCGTCGCGTTGCAGTGGGGGACAAAACTGGGCTTCTCACATCTTAAATAAGTACATATGTTGGTTTGTCATAGTGTTTTGTTTTGTTCTCCTTTGCCGGATTTGACACCTGAATTGACCATTATCAACGCGAAGGGAGTGATGCAATAGACAGGAACTGCTTACTCTTCCTAAATAACTCCTTACGTTTTAATAATTTGATTTCGCGTTGTTGGACTGTATTCAGTTTTGTTTGTTTTAATGTTTTCTGTTCTTTCGGTTTTTGTCTTTGTCCGTCAGAAATTCGAATCCACCATTGATATTTGCTTGTTTGTTCTTTAAGATTCTAGATTTTCAATTTAGTCGTCTTGAAAATTCAATCTCTTGTCCCATACTTTTTGTTATATTTCTTTCATATCAAAATATGCTTTGTTTTTTATCAGAAAGCCTGAACGAAATCGATATAACGAAAAATGAATCAAAATGTTCAATGGTTAAACATTGTGTTAAGGAACCAACTTCATTGATTACCCCTTCTAATGACCAAAGGTACTAAAGGCATTCATCATTTCTGTTTTAAGACTTTTCTCCTAAATTGTTATGCGTAAAAAAAATTCATCTAAAAGGACACCTCGAACCAGTAAAACACATGTGTAATATCGCATATAAATGTTGAGAAAGCTCCAGTGGTACTTCTTTGCTTCCCTAGTGAACGTTAGGTTTGGCTTCCTTCGACTCTCGACATTCTTTGGTGGCAAATACTTTTATAATATTTACTTTCTTAAAATATGTTGATTAAACTGCAATCTTCGAGATTACTATTCTACTGTCTCTATTGAAACTAACAAAAATTGTACCACAAATAAAAAAAGTTTCGGTTTCGGCCCCTTTTGGACACTAATTACGTAATAGGGAAAAAGGGGGGTCGCAAAATTTCATCCTTAATTTTGTATCCCCTATTTGACCAGAACAAACATGCAAAAAAAAATTTCAAAATCAGACCACAAATAAAAAAAAGTATCGATTTTGGTCCCTTTTGGCCACTAACTACATAACAGGGAAAAAGGGGCACGAAAATTCATCAGGTTCATTCTTTTATTGTAAGAAACATTCTGACAAATTTCACAGCAATAGGCCAACTAGGACCAAAGTTATGGTGGAAAAAAATAAAATATATGATTTTTCCCCCTTTTGGGCCCCTAATTTCGAAACTAAGAAAGGGGGACCATCAAAATCTATCCGATTCATCTTTTTATGGTAAGGAACATCACTGTCGAATTTCATAGCAATCAGATAACTAGAAGTAAAGTTATTTTGGAAACAAACAAAAAAAAGTAGCATTTTTGGCCCTTTTTGGCTCCTAATTTCTAAACGAAAAAAGGGGGGACCCCCAATTTTAATCCCATTCATCCTTTTATGGTAGAAACATCATTGTAAAATTTCATAGCAATCGGATAACTAGAACTAAAGTTATTGTGGGAACACTAAAGTTAACAGACAACGACGCAGACGCAGACGACAGCATCATACCATTATACGTCAGCATTTTTTTGCGATCGTATAAAAATACGTAGTATTATTTAAGAGCCTGTTCATGAGAAAACCATGCAAAATCGTCCAATAGCGATGTTTTCATTTTTGTTAAAGGTGAAGTGCAACTGAAAGACCATCCTATGAGACTTATTCAGGCAATATTTTTCCTTCGAAAAATCTAAGATGGCCGCCCTACAGGCCTTAATAGCTATATATAGCATGCATCTGATTTTCAGGGATTTCAATAAAAAAATTATGAAAATAATAAGACATTTTCATTGTGATTGTTTTAGTTTACGTATATTTAATGACAATTGTAACAATATTTTTTGAAATAGTGATGGTTGTCTTTCAAATCCATTGCAATTTTTGTAATTCATAATTTTGGTTCCTCTAGTACCTTTAGGTAAGATTTGGGCAGTATTCCAGACGGTTAAAAAATGCTGAAATTTGTTATTTTTAAGGGTACTTGTTGTCAAAGGTAACGCTTTTTATCCCTATCATTTAGAAATTCAAAAACAATAACATATCAAGAAAATCATATCAAAAAGCCAAGTCGGGATTTTAAATTTTGACTTAGCCACAGCCACGGGAAACAATGACATGTTTTGATAATTCTACATTAAATCCACTTTTTGGACGATTCAGTTTAAAAATCTGAGTGTGTTTGCTATGAAACAAAATACATTTAGAACATGTGATACAACAGATGATCACAATTAAAGTACCATTTAAGGGTCGGGAAAGACAAATACTTGGGGATTAAGGGTGAAAGATGGGAATATCTGTGTATTTTTGTGAAATGTACAGAAATGACCAACTTTACGGGACTATTTTTCATGAATGAAGGGTTTGACTTTTAATATTGAATATGTTTCCAAAAGACTGCTATATGGTCTGTACAAAAACATATTTGTAACTTTGCATTCGGTCATCCCTTACATGTTACAGCATTACAAAAATGGAGATTTGGCCATTTTAGCACATGGCTAAAATGGGCTTCGGGGGCCTAATAGTGGCATCTTTATGAAATAATTTAAAGATGTACAGAACAGCAGACTTTATAGGCCAAATGTATATAACTTGTTCTATATAAACAAATAATATGGTAGAAATCAAACAAAAAAACACTTTTTACTTGGTGGTCCAATATGGCTCCCATGGCCATTTGGCGAAATAGTCCCTTGTCCTCAAGAAAACTAACATTATTTTTGGTTGGGATCTACCATATAAAATCTTTTATTGTGCAGAAAATGGTCGAATTTTACAAATAAAACAATTTTCCTGGTACATATTTTTTTCACATTAAGGTTTGTCATTTTTAGGTGGCTAGAGACTTTTTTGTCAAAAGGCTCTGGGATCCATATTAGACCACCAAGTAGAAAGTGGTCTTTTGTTTGATTTCTACAATATTATTTGTTTTTATAGAACAAGTTATATACATTTGGCCTATAAAGTCTGCTGTTCTGTACATCTTTAAATTATTTCAAAAAGATGCCACTATTAGGCCCCCGAAGCCCATTTTAGCCATGTGCTAAAATGGACAAATCTCCATTTTTGTAATGCTGTAACATGTAAGGGATGACCGAATGCAAAGTTACAAATATGTTTTTGTACAGACCATATAGCAGTCTTTTTGAAACATATTCAATATTAATAGTCAAACCCTTCATTCATGAAAAATAGACCCCTAAAGTTGGTCATTTCTGTACATTTCATCAAAATACACATATATTCCCATCTTTCACCCTTAATCCCCAAGTATATGTCATTCCCGACCCTTAAATTGTACTTGTATTGTGACCATCTGTTGTATCACATGTTCTAAATGTATTTTGTTTCATAGCAAACACATTCAGATTTTTAAACTGATTCCCTAAAAAATGGATTTTATGTAAAATTATTAAAACATGGCATTGTTTTCTGGGGCTGTGGCTAAGTAAAAATTTAAAATCCCAGCTCGGCATTTTGATATGTTTGTTCTGATATGTTATTGTTTTTTAATTTCTAAAAGATAAGGATAAAAAAGCGTTACCTTGGACAATAAAAACCCTTAAAAATAACAAATTTCAGCATTTAGAGCAGTCTGGAATATTGCCCTGGGTGTACCAGAGAAACTAAAATTATGAATTACGAAAATTGCACTGTATTTGAAAGACAAAACATCACTATTTCAAAAAATATTGATACAATCTTAATTCCATCTATGTAAACTGAAAAAAAATCACAATGAAAATGTCTATTTTTCAAATAAAATTTGACTGAAAAACCGATAAATCAGATGAAAGCTATATATATAGCTATTGAGGCCTGTAGGGTGGCCATCTTGAATTTTTCGAAAAAATAAATTTGCCTGAATAAGTCTCATAGGATGGTCTTTCAGTTGCAATATACCTTTTACATAATTAAAAACTTTGCTACTGGACAAAATGTACAATTTTAACCGTTTTCTCATGAACAGGATCTTAAATTACTAGCACCTTTTATGGTTGACCTCTTATGGAAATTTCAATCATGTCACGGATGATGCATGGTTATGTACATTTATTTAAAACCTCCAAAAATGATTGATAATTATTTGCCTTGTTCTTACATTAAAACAATTTTCCTACTGAGTAGTGATATACTAGCAACAAGTACAAAGTCGAGTTTAAATACTTTCAAAACCCCTGCTCCATTTTCAGTCGATGTAAAAGCCTCTGTTTGTGCTGTAAAAAAATCAATTAATATATACAATTTTAATCAGTAGAGATATATCAGATAATGAAAAAACTTATTTAAACCTTAAAAAAATCATATTTCTAAATTGTGTAAACATAATATTATTCTTCTTCTAGGCATAGATTACTCTTTGTTTTGATTTTGGTATCCTGCTCAAAAAGATTTTCGCTTAACATACATTTTATATTTCAGTATATTTGGTTTTGCAGCTTTTGCCTTGAGTGTCTCTATGTACCCTTTACATGCTTCTGACGCCGTTCAAAACTTTGTCATAATGTTGCAAACAGCATAGTCACAATGATTTGCACTAGGTTAAACCAACATTTTCTACATTGTTGAAATCGTATCTTCATGAACTTTGGGTAATTGAAAATGAATAATTATCTATTCCAAAGACATGGAAAAATGAATGTAATTTGCATACCTTTGTGACCTAGAAATTTTATGGTTGCACCGTCTGAAGCAAATGCACTAATTTCATTATCATCTTCTGAAACTTGACGTTTAAGCATATTATGCCGTTTTGTGCGACTGTGACATTGTGGTTCACATCTACTTGAATAATCATCCACTTTACAGAATGTAGCGTTACAATTAACAAACATCGAGTCAGGAAAACCAGCATACTCAAAGTCTTGGAAATGGAAACGAGTTTGATGAGTTGATTGTGATGTTATTACCGTTTGTGGATCTTCTGGGCACCTGTAAAGTGGTAAATACCTTTATAGTGTAACATGGACACCTCAAGATAACTGTGTTGACTAGGTCTGATTACATGTAAAAGTTTTGTTCATATCATGGAGAGGTAATATTTCATATAATATGCTGTTTTGTTAATATACGAGGTCTTGCATGTACCTCAGCATTTGATAACTTAGGTAATATCTGAGGGGTCAAACTATTGTGATCCTCACCTTATAACAATATGTATTTATTACATCTCCTTATGATAAAACCATAAGAAAACTTAAAGGGTTTATGCCACACCCCCGTTGAATGTCATACACCCAAAGTATTCTTAAGGAGGTTTGCTCCTCATATTTTGAGATTTTTGTCAGATTTTCGAGATCCTCAGGGTTTGTCCATCTATTATGCTTGAAATTTTTTGCCCATGAACCCCCTATTTTCTTTTTTTTATTCAAAAATATGTCTATTTAATATGACGTTCACATTTTTTTATGAAATTTTATTTACTCTGTCATACATTTTAAAAGGTTTAAAGATGTCAATCTGCGGCAATGCAAAAGTAATGAAAATTCTAGAGAGAACTTATTTCCCGCCAAAATTATAAATGCTTATAGCATAAAAATGAACACATGGACCTACATTTTTTTCTTGCTTATTTTGATCATTTGTCCATATTCTATAAAACAAATGCAATTCTATTCATTTTTATTTACTTTAAGAGAGAGGAGCAAACCCCCTTAAGGGTCATAATTGGGAAACTTCGTCTGGGAGACCTAGTAACAGTTTTATTGTTACAATTATTACTTGTTTAACATTATTTGATTAAAATATATGGTATTTGATTATTCCATACACTCTTTGAATGACACGACACCCCAGGGATTCCATTTGGGGCATGATTGGGATACAGGATACAAAGTACATGTAAAAGTGAGTTTTACTGTTACAATATTTACTTACAAATATGTAATTTGTATATCTATATGTGTACATGTACATACCCGTTGTTAATAAGATAATATATATACGAATCACTGGATTTCTCTGTAGGCTTGGTAAAACATTCAGTTACCCTCATCTTTATATCCGAGTCATGAATAGCGGTATCCACTTTTACAAACACGCTGTCTCCTATCATGTACGATGGCAGATTGCCCTTCAGCTCGTGTTGGTATAAGGCATCACTGAAAAATCTGAGATGAATAGCAAAATGTCCAACACCTGCAGATGTATGGTTTTGACTTCCTCCAGGGCTATGGTGTATGCTATTATGTTCTGATTCTTGACTTAAAAAGTCACATTGAACTTTGACCTTAAACCTGTATTCCCTGACAATAAACCTATGAATGGGGTCATGAAAAGCATACACTAACGTGTTTGAGTAACTTATTTTGTCATTGGAAACCTAAAACAAAAACAAGACAATTTTATTCGATCTCAACTAATGCTGTGGTCGGTTTCAATAATTCGTCCAAAAAGATATTTTTTCTTTGGTGTCGAAATTTGTGTGAATTGTGCTTGTTTTAAACATGTGTTACTTTGTATTGATGTAAACTTCGGTGTGTGTTGATTTTGACTTTATTTTTGACATCTACATGTAACATTGGAATACGAAATTGTTATAAACATGCTTTTCCTCAAGTGTTACATCAATGTATTAGAGGATTACTGTATTGTTATCAAAAACACGTAGGAATATTAATTTTTTTTTTATTGTTTTTTTATTGTTTTTTTTTTTGTAGAAAAAATTAAGGAAAAATTACAAATATCATAAGTAATAACACGAATAAATTAATTGATACGTTAAATATGCTATATAAGATTGTTTATTGTCAGGTAATTTTGACAGTCTAAATTACAAATACCAAAATGCGGGTATAAACGGTTAATTTCGATATGCTTTGTATCGATATTTCAAGGAGTAACCTCTCATCAGTAGCATTTCAATCAAATTATTGGAAGGTCAAATTCCAAAACTGTTGAAAACGAAAAGTACTCAAAACCAAAACGTTCAAAGTTTGTCCATAATCTTACCAATTTAACTGTTGAGCAGGAGTTGTAGTCCTCTTCAAATACAAGATTTCTAAATGATTCATAACCTGAACATCCATCTCTGCCTAAATAAACATCTCGTGGAGTAAAATCAGGAAACAGTCTCCTTAGCTCATTTAGGTGTACCTCTATATGCCAGTTACTCTCTCTACATTGTACATTTATATATTTCTCATATAAAACTGTAAAATATAACAATGGAATCAAGTAGAATCTATATATATATATTTTAATTTCTTTTACATGGTATAACAGATTAAAATAATTTATTTGTTCTCTAAATATTTAGTTTGTTACATGTAGTAACTGATTTTCTTACTTTGCAGACTGGCATAGATTTGTATTTTAGTAGAATTTTAAAAATGTTATAAAAACTATTTAAACTACATGTATTACATGTAAAAACATGCATAAAAAGGACGTTATCCCCATAATATTATTACATAAATTGTGGAAAAAGAAGCAAATAGGCACTCGAGTGTTAAAAGTCCGAAAGGGCAACGAGAAAACCGGTAGTGAAAAAAAAAACATTATTATTGACAGAAATTTACGAATACTAGTAGATCTGTAAAAAATAATTCTTGATAAAGAAAAATCAAAACAAACAAATAAAGAACGCATAACAAAACAAGGTTGGATCCATAAATAAAAAAAAAATGAATCATAAGACAGGAAAATAGTTTACTTTTACTACTAGCATCTGCAACTAGCAATTGTAAAAATTAAAAGCATTAAACTAAGATGCAAACTTATACTACATTTGTGCTGGGAAAATAACTTTATCTTAATAGACTTGTACTTAAGTTTTCATCTAACAATTTGCAAATATTATACAATTACTGTCTTTTGTTGAGGTAAATGTGCAGTGTTATTGGCTTTTGAAACACAGATATTCACTGAGCCCGAAAGGCGAGGTGAATATCTTTAGTTTTTTCTAAAGTTTTCTAATTGTTTTATTCTATTATCCAATATCTGACAAAAATATGCATTTGAAGTGTTAAAAAAATTTAACCAAACAGAAACATACTATAACGACGTCACATTTCCCGCCATTTTTAACTTAGGAGTTTGACACTTTGACACTTGATTCGAAAATATTTGATTACGAAAAATATATTTTTTTAAGGTTTGACAACACAGTCGCAAAAAGGAAAATGAATAGAAAAAACTTGATCATTGATTTTTTTTAATATGACTTAAATTTCGATGAAACACAGATCTGGCCTTCAGAAATATTACGAGTGTTGTTATTTCTAGAAATGGTGTCAATCAAATGTGGATCCTGAAGAATTCGAAAGAACTGATGGAGATTCTTAACTCTAAATCAATTTGATCTTGTAACAGCATCAAAGCATTCGATTTTTCCACACTTTACACTTCAATTCCACATGAACAACTAAAATCGCGATTGGCACAGCTAATTAAACGCAGCTTTTTCAAAAAGAATGGAAAACGCAGATACAAATATCTAGTAGTCGATTATACCAAGACTTACTTTGTCTTAAATGTGTCTAAGAAAAAGAACAAATTTACAGAAGACCAAATAATCGACATGACTGGAATGTGTGCCCCAGGTGGTTGAATGGGGCAGCCCTGACATCGAAAGATGCGGTGTCGTCAGGCGATAATGCGGAAAACCTGACCGCAAACCATAGTTGTGCACCGTGTTGGGAAAAATGTCACGTTCCTTGCACGTTAAAGAACCCTGCTGCAGGTCTCGGGAAGAGTAGGACCCGTAGGATCCCCATGCAGGAGGCGAAATTCCCCGTCCCTACCCATCACTCCTTTTTCCAGTGGCAGTCAAAATTGGCCTTGTGTCCCCATTTCCTCCACTTCATCATCATTTCATGTTCATCGTATCACCAATTTCATGTTCATCTCCCGGATATAGCCGAAATCGTGCTGCTTGGGAGTAAAGAAATAACTAACTAACTAACTAACTTATTGACAACATATTTGTTCAGTTTGGTGGACGGGTTTTTCAGCAAACAATAGGGATTCCAATGGGCACTAATTGTGCACCTTTGCTTCTTACAATCTCTTCTAGACAAAAAAGACCGAAGTTCCGTTATATTGATGATGTCCTTTCACTAAACAATTCTCGATTTGGTGACTTTCTCCATCTCATATATCCCCAGGAGCTTGGGATAAAGGACATAACGGATTCTAGGAAGTCTGCTTCATATTTAGATCTATATCTCGAAATTGACTCTCAAGGAAGACTTTCAACAAGGCTCTATGACAAACGTGATGACTTCAACTTTCCAATCGTCAACTTTCCCTTCTTGTGTAGCAACATTCCGTCCGCTCCAGCTTATGGAGTCAACGTATCTCAATTGATTCGTTACTCCAGAGCATGCGGGACTTTCATCGATTTCCTTAGCAGAGCGACACGTCTGACGCAAAAATTGCTCACACAGGGTTATGTTTGACCTCGGTTGCTGTCTTCACTCAAGAAATTTTACGGAAGACATCATGCACTTGTAGACAAATATGGGATTTCGATCTCTCAGATGAGTGCAGATGTTGGTTTGTCATAGGGTTTTGTTTTGTCTTCCTTTACTGGATTTGACACGCTGAATGGACTATCGACAACGCGACGGGTGTGCTATAGCAAACAGGAACTGCTTACTCTTCCAGCACCTGAGTTCACTCTTGTTTCGACTGGAGTTCGCGTTGTTGATTGATATTCAGTATTTTGTGTTTCCGTGTTTTACATGCTGTCTGTTTTTGTCCCGTTCTTGTTGGTGTTTACTGGTTTTGTCTCTGCCCTTTTGGACTTTTGATACCCCATTGGTACCTCTGCTTCTTAAACATTTAAGATCTACCTGGAAATTGTAGTAAAACTAGATACGCAATTTTCAAATGAAAATACTAAAATACTATGAACAAGTCACTTTTAATGCAGATATACAATTTTTTTTTTACTTTTTCATGTTTTCAACCCGATACAAAATGTATTTAGTACTATGTTTAAACTGATAGCACCTGCTGTTGGTCATACTGAAGATTGTATTAAAATTATTGCAAAGCCATTGATTTATAAGGATGTTTTACGGGCACTATTTGAAATTTAAATATCTATATACTTGTCGGGTCTGACTTTCTAACTTTTTCATTTTAAGGGGGTACAGAACACCTAAGGGAAATAACTCTTAAATATCTTTTGAACGTTTTAGTCAGGCAATTTTATACAAAGAAATCAAGCTTCTCAATGATCAAAATATGAAATGTTGAAACTCCATTATATTCAATGAAATTATTCCCATGAAACCTATGGTTAAATTTTCTTCAGATTTTGCAATTAAATTTATATGACTAAAGTACATACGAGTATTTTTTGCAAATTTTCAGGAAAATTAAACGACACAATTTTATTTTAGCCAAAGTGTTTGGTACCCCCTTAATTGTCATTTTTTAAACTTTATATTAACTTTCTATGATAAGATACACTTTTAAAGTTGTGTGCCTAGATTGTTGCGTCGAATCACCTGTTGCAGTTGGTCTGAAAAACGAAGATGTTGTCCTTTCTTTAGATGTTGTAGCTCCTGTAGTGTTCGGTGTCGTAATTGCAGTTTGTGTTATTGTTGTTGGTGAGGTTGATATCAGTGTGTTACCTGAATAACAAAATAGCAAACTAATAAATAAAGATTATTTATAAATGTTTCAATGAATTCTTGTAATCAGTAAAGAGGCTATACTTACAAGTGTGAGCACTTAAATATTTTTTTTTATTTTTGTAAATTTTAAAAGTGTCTCATAAGTCAATTTATGGCTGGATATTGTTTTTTTTTAATCTTTGTGCTTATTATGTATGACAAACAATATGTGACACTATAATAAAAAATTTATTTATTTATTTATTTATTAATATATATCTCGGCTGTCGGCACCACACTAGAACTTATCCATACTAAATATAAGATGCCTAGGTACTAACTATAAGACTTTTCTAGCCAATCATTTGGTATTTTTGGTTTTACTGTTCTTTGCTCTTCATAATCATTAGTGTTTGGCATTATCAATATTTTTGGTAGAGCGCCTCTGATGAGTCTTGAATAGACGAAACGCGCGTCAGGCGTAGCTAAGTTGTCTGGAACTTTGTTGTAATTTGTATTTCGAACACACGTGAAGGTTAGCACTGCTGGTGGAGTTTAAATTCCCCGAGGTTAGCCCGCTCCGGCACCAACACTTTTGAGTTCCAGAAAACATCAAAGCTTTAAATTATCTGTCTAAATTTCAAAATTGTCTAAACCCTAAGGTTCTTCCTACCCCAGACATAGGTTGATTATCTTAGTATTAATTTGGTATTTTTGGTTTTACTGTTCTATGCTCTTCATATTCATTAGTCATTAGTGTTTGGTATTTTCAATATTTTGGTAGAGGAAACGCGCGTCAGGCGTAGCAAAATTTATTGTCTGGAACTTTGTTGTAATTTGTATTTCACAAATAAATTTAAAAGGTTTACAACTCAAAAAACACCTAAGTTTACAGTCATTGAAGCATAATATGATACCAAGTTCATAAGGCATGTTGAGTAGACCATAAATACGTTTTACATAAAAATGTATGTTATTCATTTTCCACATGTCTTTCAAAGAAGTTTATCCCCCATAAAAAATGACCCAATTGAAACGTTAAAATTGGGTCAAGGTCACTATACATGATTCTAGTTGCGTAGACCACAACCCTACAGCATGAATACCATATATCAGATGCATAGCTATTATTCGGTTCTAACCTTAAGGTTTCTTGCCCAAATATACGTTGATCTTGGTCATAATTTGGTTTCCAGTTCAGCATTTTTGGTTTATTGTTCTATGCTCTTCATTATCATATAGTGTTTGGCATTTTCAATCTTTGGGTATAGCACCTCTGCCGAGTCTTGAATAGACGAAAAAATTACAACGTATTGTCTGGAACTTTGTTGTAATTTTTATTTCAAGAAATTCAATTTCCACAAAAGTCGTACAAAGGCGTATACGCCCTAGAAGGTCGTCAAAGCGTGAAAATGGGATCAAGGTCATTGTATCCGCTGCATAGACCACAATCCCAAGTGTATGTTTACTAAATTTCAGAAGCTTCGACATTATACTATTTAAGGGCCTGTCCATGAGAAAACCATGTAAAATTGTAAATTTTGTCCAGTAGCGAAGTTTTTAATTGCATAAAAGGTATAGTGCAACTCAAAGACCATCCTATAAGACTTATTTAGGCAAATTTATTTCTTCGAAAAATCCAAGATGGTCGCCCTACAGGTCTCAATGGCTATATATAGTTTCTTCTGATTTATTGGCGATTTCAATCATTTTTTTTTTAAATTGGACATTTTCCTTGTGATTTTTTTTTCAGTTTATGTATATTGGATGAAAATTGGAGCTATTTTGTTTTTTTTTAAATAGTGATGTTTTGTCTTTCAATTAATTTTGTACCTCTGGTACCCAAAGGTAGGACTTGGGCAATATTCCAGACGGCTCAAAAATGCTAAAATGTGCTATTTTTAATAAGGTGGCGCTTTTATATCCTTATCTTTTGGACATTCAAAAACAACATATCAACACAAACATATCAAAAGCCAACCTGGGGCTTTACATTTTGACTTAGACACAGCCACGGGAAATGACATACTTATTTTGATATTTTTACATAAAATCTCAGTGAACTCAGTAAATACACTAAGGAAATTCAGGATTTGCGATCAAAATTGTTTGTTCTTTGTCCGACACATCACTTTTCTGAAATCTCATTTTCTGCAAAAACCTATTTTTGAAAAAAAATGTTATTTCTTTACTTAAAAAGTTCACTAACATGTTTTTCTTCTCTAGACAAAACTGTTACTTCATAGGTGTTATTGTTACACATTTTTTATGACAGAAATCTTTTTTCTGGAATCGGGTTTAGCTCATTTTTTTTAAGTTTAATGAAAATGACATTTCTGGAAAAAAGCATGACAAAAAGATTTTTGTCTTAATTCTCTAATAAACCGTGTTAAACAACCAAATTTAATCATCATCGAAAAGTAAAAGTTTTATTCCTATGCAGATTTAAGGTGAAATAAGCATTTTGAAATAGACATGATAAAAAAGTCGAGAAAAAGCAGCTGCAAAACCTATTAAAAATTTTAATTTGCCGTTTGATTTTATTGTCAGGATGTGATGTGTAAGTTTTAGAAAAAAGGTTTGCCTGAATTATCTGCTTTTTCTGTTGCTCTCCCAAACTTGAATTCAGGATCGAGTAAATCACACAATACTATGTACCATATTTTAAAAATCTTTTTTTATTTTTAAAATTTGTATGATGAAAAATTGTTCTAATATCCAAAGGTTCTTATGTGCAAAAGATCGGAACATTTCAATAAAATATTCAAAGAGGGTGCAATTTCAAAATGGGATGATGCTTAACTTTTGGTGGACTGTAGATTTGATCAAGAAAAGTAGAAACGAAGTCTAACAAAAGACTGCAATGAATTTGACTGAGTTCATTCTTTTTTGGAAAAAAAAAGAAAGACTTTTTTTTCACAATAATAGTATGTACTTTTTTAATAGATGATAAAGAGATGTGGAATAAGTGTCCGCGAAACAACCAACATAAAGAAACGGGAATTTAACAATCACAATGGAAAACTGCCAGCAGTCTTCAACATGACAATAGGTCGCTGCTCGCCGTCTTGCATTGGACCAAGACTAAAAAGACAATACATAAGTTTCAAAACCAATCCCTAAATTACCCATTTCTGGACATAGAACAATAAACAGATAGATGGCAGAGACAAATAAAAGCTTTGACGAGATTGCTGGCTTAGGACAGGCACATATAAAATTTGGCGGGGTTAAACTAGTTTTTTGGGCCCAACCTTCTCCCTATTGATAATCTAGTACAAATCGAAAAAATAACACACTCTAAAAATCAAATCGATAAAAGTCCAATTCATCAACAGAGAACCTGAGACAAGAGCATTATACGACAACAATGAGACGAAAAGGAACGCATTTGAGAACACTCGCAGTTACTGACAGCTAGCTAAGAAGAATTTATCGGCTGTTGTAAGATAATTAAACACATCGATTCTAAATCTGACACAACACTTCAAACAACTAATGATTTAGTATTATATCATCACACAAAACCGACATATTTGATCACTGTAATGGATTCAAATGAATCAATAGTTATAAATTAACGTTTTAAAGTTACTATCGAATTATCAATGTTTTTACAAAAAAAACACCAAATAAAAAGATTAAACTAAAACTTCCTGCTCGTAAACTTTCTTTAATAAGTTTTTAAGCCAAATTACAGATGGGTCCAGTCCTAACATGTATGCATAGTGAACCAGAAAAGCTTACCAGAAGTTCACTCTGGACAGCTTTCTGGTCCGCTTTTTGTTGACCGTGATCCGGTTCAAAGTTCACTTTCAAAGCGGACCAGGTCCTAGGTCCGCTTAACAGGACAGGTCTGGTCCGCTTTTAGTGAACCACTACTCTGGTTAGGTTCACTCAGGGCACACCTGACCACTGGTCTGGTCAGCTCCAGGTCCGCTTTGGACAGCTTCAAATTAGAGCAAATGGTCAGGTCCAGTTTATGAAAATTAATATTTTCATAAACTGGACCTAATATTGTACACTGACAAGTGTTAGCAATAAATTAAAATCCACGATATGTTAGACATGTAAAATTAAATAATAAGAGGGTTTTTTTTATTAAAAGAACAAAAATCGTCAAACATTACGTTAAAGAAATTTACTTAAATTAATAAGAAAAAATCAAAAATTAAATGAATGAATGAATAAATAAATAAATAAATAAATACATAAATAAATAGATAGATAAATAAATAAATAAATAAATAAGTAAATAAATAAATTAAGTAATTAAGATGAATAAAACAAATATTGTGAAAATTATTATATTTTTTTCATAACAATTTTTTATAATTTTTCTTTTGTTTTATTTCAAGAAAATATTAAATAACTAGATAAAAATAATAAGATGAATATACAAGTTGCTAAATTTTATTCCAATTGACAACCGATTAACTAATCCTAGTCCTGTCTACTGTATAAAAAGCTGTCTAAAGCAGACCTGTTCACTTGCCATGTCAGCACTGGACAGCTCTCGTTCTGCTTCTAGCTGACCAGACTTGAGGATAGGACAGCTTTTGGTTGACCTAAATTGTGGTCAGGGTCAGGTCTGCTCTGGTCCACTTTTAAAAGCAGACCTGACTAGGAGAGCGGACCACGGTCTGTTTTGACCTGACCAAAGTTCAATCTTTGGACAGCTATAGCTGACCAGAAAAGAGGACCTAAAGTCTGCTTTAAGTTCACGTTTGTACAGGTTAGGACTGGACCCATCTGTACCATGTCTAAAAGATTGTTTTTGAATTTCCAAGCCTTATAAACAACATTTTTATAAAATTCAGGATGTGATATACCTTTGACAATCAAAAATTTTCAATAAGATACCCATATTTATGAACGAATTTTGTAAAAGATTTGACTGTGGTGTCGATAACCTTGTTTTAGTATTTTTTCTGTAATGAAACGTTTTTAATCATTAAACACCACTTCAAAATCTAGCATATCAGAATTACTGTGAAATGTACACTCCGTAAGAGGGAGCTAGAGGTATATCGCCTTCAAGAAAAGGAAATTTACAATAGGGAGAGAAGAGTCATCACGCTTATTACATACTTCAGTGTGTAATTTTCCATTGACAATGCTTAAATCTAAATCTAAAAATAAACTTCTATCACCGGTCGAGGTGGATTTATTAAGGGTTAATTCTTTAGGATAGATATCATAGATAAAGTTTGAGAAAGTTGGGTTGTTATGAGCAAGGATCTGTTCAAAATATCAATAAGATTGTGTTTGTTTGTATCTTATTGTAGTTTGGCAATGAATTGTGATTCATAACAATATAAGAAAAGATCAGCTATAATTGGAGCGCAATTGGTTGCCATGGGAATATCAATTACTTGGTGATAAATTTGTTTTCCAAATTGTATGTAAATATTATCTCAAAGAAAATATAGTGCAGTTATCATTTCTACGTCAGTCCAGTTTACATAGGCTTTATGGGTTTCGTAACAAAAAAAGGATTTACTAGGTATACTTAAGAACCGGAAATCTTATTTTATTGTTTCAAAATGACAATTTATTAGATTTATGTTATGTTATGTTATGTCTTCCGGAGCACCTGAGTTCACTCTTGTTTCGACTGGAGTTCGCGTTGTTGATTGATATTCAGTTGTTTTGTGTTTCCATGTTTTACGTGTTGTCTGTTTTTGTCCCGTTCTTGTTTGTGTTTACTGGTTTAGTCTCTGCCCTTTCGGACTTTTGACATTCGGATACCCCATTGGTACCTCTGCTTCTTTTATACCCATTCAGGAGCAAAATCTTAATTGCAGACAATTTTAGCTGCAATTTTTTTTCTGAATTGTTTCTTTTTCATTTACCCCATGTTCAAAACCCCATGTTCGTCGCACACGTAATTGTTTCATGAGAGAAAGAAAGAAACGTCTAAACATACACGAACATTTTAAGTCTTGTAATACCATCACGGGGTAAAATGTTTACGACTAAAACGGCATGGTATAAAGGGGGCAAATAAATTTGGGATAGTTTTAGCAAAATTTCCTCTGCTTCGGAATAGAGAATGTACGATAAGATCATAATTTTATTTTAGCTTTTCTAAGCAGAAAGTATGCGCAGGATGTTGTCGAGTTTTGAGGATTGAAAGGGCCTTTTTTATGTTTCATTAATTTTATGTGAAACTGATTCAATCACAAAATCTGACATGCAACACGAACATTTTTTTTCACTTCAATCTTAAAAAGACAAAAAGACAGGTTAAAAGATATCCTACATGTATTTTATGATTCGTGCATACATAGGCAATGCTAAACAAGACTTAAAAGCTTCCAATCAACAAAATAATTTATCTCTGCATGGTAAAACAGGAACAAAAAAATTCTATATGGCAAAGATAATAATACGTGCAGTGTATTTTTGATTATTGTACATGTTTATGATTTAGATAATTTATTTTAGCTTCAAAGTCAGAAGAAATCCATAAGGCGCCGATTTAAATACCACACAATTGATCGCTATTAAATTACCACTTCAGGTTGTTGGATGGAATGCCGGTTTAAAATCTACAAAAGCGGCACTATCCCACCTGTATCAGCTACCTCTGGGGGTCGGTGGTTTCCTCCGGTCATCCAGTTTTCTTTACCATTAAAACTGACCAACCTGACCATATGACAAAGGTGCGTAACACACACACACTCGAAAGAACATATGGTTGATTTTATACAATGTAATATTTTAATGTATATAAAGGTGTTGTAACCATACAAATACATGTAGTACACAAAACAGTCTCCGTAGAAAGAGACAAGAAATTAAGAAAAAGGAATATCACATAAAGAAAACTCTGCCATTGTATTTTTTTATTATTATCTATTACCGCTACATCCCTTTTATAATTATTCGAATTTAATCAAATGTCATTATGATTAAATATTGGCGATTTAACAATGCCAGAGTCAAAATCAGTTTCCCCGCCTTCCACGTGTCCGTGATTGTACGATTGTATTTCGTTTATTTTACTTTCATATCGTCTATTCAACGGACTAGAAACGTCTAGAATCAGATTTGTTTCTTGATTTGAAAACGCTACGTTCGAAGATTCTCCTTGTCCATGTTTGAAGTATCGGACATTAAGTTTATTGTCTGTAAGCTCAAGTTCCAACAGAATCCTTGAATTTGGTTCCTTGCTTTGTTTTGGTTTACGGTAACGAAGAAATACAAAACTTACAACAATCACAAGTAAAAACACAAATCCAATGCTACTTCCTGTAATTATCGATAGTTCCTTAACAGTTATATTTTTAGATGATTCATTGCTTTTATTTATTGATGATGTTGTTGTTCTTGGTGTGGTTTTCTTTTCTATGTCTGTTGTAGATATTGTTGCCTTTCTGATTGGCCAAATAAATAAGGTATTAGTATTAAATATCGTTCCATTAATCAATGTCTTTAAAGAATTGTTGAAAAGAACCGTAGAAACTTGTCTCGGATTTATAGTTTTAGATGACATATTAGTTGGCCTTGGTAAAAATGTTCTTGAAGGATAAGTTGAAGTCGTCTGGGCTGTAGCTTTATTCTGATTTTTTGTTGACGTTATAGTTGTATATGATGATGTAGGCATTGAAGCTTTGGATACTGTTACGTTGGTTGACGTTGAAGTTGAAGAGGAAGGTGTTGTTATAAATAATGGTGATATATTTATAGTTGTTGTTGTACTTGGAGTTGTGCGACTTATTTCTAAATTGAAAAAAGTTACCTTATTATTATATATTCATGGCTAAAATAAGCAACAACATACCGGTATTATATGCTTTTTATATATAAAAAAAATTTAACATGAGGAACAAAAGTATATAGGTTTTAAATAAGGATCTAAAAACAAAACTATTATAAAACTGTCAAGAAACAGAGTTGATCTATGTTATACGAAACAATACAACAAGGCTAGGGAACAACAATACAGTCGGGCTGGTGTTAACACGTTGCATTGACACGTTGAGAAAATCTTTTCGCGGATGATTGTTCAAACATGTGGGAGGGCAAAAACATCGAAACGCATAAAACAATGCCAATGATGATAATAAGATAAATCCTAACAAAAGATACTTTTCTAAGTTATACCCATACTCGTAAGAGGCCTTGTCCGTCTGCCCGTCCGTCCGTACGTCTGTCTGTCCGAACGGTAAAAATTCTTAAGGGATTGATTAAAAATTTGGTACACAGCTTCAGTTTGATGAGATGTACAATGTCTAACCTATCTAGGTCAGTCGGTCATCTACTTCTTGTTTTTTTCAAGCCGACCTTTTTACAAGTCAAAAATTTAGTTAAAGTCTTCCTTTGCAGTCAATTTCGAGGTGTAGATCTAAATATGAAGCAGACTTCCTAAAATCCGTTGTGTCCTTTATCTCAAGTGCCAGAGGATATATTAGATATATAAAGTTCTTTTTTCTTGAAAATGCTCCTCTAGCACTGTCTAAAGGCGTTTGGTTTACATTTCACAGTGAGCAAGATAGGCTCGGATCTGCATTGGTGTTTCTGATTTTAATAATAAAAACCGTTTTATTACAGGAAATTATTAACACAGGGTTATCGATACCACAAATTAGTAATTTTTTTTCGAAATTCTTCCACAAGTATCGATCTTTTATTGAACAATTTAATTGTACACGTCGATTTTTGATAGTAAAGGGAATATCACATTCTGAATTTTATGGTTATGTTTCCCAAGTTTACAAATAATCCATTGAAAAATGAAAAACTGGCTTCAAAATCTATTACGCAAAAGATATCAATTAAATATTTTGGCTAAATCTTTGAATTTAGTGGGTTTTTTTTAAAGAAATATTGATAGAAGCAGAGGTACCAATGGGGTATCCGAATGTCAAAAGTCCGAAAGGGCAAAGACTAAACCAGTAAACACAAACAAGAACGGGACAAAAACAGACAACACGTAAAACATGGAAACACAAAACAACTGAATATCAATCAACAACGCGAACTCCAGTCGAAACAAGAGTGAACTCAGGTGCTCCGGAAGAGTAAGCAGTTCCTGCTTGCTTTAGCACACCCGTCGCGTAGCCAATAGTCCATTCAGCGTGTCAAATCCAGTAAAGGAAGACAAAACAACACCCTATGACAAACCAACATCTGCACTCATCTGAGAGATCGAAATCCCACATTTGTCTATAAGTGCATGATGTCTTCCGTAAAACTTCTTGAGTGAAGACAGCAACCGAGGAGCAACATAACCCTGTGTGAGCAATTTTTGCGTCAGACGTATCGCTCTGCTAAGGAAATCGATATAAGTCCCGCACGCTCTGGAGTAACGAATCAATTGAGATACGTAAACTCCATAAGCTGGAGCTGACGGAATATTGCTACACAAGAAGGGGAAGTTGACGATTGGAAAGTTGAAGTCATCACGTTTGTCATAGAGCCTTGTTGAAAGTCTTCCTTGAGAGTCAATTTCGAGATGTAGATCTAAATATGAAGCAGACTTCCTAGAATCCGTTGTGTCCTTTATCTCAAGCTCCTGTGGATATATGAGATGGAGAAAGTCACCAAATCGAGAATTGTTAAGTGAAAGGACATCATCAATATAACGGAACGTGAGGTTGAAAGAGAGAGCTAGTCTACGGTCTTTTTTGTCTAGAAGAGATTGCAAGAAGTCTGCTTCATATGAATGAAGAAACAAATCAGCAAGCAAAGGTGCACAATTAGTGCCCATTGGAATCCCCATTGTTTGTTGAAAAACACGTCCACCAAACTGAACAAATATGTTGTCAATAAGAAAGTTGAGCATGTCGATTATTTGGTCTTCTGTAAATTTGTTCTTTTTCTTGGACTCATTGATGACAAAGTAAGTCTTGGTATAATCGACTACAAGAAATGTGTACCTGCGTTTTCCATTCTTTTTGAAAAAGCTGCGTTTAATCAGCTGTGCCAATCGCGATTTCAGTTGTTCATGTGGAATAGAAGTGTAAAGTGTGGAAAAATCGAGTGTTTTTGATGCTGTTACAAGATGAAACTGATTTAGAGTTAAGAATCTCCATCAGTTCTTTCGAATTCTTCAGGATCCACATTTGATTGACACCATTTCTAGAATAACAACAATCGTAATATTTCTGGAGGCCGTTGATATCTTGATACTTGCTCTAAAACTACCATAAGCTTTTTAACTTAGTGTCATTTTAAGCATTATAGCGATCAAGTATGTCGGTTTTGGTTGATGACTCTCCAAAAAATCATTAATTGTTTGAAATGTTGTTTCGGATTTAAAGTTTGATTTAGTTAACATCAGTTGATTGCTAGCTGTCAGTTATAGTGAGTGTTCTATAGAGAGTTCCACTACTGTCCGTTCGCTTGTTCTTGTTGTCTTTTGTCTAAGTTTCTCTCTAGTGGAAATTGAACTTGGATAGATTTGATTTTTATTGTGTGTTTATTTTTTGTGCTTTTTCTGGGAATAGTGACAGGGGGAAGATTGGGCCTAGAAAACTAGTTTAACGCCGCCACATTTTTTATGTGACTGTCCTTAGCCAGGAATCTTTGACACAGCTTTTATTTGACACCAACAGCCCGAGTCTTAGTACTCCTTACCGAAAGCTACTCTGGATTAAAACCTTTAGGTACTGATTACTGAAATGCCTTATATTTAATATTAATATCAAAGGAGTGGGCAATCTTTCTAGCCCTCAATGTAGTACATTGTAAAGTTTATTTGATTTATCAAAATGACAGTATGCATCATGCCGGGTTTGGGCATTGAAAACTATATATGAAGAAAGATATTCGTAATTTAAATCCAATACACAAGACCATATGGGCGCGGCCATGCTATGAACAATGATCAATTATGGGATAGCTCAATTTGTAAATACATTAACCAATTGAAGATATTTGTAACATAAGACTGATGTTGTCGATGATAATAATGATTTGGAATTAGAATAATTTGGCATTAATATTTTTTTTTATCCCCGCGGTTTTTTTTATCGAAATAGCAAGCAAATAGATTACTTAAACCTTAAATTGTTTTAAAATATTTTATTATAATTCCAAAAAGGGAATAATCTGAAATATTTATTGACACAGTAGCCCTAGTTCTCAATCCTTTTTCAAAAGACAATACATTCAGTTTTAGATGAATACACAGGTGTCAATTAAAATCATTAACCTTTCGGACGATCTGTCACCCCTCAAGAAGCCACGCCCGGTAGTCAATTACAGGTATAATCGACAGATAAATCAAAGATTTCCATGCAGCACTCAACCCGTTTTAGACACACCCACCACAGCTCGATTTTTATGAATTTGGACCGACACATTCTTTAATAAGTTCTTAATTAATATACGGTATAATTAATCAGCAGGTGTCAGTATCACCTGTTCACGCCATTGACTACCTTTCTCTTACAATTATAAATCAGCCAAAGCGTGGTGATACATCGTGTCTGTGCATGGTTTGTGTAATACCCAAATTAAAAATGTGTTTAAAGAGTTTTAGTGCCCACTTTTTTCCGTTTTTGAAGTGTTGGAAAAAAATTAATTAACTACATAATTATTTGCAAGACAAAAAAATATCAACAGTTTATTGTTTTTACATGTATATGTTTTCAATTAGAAAGGGTATGTTAGTGGCGTAACACAAGGTAAGCAGTGGAAGCAAATGCTTCAATTTCGATTTCGCAAAAAAAATAAAAATAAAAAACAAAATAAATAAAATGTTGTTCCGACATGAAAATGTTTTCAAACAATTTATCGTACTTTAATGCTTCCCCGGTTGGCCTATGCCCCTTGTCTCCGTCTCACTTCTTACTGCATCATTATTTCATGCTCATTTTATCACTCCATTCATGTCCATCTCCCAGTTCGCTAATAACCAATATATTTTTGAACATAAACTTCAATCATTCATTTCATTCATTGCCTATTATCTTTGTCGTTTAATACGGATGCGTAAGCGACTGGTATATATGCAAAATTTTGGTAAGTTGCTTTAGTGCAGCTTATGAAAACAAGAAAATACACTGACTTCTTTTGAAAAAGATGTCAAATCGGTCCTTCGGAAAAGCAATTAAAAAAATAATAAAACAAATCTGCATGTGATATTTACAAGTACTTCCTGACTATTGCTTTAACCCCAAGCATCGCTATTTCTGCTATTTGGCCAGGGAGAGGAACACGAAATAAATGATTAAATGAAATTGAAACGATGAGCTACCGACAAGCGAGAAAACGACAATAACAGGGAGCTCCGACTCAAGTCGGCTCATACGTCAGGCTTAATGTTGTTACCAGTCCAGTCTGTTCTTTTGCCTAGAAATCTAAACCCAAAAGTAGTGAATGTGATAGTTGTTTGCATATATTGTTTAATTTTACATAATTTGAAAAATGAGATAAATGAAAATGAAATGAAGGCGATTGTTTTTCACGAGTACATACACAAACATTTTGAAATTTAGAAAGATTTTGACGTGCCTCCCCCCAGTATTCATGAGCTTCTAGAGAGAGAGATTTATCCCGTCGGACCCTTGCACGGATCCATTGAAAGGGGTACTGGGAATACGTCCCCCACTTCAATGTTCAAATGGCACTGGCGGACCAAAGGGGTTGATTTTTGTTAACAAAAAGTGTTCTATAACCCATTCCAACCACGTAAATGTCAACTTCTAATACACAGGAAACAATATTTAACCCCTGTGGTGCCGATAGTTTGCACGGGTCACTAACATACACAGGAAACGGCAGGTAAACCCCTGTTGTGCCAGTGGTTTGTAGAAGGGAATAAACTCTTATACACATAAAACGATAAGTAAGCCCCTGTGATGCGATGGTTTGTGCCACGGAAGGACTAATTATCATAATATCACTTCAAACGAATCATGCAAGATAATCCCAATAGAGTGTCAGGGAACCATGAATTTTAAACAGGATGTATAAAAGAAATAGTGTAGGGCAATTGTGCAAACTGAAAATTGAAATATATATTCCGAAAATATCTGTACGGCGAATCTAAAAAAATATTTTTAAAATTCTATTTTTTCTACGAAATAATTCTGAACTTAACGGATTTTACCATTTTAAAAGTTTCACAATCAATCATAAGACCTGACTTTAATTTTATCATTCCCGACTTAATTTCAATTAGTTTTAATTTTCCACTGTGATACGCATCGGTAAATACCACATGGGTATATGATGCAACATTCACTTTGTGTATTGGCTTTGAGCAGCGCCATCTAGTACAAATCATGTGACCCTCCATGGATAGATATTTTTTAGGCAGAGCCTTATAGCGTCATATAGCTATCTGATTTTCGCGTTTTTTCCGTCTAGACAGAGTAAATCGGTCAGCCAATATTCCTACCACAGGGTCTAATCAACATTAATTGTGTATTTTCATAGTTTCATTGTATTTTAAATTGTATACATATTGTCTAAAATAAGAGGTACATCTTTATACCCCAACATAAATGCATTATAAATGTGCAGTACATATCGTATATCAATACACGTTAATGTTTACTTAAGCATTGTTTACCTTTGACCTTTGATCAAGTGGGAAGAGTCTAATTACAGATTTCTTAACAAATGTGCAAGAATGCGGAGCAAACAAAGAAAATTGACGTGCTATGTTTCAAGTTTATGAAACACAGATCATTCTTTATTTTAGTGCTTAGATTTAGCTCTGCTTTTTAACGCTTTAGCGATTTGATTTTTACTTTCAATGGCCAATTTTATCCCAACTATGCATATTTGAGCGCTAGTAATTTCACCAAAGTTATTTTTTAATGATAGTCTTCCAATGTACAAATTATGAAAAAAATCGCGAACTTAGACTTTAAGACCAAAAGCAGTACCATTATTAATCACAGAAAGGCATTGCAGGACCTTAACATTGAAGACTACCTAAAGTCCCATCTGACGTGCGATTGCTCTTCTTCTCCCAATGTCTATGGTCCGTCTGGTCATGTAATCACGAGTGATCTAATGATAATAAAGAACGAATTATAACGATATGTGGTTTCCCATGGACCCAAAATCAGGGAGCTACAACGTATTAATTGGAACCATAACTTTAAGATCATCAGGGACGCTCTGGAGGACTATGTCAGATCCTGGATTATGCGGAAGGTGGACCAAGAGCCATAGCTTTAATCTCTGTCGGACTGAGTACGAACTAGCCGATCTCTTGTAAGCCGCAGACTAATCAAACTTCGGAAATGTAACCCTTAGCCTCGTTTCGTATTTAGTGATTGTGAAGTTCTCGATTGTCTCACCTCCTTACATGACAAGTAAGTCACACCTGCAGACACGGCTCCAGCCGTATAGTTTTATAAAAAAAAAACGGAACAAAAGGAAAAATTGGTTTACCAAGATCTATAGCATATGATTATGACATTTTGTGAGGGCTGCGATACACTAGAAAAGAAACGGTTTTTCACAGGTTTTGAAGAACATTTCTGGAATGTTTGTTTACACGAAAAAAGATTACGAAAATAGAACGTTTATTTTAGAAAAAAATGTCGAGGGATATATTTTCAGTTTAAATGCAAGAACAGGTATACCGTAAAAGAAATAACAAAAGTTTACTGTTTATTTTTGATAATTCTCTTTATTGAAAAAAAAAAAACCAAAATTTAAGTAATTTATGTTATCTACCCATAATGATATCCGATCGAAAACAAATTATTGATGCCTATCTCCATGTCAAGTTTCACTAAAATCCACCGGGCAGCTGACGGATTTGCGATTTTGAGATATATGTGGACAGATATAGACGAACGGATAGACGAGTTGCTTCCCTATATGGTTTGAGAGAAAAACACATAAAAAAGAAAACCTTTTTCAGGTGCACGGAAAAGAACAGATTTGGTGATTTTTGTTGTTGTATTTTTGTTGTTGTTTTTTTTTTTTGCCTAGGTAGCTTCAATATCTTACAGATTACAACTTTACTACAGGAAGCTGTTAACGTTTTATCACAGTCATTTTGTTATTCCAGAAAAAGAATTAATCGTCTCAACATGGACATATAAACACTGAGCAAGATATGAAAGATGTATTTTCTAGACATTTGAAGTTACAGATCACAAAAGCTTTGCACAACGGTTTCAGCGGCAGCTGATAAACTCCAAGTAATGCCGGCAATAGCTCAAATGGTCGTTGCTTGGCCGAACTAAAATATATAATGAACTTTCCATTATTATCTTGCTCTTTCTTAATTTAATTAAAACAGAGGACAAACAGTCATTTTTCAATAAAATATTAAAACTGAATGCCACGAATATGTCGGTTATGATTTCTTTTTTTTTTTCAATCTTAAAAAATTTAAAAGCTATTATAATATATAATCCAAAGACATGCTTGCTCCGGTGCTTTGGTCCAATTTAAATTGTTATTAAATTTAACCGGGTTCGTTCAAAATTCTTCCTATATAATAGATTAAACCAATTTGAACCCGTAAAAAATAGTTTCCTAATTTACGTAATAGTTTATTAAAATGGAAGAAAAATGATAAGGTTTTTTTTTCTAAATTTGTCATGTCTGTCGGTTCTTGTCATTGTATAGTGTAATTATCTTCGAAGGTATACTATAATTTCAAGTTACATACATGTTCAAGCATCGAAAAGTTAAGTGTTGCCGTTTTACAAACGGGACGCATGCATAAAATGTACATGTACCAAAGACAACACAGAAGGAAACGGGTCCATCTGAGCTCGAATGATTCAAGCTCTTTTCTTCGTATACTTCGGCGGCATGTAGCGACTATAGGAAGTTAAATATATCGATTGTGTTATTCGGGTTAGCCAATGGACCATCCCACTGAGACCTGTCATGTCGTGCATAGATATTCAAATATCATACAAATAGACAGACAATAAATTATATAATGGATACAGGGCAATTACAATTAGTTTTAATTCTTCTTAAGAAAAGAACGCATATATAATTGAAAATTGGAAAATTTATTTTCAAATAATTACATTCTTATTTATACGACAATTTCTTTTGGTTAATAATGCAGTTTTATTTCTTGATAAAACTCACTAGCACGTGCCACCTTAACAACGACTTGCGCGGAGTAATTTAAAAAAAAGAGATAAATCATGCATTTCGTGCAATTTTATGTGCAAACATTTAATATATTTTGTCGGAATGTAATTATATACATTTAAAAGCGTGGACCTATTAAGCACATTTTTAATGAAGCGCGGTAGCGCTTCATGTTGAAAATGTGCTTAATAGGTCAACGCTTTTACACACCAATTAAACTCAAAATATTGCATTCAATGTATAAATAAAGTCTTATATAGTCACCACATGTTTTTTTTTTTTTTTGAGTCTAGTATACACTTCTTATTTAAATTCGTTTTCAGCTTTATCATTCGTTTGATCTATCTTTAAAAAGATGTGCATGCAAAACAAGGGCCTGAAATGGCTTGGCTCAAGCTAGCGAACAATTGTAGCGAACAACTAGGCACGAGGTGGTAGTTAGCTCGCAGTGCATTTTCAATATAACGTTTTGTGAATTTAAAAAAAATTGCACCATTTTTTTTTCTAAAGAAATTTTGACCACATAAAATTTATTAGCTTTCCATAAATTGGTGAAAAATTCAGAAAATTTTACCGTTTAACGTTTTAGAAAATTTTATTTAAATTTGACCCCTCTTGGGGTCAAGGCAGAATAGCATAAAAAATTGTAAAATTCACCTTTTTGCACTAAGCCATATCACAACTTTATCACTGAATTTCCAAAAAACTCAAATTTGATCAATATCTACAATCATTCATCTCTCATTTCATTCAAAGATTGTCTTTTTATCATTTAAATTAACATTACAATAGAATTTGAAGGAAATACTATGTTTTTATAAGAACTATATTACTGGACAACGAAAATTGAAGGGAGCTAACTGCAACCTCGTACCTAATAACTAGAGGTACGAGACCACAATTATCGCCCCTTATTTTTCGTTGTTGTTTAATATAGTCCCTTTAAAAAACACCATATATCTTCCAGAGGTATTTCTAGGTCAATTTTTGGTGCTGTTTTTAGTTGCTTGGGTTAATTGGTAGTTCTTAAGCCAAAGTTTGGTATATACAAAGACCAACACTTTAATCAGCATAAAAGGGGTGATTTGCCAGGCATACGCGGGGTCAAAATTTAGATCTTAATTTTTGTTGACATTAAAAATTTTTGGTCTTTTGACCATAAAATGCATCAAAAGTTAAAATCGGTAAAATCTTCTTAAATTTACATATTATTTATGTCTTGTGTTGTTATGCAGCTGTAAGAAATTTTAGGAAAATCAAATGGTTAATTTTTTTTTTATTCATCAAAACGCTATATTGAAAATGCATTAAAAAGGGGGCTAAAATAATACTAGTCTCGGGCCTAGATAGCAAACAATTACGAGATAAATCTAAAAACCGAAAAAGTGCAAATAACCAAAACGTACCAAACACTTTAAAAACGTATAAAATAGATTTTACTAAGTTAAAATAGTCTCTTTATATTAAATATTGATCATTTACAAAGAAAAAAATCACATTATTGAATTTTCAAAAGCTGGCGAACAATTACAGCAAAAATTTAAGGAAGTGTTGTACCTTCAGTTAACTGTCTCTGGGAACGCTTCACAGAGATTTTGTCAGCATAAGGTGGCTGCTGTCGTATAGCCGACATGCAGGGATACCTATCGACACTAACCGACAAAGGGCTTGTCGTGCAAAATTTGGGGGTTCGGGTAAGGTGAAGTTGGTACATCGGTCCGTATGGGGGCCTCCACTTTACTGTCTCTGGGAACGCTCCACAGAGATTGTGCCAGCATAAGGTGGCTGCTGTCGTATAGCCGACACACAGGACTACCTATCGACACTAACCGACAAAGGGCTTGTGCAAAATTTGGGGGTTCGGGTAAGGTGAAGTTGGTACATCGGTCCGTATGGGGGCCTCCACTTTACTGTCTCTGGGAACGCTCCACAGAGATTGTGCCAGCATAAGGTGGCTGCTATCGTATAGCCGACATGCTAGGCTACCTATCGACACTAACCGACATAGGGCTTGTCGTACAAAATTTGGGGGTTTGGGTAGGGTTAAGTTGGTACATCGGTCCGTAAGGGGGGGGGCTCCACTTTACAGTCTCTGAGAACGCTCCACAGAGATTATGCCAGCATAAGGTGGCTGCCGTCGTATAGCCGACATGCTAGGCTACCTATCTCCACTAACCGACATAGGGCTTGTCGTGCAAAATTTGGGGATTTGGGTAAGGTGAAGTTGGCACATCGGTCCGAAGGGGGGCCTCCACTTTACTGTCTCTGGGAACGCTCCACAGAGATTGTGCCAGCATAAGGTGGCTGCCGTCGTAAAGCCGACACGCTAGGCTACCTATCATTACTAACCGACATAGGGCTTGTCGTGCGAAATTTGGGGGTTTGGATAGGGTGAAGTTGGTACAGCGGTCCGTAGGGGTTCCCACTTTACTGTCTCTTGGAACGCTCCACAGAGATTGTGCCAGCATAAGGTGGCTGCTGTCGTATAGCAGAAATGCAGGGCTACCTATCGACACTAACCGACATAGAGCTTGTCGTGCAAAATTTGGGGGTTTGGGTAAGGTGAAGTTGGTACATTGTCCGTAAGGGGGGGGGGGCTCCACTTTTCTGTCTCTGAGAACGCTCCACAGAGATTGTGCCAGCATAAGGTGGCTGCCGTCGTATTGCCGACATGCTAGGCTACCTATCTCCACTAACCGACATAGGGCTTGTCGTGCAAAATTTGGGGATTTGGGTAAGGTGAAGTTGGCACATCGGTCCGAAGGGGGGCCTCCACTTTACTGTCTCTGGGAACGCTCCAGAAATTGTGCAAGCATAAGGTGGCTGCCGTCGTATAGCCGACATGCTAGGCTACCTATCAACACTAACCGACATAGGGCTTCTCGTGGAAATTTAGGGGTTTTGGTAGGGTGAAATTGGTACATCGGTCCGTAGGGGGGCCTCCACTTTACTGTCTCTGGGAACGCTCCACAGAGATTGTGCCAGCATAAGGTGGCTACTATCGTATAGCTGACATGCAGGGCTACCTATCGACACTAACCGACATAGGGCTTGTCGTGCAAAATATTGGGGTTTGGGTAAGGTGAAGTTGGTACATCGGTCCGTAGGGGGCCTCCACTTTACTGTCTCTGGGAACGCTCCACAGAGATTGTGCCAGCATAAGGTGGCTGCCGTCGTATAGCCGACATGCTAGGCTACCTACATGGCAAATGTATCAACTGGCCAAAGACCGGTGAAGTGTGAGTCATATCCATTTAAGGCTGTCAATACTAATTTTTTGTCAAACCACCATCTGATAATACAAATTATGCAAAACAATGTGTCAGATAAACGTCGATGTTTTGTATAAAGGATCTTTGTCTGTGTGTTCTTCCAAGATGATCACCTCATCATCTGTTATGTGTTTCAAAATCTCTTATAAATTGGTGATGTTATCGAGACCCAAAATACCAATTGAAGGACTTATGGTGCGATTTAAATAAGTTATTGACATTCCTTTTAAAATACTTGTTCCAAGTCAGAACCACTGCGATATACATTTCTTCCAGTTTCTTTATCCTTGTTTTCGATGTTTCTTTTTTGGTCATTTGAGATTGATCATCTACATTTGGTTGATTTTGTGTAGCCTTTAATTCTATCTCTGGACCCCTAAAAAAGACCATGTTCTGTCAAGTCAAATCTATGTTGTACCTGTTTCACAGTTCTGTCCTGTATATCCAGCGACACATGAACATTGATACCCATTCACTTTGTCTTGACATGTACCTTGATGTTGACAAGGGTTAGGCTGACAATCATCGATGTCTATAACCAGAAATTGTACTACTAATAACACAATGGGAGTTATTACATAATCAGATAATACCGGCAATCACTCGGGAAACTAAAAATCCATTCCTTTGAATGAAAAGAAAAAAGTGAGGGGAAATAATTACTTTGAAAAACATAGATGTATTAATGGGGCAATAAAACGTCATCAATCCAAAAACCCAAAGATTAAAATCGGTGGACCTGAAATCATTACTAAACCAACCCACACGGAATGCAAAAATACATATTATAACCAATCCGCAATCACCAGCGTGAACTCAAGTCAAAACGAGAGTGAACTCATTCGCTTAGGAAAACTATATATATAAATGATTCCTGATTTCAACAGCATGGCACATCTATCAACTGGCCAAAGACCGGTGAAGTGTGAGTCATATCCATTTAAGGCTGACAATACTAGTTTTTTGTCAAACCACCATTTGATAATACAAATTATGCAAAAAAAATGTGTCAGATAAACGATGATGTTGGTTATAGTAACGATTTTTCTACTTTATAAACTAACCTACTGCATAATCTGATTAAAAAAAAAATTGAATATTTGGTTAAATGGTGTTTTGACAAATCTAAAAGTGATTATATCTGTTCTATAGTTTCAAACTCATTTAGTAAATCATTTTTAGTAACGAGATTCAAAAAGGTTACATTAACTGGACTGATGCAGAAACTACTTCTGCTCTAAATTAGTTGTTAGATAATATTTACATAAGTTTTGGTAAACAAATTTATCGCCAAATTATTGGTATTCCTATGGGTACTAATTGTGCGCCACTTATAGCCGATCTTTTCCTATACTGTTATGAATCACAATTTATGGCCAAATTACAAAAAGACCCCAACAAACCAAACCTAATCGAAACTTTCAATTATACTTTTAGATATTTAGACGACATTCTTGCACTCAACAATCCTTCATTTTCTAATTTTATTACAGATATCTATCCTTCTGAATTAACCGTGAACAAATCCAACGTCACCGGTGATAGATGTCCTTTTTAGATTTAGATTTAAGTATTATTGACGGAAAATTACAAACCAAAGTATAAAATAAACGTGACGACTTTACCTTTCCTATTATAAATTTCCCTTTTCTTGAAGGAGATGTTCCACTAGCGCCGTCATACGGGGTTTACATTTCACAGTTAGTAAGATATGCTCGGATCTGCAGTGATGTTTCTGATTTTAATAATAAAAACCGTTTTATTACTGAAAAATGATTAAAACAAGGTTATCGATACCACAAATAACTAAAATCTTTTTCTAAATTTTTCCACAAGTATCGATCTCTTATTGAAAAATTTAATTGTACACGTCGTTTTCTGATAGTGAAATGAATATCACATCCTGAATTTTATGGTAATGTTTTTTATAAAGCTCACAAATTTAAACATGTTAAAAGCAATCGATTAGAAATGAAAAAAATGGCTTCAAAATTTATTACGGAAAGGATATGAATGGAATATTTTGGTCAAATCTTTGAATTTAGTGTTTTTTGGCAGAAATATTGAAAATTTGATACTTACTTTAAAACTTCCATAAACGCTTTTACTATTGTCATTTTTAAGCATTATAGCGACCAAGCATGTCGATTTTGTGTGATGACACTTCACTAAATCATTATTGTTTGAAGTGTTGTGTCGGATTTAAAATCGATATGCTTGATTTTTTACATCAGTCGATTGATAATTCTCAGCTAGCTGTCAGTAACAGCGAGTGTTTTCTAGAGTGTTTCTTTACCGTCCTTTTGTTTATATTGTTGTTTTTTGTCTTAGGTTCTCTCTAGTGGAATTGGACTTTGATCGACTTGATTTTTATTGTGTGTTTATTTTTGTGCTTTGTCTTGGAAAATTGATAGGGGGAAGGTTGGGCCCCAAAAAAAACTAGTTTAACCCCGCCACATATTATATGTGCCTGTCCTAAGCCAGGAATCTTTGACAAAGCTTTCGTTTTTACTTGTCTTTTTGATGTTTTCTGTTCGTTGTTTAAGAAGGGGGTCTTTCTGTGACTATTTCAGGACTGGATTTGAATTATATGCATTTTATTTAGACCATGGGCCAATTGCAGAACCGCAAACAGTGCCAAATGGCCTCTTTGAAGGCTGCTGGCGGTTGTCCATTGTGGTTTTTCTGAATTGCCGCTTGATTATGGGCTGTGTTGCGTACACTTAGTCCACATATCATTATTTTCTATAAAGGATTTTTGTCTGTGTGTTCTTCCAAGATGATCACCTCATCATCCGTTATGTGTTTCACAATCTCCTATTAATTTGTGATATTATCGAGACCCAAAATACCAATTGAAGGACTTATGGTGCGATTTAACCAGGTTATCGACATTTCTTTTTAAAATACTTGTACCAAGTCAGAACCATTGCGATCTTCATTTTCTCCAGTTTCTTTTTTCTTGTTTTCGATGTTTCTTTTTTGGTCATTTGAGATTCATCATTTACATTCAGTTGATTTTGTGTACCCTTTTACTATCTTTGGATCCCCAAATAATGGCCATGTTCTGTCAAGTCAAATCTATGTTGTACCTGTTTCACAGCTCTGTCCTGTATATCCAGCGACACATGAACATTGATACCCATTCACTTTGTCTTGACATGTACCTTGATGTTGACAAGGGTTAGGCTGACAATCATCGATGTCTATAACCAGAAATTAAAATAATTACAAAATAGGAATCATTACAGAGTCAGATTAAACTAGCAATCACTCGGGAAAATGGAAATCCAGTACTTTGAAATAAAAGAATAAAAAGAGAGGAAATACTTACTCTGAGGAAGCAGAGATGTATTAATGGGGCAATCAAACGTCATCAATCCACAAACGCAAAGACTAAATCGGTGGACCCTAAATCATTAGTAAAACAAACCACACAGAATGCAAAAATACATACAATAACCAATCCGCAATCATTGAACTCAAGTAAAACGAGAGTGAACTCGGGTGTTCAGGAAGGCTAAACAATCCCTGCTTTCAATAGCACACCCATCAACTGGCCAATAACCGATGAAGTGCGAGTCAAATCCAATTAATGCTGACTATACTAAACATCTGTCAAACCAACATGAGATTGTACATGTACAAAGTATGCATAAAATTGTTTCAGAAAACCGATGGCGTTTGTTTTAATGAGTAATTGTCTGCGTGTTCTTAAAAGATGATCACCCAACCATCCGTCACAATCTTCTTTGGATTTGTGATTCTATCGGGACCACAAGTAGCAATAGAAGGACTGATCATGCGATTAAACCATGTTATCGACATCTCTTTTGAAATACTTGTACCAAGTCAGAACCATTGTGATCATTATTTTCCCCAGTTTCTTTTTTGATTGTTTTCTGTGTTTCTTTTTTGTCATTTGAGATTGATCATCTACATTCGGTTGATTTTGTGTAGCCTTTCATTCTCTCTTTGGACCCCAAATAATGGTTATGTTCTGTAAAGTCAAGTCTATGTTGTACCTGTTTCACAGTTCCGTCCTGTATATCCAGCGACGCATGAACATTGATACCCATTCACTTTGTCTTGACATGTACCTTGGTGTTGACAAGGGTTAGGCTGACAATCATCGATGTCTATAACCAGAAATTAAAATAATAAAAATGATAGAGGAATTATCATATAATCAGATTAAACTAGCAATCACTCGGGAAAATGGAAATCAAGTACATTGAATTAAAAGAATAAAGTGATGGGAAATAATTACTCTGAAAAAGCAGAGATGTATTAATTGGGCAATTAAATTTCAGCAATCCAAAAAAAGTAAAGACTATAAACCTGCTTTTTAGTAAACAACTTTAACACTTTTGAAGAATTTATATTCTATGAATTATACGTTATTCAAACAGAGCACCTGCTGTCTCATAAATGCACTCAATATTCTAACGGTGCTTATAACATCATTGTTAATTCACTGAATCATTATCTTAATCCAACGACACAACTTTTGAATCATTAGATGCAACTTGTTGTTTAGTAGTACAAGGTCAACCCTTAAAGTACAACCTATTTATATGTGTTAGAAGTAACTGTAATTCACGGATGGGTACTCATGAATGTATAGTTTTTCACATGTTTATGTTGAGATTATATATAATGAATAATAATGATGTATTATTATATGATTTAGATGTTTTAGTTATCTCTGTGTTAAATCAAATTTATATTATTATTTATTTTTTTAATCTATAATGGCATCCAACAATTTTATTCTTTTGAGTAGTTTAAATGTAAATGGAATTAAATCTGTACCAAAACGCGATAGAGTTTTTGAATGGATCAAAGCACAAAACGCTTAATTACTTTTTTGCAAAAACACATTTTGATGTTGATATTGAAATGGACATAAATAATAGAACTGATTTTGATCTTTTTTGCAGCCACGGGACAACGGCTAGCAGGGGCGTCGCAATAGTAATTAAAAAATCCTTAAACTACAAACTGATTGATAAATTCATTGACGATGATGGAAGGTTAGTTCTTATTGACGCGGAGATAGACAACAGCGTATTTACATTGCTGTGTCTCTATGCACCAAACTGTAAAACAGGTAGAAACGCGTTTTTTTTAAAAAGTCAACAATTTTATTTTAGATCACGGAGGTGGTATTCCAATTATAGGGGGCGATTTTAATGAAACACTAAAACCAATAGACCGAAAGAGTACACGGATATTACGTCAAAATTTGAATCCAGTCAGTAGTTTGATTTCGCTTATTATTAATAACAAACTAACTGACACATGGAGAAAATGTACAACAATTTACGTGGCGTAGAAATGATAAAACGCAAGCGAGTCGAATAGACATGATTTTTATCGGAGATTATTTCATTTCTTTGGTAGATTGTTGTAAATTCAAACCGGCGCTAATCGATTCAAAAGATAACTTGAGTGTGTTTTTAAAATTCCGAACTGATTGTCCGAAAAGGGGGAGGTTATTTGAAACTTAATAATTCAATCCTGGAAGATGAAGAATATGTAAAAACAATGTCATACTGTAGAGCTAAGGCAAAATCAAGAAGAGAGAGTCTATTATTTCTCGAACAAGCTTTAGCAGAAAAACTGAAAAAGCGGGATACAAATCATGATTGTGGTAACATTGATTATGAAATTTTACAATTAGAAGCTAAAATCCGCAAAATTTATGAACAAAAAGCTAAAGGTGCTCAACTCAGATCAAGGGAGAAATGGGTTGAATTTGGGGAGAAAAACAATGCTTTCTTTTTAGGCCTAGAAAAGCAGAGACAAATCAAAAAGACAATTAACAAATTACATGGAGAAAATGGTGAAGGTATAAATGATGAAGGGGATATTCTCATTGAGTTTAAGAATTTTTATGAAAAATTATATTCTCCAAACACTCCTGATATAGATCAAAGTGATCGACACATCTCAGAGACCGAGATTGAAAACATTCTAGACAATAATGATAAAAAGGTTTGTGATAGAGAAATCACAATAGAAGAGTGCACTAATGCAATTTCTAAAATGAAATTAAACAGAGCACCAGGGTTATGCGGTTTAACTGTTGAGTTTTACAGAAAAATTTGGAATGGTTTAAAAAATGTTGTAGTGAAAGTACTAAACAAAGGTTTTGAAGACCAACGTTTAACTTTTTCTCAACAAACCAGCGTCCTATCGCTCATTTTTAAAAAGGGGATCCATATTCTTTAAATAACTATCTCCCAACATCTCTTTTGAATGTAGATCTAAAACTTCTATCGTATGTTTTTGCACAACGTTTAAAGAAAGTACTACCGAAGATAGTTAACGAAGATCAAACCGGATATATACAGAGGCGATTCATTGGTTTTAACTTAAGACAAATACAAAGATGTTATAGATTATGCTGAATTTTATAAGGTAGAAGGAGCTATTGTTTTCGTCGATACATTAGAATGGAGTTTCATGTTCTCGGTGTTAAAAAACTTTGGCTTTAATACCTCTTTTATAAACTGGGTAAAAATGCTTTATAGTGATATTCAGACATGTGTTATGAATAATGGATGGATTTCAGATATCTTTTAAAATACTAGGGGAATACGACAGGGTTGTCTTCTATCTGCTTTACTTTTTGTTTTATCGGTAGAAATTATGGCAACTCGATTAAGAAACAATGTTAATATTAAAAGGATAAATATAAAAATTGACGAAAAGACGCATACTTTTAAAATCTCGCAATTTGCAGATGATACGTCTCTATTTTGTAGTTCTAAACAAGATGTAGAAATTGCAATGAATGAGATTGAAATTTTTGGATCTTACTCTGGATTAAAATTAAATCGAAATAAAACAGAAGGTTTGTAGTTAGAAAAACTTAAATCTAGTAAGGATAAGGTAGCAAATATAAACTGGACGGACAAACCAGTTAAAGCACTTGGGGTCTATTTTGGCCATGATAAAGAGGAATGCAAAAAATTAAATTGGGAGGGAAAGATAGAAAAGATGAAAAAGTTATTAACGGCATGTCAAAAGCGAAAACTTACCATATTAGGTAAAATCTTAATTATTAAAACATTGATCATCCCAATTTTCACTTTCGTAGCGACTGCGTGCAAAGTTCCGGATATTTACTTAAAAGACATTGAAGCAACATGTTTCAAATTTATATGGGATAATAAACCGGACAAAGTCAAACGAAATGTTTTAATAAATACACATGAGAAAGGGGGGTTAAATATGATTTACATCAGACGCTATTTCATGTCACTAAAAGCTTCTTTGGTTAATCGCTTTATTAATGATAAATTTGGAAACTGGAAGGTTATACAATTAAAATACTTTAGTCATTTTGGTACCGCTTGGTTATTTTATAAGACTAACAATGGTGATGTTAGATCAAATGAGTCTTTACAAATCTTACCTGAATTTTACCAGGAAGTTGTTAAATGCTGGACTCTTGCAGGTGGGGACAAACAAAAAAACCAAAGACTTTTACCGAAATAAGAAAACAAATTTTATGATACAATTCTTTTAGAAAATTCCAGAATAAATGTATAACGTTTAAAAATTGGATAAATAGTGGTTTGGTATATATCAATGATATAGTAGATGATAAAGGAAACATATCACAAAAATAGTTTTCGAAAAACTGAAAAATAAGGCTAACTGGATTGCAGAATTTAACATTGTTAAAACATCAGTTCCAAAAGAATGGCTTCAAATTTTGCAATCAGAAAACTCATGTTAATCAAAAGTAAATATAAGAAACCAAAAGATTTTATTTGGGGCAATAAATACGCCAAAGTGTCACAATTATCAAATAAAATATTATATACGTCTTTGATAAACAGTAAAGTCGAACAGTCTATAGGCATTTACAAATGGAAAAGAATTTTAGATATTGAAGATGCCATTAATAAAGATAAACTATTTTAATTTATACTCAATTATTTACAAGTCAATAAACTTAAGATTCTTAAATGGAAATTGTTGCAATATATTTTACCTACAAAGAAACTGTTATGTCAATGGAAAATATAAAGAGATGGAAATTGTAAATTTTGTGGTCAAGAAGAAGATTACCTTCATTACTTTCTTTTATGTCCTTATATAGAAACATTTTGGAAAAAGATAAAGAAATCCTTTAAATGAATAAAATGAATTTTAGAATCGCTTTGAAACATTTAGATTTTGGATATAAGATCAATGATGAAGAATATTTTTATTTTAACTTATTTCTCACTATTTTATGCTTTTCAATTTACAAATAATATTATTACATTTCGGATCAGAAAACAAAGCAAGTCAATATTTCAATGTTTTTTTTCAACCGAATTTATCAATCGGATAGAGAGAATAAAGAAATTTCAGAAAATAAGAAACTAGCAAAATTGAAATATTGTATAAACAATTATTTATAGGTAATGTTTATAGATTTGATATAGTTAACTTTTTTTGTATTTTGTATGTCATGTTTATCTTTGCAACTAATTACAATCCTGGGTAATAAGTGCAACATTAAAGGAGACTAGACACGATTTTTGATATTTTTATATTAGATCTTATTATCATCATAAACAGTAAAAAACACCATTAAACTTATCAATTCTCCTGAATAAGGTCACAATTAGAGTAATTAGCATCACATTTTATCGCTTCCGCCGATCAAGAAAATTTTAATGAGATAGGCGTCACAAGACCTGATGACGCAATATGGGCCAGTTGTCGTTTTACTTCATAGAAATTAATGGCAATTAATGTAATATGATATCGTTCTTGAATTAAAAGAATAAAGAAAATATGGGAATTTTTCTGAATTTCCATATTCAGCCATGGATATTGAAAATATCTTCAAAGATTGTCCCATAATTATTTAGAATAGCGACTCAAATATAGGGTCTAAATATACCCAATGGCATATGCAGCTTCCGAACAATTTTGCTGATGCTGCAAATTAGTTTATACAAATTTTAAATTTAAAAATTTTCAATAGGAGTTCATTAAATGCATCATATTTAAAGTTATTGTGCCTATATATTCATTCGATTTCGGTATAAAACATTTATCAACACTAAGTGTTGTTCATTTTTTTTTTTTTTTTTGGGGGGGGGGTATTTTCATGGTATTACATTTTTATACGATTTAGACAACTGAGATTTAAGATTTATACGTCGAGCTTATGTTTAATATAAATAATTCAATGGGCCTTCAATATCATCCAAATTCCAATTCTACTTCATGCAGCATATAAATTTAAACCATTTTGCAGAGTATATTGTTAGCTTCTGTAAAAATGTTATAAATACTAGTGACTGTATTGTTTTATTCTTTCTGTGTGATCATGTCCCGATATTAATTGTGAAGTCTCTAAACTGAACAGAAAAACGCGACAATTTAGGTTTGAACTGAAATAAAGAAGGAATGTGTCCATTGATGCCTCCGCTGACCAAAAAATAGGAACTTGAAGTCCGACAGGTCTAAAAATCCCTAAAGACTTACAACGTACATATTTATTCTTACGGATCTACTTATGGACGAACCCAACACCTCTAAAATATCCCTCTTCCATATGTTTCAAGGTAAACACAGGATCAAACAAAATTAAAGAACTAGACGGACTCTAATTAATTTATGATGCAAATTGCAAATTTATACTGGTGTGAGCATTAACCGCTTACTTCACATTGGGTAATTGTAACACCTGTTGTAAATTCACAATACTTTGACAGGTATGACACCTGCAGTGTGGCAGTCCAGTATGATCACTTAACCTTCAAACGACTGTAAGTACCTGCAGCTTCAATCAACACGAAATAAAGTAATACACAAACCACGGGATGTGGATTTACAACCCTTATTTTATGCCAAATTTCGGAATGTAATGTTTATTTGAATTTCAATGAAAAAAATATAAACAAGATTGCTACGCGTAGCCATGTGTCCCCCGCCGCCGCATAAAAGTTGTGTGGTATGTCAATTCAAGCAATATATTCTCTGAGAAACGATAGAAATAGGTTGTCAAAATATGGGATGATCACCTATTAACAGTACCCTATCAGTGTGTAAAGTTTCAGCAACATCCATTCAGTAGTATCCAAGGAGTTGCACCCACAAAAACGTTTGACATTTTTCGAACTGAAAAATCACAAATTCGTAAATAACTCGAAAACCGTAAATATCGCTTCAAAATTTTTTTTTCGTATTATTATAGAGTACCTTTTGCTCTATCACCCTACAAAATTTCAGAACCCTGTGCACCTAGGTAACCGAGATATTGGATGTCCTATATTTTGACCTATCTTCCCTGTTTCCATGGAAACAGTGGCCATTTTGAAAATTTCAAATATGGGATGATCATCTACTAACAGTACCCTATCAGTGTGTGAAGTTTCAGCAACATCCGTTCATTAATGTCCGAGCAGTTGCACCCACAAAAACTTTGACGGACGGACAGACGGACGGACGGACGGAGACCATTACTAAGTCCCTCCGACGCGTTGCGGCGGGGGACAATAAAAGATAAAATCATAATACAGTAAACCAGAATATCAGTCTTAATTAAGTCTTTTTTTTCTTTCTGAACATTGAGCTCTAGAAAGGGCTTTTGTCTTGGTAGGAAAAGACCTTTGCCCATTGGGTGTTAAATAACGCAAAGGTAGCAAGCAGTTTACAAATTTTCTCACAGAGTAAACGGGTCCGCGACCGGTTAACGTTGTAGGGGCAGATTCAGACATTTTCGAAAGGGGGTTTAGCATTCTGGCTCCAGACCTATTTTGCTTAACTACACGAAAATAAAAAAAAAAGAATTCGGAGGAAAGGGGGGTTCCGAACCCCATGTATCCGCAAATGAGTCGTAGTAATGTAAAAATGCACAGAGCAGACTTTATTTCTGCTGCGACGACTAACAGACTGACTGCTCTAAAAAATTCTAATTCATGAAAATAATTTAAAAATATTTCCGATCCTATATTTCTGTTGGCTACAGTGGTCAAATATATTCATAAAAATGCATTTTATAGAACTGTCAATTTAATTTTAACAACTCTCTTGATTTTTTTTTTGATTGACTATATACCATTATTTTAATATGCAATGATGGACCAGTGGCCCGTGTAACGTCAAGCCTCGTTTTGGGCTGAATCGCCGATTATTTTTGCATATTTCAGAGGTCATAAACAAATGCCCAAAAAGTGGTGTTTTAAGGTGTATATCAACGAAACAAGGGCGTATTTCATATTTAATAGCATTTTATGACATATTTTTATCATAATATAAAAAAGTGTAAAATCGTGTCCAGTCTCCTTTACAGGGAGCATCAGAAGGATCTTGGACTTCTGATGTACGATGTAACAAGAAATGATTCAAAATAAAGATGTTTGTGTGTTGTTAAAAAAGACTAAATCGGTGGATCTTATATCATTACTTAAACAAGCACCAAAGAATGCAAAAGTGCATATTATAACCAAACCACAATCATCAACGTGAACTCAAGTCAAAAAGAGTGAACTCATGTGTTCAGGAAAGCTTAATAATTCCTGCTTTCAATAGCACACCCACTACACTTAACATCTGTCAAACCAACATGTGATTGTACAAAATATGCATACCATTGTGTCAGAAAAACGATGGCGTTTGTTTTAATGAGTTATTGTCTGTGTGTTCTTCCGAGATGATCATCCAACCATCCGTTACAATCTTCTTAGGATTTGTGATACAATCGGGACCCAAATTTCAATAGATGCAATTTAACCGGGTTTTCGACATCTCTTTTGAAAGACTTGTACCAAGTCAGAACCATTGCGATATTCATTTTTCCAGTTTCTTTTCTGAATTGCCGCTTGATTATGGGCTGTGTTGCGTACACTTAGTCCACATATCATTATTTTCTATAAAGGATTTTTGTCTGTGTGTTCTTCCAAGATGATCACCTCATCATCCGTTATGTGTTTCACAATCTCCTATTAATTTGTGATATTATCGAGACCCAAAATACCAATTGAAGGACTTATGGTGCGATTTAAATAGGTTATCGACATTCCTTTTAAAATACTTGTACCAAGTCAGAAACATTGCGATCTTCATTTTTCTCCAGTTTCTTTTTTACTTGTTTTCGATGTTTCTTTTTGGTAATTTGAGATTGATCATTTACATTCAGTTGATTTTGTGTACCCTTTTACTTTAATTCTGGACCACCCAAAAATGGTCATGTTCTTTAAAGGCAAATCTATGTTGTACCTGTTTCACAGTTCTGTCCTGTATATCCAGCGATACATGAACATTGATACCCATTCACTTTGTCTTGACATGTACCTTGATGTTGACAAGGGATAGGCTGACAATCATCGATGTCTATAACCAGAAATTGTAATAATAATTACAAAATAGGAATTATTACATAATCAGATAAATCTGGCAATCACTCGGTAAAAAGAAATCCAGTACTTTGTAATAAAAGAATAAAGCGAGAGGAAATACTTACGCTGAGGAAGCAGGGATGTATAAATGGGGCATTCAAACGTCATCAATCCAAAAACGCAAAGACTAAATCGGTGGACCCTAACTCATTAATTAAACAAACCAAACGGAATGTTAAAATACATATAAAAACCAATCCGCAATCATCAACGTGAATTCAAGTAAAACGAGAGTGAACTCAGGTGTTCAGGAAGGCTAGACAATCCCTGCTTTCAATAGCACACCCATCAACTGGCCAATAACCGATGAAGTGCGAGTCAAATCCTGTTAATGCTGGCTACACTTAACATCTGTAAAACCAACATGTGATTGTACAAAATATGCATAAAACTGTGTCAGAAAAACGATGGTGTTTGTTTTAATGATTTGCTGTCTTTGCGTTCTTCCGGAATGATCACCCAACCATCCGTCACAATCTTCTTTGGATTTGAGACTCTATCGAGACCAAAAGTATCAATAGAAGGACTTATTGTGCTATTAAACCATGTTATTTAACATCTCTTTTGAAATACTTGTACCAAGTCAGAACCATTGCGATCTTCATTTTCCCCAGTTTCTTTCCTTTTTCTTGTTTTATATGTTCTTTTTGGTCATTGGAGATTGATAATCTACATTCGGTTGATTTTGTGTACCCTTTTATTCTCTCTTTGGACCCCAAACAATGGTCATGTTCTGTAAAGTCAAGTCTATGTTGTACCTGTTTCACAGTTCTGTCCTGTATATCCACTGACACATGAACATTGATACCCATTCACTTTGTCTTGACATGTACCTTGATGTTGACAAAGATTAGGCTGACAATCATCGATGTCTATAACCAGAAATTGTAATAATAAAAATAATATAGGAATTATCATATAATCAGATTAAACTAGCAATCTCTCGGGAAAATGGAAATCCAGTACTTTGAATTAAAAGAATAAAGTGACGGGAAATGATTACTCTGAAGAAGCAGAGATGTATTAATTGAGCAATCAAATTTCATGAATCCAGAAAAGTAAAGACTAAATCGGTGGCCCTTAAATCATTACTTAAACGAGCGACAAGGAATGCAAAAGTACATATTATAACCAAACAACAATCATCAAAGTGAAGTCAAGTCAAAAAGAGTGAACTCATGTGTTCAGGAAAGCTTAATAATTCCTGCTTTCAATAGCACACCCATCAACTAATCAATGACTGACGAACTGCCAGTCAAATCCAGTTAAAGCTGGCTATGCTAAACATCTGTCAAACCAACATGGGATTACACAAAAAATGCATAAGATTGTGTCAGATAAACGATGGTGTTTGTTTTAATGATTTGTTGTCTGTGCGTTCTTTAGAGATGAATACCCAACCATCCGTCTCAACCCTCTTAGGATTTGAGATACAATCGAGACCCAAATTTCAATAGATCCAATTTAACCTGGTTTTGGACATCTCTTTTGAAAGACTTGTACCAAGTCAGAACCATTGCGATATTCATTTTCTCCCGTTTCTTTGTTCTTGTTTTCGATGTTTATTTTTGGTCATTTGAGATTGATCATCTACATTTGGTTGATTAAACCTTAAATTCTATCTTTGGACCCCTAAACAATGGTTATGTTCTGTAAAGTGAAATCTATCTTGTACCTGTTTCACAGTTCCGTCCTGTATATCCACTGATGCATGAACATTGATACCCATTCACTTTGTCTTGACATGTACCTTGATGTTGACAAGGGTTAGGCTGACAATCATCGATGTCTATAACCAGAAATTGTAATAATAATAACAAAATGGGAGTTATTACATAATCAAATAATACCGGCAATCACTCGGGAATTTAAAAATCCTGTACTTTGAATAGAAAGAATAAAGTGACCTAAAATCATGACTAAAACAAACCACAAGGAATGCAAATATACATATACTTGAGATAAAGGACACAACGGATTCTAGTAAGTCTGCTTCATATTTAGATCTACATCTCGAAATAGACTCTCAAGGAAAACTATCAACAAAGCTCTATGACAAACGTGATGACTTCAACTTCCCAATCGTCAACTTTCCCTTCGTGTGTAGCAACATTCCGTCCGCTCCAGCTTATGGAGTTTACGTATCACAATTGATTCGTTACTCCAGAGCTTGTGGGAGTTACATCGATTTCCTTGGCAGAGCGTCACATTTAACACAGAAATTGCTAACACAGGGTTATGTTGCTCCTCGGTTGCTGTCTTCACTCAAGAAATTTTACGGTAGACACCATGTACTCATAGATAAATATGGGATTTCTATCTCTCAGATGAGTGCAGATGTCGGTTTGTCATAGGGTTTTGTTTTGTCTTCCTTTACCGGATTTGACACACTGAATTGGAAATTGGCAACGCGGCGGGTGTGCTATAGCAGGCAGGAACCGCTTACTCTTCCGGAGCACCCGAGTTCACTCTTGTTACGACTTGAGTTCGCGTTGTTGATTTCTGTTCGGTTGTTTTTATGGTTTGTGTTTCCTTGTGCTGTTCTTGTTCATGTTTACCGGTTTTGTCGTTGCCTTTTCGGACTTTTGACACTCGAATGCCCCTTTGGTGCCTCTGCTTATTATAATCAAACCGCAATCATCAACATGAACTCAAGTCAAAATGAAAGTGAACTCAGGCGCTCAGGAAGACTTAACAAGGAATATTTGAGCTACTGCTCACTCAGTATAACCCCGCTACCCCCAAAATGAACTATGTCTTTAAACAGGAAGACGATGTCCGACAGATCTAATTTTGGTACTTGCGGATAAAAGACCTCATACTGAACTCATACAGATGGGTCCAAACCTAAACTGTTTGCAAACCAAACTAAAAAAGCAAACCAGAAGTTTGGTCTTAGTTCACTTTTCACTTTGTTTGGTTTACTTTAGTTCATGAAATGTAATAATTGTGAAAAAGTTTGGATATCTTTCACATCGATTATATGAATCATCTACGCATGCTCGCGGTTCGCTCAGAGCAAACCAAACCAATACATTTACCATTGCGATCCACCAGTTCTCCGGTATGACTGATTTGTTTTTGTCATTTTCTCTGGACTATGAGATTGATCATTCAAGTTCGGTAGTTTTGTTATTACCTTTATTTAGCAAACCAAAGTTTACTTTAATGTTTACTCAAAAAGTAAACCAGACGGCTGGTTTGGTTTGGTTTCGTCAGAGCAAAACAAACTTTTAAAAGCAAACCAAACCAGTGCCCTCGTTTGGTTTGGTTTGCTCTGAGCGAACCGCGAGCATGCGTAGATGATTCATATAATCGATGTGAAAGATATCCAAACTTTTTCACAATTATTACATTTCATGAACAAATATTATTTAATAAATGTCTCAATCAAATTACAAATATTGATTTAAACATTTATAACATCATATTAGATTGGTATTATATAAGTAAACCAAACCAGCACCCTAGTTTTTCTACTTTTAGAGCTAACCAAACCAGCAGCGGCCTGGTTTTGTTTGGTTTGGTTTGCTAAGAGCAAACCTGATGAGCATGTGCAGATAATTCAAAGAATCAAAATATTACGACGTCCGACTACATTTTATGATATTTGCTCTCGTAAAACAAATATGTTTTACTTGAAGAATTTATTATGATTTTGATATCAACCATCATTTTAGATTGGTTTGGTAAGAGTAAACCAAACCAGCGCCCTAGTTTGGTTTGGTCAGAGCACACCAAACCAGCACCCTAGTTTGGTTTGGTCAGAGCAAACCAAACCAGCGTCAAAGTTTGGTTTGGTCAGCGCGATCAAGGACCTCACACTAAACTTTTCATGATTTAAACATTTATAACATCATATTAGATTGGTATTATATAAGTAAACCAAACCAGCACCCTAGTTTTTCTACTTTTAGAGCTAACCAAACCAGCAGCGGCCTGGTTTTGTTTGGTTTGGTTTGCTAAGAGCAAACCTGATGAGCATGTGCAGATAATTCAAAGAATCAAAATATTACGACGTCCGACTACATTTTATGATATTTGCTCTCGTAAAACAAATATGTTTTACTTGAAGAATTTATTATGATTTTGATATCAACCATCATTTTAGATTGGTTTGGTAAGAGTAAACCAAACCAGCGCCCTAGTTTGGTTTGGTCAGAGCACACCAAACCAGCACCCTAGTTTGGTTTGGTCAGAGCAAACCAAACCAGCGTCAAAGTTTGGTTTGGTCAGCGCGATCAAGGACCTCACACTAAACTTTTCATGATTTAAACATTTATAACATCATATTAGATTGGTATTATATAAGTAAACCAAACCAGCACCCTAGTTTTTCTACTTTTAGAGCTAACCAAACCAGCAGCGGCCTGGTTTTGTTTGGTTTGGTTTGCTAAGAGCAAACCTGATGAGCATGTGCAGATAATTCAAAGAATCAAAATATTACGACGTCCGACTACATTTTATGATATTTGCTCTCGTAAAACAAATATGTTTTACTTGAAGAATTTATTATGATTTTGATATCAACCATCATTTTAGATTGGTTTGGTAAGAGTAAACCAAACCAGCGCCCTAGTTTGGTTTGGTCAGAGCACACCAAACCAGCACCCTAGTTTGGTTTGGTCAGAGCAAACCAAACCAGCGTCAAAGTTTGGTTTGGTCAGCGCGATCAAGGACCTCACACTAAACTCATACACTAAATTTCAAATCACTGTGACATGAAGTTGCTGAGAAAACTGTTACAAAAGTTGTGTTGCAGACGGACGGAAGGACGGACGGACAGATATTAACCAGTACACCTCCTCTTCTTCGAAGCAGCGGTATAACAACTCCTGGTTCTAATAGCACACCTATCAACCGGTCATCAACCGATGAAGTGTTAGTCCAATCCAGTTAAGGCTGACAATACTAAACCTCTGTCAAACCAACATCTGATTATACAAAATATGCATAACATTGTGTCTGATAAACGATGGTGTTTGTTTAAATGGGTTATTGCCTGTGTGTTCTTTGAAAATGATCATCCAACCACTTGTTATTAGTCTTAATTAAGCAAGAAATTCTAAAATGAATAAAACACCAAACAAAGAACATTTCTTCTCAAATTATTTTTAAAAAAATTAAGAAAAAGGTCAAGTAAAAAAATAATGATATAAAGTCACAGGATAAAAGGTTCACTCCCCCGAAAAATCCTAATTCGACTTGAGTTCACGTTGCTGAATGCGGTTTTGTTGTTATGTGTGTGTGTGTTTTATGTTGTTATGTGGTTTGTTTTGTTGTGATGAGTTTTTGTCTGCCGGTTTTGTCTTTGTCTTTACGGTTTTATGATACTGATTACCCCTTTGGTACACCTTTGCTTCTTTTGATTTATCAATTAGTTACTATGATCTGGTACTTTTTTTCTTTATCATAATTCAATAGTAATGCTATTGCTTGCTCAACTAATACCCCCGCTTTAATAATTATGGCTTGCACACAAACTTAATACATGTACAAATATTTGTAAAACATGAAAGTATTTAAAAAGAAGGAAAAAGGATGAGATCGTTCTCCACATCATCATACTATTCAATAAAAAATAAGATCGCAAGCAAGTGAAAAGTGAAGGGTGGATATAGGTGGAACAATTTAGTGTACTATATGATTCCCTTAAAGTATGGAGGTAGACAAAAAAGTATTCTTTTACGTGCACAACGCACGGTACTCTCAGCAGTAAAGCCCAGTTTCAGATTCTATAACCAGACAAGCCTGGCGTACCAAAACCACCCTATATAGCCACCTAGGGAAAATGCTCTATTCATTAAGCACAAACCCGACGTCAGAATTTACCACTCGCCATATACTAAAAACCCCTCTACAGTAATCTTTGGTATTTGCTGCCCAGAAAAATGTCACAGAAACTTTGATATTAACATATTGTGACGTACTTTCCAATTATCGAAAATAAAAACATATTTTGTTTTGCCTAAATAAAATATGAGATTAATTGAATGAGTATTTAAATAATGCAGATTTCTGTCCAGGTATTTCCACACATGAGTGAAGTCATATAATAAAGGCAAAGAAACAAATCAATAAAATAGTTTAAATAATTTCTTCGCCGACTGAAAGATATTTTTTACAATTGATTATCAAGGTTCAATTGATTAGATTAAATTTCTGGTCCTTGTTTTGCATGCATATCTTTTAAAAGATAGATCATACAAATTTACTTGAAAAAAGAATTTAAATAAGTAGTGTATTGGCTCAAAGAAAAAAAACGGGACTATTTTCAGAGAGAGGTCGCACTAAGGAAATGGGGACTATATAAGATTTTTTTTAAATAAATTTTCCTATTTTAAATTGTATATGATTACTTTTTTTCAAAGATTTAAAAACTAATTTTATTTCATTGTCTCACATATAACCGGACTATGCCTGTATCCATTAAAACGTTTATTGTCTGTTTATTCGCATGCTATTTGAATATCTATGCACGACATGGAAGGTCTCAGTGGGATGTTCCGTTGGCATATTAAAGGAAAGGAATATTACAGGCGATATAATTTACTTCCTATTGTTGCAACATTCCGAAGAAGTATATAAAGCCGAAAAGAGCTTGACATATTTGAGTTTAGATGGACCCGTTTCATTCTGTGTTGTCTTGAATGCATAAGAAAAGGTGCACGTGCACTTTATGCATCCATCCCGTGTTTGTAGAACGGCAACACTTAACTTTTCGATGCTTGTACATGTATGTAACTTTTAAAAAAATCAAATAAGCATTATCTTGAAAGATGACATATTTCTTTTATAAATATTATTTAACACGACTAATAGTTTTGAATTAAGTAGATCAATTTAAAACTAGTTCGGATCAAAGCACCAGAGCAAGCATGTTTTTGGAATATATAGCTTTCAGAAAGATTTGGAGAAAAAATTAAAGGCGACATGGGCATGGTATTAAGTTTTATTCTCTATTGAAAAATGACTATTATCTGTTTTGATTAAATTAAGAAAGATCTAGATAATAGAGGAAATTTCATAGAAATAACTGTGGCATCCCCCACTTAAATGTAGATTTCAATATAATAATTAAACAAGATAAGTTTTTTCCTTTCAGCAAACATTCTTGAATTTTATATAGAGTTTCTATCGTGTATCGTGTATGGTGTATCGTTAATCGAGTATCGTGCATCGTGTATTTATTAATGGTGTATGGTGTATCGCCCAATCGTGTATCGTGTATGGTGTAATCGTACATAGTGTGAATGAAAAGTTACACGGTTCAATCGCTGTGCAACAAACCACACGGAATGCAATCGTGTCAACGGATTTATAACCAATATGCAATAATCAACGTGAACTCAAATCAAAACGTAAGTGAACTCAGTCGCTCAGGAAAACCTAACATAGCATGGCACATCTATCAACTGACCAACGACCGATGAAAGTGAGTTGTATCCATTTAAAGCTGACAGTACTAAACTTTTATCAAACCTGTGTGTTCTTCCGAGATGATCACCTCACCCTCCATTATGTGTTTCACAATCTTCTATAAATTTGTGATGTTATCGAGACCCAAAATACCAATTGAAGGACTTATATGGTGCTATTAAATCATGTTAGCGACATCTCTTTTTAAAACCTTGTACCAAGTCAGGACCATTGCGATCTTCATTGTCTCCTGTTTCTTTTTTCTTGTATTGCTGACAATACTGATCCTCTGTCAAACCAACATCTGATTATACAAAATAGCATACAAATATGCAATCTTCATTTTCTCCTGTTTCTTTTTTTTTCTTGTCTTGTATGTTCTTTTTTGTCATTTGAGATTGACCATCTACATTCGGTTGATTTTTTGTAACCTTTTATTCCCTCTCTGGACCCCCCAAAACTGGTCATGTTCTGTAAAATCAAATTTATGTTCCCAAATGATGTTGCCAATCATTTTCCCTATGGACATAACAACAAAGCCATGTTCTGTAAAGTAAAATATATGTGGTACCTGTTTCACAGATCGGTCCTGTATATCCAGCGACACATGAACATTGATACCCATTCACTTTGTCTTGACATGTACCTTGATGTTGACAAGGGTTAGGCTGACAATCATCGATGTCTATAACAAGAAATTGTAATAATAATTACAAAATAGGAATACTAAACAATAAATAATGGTTATGTTCTGTAAAGTCAAGTCTATGTTGTACCTGTTTCACAGTTCTGTCCTGTATATCAAGCGACACATGAACATTGATACCCATTCACTTTGTCTTGACATGTACCTTGATGTTGACAAGGATTAGGCTGACAATCATCGATGTCTATAACCAGAAATTGTAAAGATAACAAAATAGGAATCATTACAGAGTCAGATAAAGCTGGCAATCACTCGGTAAATGGAAATCCAGTTCTTTGAAAAAAAAAGAATAAAGTGAGAGGAAATAACGCACAGACTAAATCGGTGGACCTAAAAACAATTATTACAAAATAGGAATCATTACATAATCAGATAAAGCTGGCAATCACTCGGTAAATGGAAATCCAGTACTATGAATTAAAAGAATAAAGTGAGAGGAATTAATTACTCTGAAGAAGCAGAGATGTATAAATGGGGCAATAAAACGTCATCAATCAAAAAACCCAAAGATTAAAATCGGTGGACCTAAAATCATAACTAAACCAACCCACACAGAATGCAAAAATACATATTATAACAAATCCGCAATCATCAACGTGAACTCAAGTCAAAAAGAGAGTGAACTCATTCGGTTAGGAAAACTAAACGATTCCTGATTTCAATACCATGGCACATCTATCAACTGGCCAAAGACCGGTGAAGTGTGAGTCATATACATTTAAGGCTGACAATACTATTTTTTTTGTAACACCACCTTCTGATAATACAATTTATGCAAAAAATTGTGTCAGATAAACGATGATGTTTGGTATAAAGGATTTTTGTCAGTGTGTTCTTCCAAGATGATCACCTCACCATCCGTTATGTGTTTCACAATCTCCTATAAATTTGTGATGTTATCGAGACCCAAAATGCCACATGAAGGACTTATGGTGCGATTTAAATAGGTTATCCACATTCCTTTTAAAATACTTGTACCAAGTCAGAACCATTGCGATATTCACTTTTTCCTGTTTCTTTTTCCTTGTTTTGATGTTTCTTTTTGGTCATTGGATATCATCTACATTCGGTTGATTTTGTATACCCTTTTATTCTCTCTTTGGACCCCCAAATAATGGTTATTAAATAATGGCAAATCTATGTTGTACCTGTTTCACAGTTCCGTCCTGTATATCCAGCGACACATGAACATTGATACCCATTCACTTTGTCTTGACATGTACCTTGGTGTTGACAAGGGTTAGGCTGACAATCATCGATGTCTATAACGAGAAATTAAAATAATAAAAATGATAGAGGAATTATCATATAATCAGATTAAACTAGCAATCACTCGGGAAAATGGAAATCCAGCACTTTGATTGAAAAGAATAAAGTGACGGGATATAATTACTCTGAAGAAGCAGAGATGTAATAATTGGGCAATCAAATTTCATCAATCCAAAAAAAGTAGAGACTAAATCGGTGGACCCTAAATCATTACTAAAACAAACCAAAAGGAATGCACAAATACATATTATAACCAATCCGCAATCATCAACGTGAACTCAAGGTAAACGAGAGTGAGCTCAGATGTTCAGGAAGGCTAAAAAATCCCTGCTTTCAATGGCACGCCCATCAACTGGCCAATAACCGATGAAGTGCGTGTAAAAACTAGTTAATGCTGACTACACTTAACATCTGTCAAACCAACATGTGATTGTACAAAATATGCATACCATTGTGTCAGAAAAACGATATCCTGATTCTCCCCCGTACGGGGAAGAACCTCAGGATACATTTTTTTACTGAATTTTTATGATATTTTTTCTAATTGAATACAAGAAAGATTTCAAGATGCATTTTAGTAGTAAACAGTGTTTTTTAAAGAAACACGGGGTAGAATCAGGAACAGTATATAAGACAGTGTTTTAAAGAAACACGGGGTAGAATCAGGAACAGTATATAAGACAGTGTTTTAAGGAAACACGGGGTAGAATCAGGAACAGTATATATAAGACGGGGTAGAATCAGGAACAGTATATATAAGACAGTGTTTTAAAGAAACACGGGGTAGAATCAGGAACAGTATATATAAGACAGTGTTTTAAAAATCAGGAACAGTATATAAGACAGTGTTTTAAGAAATGTTGGTTAGTGTATTTGCAGACGTTTCTATCCAACTTTCTGAAAGGGTTTTCTTTGGGGATATTATTCAGGAAAAAAGGGGCATGGAATTTTTTTGGAGGGTATACGCAAAGAAAATACTAATACAAATAAATAAATACGGGGTAGAATCAGGACCAGTGTACGGGGTAAAATCAGGACCAGTGAACGGGGTAGAATCAGGACCAGTGTACGGGGTAGAATCAGGACCAGTGTACGGGGTAGAATCAGGACCACAACACGCGGTAGAATCAGGAACAGTATATAAGACAGTGTTTTAAAGAAACACGGGGTAGAATAAGGAACAGTATAGAGGACAGTGTTTTAAAGAAACACGGGGTAGAATCAGGAACAGTATATATAAGACAGTGTTTTAAAGAAACACGGGGTAGAATCAGGAACAGTATATATAAGACAGTGTTTTAAAGAAACACGGGGTAGAATCAGGAACAGTATATAAGACAGTGTTTATACACGGGGTAGAATCAGGAACAGTATATAAGACACTGTTTTATATATATTCTCCTTTTTCCGTCGTATATTTATATAGAATTTGAAACAGTAATACATTTGGTCATTCATTTTTATCTCTTTACGAATTATATACGACAGAAAAGGGGAATTTATGATTCATTAAGCAAAGTAATACACATTGTATTTTAATGGAAATATTGGTTTTTTTTTAATATTTCTTTTATTCATTTGTCAAAAAAACAAGTAATCTATGGGTTTGGTGACATTCTTCCCCTTTTATCTAGAATACGGGGAAGAATCAGGAACAGTATATATAAGACAGCGTTTTAAAGAAACACGGGGTAGAATCAGGAACAGTATATATAAGACAGTGTTTTAAAGAAACACGGGGTAGAATCAGGAACAGTATATATAAGACAGTGTTTTATAGAAACACGGGGTAGAATCAGGAACAGTATATGTAAGACAATGTTTTAAAGAATCACGGGGTAGAATCAGGAACAGTATATATAAGACGGTGTTTTAAAGAAACACGGGGTAGAATCAGGAACAGTATATATAAGACAGTGTTTTAAAGAAACACGGGGTAGAATCAGGAACAGTATATATAAGACAGTGTTTTAAAGAAACACGGGGTAGAATCAGGAACAGTATATATAAGACAGTGTTTTAAAGAAACACGGGGTAGAATCAGGAACAGTATACAAGACAGTGTTTTAAGAAATGTTGGTTAGTGTATTTGCAGACGTTTCTATCCAACTTTCTGAAAGGGTTTTCTTTGGGGATATTATTCAGGAAAAAAGGGGCATGAAATTTGTTTGGGGTATACGCAAAGAAATACTAATACAAATAAATACGGGGTAGAATCAGGACCAGTGTACGGGGTAGAATCAGGACCAGTGAACGGGGTAGAATCAGGACCAGTGTACGGGGTAGAATCAGGACCAGTGTACGGGGTAGAATCAGGACCACAACACGGGGTAGAATCAGGAACAGTATATAAGACAGTGTTTTAAAGAAACACGGGGTAGAATAAGGAACAGTATATAGGACAGTGTTTTAAAGAAACACGGGGTAGAATCAGGAACAGTATATAAGACAGACTGAGTGTTTAAAAGAAACACGGGGTAGAATCAGGAACAGTATATAAGACAGTGTTTTAAAGAAACACGGGGTAGAATCAGGAACAGATATATAAGACAGTGTTTTAAAGAAACACGGGGTAGAATCAGGAACAGTATATATAAGACAGTGTTTTAAAGAAACACGGGGTAGAATCAGGAACAGTGTATAAGACAGTGTTTATACACGGGGTAGAATCAGGAACAGTATATAAGACACTGTTTTATATATATTCTCCTTTTTCCGTCGTTTATTTATATAAAATTTGAAACTGTATTACATTTGGTCATTCATTTTTATCTCTATACGAATTATATACGACGGAAAAGGGGAATTTATGATTCATTAAGCAAAGTAATACACATTGTATTTTAATGGAAATATTGTTTTTTTTAAATCTTTCTTTTATTCATTTGTCAAAAAACAAGTAATCTATGGGTTTGGTGACATTCTTCCCCTTTTATCTAGAATACGGGGAAAAATCAGGATATAGGCACGTTTGTATTAATGAGTTATTGTCTGTGCGTTCTTCAGAGATGATCACCCAACCATCCGTCACATCCTTCTTAGGATTCGAGATACAATCGAGACCCAAATGTCAATAGATGCAATTTAACCTGGTTTTCGACAAGACTTGTACACAGTCAGAACCATTGCGATATTCATTTTCTCCAGTTTCTTTGTTCTTGTTATCGATGTTTCTTTTTGGTCATTTGAGATTGATCATCTACATTTGGTTGAATTTGTGTAACCTTTTACTTTATCTCTGGACCCCCAAACAATGGTCATGTTCTTTTAAGGCAAATCTATGTTGTACCTGTTTCACAGTTCTGTCCTGTATATCCAGCGACACATGAACATTGATACCCATTCACTTTGTCTTGACATGTACCTTGATATTGACAAGGGTTAGGCTGACAATCATCGATGTCTATAACCAGAAATTAAAATAATAAAAATGATATAGGAATTATCATATAATCAGATTAAACTAGCAATCACTCGGGAAAATGGAAATCCAGCACTTTGATTGAAAAGAATAAAGTGACGGGATATAATTACTCTGCAGAAGCAGAGATGTAATAATTGGGCAATCAAATTTCATCAATCCAAAAAAAGTAGAGACTAAATCGGTTGACCCTAAATCATTACTAAAACAAACCGAAAGGAATGCACAAATACATATTATAACCAATCCGCAATCATCAACGTGAACTCAAGGTAAACGAGAGTGAACTCAGGTGTTCAGGAAGGCTAAAAAATCCCTGTTTTCAATGGCACGCCCATCAACTGGCCAATAACCGATGAAGTGCGTGTCAAAACTAGTTAATGCTGACTACACTTAACATCTGTCAAACCAACATGTGATTGTACAAAATATGCATACCATTGTGTCAGAAAAACGATGGCGTTTGTTTTAATGAGTTATTGTCTGTGCGTTCTTTGGAGATGATCACCCAACCATCCGTCACATCCTTCTTAGGATTCGAGATACAATCGAGACCCAAATTTCAATAGATGCAATTTAACCTGGTTTTCGACATCTCTTTTGAAAGACTTGTACACAGTCAGAACCATTGCGATATTCATTTTCTCCCGTTTCTTTTTTCTTGTTTTCGATGTTTATTTTTGGTCATTTGAGATTGATCATCTACATTTGGTTGATTTAACCTTAAATTCTATCTTTGGACCCCTAAACAATGGTTATGTTCTGTAAAGTCAAATATATCTTGTACCTGTTTCACAGTTCCGTCCTGTATATCCACTGATGCATGAACATTGATACCCATTCACTTTGTCTTGACATGTACCTTGATGTTGACAAGGTTTAGGCTGACAATCATCGATGTCTATAATCAGACATTGTAAAGATAACAAAATAGGAATTATTGCATAATCAGATAATACCGGCAACCTTTCGGGATCATAAAAATTGAATAATTTAAATAAAAAGAATAAAGTGAGGGGAAATAATTACTCTGAAGAAGCAGAGATGTTTTAATGGGGCAATCAAACGTCATCAATCCAAAAACGCACAGACTAAATCGGTGGACCCAAAAACATTACTAAACAAACCACAGGGAATGCAAAAATGCATATTATAACCAAACCACAATAATCAACGTGAACTCAAGTCAAAAAGATTGAACTCGGGTGTTCAGGAAAGCTTAATAATTCCTGCTTTCAATAGCACACCCATCAACTGGCAAATGACTGATGAAGTGCGAGCCAAATCCAGTTAAGACTGGCTTTACTAAACATTTGTCAAACCAACATGTGATTTTACAAATTATATATAACATTGTGTCAGATAAACGATGGTGTTTGTTTAAAGTCACAAAATTTGTTCAAAGTTAAAGGAAATAAATCAGAACATTTAGACGATATAACCATTGATGAAATAGCTAAACAAATAAAAACTTTATAATTAAAAAAGAGTACATCAAATGATCTTATCTCGAATGAGATGCTTAAAAATGGAGGATTAACCATTCTTAAACCTTTAGAAAAATTATTTAATTTTATCTTTAACAATGGTAAGTTTCCAAAAAGTTGGAATGAAAGTTTTTTGGTACTTTTATACAAAAAAGGTTGTAAATTTGACCCTAACAATTATAGGGGAATATCAATTACCTCTAATCTGGGTAAATTATTTAATAGAGTAATTCTGAATAGAGTGTTAGCACACATAGACAAAAATTCAATATTAAGTGAAAACCAGATTGGATTTAAAGAAAAAAGTAGAACAGCTCTTTGAAATCAATTATTGACCACTACAAAGACAAGAAGAAGAAAGTTTTTGCAGCATTTATAGATCTGCGAAAAGCATTTGATACTATTTGGCGTACAGGACTATTTTTCAAACTTTTCAAAGCTAAATTACCTCATAAAATACTTCAGATTATATTATCCATAATAGTACCTCAACAAGAATAAAATTTTCACAGGGATTAAGTGAACCATTTTTCTCCAACTGTGGAGTCAAACAAGGAGATATTTTAAGTCCTACACTTTTTAATATTTTTATTGATGATATTGTTTCTGAGTTGAAATCAAATAACTGTAACCCTGTCAATATAGACAACCTTTTAATTAACTGCTTACTCTACGCAGATGATATAGTTTTAATATCAGAAAGTGAAGAAGGGCTACAGTCTAGCCTGAACATATTAAATGAATACTGCACAAAATGGAAATTACAAGTTAATACAGAAAAGTCAAAAGTTTTAGTCTTTAACTCAAATGGAAAAACACACTTAAACAGATTCTCATACAATGGAAATATAGTGGAAACTGTTGAAAAATACTGTTACCTTGGTATTACTCTAAAATGTAATGGAAACTTTAATGTAGCAATTTCAATTCTGGCAGAGAAAGCTAGAAAGGCTTGGTTGTTTAAGATAAAAAAATCCATTGGACTTGACAACCCATGTAAACTTTTAGAAAAATTATTTGATTCTTTAGTAACTCCAATACTTTTATATTGTTCTGAAATATGGGGAGTAGACATCTCATCTGATGATCATAATGTTGTTGAAAATCTACATATGAAATTTATAAAGGAGATTTTAGGTGTTCATTGTAAAACAATAAATTGTGCTTGCAGAGCAGAACTTGGAAATAATAAACTTAAAAAAATAAAATAAACTTACTATGCATCAAATATTTAGATCACATTTTCTCACATCCTAATACTTTAGTTTACAAAATATTTCAAGTGACAAAGTCCAAAAACAAATGGTTTGAAAAAGTCTCTAAAATATTAAATGATTTAGGTTTTTCACATATAAAAGAAAGAAATAACTCTTTCAAACCTTTGATCCCTTGTATTAAACAACGAGTCTTAGATCAAAGTTTACAAAATCAAAATGCACAAATATTATATTCAAATAAACTCCTTTTTTACAGATATTTTTATAAAAATACAAGAAGTTCCTATGTTGACTTAATTAAAAACAAATCAGAACGTTCTTATTTAAGTAAAATGAGATTAAGTGTCCATTGTTTAGAAATAGAAAAGGGCAGACACAATTCAATACCTTTGAATAATAGACTTTGTAAAATGTGTGACAAAAATGTAATAGAAGATGAAGTTCATTTTTTAACACAATGTGAAAAATATACAGAATTTAGACAGTCTTTTCAAAATGAAATAATAAAACATCTTGGAATATCTAATAATATTGATAATAAAAAATTGATAAATTGTTTAGATAGCAGCTCTTTTAAAGTATTAAAAGTTACTTCATCCTTTATTAGTAAATGTTTTTCCACTCGAAACAAGTCACTTATACACTGTGTAAATTTCTAGTCATTTTGTATGATCATATATTCTTTTGTAAACCACTGTTGTTATTATATATTGTTCATTGGGCCTGTGCCATTATTATAATGTGCTTGAGTCAATAAATTTATTCTTATTCTTATTTAAATGAGTTATTGTCTATGTGTTCTTTCGAGATGATCACCCAACCATCCGTCACAATATTTTTAGGATTTGTGATACAATCGGGACCCAAAGGGCTAAGTTCACTAAGTAGGTTATATGGCCCTGTGGTTTACGAAAAAATAAATTAATGAATATAGATGTTTTTGTTATTTATTTTCCTTATTAATATATCCGTGGTTTTCCAATTCCAAAAATAGCGCACTGTGATGTAATAATAGCATAAACAAAAGGCGGATAACGATAAATCGACTACTTCCGGTCAAAATGAGATAGTGTTGCATGATTTAAATACCCGCGCACACTCTCGCCAGAAACCTATTCAATTGAAATAAGTTCAATTTGACATGAACTTTTTATTTCATAAATAATTTTGTCTGGCGAGAAAGTGCGCGTGGGCGAAAAATGAAAAATAACCTTACAAAAGATCGACTCGGTATCCGGAAAAAAAACCCGTTTTCGGTGTCAGATTAGGCAAGTATTTACCTTGACCTACACATGGAATTTGTGTTAAACGGTAAGGTTTTACAATAAGCAAAGCGAAGGTTTAAAAAGACCAATGAGGATGCCAAATGCATTCAAATTAATTCTTTACTCACTAACAACCACATTGTTTTCTTGAAAAAAAGGGAAAAAGCTTGCATGTTTATTGTGTCGTCTGTTGTCAAACACCGTACAGAAAATTTTATCTGGAAAAATTGTGTGAATCATCGTTATTTGTAAGTCACATAAACAAATTTAATAAGTTTGTCTTGTGTAAACGGATCGATGCTTAACTTACATTGGAATGATTTACAGTACTGTAGTCCAAATAATTATGCCGTCCTGGAAGCCTTTTATAATTTTGTGCCGTTTGGCTTCCTGCGACTCTAGGGTATGTATGATCCAATCTAAAATGCAGCTTCTGTAGAGATTAGCCAGAATTTGCATTCATCTCATATAATTTATATATTTTTTAGACTAACCTCACTCCTGTTTTGTTCAGTTATACTACACAAACATGCATGAAAATTATTTTATATGGCAGAAATCCTTCAGAATATTTGTTTTCTTACCCTTTGCTGCCAAAATATTTTTTTCATCAAAAATAATTTTCAGAATATTTTTTAGGAAAAAACCAAGCCCCCCCTTTCAATTTAAACGGTCAGTCCCTAAATGATCAGCTTTTTGTGTACTTGACCATGTACCCCATTCAACCAACTGACCATTGGGCTGGGATTCTACCTTCAGCCAAGACATTTTGTACCCACTATGTAGGTCAAATGATTTTTTCACATACTGTACATGTACATACAAATGGACACTGCAACACACAATGCTCAATAAAATTTGGGCAGCAAATACTTATTACAGCCTTCTTATATTAGGTACATGTACATGTATGCAGTATCAATGAGTTCACATACCATGGAATTCGATTTCAAGTCTGTCCCTTATTTACCTCCTGCTTACTGACATACATGTAGTTAATTTTTTACTTAAATTATCAATTATATAAAATTTTCATAACAGTACTTTTCTCAGCAGCCTTAATTTTAAAACATGTTTGTTTTATAGAATTCCTGGTTCAATGTTATGAAGCAGTGCAGTAGGGCATATTTAAAAAAACATTCTTGGCCAATATCAATTGTAAAAGAAAACATGTATCCTATTATAAGAATACTTCCTATACAAAAATTCTCCCTCAAAAAAGCTATACATGAACATTAAATGCATGTTTGTTTTTTTTATTGATGTGTAAAAGTGTGGATCCAAACTTATTTTCAATAATGTGGTAGAACTTCATACAAGTATAAATAACAGTGGGCAGAGGTCAGGGAGTTCAACAAGTTTTTTTTTCAACATTTTGCCTTCATGCTATTGATAATATCCTATGGATAATATTCAATAAAAAGCACAAACATAAAAATTGCTGTAAAATTTAAATTGATAATAGTTTTAAAAAGTTTTAATTCAAAACAAGAATGAACCTGATACAAAATAACTACCCATTGTATATGAGAACAAGACCATGTATATATGCATGCCAATCGTATAATAATTATAAAGTAAAAAAAAAACTGACCATTGATGTTAATCAGCATGATGAGCAACACACCTACATGTAAAATAAAATATGGTTTTGGCCTAATATGTAGCTAACTGTATTCTTTGTTAGGTTTATCTGACCAAATAGTTACATGTTCTATTTTTGGATATTTCAGATATATGGAAGTTAATAATATATATTTTATAAACCAGACTAAGCACATGAAGCAGGACCAGTATGATGATTTCACAATATATAAAGTACCGGTAAGTACAAAAATATAAATGGAAAAGTGAAGGAATAAATATGCATGACATGAAATCCAATAAAAATCATGTAGATAGTACATTGCTGATAGAGAAACGATTGGGCTTCACCATGTTTAGTTTGAAGGGTTTAAAGTTCAAAAGGTATATAAAAAATTAATTCCGACCATATATGTGAGTCATTCAAGTCCACAAACAGGAAGTAGATGAGCAACAGACCTAAAAGAAAATATATTATTGGGCTATTTGGTAGCTTACTGTGTTTTTGACCTAATAGATATATGTTCTTTCTATTTTGGGTATTTCAGATATATGGAATAATTTTGTGGTGGTAAGTTTTAGTGCATATATATGTATGATGACCCTGCAGATTCTTTTATGTAAGTACATAAATGTGAACTTGAGTTAAAAGTTTAGGAATAAATATGCATGACACGAAATCCCATCACAAAATGTAGTTTAAACAGAAATTACAACAAAGTTCCAGGCAATAAATTTTGCTATGCCTAACATGCGTTTCATCTATTCAAGACTCATCAGAGGTGCTGTACACAAAATATTGAAAAATTCAAAGAAAAAGAAACAATCGGGCTTTACTTGAGATTATAGTTTAAAAAGTATCAATACAAATTTTACCATTTATGCAAATAGTTCATTTACCTAAAATTAAAACAATGTGTTAAGCTTTATTACCTAGATACTGTATGTAAATGCAGTATTCAAACAAATAAGATGACAATTTACATGGGAGTAAGGTTTGGCAGATAATATTTTGTTCAGTTTTTTTTCCAGATTTTGAAGATTAAAAGACAGAGAAGAGGTACATCAATAAAAAAAAAGTTTAGTTTGGAATCACGTACTGCATGGATTATTATGATTTTTGATATTTTCAATTCACCTTTATAAATGAATGTTCTTGAACATGTGGACTTTGCATGCATATATTGATTCCTTGCATTGTGTTGAAATTCTTATAAAGTGAAACAATGGACAAGAACTATTATTCAGACGAATCAGTTGAATCAATGTTGACTTTATCGAAATACTTTATATTATGATCAGTATTAATTTGTGTACACCATTCGAATTAAACAAAAAGTTATGAAAGGATGTTATATGAAGTTCTATTAAACATAAAAATGTAAAAGCAGATTGAAAAAAAGATGAAGGAATTCATGACATTAAAAGTGGAAAAATCTCTTACATCGCCATTAAAAATAACTGGAAGGATATGGAGTTACCATTGCTCTTACTTCATGAAACTTGCTTTTGTGTTTATTCCTGTTTTTCATCTAAGTTGAAACACACATGGAGCAAATATGATATGCATGTGAAAAGTTTAAAATGTGTTTTTTAGTTTCGAAATAAAGTAGTTCATAACAAATTGTCTGAGATGTTTGCAAAAAAAAATAATAACATACATACATGTGTGCATGCTATTTGAAATGTTATAATTTTATTTTTATTAGCCTATATCTGCTTAATCAAACCCTGCCATGGTTTATAAAATGCATTAAAATACTTTTATTCCAACCCAATTTTTCATTAAAGAGAATCATTTTGGTCTTGCCTGCAATGAATAGTCGCTGAAGGGGAAACAATATCTATAAAACTAAAAAATGTAATAGCAGATTGAAGAAGACAATTATTCCTTTCTGGTGGCAACAACAGTCTAATAATTTTGTGAAAATAATTTAAGTTTAAAAAAGAATAATAGCTAGATATTTTATATTAAGTATACAGACACTATTTATCATCTATGTAACTGGCCCCATACTGTGTAATCCTGACATCATTTTAATGGTCTAGAGACTCTTGTGGACTTAGATGATTTTTAAGGCCAAAACAATTTCTTTGTAAAACTTGTGTGGAAAAGGATTAATTAATAAAGTATGATATCTGTGCATCTGATATTTGGTATACTATACATACATTTTTAGAACCTCATGGAAGTGAGGGGGCTTATGTGATACCCCCGGCGTCGGTGTCAGTGCCCACACCCACTTACAGAAGAATGGTTAAGATCCATACACGTTTACTAACAAGTGCCACATCAATCATATTAGTATGTTAGGTGCACCTAATGATGCTAAGCACAATGCATGCTTCGGATGCTGGCTGTAACCTATATTTTCTACATGAATAACCGGGTTTTCGACATCTCTTTTAAAACATTTGTACCAAGTCAGAACCATCGCGATATTCATTTTCTCCAGTTTCTTGTTTTCTTGTTTTCGATGTTTTTGTTTTGGTCATTTGATATTGATCATCTACATGTCGTTGATTTTGTGTACCCTTTTATTCTCTCTTTGGGTCCCCAAACAATGGTCATGTTCTGTAAAGTTAAATCTATCTTGTACCTGTTTCACATTTCTGTCCTGTATATCCACTGACACATGAACATTGATACCCATTCACTTTGTCTTGACATGTACCTTGATGTTGACAAGGGTTAGGCTGACAATCATCGATGTCTATAACAAGAAATTGTACAATAATTACAAAATAGGAATCATTACATAGTCAGATAAAGCTGGCAATCACTCGATTAATGGAAATCCAGTTCTTTGAAATAAAAAAATAAAGTGAGAGGAAATAACGCACAGACTAAATCGGTGGACCTAAAAACATTACTAAACAAACCACAGGGAATGCAAAAATACATATTATAACCAGTCCGAAATCATCAACGTGAACTCAAGTCAAAACGAAAGTGAACTCAGGTGGTTAGGAAGACTTAACAATTCCTGCTTTCAATAGCACACATATCAATACACCAACAACCGATGAAGTGTTAGTCAAATCCAGTTAAGGCTGACAATACTAAACCTCTGTCAAACCAACCTCTGATTATACAAAATATGCATAACATTGTGGTGTTTGTTTTAATGAGTTATTGTCTGTGTGTTCTTAAGAAATGATCATCCAAACATCCGTCACAATCTTTATTTGATTTGTGATACTTTCGGGGGACCCAAATTTCAATAGAAAAAGGACTAATACTGTGATTAAACCTGGTTTTCGACATCTCTTTTGAAGTACTTTAACCGAGTCAGAACTATTGTGATTATCATTTTCTCCGGTAACTGTTTTTCTTGTTTTGTATGTTCTTTTTGGTCATTTGAGATTGATCATCTACATTCGGTTGATTTTGTGTACCCTTTTATTCTCTCTTTGTCCCCCAAACAATGGTCATGTTCTGTAAATTCAAATCTATGTTCACTTGTACCTGTTTCACAGTTCCGTCCTGTATATCCAGCGACACATGAACATTGATACCCATTCACTTTGTCTTGACATGTACCTTGATGTTGACAAGGGTTAGGCTGACAATCATCGATGTCTATAACCAGAAATTGTAAAGATAACAAAATAGGAATACTAAACAATTCCTGATTTCAATATCATGGCACACCTATCGACTGGCTAACGACCGATGAAGTGTGAGCCGAATCCATTTAATGACGTCTGACAATACTTAACATTTGTCAAATCAACATCTGATAATACAAATTATGCAAAAATTGTGTGAGATAAACGATGATGTTTGTTTTAATTGGTTTTTGTCTGTGTGTTCTTCCGAGATGATCACCTCATCATCTGTTATTTTTTTACAATCTTCTTCAAATTGATGAAATTATCGAGATCCGAGATACTAATTGAAGAACTAATGGTGCGATTTAACCAGGTTATCGACATTCCTTCTGAAATACTTGTACACAGTCAGAACCATTGCGATCTTCATTTTCTCCAGTTTCTTTTTTCTTGTTTTCGATGTTTCTTTTTGGTCATTTGAGATTGATCATCTACATTTGGTTGATTTTGTGTACCCTTTTATTCTCTCTTTGGACCCCAAACATTGGGCATGTTCTGTAAAGTCAAATCTATGTTGTACCTGTTTCACAGTTCTGTCCTGTATATCCAGCGACACATGAACATTGATACCCATTCACTTTGTCTTGACATGTACCTTGATGTTGACAAAGATTAGGCTGACAATCATCGATGTCTATAACGAGAAATTGTAAAATAATTACAAAATAGGAATCATTACAGAGTCAGCTAAAGCTGGCAATCACTCGGTAAATGGAAATCCAGTTCTTTGAAATAAAAGAATAAAGTGAGAGGAAATACTTACTTTGAAGAAGCAGAGATGTATCAATGGGGCAATCAAACGTCATCAATCCAAAAACGCAAAGATTAAATCGGTGGACCCTAAATCATTACTAAAACAAACCATACGGAATGCAAAAATACATATCATAACCAATCCACAATCATCAACGTGAACTCAAGTAAAACTAGAGTAAATTCAGGTGTACAAGAAGGCTTAAAAATCTTGCTTTCAATGGCACGCCCATCAACTGGCCAATGACCGATGAAGTGCGAGTCAAATCCAGTTAAGGCTGGCTATACTAAACATCTGTCAAACCTACATGTGATTGTACAACAAATGCATAATATTGTGTCAGATAAACGATGGTGTTTGTTTTTATGATTTATTGTCTTTGTGTTCTTTAGAGATGATCACCCAACCATCCGTCACAATCTTCTTTTGATTTGAGATACAATCGGGACCCAAATTTCAATAGATGCAATTTAACCGCGTTTTCGAAATCTCTTTTCAAAGACTTGTACCAAGTCAGAACCATTGCGATCTTCATTTTCTCCAGTTTCTTTTTTCTTATTTTCGATGTTTCTTTTTGGTCATTGGAGATTGATCATCTACTTTCGGTTGATTTTGTATAACCTTTTATTCTCTCTTTGGACCCCCAAACAATGGTCATGTTCTGTAAAGTCAAATCTATGTTATACCTGTTTCACAGATCGGTCCTGTATATCCACTGACGCATGAACATTGATACCCATTCACTTTGTCCTGACAAGTACCTTGATGTTGACAAGGGTTAGGCTGACAATCATCGATGTCTATAACCAGAAATTGTAATAATAATTACAAAATAGGAATCATTACATAATCAGATAAAGCTGGCAATCACTCGGTAAATGGAAATCCAGTACTTTGAATTAAAAGTATAAAGTGAGGGGAATCAATTACTCTGAAGAAGCAGAGATGTATAAATGGGGCAATCAAACGTCATCAATCCAAAGACTCAAAGACTCAAAGAGTTCCACATGAAAACAGTAAAGACAATCGTTCCTTTCTTTCACTTCCATTTTTAAACAAGGGGTTAGATGCTATTAATTTAGGAAATATTTTACACCACAAATCTGTAACGGAACATATTCCTCCTTACTTCAAAGATAAAAGCATTCCAATTATCTCTTATTCCTACACTTCCACCATTGCACCTAAGGTTTTCAACTATAAACAAGTGTTGCGGGATTTCCAAATCAATGACCTCAAAGCAAAACCTCCAGACTGTACCTGTGAAAAGTCCCCATTCAAATATGGTCCCTCTGGCCACGTTATCACTGGTGATAACATCGTGGAAAATGACTTACTTCGCGATGTTTTGGCTAAAGGACCTAAATATCGTGAGCCAAGACGAATCAACTGGAGCTATAATTTCAAAACAATTATGGATTCAGTTGAGGACTATGCCAGAAAATGGGCCAAAAAAGAACAGGAGAAAGAATGTGACGTTCTGTCAGAATGGGTAAAAGCTGTGAGGTCATTGGTTTTGAAAAGAATCAATTCTTTGAAAGGCTCAATGAGCACTAAGGCAACATCCATTTTCAGCAACGCTGATGTTGCCAAAACACTGTCCACCTTACATGACAAATATGTTGTTGTACCTGCAGACAAAGCACCAAATAACATCATTTTTGTGTGCAAGAAACACTATATTGACTGTTTGACAGCTGAATTGGGGGGTGGTTGTACCAGCAATAGTACCACATACACGGCTACAACACTGTCTAAGGAGGAAATCATTGACAATCACAAATCTGTCATTTCCTCCTTCGGCCTTTCTGTTGGTGGCAGTAATGATGACATTCCATCCCTGTATTGGATTCTTAAATTACATAAAAATCCATACAAACAGCGCTTCATTGCAGGGTCATCCAAATGTACAACTAAGCCTCTTTCAGTTCTGTTAACTTCAATACTTACGGCAATAAAATCCGGCCTCCAGAAATATTACGATTGTTGTTATTCTAGAAATGGTGTCAATCAAATGTGGATCCTGAAGAATTCGAAAGAACTGATGGAGATTCTTAACTCTAAATCAGTTTCATCTTGTAACAGCATCAAAACATTCGATTTCTCCACACTTTACACTTCTATTCCACATGAACAACTGAAATCGCGATTGGCACAGCTGATTAAACGCAGCTTTTTCAAAAAGAATGGAAAACGCAGGTACAAATTTCTTGTAGTCGATTATACCAAGACTTACTTTGTCATCAATAAGTCTAAGAAAAAGAACAAATTTACAGAAGACCAAATAATCGACATGCTCAACTTTCTTATTGACAACATATTTGTTCAGTTTGGTGGACGTGTTTTTCAGCAAACAATAGGGATTCCAATGGGCACTAATTGTGCACCTTTGCTTGCTGATTTGTTTCTTCATTCATATGAAGCAGACTTCTTACAATCTCTTCTGGACAAAAAAGACTAGCTCTCTCTTTCAACCTCACGTTCCGTTATATTGATGATGTCCTTTCACTAAATAATACTCGATTTGGTGACTTTCTCCATCTCATATATCCCCAGGAGCTTGAGATAAAGGACACAACGGATTCTAGGAAGTCTGCTTCATATTTAGATCTACATCTAGAAATTGACTCACAAGGAAGACTTTCAACAAGGCTCTATGACAAACGTGATGACTTCAACTTTCCAATCGTCAACTTTCCCTTCTTGTGTAGCAACATTCCGTCCGCTCCAGCTTATGGAGTTTACGTATCTCAATTGATTCGTTACTCCAGAGCGTGCGGGACTTACATCGATTTCCTTAGCAGAGCGACACGTCTGACGCAAAAATTGCTCACACAGGGTTATGTTGCTCCTCGGTTGCTGTCTTCACTCAAGAAATTTTACGGAAGACATCATGCACTTATAGACAAATATGGGATTTCGATCTCTCAGATGAGTGCAGATGTTGGTTTGTCATAGGGTGTTGTTTTGTCTTCCTTTACCGGATTTGACACGCTGAATGGACTATTGGCAACGCGACGGGTGTGCTATAGCAAGCAGGAACTGCTTACTCTTCCGGAGCACCTGAGTTCACTCTTGTTTCGACTGGAGTTCGCGTTGTTGATTGATATTCAGTTATTTTTTGTTTCCATGTTTTACATGTTGTCTGTTTTTGTCCCGTTCTTGTTGGTGTTTACTGGTTTTGTCTCTGCCCTTTCGGACTTTTGATATTCGGATACCCCATTGGTACCTCTGCTTCTTTCACTAAATCGGTGGACCTAAAATCATTACTAAAACAAACCACACTGAATGCAAAAGAAAACATATTATAACCAATCCGCAATCAACAACGTGAACTCAAGTAAAACGAAGTGAACTCGGGTTTTCAGGAAAACTTAATAATTCCTGCTTTCAATAGCACACCCATCAACTGGCCAATGACCAATGAAGGGCGAATCAAATCCAGTTAATGCTGACTACACTAAACATCTGTCAAACCAACATGTGATTGTACAAAAAATGCATAGCATTGTGTCAGGTAAACGATGGCGTTTGTTTTAATGAGTTATTGTCTGTGTGTTCTTCCGAGATGACCACCCAAACATCCGTCACAATCTTCTTTGGATTTAAGATTCTATCGAGACCAAAAGTATCAATAGAAGGACTCATTGTGCTATTAAGCTACGTTATTAACAACTCTTTTGAAATACTTGTACCAAGTCAGAATCTATGTTATACCTGTTTCACAGATCGGTCCTGTATATCCACTGACACATGAACATTGATACCCATTCACTTTGTCCTGACATGTACCTTGATGTTGACAAGGGTTAGGCTGACAATCATCGATGTCTATAACCAGAAATTAAAATAATAAAAATGATATAGGAATTATCATATAATCAGATTAAACTAACAATCACTCGGTAAATGGAAATCCAGTTCTTTGAATTAAAAGAATAAAGTGACGGGAAATAATTACTCTGAAGAAGCAGAGATGTATTAATGGGGCAATCAAACATCATCAATTCAAAAACCCAAAGATTAAAATCGGCGGTCCTGAAATCATTACTAAATCAACCCACACGGAATGCAAAAATACATATTATAATAAATCTGCAATCATCAACGTCAGCTCAAGTCAAAACGAGAGTGAACTCATTCGCTTAGGAATACTAAACGATTCCTGATTTCAATACCATGGCACATCAATCAACTGGCCAAAGACAGGTGAAGTGTGAGTCATATTCATTTAAGGCTGACAATACTAATTTTTTGTCAAACCACCATCTGATGATACAAATTATGCAAAAAATTGTGTCAGATAAACGATGATGTTTGGTATAAAGGATTTTTGTCAGTGTGTTCTTCCAAGATGATCACCTCACCATCCGTTATGTGTTTCACAATCTCCTATATTTGTGATCTTATCGAGACCCAAAATACCAATTGAAGGACTTATGGTGCGATTTAACCAGGTTATCGACATTCCTTTTGAAATACTTGTACACAGTCAGAACCATTGCCATCTTCATTTTCTCAAGTTTCTTTTTCCTTGTTTTCGATGTTTCTTTTTGGTCATTTGAGATTGATCATCTACATTTGGTTGATTTTGTGTACCCTTTTATTCTCTCTTTGGACCCCAAACAGGGTTGGGGTAATTGTAATTTGTAATTGTAATTGAGCGTAATTAATTACAAATGTTGATGTAACTGAAAGTAACTTGTAATTGGCATATTTTTCAATTACATGTAATTGTAACTTAATTAAATACTTTCAGAAAAGCAGGTAATTGTCAATTACTTTTCAATTACATTTCAATTACTTTCATCTATTTTCTGTCCAAAGAGATTGAAGGAAGATGGTACAATGACATGTAGAAAACTTTAAAAAAAAAAACTTTCCTTTGACATTATGTTTGCATATTTTCCCTTCTCTTCTCCTATTTAATTAACTACATGTAAATAAAATATTCCTAATTACACAAATATGACAAATATTTACACACCTCCCAATTAAAGATGTAAATTACTCATGATTTGTTTCTTTTTCTATGACAATCAATTTACTGTTCATTTAAAAATATATACAAATTAAAGCTTGATCAAAGACCTGGAACTACATGTATAAAGATATATGGCTTCTAATCCTTTGTTTTGACAATGAAGAGTTGACACATTTACAACTGGTGTTTACAATAATGAATAATTCATAAGTAGTTCTTAATTAATATACCCCAAGGCAATGTTTATGTAAAACAAGCATTAATAACACCTTTGCACATTAGGAACAAAATATTGAAGTAAGAAAAAATAAAGAAACTTAGATAAATGGGATATATGAAAAATAAAATAATCTTATTTATAAAATAAATTTAGTAAACCCTCAAATTTTCCCATCATTATTAAGTTCCCTCTAAAATTTCAGAGAAAACATAGAGAGATTTACCTGCTTGACCCAAAATGTCTGAATTCGATACAAATAAAAATGAAAAATATGCCCATTCTGATCCATGTCAAAAAATGTGCACTATTGAAGACATGTTTCATCAAAATCTATAACAAATGAAGTAGAAGAATATCTTGAAGAGCAATGCATTGATATGACTGAAAACACCTTCTCGTATTGAAACTTAAATGCTTGTAAATTTCAATCTTTAAGTAAAGTTGCTAGCAAGTATTTGTCAATCCCTGCAACTTATGCACCTGTTGAACGAATTTTCAGTGTGGTCGACATTAAAGCTAGACAGATGTAGAATAGGGGACAGTACATATGAACATTTGATGAACATTTGATGAACATTAGATGCAATGGAAGTTATGTTTAAGGAGAAAATTAGCTAATTGCATGCATCATCACATGCACATTTTTGCAGATATGTTCGGCATTGAAGATGAAATGTAATTGTGTAATTTAATTAACTACATTTGAAAAGTATTTGTAACTTAATTAATTACATTTCCAAATCCTAGTAATTGTAATTGTAACTAATTGAATATTTTTAAAAGTAATTGTAATTTGATTAATTACTTTTCAATGTAATTGACCCCATACCTGACCCCAAACATTGGTCATGTTCTGTAAAGTCAAATCTATGTTGTACCTGTTTCACAGTTCTGTCCTGTATATCCACTGACACATGAACATTGATACCCATTCACTTTGTCTTGACATGTACCTTGATGTTGACAAGGGTTAGGCTGACAATCATCGATGTCTATAACCAGAAATTGTAAAGATAACAAAATAGGAATACTAAACAATTCCTGATTTCAATATCATGGCACACCTATCGACTGGCTAACGACCGATGAAGTGTGAGCCGAATCCATTTAATGACGTCTGACAATACTTAACATTTGTCAAACCAACATCTGATAATACAAATTATGCAAAAATTGTGTGAGATAAACGATGATGTTTGTTTTAATTGGTTTTTGTCTGTGTGTTCTTCCGAGATGATCACCTCATCATCTGTTATTTTTTTACAATCTTCTTCAAATTGATGAAATTATCGAGATCCAAGATACTAATTGAAGAACTAATGGTGCGATTTAACCAGGTTATCGACATTCCTTCTGAAATACTTGTACACAGTCAGAACCATTGCGATCTTCATTTTCTCCAGTTTCTTTTTTCTTGTTTTCGATGTTTCTTTTTGGTCATTTGAGATTGATCATCTACATTTGGTTGATTTTGTGTACCCTTTTATTCTCTCTTTGGACCCCAAACATTGGGCATGTTCTGTAAAGTCAAATCTATGTTGTACCTGTTTCACAGTTCTGTCCTGTATATCCAGCGACACATGAACATTGATACCCATTCACTTTGTCTTGACATGTACCTTGATGTTGACAAAGATTAGGCTGACAATCATCGATGTCTATAACGAGAAATTGTAAAATAATTACAAAATAGGAATCATTACAGAGTCAGCTAAAGCTGGCAATCACTCGGTAAATGGAAATCCAGTTCTTTGAAATAAAAGAATAAAGTGAGAGGAAATACTTACTTTGAAGAAGCAGAGATGTATCAATGGGGCAATCAAACGTCATCAATCCAAAAACGCAAAGATTAAATCGGTGGACCCTAAATCATTACTAAAACAAACCATACGGAATGCAAAAATACATATCATAACCAATCCACAATCATCAACGTGAACTCAAGTAAAACTAGAGTAAATTCAGGTGTACAAGAAGGCTTAAAAATCTTGCTTTCAATGGCACGCCCATCAACTGGCCAATGACCGATGAAGTGCGAGTCAAATCCAGTTAAGGCTGGCTATACTAAACATCTGTCAAACCTACATGTGATTGTACAACAAATGCATAATATTGTGTCAGATAAACGATGGTGTTTGTTTTTATGATTTATTGTCTTTGTGTTCTTTAGAGATGATCACCCAACCATCCGTCACAATCTTCTTTTGATTTGAGATACAATCGGGACCCAAATTTCAATAGATGCAATTTAACCGCGTTTTCGAAATCTCTTTTCAAAGACTTGTACCAAGTCAGAACCATTGCGATCTTCATTTTCTCCAGTTTCTTTTTTCTTATTTTCGATGTTTCTTTTTGGTCATTGGAGATTGATCATCTACTTTCGGTTGATTTTGTATAACCTTTTATTCTCTCTTTGGACCCCCAAACAATGGTCATGTTCTGTAAAGTCAAATCTATGTTATACCTGTTTCACAGATCGGTCCTGTATATCCACTGACGCATGAACATTGATACCCATTCACTTTGTCCTGACAAGTACCTTGATGTTGACAAGGGTTAGGCTGACAATCATCGATGTCTATAACCAGAAATTGTAATAATAATTACAAAATAGGAATCATTACATAATCAGATAAAGCTGGCAATCACTCGGTAAATGGAAATCCAGTACTTTGAATTAAAAGTATAAAGTGAGGGGAATCAATTACTCTGAAGAAGCAGAGATGTATAAATGGGGCAATCAAACGTCATCAATCCAAAGACTCAAAGACTCAAAGAGTTCCACATGAAAACAGTAAAGACAATCGTTCCTTTCTTTCACTTCCATTTTTAAACAAGGGGTTAGATGCTATTAATTTAGGAAATATTTTACACCACAAATCTGTAACGGAACATATTCCTCCTTACTTCAAAGATAAAAGCATTCCAATTATCTCTTATTCCTACACTTCCACCATTGCACCTAAGGTTTTCAACTATAAACAAGTGTTGCGGGATTTCCAAATCAATGACCTCAAAGCAAAACCTCCAGACTGTACCTGTGAAAAGTCCCCATTCAAATATGGTCCCTCTGGCCACGTTATCACTGGTGATAACATCGTGAAAAATGACTTACTTCGCGATGTTTTGGCTAAAGGACCTAAATATCGTGAGCCAAGACGAATCAACTGGAGCTATAATTTCAAAACAATTATGGATTCAGTTGAGGACTATGCCAGAAAATGGGCCAAAAAAGAACAGGAGAAAGAATGTGACGTTCTGTCAGAATGGGTAAAAGCTGTGAGGTCATTGGTTTTGAAAAGAATCAATTCTTTGAAAGGCTCAATGAGCACTAAGGCAACATCCATTTTCAGCAACGCTGATGTTGCCAAAACACTGTCCACCTTACATGACAAATATGTTGTTGTACCTGCAGACAAAGCACCAAATAACATCATTTTTGTGTGCAAGAAACACTATATTGACTGTTTGACAGCTGAATTGGGGGGTGGTTGTACCAGCAATAGTACCACATACACGGCTACAACACTGTCTAAGGAGGAAATCATTGACAATCACAAATCTGTCATTTCCTCCTTCGGCCTTTCTGTTGGTGGCAGTAATGATGACATTCCATCCCTGTATTGGATTCCTAAATTACATAAAAATCCATACAAACAGCGCTTCATTGCAGGGTCATCCAAATGTACAACTAAGCCTCTTTCAGTTCTGTTAACTTCAATACTTACGGCAATAAAATCCGGCCTCCAGAAATATTACGATTGTTGTTATTCTAGAAATGGTGTCAATCAAATGTGGATCCTGAAGAATTCGAAAGAACTGATGGAGATTCTTAACTCTAAATCAGTTTCATCTTGTAACAGCATCAAAACATTCGATTTCTCCACACTTTACACTTCTATTCCACATGAACAACTGAAATCGCGATTGGCACAGCTGATTAAACGCAGCTTTTTCAAAAAGAATGGAAAACGCAGGTACAAATTTCTTGTAGTCGATTATACCAAGACTTACTTTGTCATCAATAAGTCTAAGAAAAAGAACAAATTTACAGAAGACCAAATAATCGACATGCTCAACTTTCTTATTGACAACATATTTGTTCAGTTTGGTGGACGTGTTTTTCAGCAAACAATAGGGATTCCAATGGGCACTAATTGTGCACCTTTGCTTGCTGATTTGTTTCTTCATTCATATGAAGCAGACTTCTTACAATCTCTTCTGGACAAAAAAGACTAGCTCTCTCTTTCAACCTCACGTTCCGTTATATTGATGATGTCCTTTCACTAAATAATACTCGATTTGGTGACTTTCTCCATCTCATATATCCCCAGGAGCTTGAGATAAAGGACACAACGGATTCTAGGAAGTCTGCTTCATATTTAGATCTACATCTAGAAATTGACTCACAAGGAAGACTTTCAACAAGGCTCTATGACAAACGTGATGACTTCAACTTTCCAATCGTCAACTTTCCCTTCTTGTGTAGCAACATTCCGTCCGCTCCAGCTTATGGAGTTTACGTATCTCAATTGATTCGTTACTCCAGAGCGTGCGGGACTTACATCGATTTCCTTAGCAGAGCGACACGTCTGACGCAAAAATTGCTCACACAGGGTTATGTTGCTCCTCGGTTGCTGTCTTCACTCAAGAAATTTTACGGAAGACATCATGCACTTATAGACAAATATGGGATTTCGATCTCTCAGATGAGTGCAGATGTTGGTTTGTCATAGGGTGTTGTTTTGTCTTCCTTTACCGGATTTGACACGCTGAATGGACTATTGGCAACGCGACGGGTGTGCTATAGCAAGCAGGAACTGCTTACTCTTCCGGAGCACCTGAGTTCACTCTTGTTTCGACTGGAGTTCGCGTTGTTGATTGATATTCAGTTATTTTGTGTTTCCATGTTTTACATGTTGTCTGTTTTTGTCCCGTTCTTGTTGGTGTTTACTGGTTTTGTCTCTGCCCTTTCGGACTTTTGATATTCGGATACCCCATTGGTACCTCTGCTTCTTTCACTAAATCGGTGGACCTAAAATCATTACTAAAACAAACCACACTGAATGCAAAAGAAAACATATTATAACCAATCCGCAATCAACAACGTGAACTCAAGTAAAACGAAGTGAACTCGGGTTTTCAGGAAAACTTAATAATTCCTGCTTTCAATAGCACACCCATCAACTGGCCAATGACCAATGAAGGGCGAATCAAATCCAGTTAATGCTGACTACACTAAACATCTGTCAAACCAACATGTGATTGTACAAAAAATGCATAGCATTGTGTCAGGTTAACGATGGCGTTTGTTTTAATGAGTTATTGTCTGTGTGTTCTTCCGAGATGACCACCCAAACATCCGTCACAATCTTCTTTGGATTTAAGATTCTATCGAGACCAAAAGTATCAATAGAAGGACTCATTGTGCTATTAAGCTACGTTATTAACAACTCTTTTGAAATACTTGTACCAAGTCAGAATCTATGTTATACCTGTTTCACAGATCGGTCCTGTATATCCACTGACACATGAACATTGATACCCATTCACTTTGTCCTGACATGTACCTTGATGTTGACAAGGGTTAGGCTGACAATCATCGATGTCTATAACCAGAAATTAAAATAATAAAAATGATATAGGAATTATCATATAATCAGATTAAACTAACAATCACTCGGTAAATGGAAATCCAGTTCTTTGAATTAAAAGAATAAAGTGACGGGAAATAATTACTCTGAAGAAGCAGAGATGTATTAATGGGGCAATCAAACATCATCAATTCAAAAACCCAAAGATTAAAATCGGCGGTCCTGAAATCATTACTAAATCAACCCACACGGAATGCAAAAATACATATTATAATAAATCTGCAATCATCAACGTCAGCTCAAGTCAAAACGAGAGTGAACTCATTCGCTTAGGAATACTAAACGATTCCTGATTTCAATACCATGGCACATCAATCAACTGGCCAAAGACAGGTGAAGTGTGAGTCATATTCATTTAAGGCTGACAATACTAATTTTTTGTCAAACCACCATCTGATGATACAAATTATGCAAAAAATTGTGTCAGATAAACGATGATGTTTGTTATAAAGGATTTTTGTCAGTGTGTTCTTCCAAGATGATCACCTCACCATCCGTTATGTGTTTCACAATCTCCTATATTTGTGATCTTATCGAGACCCAAAATACCAATTGAAGGACTTATGGTGCGATTTAACCAGGTTATCGACATTCCTTTTGAAATACTTGTACACAGTCAGAACCATTGCCATCTTCATTTTCTCCAGTTTCTTTTTCCTTGTTTTCGATGTTTCTTTTTGGTCATTTGAGATTGATCATCTACATTTGGTTGATTTTGTGTACCCTTTTATTCTCTCTTTGGACCCCAAACAGGGTTGGGGTAATTGTAATTTGTAATTGTAATTGAGCGTAATTAATTACAAATGTTGATGTAACTGAAAGTAACTTGTAATTGACATATTTTTCAATTACATGTAATTGTAACTTAATTAAATACTTTCAGAAAAGCAGGTAATTGTCAATTACTTTTCAATTACATTTCAATTACTTTCATCTATTTTCTGTCCAAAGAGATTGAAGGAAGATGGTACAATGACATGTAGAAAACTTTAAAAAAAAACCTTTCCTTTGACATTATGTTTGCATATTTTCCCTTCTCTTCTCCTATTTAATTAACTACATGTAAATAAAATATTCCTAATTACACAAATATGACAAATATTTACACACCTCCCAATTAAAGATGTAAATTACTCATGATTTGTTTCTTTTTCTATGACAATCAATTTACTGTTCATTTAAAAATATATACAAATTAAAGCTTGATCAAAGACCTGGAACTACATGTATAAAGATATATGGCTTCTAATCCTTTGTTTTGACAATGAAGAGTTGACACATTTACAACTGGTGTTTACAATAATGAATAATTCATAAGTAGTTCTTAATTAATATACCCCAAGGCAATGTTTATGTAAAACAAGCATTAATAACACCTTTGCACATTAGGAACAAAATATTGAAGTAAGAAAAAATAAAGAAACTTAGATAAATGGGATATATGAAAAATAAAATAATCTTATTTATAAAATAAATTTAGTAAACCCTCAAATTTTCCCATCATTATTAAGTTCCCTCTAAAATTTCAGAGAAAACATAGAGAGATTTACCTGCTTGACCCAAAATGTCTGAATTCGATACAAATAAAAATGAAAAATATGCCCATTCTGATCCATGTCAAAAAATGTGCACTATTGAAGACATGTTTCATCAAAATCTATAACAAATGAAGTAGAAGAATATCTTGAAGAGCAATGCATTGATATGACTGAAAACACCTTCTCGTATTGAAACTTAAATGCTTGTAAATTTCAATCTTTAAGTAAAGTTGCTAGCAAGTATTTGTCAATCCCTGCAACTTATGCACCTGTTGAACGAATTTTCAGTGTGGTCGACATTAAAGCTAGACAGATGTAGAATAGGGGACAGTACATATGAACATTTGATGAACATTTGATGAACATTAGATGCAATGGAAGTTATGTTTAAGGAGAAAATTAGCTAATTGCATGCATCATCACATGCACATTTTTGCAGATATGTTCGGCATTGAAGATGAAATGTAATTGTGTAATTTAATTAACTACATTTGAAAAGTATTTGTAACTTAATTAATTACATTTCCAAATCCTAGTAATTGTAATTGTAACTAATTGAATATTTTTTAAAAGTAATTGTAATTTGATTAATTACTTTTCAATGTAATTGACCCCATACCTGACCCCAAACATTGGTCATGTTCTGTAAAGTCAAATCTATGTTGTACCTGTTTCACAGTTCTGTCCTGTATATCCACTGACACATGAACATTGATACCCATTCACTTTGTCTTGACATGTACCTTGATGTTGACAAGGGTTAGGCTGACAATCATCGATGTCTATAACCAGAAATTGTAAAATAATTACGAAATAGGAATCATTACAGAGTCAGATAAAGCTGGCAATCACTCGGTAAATGGAAATTTAGTTCTTTGAAATAAAAGAATAAAGTGAGAGGAAACAACGCACAGACTTACTCGGTGGACCTAAAAACATTACTAAACAAACCACAGGGAATGCAAAAATACATATTATAACCAGTCCGCAATCATCAACGTGAGCTCAAGTCAAAACGAAAGTGAACTCAGGTGGTTAGGAAGACTTAACAATTCCTGCTTTCAATAGGACACATATCAATGGACCAACAACCGATGAAGTGTTAGTCAAATCCAGTTAAGGCTGACAATACTAAACCTCTGCCAAACCAACCTCTGATTATACAAAATATGCATAACATTGTGTTGTTTGTTTAAATAAGTTATTGTCTGTGTGTTCTTAAGAAATGATCATCCAACCATCCGTCACAATTTTCATTTGATTTGTGATACTATCGGGACCCAAATTTCAATAGAAAAAGGACTAATGATGTGATTAAACCTGGTTTTCGACATCTCTTTTGAAGTACTTGAACCGAGTCAGAACCATTGTGATTATCATTTTCTCCGGTAACTGTTTTTCTTGTTTTGTATGTTCCTTTTGGTCATTTGAGATTGGCCATCTACATTGGGTTGAATTTGTGTAACCTTTTATTTTCTCTCTTGGCCAAGAGAAAATTATCATGTTCTGTAAAGTCAAATCTATCTTGTACCTGTTTCACAGTTCCGTCCTGTATATCCACTGACGCATGAACATTGATACCCATTCACTTTGTCTTGACATGTACCTTGATGTTGACAAGGGTTAGGCTGACAATCATCGATGTCTATAACCAGAAATTGTAAAGATAACAAAATAGGAATACTAAACAATTCCTGATTTCAATAGCATGGCACGCCTATCGACTGGCTTACGACCGATGAAGTGTGAGCCGAATCCATTTAAGGCTGTCTGACAATACTTAACATTTGTCAAACCAACATCTGATAATACAAATTATGCAAAAATTGTGTGAGATAAACGATGAAGTTTGTTTTAATTGGTTTTTGTCTGTGTGTTCTTCCGAGATGATCACCTCATCATCTGTTATTTTTTTACAATCTTCTTCAAATTGATGAAATTATCGAGATCCAAGATACTAATTGAAGAACTAATGGTGCGATTTAACCATGTTATCGACATTCCTTCTTAAATACTTGAACCGAGTCAGAACCATTGCGATATTCATTTTCTCCAGTTTCTTTTTTCTTGTTTTCGATATTTCTTTTTGGTCATTTGAGATTGATAATCTACATTCGGTTGATTTTGTGTACTCTTTTATTCTCTCTTTGGGTCCCCAAACAATGGTCATGTTCTGTAAAGTCAAATCTATGTTGTACCTGTTTCACAGTTCTGTCCTGTATATCCACTGACACATGAACATTGATACCCATTCACTTTGTCTTGACATGTACCTTGATGTTGACAAGGGATAGGCTGACAATCATCGATGTCTATAACCAGAAATTGTAAAATAATTACAAAATAGGAATCATTACATAATCAGATAAAGCTGGCAATCACTCGGTAAATGGAAATCCAGTTCTTTGAAATAAAAGAATAAAGTGAGAAGAAGTACTTACTGTGAAGAGGCAGAGATGTATTAATGGGGCAATCAAACGTCGTCAATCAAAAAACGCAAAGATTAAATCGGTGGACCCTAAATCATTACTAAAACAAACCACACGGAATGCAAAAATACATATCATAACCAATCCACAATCATCAACGTGAACTTAAGTAAAACTAGAGTGAACTCAGGTGTTCAAGAAGGCTTAAAAAATCTTGCTTTCAATGGCACGCCCATCAACTGGCCAATGACCGATGAAGTGCGAGTCAAATCCAGTTAAGGCTGGCTATACTAACCATCTGTCAAACCAACATGTGATTGTACAACAAATGCATAATATTGTGTCAGATAAACGATGGTGTTTGTTTTTATGATTTATTGTCTTTGCGTTCTTTAGAGATGATCACCCAACCATCCGTCACAATCTTCTTATGATTTGAGATACAATCGGTACCCAAATTTCAATAGATGCAATAGATCACTATCCGTTATGTGTTTCACAATCTCCTATAAATTTGTGATATTTTCGAGACCCAAAATACCAATTGAAGGACTTATGGTGCGATTTAACCAGGTTATCGACATTCCTTTTGAAATACTTGTACACAGTCAGAACCATTGCCATCTTCATTTTCTCCAGTTTCTTTTTTCTTGTTTTCGATGTTTCTTTTTGGTCATTGGAGATTGATCATCTACATTCGGTTGATTTTGTGTACCGTTTAATTCTCTCTCTGGACCCCCAAACAATGGTCATGTTCTGTAAGTCAAATCTATGTTGTACCTGTTTCACAGTTCCGTCCTGTATATCCAGCGACACATGAACATTGATACCCATTCACTTTGTCTTGACATGTACCTTGATGTTGACAAAGATTAGGCTGACAATCATCGATGTCTATAACGAGAAATTGTAAAATAATTACAAAATAGGAATCATTACAGAGTCAGATAAAGCTGGCAATCACTCGGTAAATGGAAATCCAGTTCTTTGAAATAAAAGAATAAAGTGAGGGGAATCAATTACTCTGAAGAAGCAGAGATGTATAAATGGGACAATTCTTCAATCGGGACCCAAATTTCGATAGATGCAATTTAACCGGGTTTTCGACATCTCTTTTGAAAGATTTGTACCAAGTCAAAACCATTGCGATATTCAATTTCTCCATTTTCTTTTTTCTTGTTTTGGATGTTTTTTTGGTCATTGGAGATTGATAATCTACATTCGGTTGTTTTTCTGTATTCTTTTATTCTCTCTCTGGACCCCCCCCCCCAAAAAAAAATAGTCATGTGCTGTAAAGTCAAATCTATGTTGTACCTGTTTCACAGTTCCGTCCTGTATATCCAGCGACGCATGAACATTGATACCCATTCACTTTGTCCTGACAAGTACCTTGATGTTGACAAGGGTTAGGCTGACAATCATCGATGTCTATAACAAGAAATTGTAATAATAATTACAAAATGGGAATCATTACATAATCAGATAAATCTGGCAATCACTCAATAAATGGAAATCCAGTTCTTTGAAATAAAAGAATAAAGTGAGAGGAAATACTTACTCTGAAGAAGCAGAGATGTAATAATGGGGCAATCAAACCTAAAAACATTACTAAACAAACCACAGGGAATGCAAAAATACATATTATAACCAGTCCGCAATCATCAACGTGAACTCAAGTCAAATCGAAATTGAACTCAGGTGGTTAGGAAGACTTAACAATTCCTGCTTTCAATAGCACACATATCAATGGACCAACAAAGTGTTAGTCAAATCCAGTTAAGGCTGACAATACTAAACCTCTGTCAAACCAACCTCTGATTATACAAAATATGCATAACATTGTGTTGTTTGTTTAAATAAGTTATTGTCTGTGTGTTCTTAAGAAATGATCATCCAACCATCCGTCACAATCTTCATTTGATTTGTGATACTATCGGGACCCAAATGTCAATAGAAAAAGGACTAATGATGTGATTAAACCTGGTTTTCGACATCTCTTTTGAAGTACTTGAACCGAGTCAGAACCATTGTGATTATCATTTTCTCCGGTAACTGTTTTTCTTGTTTTGTATGTTCTTTTCGGTCATTTGAGATTGTCCATCTACATTGGGTTGAATTTGTGTAACATTTTATTTTCTCTCTTGGCCAAGAGAAAATTATCATTTTCTGTAAAGTTAAATCTATCTTGTACCTGTTTCACATTTCTGTCCTGTATATCCACTGACACATGAACATTGATACCCATTCACTTTGTCTTGACATGTACCTTGATGTTGACAAGGGTTAGGCTGACAATCATCGATGTCTATAACCAGAAATTGTAAAAATGTTAACAAAATAGAAATTTAGTGTGAGTCAAATCCATAGAAGGCTGACAATACTTAACCTCTGTCAAACCATCATCTGATTATACAAAATAACACCAAAATTATGCATAAAATTGTGTCAGATAAAATTATGTTGATTGTTTTAGATGTCGGTAGTATTTGGATGTGTGTTTTTCTGAGATTATTACCTGAATAACTCCTCTGTGTTTCGCCATCTTCTTGTGATTTGTGATACAAGCGGGGATCAATACATCAATGGTAAACGGACTTATGGTGCGACAAATCCTGGTTTCTCACCATTTCTTTTAAAATGTTTGTCCCAAGTCGGAACCAATGCAAATTTCTTTAATTAATTGTTTTTTGTTTCTTGTTTTATCTGTTCTTTTTGGACATTTAAGAATGATTTTTTTGTTACATTTTATTCTCTCTGGACCAAAACCTGTCATGTTCTGTAAATTCAGATCTATGTTGTACCTGTTTCACAGTTCCGTCCTGTATATCCAGCGACACATGAACATTGATACCCATTCACTTTGTCTTGACATGTACCTTGATGTTGACAAGGGTTAGGCTGACAATCATCGATGTCTATAACCAGAAATTGTAATAATAAAAATAATATAGGAATTATCATATAATCAGATTAAACTAGCAATCACTCGGGAAAATAGAAATCCAGTACTTTGAATAAAGATAATAAATTGACGGGAAATTTGGTTGATTTTGTGTAGCCTTTCATTCTCTCTTTGGACCCCCAAACAATGGTCATGTTCTGTAAAGTCAAATCTATGTTATACCTGTTTCACAGATCGGTCCTGTATATCCACTGACGCATGAACATTGATACCCATTCACTTTGTCCTGACAAGTACCTTGATGTTGACAAGGGTTAGGCTGACAATCATCGATGTCTATAACCAGAAATTGTAATAATAATAACAAAATGGGAGTTATTACATAATCAGATAAAGCTGGCAATCACTCGATAAATGGAAATCCAGTACATTGAATTAAAAGTATAAAGAAATTTTTTTTCTTGTTTTCGATATTTCTTTTTGGTCATTGGAGATTGATCATCTACATTCGGTTGATTTTGTGGGTTTTTTCACGTTTCTCCAACATTTGATAATTAGCAATAACAACATCCAATTAAGGGTCGGGATTAAGGGGCCCTCATAAGGATTGCTTAGATTTTTCTTACCTGTAATTCACCGGTAAATTTCATATGCATATCATTTAAGGAAAGAATTCGTTTAATTTTAATAAATGTAAATATAATATATATAATTTTATAAAAAGATTGATAAATGATTTTTTTCGTTTTTCATTTTAATATTTACTTTCTCATCCAGCATCATTCAGCATAAAAAATAATTATATAGTATAAACAATCTAAAAAAAACCCTCTCTTCTTCACTGACTTTGAAACTGATTCACGTTACGCTCAGGCCTTTCAAGGCCTAAAACATCACCCGGCAGGGGCTACTTTTTTCATAACACTCAGTGCATACATGGAGTTATCAGATTTTAGACGAAAGATATGATAATTTCATGGTGTAAATGATGGAAAATCCAGCAGAGGGCTTTAAATACAGAATATAATTGGACAAAGTCATGACCCTGCCACATTATAACGTTTTAGCCAATGTGTGCAAACGTACGAAAAAAAACTTTATGTGTTTGCTTGTCAGTTTTGTTCTTGTTTCGTTTTTTAATACATTTTTGGCATTTACTCATTTTCTATGATTTACGGAAAGCTTAAGCAGAGAAAAAAAAGATTATAGGTTTTTGGAGATCACTTTCGTATTTTGATTAAAAATGATACCAATATATTACGTGCAACTATATATGTGAGCTTTTTTGTCAGGTTTCTTGTGCAGCAACACTCGGTTAGCTCCAGCAAATGGAGTTTATTACTCTAAATTCATACAATACTTCAAAGCCATAGAAAAGCTAGCAATTTTGTTCAAAATCTCAAATAAAAACGTAAATAAAAGATGTCATATTATCACGTGTTTGCGTATCATCTTTTTAACTGGATTTGACTTATCCTGAAGATTCCCCCGACAGCAAGTCGTACGCGTTGCAATTCGCAAGAAGTACTGGCCTTCCAGAACATATGAGGTCACCCTTGTTTGATTTTAGATTCAAGCCTTGTATGGAGCAATAACCAGATCAAAACGGCAGAAATACAGTTATTACATTGACACTCATGCACCCAATATTCTTAAAACCCTGTTTTGACATATGAACCTAAGTATGTGAACAAACCATACATTTTTTAGAAATATTTTATATGTTTTTAACAGGTAATAAATAGCTTGGATATCCTTTAGTTGGCCCCCTAATCCCCACCCTTAATTGGATGTTTTTATAGTTAATTATCAAATGTTGGAGAAACGTGAACACACCATTTTGTGTACCCTTTAATTCTCTCTTTGTCCCCCAAACAATGGTCATGTTCTGTCAAGTCAAGTCTATGTTATACCTGTTTCACAGTTCCGTCCTGTATATCCAGCGACACATGAACATTGATACCCATTCACTTTGTCTTGACATGTACCTTGATGTTGACAAGGGTTAGGCTGACAATCATCGATGTCTATAACCAGAAATTGTAATAATAAAAATAATATAGGAATTATCATATAATCAGATTAAACTAGCAATCACTCGGGAAAATAGAAATCCAGTACTTTGAATAAAGATAATAAATTGACGGGAAATAATTACTCTGAAGGAGAAATGTGTATATTATGGGACAATCAAACGTCATCAATCAAAAAAAGTAAAGACAAACTCGGTAGACATAAAATCAACACAACAACAAACCAAAATGAATGAGACAATATGTATTATAACCAATCCGAAATCATGAACTCAAGTCAAAATGAGAGTGAACTCAGACGCTCAGGAAGACTTAATAATTCCTGCTTTCAATATAGCACACACATCACCTGGTCAACGGCCGATGTAGTATTAATAATCAACCCAGTTAAGGCTGACAATACTTAACCTCTGTCAAACCAACATCTGATTATACAAAATAACACACAAAATATGCATAAAATTGTGTCAGATAAAATTATGGTGATTGTTTAATTGTCGGTAGTATTTACATGTGTGTTGTTCTGAGATGATCACCTTACTATCCGATTTATGTGTTGCCATCTTCTTTGTATCGGTAAACGATAATAAAAACATTTTTAGCAGTAAGCTTTATATTATGTGTCGACCTATTGAAGCGAAAGTATAGCAACTTGTGCAAACAATGTGGTTTCGGTCCCCTGTAATCTTTGTACTCTTAGACTATAACAATGACAAAGGACCAGGGCTGAAAAGGCCTGTTTTTGGCCTCAAAATATGGCTGAAAATTAAAAGTTCTAGTATTCTACATTCACTGTGTTATTTTCTTAGGCAAGGGTTAGGAACATAATAAACACTGAAAATTATTTCAATCCAATAAATCTATATATAGAAAAAGGCATTAAAAGTTGGAAGATTTTCAACATTTGGTCAAAATAAGCGGTTTTTACATTATTTTCATACAATAGTAGTGTGTACAGCCATGTACCAAATAGATACTTTGGAAAAATATTGTTTAGGACCAACCTAATTTGTTACCAAAAGGGTTTTGTGGTACATGGGTGTTGCGGTCACTTCCCAGAGCGAAAATTATTAAAAATATGCTAAAAAAACAGCCTGTTTGGTCAATTTTGTGCAATTTGTTCAATTTTGACGTCATCATGACGTCACAGTATGGTCAAAAATGTTTAATTGTGTATGAAGCATTAAATTACTGGCATTTAACTAAGTCTTGTCACAATTTTTACTTGAATTCAAACACAAATAATTTTTGGGCCAAAAATGGCCCTTATTAACACGAGTCCTTTAAATCTGGACTCGCCAATGCGTAAGTGAAGTTTGTGGTTAACATTGAAACATTTGTAAATACGATATGATTTGTGAATCTTGTTTGTAAACTATTGTAGTAACTCAATGTATTCAATTGTACTTATTTTGTATTTTAGGTTGAAACATAAATCAGTGAAGTTACATGTTCGCTAACCTTTTTTTTTTTTTTTTATTAAGATATTTAGTTATACAGCTTTTGCCATTTTTAGTTTATATCAAAATACTATGGAAGAAAAATACCGGAAACATTCGATTTTCGGAAGTTTTCAAAAATGTCTGGGCGTGCTTTAAAAGTGCGGGAAATAGTAATACATCGTCCCAAATTAGTTTATCCTTTTGCCTGTCTTAACTATTTATGGCATGAACACTATTTCTAAGCTTAATTTGCATTTTTATCTTATGCTTATGCTTTCTAACTTATATTTAGCATGTGTATTGTCTTATTGTCTTGTTTTATGTTTGAATGTGTTGTTTTATACTATGTATATATGTCATGTATGTGTGTCTTATTGTATTTATATGTCGGTGTTAAAAGCTCGCTAGAGCTTGTGTTTTCTTGTTATGTAATGTACCGACTCTAAATAAAACTTTGATTTGATTGATTTGATTTGATTTGGCGTTTTATTTCCTGGAGTAACACATTTCAACGCAAGATGTCTGACACAGAACGAGCGGCTGGTGGGAACGGAAGACCAAAAGAAAAAATCCCTGTCCTGAACTGCTTACTCTTCCGGAGCACCTGAGTTCACTTTTGTTTCGACTGGAGTTCGCATTTTTGATTGATATTCAGTTTTTTGTGTTTCCATGTTTTACATGTTGTCTGTTTTTGTCCCGTTCTTGTTGGTGTAAACTGGTTTTGTCTCTACCCTTTCGGACTTTTGACATTCGGATACCCCATTGGTACCTCTGCTTCTTTCATTTTTCTTCAAATTGTAAAAAAACAGTTTTAACAAAATTTTGACGAAATCTGAATTTCAGGGGGTGTCGTTGTCGTTTTATTTAACTTTTTTTGTTGGAAGCAAGCAACGAATTAATGATATCTTAAAATGGACAAGTTATTATTAGATAATATTATCATGTATCTATATGTGAACCTTTTTTTATTCATAATTGTATAATTGTATGATTCACTAAATTAATGTTTCATTGTCATGGCCTTTGTTATTTTATATGCATTCGTATGTATATTGTATTAACATCCCAACTGTTTGATTCTATTCCAACAAATTTTCTGAAGCCATTTAATAGAAACAACAACAATCAAACATTTCCTATTAATTTTTTGCATTAATATTTAATGATTTTTTGGGGTAATTGTGACCACAAAATTTCATTGGCGGCCATTTGGAAAATGGTAAACTGAAACAAATAACAAATGACCAACGAATATGGCATCAGGCCCTCAACTGCATGTCTGGAAATCAAGTTTTGTCAAAATCGAACAATTTTGACGTTTATGACACTTTCCGGTTAAAAAACGCCTGAACAGGAAGTGGATCTTAACAGAGAATTTAGAATAATTTTATTGTCCATTTATTTGCATACAAACTTGAAAATCAACAGGACCAATTCAAAGATACAGTTGTAGATATCACTCTACATTTTTTACTTAAACATCCTACATGTACGTGTAGAAAGATAAAACATGTTACATCATGGACCAAGTTTTCAGTATGCTTGATTTCCTTATTGACAACATATTTGTCACATTTGGAGGAGAGATTTTTCAACAATAAACTGGCATTCCAATGTGCAAATATTATGTCCCTCTCCTCACCGACTTGTTGTTTCGCCTGCGACGAATACTCGCAGAAGGCGAGACATAGGTATTACTTTCCGGCGGCGACGGTGGCGGCGGAGGCAGCGGCATAGTAAACTTTTTTATAAGACTTTTGTGGACAATGAATTGCTTGAAAAGTATAATAGCTAGGCATCTGATATTTTATATACAGACAGTTCAGGCTATGGTCTACGCAACTGTCACCATGCCATGTGACCCTGACCCCATTTTCACGCTCCAGTAACTCTGTGAACTTAGGTCTTTTTTTCAGGCTGTAAACTTTTTTGTAAGACTTTTGTGGACGATGAATTGCTGGAAAAGTATATTAGCTAGGCATCTGATATTAGGTATACAGACAGTTTAGGTTATGGTCTACGCCACTGTTATTATGCTGCGTGACCCTGACCCCATTTTCACGCTCTAGTGACTCTGTGAACTTAGGTCTTTTTCAGGCCGAAAAACTTTTTTGTAAGACTTTTGTGGACGATGAATAGCTGAAAAATTATAATAGTAAGGCATCTGATATTGGGTATACAGACAGTTGCGTTTATCGACAATGCAACTGTCACCATGCCATGTGACCATGACCCCATTTTTACGTTCCAGTGACTCTGTGAACTTAGGTCTTTTTTTTAGACAGAAAACTTTTTGTAATACATTGTACTTGTGTGGACAATGGATTGCTTGAATAGTATAATAGCTAGGCATCTGTTATTGGGTATATAGACACATATTGTGTTTATATCAAGAAATGAAAGCTTAGGTAGTTGATATTAGTGATGGTGCCGGTAGGCGAGACATACTTTTAGTGGCCACACTTGTTTTTTTACTCTTACATGTCTCACGAGATTGAAAATCTTCAGCAACGCGTAAAGAATAAGAAGATAAAAGAAATTAGATCATTTAATCTCACTCACTTTCAGATATATTGATGATGTACTCTTTTTCAACAACAGATTCGTTTGCTAGATGGATTATCCAGAGTTAGAGATAAAAGAAACCACCGAATCTACTTGCATCACGTCTTTCTTGAATTTGCACCTCGATTATGACTTGCATGGTAATCTCGGTACAAAAATATATGACAAAAGAGAGGATTTCAATTTTCAAATTATGAATTTTTCTTAATCTGGAAAGACACATACCCACATCACCAGCATATGAGGGGTGTATTTCACAACTTATCCGATATGCCAGGGCTGGTACTAGTTTTTTTTCAGATTTATTACCCGACGTCGTTTTCTCCTCGGCTTTTAGACCAAGGCTATAGGAAAATACGTCTCATATGAGAACTGTACAGTATATACAAACATAATTTAAATAATATGTTATCAATGCTGCTACTCTGGGTGTAATTATTGCAGTCCTAAAGCACCGTCCCCTGGTGACCATAGCATGTATATGACTGAATCTTATATATGTGCTCTGATTACAGGGAGGGCTGCTAAAATAAAAAGAAAATAATATTAATAACACTCATTGTTGTAGATTGAGGTATTAATTATTAATCTCTATTTATATCCATGCTCCCATCTATATATTTTATATGGCTTCATTACCCATTACAAAAAATGTATATATTGTCACAATCATACCTTAATTTTGTATACTTTATTATTTTTTTGTTGTTGCTTTACTGTTATTTATAATTAATCATTGTAATGATCCTGCCCCTTGAGGGACCTTAATTGGTAATAAAATATGTCTTATGTCTTATGGTCTCTCAAAAAGTTTTCCTTTCAATATCAGCCACCGATACCAAATTCAAAATTATGTCAGTTGAAATGGTTCGTGAATTTTTCAATTAGTGTGACAGTTTGATGTTTCAAGATTATCACCTCTTTATACCTACTACTTCTCGCAACCATGTTGTCTTTTGTGTTACCGCAATAGAGGTTTGGTGCCATAAAATTTCAGGACCATTGCTATTTTCAATTTCTCTGTCTTTGCCTTATTTTGTCTTTTCTTCTTGGATTATGAGATTGATCATCCCAGTTTAATAGTTTTTTTTGTTATCTTTATTGTAAAACTATTTAGATTTTTATAACCCTAGGTACTTTTAAAGTATATCTTTCCATTGAACAAAGCTTCCATTGCGTACGGCCCCAAACAGAAAATAATTTATGTAGTACAGTTTGTCATACTGCACTATTTTGCCAAATTTCTATTCATTCTCATGTACGGCAAGCTTGACAGAACTTCTCACTCATGGACACGTATAGATGACCGCAACAAACAATCAAAAAGTTATCAGTAAAAAAATTCGAAACTGGATGATCTCATATGTCCAAGAAGAAAAGACACAGCAAGATAAAAAAAGAAATTGCAGACTCGTAGCAGTCCTGGCTTGGTTAAAGGATTTTCAAAGACAAAAGAATACTTTAAATGTCCTTGACGCTGTCATGGTTAGAAAATTTAATAAATAAGTCCGAGAGGCGAGTTCTAGCGTCTGCATTACCATTAATGACTAGGTCTTTAATAATAGTGTACTTTACATACAAAAACTATGCACTAGGAAGCTGTATCGTCAGGTGTAACAACAAATTTGTCGTGTAAGAAAGGGAGAAAATAAAGAACATCAGGATGTCTAAATACGGCATTTATGCACAGGTTTCCAAATTTTACCGATTTTTTATTAATATTTAGATCACCCTTGATGGCAAAGTCATATAATAAAATTTAAAATAGTATATTTTATAATCCGTTAATGATGGGGACACATGCATCTGTCTTGTTTTTTTTGAGGACTGTAAATGATTACTATCCCGGGACTAAAAAAATTTATCCTTTCAACAACGGCATATCCGCTGACGTCATTTGCGTTCATTCTACGAACGAGGACGAGAAAGGTTATGTATATAATTCTATCATAAGTGTAGCTATAGTTTCAAAAGTGTACCGCTTACGGTCTTGGTTTAACGGCGGGAACACTTTATGTGTATTTATTTTAAAAGATGGAAAAATCTGGGAAGTTTCCTTTTGCGATTTCCAAATATTGCTGATGTTTGTTGCCTTTGTACCATGTTTTATTAAATGGAAAATGAAAAATCTATAATATTAAAGCACTTTTGAGATTGCTTCTTACAGTCTTAAAAGAAGAGGACCACGTCTCTAATGATGCTTTTAACATCAGTAGTAAAGCGTAAAATATATCGTTACCATTTTTTTATCTCAAGGTCGCGTAGATCTTCAATTTGTGACTTGCTGTGAAAACAGAGTGGTACAAACATAATATAACACCCAAAAGTTTCTGGAGCGTTAAACGTGTCTGCGATTTGGTGTCAAATTAATTAGGAACAAAACTAAAGACTTTTGCTGTTCATGACCATGACGTGTATGTCCAAACATATGCAAATAGCACGCATAACTAAAATTCCTTATATATATTAAGTACTTTTGTGCATATATATAATAAACATTTGGGGTTTTCTTTTTATTTGATGACATGACGGCGAGCAGCGACCACTTGTCACATTAATAGCTGTTGGTTGTTGTCAGTGGTGGGTTTTGCATTCCCGTAGGTTTAGAATAGATATGTCACCCACACTTTTTAACATCTCATTATTTTCATTAAACTATTTTAGCCCTGTACAAATTTCCTTAAATGGAGTTTCAATTTTTATCTTCCTTACTTCACTATTTAATTCTTGCATATTTTAGATCAAGTTGCTTAATTTCATTCAACGATCAACGAAGGTGGTGTGATTTTGCAAGTTGTGTCAACTTCTAAATTAAAACAAACCTAAACAGCGCGGTGAATTTCCAACCCATATACCACCAAGAACACATGTAAGTTTTGCATTTCTTCTATCCAGGTTATACCCAGGTAAACATGAATATGTGGTGGTGTCATTGATTTGTTGCCCTGTAGAGTGTCTTCGTCCATTTTGTATGGAGGGAGGTGGTTTACAGATAGTTGCTACAACGAAAATAAATGCATGAATACCAAATTGTAGACAAAGAATTAAAAAATGAAGTCTTTAAAAAGATGAAATTAAACCCCAAATAGTTCACTCAACTAGTAACATTCTTAGTAAGCAATGTTTTCGTACCTTTAAACTAAAACATCATTCTTTTAATTAAAAAAATAATTTCTTATAAAAATAGTATTTAATTGTATTTCCTGTTCTCCTATATTAATTCCATGCATCACTAATCATTTTTATCTTTATACATGTACATGTTAATTACACAGTGTATAACTGGACAGTAGTTGATCACTGTCCGATTGTAAAATCCTAGTTGTTTGTTATTTTTTCGCCAGATTTTTGTGGTTTTAAGGCTGCATGAACACTCTACTATATCGGCTAGGAACAAAGGTAAGTTGTTTTTATACATTGCTCATTGAAAGAGGCAAGGTCATTTAATCTTACATTCAGATATATTGATGATGTCCTTTCTGTCAATAACACTTCATTTGGTAGTTGGATTCCTTCAATATATCCTCCGGAATTGGAGATTAAAGAGACCACCGAATCTAATTGCTTCACGTATTTCTTGGATTTGCACCTCGAATTTGACCCAGGTGGTCATCTCAGTACAAAAATTTACGATAAACGAGACGATTTTAATTTTCAAATTATTAATTTTCCTTATCTACAGAGCAATATACCTACTTCTCCTGCATACGGTGTTTATATTTCACAACTTATTCGATATGCCAGAGCTTGCACACATTTCACAGATTTTTTTATCAGACACCGATTTCTTCGTGACCGACTTTTTGAGCAGGGCTATAAGAAAATACGTCTCATACGATCACTAAAAGATTCTTTCTTCGTTATCAGCCACTAGTAGAAAAGTTTAAAATTGAGTTAAAAGATATGATAGTTAATTGTTTTAATTAGTGTTTGACTGGTCTGCTGTACTGAGATTATCACCTCAATATCCCTATTGTGTCTCACAACTATGTTGTGTTCTATGGTCATTACCGGATCCTAAGATCGCAATGGAAGAGGGAGGTTTGGCGCCATAAAACCTGATTTAACCCACCACTTAATTGGAAGTGCATGTACCAAGTCAGGACCATTGCGATCTTTCATTCTTCTTGTTTTGTGTTTCTCTCAAAAAAAATTAATACAGAGTTCCAGACAAAAGCTTCTGTATTTTGTTCATGATGGTTTTCATACCCTGCATGTCCTATCATGTTCGACTTATAAAAGAAAATTTAACAGTGTCACACTATCCTATGTAATTATATATATTATGGACTTGGGGACCGCAATGGAAGAGGGAGGTTTGGCGCCATAAACCTGGTTTAACCCACCATTTCGTTTGAAATGCCTGTACCAAGTCAGGACCATTGCGATCCACCAATTCTCCGGTGTGACTGATTCGTTTTTGTCATTTTCTCTGGACTATGAGATTGATCATTCAAGTTCGGTAGTTTTGTTATTACCTTAATTTACGGAATTTTTAACGTTTCTTTTGGTATTCACAGCAATCTAAACTGTTAAAAAATTTTGATTGATCATCAGTGGGTAAACATTTTTGCCTTCACCTCGTCGCAAATATTTGGAATTTACTCACAAACTGCAATGCATTCATAAACCTATTTAATATGATAATAGGTGCAACCTAAAATGGGACGCAGCTTGAGGAAATATTGTCACGTATCGAATTATTTGTGCAAATTACAAATTTTATAACATACTGAAAAGGGTCGAAATATTTTGGGATAAGGTTTGACGGGGACGATCAACCCCTTTTGTCTACGTATTCCGTGACGTCATTTCCGGGTCAGAGTATTTCGCGCTCTAGCAGACGGTAAACAAAGTGACAATTTTGTCTGCCAGGTTTTGGAAGATTTCTTTATGCCAATATATCTTATTCGAAGTATTGGCTGAAGATATAAAAACCTGACAGAAAATGACGACTTGTTGCAATCAGTAATTTTAATTAAACACTGGACACATGCACATGAATCATGATTGACTTATCTCCATCATTATCAGGTAGGAACATCTTTTTTACAATTCAGTATTGTTAAGCATCATCATGATCATTGTTAATTTTAATTCTTCATGGTCAAACGTTGATTGTTAATAGTAAACAATATTCGACAGATCACGATGATTGACAGCGCACTTGTTGACAACACTATTCTCGCGAGAACTTGGCGAGATAATTTCATCTCTTTTACAGCGAGACTTTCCTTGAAAAGTATATAGAGAGATGTTAGATTTGACTTTCCATCCGTATTTACCTGTTTATTTTAGAAAGAAATTTAACCATGGGTCTTAAATCTGTCAATTTAAAAAAATCCCCCAAAAAACATCGAATTTCTTGCCCCATAGAAATTCTTGCCGAGCGCGCTTGCGCGCACTCGGTACATCCGGTTTGGAAAAAAATACAAACCATTAACTTTTGAAAATTTCTACATATGTGGGACTGCGTCCCATATTATTATCAAAAAGGGCGATTGATATACTCTTTAAATAAAATGATAACTAATGATAAAAAAAAAAGAATTTAGTTTAAAACATATTTTTGTCATTTTTGCATAATCGTTTACTGTCCGGTTAATTGGACGTTTATTTTTATTTTTGTGGGTGTCCGAATAATTGTCTGCTTTAAATCCTCTAAGTTTGAATTAAAAAAAAAGTCATAATTTCAGATTATTCCTCGTTCCTTTTCATCTTATTTTTCTTATTAAAAGGCTTAGGAATGAATATATTTTCATATTGTTTTAAGTTATGTCATTGTCTATTTGCTTCATTTATTTATTTTACAGAATTAATGTGAGAACTCAAAATAGTCTCTACTGTACATGTCTAATTCGAAAAAAACATGCAGCAGTGATCATAACCATTCAACAAGCTAATACAAAGAAGGGCGGTTAATAAACTGGACCACCTGTTGTCAATCGCTTATCAGCGCTACATACTCACATTGTATTTTACAATGCAACAGAAGTTCAGTTTAGGCGGTTAACAGCTACGAATAAATTTTAACCCTATGGATGCTTTTTGGATGTCACTTGTATAGACATTGGTTGAATATCTTAGTAATAATTTGGTTCCCAAGTTTGGTATTTTTGGTTATACTGTTCTATGCTCTTCATATTCATCCAGTGTTTGGCATTTTCAATATTTTTGGTAGAGCGCCTCTGATGAGTCTTGAATAGACGAAACGCGCGTCAGGCGTAGCAAAATTTATTGTCTGGAACTTTGTTGTCATTTGTATTTTGTATATGACTAATAATGCACATGTGAAAATTGTTCATTAGATGCTTAATTTCCATTGACTTGACAAGCTATGTTACAGATGCTGTGAGCATAAGTACTCAGGACAGAAGTGTCAAAAACAAGTGTCATGCAGAGTTTGTGGAAGCAATAGCCATTGTACAGGCCTCCACGTTAACAAAGAGAATTTTAGTGCCCCCGTAGGACAGGATGGCGGGGAGTCCGGTAATGCCACACCCACCGTTAACACGGTAAAGGCATCATGCACCGAAATCTGTAACGGCTACAGTGGGAAGTCTTGTGCTAAAATTGTGCCTGTAAATGTATTCCATAAGGACCACCAACAAGATACAAGAAAAGTGTATGTTATGATAGATGACCAGAGCAACAGATCTCTTGCAACTCCGGAATTCTTTCATTTGTTTGTCATTCAAACCAAACCAGAGTTCTACACACTCCTTACCTGCTCCGGTCGGATAAATACATCCGGTAGACGAGGAATTGGATTTGTAATTTCATCCCTGGACGGAAGCTGCTCACTAGAACTTCCAACACTGATTGAGTGTGATAACATCCCGAATAATCGGGAAGAAATTCCAACGCCAGATGTTGCATTACATTTTCCCCATATGCAAGATATAGTGAAATGTATTCCTCCTATGGACGGTAGTGCTGAGATATTGTTGCTGATTGGTAGAGACTTGCCAGAGGCACAACTTATCTTAGACCAGAGAACTGGACCAGCTTGGGCACCCTATGCCCAGCAACTCAAACTTGGATGGGTTATTATTGGAAAAACATGTCTTGACAGACAACACGCCCCCAACAGCGTTAATGTCAAGCGCACATTCATCCTTCCATCTGGACGACCTACTCAGTTGCAACCATGTGACAATCAGTTTCACGTGAAAGAACCAGTGATGGGTACCACCCTGCTTAACCAGAAAGACTTTGGTTCCTCTGTCTTTGACAGAACAGAAGACGACAACAAGATCGGTATGTCGGTTGAAGACAAAATGTTCTTAAAAACCATGGACAACGAGTTTCATCGCAACCAAGACGGTAACTGGGAGGCTCCATTCCCGTTCAAAGCTTCACGTCAGTTGCTTCCTAACAACAGACCACAAGCACTCAAACGTGCCAAAATTTTAGACCTTAGTTTACAGCGGAACCCACAAAAACGAGAACATTTTCTCGCATTCATGTCCAAGATTCTGGATAACAATCATGCTGAAGTAGCCTCTCCTCTCAGAGAAAATGAAGAGTGCTGGTATTTACCATTGTTTGGTGTATACCACCCCAAGAAGCCAGACCAGATCAGAGGAGTATTTGACTCATCGGCTCAGTTTGAGGGAATCTCGTTAAATAACGTACTTCTAACCGGACCAGACCTTTCAAACAGTCTCCTTGGCGTACTCCTACGCTTCAGAAGAGAGATGACTGCAGTTACAGCTGACATTCAAAGCATGTTCAACTGTTTTATTGTCCGAGAAGACCATCGAAACTATCTTCGATTCCTCTGGCACAGAGATAACGACCTCAATAAAGAGCTCATAGAATACCGAACGCGTGTTCATGTATTCGGCAACAGTCCTTCCCCAGCTGTGGCCACCTTAGGTCTCCGCAAAGCTGCTCTAGCAGCCGAACCAGAATATGGACGCCATGTGACGAGCTTTGTCAACAAAGACTTCTATGTGGATGATGGGCTAACATCTGTTCCTTTTCCTCAAGAAGCAATTAAAGTAATTAAGGACACTCAGCATGCCCTCCAAAAGTATGGCAATCTACGCCTTCACAAGATTGCTTCAAATAGTGCTGGGGTGATGGAAGCTTTCCCCCAAGATGATCTGGCCTCCAACCTTAAAGATTTAGATCTCGATGCAGACAACAAACCATTACAGCGCAGTCTTGGGCTCACATGGGACGTCAACAAAGACAAGTTCTTGTTCGAACTATCACAAGACCAGAAACCGGTGACTCGAAGAGGCGTACTATCAATGATCAACAGCATCTTTGATCCGATAGGTTTCCTTTCACCCGTCATTATCTATGGTAAGCTCTTCTTGAGAGATATAGTTGCAGAGACAGTAGACTGGGATCAATCTATATCCGAAGACATGACAAAGTTGTGGGAAAATTGGAAGAGCTCTTTGAAACCTCTTCAGGACCTCACTATACCCCGGACATATGTTTCAGAGCTGAGCAAAGCTACTTTGAGAGAACTCCACATCTACTCAGATGCTTCAGAAAAAGCAATAGCCGCTGTAGTCTATCTACGGACGCAAGACCAGCTCGGTACATTCCATGTTGGTTTTTTTGCTCCACAGACTGGAACAACAATTCCTAGAAAAGAGCTTTGTGCAGCAGTTTTAGCAGTGAAAATAGCACAGTTTGCTATTAAACAGCTTGATGTTCGAATAGACAGTGTCAAATTTGACACCGACAGTAAGGTCGTACTTGGCTACATCAACAACACTACCAGGAAGTTCTACATCTACGTAGCAAACAGAGTGGAGAAGATCCACAGACACTCAGAGCCAAGCCAATGGCACTATGTTCCAACCAACAGGAACCCTGCAGACTGCGCCACTAGGTCTATCCCAGCTGCGGATCTAATGAAAAGTGAATGGCTAACTGGACCAAACCAGCTGTACAGCGAGGAAACACATCCCGAAGAAGACGCTCATGATCTTGTGATGCCAAATTCTGACAAAGAAGTACGGCCAGCTGTAAATGTCTCAAAGACATTTGCAGCTCTTGAACCACCAAGTACATGGATAGATAGATTCCAACGCTTTTCCAAATGGATCAGATTAGTTAAGGCCATTGCGTTGCTGAAGAACGTCTGCCGACTTAGGTCTAAGAACAGCACCTTGACGCAGTCCATGGACCTTCAAACACAGGCTGAGCTGTTCATTCTCAAAGAAGCTCAGCTAGACATGTACAGTGACGAAATAGATTGTTTGAAAAAACAGGCAAACATAAGTCGCCATAGCCCCTTGGTTAACCTCAACCCGTTCCTAGACGAACTTGGACTTCTTAGAGTGGGTGGAAGAATTGTCAACTCAGACATGTCAGACTTACCACTCTTAGAACGGAAACCACTAATTGTCCCTGGTCGACATCACGTTGCTACGCTTCTTGTTGATCACCACCACACTGCAGTGAAACACCAAGGACGCCAGTTCACAGAAGGAGCGATTCGATCAGCAGGATATTGGATAGTTGGTGCTAAACGCCTTATCTCCTCTTTTATACACAGATGTGTGACTTGCAGGAAACTCAGAGGTAAACCTCATCACCAGATCATGTCAGATCTACCGTCTGACCGACTAGACCCGTCGCCTCCTTTCACCAATGTAGGAGTAGACGCCTTTGGCCCATGGGAAGTTGTCGCTCGTAAAACACGTGGTGGACTGGCAAACGCTAAACGATGGGGAATACTTTTTACCTGCTTGGTCACCAGAGCGGTTCACATTGAACTCGTGCATGAGATGAGTTCCTCCGCATTTATCAACGCCCTCACCAGATTTACATCAATCCGAGGCAAAGTTAAGAGTTTCCGCTCCGATAGAGGAAGTAACTTTGTGGGAGCAATAGACGCAATTCAAGCAGATGCTATAAATGTTGAAGATTGAACAGTCAGACGACACCTGTCACAGTCAGGAACAACATCGATCTTCAATGCACCTCACTCATCCCACATGGGAGGTGTATGGGAACGTATGATTGGCGTGACAAGAAGGATTCTTGACGGTATTCTACTAGAAAACCAGAAGAAGATGCTGACTCATGATGTCCTTAACACATTCATGGCTGAAGTTTGTGCCATCATAAATTCGCGACCGTTGGTACCTGTGTCATCAGACCCTGAATCGCCATTGATTCTTACACCGGCTATGTTGTTGACTCAGAAGACAGAGTATACGTTCACGTGCGATGACTCTTTAGTGTCTGGCAAAGACTTGTATAAGGCTGAATGGAAGCGTGTCCAAGCCTTATCTGCTATGTTTTGGTCACGCTGGAGAAGAGAGTATCTTCCATTGATGCAACAGCGTAGGAAATGGCAGAACGTACAAAGAGATGTCACCATTGGAGACGTTGTCCTACTCACGGATAAGACCCTCAACAGGACCGAATGGCCACTTGGCATCGTTACAACCACCTTCGCGAGTGCCGACGGACATATCCGCACAGCCTAAGTGCGCACCATCACCAATGGAAAGCCTGCGGTTTACACCCGACCCGTCGTGGGAATGATCGTCTTACTAGAAGACTGTGTTTTTTAATTCTATATTCATGTGTTTTAAAATTTGTAGTGATATCAAAGTATTGATATCAGACGGGGAGTATTCTGGAACCCGTTTTTATTTTCTACTGTGTTTATATAATTATAGAGTGTCCGTATTATTTATTATTTGATATCATTATAATTCTTCAATGTGTTTGGATTCTACACTGAAATCACCACTTTACAACATCTACGGATTGAATTAACCCTCTACTGCAGTCTCGTTTCACTTCCAGCCAGGATATCGAACGTACAATACACGTTTTTTACTTTCTCCATTTGGATCAGGAATCCGGGCAAACTACAACGTATGTTTGATTATAATTGATGCAATATGAATCTAATTAACTCTTAAAGCCGTCTACATATTTATTTTAATACGTTCACCTGTATATTTCAACAGATGTGTGAAACAAATTGTACTTTCGTTTTTAATGAAAATTCAACTTTCACTTTCGTTTTCAATTGGAATATGATTTCGTCCCTTGGACCTTTCGTCACCTGAAACTACAATTAAACCGTCGATGTTTGATGAACTTTAAAATGTTTTAATGCAGTTTTATCCACAATTTGGAATATTTATACCAGGCTTGGTCTTCAGATGAAGATGTCCGTTCAACACTTCCGGTTGCAGTTCACCACTTCCGGTTTCAGACGTTTTCCCAACGTTTTTGTGATTTAATTAACTTTTTCATACATTTTATTATAATCTAGAGACTTTAATTCTTTAATAATTGTAACTTAAACTTAATTTAATTGTAATTTGAACTTAAATTTATTATTGTAATTTTTATATTTTCAGACTTTTACCATACCTTGTTTGGGACACATACATTTGTGGAATAAACACTTATTAAGACTCTCCACTTGGATTTCTTATTGGCCGTTTGCCCATTGGTTAAGCTAGCTGTCTCCGGGACATCATATTCCATATTCATTCGTTTTTAATATTATTTCAGAGTTTGTCTTGAGTGCCGTGTGGAGGCCGTAGAAAGCTTCCCCGTGCTTCAGTTGTATGCTCTTATATATTTTCGAGTACTGGAATATGTGTTGGAAAGAAACGTTTACATATTTCCAAAATTTGACAACATTTGGCTATTTCTTAAAAAAATAATAAATTTATCTGTTTGGTCATTGTTGTAATATTTTTGGCTTCTATTTTTTTTCTTTTTTTTTCTTTTTTTTTTTTTTTTTTTTATCAAATCTAATGTTCTACCGGTTTTCCAAGTTTTTTACTCATATCGTGTCTGATGAAGGTTAATCCAGAAAAGCGCTTCACACGCAGTGAAATTTTGCATTGTACATTTATCAAAATCATTTCAATATGTGGATTGAGTCTTTCTGTCACATATTCCATATTCTTTCGTTTTTAAAATTATATTACTTCAATATCTTATTTATTTTTTTTAAATATACTACAAATAAGTTCAAAACACACAAAAAATACATAAAGGGCAATTATAAATCACACACATTTAGTTGGAATTACTTCAAAATTTCTGGGTAGGTAGATCATGACATGCTAATCACTTTTACCCTATGCCAGAATTTTGATATCTGTGACCGTGTTTGAGTTATTTGCAAAAATACAGCTGTTTACCCCCCCCCCTTTTCTATTTTTAATAACAGCAGCCATGTTTTTTATTGGATCAATTTTAAATTAGGATCGTTTATAAACAAAACATCATTTATCATTCCTACAAAGTTTCAGCCAAATTAGTTCAATGTTTCAGCAAATTAGTTCAATGTTTCCAGAGGAGAAGATTTTTTATATTGTTTACAGATGACAGACGACAAACGACGGACGCACAGTGATGGCCTTCGGCCAGGTAAGCTAATCAAATTTTGGATACCAAACTTGAACTTTGCAAACCACTGTTACCTTAACAATTTTCGTCAAAATCAGAACCAGTTTAAATTTTGGCGAAAAAATGGCGGCCATTTTGGAGATGGCCACGATAAAAAAATGTCGATACTAAATTGAACTCGGCATACCAATGTTAGCATGTGTGCACTTATTCCACATCTTAATATCGTCTAGTATTTGTTTCCAAGATTTTGCGGAAAACAATAGAACCGCACGTTCAACTGTCCATTTTTTTTTTATAGATTGTACCCACTATACGATATGAAGACCCTGTTTCAAAATTTGTAGATTTTGATGTGTTTAACATTATACAATTTAAATTTCTCAAATATCTTATAAAGTTTTCAAAATATTGAACTTCAAAAGTGCAAAATTCATCAAAAATCCAGAAAAAGGGCAATAACTCCAACACGGGTATTGGGATCTTCTTGAAAATTTCAGTGCAGGTAGATCTTGTCATGTTTGCCAGAATTATGATATTTGTGACCGTTTTTGAGTTATTTGCAAAAAAAAAATTGTTTTACCCCCTGTTCTATTTTTAGTACTAGCGGCCATGTTTTTCATTAGATCAATTTAAAACGAGGATTCTTTATATATCATTCCTACAAAGTGTCAGCTTAATTCGTTCCGTGGTTTCAGAGAAGAAGATTTTGAAATTGTTTACAGACGATGGACGACGGACGCCGACGGACGCATAGTGATGGCATAAGCTCACAAGGCCTTCGGCCAGGTGAGCTAAAAACTTAAATCCCCGATTATGAAAAGTTCATCTAGACCGAAAACAACCAGCATTCTAAAAGCCAAAACACTATTTTTCACATTTAAGGGGCTGAAACCCCTATAATGGGTCATCTGCCAAATCCACCCTATAAGACTTTTGTAGAGCTAAATGAGCAGCTAGAACATTTTAAGCAAGGAACATCTTTTCTCTATCTACTATAGTTTCATTCTGTAGACCCAAAACATAAAAAAAACCGTTATTTTAGGGGTCGTAACCCCTATAAGGAGTCATCATACGACTTCGATCTTATGGAGACTTTTGAAGAGCTAAATGAGCTGAACATTTAAGCAACCAACAGTTTCTCTCTATCTGCTACAATTTTCATTCCATAGGCAAAAAACATGAAAAAAAAACGTTATTCTAGGGGCCTTTACCCCTATAAGGGGTTATCTTACAACTTCGATGCTATGCAGACTTTTGTAGAGCTAAATGAGCTGAACATTTCAGCAAGTACATCTTTCTCTATCTGCAATAGTTTTCATCCTATAGGGCAAAAACATAACAAAACGCTATTTTTCAGCTTTAAGGGGCTGTAACCCCTATGAGGAGTCATCTGACAACTTGTACCAAGTGGAGACTTAAGTTGAGCTTTTGATGCTGAAGCAGTAGGGTGGCATCAGATTTCATCTATCTCTTACACGGTTTAATTTACAAGCCGAAAACCATCTTCGCTAGCCAAGGGTTACGATCCGCTATCTCTCATCTTCACCCTTGGCAGATATAGAAGGTTTTTGTAATCTCGACATTTTAATTATCTACGTTGAAGCAATATCTATTCCAAGTTAAAAAAATTATTTTCATCCAGATAGTTGCAAAAATAGGAGATATTTCATTCCATTAACGACAAACATTTATCTAAAGATAAATTAAAGGTAATTTTTGTAAGATTTGATCAAAACTGCTAATATTTTTTGCACAAATAATAATTATTTATCACCTTTGTAAACCCACATGTTTATTAACGGATTGTTTGAAAATGGAAATGCAGCATATTGATTGGATGCAGCCAACTTTCACTGCATCCAATCAGCTGAGAGAATGTATGACCACAAAAAACCTTCTAGATCTGCCAAGGGTGAAGATGAGAGATATCGGATCGTAACCCTTGGCTAGCGAAGATGGCCGAAAACAGAAGGCTGACCCGCATGGTCTATTTTTAGCAACGGCGGACATGTTTTTCGAAGAATCAAAAATCCCCACATCAGTTCAGTGGGGGATATCCTAAAGTACCACCATACCAAATTTGGTTTGAATCTATGTAGCTCTTTCAGAGCAGAAGAAGTTTGAAGAAAAGTTAACGACGACGACGACGACAGACGCAAAGTGATTGCATTAGCTCACCTGGACAAATCGCAAAGCTGTAGAGTTTGTTTTGTATTTTTACAATACCGATTTACAGTTCAATGTGAAAAGGGATAGATATTCATCACTTCTATGAAGTACACGGCAGTCTGCTTTTATGTAGGTAGGAAAAGTGGAAAATATGAAGAAGTTATTTCATTGCGGCAATTAACCAGTGTCTATAATGATGTTTATATTAGGCTAGCATAAGTAACAACATACTGTTTCAAAAGTATTAAACCACAAAATAGACTGTAGGGTTTATTTTATGTCCAATCTACGAAAGAAAGGGGGCATTAAGTATCCAGGTCCGTTTTCCGTCAGCTCGTCCGTAGGTCTGACCGTCCAAAATATTGCGTGATGAGCATTATGTCTTTGGTGCATATTCCTGTTTATACCGCGATTGAACTATCGGCGAATTACATTTTATAGTTGTGGCAAATCTAAATAAAACTTAATTTAATTCATATTTATTGGATATATATGCTGTGTACAAGTTTTTTACATGCTATAACTTGTACGACCCTAAAATACAAGTTATAACCTGTACAGTATATCCATGATCTACATGTTATAACTTGTACAAAATAAGGCTTAAAAGTGCGTTTAACTTGTACATTTGTATATTTACCTAAACAAGTTGGTTGTTTTCCTGTCCATTCACCCCCTAAAAGACATGTCCGATTTAGATCTCCTCCAGTGTGCTTATAAGTTGAATTACATACATATGTCACAGTTCCATTGGGAAGTAGACTAGAAACTGACATTGTTACATTGGGAACTGTCTTTGGCTGAGGACAGGGTATCACTAAAAAAGAGAACGTGTGCAAATTTACAAATTTAAGAAAAATCTTATAACCGATTAAAACAATGTCGCCAATTCTTGCAAAATATGTAAAGGAAGCAGAGGTACCAATCGGGCATCCCAATGTCAAGGTCCGAAAGGGGAGAGACAAAAGCAGTAAACACAAGCAAGGACAAACAGGACGAAATATTGTGATTTACTGAACCACACTTACATATATCGAGCAGGAACTTGTATATCTATCAATTTTGTTTTGGCCTTTTTTTGACAAATGACATTACCCCTATTGGTACACCTTTGCTCCTCCTGGAATTTGGATAAAGAATTGAGTCTGTGCATGCTTCCCTATCCTAAAGATCAGTACCTATATATAAGTAAGCCAAGTAAATAAAATAATATTTACCCATATCTATGCGATGAACAAATATTACTACGCATGCCTGTGTAACAATTTTTCTAAAAATTAGTTGTGAACAAAATTTTTGATAGAACATTCATCTTTAACCTGTATTTCTAAAATATTTTCATATATAATGTATATTTGCAAAATATAGAATGAGAAAGATGCAAGTCATTAGTTAAACTTAAGACCCGTATCAATGGAATATCTTGCTGCTGTAACACCTACATAAATGCCAGACATCAACTGATAAATTTATGTGTACAATACAAAACAGATACCCAGACTTAACCATATAAAAAATGAGATCTTTAAGTAGTGTTTTTTCTTAGAAGTGCTTTATGCTTATTATTTGGCCTTTCAAACTAACCTAGTCTATTGTAAGCAGACATACTTTGAACCCAAATATTGTGAAAACAATCCTGGTAACCTTTAGCTATCTTTATAATTATCTTATACAAACAACATTTTAGAGTCATAAAATATTCTTTTTACGGAGAGCAGTTTTATAGCTGTTGACAAATCAACAATATCCTGATACAAATATAGGCAATAAGTGCATTTTCTACATCAATTTCGAATTTGTTGAAAAAGTTGACTCATATTTTACTCTTTGATAACATCATACAATATATCAGCGTGTTTAAGCACACATGATTTTTGTATATATGGTACTTACAAGAACAATTTGGTTGTAGTCCTGACCATGTACCTCCTAGAAAACATGTTTGGGTCGTATTGCCGCTGAGTTGATACCCACTATTACAGGTATAAGTCGCAATACGACCAGGAACCAGACCAGTGATACTCACATTACCATTGGAAATACTCTTTGGGGAATTGCATGGAATCACTAAAACGCAACAGCATAATAAATCTGTGAAAAATACTACAAACTACCAAGCATTTCAACTTAATAAATTCAAAATATTCTCTTTTTTCTAATTTAAAAAAGAGACGGTGAGATAAAAAAAAAATGTCTAAGAGTGTGAACTCAAATCTACAAGGACGTCTAGCGATAAAAATGTTAAAGAGTTTTAAAGACAAATCTAATTTTATATTACATTTTTACGAAATGGACACGTGATAATTATCTTTCTACATTGGGTAGTCCTTTCTTTAAACTTTGAAAAAAAATCAAAATGATCATACTAACCTGAACAAGTTGGTTGCTGTCCCGTCCAGTTACCCCCAAGAAGGCATGTCTGTGTTAGATCTCCTCTAGTGTGTTTATATCCTCGTGTACATGTATAGGTGACGGTACCATTAGGCAGTAGATTAGATAATTGCAATGTTAAATGAGGAACTCTCTGTGGTTGTGCACATGGTATAACTAGATGGCAATTGAATTGAAATGTTTTCATATATATCACACTTAAAGAAGCTAAAATTTAAAACTGTCTTCGTTTGGATGGTTTCAGGTTAAAGTATTCCTATAAATTATGTCATAAATATAGACAATTTAATAGAGGTCGCAAAATTATAGATTTTTAGTACAATAATAAGAAAGTTGCCAAAACCTATAAATTTTGGCATAGTTTTTTTTTTGCACTTTAAGATTTGCAGCAACAGTCATGTCACCAGAAAAAGTTTTCATTTACTTTGATCAAATACTTTAATTATAATAAATTAATTTCTAGCAAAATATTTGTTGGCGAAAGGTTGCTTCACCTCTTTGTCTTTCAAAACTATGCGTGAATTGATGAATTTTGATAATTTTCACTTTTTGTGACCCCAACTAACCATCACCACTTATGATTTTCTAAGGACATAAAACTGATTATAACATTAGAATAATTTATATTACTGTTGTAAAGTTTCTGATTATTTACGATATTATTTTACGCTAGCCTTTTAGATTAAGTTTTTGTCTACATGCTCTAACTTTTAACGTTTCTGTTTAAAGGGTTAATAAAAGAAAAGTACTTTTTTTCTTAGTATAAAATTATACCACGATTTTAAATGATTCTCAAAATGTTCGTGCTTCCGTTCTACTTCAGGGTAGCCGCCGTCTCATGCATGTCATGTCATCATATTATCAAACGATGTATGGCTTACGTGAAGCATTTAAGACAATCTTATATATAACGTAGATGACGTAGATGTGCACCTCTTACTAATCAGCGTTTTGAAACGGAATTTATCATATGAAGGCGTGTGTACATGTCTTATCTGCAACTTCTTAATAATTCTAAATGGGTTTTTGTGAAAGTTGACACATGAAAAAGTGCACAACTTAATTTCGAATTATTCTAATCGATATCTTTCTAGTAGCTTACCTAAACATGACTGTCCGTCGTCTTGGAGTGCATACCCAGTCCTACAACTACAACGATGACCTTCCTCTGTCACACATAAATGAATACACCCGCCGTTGTTGTTGGAACAATTCCGTTTTTCTATAATAATAAATATAATGATGGATAATGATAATCAGATAACTTTCTATAGACTCTCAAGATACCAGCTAATGGATTCTCGATTTTGACTTAAGCAATGATCCAAAAATGTTCAATTCACCTGTTTCAACAAAATCTTAATCTTTAATAATATTCAACAGAAGAGGAACATATACCATTGGATAATGCAAAAATCCTCGAAATTACATTTTACAATATCTCACCGATTGGACTGTTTAGGGACCGACCATTCAACTTGAAAGGGGGGGCTTGGTTTTTTTCTTTAAAAAATTATTCTGAAAATTATTTTTGATGAAAAAAATATTTTGGCAGCTGAGGGTAAGAAAAAAAATATTCTAAAGAAGGATTTCTGCTATAAAATAATGCTGATAATGAAAAAAAAATATTCCGTCGCGATGCCTTCGAAAAATAAATATTTTGTCCGCGCTCTGCGCGGAAAGAGCGCGGAAAAAAAAATTCTGATCAAAACAAAAAACCAAGGCCTCCCTTTCAAGTTAAATGGTCCGTCCCTTACGGCTAAATATATCATTTTCAAAATTGGTTGTACATGTTGTAATCGTCAATAACCTTGAGAAACGAAAATTTAATAAACAGCCCGGGATAACCAACTTTAGCTTAAGGGTAACATGTACCTGGTGTATAAAAGGTAATATCATCTAACCCTAGGTAACTGTTTGCATCCTTTCTCGTACTGATAAAATACATCTACAAAAGTAATTTTTCCAGAACTGCCATACATTCAATGTTTTTTTTTTTATTCATGACATCAAATTAACTATTTATCATATGAACAGTCATTTTGGTGCGCAGTTAAATTAAGACATATAGTCACGTATAGATATAAATTTTATCAAAAAAGCCGGGAATGCAAAGCAATGAAGAAAAATGCATAGAGTCATTGTTTTCTTTGAAATTTCTGCTGGAGTATGCGCTAATGCTCGATCGTTATCTAATTAAGTTGTACAAATTTGTAAATACTTTTATATTTCCGTTTAGAAAATGTTTTTTAATAAATAATTGGTTGATAAAGTCTGATTATGGATTTTTCGATCCTTTAATTCAATTTAAACACATTTGCAGATTACAACATACAGTAAATATGAAGGCAGGATTTTACTGTTGTAAGTGCAAAAAAAAAGACAATTTATAAACTAAAACACTATCAATTGTTTTTTTCTGAAATAGGGAACATTTTACAACATTTGATCTACAGTTGCTTTATTTTTTTTCATACCTGGTATGTTTCATTAACTTGGATAGAAATATTTTGTTGTTTCCACGCTGATCCATGATTTCCTGTCCAATTCAATGCCTGTTTTATCCCACTTTTATGACGAATCTCGACAATCAAGTTAGAAGAAGATCTTGGCATGTTGTACCAGAATGTGAAGCAGAATGACCCAGCCGAGACGTTAGGAGTAGCAAGCCAGGCAGTATTGTTAGTAAATATTTCATGTTGCTTGACATTTAGTGCCACATACGCTGTAATATTGAAAAAAAAATAACAGAGCATGTTTTCTTTTTTATTTCAAATGTTCCATATGTAGTTGATTCTTACTATATTTTTATACAGTAAATAGTTATGGTAACATTTTTGCTGATTAACAGAGATGAGAATAAACTTACTGTTCCAAAAGCAATGACTTTTCGAGAGAAACAACATAAAAGTTATGAGATATCAGGAATGGCTAGCCAGACGGTATAGTTAGCGAATTGTGTAATACTAAATTCTTGAGTAATCAGTGCCAAATACGCTTTCATTTGTGTGTAACACATGCTTTTCTTTTGTGCAATATGCTGTATTTGTTCTTAAACAGGAAATAATTTGTTGTAATATGACGTTTTAGATCACCTTAACATAACTACTTAATTTCGGGTTTGCATGAAACTTGTAATAGTAAAAAATCAGTTACAATGCAAGGAGTAGAAGAATAGAATAGAACAATTTTATATTCCAAATTAGGGTCCATTTCAGCCATAACAGATACATGTAAACAAACATGAGACAAAACATTAGAGCGAAAATAAGTAAAACAGTGCAAAATTCAAGATTTTAGTCATTGAGGAAAAGCTAGCTATATAGGACAGAGGTCACATATTTATTTGTTAAAGAAAGTACATGTATATAGGTCACAGCAGAACTTTTTAATTAATCAAACTACACTATATTGGCAAAGGTTTATACTTAATGTAGCAACCTGAATCATTGTGGCCACTTCTGAAAACTGACGCAAAGTCTGGTAGTTTACCCACAGCCCACTTTAGATCGAACGTTGCAGTTGGTCCACTATAACCACAAGCCTGATTCTGTTTGTCATCGAAGGTACAGCTTCCTACTTTTGTATATTTTAACATATACAAGGACGTATCACAGAAGTCTGGTTCATTTTTATCTGCAAAGAAGCAAAGAGGCGCCAATGGGGCATTAAAAGTAATGAATTTTTTAAAAATACGATCTTATGTTTTTGCATTGTACAGTTGTATTTGTATTGAAAATTACTTATATTCTACCTGTGTCTATCACGTTATATGTAGCTCTTACTTTTTCCAGCTTTCCTGACTACCGGCCTCCTCGTTCTACATTTCGTGAGTATTGTAACACGGAAAGACCATGTACGTACATGAATGCAATTACATACCGGTATAAGGAAAATCGCGATTTACTTACCGGACGATGAACCTTGTGAAACACCAAACAAGAAAAAGAGAAAGACAGAAACTAGTTGTCTCATATCGTGTCCATTTATAACCTACATAGTAATACAGTACATTTGAAATGTTTGATAATAAATATATAAGTTATCAAGCTGATTGATAAACAAATAAGTAAATAATTTGAATAATGAAACTTAATTTATATCTTGAACTTAGTGATATTCATAAAACAAAAGTGTGTTATCTACTACGAAAGTTACTGATATGTTGGGTCAAAGTGCAATATTTATAGACCTACACAATATACTTCATATACTTTAAAGTGCAACTAAAACGGTCAGAACATCTTAATCTTATTTAAAATTGTTTATTTTTCTAAGATCAATGCAAAAAGTCCGATCAAAATCCGTTGACAAATAACGGAGATATGAGTGTTTGAAGTACAAAATTTCGCACCTTTCAAAATCTAATCAACGATATTTCCGGAAAAGAATTACATGCGAGCTAAACCGGAAGTGACGCACAAGGGGGAACCGAAATCGTTTGCTAGTATAGTAGGAATTTGTTTTTTGAAAGGGGATATTAAAGATATCCGCAATAAAATATAAATTTTTCGGTGGCAATTTTTTACATTAATATTTAAGAAATACCAAACAAACACATATATACATTTTCCAGTTTTTAACAATACATTTTACACCAAATAATATATTAAAAATGAATGAAGTTTAGACCTTTTAAAATTTGTATAAAATGTTAAATCAAGGAATTAAGGTACTCCAATTCCTTGGTTAAATCCTATGATTTAAACAATTATGATTGTCAGATTTCCACAAAATTGAAAGTTTTTACTGCAGCAATCAGTACACATACATGATGCAATCAAAGGAACATATCTATTTTAAACAGTTGTGTTGTCTTTATGGTCCAAAGTGTTAATTTAAATCATATATGTCTAATATGCAGGCCTATGTCGGAATTGGACGGTTTCAGGATTCCAGTCCTTATGATAATTACCTTAAGTATTAACCCATGCTGAGTATGGGCTACCTTTTGCGACGAACAAACAAACACAGGTGTGAAGTTAAACGAAATTAGACAAGCAATATGTCACCATAGGGGGGCAATTAACAATTTGGGGACAAGTAATTTCAAACTCGAGCATCTTCTCAAATTCAGTGTTGTATTATAGTATTGAAATAGAAACATAATAAAATAAAATATAGAATTAAATAAAATATGATAAATAAATTCCTTGAGTCCACAGTATTTGCAATGAATGGCTTCATACTGTTGGTGGGCATATAATGTTCATAGTTAGCGTCTAAAATTTTATTACGTTTACAGTAAAATAAAACATGTTAAAAACATCACGCATATCCTAGAGCATATATAGTCCCTTGGTGCCCTCTGCAAACAGACAAAGTAAAATTTAGAAGTCCTTCAATATATTTAATTAGTAAATAGTATCCATTTCTTTTGTTATTAAAATAACATCAGATCATCATGATATATTTTCTCTTCTAAAACTTCTCTGGGCTGAGAAGCGTCAAGTTGGTTACTTATTCCCTATTCCTTATTCCTTATTTAAATAAGGAATAAGTAACTGGTTACTTATTCCTTATTCTAAAAACCTCTAAATTAGGAATAATTAACTGGTTACTTATTCCTTATTCTAAAAATCACTAAATAATGAATAAGTAACTGGTTACTTATTCCCTATTCCTTATTCATTATTTAAATAAGGAATAAGTAAATAATTCCTAAATAGGGAATTGGCCAATCGCAAAACAGCGAGCAGCGCCTACTGGCCTTGTTGAAGGCACCTGATTGTTTTCATTGTATAGTCCGTTTGAGTTTTATAAATCAACGAAAAATGGCTTGTAGATTAACGTCTTGCAAAATATTTAAACTATTTTAGTAAGTCATGACTTTTTAATGGCATACGAACTCATGCATAAAATTTCAAAATTTTTGCATGATTAATAAAAAATTTTCCATAGACCTTAATAGTAAAAATGGACCAAAAATTAATAGAAATCCACGGGAGTACAACCTAGTGACCAGGAACAGCATTTGCTCCGTATACCTTTAAAATTCCTTTGTGGAGCTAATTGGTCATCTAATCTCCTATTGTTAGTCCTTTCAATTATGTTCAGGTGGGCCCAACACCTGGCTGTTCCGTCAGATAAACACACCATTTAAGGTTTTATTAAAATTGGTGAAATATTTAGCATTAGACCATATGGAAAACTTTTTTGTTTCAGATGATAACATCTTGGGTTTTGTTATCAGAGTTCGTATACTAATAAAAAGTTTATTTGTGTTAAAAAAAAAAAAATATTTGAGAGACAAAAAAATTAAAAGAATTTTCGTTGATTTATAGAACTCAAATGGACTATAGTCTTTTTTAAATTAAAAGGTTACTTATTCCTTATTCTCAGAACACTAAATAGGGAATAAGCAACTGTTTACTTATTCCCTATTCCTTATTTGCAAATAGAAACTGGTCATTTATTCCTAATTCTACACTCTATATCTAGCTCCACCTGACGCTCGTTTTGTCTATTTAAGACTCACCAGAGGCGTTCTACTCAATATCTTCGGTCTAAAAAATGTATGAATTAGCCATAACGGTCCTATATCTAACCCCAGCATAGAAACCCCTCGTCTTTGAATGGGTCCCTTGAACCTCGATTTCAACTCGGTTGGCTCCGATCAGCCGATATCTGACCGATTGTAATCGATAGAGAAGATATCGATGTATAAATCTATATTGTTGATAGTGTTTAATCTCGACTGTTCCGATTAGGGATAGGCTGCGATTTTATATAAAAGTGTCTAAGGGTGGGTCCCTTCGACCTCAATTTTAACTCGGTTGGCTATGATCAGGAGATATCAGACTAATGTAATCTATAGGTGAGATATCGAGGTATTTAACCTATATCGCCAATAGTGTTTAATCTCGACTGTTCCGATTAGGGATAGGCTGCGATTTTACAAAAAACTGTCTAAGGGTGGGTCTCTTCGGCCTCGATTTCAACTTGGTTTGCTATGATCAGCAGATATCGGACCAATGTAATCGATAGTGAGATATCGAGGTATTTAACCTATATCGCCGATAGTGTTTATCTCGACTGTTTCGATTAAAAATAGGCTGCAATTTTATATATGAGTGTCTAAGGGTGGGTCCCTTCGACCTCGATTTCAACTCGGTAGGCTACGATCAGCCGATATTGGATCAATTGTAATCGATAGGGGAGATATCGAGGTATTTAACCTTTATCGCCTATAGTGTTTAATCTCGACTTTTTCGATTATGGATAGGCTGCGATTTATATAAAAGTGTCTAAGGTGGGTCCCTTCGACCTCGATTTCAACTCGGTTGGCTACGATCAGCCGATATTGGACCGATTGTAATCAATAGGGGAGATAACGAAGTATTTAACTTATATCGCCGATAGTGTTTAATTTCCACTGTTTCGATTATGGATAGGCTGCGATTTTATATAAAAGTGTCTAAGGATGGGTCCCTTTGACCTCGAATTCAACTCGGTTGGCTACGTCCAGCCTATATTGGACCGATTGTAATCGATAGGGGAGATATCGAGGTATTTAACCTATATCGCCGATAGTGTTTAATCTAGACTGTTTCGATTAGGGATAGGCTGCGATTTTATATAAAAGTGTCTAAGGTAAATTCCTTCGACCTCGATTGCAATTCGATTGGCTACGATCAGCCGATATCGGACCGATTGTAACCGATATAGGAGAAATCGAAGTATTTAACCTATATCGCCAATAGTGTTTAATCTAGACTGTTTCGATTAGGGATAGGCTGCGATGTTAGATAAAAGTGTCTAAGGGTTGGTCCCTTCGACTTCAATTTCAACTCGGTTGGCTACAATTCGATAGGGGAGATATCGAGGTATTTAACCTTTATCGCCATTAGTGTTTAATCTCGACTATTTCGATTAGGGATATGCTGCAACTTTATATAAAAGTGTATGGGTGGGTCCCTTCGACCTCGATTTCAACTCGGTTGGCTACGATCAGCCGATATTGGACCAATTGTAATCGAAAGGTGAGATATCGAAGTATTTAACCTATATCACCTATGGTGTTTAATTTCGACTGTTTCGATTAAGGATAAGCTGAGATTTTATATAAAACTGTCTAAGGTAAATCCCTTCGACCTCGATTGCAATTCGGTTGGCTACGATCAGCCGATATCGGACCGATTGTAACCGATATAGGAGATATCGAAGTATTTAACCTATATCGCCAATAGTGTTTAATCTAGACTGTTTCGATTAAGGATAGGCTGCGATGTTAGATAAAAGTGTCTAAGGGTTGGTCCCTTCGACCTCAATTTCAACTCGGTTGGCTACAATTCGATAGGGGAGATTTCGAGGTATCTAACCTATATCGCCGATAGTGTTTAATCTCGACTATTTCGATTAGGGATAGGCTGCGATTTTATATAAAAGTGTCTATAGCTGGGTCCCTTCGACCTCGGTTTCAAATGGGTTGGCTATGATCAGCCGATATCGGACCAATTGTAATCGAAAGGTGAGATATCGAGGTATTTAACCTTTTTCAACAATGGTGATTAATCTCGACTGTTTCGATTAGGGATAGGCTGTGATTTTAGATAAAAGTGTCTAAGGGTTGGTCTTTTCGACCTCGATTTCAACTCGGTTGGTTACAATCAGCCGATATTGGACCGATTGTAACCGATATGTGAGATATTGAGGTATTTAACCTATATCGCCGATAGTGTTTAATCTCGAGGGTTTCGAATAGGGATAGGCTACGATTTCATATAAAAGTGTCTAAGGGTGGGTCCTTTCGACCTCGATTTCAACTCGGTTGGCTACGATCAGCCGATATTGGATCAATTTTAATCGATATGGGAGATATCGAGGTATTTAACCTATATCGCCGATAGTGTTTAATCTCGACTATTTCGATTAGGGATAGGCTGCGATTTTATATAAAAGTGTATAAGGTGGTTCCCTTCGACCTCGATTTCAACTGTATTGGCTACGATCAGTCGATATTAGACCAATTGTAATCGATAGGGGAGATATCGAGGTATTTAACTTATATCGCCGATAGTGTTTAATCTCAACTGTTTCGATTAGGGATAGGCTGCAATTTTATATAAAAGTGTCTAAGGGTGGGCCCCTTCGACCTCGATTTCAACTCTATTGGCTACGATCAGTCGAAATTAGACCGATTGTAATCGATAGGGGAGATATCGATGTATTTAACCTATATCGCCGATAGTTATTAATTTCGACTGTTTCGATTAGGGATAGGCTGCGATTTTAGATAAAAATGTCTAAGGGTGGGTCCCGTCGACCTCGATTTCAACTCGGTTGGCTACGATCAGCCGATATCGGATGGATTGTAATCGATAGGTGAGATATCAAGGTATTAAACCTTTATTGTTGATAGTGTTTAATATCGACTGTTTCGATTAGGGATAGGCTGCGATTTTATATAAAAGTGTCTAAGGATGGGTCCTTTCGACCTCGATTTCAACTCGGTTGGCTACGATCAGCCGATATTGGATCAATCGTAATCGATAGGGTAGATATCGAGGTATTTAACATTTATCGCCAATAGCGTTTTATCTCGACTATTTCGATTAGGGTTAGGCTTCGATTTTATATAAAAGTGTATGGGTGGGTCTTCAACTCGGTTGGCTACGATCAGCCGATATCGGACAAATTGTAATCGAAAGATGAGATATCGAGGTATTTAAACTATATCACCTATAGTGTTTAATCTCGACTGTTTCGATTAGGGATAGGCTGCGATTTTATATAAAACTGTCTAAGGTAAATCCCTTCGACCTCGATTGCAATTCGGTTGGCTACGATCAGTCGATATTGGATCGATTGTAACCGATATGTGAGATATCGAGGTATTTAACCTATATCGCCGATAGTGTTTAATCTCGACTCTTTCGATTAGGTATAGGCTGTGATTTTAGATAAAAGTGTCTAAGGGTTTGTCTTTTCGACCTCGATTTCATCTCGGTTGGCTACAATCATCCGATATTGGACCGAATGTAATCGATAGGGGAGATTTGGAGGTATTTAATCTATATCACCAATAGTGTTTAATCTTGACTCTTCCGATTAGGGATAGGCTGCGATTTTAGATTAAAATGTCTAAGGATGGGTCCATTCGACCTCGATTTCAACTCGGTTTGTTACAATCAGCCGATCTTGGATCGATTGTAACCGATATGTGAGATATCAAGGTATTTAACCTATATCGCCGATAGTGTTTAATCTCGAGGGTTTCGAATAGGGATAGGCTGCGATTTTATATAAAAGTGTCTAAGGGTGGGTCCCTTCGACCTCGATTTCAACTCAGTTGGCTACGATCAGCCGATATTGGATCAATTTTAATCGATAGGGGAGATATCCAGGTATTTAACCTGTATGGCTGATAGTGTTTAATCTCGACTATTTCGATTAGGGATAGGCTGCGATTTTAGATAAAAGTGTATAAGGTGGATCCCTTCGACCTCGATTTCAATTCGGTTGGCTACGGTCAGCCGATAAAGGACCGATTATTATCGATAGATGATATATCGAGGTATTTAACCTATATAGCCGATAGTGTTTAATCTCGACTGTTTCGATTGGGGTAGGTTGCGATTTTATATAAAAGTGTCTTAGGGTGGGCCCCTTCGACCTCGATTTCAACTCAGTTGGCTACGATCAGTCGATATAAGACCGATTGTAATCGATAGGGGAGATATCGATGTATTCAACCTATATCGCTGATAGTGTTTAATCTCGACTGTTTCGATTGGGGTAGGTTGCGATTTTATGTAAAAGTATCTAAGGGTAGGTTCCTTCGACCTCGACGCTGATAGTGTTTAATCTCGACTGTTTCGATTGGGGTAGGCTGCGATTTTATATAAAAGTGTCTAAGGGTGAGTCCCTTCGACCTTGATTTGAACTTGGTTGGCTACGATCAGCCGATATTGGATCAATTGTAATCGATAGGTGAGATATCGAAGTATTTAACCTAAATCGCCGATATTGTTTAATCTCGGCTGTTTCGATTAGGGATAGGCTGCGATTTTATAAAAAAATGTCCAAGAGTGGGTCCCTTCGACCTCGATTTCAACTCGGTTGGCTACGATCAGCCGATATTGGACCGATTGTAACCGATATGTGAGATATCGAGGTATTTTACCTTTATCGCCGATAGTGTTTAATATCGACTGTTTCGATTCTGGATAGGCTGCGATTTTATATAAAAGTGTCTAAGGATGGGTCCCTTTGACCTCGAATTCAACTCGGTTGGCTACGTCCAGCCTATATTGGACCGATTGTAATCGATAGGGGAGATATCGAGGTATTTAACCTATATCGCCGATAGTGTTTAATCTAGACTGTTTCGATTAGGGATAGGCTGCGATTTTATATAAAAGTGTCTAAGGTAAATTCCTTCGACCTCGATTGCAATTCGATTGGCTACGATCAGCCGATATCGGACCGATTGTAACCGATATAGGAGATATCGAAGTATTTAACCTATATCGCCAATAGTGTTTAATCTAGACTGTTTCGATTAGGGATAGGCTGCGATGTTAGATAAAAGTGTCTAAGGGTTGGTCCCTTCGACCTCAATTTCAACTCGGTTGGCTACAATTCGATAGGGGAGATATCGAGGTATTTAACCTTTATCGCCATTAGTGTTTAATCTCGACTATTTCGATTAGGGATATGCTGCAACTTTATATAAAAGTGTATGGGTGGGTCCCTTCGACCTCGATTTCAACTCGGTTGGCTACGATCAGCCGATATTGGACCAATTGTAATCGAAAGGTGAGATATCGAAGTATTTAACCTATATCACCTATGGTGTTAAATTTCGACTGTTTCGATTAAGGATAGGCTGAGATTTTATATAAAACTGTCTAAGGTAAATCCCTTCGACCTCGATTGCAATTCGGTTGGCTACGATCAGCCGATATCGGACCGATTGTAACCGATATAGGAGATATCGAAGTATTTAACCTATATCGCCAATAGTGTTTAATCTAGACTGTTTCGATTAGGGATAGGCTGCGATGTTAGATAAAAGTGTCTAAGGGTTGGTCCCTTCGACCTCAATTTCAACTCGGTTGGCTACAATTCGATAGGGGAGATATCGAGGTATCTAACCTATATCGCCGATAGTGTTTAATCTCGACTATTTCGATTAGGGATAGGCTGCGATTTTATATAAAAGTGTCTATAGCTGGGTCCCTTCGACCTCGGTTTCAAATGGGTTGGCTACGATCAGCCGATATCGGACCAATTGTAATCGAAAGGTGAGATATCGAGGTATTTAACCTTTTTCAACAATGGTGATTAATCTCGACTGTTTCGATTAGGGATAGGCTGTGATTTTAGATAAAAGTGTCTAAGGGTTGGTCTTTTCGACCTCGATTTCAACTCGGTTGGTTACAATCAGCCGATATTGGACCGATTGTAACCGATATGTGAGATATTGAGGTATTTAACCTATATCGCCGATAGTGTTTAATCTCGAGGGTTTCGAAAAGGGATAGGCTACGATTTTATATAAAAGTGTCTAAGGGTGGGTCCTTTCGACCTCGATTTCAACTCGGTTGGCTACGATCAGCCGATATTGGATCAATTTTAATCGATATGGGAGATATCGAGGTATTTAACCTATATCGCCGATAGTGTTTAATCTCGACTATTTCGATTAGGGATAGGCTTCGATTTTATATAAAAGTGTATAAGGTGGTTCCCTTCGACCTCGATTTCAACTGTATTGGCTACGATCAGTCGATATTAGACCGATTGTAATCGATAGGGGAGATATCGAGGTATTTAACTTATATCGCCAATAGTGTTTAATCTCAACTGTTTCGATTAGGGATAGGCTGCAATTTTATATAAAAGTGTCTAAGGGTGGGCCCCTTAGACCTCGATTTCAACTCTATTGGCTACGATCAGTCGAAATTAGACCGATTGTAATCGATAGGGGAGATATCGATGTATTTAACCTATATCGCCGATAGTTATTAATTTCGACTGTTTCGATTAGGGATAGGCTGCGATTTTAGATAAAAATGTCTAAGGGTGGGTCCCGTCGACCTCGATTTCAACTCGGTTGGCTACGATCAGCCGATATCGGATGGATTGTAATCGATAGGTGAGATATCAAGGTATTAAACCTTTATTGTTGATAGTGTTTAATATCGACTGTTTCGATTAGGGATAGGCTGCGATTTTATATAAAAGTGTCTAAGGATGGGTCCTTTCGACCTCGATTTCAACTCGGTTGGCTACGATCAGCCGATATTGAATCAATCGTAATCGATAGGGTAGATATCGAGGTATTTAACATTTATCGCCAATAGCGTTTTATCTCGACTATTTCGATTAGGGTTAGGCTTCGATTTTATATAAAAGTGTATGGGTGGGTCTTCAACTCGGTTGGCTACGATCAGCCGATATCGGACAAATTGTAATCGAAAGATGAGATATCGAGGTATTTAAACTATATCACCTATAGTGTTTAATCTCGACTGTTTCGATTAGGGATAGGCTGCGATTTTATATAAAACTGTCTAAGGTAAATCCCTTCGACCTCGATTGCAATTCGGTTGGCTACGATCAGTCGATATTGGACCGATTGTAACCGATATGTGAGATATCGAGGTATTTAACCTATATCGCCGATAGTGTTTAATCTCGACTCTTTCGATTAGGTATAGGCTGTGATTTTAGATAAAAGTGTCTAAGGGTTGGTCTTTTCGACCTCGATTTCATCTCGGTTGACTACAATTATCCGATATTGGACCGAATGTAATCAATAGGGGAGATTTGGAGGTATTTAATCTATATCACCAATAGTGTTTAATCTTGACTCTTCCGATTAGGGATAGGCTGCGATTTTAGATTAAAGTGTCTAAGGATGGGTCCATTCGACCTCGATTTCAACTCGGTTTGTTACAATCAGCCGATCTTGGATCGATTGTAACCGATATGTGAGATATCAAGGTATTTAACCTATATCGCCGATAGTGTTTAATCTCGAGGGTTTCGAATAGGGATAGGCTGCGATTTTATATAAAAGTGTCTAAGGGTGGGTCCCTTCGACCTCGATTTCAACTCAGTTGGCTACGATCAGCCGATATTGGATCAATTTTAATCGATAGGGGAGATATCCAGGTATTTAACCTGTATGGCTGATAGTGTTTAATCTCGACTATTTCGATTAGGGATAGGCTGCGATTTTAGATAAAAGTGTATAAGGTGGATCCCTTCGACCTCGATTTCAATTCGGTTGGCTACGGTCAGCCGATATAGGACCGATTATTATCGATAGATGATATATCGAGGTATTTAACCTATATAGCCGATAGTGTTTAATCTCGACTGTTTCGATTGGGGTAGGTTGCGATTTTATGTAAAAGTATCTAAGGGTGGGTTCCTTCGACCTCGACGCTGATAGTGTTTAATCTCGACTGTTTCGATTGGGGTAGGCTGCGATTTTATATAAAAGTGTCTAAGGGTGAGTCCCTTCGACCTTGATTTGAACTTGGTTGGCTACGATCAGCCGATATTGGATCAATTGTAATCGATAGGTGAGATATCGAAGTATTTAACCTAAATCGCCGATATTGTTTAATGTCGGCTGTTTCGATTAGGGATAGGCTGCGATTTTATAAAAAAAATGTCCAAGAGTGGGTCCCTTCGACCTCGATTTCAACTCGGTTGGCTACGATCAGCCGATATTGGACCGATTGTAACCGATATGTGAGATATCGAGGTATTTTACCTTTATCGCCGATAGTGTTTAATATCGACTGTTTCGATTAGGGATAGGCTGCGATTTTATATAAAAGTGTCTAAGGACTTTTCCTTTCGACCTCGATATCAACTCGGTTGGCTACGATTAGCCGATATTGGATCAATTGTAATCGATAGGGGAGATATCGAGGTATTTAACCTATATTACCAATAGTGTTTATTTTCGACTGTTTCGATTAAGGATAGGCTGCGATTTTATCTAAAAGTGTCTAAGGTAGGGTCCCTTCGACCTCAATTTCAACTCGGTTGGCTACAAACAGCCGATATCGGACCGATTGTAACCGATATGTGATATATCGAGGTATTTAACCTATATCGCCGATAGTGTTAAATCTCGAATGTTTCGATTAGGGATAGGCTGCGATTTTATATAAAAGTGACTAAGGGTCGGTCTCTTCGACCTCGATTTCAACTCGGTTGGCTACGATCAGCCGATATTGGATCAATTGTAATCGATATGGGAGATATAAAGGTATTTAACTTTTATCGCCGATAGTGTTTAATCTCGACTGTTCTGAATAGGGATAGGCTGCAATTTTATATAAAAGTGTCTTAGGGTGGCCCCTTTGACCTCGTTTTCAACTCGGTTGGCTACGATCAGCCGATATCGGACGATTGTAATCGATAGGGGAGATATCGAGGTATTTAACCTATATCGCCGATAGTGTTTAATCTCGACTGTTTCGATTAGGGATAGGCTGCGATTTTAGATAAAAGTGTCTAAGGGTTGGTCCCTTCGATCTCAATTTCAACTCGGTTGGCTACAATCAGCCGATATTGGACCGATTGTTATCGATAGGGGAGATATCGAGGTATTTCAATCTAATTGAAATCAGCTGTTTGATCAAACAGCTGATTTTAATTAGATTGGAGGTATTTAACCTTTATCACCAGTAGTGTTTAATCTCGACTTTTTCGATTAGGGATAGGCTGCGATTTTAGATAAAAATGTATGGGTGGGTCCCTTCGACCTCGATTTCAACTCGGTTGGCTACGATCAGCCAATATTGGACCAATTGTAATCCAAAGGTGAGATATCAAGGTATTTAACCTATATCACCAATAGTGTTTAATTTCGACTGTTTCGATTAGGGATAGGCTGCAATTTCATATAAAAGTGTCTAACGGTGGGTCCCTTCGACCTCGATTTCAACTCGGTTGGCTACGATCAGCCGATATTGGATCAATTGTAATCGATAGAGGAGATATCGTGGTATCTAACCTTTATCGCCGATAGTGTTTAATCTCGACTATTTCGATTAGGGATAGGCTGCGATTTTATATAAAAGTGTCTATAGCTGGGTCCCTTCGACCTCGGTTTCAAATGGGTTGGCTACGATCAGCCGATATTGGACCAATTGTAATCGAAAGGTGAGATATCGAGGTATCTAACCTTTTTCAACAATGGTAATTAATCTCGACTGTTTCGATTAGGGATAGGCTGTGATTTTAGATAAAAGTGTCTAAGGGTTGGTCTTTTCGACCTCGATTTCATCTCGGTTGGCTACAATCATCCGATATTGGACCGAATGTAATTGATAGGGGAGATTTGGACGTATTTAACCTATATCACCAATAGTGTTTAAGCTTGACTGTTCCGATTAGGGATAGGCTGCGATTTAAGATTAAAGTGTCTAAGGATGGGTCCATTCGACCTCGATTTCAACTCGGTTGGTTACAATCAGCCGATATTGGACCGATTGTAACCGATATGTGAGATATTGAGGTATTTAACCTATATCGCCGATAGTGTTTAATCTCGAGGGTTTCGAATAGGGAGAGGCTGCGATTTTATATAAAAGTGTCTAAGGGTGGGTCCTTTCGACACCCTATCCCTAGTCGGAACAGTCGAGATTAAACACTATCGGCCATATAGGTTAAATACCTCGATATCTCCCCTATCGATTACAATCGGTCCGATATCGGCTGATCGTAGCCAACCGAGTTGAAATCGAGGTCGAAGGGACCCACCCTTAGACACTTTTATCTAAAATCGCAGCCTATCCCTAATCGGAACAGTCGAGATTAAACACTATCGGCCATATAGGTTAAATACCTCGATATCTCCCCTATCGATTACAAAAAGAGTGTAAATTAAGCCTAGGGGTATAGGTTCTTCCCCCTTGTGGAAAAATCCCCACGCTAACAGGCCCAATGGGACTGGGCTGATTTTGAAGGAGGGTCCATGCGGTCCACATCCTATATGGTCAATATCCCTACTATTTTCCGGTTTGTAAGAAATCCGGGTCCAAAAAGAGTGTAAATTAAGCCTAAGGGTATAGGTTCTCCCTCCCCTGTGGAAAAATCCCTACGCTAACAGGCCCAATGGGACTGGGCTGATTTTGAAGGAGGGTCGATGGGGTCTACAACCTATATGGTCAATATCCCTACCATTTTCCGGTTTGAAAGAAATCTGGGTCCAAAAAGAGTGTAAATTAAGCCTAAGGGTATAGGTTCCCCCCCCCCTGTGGAAAAATCCCCACGCTAACAACCCAATGGGACTGGGCTGATTTTGAAGGAGGGTCCATGGGGTCCACAACCTATATGGTCAATATCCCTACCATTTTCCGGTTTGTAAGAAATCCGGGTCCAAAAAGAGTGTAAATTAAGCCTAAGGGTATAGGTTCTCCCCCCCCCCGTGTGGAAAAATCCCCACGCTAACAGGCCCAATGGTACTGGGCTGATTTTGAAGGAATGTCCATGGGGTCCACAAGCTATATAGTCAATATCCCTACCATTTTCCGGTTTTTAAGAAATCCGGGTCCAAAACGAGTGTCAATTAAGACTAAGGGAATAGGTTCTCCCCCCTGTGGAAAAATCTTCACGCTAACAGGCCCAATGGGACTGGGCTGATTTTGAAGGAGGGTCCATGGGGTCCACAACCTATATGGTTAATATCCCTACCATTTTCCGGTTTGTAAGAAATCCGGGTCCAAAAAGAGTGTAAATTAAGCCTAAGGGTATAGGTTCTCCCCCCCTGTGGAAAAATCCCCTAGCTAACAGGTCCAATGGGACTGGGCTGATTTTGAAGGAGGGTCTATGGGGTCCACAACCTATATGGTCAATATCCCTACCATTTTCCGGTTTGTAAGAAATCTGGGTCCAAAAAGAGGTTAAATTAAGCCTAAGGGTATAGGTCCCCCCCTGTGGAAAAATCCCCACGCTAACAGGCCCAATGGGACTGGGCTGATTTTGAAGGAGGGTCCATGGGGTCCACAACCTATATGGTCAATATCCCTACCATTTTCCGGTTTGTAAGAAATCCGGGTCCAAAAAGAGTGTAAATTAAGCCTAAGGGTATAGGTTCTCCCCCCCCCCCCCCCGTGTGGAAAAATCCCCACGCTAACAGGCCCAATGGTACTGGGCTGATTTTGAAGGAATGTCCATGGGGTCCACAACCTATATAGTCAATATCCCTACCATTTTCCGGTTTTTAAGAAATCCGGGTCCAAAACGAGTGTCAATTAAGACTAAGGGAATAGGTTCTCCCCCCTGTGGAAAAATCTTCACGCTAACAGGCCCAATGGGACTGGGCTGATTTTGAAGGAGGGTCCATGGGGTCCACAACCTATATGGTTAATATCCCTACCATTTTCCGGTTTGTAAGAAATCCGGGTCCAAAAAGAGTGTAAATTAAGCCTAAGGGTATAGGTTCTCCCCCCCTGTGGAAAAATCCCCTAGCTAACAGGTCCAATGGGACCGGGCTGATTTTGAAGGAGGGTCTATGGGGTCCACAACCTATATGGTCAATATCCCTACCATTTTCCGGTTTGTAAGAAATCTGGGTCCAAAAAGAGGTTAAATTAAGCCTAAGGGTATAGGTCCCCCCCCCTGTGGAAAAATCCCCACGCTAACAGGCCCAATGGGACTGGGCTGATTTTGAAGGAGGGTCCATGGGGTCCACAACCTATATGGTCAATATCCTTACCATTTTCCGGTGTGTAAAAAATCTGGGTCCAAAAAGAGTGTAAGGCTTAATTCACACCTTTTTCGGACCCATATTCCGGACAAACCGGAAATTGGTAGGGATATGGACCATATAGGTTATGGACCCCATGGACCCTACTCCTAAACCACCCCAGTCCCATTGGGATTGAAAGCGTGGGGATTTTTCCACAGGGGGGGACAACCTGTATCACTAGGCTTAATTCACACCTTTTTCGGACCCATATTCCGGACAAACCGGAAATTGGTAGGGATATGGACCATATAGGTTATGGACCCCATGGACCCTACTCCTAAACCACCCCAGTCCCATTGGGATTGAAAGCGTGGGGATTTTTCCACAGGGGGGGACAACCTGTATCACTAGGCTTAATTCACACCTTTTTCGGACCCATATTCCGGACAAACCGGAAATTGGTAGGGATATGGACCATATAGGTTATGGACCCCATGGACCCTACTCCTAAACCACCCCAGTCCCATTGGGATTGAAAGCGTGGGGATTTTTCCACAGGGGGGGACAACCTGTATCACTAGGCTTAATTCACACCTTTTTCGGACCCATATTCCGGACAAACCGGAAATTGGTAGGGATATGGACCATATAGGTTATGGACCCCATGGACCCTACTCCTAAACCACCCCAGTCCCATTGGGATTGAAAGCGTGGGGATTTTTCCACAGGGGGGGACAACCTGTATCACTAGGCTTAATTCACACCTTTTTCGGACCCATATTCCGGACAAACCGGAAATTGGTAGGGATATGGACCATATAGGTTATGGACCCCATGGACCCTACTCCTAAACCACCCCAGTCCCATTGGGATTGAAAGCGTGGGGATTTTTCCACAGGGGGGGACAACCTGTATCACTAGGCTTAATTCACACCTTTTTCGGACCCATATTCCGGACAAACCGGAAATTGGTAGGGATATGGACCATATAGGTTATGGACCCCATGGACCCTACTCCTAAACCACCCCAGTCCCATTGGGATTGAAAGCGTGGGGATTTTTCCACAGGGAGGGACAACCTGTATCACTAGGCTTAATTCACACCTTTTTCGGACCCATATTCCGGACAAACCGGAAATTGGTAGGGATATGGACCATATAGGTTATGGACCCCATGGACCCTACTCCTAAACCACCCCAGTCCCATTGGGATTGAAAGCGTGGGGATTTTTCCACAGGGGGGGACAACCTGTATCACTAGGCTTAATTCACACCTTTTTCGGACCCATATTCCGGACAAACCGGAAATTGGTAGGGATATGGACCATATAGGTTATGGACCCCATGGACCCTACTCCTAAACCACCCCAGTCCCATTGGGATTGAAAGCGTGGGGATTTTTCCACAGGGGGGGACAACCTGTATCACTAGGCTTAATTCACACCTTTTTCGGACCCATATTCCGGACAAACCGGAAATTGGTAGGGATATGGACCATATAGGTTATGGACCCCATGGACCCTACTCCTAAACCACCCCAGTCCCATTGGGATTGAAAGCGTGGGGATTTTTCCACAGGGGGGGGGACAACCTGTATCACTAGGCTCAATTCACACCTTTTTCGGACCCATATTCCGGACAAACCGGAAATTGGTAGGGATATGGACCATATAGGTTATGGACCCCATGGACCCTACTCCTAAACCACCCCAGTCCCATTGGGATTGAAAGTGTGGGGATTTTTCCACAGGGGGGGACAACCTGTATCACTAGGCTTAATTCACACCTTTTTCGGACCCATATTCCGGACAAACCGGAAATTGGTAGGGATATGGACCATATAGGTTATGGACCCCATGGACCCTACTCCTAAACCACCCCAGTCCCATTGGGATTGAAAGCGTGGGGATTTTTCCACAGGGGGGGGACAACCTGTATCACTAGGCTCAATTCACACCTTTTTCGGACCCATATTCCGGACAAACCGGAAATTGGTAGGGATATGGACCATATAGGTTATGGACCCCATGGACCCTACTCCTAAACCACCCCAGTCCCATTGGGATTGAAAGTGTGGGGATTTTTCCACAGGGGGGGACAACCTGTATCACTAGGCTTAATTCACACCTTTTTCGGACCCATATTCCGGACAAACCGGAAATTGGTAGGGATATGGACCATATAGGTTATGGACCCCATGGACCCTACTCCTAAACCACCCCAGTCCCATTGGGATTGAAAGCGTGGGGATTTTTCCACAGGGGGGGACAACCTGTATCACTAGGCTTAATTCACACCTTTTTCGGACCCATATTCCGGACAAACCGGAAATTGGTAGGGATATGGACCATATAGGTTATGGACCCCATGGACCCTACTCCTAAACCACCCCAGTCCCATTGGGATTGAAAGCGTGGGGATTTTTCCACAGGGGGGACAACCTGTATCACTAGGCTTAATTCACACCTTTTTCGGACCCATATTCCGGACAAACCGGAAATTGGTAGGGATATGGACCATATAGGTTATGGACCCCATGGACCCTACTCCTAAACCACCCCAGTCCCATTGGGATTGAAAGCGTGGGGATTTTTCCACAGGGGGGGACAACCTGTATCACTAGGCTTAATTCACACCTTTTTCGGACCCATATTCCGGACAAACCGGAAATTGGTAGGGATATGGACCATATAGGTTATGGACCCCATGGACCCTACTCCTAAACCACCCCAGTCCCATTGGGATTGAAAGCGTGGGGATTTTTCCACAGGGGGGGACAACCTGTATCACTAGGCTTAATTCACACCTTTTTCGGACCCATATTCCGGACAAACCGGAAATTGGTAGGGATATGGACCATATAGGTTATGGACCCCATGGACCCTACTCCTAAACCACCCCAGTCCCATTGGGATTGAAAGCGTGGGGATTTTTCCACAGGGGGGGACAACCTGTATCACTAGGCTTAATTCACACCTTTTTCGGACCCATATTCCGGACAAACCGGAAATTGGTAGGGATATGGACCATATAGGTTATGGACCCCATGGACCCTACTCCTAAACCACCCCAGTCCCATTGGGATTGAAAGCGTGGGGATTTTTCCACAGGGGGGGGACAACCTGTATCACTAGGCTTAATTCACACCTTTTTCGGACCCATATTCCGGACAAACCGGAAATTGGTAGGGATATGGACCATATAGGTTATGGACCCCATGGACCCTACTCCTAAACCACCCCAGTCCCATTGGGATTGAAAGCGTGGGGATTTTTCCACAGGGGGGGACAACCTGTATCACTAGGCTCAATTCACACCTTTTTCGGACCCATATTCCGGACAAACCGGAAATTGGTAGGGATATGGACCATATAGGTTATGGACCCCATGGACCCTACTCCTAAACCACCCCAGTCCCATTGGGATTGAAAGCGTGGGGATTTTTCCACAGGGGGGGACAACCTGTATCACTAGGCTTAATTCACACCTTTTTCGGACCCATATTCCGGACAAACCGGAAATTGGTAGGGATATGGACCATATAGGTTATGGACCCCATGGACCCTACTCCTAAACCACCCCAGTCCCATTGGGATTGAAAGCGTGGGGATTTTTCCACAGGGGGGGACAACCTGTATCACTAGGCTTAATTCACACCTTTTTCGGACCCATATTCCGGACAAACCGGAAATTGGTAGGGATATGGACCATATAGGTTATGGACCCCATGGACCCTACTCCTAAACCACCCCAGTCCCATTGGGATTGAAAGCGTGGGGATTTTTCCACAGGGGGGGACAACCTGTATCACTAGGCTTAATTCACACCTTTTTCGGACCCATATTCCGGACAAACCGGAAATTGGTAGGGATATGGACCATATAGGTTATGGACCCCATGGACCCTACTCCTAAACCACCCCAGTCCCATTGGGATTGAAAGCGTGGGGATTTTTCCACAGGGGGGGGACAACCTGTATCACTAGGCTCAATTCACACCTTTTTCGGACCCATATTCCGGACAAACCGGAAATTGGTAGGGATATGGACCATATAGGTTATGGACCCCATGGACCCTACTCCTAAACCACCCCAGTCCCATTGGGATTGAAAGCGTGGGGATTTTTCCACAGGGGGGGACAACCTGTATCACTAGGCTTAATTCACACCTTTTTCGGACCCATATTCCGGACAAACCGGAAATTGGTAGGGATATGGACCATATAGGTTATGGACCCCATGGACCCTACTCCTAAACCACCCCAGTCCCATTGGGATTGAAAGCGTGGGGATTTTTCCACAGGGGGGGACAACCTGTATCACTAGGCTTAATTCACACCTTTTTCGGACCCATATTCCGGACAAACCGGAAATTGGTAGGGATATGGACCATATAGGTTATGGACCCCATGGACCCTACTCCTAAACCACCCCAGTCCCATTGGGATTGAAAGCGTGGGGATTTTTCCACAGGGGGGGACAACCTGTATCACTAGGCTTAATTCACACCTTTTTCGGACCCATATTCCGGACAAACCGGAAATTGGTAGGGATATGGACCATATAGGTTATGGACCCCATGGACCCTACTCCTAAACCACCCCAGTCCCATTGGGATTGAAAGCGTGGGGATTTTTCCACAGGGGGGGGACAACCTGTATCACTAGGCTCAATTCACACCTTTTTCGGACCCATATTCCGGACAAACCGGAAATTGGTAGGGATATGGACCATATAGGTTATGGACCCCATGGACCCTACTCCTAAACCACCCCAGTCCCATTGGGATTGAAAGCGTGGGGATTTTTCCACAGGGGGGGACAACCTGTATCACTAGGCTTAATTCACACCTTTTTCGGACCCATATTCCGGACAAACCGGAAATTGGTAGGGATATGGACCATATAGGTTATGGACCCCATGGACCCTACTCCTAAACCACCCCAGTCCCATTGGGATTGAAAGCGTGGGGATTTTTCCACAGGGGGGGACAACCTGTATCACTAGGCTTAATTCACACCTTTTTCGGACCCATATTCCGGACAAACCGGAAATTGGTAGGGATATGGACCATATAGGTTATGGACCCCATGGACCCTACTCCTAAACCACCCCAGTCCCATTGGGATTGAAAGCGTGGGGATTTTTCCACAGGGGGGGACAACCTGTATCACTAGGCTTAATTCACACCTTTTTCGGACCCATATTCCGCAATTCTGCACAGGGTCTCATAGCCGTTTAATTTATTTGCCCCCCCCCCCTTTTGAAGATGTTAATATTTAAAATGTATTAATTTTTATTAAGTTTCCGTAGTAAAAAAATGTTAAAAAAATAATCCTTGATAGTCTATCATAAGTATCAAAAATATAGACATGTGGTTTTATTTTGAGTGAGCTCTTAAGACAATATTAATTAATTCATTTTACATATGTAAAGCAATCAACGTTTGACATTTCCTGATAAAGATAGACTTCAGTTTAATTAGTTTAAAGTGAAGTATTTTTTGAGGATGCCGAACCGGAAGTATTTCTTTTTAAAATAGTTTTTGACCGATATGCACTTTCTATGGGTCAAAATCCAAACGTTTATTTTAGCCCATAAAAAACCCATGTCTATTTTTAAGGTTGAAAAGGGGGTGATTTTTCGATTCATTTTAATACCCGCAAGCGCTCTGCAGACACATGATTGGGGCCAGAATTTCTTTGTCAATAAGGAATAAGACTTAGCAGTAATCAGAACAAAAGAATTTAACTCTTCTATCAAACGAGGTAGAAAAGTGCCATTGGGTTGTTTACGCTGTTGTCAAGACCTTTAAAAAGTTATTAAACGACACTTTTGGACAAAATTGTTCTTAAATGCGGATTAAACATTTATTTCTTAACTTACATACGAAATATTACGACCGAAAATGTTTTACGTTTACAAATATTTTAACTTTTGTATCAAATGGGGGGTGTTGTTATTTACTGTTACACTTTTTTGCCCGTAACAGGAAAAATCTACAAAAAATTCCAGTTACACTGTAAATGTTTTCCTATAAATTGATGCTACAATCAAGGTGGCACCTCAATCATTTACAGAGATACGTAATTCTAAAGTTGGTTCATTTTTAGTGCCTGTGTTATAACTATTTACCCAACGAACACACCCGTCCTTGACATTGCGATAAGTAACAAAAGAAAAATGCTATTTATTCACTAAAATATTTTTATAAAAATAGTTTCATTAAATTTGTATGAAAATTAAAAAAAATAAAACAAATTTTCATTTAAAAAATCAAAAGGATATTTAATTCATTTTGAGTTGCGAGGATTTGACCTACTTAAATACAAATCAAAATACACAGACAACATTGAATAACGACCAATCTTGTGTTTTGTTGATCTTTGATCGCTTAATCCAAACTAATAGAGAACCGGTTTTATATAAGATTGATAAACAAATTGAATGATAAGTACCCGTTAAGAAAACAAAAACAATGTGTATCGCTTGAGTAGCAACACAAACTGTTTATATAAGAATTTGATTCAAATAATTATAGGTTTTGTTCTTTGTTTCAAAATGTATTTTTATGCATCTTGTATAGTAATATTATAAATAAGTTAATTCGTTTTAATGTATAGAAACTGTACAAATTTGACGGCTTTTGTATATTCCACGCCTCCTCCTTTTCAAAGTCATTTCAAAACTTCCCTGCAATTAACAAGTTTCCTTTTCAAGGTTAACAGTGGTCGTTTGCATTAGCCTCAACAGCGTCATAATTCATGGAAAACAGTCGCACAAATTTAATATAATCTGAACAATATATTTTATCATGGCAATGTCGGGTCCAGAGGGGTGATGATCGGGGTTTTGAATCCCCTTTCCATTGAATAATTTTGTTACTTTCGTGCAAGTTTTTTGCGGAATTGACCCCCTCCTCCTTTCCTCAGTAAACTATAAGCGGTACCCCCCCCCCCCTTCTGCTGTGAATCAATTCTGGATCTGTCCCTGCAACAAAAGTTTTCCTATCCAAATGTTAAAATTAAAAGATAAACGATGCATGAATTAGAATTTAGATGGAGGTAGCATTTCAAAATTATGTAAATTATATATCTGTTATTTCTTTTGCGCAATGTTACATCTCTATAAAAACCTATCAAACGCGCCACTTGTACTTGGTCAAATATAACATTAACCCCCCTGAAATTACTTGACTACGGGCTATTCAAAAGTGTTACACTTTTTTGCCCGTGTACATAGAATTTTTCCGATTAGCTGATTCGGTGTCTTTTTGTATTCGCAATTACTAAAGCGAATGTGTAGGTGGCACCCATGGAAATAAATACACAGGAATTTTTTAACAAAAACAGAGTATCAGTTCCGCTTGGCCTTAACGACATGTTTGTGTTAAAATAATGAATCTCTATCATTAGGTATGGTGATTTAGATTGTATTCATAGAGGCAGAAATATGTCTAAACCTTACCTTTTAAATTACAAGTCGCTTAATCCAACACCTGATTTTTAATCGCATATTGTATAAGAGTGCATCTCACCTTAGCGTCATGTATTTTTAAGGTACTATTTTTAACCTTTTTACAGGAGAGCGAAAAAATAAGGCAGATAATTTTTTAACGGTGAAAAACGGACTGTTAGTAACCAGTAACTTTCCTATTTAGTTTTTTTTTAGAATAAGGAATAAGTAACCAGTTACTTATTCCCTATTTGGTATTTTTTAGAATAAGGAATAAGTAACCAGTTACTTATTCCTTATTCAAATAAGGAATAAGGAATAGGGAATAAGTAACCAGCTTGACGCTTCTTCTGGGCTGTGGTTTTGCCATATACAAAGTAAACACAAATATGTACTGTGCTTATTTATTATCTTTAATTATTATAGTTGTAAACAATAATACAAACACATCACATTGTGTATTCATTTTTTTTTACTTAATTATCTTGTTATTCTTATGTTACTGTATAGTTCTGGTCTGTCTTTGTCAAAATTTTTTATATGTAATATGCCACCAGTGGGACCAAAATAGACACATAAAGAATTGAATTGAATCATAATGCTTCACCTCGTAACATTTGGTACGGACGAACGAACAGGTGGATGCACCCAAACACTAATATGCAATACGTTCGTAGATGGGCATACACATTTCGCCCGCTTGCAGCTTATTTTTTTCATGAATTGTCCGACGAACTATGAATTATTTGGCGTGGCCTCATCTGTCAAACTTTCCTAAAAATCCACCATTAAACTAAAAATGTGTGTTTAGTCACAGATGGCCCTCCCGTGCTGAAAATGTATCAGAGTTATGGACCTTACCTAGAACTTAACCAAAGTCGTTCATGCTTAAAATATAGGTCACTGCGACTTACTAGAGGATGGTGTAGTGCTACCCAAGACACATCTAGTGGTGGAATATCATTTACCCTCAACATCTAGTATCCGAGTTATAGACCTCAATCAAGAACTTAAGCAAAGTGTTACTGACGTATGTACGGACGGACAAGGGTAAAACTATATGGCCGATCCACATATGGTCGGGCCATAAAAATAGCGAGAACAGACAAACGGGTACACGTCTATGGTAGAGTATAGGAAACCATGAAATAATGTTGAATTATTGAATGCCAAAATGCTAATCTAATTATAACTTGTGATGTCTAAGCTTCCTGTAAATTAATATGTAATACTCAGTAGCGGATCCAGGGGGGTGTCACCCGGTGCACGTGACACCCCCTGAGGTTCACAAGTATGATTTCACTGGCACACTTCTATATAAATCGGTCACACAATTAAGTCTAGCTCCATGGCTAGCTACCTACATGTAAATTGCTAAATAAACATGCCAAAGGTTAATTACAACGTACGCTTGTGACAACACTCATTTTACCTTTTGTTAATTAAGTTCTTTTGATCAGTGATTTGATAGATAACACTAAAAATTTACGTTTTCAATAATGACATAAAGAATCTCTTCAAATTGTATAATTTGTAAAAATCCACATACATGACATATATATGGAGAAATAACGGCGTAAAGTACTCGCATATGAAAAGTTCTGCATAAATTCTAATTTTTTTTCCGAAATTATATTTGAGCCATGTTTATACTGTTCAGAAATTTTAGGAATTATAAATTCATTAGTTGCATTTATGCATACAAATTTTGACGAAACTTTGCCCCTAAAACATTATATTCTTATTTGTACGTGTTCACGGGCATAGAACGCAATGAGAGTCGATATTTTTGTTCAACCATCATCTGTCTATTAATGAACCTTTCACCAGGGACCGACTTTCAGCTGGTTGTCAAAAACCCGTTCAGTTTCCACTGGAAAATAGGCCCACAGCAGCGCTAAGTCTTGTCGGTAAAAGTCCACTAAAAGGCTCTCAGAAACTTTACTGGGATGTGTGCACCAGGTTGTTGAATGAGACATGCAGCCCTGCATGTCATATTGAATACCGTCGACTCGTGACGGCTAACCATAGTGGTGCACCGTGTGGGGAACAATTCTCGCACATTAAAGAACCCTGTTGCAGGTTTTGCTAATAGTAGGATATGTAGGCTCCTCATACAGGAAGCTGATTTGCACGTTCGTATCCATCAATCCTAAGTTTTACAGAGGAAAACAAAACTTTCTTCCCTGATTGCCTTTGACTTCCTATTTCCTTCATCATCATTTCATGTTCGTTGTGTCACCCATTTCATGTTTATCTCACTGATATAGCCGCCGAAATCGTACTTCTTGGGAGTTTTGAAAGAATTTCGCAACCTGCTTCAGTATAAACGAATGATAAATTTATCACTATAGAAAAATCTACATATGACATTTGATGGCCTCTTGAATACGTCTTTGCTTTTTCCTTGCTCTTTTTCCATATTGCCACTTTTAAAGCTTGGCTCATGACAATCCAATACACAATTTGACATTTTTCCCGTTTGGGCTGAAAGGGGCCGCTTCGGAGGTTGCACGTGCAACTGCACGAACTTAAATTATACTCTAACAAAAGAACTATATTACCGACTTTACAAAGGTAAAAATCTTTTTTGTTTCATGCTTAGCATGTTAGTTAACAGGGGAGATCACCATCTTAATAGAATGATTTTGTTTTTTAATCTTGAACTTTTTGACTTTTTGTCATTTGGTGACACCCCCCCTGACGAAATCCTGGATCCGCCCCTGATACTTTTAGTGTCGGTTACACCGAAAATATCTGAAAGCCAAGGAAATTTAGAATGGACACACACGTGTCTGTGCTTCTTCCTCAAAACGTCATTTCATGGGACAGATAATCAGTATCATTAAAAAAGAATAAGCCTCGAGGAATAAGCTTCTTTTATTAAATTACGATTTTCTTTTATTACTTTTTCATCTACAATTCAACAATTATCACGATTATACCGAATAAAGTTTTGGTGATTAAACATATATTTTACATGTTTTATATAACATATTTCATTTCTGGATGCATTAATTATCATTTCATTACTAATAAATTGTAAAGATTAACTACCGTTTGCTATTGTAACTAGTGTAAACAAATTTATCGGTTCCCCCTCTGACGTTGCACAATCAGTGGAATTATATCGCGAAAGCGGAAGTTATAAAGGTGAGATTTAAAGAAATTAACACTAAATTGTCAATATCTTTGTTATTTGTCATCGGAATCAAGTCGGGTTTTTTGCTTTGATCTTAGAAAATTAAGATCTATAAAATGAAATAAAGTTGTTATGGGCGTTTTAGTTGCACTTTAATGATTTTGAATGGCCCATTCTCTGGATCCAAACCCAACAAACAAAACTTAAACAATATGTTGCGGGGAGTCGTGTATATCCTACAGGCGGATCAAGTAATTTTGAAAGGGTTTCCGCTTCTAGTCCTTTGAGGACGGAAATGGGCTCTATGTCAATTTTGCCGATTATCTACAAAAACAATAATATTTTCGAATGAAAGATGGGGGTTTCAGCCCTGTTTGACACGTCACTGTACAGAGCCACTTGATGGTCTATTATTTTGTTTCCGTGTCACGCATACCGCCACTACACCATACGAAAAACAAGAAAATAGCATAATTAAATTATTCAAAATACAATTTTAATGGCCTTTTTATAAGCGCAATGCAAACTAACTTGTTTCAGCTGAATGAGTAAATTAAAATTGTTTTTCTCTATGAGGTAAATACAACAACAAAAAACTGAATGCAGTTTATCATAAAATGGTTACGAAAAAACAACCAGTCAAAACAAAACTTCGCCGAGCCCATTTTTCAAAAGCAGACCAAAATAAATTACAGTTACAAAACTAGAAAATGTGCCTATGAGCCACAGGATAGCCCTCCCGTTCTTGAAATGTCATTGACCCCAATGTATATAACCTGGGTTATCGACCTTAACCAGATTCATTCATGCATAAAATAAAGGCCACAGTGACATAATTTCTAGTGGGTGGTGGAGTCCTACCCAAGACCCATCGAGTCGTGAAATATCATTGACCTCCAACGACTAGTATGCAAGTAATTGACTTAACCAAAGTCATTTATGCATAGAATAATAAAGGTCACAGTGACCTTATTTCTAGTGAGTGGTGTCATCCTATCCAAGACACATCTAGTGGTGAAATATCATTGACCCCCCAACATCTAGTATCAAAGTTATGGACCTTAACCAAGAACTAAACCAAAGTCGTTCACGCATAATATATAGGTCATAGTTACCTAATTTCTAGTGGGTAGTATCACCTTACCCAAGACACATTGAGTGGTGAAATATCATTGACCCTCAACATCTAGTATCCAAGTTATGGACCTTAATCAAGAAGTTGACCAAAGCCTTTCATGCATAAAATTTAGGTCACAGTGACCTTATTTCTAGTTTGTGGTGTAGCCCTACCCATGGCCAAGACCCATCTAGTGGCGAAATGTCATTGACCCCCAACATCCAGTTTCTGAATAATGGACCTTAACCAAGAACTTAACCAAAGTGTTACGATAGACGTACGGACGGACGGACAAGGGTAAAACTATATGGCCGTTCCACATACGTGGTCGGGCCATATATATTACTCCTTTTTGGCTCCAAATGACAATTAAGGGAGGGGGTGTCACCAAAGCAATCCTCAATTTCGTAAATCCACTACTTGACAAAAATGAATTGGTTAAATGAATTTGAAATCGGACAATATTAAGTACAAAACGTTGGACCCTAATTCCATACTGCCAAAAAGGAGTTTGCAAAAAATAATCCTCCTCCTTCTTGATGAAAAAAGGGACCACCTAAATCAATTACTTATATTGTTTAAAGGTAAGACATACAGTACCATTGCCAAATTTCATAGCAATTGGTCAACCAAAACCAAAGTAATTGTGGGAAAAATAAAATATTTGATTTTTTTTTCTTTTGGACCCCTAATTTCTAAACGAACGAAGGACCGGGGGTCCCCAAATTCAATCCCATCCATCCTATATAACATCATTATCAAATTTCATAGCAATCGAATAACCAGAACTACAGTTATAGTCAACAGACAACGACGACGACGACATCATACCATAATTAATGTGTCTGAATTTTTTTGCGGTCTTAAAAAAACAGGTAGAGTAAGTTACCTTATGAATTAAAAAGGCCAAGTGTCGGTACTTCAGACATTTCAATATATATTGGTGTTTCAGCCATCCAAGTTATATGGCGCCAAATCCGTCCTAGGCTTGCATTGTGATTAACTTTTAGAACGATAAAATCCATCTTGACAACAAGATTGCAACATCTAGCCAATACCTACATATTATGACAATTAATCATACAAAAGTTCACCAAAATCCGCGCTCGCTGAGTGTTCCTATGACTTAAAATGAACAAAGTCGATCAAGTCAAATAACTCCCATATAGTTTTATTATTGAATCAAAATGGCGATGATCAAATATATATCATGACAAATATCCTAAAATATTCATCAAAATCCGTTGGGCGGTCTCAGATGAATTGACAAAGTGTTCCTATGACCTAAAATGAAGGAAGTCGATAAAGTCGCATTACTCCTATAAAATTTGTCGAATAATGATGGTTGTGTGGTATGATCAACAGTTACTACATAATTATCATGACAAACAATCCTACAAAATTTCATCAAAATTCGTTTAGCGGTCTCAGAGGAGTTGCGCTCACAAACTGCTTAAATAACAAAGTCGATAAAATCTCATAATTCCTATAAAAATTGTCAAATCAAAATGGCGGTGTGATATGGTCCACAAGTACAGGACAGTACATATCATGACAAACAATCTTACAAAATTTCATCAAAATCCGTTAAGCGGTCTTAGAGCAGATGGACTCACAAAATCGTGACGGATGGACGATCGGACGAACTCCATTAAATTACTAGGTCCCGTCGCGTTGTGGCGGGGGACAAAAAATGCAATCGAGAAACCTAAAATGTCTCATAAGTAACTCCAATTTGACGACTCGAAATGGCGTTGGGATATGACGACCATCCTACAAAATTTCAGCAGTTTCAGAGGAATTGTTATCACAAAAGTGTTATTTGCGAAGCCTTCGTCGAGTTGCAATGACGACAAAAGAAGCAAAGGTACCAATATGGCATCCGAATGTCAATAAAAGTCCGAAAGGGCAGAATCCCAGTAAACACAAACAAGTATAGGGCGAAAAAAAAACCAGACAAGATATGAAACACGGAAACACAAAACCACTGAATATCAATCAACAACGCGAAATCTAGTCGTATAATGAGAGTGAACTCATGTGCCCCGGAAGAGTAAGCGCTTCCTGCCTGCTATTGCACACCCGTCGCGCTGCCAATTAATTTACATTTCAGTGTGTTAAATCCGGTAAAGGAAGACAAAAACACACCCCTATGATAAACCTATATCTGCAAACATCTGAGAGATGGAAAACCCATATTTGTCCATGAGTGCATGATGTCAACAGCTGGGTCTACCGTAAGTTTCTTGAGTGACGACAATATAGGTTTGCTTAGAAAAACGACTAATTTTCTTATAGACTTTAATTTTCCTAATCAGAAGTAAAGAAGAACATGTATTCTGTCGGATGCCAAATAAAAAGGCAAAGACAAATCCGGTGGAAAAAGTACAATACGACAATACGTACGATATATGCCCAATGAAACAACTGAACTGCTATCGGCAATGTTTAGTCAGGTTTTTCGAAAGAGTTTCTGCTTCATAAATTTTATAAACTGACCTATCGGACGCACTGCCATCAAGTGTTTGCAGTGTATATGTCAAATTCAGTTAAGGACTAGCTCGATCTTTGACAAACCCACATAAGTACACGTCTGCAGGAATACTCGTGTTTGCAAGAATTTATTCGATAAGGGGAATGAAAACGAAAAATAGTATGAGTCTAAAGTAAAACGAAACTAATAACTCCAACTTATGCATATAGTATATAAATAGCGTATATACTTTCAATATGAGAGTGCTATATACACTCCTAACACGCGAATCGATCCAGGAATTTTTACTAATCTCCGCAAAAGATTTCTCTTATAATCAACTGCATTAACTTAATACTTATCAAAGCGAATCAAATGAAATAACTTTTTTTAAAAAAACATTGAGGCTGCTGCGCTCGTTGAAGGTTCGAAATATAAATTGTACATTCGTCAAATTATTGAATTGTCGAACTCATGGAACTAAAACATTTCCTCATGGACACCAATTGTAAATAAATTGTTAATGTGGAGATCCACTCCGACTTTCCATACGACATAAAATAAGGGTTATGAAAAATCCTTAACATGTTACTAAAAATCCGGGCCATGTATTTACCCAAGAGTACCCCAGAATACCCAAAAATACCCCAAAATACCCAAGAATACCCAATAATACCCCAAAATACCATAACATACAATGAAGATTATACGTATATTCAATATATTTGTAAAATTCAATGATAACAAAAAGATGATTTAAGTACTTTTTGATAGTTTTCTACTTTCCTACTTACTTTCCTACTTTGTCTGTTATATTGTCTACAGTCGACAATATCTCATCTCTCTCTTGAAAGAGTTGATTGACTTGGCTTGTACTGTCCTATCGGGGAGGCTATTCCATTGGTTCACCACACGATTGCTGAAGAAGAACTTTCTAATGTCCTTACGACAATAATCTTTTGCTAGTTTCATTGGGTGACCACGGGGTTGACGAGCTGATGGTGAAAAGAACATTTGCGAAGGAGTTTTGAACATGCCTTTCAAGTATTTAAATGTTTCAATCAGATCAGATTTACGACGTCGATCCTGAAAAGATTCTAAGTCTATGGGTTCCAAGGACAGATTTAAGCACTTTTTCTGAACACGTTCGAGTTTTGTAATGTCTGATATTTGCCACGGGCTCCACACAGGGGATGCATATTCAAGTCCCGGTCGTATAATTGAGGAATAAAGCGTAGTTATTTTCTTCTTTGTAAGTGAGGTGAAACAACGTTTGACCAGTCCAATTTTCTGATAGCCTTTACGAGTTATATTGCTACACTGAGAGAAAAAAATAGTCACCGTGACTATTTAAAATAGTCATAGTGACTGTCCATTCAACAACTAACCTGAAAGTCAAATTGACTAATCACATAGTCAAGTTTACTAGTTTGCATAGTACACTTGACTTACAGACAAAGTCAACTTGACTAAGAGTAAAGTCTGTTTGACTATTGTCATTAGTGTTTTTGACTATTTTTATTGTCCATTTGACTATTTGGATGGGTAGATCTGACTATTCTAACTAGTCTGCTTGACTTTTTGGCTAGCGAATTTGACTATTCTGATTTGTCTTCTTGACTATTTTGTATGGTACTTTTCTACTATTTCAATTAGTCGTTATGCCACTATGATAATTTGTGCTCCTTTTTCACTGGTGCTTTTGAATGTTATTCCATATATTTTTATTGTTTTTGCCCTTTTGGTTTGTGCTTTTGACTATGCATGTATAAGTATAAAAAGTTATTCAAAATACTGAAGTTTTCCAATTTATTTATTTATTCACAGTAAACAAATTTCAACAGGAATTGCAAAAGACAATTGGCTAAGAATATTATGTAAATATATTGCTTCATGCATCAAACTTCTATTTTCAAGCAAAAACATATATTCAATATTAAAAATAAAACATTGAAAAACAAAAACATTTAGAAAATGAGAGAATCAAGTTTTACTACCAACATTTATGCAACTAGATTTTTTTTCTGAACTATTTCTCACCCAACATTTCAAAAGGCACGAGGATTAAAATCACCTCTCCAATTGAAAGCAAAGGGATAGAAATCTGGATCACTTAATGAATTTAGATATTTTGGGGGTTTATTTTACTTTTTATGGAAGCTTATAAAGATTGACAGTGACTGAGTATACACTATTCTAAATTATAAATTTTTAGGAAAAGAAAAAAAATTCCAACTTTGTATAAAATAGGACAAATATCTATTCATTTCCACTTTTTTGCAATGAATAAAAAAGAATTAAATGGTTGTTTGTGCACATGTTTTGTGTAACATTTTTTTTAAATTAAAAAGCATTAAAAGTTTCAATGAACACTGATGTCATTTCTTGGTTAATTTCACATTGTCCTTCAATGCAGTATAACTATTTCTTCCTTGACCACAACTCATGGTTTTACAAACTTAATTCTGTACCATTCATAAACTTCAAAAACCCTTCTTCGTGTCTCTTTTTTTAGCTTCACTGTTACAACAAATTTCGAAACCTGAAATAAAATACAAAATAAGATTTTGCAAAATATTCTTCTTGATTCATATATAAACAGATTTAGTTATTAAAAGTAAAACATACACAAGACCTAATAGCAGTATATGTTTGTTACATTCGAGTGACATTAGTTTAACAGTTTTTTAGGAGTTTTGATCATCTTAGGCATGTTGTTTTTTGTTGCCGTTGTTTATTTAAATCGGTGTCAAGCATGCTCTGAGGGTTTAAGACTTGAGTTTATGTAGACTCCTAGAACTGTTTGTAAGTAAACACCATTTAATGAATAGAAGTATTGAAATACAAATGACAACAAAGTTCCAGACAATGAATTTTGCTACGCCTGACGCGCGTTTCGTCTATTCAAGACTCATCAGAGGCGCTCTACCAAAAATATTGAAAATGCCAAACATTATATAAATATGAAGAGCACAGAACAATAAAACAAAACAAAAAAACAAACTGGGGAACCAAATTATTACTAAGATAATCAACCTATGTCTGGGGTAGGAAGAACCTTAGAGTTTAGACAATTTTGAAATTTAGACGGATAATTTAAAGCTTTGGTGTTTTCTCCAACTCAAAAGTGTTGGTGCCGGAGCGGGCTAACCTCGGGGAATTAAAACTCCACCAGCAGTGCTAACCTTCACGTGTGTTCGAAATACAAATGACAACAAAGTTCCAGACAATAAATTTTGCTACGCCTGACGCGCGTTTCGTCTATTCAAGACTCATCAGAGGCGCTCTACCAAAAATATTGAAAATACCAAACATTATATGAATATGAAGAGCATAGAACAATAAAACAAAACAAAAAACAAGGGAACCAAATTATTACTAAGATAATCAACCTATGTCTGGAGTAGGAAGAACCATAGAGTTTAGACAATTTTGAAATTTAGACGGATAATTTAAAGCTTTGATGTTTTCTCCAACTCAAAAGTGTTGGTGCCGGAGCGGGCTAACCTCGGGGAATTAAAACTCCACCAGCAGTGCTAACCTTCACGTGTGTTCGAAATACAAATGACAACAAAGTTCCAGACAATAAATTTTGCTACGCCTGACGCGCGTTTCGTCTATTCAAGACTCATCAGAGGCGCTCTACCAAAAATATTGAAAATACCAAACATTATATGAATATGAAGAGCATAGAACAATAAAACAAAACAAAAAACAAGGGAACCAAATTATTACTAAGATAATCAACCTATGTCTGGAGTAGGAAGAACCAAAGAGTTTAGACAATTTTGAAATTTAGACGGATAATTTAAAGCTTTGATGTTTTCTCCAACCCAAAAGTGTTGGTGCCGGAGCCGGCTAACCTCGGGGAATTAAAACTCCACCAGCAGTGCTAACCTTCATGTGTGTTCGAAATACAAATGACAACAAAGTTCCAGACAATAAATTTTGCTACGCCTGACGCGCGTTTCGTCTATTCAATACTCATCAGAGATTCCTTTACCCTTCAAACTACACATTTTTTAGCATTAAAGTTAATCAACCATTGCTGAGACCATGCTAAAAAGCAGTTGAGATCTTTTTGAATATCTTTACATTCTTCTAAGTTTCTAGCAGGTCCATATAGTTTTGTATCGTCAGCAAACATTTTAGCAGTAATTTTGGCCAGTGATGGCTAGTCGTTTACGTATAAGAATAGCAGAGGTCCATGTATAGAGCCATGAGGGACTCCACTTGATACATTTGTCCAATCGGAATGACCATTTCTGAGCAAGACTCTCTGTTTTCTGTTAGTGAGAAAGTTCCTTAACCATACTAAGATGGGACCTCTTACACCATAATGCTCAAAATTGTATAATAAACGTTCATGAGGAACAGTGTCAAAGGCCTTAGCAAAGTCTAAATAAATAATATCTTCTGGAATATTACCATCAAAGGATAATGTCCAATCATTTAAACATTCTAAAAGTTGACTTACACATGAGCATTTCTGTTGGAAACCATGTTGATCACATGAGATTATATCATTGGTGTTAATAAATTTCAGTAGTTGATCTTGTATTTATATATATGAGACGTTCGAGAAGTTTGGCTATCTGACTGGTTAAGGTTACTGGTCTTTAATTTTGACAGAGTCTACGTGATCCAGACTTAAATATAGGTGTAATTTTGCCTAACACCCAGTCTTCAGGAATTTATCAGTTTGTATTGAATGGTTGAAAATTATTTCAAGTGGTATCGCAAAGTTAGGTGTCTTGCGTAAGACATTGACATGGATGTTATCTGGGCCACTAGACTTGAAAGGCTGTAGATTTGACATCTTCTTACGGATTTCCTCGGAACTAATAGGTCTCGTGTAAAATGAGCTTTGGGTTCTTGGTGTCTTAATTGGAATACTATGGTGAAGTGGAGGTGCCACAGTAAGGACTGAACTGAAAAATCATTTAAAGCTTCGGCTTGAATTCAAAATTTATAAGATTTTTAATTTCCCATGGTAAAAATGAAAACACCATGGGAATGTGTCATTTTCCCATGGGATTTAATCAAAATCCAATGGGAATAATTTTCACGAGATATTACCGACTATGGTTTACCGTTGACAAACTGGAGACAGTCTTAAAACTAGATAATGTGTCTATGAGCCACAGGATGGCCCTCCCGTTCTTGAAATATCTTTGACCCTCAATGTGTATTACCTGGGATATGGACCTTTACCGAGAAATTGATCAAAAGTGTTCATGTGTAAAATATAGGTCGCTGTGACCTAATTTCTAGTGGGTGGTGTCACCTTACCTAAGACACATCTAGTAGTGAAATATCATTGACCCCCAACATCTAGTATCCAAGTTATGGACCTTAACCAAAAACTTAACCGAAGTAATTCATGCGTAAAATATAGGTCACAGTGACCTAATTTCTAGTGGGTGGTGTCACCTTACCTAAGACACATCTAGTAGTGAAATATCATTGACCCCCAACATCTAGTATCCAAGTTATGGACCTTAACCAAGAACTTAACCGAAGTCATTCATGCATAAAATATAGGTCACAGTGACCTAATTTCTAGTGGGTGGTGTAGCCCTACCCAAGACCCATCTGGTGGTGAAATATCGTTGACCCCCAACATCTAGTATCCGAGAAATGGACCTTAACCAAGAACTTAACCAAAGTGTTACGGACGGACGTACGGACGTACGGACGTACAGACGTACGGACGTACGGACGGACGGACAAGGGTAAAACTATATGTCCGATCCACATACGTGGTCGGGCCATAAAAAATAACGGTGTGTGATTTTTTGGCAAAAGGAGGATAATAGTAGAAAACAGGTAGAATGCAGACAAGGATTATACTTCTGTTGACCATTTTCACCTATCGTCTTTTTCTTTGTTAAAAGCCGTGCACAGGATTTTTTTTTTTTTGGGGGGGGGTGTTGAGAGACTGTGTCCATTTTGCAAGTGTAACGATAGCCGGCAATACCCCGTGATAATGTGATAAAGCTTGTTAATGATTGTGTACCAGTCTACAATTACACTAGGCATACTATATACATATTTTTGTCAGGTCTTATCAATTGCAGTATAACACATGCATGATTTTAAAACATTCCATAACAATTGTTATTTGGTGAAAGACATTATAACAACACAATAAATATTTTTTTATAACATATATAGCTTCTACAACGGGATCGAGTTGATTAAGGAATTTTTAACATCAAGGGAAATAAATTTGATATTTTAATGGCGAGGCAAGAGGTGCAAAATATTTTCCACAACTGGTTGAGAGGTTGATAAATCGGATGAAAATTAGAGAAACCAACTTATACATGTACAATGACGTTTTATTTGTCCCATGGTCATGGAAATTTTAATCTCCCATGAGTATTTATTTCTCCTATGAGATTTTATCAACCTCCCATGGGATTTAATATGCTCTCATGGGATTTAATTTTCCCAATGGTAATTACAATTTTTCATGGGATTTAAATAACCATGAAAAAAATTATTCCTATGGGATTTTTAGAATTACCATGGGATTTTCATTAAATCCTATGGGAAAATGACACATTTCCATGGGAAATTAAAAATCATATTGAATTCAAACTATCAAAAAAGTACTTAAGTCAACTTTATATTATCATTGAATTTGACAAATATATTGAATATATGTATTATCTTCATTGTATTTATGGTGTCCTTGGGTATTCTGGGGTATTCTTGGGTAAATACGTGGACCCCTAAAAATCTTTAGACTCTATTTGCCTATATAAAGTGTTAGTAAAAACTGAGACAATACTCGATAAGAGTGTTCCTTGTACGTTGGAGGCCCAATATGGATAGTCTATTGCTTTGGTCACATGCAGCCCATGGTGGACTTACAAAGCTTTTTGACACATGCATCCTGTGGTGGTCTTTAAAATGCATATTTGACACATTCATATATGGCACAGGATACGGTTACGGCAAATTTGGGCAAAACCGTAACAATAAGAAATTCTTATTGTTACGGCAAAGACGAAAATCGGGAACGGATGACGGGATGGAGACCGAATCATTTACGACCGTAACAATAAGAAATTTCTTATTCTTACGGCACTTATTATTACGGCAAATAGATGTATCCATATAACGACGATATGAAATAAAGAGTTTATTAATTTATACAATCCAAGCAGGCAAAAAAATCTAATAATCTAAATTTAACTCAAAGTTATTCTGATAACTTATTGCACATGCAACATAACCAATAAGTGGATTTCGGGTTTTGTATTTCTGGTGAAACCATTCAAGGCATCCATCACAGACGATAACAAGTTGTACGTCTACATCTATCTTGAGTTTTAAAGCATGGTCTATGATTTAATTTTTTTCCCAAAACCAAAAAAATTGATCTGGTCCGTCCATTGTTTACAATTTAAAAGTATTAGATGATTTTTTAGAACATAGGAGTGTATACAGAAGAGATCGAGTTCTCTTTAACCGGGGCACTCACTACGGCAAACAATTTTATTCAACAAAGAGAAGAGCCCGGAGAATGTTTTCTAATACCAACTACCGATGAGCTGAATTTATTCTTTTATTCTTTTATTGTCACTTAATTCAATTATTAGTAATAATAGCGAAAGAAGTTAACTATAAAATATTTATAATTGTCTATGGTAAATATCATTATGCCAATTTTATCGTCCATGCCGTAAGAATAAGTGCCGTAATAATAAGAATATCCTTATTGTTACGGTCATAAATGATTCGGTGTCCGTCCCGTCATCCGTTCCCGATATTCGTCTTTGCCGTAACAATAAGAATTATATCCAGAAAAAAAAGGTTGGTATTGTATTTAGGGTTTTTGGCCCCTACGATTTTAGAAAAAAGGGCCAAAGGGGACTAAAACGGGTGTATCGACAAAACTATTGTAGAATGTTTATTATTCATTCAATTTTGAAAATTCTTCTTTTGTTAAATTGCTAATTGAATTCTGTCACCTAGATGTGTCAATGGTTTTGGTAGTTGTATTGCTATAGGGGGGCAAAGATGGGCCACGACCTTAAACTCAACTTTTTAATTTTGGTCTGATTTTCAAAATCTTTTTTTCATTGGAATTCTTGTGCAAATCCCTGCCTGTATTTTTCAGTCAGATTTGCAATATCTCTTACAGTTTTAGAGAAATTAGGGATCAGAGAGCCAAACATATCAATTAATGAAAAAACAAGACTTTTTCAATTTGATGCTGATATGTAGATATATATAAATTTGTTACTACAATCATGTTAATGTTCGTATACAGTAACTTACATGACTTACTACAATAAACTCTGATTTAGAAAGTTATAAATAAATTTACAATCTAATCAATTATAATCCAAATAACAATTGACATTGATTATAATTTAGCAAATATCCTAAGTCTGTCATTCCATAATGATTATTTCAACATACATTACTGGTAATAGCTATTCTTCATTACCAAGAAAGTTCACAACCTTTTGAACAACTTTTCGATTGTTACTTATTCTTGGCTTTCCATTTTCTGTTCTTTCAGAGAATAAGTAATATACTCCATCAAAGCCATCCCTCTGATAGGCTGTTTTCAAATGGGTAAAGGACAAAGAAGAACATTCAAGTTTTTTAAAAATTTGTCTAGAAATAACTTTTGCTCTGAATAAATGTTCTAGGGAATCTTCATTAGGTACAACACCATGGCTTGTTACTTGCTGAGTTGAAAAAAAATGAACAGATTTAAGATCATCCACTTTTCCAGAGTTCTTTACCAGAGACTGTAGAACTCTACAATCTTCTAAGGCATCATGAGCAGAATAGGATTCCTCCAGTAATTTGTGAGCCAAATATTCCTGTTTGTGGTTTTCAAATGTTGGGTGTAATTTTCTAAAGAAGGGGAGAGTGTCACAAAATCCAATTACATATCTGCAAAAATGGTTCCAAAGGTTATAAGATTTCAACTGATTAAAAAGGATGATACTGTCAAACAGCTTGTTGTTATGAGCAGCAAGAACAATGAGTTTACCATTTACAGAAAGAGCAATAAGAAATTGAAGAAAATCCAGCAGTACTTGTTGAGGATGCTTGTGGGTTACAGGTTTATTATGGTGGAAAAGCTCATTTGTCAGTTCATTAAAACGTATTCCTGTAACTCTGGATGCATCTTCTGAAATTATCTGGCTAGGTGTTGCATAGTTGTTGAATACGTCCTCCTCATGTATTGCAGCTATCTGTGTTATTGAACTATGCCTACCTACAAATGTAAAAAAAAACATGTAATACAGTGTTTTTGCATTTCAATAAAAGTTCAAAATTTAAGTAGATGCTTAAAAGAAATACTAATTCTACTATCGAAAGACCTGAAATCAAAGTCTGAACCTCAATTGCACGGCCAATAACCACAAAGCATCTAAGAAGAGCTTTTGGTGATTTTTTTTTTTTACTGTCAATATGTACTCATTACCTTATTTTACACTTGTGTCTTATAACCCTGTTAGGGGATCCTAAGATTGTACTGGAAAAGGTTATGGAGTTTGTCACATTAAAACCTTGTTCCACAACCGGCCACCATTTCCTTTGAAAAGCCTTTAACAGGTAAGGACAATGCAACTTTCAATTAGTTCAGTATGTTTTTGCATTATTTTGCATTTTTAGTGGTTCTATGAGATTGATCATTCCTGTTTGGAAATTTGGTTATTATCTTTATTTAAAATGCCATAAAATCATCTCTAAAGGGAAGGTGCATATCTTCAATGTGCATGAGTTCGAAAGATCCAGTATAAGGTTATGGAGTACTCAATTAATATAACAGGTACCAATTATTTTTGCAAGAGTTACAGTAACTTGACTCAAAGATTTAGATGCCAGTAAAAATGCTGAAAGGCATCTGATATCTCTTCATTGTCTCAAATTCAAAAGGTACCCTGAAAATGTAGTGAAAAATGTCGGCTTGTTAAACAGGAAGTAGATAATCGACAGACCTGAAAATGTATCCCAACATATGGGACCCCTACCTGAAGCTACATACAAAATATTTGAAAAGCCTACGATTAATAATAGTTGAGATATCTGTAATGCAAATTGTGATCACAGACTGACTGACCGACCAGTCCAAAACATTATACCCTTAGCAACTTTGTTGCGTGGGGTATGATAAGTGTATGAAACATAACCTACATAAACAAGCAGCAATGTAAAAGATTCATAACAGAGGAAGGCCAATATAAATATCAAGAAATTAAATTCATACCTAGCCCTGTAGTCTCTAAATCATAGTAAACTAGAACATTTTCTGTACAGTTGTCTGCTGATGGTCCAGGAATTTCTGTCAAGTCAGGTTCTTGTGTTTCAGCTGAAAAAAAAGAATAAATCTTGAAACAGATATATGACTGGTGCACTAATAACAATAATAGAATGTCAAAAAATTCAGATTTAATCATTATGAAAGACAAAGGGCAATAACTCTTACAACCATATTCAATACCTAAATATTTTGTGAAAAAAACATAAACAGATTTTTTTTTTTGTGAAAGCAATCCCCAATCCATTTAAGTATTTGATGTGACATGTATTTTTTTTTCTTTTTACACACAACATAAGTGATGAGTAGTTGCTGATAAAACCATAATACCTCCCTCTTCTCTGAAAATGAGGTGCATGTAATATAAACATCATGTAAAAACATCATACCGATTACGTTGGAGCAGTACGTGTCCCCCTCTCTGATTTCTGCACTTCTAGTCTCGGATGATCTTTGGCTCTTCAGTTTTTGACGTTGTAACTGTTAAAAATATATATGTATATACATGTAGGAAAGACTTGCATGTTGAAACTTTCCAATTTGAAGCAGACAAGTACTTTGCTTTGTACAGAAAAGATTTTGTGTATCATTCAAACTTGTCTTTTTTTTTAATTCTAAGTACTGAGTACATGTACAATAGTTTTTTTTTCTATTTTGAGTGATTTATAATCTCTAGGTCCAACATTGAATTTCATTCATGAGGATTAATTTTTCAAAATTACAATTTGATGCTTTGAAATGTCTGATAAAAAAAAAATTTCGAAAAAGAAAAATATCTATATAACTCAAACCTTGAATTCTTTTGTTTTTGATACAATCCTTTTCCTTTTAACATCTTTATCTCTGATAAGAGCTGCAGCTGTGGTTGCATTCCCAGGACTAAGCCCTAGTTCTTTATGGACCTGAAAAATAATTTTCATATCATATAGCATATAATTATATGTTACCAAAGTATTCTGTATGTTATTATAAAATATTATGCAGAAACTAAATGCATCATTTATACATTGGTTGTATTGACAAAAATGATATAGTCATTGTTAATGTAGATGTGCTAATATACATACATGTATTAATAGGGTATATTGTACATGTAATTTGGCTTGAGTTTTGGTTCCTGGCAGAATGCAAAGCCAGTTCACATGTTTTTGCTTTAAATTCATTCATGATCTCTTAATAAGTTTTATTAAATCATTCATACATAACATGGATATGTACAAACATCCTGTTTATTTGCTGTGGTTATTTTTGTACAATATTCAAATCTTTAGTTATTTCTTTTCTTTCTGTAACACATTGCATAAAGATTAAATACATTTTTTTTTTACCTCCGCAACATATTGATAGCCTTCATTTTTCTGGCATACAGCAGCTGACAATCTGTGAGCCAAACTACTACTTTCACTGTAATGTTTGTCCTTTGGGGCTTTTGATCGGAGAGTATTGTTGAAACTTTCATTCACATTGCTAGAGTCAAGTTTACTTAATTTGTGTGCATCAAGGTTGGTAAAGACTTTCAAAAGCTCTTTCTTCAGATTTTCATTCTTTAGGTCAGAACCCCATGGCAAATTTTTGTGCTTAGCTTTCGGGTTGGCCTTTAGGTGACACCAATCTCCACAGTCCATATGGTTTCCAAATTGGTGAAGAACAACTGATTTAAGGCTTTTCTTTATGTTTTCTTCATTCCCTTTGTTTTGAGCCAGCATGAATGAGAAGCTTTTAATTAGGGCATTTATAGTTTTGACAGATAGTTCTTTGTATTGGCCTTTCAATTTATACAGTTTGTTAGATACATTCTTTTTCACATGGTTAGTGTCACTAACTTTCTCCAGCGAAGAACTAACTTCACACCTTGCCCTGTTGAAGCCAGTGCAGTCGTCATCTCCTATTAGGGTCACAATGGGATTTTCTTTATTCTTTGCATCTTTCAGGATTTCAACTATCATGTCAGGCTCCATTGATTTTGCCGATCCACTCCAGTTTTTCCTACAGATATGTTTTCCTGGCATCTTCTTCTTTACTTTAGCTATGTCGCATGTTCTACACTTTTTAAATCTAGCGCTGTAACCGATTATTTTTCCAGTCTTCTTTCCAATTAAAGATGCTGTGCCTACAAAACAAGAAAAGTGCATTTTATAACTAACTAATATTTTACATTGTGATGTGTTGTAGGTTAACACCCTTTCCAAGTAAATGGACGTTACAAGGCAGGTTAAGAGATGAATATTCCATTACAGTGGAACAGCTATCTGCTAAGTCCATGTTTTGCTATGGGAAATCCCAAAAATTATTTTAATCAAATTTTGATAAATAAAAGGTGTACATCCACATTATCACACAGATTGTGTGAAGATCTTATGAAAATCCATCAATGGAATTTAGGAAAAGTTGTGGATTAGAGATGCATGGTACCCTGAGGTGTATAAAACGATAGAAGGACAGAAGTCACCCATATCACCATATATACCCTCCACTTTTCAAGCAGTGGGGAAAAAAACTAAGGGTAAACAGAAAAACAAGTGTTGACGTTTAAGGATGTTCGCTACTATTATGGAAAATAAATAGGTTTCAAATTTCATTCCTTAAATAAAAAGATAAAAGGAAAAGGTATATAATAAGAAAACAAGAGGCTCCCAGGAGCCTAAATCGCTCACCTGGTCTTGATGTCAACCCTATGAAAAACTTTGAAGAGCTTAATAAGCTGAGCATTTAAGCAAGCAAAAGCTTTTCTCTATCTGCAATAGTTTTCATTCTTTAGACCAAAAACACTATTTTTCGCCATTAAGGGGCTTTAACCCCTATAAGGGGTCATCTGACAACTTCGACGCTATGGAGACTTTTGTAGAGCTAAATGAGATGAACAATTTAGCAAGCAACAACTTTTCTCTATCTGCTATAGTTTTCATTCTATAGGCTAAATACATCTTTTTTTGCCTTTAAGGGTCTGTAACCCCTATAAGGGGTCATCTTACAACTTCGACCCTAAGGAGACTTTTGTAGAGCTAAATGAGCTGAACATTTAAGCTAGCAACAGCTTTTCCCTATCTGCAATAGTTTTCATTCTATAGGCAAAAAACACTATTTTTTGCCTTTTAGGGGCTGTAACCCCTAAAAGTCGTCATCTGACAACTTCGACCCTTATGAGACTTTTGTAGAGCTAAATGAGCTGAACATTTAAACAAGCAACAGCTTTTCTCTATCTACAATAGTTTTCATTCTATAGACCAAAAACACTATTTTTTGCCGGTAAGGGGCTGTAACCCCTATAAGGGGTCATCTGACAACTTCGACCCTATGAAGACTTTTGTAGAGCTAAATGAGCTGAACATTTAAACAAGCAACAGCTTTTCTCTATTTACAATAGTTTTCATTCTATAGGCCAAAAACATGCAAAAACGCTATTTTTCACCTTTAAGGGGCTGTAACTCCTATAAGGGATCATCTGACAACTTCGACCAAATGGAGACTTTTGTAGAACTTTTGATGCTGAAGCAGTAGCGTGGCATCAGATTTCATCTATCTCTTATACTTTTTGATTTACAAGCCAACAACAGTAGTTTGACCCCCCTGGTCTATTTTTAGTAACGGTGGCCATGTTTTTCGACAGATCAAAAATAAAAACACAAGTTTGGTGCAGGACACCCTAAGGATCATTCATACCAAGTTTCATTAAATTCTGTTCAGTAGTTTCAGAGGAGAAGATTTTTGAACAATTGTTAACGGACGACAGACGACGACGACAGACGACGACGACGGACGCCAAGTGATGGTAAAAGCTCACATGGACCTTTGGTCCAGGTGAGCTAAAAAATTGATAGGTTTGTGACCTTGTTTTCAAGATAATTGACCTTAAAGTTTTGGCCGGAAAAGGTTTTCTCTGACTTTTTCATAGGTTTAGCACTAGCACTATTTAGCTGTTAAAACCCATGATAGAATAAATAGGATGATAAAACTTTGTTTTAAGCCTCTTTAGACATATTAAAGACATTAATTGATTACAAGAAAATAGGGGGCTCGTGGACAAAAAAATCAACCCTATTTTGATGGTAAAAACCAGAGGAATACGAAAAAAATGACAGAAATCTCAAAACAAGACTAGCCAGCATCCTTTAATATCAGACATGCAGAAACTTGTAATTACCAGACAAACTATTGAAACATCTTCCGGATCCTCTTCTCTGGAAAGCCCCATCTGCAGATGCTGCTATACCTGGTGCAGATGAATCCACATCAACATGTGTCTCAGTTTGTAAGATACCTGAAAAATAAATTTATTAGGCAGTGATAAATTTTAAAAGAAAATGGAAACATGCTAATACATCTCTAACAAAACAATGTAAGTTCCAATCAGCATATCATTTTCTATTGTTCTTGGTATGTCACATATAAGTATGATACGTGAAGATTAGACTTTGTTTATTGCTTTAGAAGTTTAAATATCTCCTCATAGATATTAAGTTTTATAATTTAATGCAAAAAACAAACAGGAAGTAGAAGTCTGATATGTCAGAAAATATATTCAGATGTACAGTTTGTCAACTGAACTACCGTACCAAATTTCAAATCATTCTCATGAACAGTTTTGTAGAAAAACTTGTGGATTTTTTTAATATTGGCCAAGTCTTAAATCACTGTAAACAGGAAGTAGAATTTATATAGGTCTGAGGTTCCCTTTTTTTTTTGTCATACTCAGATAATACTTAACCACCTTGCTATAAAATTTCAAATTTTTATTATCTACGAATTCTGAGAATAATTACATGTACAATGTATATAGACAAACTTGTTTCAATGTTTGGATAATTTTTTCACAAGTAACTGTATGCACATTACAATATGATGCTAGTTGTACACATATTTGAAATGTACATGTAAAATGACTGAGCTATTTCAATTATCCAAAACACTGATATTTTGTTTTATCAGCAATTAGCAGCTTTTCCCTTTGATCTCATCTGTATGGGGTTTTTTTACAGATAAAAAGAATATTATATATTCCTTTTTGATACTACATGTATCTATATCTAGTCTCATATTAGACTTGTCCTATGGGACTTGTGTGATACTCTGACACCTAGATATAGATTTTTTTGACAATAAGTTTGTTTGGTCTTTGTTAAAATACTGACCTATCCTACTTCATTACATTTTCATCTTGTCAGTGTAACCCAATTTCAGCATTTACAAATTACAGACAATCACTGTAGTTATACTGTACAAAAAATCAGATGTAATTTGTCAACTCCGAACATTTCCAACAAAATCACTGAATTGCATTAATTCTATTGTTGAATTTGAATCCGTTTCATTTTATACCATTGCAAGCACGTCAATATTTAGGACATAAGAAAATACGTCATAGAAGTATTTTATTGATTTTGGGTCTAAAAATAGCATTTGTTTTACAGTGTGTCAGCTTAATTCTGTTCTTTAATAGATTCAGTATTTTTTTTTATTATAGACAAAATATTATGAAATTTATTTTCACTGACATTTAAATAAAAAATGCTGAATTTTGACAGCATGCCGAAATTGGGTTGCCCCACATTATGCTTCAAATCAATCAATCAATCAATCAACTTTTATTGCCATATAAATCTCTGGATTTGTGACAAACACAAGTAAAACAATAAAATTTCTAAATGAAAATGTTTTTTAACAGATTTTGATTTTCAGATGATAGTCATAACATAACTTATTTGAAATAAAAATTATGAGTTTTCACAAAAAGAAAAGGACTAATATAATACCTGTTGCAAGCTTAGTGTTCACATCGAAAATCCTAGGACCATGGACTGCATTGTGGGTTTTACCCATCGCCACACGAGCAAAGTCATTGCAGCTGCTACATTTTATAATAAGGTGTCCACACAGTCCAGCTGGTAAAATTCCTATTCTGTCTTTAAAGTTTAAACAGGAATTACATTTCTTACATTTCATGTTCTCAAACAAAGTTTCAAGATCTATTACAAATCTTGTGTTTCCAACTGGCCTCAGCTTTCCAGAAAAAAACAAATCATTAACTTCATCAAAAGATGTAGAAGACTGATAACTGTGATCATGATGTAAAGAATCTGTAGCTGTAGAGTTATAACATGTTGCTGTTGCAAAGGATGTATCAAAATCATGTGAAAAAGATGTATCAAAATCGGGTGTAGAAAAAGCATCAAAAATGGGCGTAGAAAGGGTATCAAAATCGGTTGTAGAAACAGGTGTAGAAATAAATGGTTTGGAAATATTATTCAATCTGTTTTTGTAAGTCTCTGCTTGTCTGTTCTTCAAAAAACGACCGTCTTTCCTTCTGCTCGGCATGTCGTCAGGTGCTTGTTTACATTACCGTAAACGGCGCGAAAGTGTGTCGTAATCGATAATATTGAAAATAAAAGGTAGATATTATCTTTATAACTGTTTAAAATTTAAAAGAATGATATTTTAGAATATTTTTATATATATATTTACCAATATAGCTTATCTTGTCAATTAATTTTATTTTTTCAAAATTCTTACAGTTCAACAACCGAAAACCGCCCGAGTTGCGCAAAGGCTAAAAACGCGTTTCAGATCGGGCCTCGTTAACAATTGGCTGGCCCACTAGAACAAATTTATTTGTGTAAAACTATTTGATGTAACAAATTTTTAAATAAGGACCTTTTTTGCCCCTTCGACCCCTAATTTCTCAAAAACAGTAAGAGATATTGCAAATCTGATTGAAAAACGCAGGCAGGGATTTTCACAAGGATTCCAATGAAAAAAAATTTTGAGAATCGGACCACAAATAAAAAAGTCGATTTTTAGGGTGTGGCCCCTTTTTGACCCCCTGTAGCAATGTAACGGTGCAATAAATATCAAAATCATTGACACATTTAGTTGACAGAATTTTATGAGGAATTCCTTGAAAAAAGAATTTTCAAAATCGAATGAACAACAAACATTCTACAACAGTTTTGTCAATACACCCGTTTTAGCCCCTTTTGGCCCTTTTTCTAAAACAGTAGGTACAAACCCCAAATACAATACCAACCTTCCTTTAGTGGTTACAAACATCATATCAAAATTTCAAAACAATTCAGAGGCGGATCCAGAGATTCTGAAAAGAGGGGGCCCACTGACTGGCCAAAGAGGGGGCCCGCTTCGGTCACGCTTCAATGATTTCCTATATATTCAACCAAATTTTTCCGCCAAAAGGGGGGGCCCGGGCCCCCCAGGGCCCCCCCTGGATCCGCCTATGCAATTGGTCAACATTTACTCAAGTTATCGCACGGAAACCAAATGTTCCCAGACGACAACGACGACGACATCGCCATAACATTATACGATCGCAAAATTTTGCGGTCGTATAAAAACTGTTTTTAATCGGACTATGTAAATAAATATTCAATACCTAAATTTATAAATACACATGTGAAAGTGTAAGTTCAAAGAAATTCTATCAAGACATTGTTATTCTCCGGAAGAAGCAAAGAGGCCCCAATTAGATTGTCATAAGTCTGAAACCAGTACTGGTAAACACATGAAACACAAACAAGATCATAAAGTCCAAAGTCATAAAAAGAATGCACTCAAGTGCTCCTGACCAGAAGAATAAGCAGTTCCTTAGCAAAGACTTATTATAATTTACAGAGTAACTATTAAGGGATTTGATATCTTGACCTGAATCTTGTGTGGCTTGACTTAAATTAACCAGTATGAATTAATGTGTACCTTTTTTGTTTTAAATATCATAAATGGTGTGTTGTACAATATCAAATAAACATGATAAATGAGATGAAAAGTGACCAAAATTATGCACTCAAACCAATTCTCTGTCAAAAATTTCTAAGTAAATTTAGGAGCTTGTGAAAATGACCAAGAACCTATTGACACAAAACCTGAGAAAATTAAAACTAGTTTATTTTTTTCTCAGCACAAACAAATTAAAATGTGTCTCAAATCAAAATCTTAAACCTGTAAATGGTTGATGTTTATGCAAAATTCTATGATGAGCCCCTTAACAATAAGCTCTGGATAAATTCATTGGTATTAGACAAAATGATTGACCAATGGAACTCAAAGTATAGGTAGACAGACAAAAAGCTGAATGCTTTATATATACTCAACAAAACTAAAATGACAATGTCAGAACATTTCTAAAGTGTAAGATCGTCATTTTAAGGGGCCTTTATGTTGAAAGTTTAATGACTTCAAGCATTAATGTATCGTATATAGCACAGATTTACAGAAATTACAAACAGAATGTCAAATGTACAACATTTTTGTGATCTATATATACAGGAAACAACTGCTGAATCTTTACAGACAGATATTGACATGATTGAGAAAATATAACATGGTTCATTTTCAAAAGTAAAAAAAGAAAGAGAGAAAAAGATAGATTATCTTAAATTTAAAAATGACTTAACTGTCAGACTCTTTAATACCAGTACAAAATTTCAAAATCCCCCAAATGTAATTTCAGCTTCAAAGAAATATTAGTAGTAATTTACATTTTGTAAATCATGAAAATGAAGATAACTTTATTCAATTTATGTCATGTATGTGCATACATGACATATACATTGTATGAACACGTAATATCTTGTATACAACCAAAATTTAATGCATGTATATGTATATCACATTTGGTTAACATTTTCAATATTCAGCTCAACACTAGAGTCTGTATCATGGCCAGACAAATCAACACTATCATCAGATGATTCGTTATTTTGTCCTCCCACTAAGTCCTCACCTATGTTACCCCCTGGGCTGTCTGTGTTACCCTGTTTTGGTTTCTCCTCTATCTTCTTATGGCACATGGGACATGTGTCCTTAACATACAACCACTTCCTCAGGCAGGTAGCATGGAAGAAATGTTTACATGGTGTCACTTTGGCTTGAGTCATGGATGAGAAACAAATTGGACAGACATCACTGAGGTTATTGAGCTCTTCCTCTGTCGCCTGGGGCAACGACTCCACCCTAGCCACAGCCTCCCGTCTAAGAAGAAATGTCTTCCATCCAGTTTGTAGTCTCTTATACACATTGAAATAACAGTGTATGATCAGTATTCCAGAATTTATCCAGCTCCAGTGGCCAACAAATGTCTCCTTGAGGCCAAAACACACAACAAACAGAGCTACGAAAAATTCTAAAATTCTCACAGTTGCTCTTGTGTAATAAATTACATCATCTAATTTATCCCATGAGTTCTCACGTAAAGAGTCATATAAGAACAGGAAGTAGACGATCAAGGATCCTATGGCTTGTACTGAAGTCATAATACTACTAGATATGATCACTAACAACCAGAAATCCAGGCTGAAATATTGGCAGATAGTGTATGTCATATATAGGGGAAACATCCAGAGAAATGTGAAGAGAAAAATGGCTCGGACATGTTTCAAAATGTTCCTGTTGTGTGATGCGCTCAGAGACAACAGAATAGGGTCTGATATCTCATACATTGATTCAATGAGTGAAGATATAACAATGAAGAGCAATATACTCATGAGAAAGGTCCTCTGTAATGGTTTAAGGTCTGTCAGGCCTGTCTGGAAGGCTATCAGTAACATGGTCCCTCCTTCTGTCCAACCCCAGAATGTATCATTGTCATTGGCGTAGTCCCAACCTTGTAGGAATATCTTGGTCAAGGTCAAAAGGAAGAAGGATACATATGAAATTGTTACGCTTAGTGCAATCAAACTGACTGGTGTCGCACAGCATTCTCCAACAACGGCTAATAATATCATGGGAAAACCCTCCTTCAATATGAAACTTGTTCCTACTTTCATCAATATGTAAAAATGTGATGCAAACATATATAACCAGAATACTACAAGCTGGATTCCAATGTTTAGGGTGTTCCATGCGGCAAAAATAACAGGGAGATATCCAAACTCTTGTATGGCTTCTGATAACTTCTGTAGCAGAACTCTTATGGTCTCAAAAGTGTGGTGAAGATTATTAAAAACTGTGATCACTAAAACTAAAACGATAAAAACTGTGGCAAAGTTGTGAGCAGCTTCTATAGAATCTGGTGGCAGGCCTATGATTTTGGCAATAACTGGCAAAACAAATGCCAGAAAAACAAATCTGATCCAATTTGAAATTTCTAGAAGATAACATATTAATGCTGCTGTGATACATTGTACCAATAAATGTAGAATTATTCGGTGGATGTGTGAGAAACTTGATAGGAATGTCAGGCTTTGATATTCTTCCGTAAGCTCAGTCACGACAAAGAGGTGGGACATGTACCAGTTAAAGCATGTCAAGGCAAAGTAGATTATATAGCTGTACAGGTTCACCAAGTTCTTGAGAGGTAGGGTGGCAAGAGTAATGGCAAAACATAATGCTGAAAAAGAAAACAAATTTATTTCTCATTAGGCCATTATAAAATGATTCCAAGATTCTCATCTAAATTTCTTGACAATACATGTATGGGACAGGTTGCTGTTGGCAAATTCAATTTTTTAGCTCACCTGGACCAAAGGTCCATGTGAGCTTTTACCATCACTAGGCGTCCGTCATCGTCTGTCGTCTGTAAACAATTTTTCAAACGTTAACTTGTCTGACACCATAAGTCCAATTGCAACCATACTTGGTATATTTGTTAAGTGGCATTATGTGTACAAAACTATTGATCGGATTTTTGATTCGTCAAAAAACATGGCCGCCATGGCTAAAAATAGAACATAGGGGTAAATTGCAGTTTTTTGCAAATACCTCAAATACGGTAACAGATATCAAAATCCTAGCTGAATAAAAGTGATCAGCACCTCAAGATCTACCTGCCCAGAAATTTTCAAAAAGATCCAACAACCGATGTAGGAGTTATTGCCCTTTTTCTGGATTTTTCATAATTTTGCACTTATTTAGCCCTATATTTGAAAACTATACAAGATATTTCAAAAATTCAAATTGCATATAATTAAGCACATCAAGATCTTCATTTCATGTAATTAGGTCAAAGCCGTAGGACCATTCCTTTTAGGAGTTATTGCCCTTAAAACGTCAAAATTTACCATTTTTCATTACTTTTTCCCTGAATTTCAAAGATTAACTTTTCTGACACCATAAGACCAAATGCATTTAAACTTGGTACACTTGTTTAATAGCATATATGATACAATTTGTTGGTTCAGATTTTTGATTTGTCAAAAAACATGGCCGCCATGGCTAAAAATATAACATAGGGTAAATTGTAGTTTTTTGCAAATACTGTAAACCAATTAATTTTCGTGGCTACAAACTTTCGCGGTTTCCTTAGAATGAACATTTTCACGGAGATAATCTTTCAGGGTTTGGTAATTCTCCATCATTACAACCTTTTCACTCAGACTGTTTCACGGCTATAAACTTTCGCGTATGCAAAGCTTCCGCGAATCTCGCGAAAGTTTATAGCACGGGAAAATTAATTGGTTTACAGTAACTCAAAAATGGTTAAGGATATCAAAATTGTGCAAGAATCAAAAGTGCTCAGCATATTAGGATCTACCTGTCCTGAAATTTTGAAAAAGATCCGACCACTGATGTCAGAGTTATTGCTTTTTTTGTATTTTTTTCAAATTTTGCACTTATTTAGCCCTATATCTTGAAAGCTATGCAAGATATTTCAAAAATTTAAATTTTATATGGTAAAGCACGATAATATCTACAAAATATGTGTATCTGTATAGTTCAGGTGAGCGATTCAGGCTCCTGGGAGCCTCTTGTTATTTTTTATCCATTTTGTTAAAATATTTTGCCATTGTAAAGAAAATTGGCCAAATTAAAACAAAAAAAATCTCCAAAAATCAGAATAAAATTTTTTGAGAGGCTGAAATATTCTGGGCAGGAGGGGATGAGAATCTAGCATATTTTTTTAGAATGGCCTTATTTAAACAGTTTTTACTTCAAATGTTTATATTATAATGTCTAAGGGCTATTCCAGAATTAATTGTATGGGGGGAGTCGGAAGGCACTATAATTAAGATTGTATGGGTGGTTGTATTATTAGAAATTTCTCAAAGGCAATTAACATTAGGGGAAAAAAATAAAATTTTATGCATGGTGGGTATAAAAAAGTGCCTTCCGATCACCCCCCATACATTTATTTCTGGAATAGCCCTGATTTCTTTTACTAAGTTTTGAAGGTATTTCATACTTTCATGGTTTTTGCTTGTTGTTTAGAGATTTTGTTCCTTGCTTGCATTGTCTGATTTTTTTTTAACATTTTTTTTAAAACTTATATGACTGAGTTTGACTGGTCACGATTATGTATCAAAATGCAAACAACTTTTTCGTTTTGCTATAAATTCTGTCTCTTAAGTAAACCTTGTTTTATATATTGTATCCTTAAAAAAAAACATTATTCCAGTGGTCAGGTTGGTTGTTTGACATGAGGAACAGGAATAGGAAAATATATCAAACAAAATTCCTGGTTTGAGAAATATTTACATTCATTTGTTTTTGTAAAAAAAAACCTTCGATCATCACCAATAGTCCTGATAGTTATAAAAATAACATGATTTTATTTTCACAAGTTACTGGATATCAGGTCACATATTGTTTTCAATATATTGTAGATTTTTACTCTTACAGATGATTAAGGGTGTTGTATTATGTGCACTTATTCCACTTTAATTTGTCATGTATGATCAATTATTCTTTGAGTTGAACAGTTGACCACCCGTACGAAATTTTCTACAGGATTCCTGCAGGACAGTTACAGGAAAATTAACGTAATCTTACAGTAATGTTTTTTTCCTGTAATATTTTTAACGTACATGGAAAATCAATATTTTTACTGTAAGGAAATTTAATATTCCTGCTAAGATATTACTGCAACAAGACAGGAATATAAATTTGTCCTACCGTAATTTTTGAGAGGATCAAGAAAAGTGAACGGAATGTTGGACTTAGAAATTTTTCATCGTCTTCTTTACAGGAATGTTGAACTTTTATTATTTTTTAAACAGGAATATTTGACTTAGAAATTTTCATCACTTTCTTTACAGGAATATTGGACTTGATAAAAATTGTCATCATCTTCTTAACAGGAATATTAGCTGATTAGACTTAGACAATTTTCGTGATTTTCTTTACAGGAATATTTTACTTTGAACATTTTCATTGCAGAAATATTGAAAAGATTGACAAAACTGTTTCTTCTTCTGCATTAAAAAAATAATAATAAAGTATAAATATTGTCACATACATTCTAAAACATGTATAAAGCTGGTGTGTTTAAATTATTTTATTTTGTATGCCAAACTTCGGGCCAAACTCACACATATGTCACACTGTACTTCAATCACCTTCAAGTCTGTTTGGGAATCTGCAGATGTAGCATTTTGCATTTGGAATCTGCAAAAACATGCAGCTGTCCTTTATATCTATTATAGGCACAATAGAATAGGAGTCCTTTAGTTCAACTGACAAAATGAAACACATCCTATCATAGGGTCTTTTGCATTTGATATTCTGAATAATAGCGACATTGTTAGTAAGATCAAACGATATAAAAACTTTTACAAGGCCAAATTGAATATCTTCATTAGCTTGATACATAATTGCAGCATTGTTTCGCTTTTTCATTCTGCTATAATCAAGTCCATATATAAGACTCCCATGAAATTCCATTCTGGTAAAGGAGTTGAAGGTATCTGTAGTGGGACCATGACCTAAATAATCACTAACAAGATCAAATTCATCCTTCGTTAATTTTTTCGGTTGAATAGCACCCAGGATATAGACATCACGCTCAAGTTTCTGGCCTCGTTTTAAGCCTTGGGAATATTGAATAATATTGAACACCTTTTCTACTTGAGATCCCTTTTCAATACACTTTTGCTTTAACTCGGGTAATTTCTGAACAAATGAAATGCCTGTTATTATCTGGCTATCTATATTTTGTGTTCCTCTAATCAACTTTAAAATAAATCCATTTTTGTCCTCAAATGGGAAACAGCTTGTTGTATATAAAGGTCCAAGATCACGAACACAGTCAACCAGGTGAACAAGTTGGTGAATGTTAAGTGTCATATATTTAGTATCATATAATTTCGAAAAGTTGTCACAAAATGAGAATAGCATGTTCTCAGCAATCATAAGGTCATCATCTCTAGAACCATTAAGGAGTAGAATGTGGATGGCATTTACAAGATTCAAATAGTGATTAAAACGATCTCTGTCTAAAATTCCCTGAAGAACAGGTGCTCCATAGAATAAAAGAAATGACCTGAATTCGGACGCTTTCCAATATTTAAGATGATTTTGAATCGTTCTTGGTAATCTGGTTATGTTTAGAGTGGGTAAAACTGAGAGAAGTCTCTCATCGACTTCTTCAACAAAATGATAAAAACTGAAATTCCTACTCACAAAACCTTTATCAAACCATAATTTAATCAAAAGTTTCTGCACTCCCAGTAGGATACCATGCATGTAGTCTATGGCCATGCCATTTACTAAGTTAAAATTAGGAAATGCTATCAACCATGATGGCCCTTTTATGCCATTGACAACCTTTGGCTTTTTCCCTTCCGCCTGATTTATTGAAGCTGTTTCAGCATCTCTAATAACATTCTCTCTACTTCGTTGGGGTCCTTTCGGGTTTTCTGTGTCATACGGAAAAACGTGAGCATGGCCTTTTCCAACGGCAGCTGTTTTGCCGGGCTGCAAGCACTTCCAACAACTGTAAGCGCCGTTATATTGGATTGAATTACACAATAAACATCTTGCTGGCAAGTCAGCAGTTCCAGCTAGAAGATACCCTTTGCAGATAAAGTCACCACTCTCAGGCGAAAAACAATCGATTCCCCTGTTCATTTTCTCCATAATGTGTAACAATGGTTTCAAAAATGTGTTCATAGCCGGCTTTTTACTGTCAAACCATAGCGCTGCTAATATCATGTTGTCTTTTAGCACACGTAAATTATATGGTAGTTCGTTTATCATTAAATAAATAGGCCAAATCGAAATTTTGCTACTCTTGAAAACTGGTGCCCCATCTGTGTTGAAGGTAAATGAAATGTTATTAGGCGATGAAAGCGGTCCAGAATTATTAAAAAGTGATCTGTAAATTTTGCCATCGTATATATCTCTATAAAGTCCCGACGTTTTGAAGTAACTAAATTTTTCTTGCAGCTTTGAAAAGAATCCGTCTTGAGCAAACAAATTTTGAACTTGATTTATGATTGGAACTTGTAAAAAGTAGGATTTATTTGATGGCAAGTCCATTTGACAATGAATGTTCGGACATTTCTTAAGTGTTTTGTCTATGATATACGTACAACAGACAGAGCAATAGAAGTGTTTTTCGAGGGGAGTTTTTAAATGAGTGAAGTACTTGTTAAAAGCATATATCGTATTGCACAAATTATGGCCTTCCGGTAAAATCATTCCAATCAATGTTAACAACATTTCAATTGCTTCTCCGGTTAAATTGAATTTACTTGTAAATAATGCAAGTAATAACATGAATGCTCCAACAGTAACAGCGGATCCCGGATATAGCTCCTTTTTATCAAAGTCGTCATCAGCTGACACTATAGCATCTTCTGTCTCGGAATATAATTCTTCGCATTCATAAAAAACATCATCAGGCTCTTCAGTATTGTCTATTGTATAATCATCATCTATCATGTCGTCTAAATTAACTGTACAGCTGTCAATCCAAGCTTTAAGTCCATCGTTCGTGTCCGAGTCAGTCAACGTATGTTTCTATTTCTATTGTTTCTTCAAGAAAACTATTGTCGAATACATTTTCAACTTGCTCCAGGCGTTCAGTTTGCCATGCTTTCTGCATATCATTAGCCGTTGGACTCTCAGGTTCCTCTGAATTATACTGGCCATCAAGCTGTATGTTAAGGACAGCGATTTCCTGTAATAAAATTAAAAAGGGGTGTCCATGAACACATCTAAGCTAACACCAGTTCGGAATTGACAAACACATGCAGCATGATTCAGTTAAATGATTCAAAACTTTCTATAATCGTTTCTAGTCTTTTTCGATATTCCAAAATGGTAAATTCACACAACTGCAAGGAGATCTTATAAAATATGATATTCCTCATTTTCACGGTCAATGGTAATTTCCCCAGTATCACGCCGGGCATGCCGACACAATAAACATAATGTATCTTAAAGCACAACTAACGCGGAGTTTGTGTCCGCGGTCCGTTGTGGCCAAATTAGCATTAAGTCAATAGCTCCGCGTTAAAGTGCAACTAAAACGCCTATAACAACTTTATTTCATTTTATAGATCTTAATTTTCTAAGATCAAAGCAAAAAACCCGACATGATTCCGATGACAAATAACAAAGATATTGACAATTTAGTGTTAATTTCTTAAAATCTCACCTTTATAACTTCCGCTTTCGCGTAACTAATTCCACTGATTGTGCAACGTCAGAGGGGGAACCGATACATTTGTTTACACTAGTTACAATAGCAAACGGTAGTTTATCTTTACAATTTATTAGTAATGAAATGATAATTAATGCATCCAGAAATGAAATTTGTTATATTAAACATGTAAAATATATGTTTAATCACCAAAACTTTATTCAGTATAATCGTGATAATTGTTGAATTGTAGATGAAAAAGTAATAAAAGAAAATCGTAATTTAATAAAAGAAGCTTATTCCTCGAGGCTTATTCTTTTTTAATGATACTGATTATCTGTTGCATGAAATGAAGTTTTGAGGAAGAAGCACAGACACGTGTGTGTCCATTCTAAATTTCCTTGGCTTTCAGATATTTTCGGTGTAACCGACACTAAAAGTATTACATATTAATTCACAGGAAGCTTAGACATCACAAGTTATAATTAGATTAGCATTTTGGCATTCACTAATTCAACATTATTTCATGGTTTCCTATACTCTAGCATAGACGTGTACCCGTTTGTCTGTTCTCGCTATTTTTATGGCCCGACCACGTACATGTATGTGGATCGGCCATATAGTTTTACCCTTGTCCGTCCGTACATACGTCCGTAACACTTGGCTTAAGTTCTTGATTGAGGTCAATAACTCGGATACTAGATGTTGAGGGTCAATGATATTCCACCACTAGATGTGTCTTGGGTAGCACTACACCATCCTCTAGTAAGTCGCAGTGACCTATATTTTAAGCATGAACGACTTTGGTTAAGTTCTAGATTAAGGTCCATAACTCTGATACATTTTATGCACGGGAGGGCCATCTGTGAATCATACACACATTTTTAGTTTAATAGTGGATTTTTAGGAAAGTTTGACAATTGAGGCCACGCCAAATAATTCATAGTTCGTCGGACAATTCATGAAAAAAAATAAGCTGCAAGCGGGCGAAATGTGTATGCCCATCTACGAACGTATTGCATATTAGTGTTTGGGCGCATCCACCTGTTCGTTCGTCCGTACCAAATGTTACGAGGTGAAGCATTATGATTCAATTCAATTCTTTATTTGTCTAATTTAATTGGTCCCACTGGTGGCATATTACATATAACAAAAAATTGACAAAGACAGACCAGAACTATACAGTAACATTAGAATAACAAGATAATTAAGTAAAAAAAAATTGAATACACAATGTGATGTGTTTGTATTATTGTTTACAACTATAATAACTAAAGATAATAAATAAGCATAGTACGTATTTGTGTTTACTTTGTATATGGCAAGAAGTTTTAGAAGAGAAAATCTATCATGATGATCTGATGTTATTTTAATAACAAAAGAAATGGATACTTTTTACTAATTAAATATATTGAAGAACTTCTAAATTTTACTTTGTCTGTTTGCAGAGGGCACCAAGGGACTATGCTGTAGGATATGCGTGATGTTTTTAACATGTATTATTTTACTGTAAACGTAATAAACTTTTAGACGCTAACTATGAACATTATATGCCCACCAACACTATGAAGCCATTTATTGCAAATACTGTGGACTCAAGGAATTTATTTATTTTATTTTATTTAATTGTATATTTTATTTTATTATGTTTCTATTTCAATACGATAATACAACACTGAATTTGAGAAGATGCTCGAGTTTGAAATTACTTGCCCCCAAATTGTTAATTGCCCCCCTATGGTGACATATTGGTTGTCTTATTTCGTTTAACTTCACACCTGTGTTTGTTTGGTCGTCGCAAAAGGTAGACCGTAGTCCATACTCAGCATGTGTTAAATAATTAAGGTAATTATCATAAGGACTGGAATCCTGACACCGTCCAATTCCGACAGAGACCTGCATATTAGACATATATGATTTAAATTAACACTTTGGACCATAAAGACAACACAACTGTTTAAAATAGATATGTTCCTTTGATTGCATCATGTATGTGTACTGATTGCTGCAGTAAAAACTTTCAATTTTGTGGAAATCTGACAATTATAATTGCTTTAAATCATAGGATTTAACCAAGGAATTTGAGTACTTTAATTCCTTGATTTAACATTTTATACAAATTTTAAAAGGTCTAAACTTCATTCCTGTGACGGCCTACCTTTTTAAAATATTATTTGGTGTAAAATGTATTGTTAAAAACTGGAAAATGTATATATTTGTTCGTTGGGTATTTTTTAAATATTAAAAAAAAAAAATTGCCAACGAAATTATTTATATTTTATTGCGGATATCTTGTGCATTACTTCCGGTTTAGCTCGCATGTAATTCTTTTCCGGAAATATCGTTGATTAGATTTTGAAAGGTGCGAAATTTTGCACTTTAAACACTCATATCTCCGTTATTTGTCAACGGATTTTGATCGGATTTTTTGCATTGATCTTAGAAAATTAAACACTTTTAAATAAGATTAAGTTGTTATGACCGTTTTAGTTGCACTTTAATGTTCTCCGCTCCGCGTTCGTTGTGCCGGCCCCGTCTCCGGTTCGTTTTGTCGGGATACCCGACGTGCAGTATATCGATATATTTTACTTCAGGGAAAACAAAAAGTCCTTCCCTTACAGGTTAGATGGTCGGTCGGTGCCTATTTTTCAAAACAATTAAGGGTATTACGTTTCCGCAAATTTAAAGTTGGCTTTTCCGCAAATTCCGTGTCGACCTTTGTACTTAACCATATGTTCAATTCTATAGCGATTTGGGGAACATTCTTGTTTTTTAACATGCCAGACGTTCATGTGTATATTGCTAAAAGGAGCATTCTTATTAATTTTCAACAAACTTTAATGTATATAGTGCTAGTTTTCCAATATTACGGTTTATAAAACGATTCTTACAACATAAGAACGTGTAATATTCTTTCTATTTAAAGTGGAAAAAGTCGCGCCTCTTTCTGCCCAAAGTCCTACTAATTTGAAATAATGATCACATAACCATGTGATTAAACAATATAAGATGAGTTAGATGTTCCTACTGTGATGGCCCGGGGAAAAATGTGCATTCCTCGATAGTCCTCGCCGATTTCGTAATTTTAATGCCCCCCCCCCCCATTTGGACAGTGAAGATCATCTTTATTTGACTTTGGGAGCGGTCATTTATTATCGTTAGGGTGGTGGAGATGAACATTTTTTTGTGCCACCCCCTATATAAACTGAAAATAATTTTTGATGCCCCCCCCCCAAAAAAAAAAAGTAATACATGTTGTACAAGATATTAATTACATTTTTCAACGCCACCACCTTTCTACACTGAAAAAACCCAATCATTATAGGTATAATACCTGTCGATCCATAGTTTGTTCGTCATCTACAACGTCGTGTTCTTGTATTGTAAGCCCGATTGTAAGATCCGTTTCATAGGAGACCCTCGTCTCCTCGCCTGTCTTGTAGGGCCCTCGGCGTTTACGTTTTGGATCTGGGCCGTCCATGATGGTATTTACGTTTATTAAACACAGTCAAACTGATTTAGCAGATTATCTTAGATAACAACAGGGTACCGGCATTTTGAATCTGATGTAGTGAATATTTTGAAGAGGGACAATAAGGTAGTCATTAATGATTAACTAAAGTCAACCGTTGGGGTCAACGAATTTAAAAAAAATAATAAAATAAAACATAAATTACATAGATCTAGATATTAATTTATGAATTCTCTGCTAATGTGGGATTACCTCTTTTTTATACTAGTATAAGAAAGCTCCTACATCCGTGGCACAAAAGTAAAAAGAAATTTTAAGATCTGCTCGAACTACATCATTTTCTTGTTTTTTTATTAATAATTGTGTATTTACGTAATCTTATAACCTTTCCTTATTTCGCTTTTATTTTTATTTTTTACAAATCATGCATGCATGATATTGTATTATTTTACCCCCAATCGGAACCTCTGTGAGGCCTCTTATTTGTGACGTCAGATTATACGCCACAAAACGTTCTAATAAGTGGGTCACATTGTGATATTCAAAAGTTATAGAACGTGTGGCTACATTATAGAGAAATTTTAACCTAAAATATTAAATTATTGGTTGAATATTTAACATAAAAATGTTCGCGTGCATATATTTTGAGGAAGATCGTTCCATAAGTGTCGTTGGACAAAAGGACAAAGATCTGAAAGTTGTGGAGGGACGTTTTGAAACACGGGCAAATGTTGAGATGATCTGGAAAATTAACCAGGATAGAAAACTCTTCCATGGAACAATAATTCGAACACATGGTAAGAAAACTATCTTTACAATTTATCATCATGTTATTATGGCAAAAACAAACCCACAGGGATCTGTTTTTATATACTATCCCATATAATTTTACTATCATAATGCGTAATGTGCGGTTCCAATGAAGAAAAGTTTCAGTTAGAAAAAAAAAAACAGCAGAAATTTTACACACACAGAGAGTCTGGCATAAATGACGACGGACCGTCTTACAAAGTGAGGCGGTCAGGAAACTGACTGAAGACAATTTTTGTATTGAAAAATTTTCTGACTTCCTACCAACCTAAAACAGAATTGATAGAGCTATGAAAATCCAACATGTAGTCAACTAGGAGGACAATCAAGTGAATCAACCCCTGAAGAAGGCAATCTACCGAAACGTCGGGGCTATTTGTAGCAATTAAAACGAAAATCGGATATTTGTATCAGCTTCCGTCAACGCCCCAGTTTTTACATATACCATTTCTGCTTCCGTATAAACAAAAAAACTCCAAATTTCTCACAACAAATTTCTGTTATGCTAAAAATACGATATTGCTGACCTCGTAAACTGTAAGTCATGTCTATGAAATACTTTTTGAACCAGAATACTGTGTGTACACAATTATGTACATATGATATGGGCTGTTTAAAAAAAAATGACGCAATTCCTTTTTCACTCCTTAATTTTCATATTTATCATTTTAAATAAAGACTTTTTGTTCCTAAGTATGTATTTCTATGTACAGAAACTTCATGCAAAATTTCATTACTCTATCTTTATTCATTCAAAAATGGTCACTTAGTTATGTAGTCAAAATTGTCAGGAGTGTAACACTTTTAGTGTGACATTTAGAAAATACTCTTTACTTCCATATGACACTTTAAGAAAACCACTTATTCAATACAAATAAAGTGTATTGTATCATAAAATTGCAAACCTCAGCAAACTGTTGGTATATGATTGGTTTATTTATGTTTAATAGTAAAACGTAGACGGATAGTTTCAAGTAGCTTGAACCCAAAAATAAATGCATAAAAAATTGTCACCAAGCTGCATTAGACTAAATTTTTTTTAATAGAAAGATTGTCTATCATCTGAAGAAAATACCAGCTGATCAAGTGGATATTTGGACTGAAATAAGAAGCACCATAATGTCTGTTAGCAGCTTCATTCAAATTTTATTAGCTCTGAAAATTCACTTTTATGAGCATGTCAGGAGTGTAACATTCGTCTTTAAGAGGGTGCTGTTCCAATATGATGATGTTCTACATGTCAATTTTGGGTTTAATTTATTCAGCTAGCTGTCCTTAGTTAAAAATTCCCCCAAGTGGCAATTTCATGTTCACTATTTATATGAAATATTTGAATAAGTGGTGTCAGGAGTGTAACACTTTTGAAAATGTCAGGAGTGTAACGCTTTAATTTGTTGGATAACTTGCATTTAAAATATAATTAACACTTTTTGTTGACTTTTAACCAAAACTAGATATCTTTCATGAAAAATTATGTTTGTTTTAGATTGATTTGCAGTCCATAACTTGCTTTTTGCCACTCAGACTGACTTCTGAATGGATGTTGCAATGTGTGAGCTATAGCAATTCATATTTTTAAAAAATATACATTTTTTTCATATGGTTGATCATAAAAAAACTACATGAAATGAAATAGTCCAAGTTTATGCAGCAACAATCTATTCTCTGATTATAAATTCATTACAAGACCTTTATACCATCCAAATAAAAATGTAACACTTCTGACATATTTGAAAATAACTTGTATACTACTAATTTTTAATCAAATAATGATCAAATTGTTCCTTAAAGCAATATACAACTGTTAGATCATGATCTATACACCTATGTATTACCAGGGTTCACCACAGCCTATTCAAGGGCGGTGCTCCCCCACTCTTGAATTTGGTTCCCCCACCCTTGAATTTTGAGCTCCACACTAAAGTTTGACTTTATGCCTATAAACAATTGTTATTTTTAATAGAAAATGTATGTATTTTGTGATTTATAGCCAAAACTCAACTGGGAAAACAAAGAACAAGACTTATAACACTATTTTGAATTAAAAAAATGTAATTCAAAAATTTTTGAGCTAGTGAAAGCGTCATTGCAGATTTGCACCACTCTTGGATTTTGAACTGTGGTGATCCCTGATTACATATATGGTACAATTGTTGTTTTGGGGATGTCAGGAGTGTAACACCACTTTTGAGCTACAAATTTTAAATATTTCATACAAATTGATGAAATAAGTTATGTTAATTGAAGTTTTTGTGCTTTGGCAAAAAACCTCAAGTCAAAAAGTGATATACTGATCATAATATGTATTGTTTCAAGCTAAATATTTGCTATGTCAGGAGTGTAACAGTGATACTGGATACCTAAACTTCACAAAATTCCGTACAAAGAAAGGTATATAGCTGGATCTTCATCATGTTCAACTACAGAGCTTTCCGTTCATTTAACTAAAATCTTGTCTGCTGTCAAAGAAGGTCAACAAGCATACTGCGACACTATTTATAATCGTAGTGGAATTAACCATATGTGGATTTTGAAAAACTCAAAAGATTTGTTAGATCATTTTAAATCTAGATCATTTTCTGAGGTTCACTCTTTGAAAACGTTCGATTTTTCAACTTTATACACTACCTTGCCACACGAAAAACTAAAATGTCGCCTGAAAAAACTTCTCGAAAAAGCCCTTTCAAATTCAAGGAATTTTGTTGTTTTGGGTTATAATTCTACATTCTTTTCCAAAACATCTTTCAAAGATAAAATTTGTTACACACTGGAACAAGTTTGCAGTATGCTTGATTTCCTCATTGACAACATATTTGTCACCTTCGGAGGAGAGATTTTTCAACAACAAATCGGCATTCCAATGGGCACAAACTGTGCTCCTCTCCTCGCCGATTTGTTTTTATACTCTTACGAGACTGAATTTCTTCAGGGACTCGTAAAGAACAAGAAGATGAAAGAGGCAAGGTCATTTAATCTTACATTCAGATATATTGACGATGTCCTTTCTATCAATAACACTTCATTTGGTAGTTGGATTCCTTCAATATATCCTCCGGAATTGGAGATTAAAGAGACCACCGAATCTAATTGCTTCACGTCTTTCTTGGATTTGCACCTCGAATTTGACCCAGGTGGTCATCTCAGTACAAAAATTTACGATAAACGAGACGATTTTAATTTTCAAATTATTAATTTACCTAATATACAGAGCAATATACCTACTTCTCCTGCATACGGTGTTTATATTTCTCAACTTATTCGATATGCCAGAGCTTGCACACATTTCACAGATTTTTTGATCAGACACCGGTTTCTTCGTGACCGACTTTTGAAGCAGGGCTATAAGAAAATACGTCTCATACGATCACTAAAAAAATTCTTTCTTCGTTATCAGCCATTAGTAGAAAAGTTCAAAATTGAGTTAAAAGATATGATAGTTAAATGTTTTAATTAGTGTTTGACTGGTGTGCTGTACTGAGATGATCACCTCAATATCCCTATTGTGTCTCACAACTATGTTGTGTTCTATGGTCATTACCGGATCCTAAGATCGCAATGGAAGAGGGAGGTTTGGCGCCATAAAACCTGGTTTAACCCACCATTTCGTTAGAAATGCCTGTACCAAGTCAGGACCATTGCGATCCACCAGTTCTCCGGTATGACTGATTCGTTTTTGTCATTTTCTCTGGACTATGAGATTGATCATTCAAGTTCGGTAGTTTTGTTATTACCTTTATTTATCCAAAAAATGAGCCCAAAAAGCTGTCATAAAAATGCTGATATTTTTTTCTGATGTATTTTCTTTGCAAATGCTTAATAAATTTCAAAAATTGAATATATTTGAGTCCTTAGCATGTATACTAGTTGGACGACTTTTAACTTATTTGATTTTTTACCACCTATGTCACACTTTTGCGTCATTTTTTTTTAAACAGCCCATATAGTTATTGAAACACTTATTTCATGTTTCAATTAAGTTTGTTGGCCGATTTTTCGAGCTCTGTTAAAAATTATGTACATCTGCAAGGGGACAAGCCCCTGTTTGTACCGGTGCGACTAAACAGAGTATGGAAGAGTCTGTTTTTAAAGGATCTGGTAGAGTTGGGTGTTACTATATTGCTTTTTATGCCAATCTCTAATTATTATACTATATAAGCATTATTTTGGTTTAAAATAAATTTTTTTTCTATATACAGACCTCGGATGGGGAAAGCTTGTTGCCCCGTTCCCCATTCATGATGCCCAATTCCCCATTCACGATTCCCCATCCACGATGCACGTTGCGCACTTTACACTTTACAGGTTAGTTATTTACCAATCATTAACCACATCATTAAAACTGACCAACCATCCAAGAGAATATTGTCCTGTACCTGTGTGACTGCCAACTCGTACCACGTCAACTTGAATAGAAATTGCAAACTGACGTAGTGTCCATTGCAAACTCATTTGACTACCAACTTTTACTATACATTAACTTTTAATTCATATAGTATTTTAATTTTATGTGAAGCCATTCCCAAAATGATATGCACACATGCACAATGTTCCTTTTAACGTAAATAAAAATCACAAAATGTCTTTTTTTTTGGTAAAGTGCTAAGACATTGTATTACAATTCAATTTCGGGCTACAATATAAAGAAGAAATATTTTATTTCTGCTTAAAGTGTTAAGATACATGTATATTTAGTTGTGTCCAAATCAAGTTTTTCAACATTGGTTTTCATGTAAAAATTAAGCACTGTCTGAATGAAAAACTTTTTTTTTTTCAGAGGACAAAAAGGTGCTGGATGACTTTGCCCAGCTAGCCAACAAGAATGTGGTGCAACCAAACATCAAAAAGCCATATCAAATTGCAGTTGACTTGCTCTTGGTTTATGACCCAGCAGAAAAAACATCTGGAAAAAGAGAAAGGAAACTGACCGAGATTGCAAAAGAATCACAAGAACAGGATGAAGAAGTAAGCCCCAAAAAGAAGGCCAAAAAACAGGCTAAAGATTCCGAAAAAGAGAAATCAAAAGAAGACAATGGAGGGAGCATGGAGAATGGAGTTAGCCCTAAAAAGAAAACAAAAAAACAGGCTAAAGATCAAGAAAAAGAAAAACAAGCTGATATCAAGAATAAATCGGCTAAAAAGAAAATTGAATTAGCAACCAATTTAAATACTGTAAACACAAACAAGGATATCATACAGTATTGCAACTTATATTCACAATTTGAAGATGACTATGATAATACAAATCCCACAACTGAAGAAACTGCATTGTCTGCTGTTGGAAGGCAAGTTGTAAATGCAACCTCTATTGTTCAGGGAACATACCCTACAGATGGGAAAAGCTTTATGAAAATTCCAGGTAAATAATTTATGTTATACTATATATATTATACACAGAGGCAGATACTGACCTACAGAAAAAAAATTATATTGCCGCGAGCACGCAGCAGGAGTCCCCATACATAATTTACTGACCCTCAGGCCTGCATTAATTCTTATTACTAGTTCAGTTACTGCCTCTGTAACAAATATATCCTACCGATAGTGTTTTAACCTTTGAAATTCATTAAAATATTTTTGTAATCACGCCAATTTTTTGTTGTATCAATGACGTAAAAATTCTACTGACCCTGTATACTTGCTTATACTTGCTTTGATTGAATAATTATTTGGTCTTCACATGACGTCAAATAACCAATCAGTAATGTCGTTTCATACTGGAAGTAGGATATTGTATTTTATCATGTGTCTTTTGGAACACTACTTGGGCCGTATCATTAAAATTAATGTAGATTCTCATCTCCATCTAGTACTACACATGTTCTTGATATTGTAATTGATATTGTTCATGAATGAAAAGTCAATAAAAAAGAAAATCACTAAGAATGACTATAGGTCTGTATTTTTATGGGCAAAGTGGTTAAGCTCTCTTAATAGTTATAATGCCATCACTACATCATTCTATTGTTGTCTACGCAGGAAAATGCTAACACATATCTACATGCATTCTTTCTTTTAATATTGCAGTGCCTCCACCAGAAATCATTGCTTTTTTTAAGGCTTTGGACAGACCAGATGTGAGGGCATTTGTTCAGGCATTTAGTAGTCATTTTGACCAAGCAATTTCACATGATCACCAGTTTTACGAGGTAAAATTTGTAAAGTTTATACAAAATGACAAGAGGTATACAATTTTGCAGTGGGCATTATTGATTTAACCATGTGTACTGTGAGGCTACAAAATGAAGTAAAGTATGTGCTGTTACACATATTTTATTAGTCACATGTTAATATTAAGTTAACGTATCAACAGTCTCATAAAATCAGTAGTGGTTCAAATGTAATGTTTAAATACAGCAGTCAAATATAGCTATACATGTACAATGTATCAAACATTGTGATTCTATGAAAAACATTAAATATTTCATAATAAAAGTACATGTGAATTGTTTGAAATTTAAAAATTCAATATTCATAATATGAAATGGCAATGTTAGTGAATGTTGGGGAAAAAAAACCAATTTTCTCAATATAAATGACTTGTCAAACAGAAAAAATCATCCAAACTAAAATTTATTTTAAAAATAGCTCTTTATTGAATACACATTGTATGAATCGTGTGGAAATAAAACAGATATTCTTGATCCTGTTTTGTTTTGAACATATAGTACAAAAATGTAAGTTAATGATAACTATTTAAATATTTTCCAGACTGTATCTGTGAGCCAAGACATGCCATATTATCAACAAATGGACAATACATGTAGCTACGATAGTTCTGGCTTTAGCAGTTCTTTTAACCAGCCTCAGCATGTAAGCTTATTATGAAATTATGTTCAATTGTTAACTTAATAATGATTTTTTTTGGGGGGGGGGGGGGGGGCAAGAGAAAAATATCTGCTTGATTTTTATGCCCCGCCAACTCTGTTACGGGGTACCGGTATATAGTTTTTCTGTCTGTTCGTCCATCTGACCGTTCGTCCGTCACACTTAACATTTTCGTCCATTTCGAATAAGTTCTTCAAATTTTGCACACTGGTTCATTATGAAAAGTACTACACATTGCACCTGCAAATTTGTAATTACCTTCATGTCTGTCCGTTTGAAAAACTTAGGTTTACCTTTCAGGTTGACCTTTTTTGAGACATCATACTGAACAAAGAGAGATAATCCAAACTAAAATTTTTCATGCTTATTAATCAAAGCTGCCAGCGCGCGGGGCATCAGTGTTGTTCTGACACATCCTTGTTTTGGGTCTGATTGTATTTTTTTTATTACAGTCATACATCATTTAGGTAGTTTCTAAAATGTTTTTTCCAGACCAGAGGGAAGGGGATAAAAAAACATGAACTTTTATTTCTGAAAAAAAATAAGCAGGTAAATAAAACCAAGTCATTATTCTAATATGATGTCATAGATACATTAGCTATAGAAACACTACCTTGGTTTAATCTACAATTAATTGTGAATGTCTATCATGTACGTGTACAATTATAATAATTAGCATTCTATAAAACATTAAGGAGCGCTTATAGCTAAAATTTTAATAGCGAGCATTCGTGCCCGCTCGAGCGGAGAGCTCTACGGTATTTGTTTCCGCGAGAAATTTGCTAATGCTGTTTTAGATTTTTTATGGTCCGGAAAGGGTTATTATTTTTACAGGGCCTGAGTGAATGTTAAAATAATTTATAAGAAAAGAAATAATCCTTAAAAAAAATAATAAATTGCGCTTTTTACAAGAAAATTATATTCTTAAAATAATGAATACACATAAGCTGCTCGTTTCGTCTTGGTTATATGCACGTACGAAACTAACGTGTCTCGAAGCTCAATCGCCCCGTATCATCTCGCCCCAAATACATTATATAAACAAAATGTAGTCCCTTTTAGCTATGCTCGCATTTAGGCATTGCCTTCTCCATATTATAAGAATTAGAACCATGATCTATTAGTATTGTACCATAGGTTAAAATTAGTGTTATTGTTAATATTTTACCTTTAGTGGTCAAGTATATTACATGTGTATTACACTTAAATGTTAAATGAAATGTATTTGCCATGTTGAAAGTCTGTTTCATCAGAAGTGTTTAATGATATGGTTAAGTTCATTGTTTATGGATTTTTTTTTATTCAGTCAGCACAATCATCAGTTCTTCCATCTGGCTCAGTTGGCACACAGTCTTCACAACAACAGTATCCTAATTCACAGTTTTTACCTCCTGGTCCTGGTACATTTTTAGCTCAAAACTCAACATTTCTGGATCATTCTACATTTCAAAGTCCACTGTCAAGTTTTCAACATGTTCAAGGCCATCAAACATTTCTACCTCAGACTCAGAAATCAGCACCTGTTATAGCCACAGCAACATCAGCATCAGGAGAAGCCAGTTGTTTAAACCAGAATCAGGTATTTCGAAAAACATGGAGATATTAAGTACCACTTTTTATAAGAACCATGCAAAAAGCGATTCATGGGTGGAAAGCCTACACCACTTTATTATTGATATGTTACTCCTACTAGCACCCTGATTCAATATTTTGTACTCTTTTTCCAAACATGCATTGGTCCTAAGAGAAAAAATATATATAGAATGCATTGGAAAATTGTAAGAAAGGGAGATAACTCTGAAAACTGTCAATAATTTCAATAGAAACCATTGTAACAAAATGGCAAGATTTCTCCAAGGACCAGACAGTTATGAGCAAAATGTTATTTATTTCTTATTTTGTATACTTTGAACAATCTTTTGTTAAAAATAAACCACTGTAGCAAGTTTTTATAGATGAATCACTTTTCTTCAATTTTGCATGATTTTTAGGTGGAGTACTACTTAATTAAATAGTACATTAAACACCAAACAAAAACAGTGGATTCCTTTTATTAGCATAAGCAATTTGTCAGAGAAATTTATGCAATTAACCAAATGACCCCATTAAGTGCAATGTTAATTTTAAACAGAAAATACAAAGAATTTATATAAATTTGCCTAATTATCAAATGTGTTGAGTAATTAGAACACCCAGGTGACACTTTTATTGTACCCTAATGCTAGTAAAAACAAATGAGGCATAAATGTAGGTTGTAAAAACATGTTTTTATAACTTTTACCAAACACACTTCAAAGACCTCGTTAAGAAAACATATGATTTTGACAGGTATCAAGGTGATTTTTGAAAGTTTCAAGTCAATTCACAGGAATTTTGTTCTTTTTCTAAGATTTTCAATGCAATTAAATGAAATTTTTAACATTAAAAGTATAGGAAAGTATAGGAAAGGGTTTGGTGTAAAATCATATTCAATAAAGAGGATTATTCTGATAAGAGGAAGTCGATTAAGTGGAATCCACTGTATTCTGAGTAGTAACTTTAGTCAATGTTGTAATTCATGATTGAACTACAAAATATTATACATGTAGATAGTATTTGTTATTATTGTTGGGATACATTGGCACAAATGAAAACAAACAGATAATTGAATACATTGCTAGTTAAGCAAGACTGGACTTGGTGCTGGCACCACAGTCATGCTTTACTAACTTTTTTATAGTGTATACTGTAAAAGTATTATTTGTTCTTTGGGTCCCAATTTTCGTGGTTTTTTGTGGGTCAACCCAGTCATTCAAACCATGAAATTTGATTCCTAACGAAATGCAGATTTTCCACTGATTTTAATAGTTGAGCTTTTAATCCATGAATTTAAGAATCCACAAACATTTAAATTTTTCCCAATCCACAAAAATTGATACCCATACATAAAAGTACTTTTGTTATTCATGTTCACAGCTACGGTTATCAGATAGACTGGAGTTTCACGAGCATGATCCGAGTGAACAAGAATTCGACAGTTTGAACCAGGACAAATCATCAACTACAGACATGATAGAGGTATGTGTGTGAAAAATGAATATAATTATTTTTATTTGTGGTCCGATTTTCAAAATCTTTTTTTTCATTAGAATCCTCATAAAAATCCCTGCCTGCGTTTTTCAATCAGATTTGAAATATCTCTAACCGTTTTTGAGAAATTAGGGGTTGAAGGGGCAAAAAACGCCATTTTTCAAAGTCTGTTTAGGCATATAGTTATATACTAAAAATAAAGTTGTAGCGGGCCCGCCAATTGTTATGAAGTTTTAATATGATGATTATATCCAGTAAATAAAGGTAATAACAAAACTACCGAACTTGAATGATCAATCTCATAGTCCAGAGAAAATGACAAAAACGAATCAGTCATACCGAAGAACTGGTGGATCGCAATGGTCCTGACTTGGTACAGGCATTTCAAACGAAATGGTAAGGAATTTTGGTATTGAATTTAGGGTTTGTGGCCCCTGTTGTTTTATAAAAAAGGGGCTAAAACGGGTGTATTGACAAAACTGATGTAGAATGTTTATAATTCATTAAATTTAAAAAAAAAATTTGGTCCAACTTTTAAAATCTTTTTCCATTGGATTCCTTATGAAAATCTCTGTCTTAATTTGCAATATTTCTCTTACAATTTTTGAGAAATTAGGGGTCAAAGGGCCAAAAATGTCAATTTTAAAATACATGTATATAAATAAGGCTTATTTTTGTATTAGATCATAGATATTAAAGTAAGTACAAATGTGTCAAATGTGCATTTTAAAGTCCAACACAGGATCGTGTGTCAAAAAATTTTGTAAGTTCACCATGGGCTTCATGTGACAAAAGCAATCTATTGACTATCCATATTGGGCCTCAAACAAACAGGGTTCAACTTGTTGCGGTCGTATCATGCTGCGCTCGGCGTAGCTTTTTATTCAAAAGTGTCCACTCCAGTATGTTTACGGAAGCTAATAATTTGGGAACCAAAAACAGTGGGGTAAACTGTAAATTTTGGGACTTTTGCATAGTTTTGAAATAATTTTGTTAGGAGAAACAGTCGATATTCAGAGTTAATTATAGCAAACAATGGTTTTATGCCATAAAAAATATAGAAGCACTATAAGAAGTTCTTTATTTAGTTTTTTTTTCAATTTATTTTTTATGTATTAAGAATCTGATTAAAGAACTAATTTTTCATTTATCATTGAAACAACCCTAGACCCTACAATGCTCATTCAATGTACATGTATATTACCGGTACTGTTGTAAAAATGAGCCTCTTATTCCTGGTTCCTATATTTATTAACATCCGTATCTGTTTTAGCTAATGTCACATGCACACTTTTCAATGGTGTCTATTTATTAGTATCACACAGGTTACGAAACCAGAGGCTTTTAAAAATTATGTGATATTTTGCTTTTCCTTCTACGATTCAGTTAATACAATGTACACTACTAAGTACCATGACAGAAATCAATTTTCATTTACTGAATAAAAAAATAGATCATTTTATATGTTGTTTTTGTTATTTATCGTTAGGCAAAGAATCAAGATACTAACACCTTAGCCAATAATCTGCGCCGAACATCTCCAAGAAAAAACAGCAATTTATATGCAACGAAAGACAGTAAAAGAGAAGTAAGTTTACTTTGGACAATTTTAAAAGTTCTGAATGAAATGTTGAAAGTAAATGTTTGAAACATAATAAGTTTATAAAACATTTCTTAGATGCAGTTATAAATTATTAGTTTTCCTTGACCTCGGATCTTATATTCCTACTGCCTGGATGTGACAATTGGGATACACAGAAAATAGTGATATCAAGGAAAGAATGTCATAAATATCTATTTCATTGTCATATTAAGTACTATTCCACATAAGGATCAGGCAGGGGGTGGCACATCGATTATCTCCAATTTCAGATTTAGGGGTATAGATGCATTCATTTAACCAAAAAACAAACTCAATGCAGTTTTTACGTCTTAGTATGTATTTGGTGCCTAGATATTTTTTGACTGGTTATATAGGAGAAAAATATGGCGGGAAATTTTCCTGTACTTTTCACTATACAATGTAACTAAATTTTGACTGGTAATATCTCCTAAACCCAAGTTAGACTGAAAAATTTAGTGGTCAAAACAAAGTTTACTGGGGTTGCTTTACCTAATTCTGTTGAAATTTTTTGTGTATTTATTATCAATGTGCCACCCTATTAATGGTGTCTGCCTGATACTTAGAAAAAGTAGTACTTAAATAATTATTACATTCATTCCTTTGTAATAAATTTCAAATACTAAACATAAAATATGTAATTTCAGTAATAATAGGGGATTATTTAGCAATGATTAATTTCAACTAAAATCACTTCATAATGGGATTTCGAACTAATTTTTCACACCATTTAAAAATGCAGCATTCTGACAAAATTTATTGTCCCCCTCCCTTTTGCATAAGCAGATGACAGTATAGAAATTTGCCTTTTCATCTGGTCTATCCAGAATTGATTTATGGAGCAAAACTAATGAGAACAGCTTTTATGGAATTTTATGAAATTTGGACAGTTGATAGGTTATTAAGTAAGAAAGCTCTTGGTTTTTTTTAATCAACACAATTGAGACTAGATAATAAAATATTTTTTTCATTATTTATATAGCAACTTGATTTAGAAACTAGGCCATCCCCTGCATCAGCATTAAAATCAGTGGATTCTCCAAGTGAAAAAATGGTATGTACATGTATATATCAGTTTCTTTCATAATGTGCACATTTAAGTATGTGAGGCAATTTGAACTGGTTTTTGTTTTAAGTTAAACATATTAAAAATTCCAAAGAAAATTAGCCAAGGTAAAAAATTAGAATTATTTCTTTATTATCATTGTACATGTAGAGTGTCTGCTTCTGGCATGTTGTTTTCTGCTTAACCAATTAATCTTTGCCATATCAGACTTTTCACATTTGACTGCTACATTGGTACGCCTTTGCTGCTTTAACATGTTAAACAAAAGAAAACTGTTCGATTTCTTGTGACAATAGAATTATGAAAAATATATGGTCTTTTTTCAGGTGAAAATTGTAGAAGGACATCCATATATGGTATCATCTTCCCAACTATGGAAGCTTACGTCTAAGTGCCGAAAAGATAGAAGACCTGGCTATTCATTGGTTCTAAAGCTGATGCCTATGATCTTCACCGTTGAAGAGATGTCTAGTTCTAGGGGGCAAGGCATTAAGCAGTCTAAGAAGGGTGATGAAATGAAACCCATCCTTGATGCAGAAAAGATCAAGGTTATTAAAGGTAAATTTAAAGCCTGCATTTTAATTGATCTCTTGTGTGTGACACATAAAAAGGAGGTATATATTTCAGTCTTCACGACATGTGGAGGACTAGTTTTGTGAAAAATTTACAAATTAGCCTTCCGTCCGGTGAATTTGGTTAATACAATTGAAATGTTCAGTCGGTCCTGCAGGCCTTTGTTTTTTCAGGCAAGAATTTTCAACTTTCGTGAAGACTGTATCATATTTCACACTATTGCACCTTTACTTACGATGGCCTTTCCATATTTTGCACGAAGTTAATACATGTAATATAAAGTTGAAGGTGTGCATACATCTTTGGTTAACATCTATGATATTAAACTTGTCTAGAAAAAGGGGAGTGTTCTCAAAGGTAGCCCATCATTACTCAGCAACCTGTCAGTGTTCTTTTAAACTTTACACAATTTTACTCCATATATTTTATTACCTAGTGGTCTGTATGTTATTTTACTTGAATTAGATTTTTCCTGTCTGAGTAATGGGACTCTCAGTAAAAAATATATATAGCATGTAACAATCTCTAGGTAATGAGCTGGACCTGAATTATGGTTTCAGTGACAATCAAAATGACCTATTGATAACTGATTAATGTAATGCATTGTTAAAGTATTATTTTATTTTACAGCTTATGCTGAAGGATACTGTAAAAAACACAGTCTTCCTGCATCATCTGATGCCGAGATGAACATTGCTGTCACCGAAGCCATAGCATATGCCAGAAAAAAAATGAAGAAACAGTTAAGCGCAAAGCAGACAGATCAAAAACAATAGTGACACTATTATAATTGTGTATACAAAGTGCACATACTTCTACTTATGAAAATGACTTGATTGTGAATATCATTGGATATATATATTTTTTCATGTTAAATGTACATATGGAATTAGTTTTTGCATACCAGGATTTTTATGCCCCCGCGATGACATGTTGGGGGGCATAAAGTTTTACTCATGTCCGTCCATCCTTCTGTCCGTTCAAAATTTCCGTCAAGCTTTTCTCAGAAACCATACATGGGAATGATTTGAAACTTGGTGGGATGGTTCAGCATGACCAACTATACTACCTAAGCAACTTTTAGACCTGTCGGACTTCTACTTCCTGTTTAGTACTGGACCGATATGAAAAACGACTTGAAAATTTCCGTCAAGCTTTTCTCAGAAACTGTACATGGGAATGATTTGAAACTTGGTAGGATAGTTAAGCAACTATACGTCCTAAGCAACTTTCAGACCTGTCGGACTTCTATGTCCTGTTTTATGATGGGCTGATCTGAAATTGTACTTTTCAGACATACAAATTTCCGTCAAGCTAATTTCTCAGAAAACCGTACATGGGAATGACTTGAAACTTGGTGGGATGGTTAAGCATGACCAACTATACGTCCTAAGCCACTTTCAGACATTCCCGACCTTTACTTCCTGTTTTCTGATGGGCCAATCTGAAATTGTACTTTTCAGACATACAGATTTCGGTCAATCTTTTCCCAAAAACCGTACATGGGAATAATTTGAAACTTGGTACAATGGTTCAGTATGATAATCTATATGTCCTTAGTGACTTTCAGACCTGTTGGACTTCAACTTTTTATTTGGGGCCAGTGGGGGCATCCGTGTCCCATGGACACTTTTGACAACAGGACTTTTTTTAAATCCTGTATGAATTCCTGTAAATAAAATTTCATTTGTTCCACAGTATTTTTTCTATAGTATAGTGAATTACAGGAATCTAGTAGCAGGATTTTAAAAATCCTGTATACTTATATTCCTGCTAATTTAAATATTACGTTATATTTTACACCAGGAATCCTGGAACAATATTGGCGGAATTTTGTAGCAATAATTTTTACAGGATTTTTTTTTACGGTAAAAAAATCCTGTAATAATTCCTGGTAAGAAATTCCTGCTAATTTAAATATTACGTTATATTTTACGCTAGGATTCCTGTAACATTCCTGTAGGAATCCTGTAGTTTTATACAAAGAGGGTTATAGAAAATCCTTGAAGGAATAATAAAAAAGTACGTAATAAATACGTTAAGGTTACGGCAGGAGAATTTCGTACGGGTATTGCCTTTACATCATTTCAATTTTATTCTATGACATGTATGATTTTAAATTAATTAATGTGAGTTGCATTATCTTAAACACAGCTTGCTAAATGTCACTTACTGAGGTAGTATATAATATTAATTATAAAGTTGACATCCTCTGGTTGATTAGCTAGAGTCTCGGGACTTGTTCTGAACCAAATTTCAGCTAAAACAAGGGAGGGAATCCTAAGTATAACACTTGTAACTGCCTCTAGCTGCTCCCTTGGAATCTTTAAAGCCCACATTACCACATCTTCAAAGACAAAATTAATGATATTAAACAATGGAATTTTTCTTTGTATTATGCAATGTATGAATTCAATATAGGAATAATATAAGATTTGGAGAATTTTTGCATAGTTAATTAGAGGACAATCTTTTTTCTAGAAGAAAAAAAAAACCAATAAGCTGGTTTAAACTTGTTAAAATGGAAAAACATCAACAGTTGAAAAGCTAGAAAACTTGGAATCTTAATTATACCTTTCTTAGCTTTACAGTGATTAACTTTGATGACCCTTATTAAGTGATTTTACCATGTTTACAGCAATTTGTTAAATAAACATGTTGTCATAGACCTGTATATTAAATAGATTTGCAACTTGTTAATTGTCCAGTATATGTGTAAAAATATCACTGGTTGATAAATGAGAGTTGGTTTATTTTTCTAACTACTTCAATGCCTTTCTATGGAATTAATCAGAATAAATTACATTAAACAGAGAAAAGATTAAGGAATATCTGTGTGGGAATTCTATTTAATTTGGTTAAGAAATAAACATTTTGTGACAATTTAAAGTGAAAAATTTACAAAATATTGAAAATAATCGTATTTTCATAAAAACGAGGGTAGTATGGGCTCTTTTAAAACTCCTCTAAAGTGCCAAATGTTATAGAAGTTATTTTAACACAAGTAAAATCTTTAAACCTTTAAGGATGGCTGTAAAAACGAATCATGTAAAAATCTTAAATGGTTTTTGAGATATTACAGTATAAAGTTGTACTTTTTAAATTGTTTATTTAGTACGAAATCTCGTTTATTGGCATGAGATATTGTGAGATTTCACCAATTTGCAAATCTATTGCCCTTACAGAAAAGAAAATGTTGCAGCAATATTGCTGCTATATTGCGGCAATATTGCTGCAATCAAATATTGTTGCAGGAAAAAGTTGCAGGAGTGTTGCAGCTAGCTGCAACTTTTCTTGCAACATTCCTGCAACAATATTTGTTGCAGCTATTTGTTGCTGCAATATTGCAACAAATTTTACTATAGATATATCTGAAAAAGTTGTTGCAGGAAAGTTGCAAGAAGAGACACTCCCATAATGCAATTGAAAGGAATTTTGTTCATCCAATCAAATGAGTTTGTAACCATTTTTCAAAATTATAAACTTACATGAGGCAGCAAGCAGTTTGTGTCTGATCAAATGGTGTTAAAATTTCATTTAAGGATTAATATGGTTGAAGATTTGCTTTTAATTAAGGTAAAAATATTTGCTTATATTGATTTTGTTAGCTTGGAATTTTAATGAGTAAAATAATTACTTGTAAATATATATATAATGTACATGTATATTCAAAGTGATTCTGTCGATTATCATGCAGTGCATTTTTTACACACAATATAACCTACATGTATGTTTATAACAAGATAAATTAAGATATTTCAGATTTTGTTTTTAAAGTATACACAAAAAATTGATGCAAAATATATAAATGTATTTTTGTTTAACTTCTTCTTTAACTTGTTATTACATGTATTCCTGATATAAAGTATAATATTTTGAGGACAGCCATGGTTTGTTACTCTTAATAAACATGATAAACTCATTCTCACATGTCTCAAGTGATCTGAATAAGCTTAGCATACACATGGCATGTTTTGTGTAATCTTATATTTATGTGGCACACACGTTTAGAACTAGGTCAGCGTTGCAGAAACATGTTGCGGCAATATTGCAGCAACATGTCAGATTTCGTATGCAAATTAATTTTCCTGCGACAATGTTTCTGAAATATTGCTGCAATAGTTTTCTTGCAACAATATCATTGCAGCAATGTTGCAGCAACATTGTTGCAGGAAAACTAATTTGCATACGAAATCTGACATGTTGCTGCAATATTGCCGCAACATGTTTCTGCAACATTGCAGCAATATGTTGCAAGAAGGCTTTTTTTTCCATAAGGGTGAATATACAGATCTATGATGTTGTTGATAGAAAATTGAATTGGCCTTGTCTGTCAAAACAAGCCAGGTAAAAAAAAATAGTTAATTCTTACTAAATTAATTCTGTCTTTCAGTGTAGTATATTCGTTTTGTTAATTTCATATTTATAGGCTAACTAACAAATAAAAAAAGTTTTAGTCAGCTTATTAAACAGGAAGTTGATGATAGACAGACCTGAAAACCTATCACACCATATGGACACCAACCTGAAGCTACAGACCAAGTTTTGAAAGCCTACAATTAATCATGTTAATCGTTGCTGAGAAATCTGTTATAAAATTTTCAGCCCTGAAAATTTAGGGAAAATAAGTCAGCTCTTTAATCTAAGAAGTAGAAGATAGACAGACCTGAAAACATTTCCCATCATATGGGACCCCTACGTGAAGCTACATACCAAATATCAAAAGCCTACAATAGTTGCTGTAAAATCGGTTATGAAAATTTTGATCACAGACTGACAGACAGACCACAAAACATTGTGTACACTCTGCAACTTCGTTGATTAATAGTAAATGATAGTTGCTGAGTAATTTTTTACAGAAATTTTGAAAAGACTGACCAGTCCAAAAAATTATACCCTTCGCAACTTTGTTGTGTGGAGTATATAACATGGTATAGACCTAATACAAATCAAAATCAAGACAAAACTACAATGATTAAATTCTACTATGGGATTGAAGAATATAACAAGGCATCAAAACAGTCAAGTACCTGCATGTCCAGTGGCTGTGATGAGGATCAAGGTATATGCAGATTTTTATGCACAGGTATTGGATGACATATATGAGAGGAAAGCATAGCTCAGATGAACAGGCCTGCCAAATTGCAAGAGACCCAAAATATAATGATGCCTGAAATAATATGCTGTCCCATTCTAATTTTCAGAAGTTTTCCAAATATTCTGTACATTTACAGAAAATTTCTTGAAAATACTATCATGTCCTTAATTTCTCCAGGGCTGTCAAGTTTTTGAGATGAACATGCGTGAGGTTTGGTAAAAAATGCAAAGATCAAAGGAGACAAACAAAAGATCAAAGAAAAAAGGCACCAATTTGGTCCCGAAATGCGTGAGATCTCACGTGAATCGCATGAAAGTTGACAGGCCTGATTTCTTACCCCATCAACCAGTGGAATAGAGTTTAATTTTCTTTGAGAGCTTTTAGCGCAATGCCATCTCATAATATTTTGTTTTGATTTTGTGATAAATAGGGGCCAGTCTTGCAATGGGAATATTGATAATTGACATCCAATAGCTAACAAATATAATTCATGCTATATTTTACTTGATGATTGGTGCTTTTTTTGTGGCATATGCTTATGTTGGTCTTGCCTTTTTGGTGTGTAAATATATGTTATCTACAAATGTGACAGTCATTTCTTTTTAGAATTTAGAAAATAAGCATGCTTTAAAAAAATGTTTGACGGGTTTGCATTCTATATTATTCAACCCATCTATAAATTATTCCAATAAAAATACCAAAATGTAAAAAAAGTTTGTTGTCTGCTCAAGTTGAAAACAAAATCGAGACCCATATCGGGAAGGACAGAACTTTTTTCCGATTTATTTCTATTGAGTTAGAATATGTAAATATCATCATCATAGATCTACAAATTTATTAACAATATAATTTATCTTTATTTTTATATTAATTTTCTAGCAATTAAGTTAAATAAAACCTTTTATAAATTGAAATAATTGTCTTTGCATAAAAGTTGAAATGAACACTTTATCATTGTGATACAACCGGAAGTAGAAACTTTGACAGCTGAAATCGAACCATGTCTAATATTTTGAATTTAAAACAGCTAAAGCACCTCTCTAACGTGTTGATACGTATCCCACCTTTGTTTATTATCGACAGTTTGTTGAAAGGGACCCTTCTTAAAGTCGTGTACCAAAGCGTCCATCCCGAGTACAGTGTGTATCCCATCACAACATGGTACCAATTTGTCCAGTGGTTTGGTACCTCATTTACAAGTGCGTTGCTAAATATACACACCATTGAAGAGAAGAGTTATATTGTTTAACCTTTGTCCATTGGTTGGTCCATACATAATTTCTGTCACATTTTCATATATATATATATATCATGTATACAAAAATGGGTGACGCCTAAATTGTGTAACCTGTACCATTTGGGTGTCATTTACCAGTAACTGCACCTGTTTAAAATTTTGACTTGTACACAGTGAAAACGTGAAGAAACTTTCTCAAATTGCACATTAACTGGTTACATTTGTTTTTCGAATGTTATGCTACATGTAATTTTCAAAAATTAATGATGTTAGAAAATTTTGGTGCCTAAAATGTGTAACCAGAAGTTTACACTAAGATGAAGGTGCCAAAGAATTGATAACTTATATCTTCTATATTTTACTTTTCAATCGTAAATTAGTTTCTTTTAATTGTGTAATGTTATACGTGTACATGTAATAGAAAATAAAGAGATGTGGAATAAGTGTACGTGACACAGCCCACAATTAAACGGCAATTTGGAAAAACCACAATGGAAGATGTCATGGCGCATCTGAAAATGTCCAGATATAAAAAAGTGCCTTAGATGTCTTACATGTACAATGTATGGTTACTATGGTATAAGACTAGATAAACCACTGAATAATAAAGGTCTGATATTTCCAAATACTATTTTTATCCTACAGTACTATATATGATGTACATGTATAGTGATCATGGTGATTGCACATTGTTTACATTTATGAAAAAAGTTTTGTCACAGTTTTCTGATCAATTGTACAAATGTAGGTACAATATGAAGAGACCTGTATATGGTTGTAAATTTTGTGTAGCACTATATGTACATGTACATGTATATGGTGCATTGCCATATAATGTGCCAAGATCATCTACATATATACTTTCTGTTAAACAAATATTTAGGGTTTTTCACCCAAGGCATAATTTTCACAGGCACTAAATGTTTCTATCAAGAAGGGGGGCTGACTTTATATTAATAGCTCTTTATTTTACAGTTGACCCCCAGCAATTTATTTTATATACAGTTTACCCCCTTATTTATAGAAACAAGTGCCTGAAATTATAATATTTTGCGAGCAGGGAAGAGGAGCCCAAGCTCACAGATTTACTAGTTTATTAATGAACAAAATGTAGAAAAAACCATCACATTAATGATTCTTTTTTATGTTTCCCCCCCCCCCCTCTTTTGTGGGGATCCATCTGTCCGTCACGAAGTTTGTCAGCGCAATTCCTCTGAAACTTATGATTCGAATTCAAGGAAACTTGATATATAGGAAGGACACCATATGTAGTTGTGCATATTACCGGTAAATTTTGATCCTCAAATATTTATGGGGGTTATGGCCCTATGAACTTAGAAATTTGCTGAAATCCTCATTTATCATCTTGTCAGCGCAATTCCTCTGAAACTACTGAACCAAATTAAACGAAACTTGATATATATAGAATATTATGTACTTCCCTTTTTGATACTATCTATAACTAGGTGAGTATCAGACGAGTCTGATAAGAGACTAGATGTAGATAGTATCAAAAAGCCTAAAAGGAAAGTATATAATATTCTTTTTATCGTTAATGACGTCACAGTTATCATGTGCTCCCACCTGATATTTTTCTTGTATCACGGACAGTCCATGATACTAAAAAATATCAGGCAGATGAGATCAAAGGAAAAAGCAGCTTTTTACCGATAAATAGGAAGGACATCATATGTAGTTGTGCATAATAACAAGAGGCTCCCAGGAGCCTGAATCGCTCACCTGACATATGTGCCTGAAGTAAAGGTTATAAGGCAAAATCTATTTAAGGTTGAAAGGGTCATAAGATTAATAAGGGGGTCATCTGACAATATGGTGGATCTAAAGGTGCTGATCACTTTTGTGCTCAATCAAAATCTAAAAATCTGTCACCCTTTTTGAGTTATTTGCAAAAAAAATCAGTTTAACCTAATGTTCTATTTTTAGCCACAGCGGCCATGTTTTACAACCAATCAAAAATCCCCACAACAGTTCTATACACCTAATAATAATAAACAATAATACCAAGTTTGGTTCCATTTGGACTTAAAGTGTCAGAGGAGTTAACATTTTCAATATAAGGAAATGCAGTTAAAATGCTCAATTTTGACATTCCAAGGGCAATAACTCCTCAAAGGAAAGGTCCTACAACGTTGACCCTGTTACAAATTTTGTAGATCTTGATGCGCTTAACAGAATGCAATTTAAATTTCTCAAATATCTTGTATAGTTTTCAAGATATTGAGCAAAACAGGTGCAAAATTTGCAAAAAATCCACAAAAAGGGCAATAACTCCTACATGGGTTGTTGGATTTTCTTCAAAATTTCAGAGCTGGTAGATCTAGAGGTGCTGATCACTTTTGTTCCAAATCAAAATTTTGAAATCTGTCACCGTTTTAGAGTTATTTGCAAAAAAATTGCCATTTACCCCTATGTTCTATTTTTAGCCACAGCGGCCATGTTTTACAACTAATCAAAAATCCCCACATCAGTTCTATACACCTAATGCTAATATACAACTATACCAAGTTTGGTTCCATTTGGACTTAGAGTGTCAGAGGAGTTAATGTTTTCAATGTAATGAGGAAATGCTGTTAAAATGCTAAATTTTGACGTTCTAAGGGCAATAACTCCTCAAAGGAAAGGTCCTACAACGTTGACCCTATTACATATTTTGAAGATCTTGATGTGCTTAACAATATGCAATTTAAATTTCTCAAATATCTAGTATAGTTTTCAAGATATTGAGCTAAACAGGTGCAAAATTTGCAAAAAATCCACAAAAAGGGCAATAACTCCTACATGGGTTGTTGGATTTTCTTCAAAATTTCAGAGCTGGTAGATCTTGAAGTGCTGATCACTTTTGTTTCCAATCAAAATTTTGAAATCCGTCACCGTTTTAGAGTTATTTGCAAAAAACTGCCATTTACCTCTATGTTCTATTTTTAGCCACAGCGGCCATGTTTTACGACCAATCAAAAATCCCCACATCAGTTCTATAAACCTAATGCTAATAAACAACTATACCAAGTTTGGTTCCATTTGGACTTAAAGTGTCAGAGGAGTTAATGTTTTTAATGTAATGAGGAAATGCTGTTAAAATGCTCAATTTTGACGTTCTAAGGGCAATAACTCCTAAAAGGAAAGGTCCTACAACGTTGACCCTATTACATATTTTATAGATGTTGATGTGCTTAACAACATGCAATTTAAATTTCTCAAATATCTAGTACAGTTTTCAAGATATTGAGCTAAACAGGTGCAAAATTTGCAAAAAATCCACAAAAAGGGCAATAACTCCTGCATTGGTTGTTGGATTTTCTTCAAAATTTCAGGGTAGGTAGATCTTGAGGTGCTGATCACTTTTACCTTTTGCCAGAATTTTGATATCTGTAGCCGCTTTTGAGTTATTTGCAAAAAACTGCATTTTACCCCTATGTTCTATTTTTAGCCATGGCGGCCATGTTTTACGACCAATCAAAAATCCCCACATCAGTTCTATGCACCAAATGCTAATGAACAACCATACCAAGTTTGGTTGCAATTGGACTTAAGCTGTCAGAGGAGTTAACCTTTGAAAAAGTTTACGAACGGACGATGGACGCCAAGTGATGACAATAGCTCACATGACCCTTCGGGTCAGGTGAGCTAATGAAAACCAGAAAATTTTTATGGGAGTTATGGCCTTTTGAACTAAGAAATTTGCTGAAATCCTCATTTATCATCTTGTCAGCGCAACTCCTCTGAAACTACTGAACAGAATTCAAGGAAACTTGGTACATGTATATACATTTTTTTGTAGGAAGGACATCATAATTTTGTTGTTGTGCATATTACCAGTAAATTTTGATCCTCAAATATTTATGGGGGTTATGGCCCTTTGAACTTAGAAATTTGCTGAAATCCTCATTTATCATCTTGTCAGCGCATTTCCTCTGAAACTACTGAACTAAATTAAACGAAACTTAATATATAGTAAGGAAATCATGAAGTTGTGCATAATACCAGTAAATTTTTATCCTCAAATTTTTATGGGAGTTATGGCCCTTTGAACTAAGAAATTTGCATAAATCCTCATTCATCATCTTGTCAGCGCAACTCCTCTGAAACTACTCCGAATTCAAGGAAACTTGGTACATGTATATATATAGGAAGGACATCATATGTAGTTGTGCATATAACCAGGAAATTTTGATCCCCAACCTTAGAACTTTTTGGAGGAAACTGGGGGAGACATTCTTTTTGCAGGCAAAAACAAACTTTATTTTTTTAATTATCCCTTTGATAATGCATTACACTCTAGCCATTTTTTTTACAGTGAAATAACTATAAGTACCATTTGAGGAATGGCATATTAAATTTTCATTTACCAAATACATGTTAATCAAATTTTTGTTGAAAACTTTTGGAGTTTTTTGCAGACAAGACTGTCCCTGACCCTGTGAGTTATACTGTATTCTTGGTCATCACGTTCATGTTATTTACATACATCATGTACATACAAGTAACAATTACATACATTAATCTCAATTTACAAAAAAATATTGATGTTCATACAATCATGACTATTTCATGTTCATTTTTGTACATGTATGTAACATGTATATTATGCACAAATTAACGTTTCCTTCTTTTATTTTCACAGTTTTAGTGTTAGCTGTCCTGTTATTTGTGTCGGCAAGAAATCACCTGATAGAACTTTACAACTATGGTCTAGTGGGAGCTTTTCTCATGGTGTCGTACCATTGGAACCTCAACTTTGTGGTGACCATTTACAAGGAAGAGGTGGAAGAAGATGACCCCTACCATAAAGATCTTTATGACATATTACAATCAGATCTTAATGGGATCATGAAAAATATCATCATTCAAATCATCATAACAGTTGCTTTTTTAACGGCTTGGGATTTCCGTCAAGCTAAATATAGAAACATTAATATTGAAGATGGGATAGCAAAAACTTTATTAAAACTTGCAGTGTCTCTCTCACTTATTTTTCCGATAATTGTCCGTGCTATCTATCAAGATTTCATCGTCTTACTGTGGTCTCCTGTTTTATCTATGATTTTCCCGATAGGAATACTCGTCAAAAACATTTTAGATTCTTTATCAACATTACGCAGGTTCACTATGAGGGTTTTAGTACTTACAAAAATAAGAATTAACAATTTGGGTATCCAAACATTTTTAGAAGAACAATGGATACGTTTACAAGTTCCGAGAGTATTAAGAATGTTTTGGATAATAAGATTAGTAATGCAAACTAGTTTCCTATTCACAAGCATAACAAACAATGAGATTACAGATTTAGATGAAGATAATATCACTGTTTTTGTAGCTAAGAAGTTAATGGCAGACAGTTGTGACACGTTCGTATCGATGCTGGGACTGACAAGCATTATTTCTTTTATTGCACATTACATAGGTCTATTCATGGCCTTCTGTGTAGGATCCAACACTGAAGAAGATAGAAGCATGGGGACCGTGTCTGCCATTTTATTCTTTATCCTTGCCCTACAGACTGGACTAACAGGCTTGGACCCTGAGAGCCGACTGATTCGACTGGCCAAAAATACCTGTCTGCTCTTCACAGCGATGGCTCATTTTGTCCATAGTATGATACATCCAGTTCTTATGTCTCTAAGTGCCTCAAGAAATCAAAATGTATCTAGTCATGCAAGAGTTCTTGCCATGTGCTTAGTTCTCATCATTTTTCCAATTCTTCTGTTGTCTTATTTATGGACTCATTTCAGTGCCAATACTTGGTTGCTAGCTGTAACAGCCTTTGGCATTGAAGTCATCATGAAAGTGTTTTTCTCTTTGTTGACATATTTATTATTTATGATCGATGCCTACATGGAAGTCTTCTGGGAGAAATTGGATGATTATGTGTATTATATCAAAGCTACAGGAAACACTATGGAATTCATGTTTGGAATTTTCTTATTTTGTAATGGAGCTTGGATCATTGTCTTTGAGTCGGGTGGGATAGTAAGAGCTGTCATGATGTGTATTCATGCCTATTTTAACATTTGGTGCCAAGCTAAAGAAGGCTGGAAAGTTTTTATGAAAAGACGAACAGCAGTTCACAAAATAAACTCACTGCCCGAGGCAACACAGCAGCAACTTGAAGAATTAGACGATGTGTGTGCAATATGCTATCAAAATTTAACCAGTGCGAGAATCACACATTGTAATCATTACTTTCACAATGTTTGTTTAAGGAAGTGGCTGTATGTACAGGATAACTGTCCACTTTGTCATAAGCTGATCTATCAACCAGAAAACAAGTCTGAGGACACACCCCCAGGGGACGCTGTGATACTCCCTCCTGAAGCATAACTTATAGTACAGTTAAATTATTTTTTTAGAAATAAAAGTATTGCAATGTAGAATAACAAATTATGTAGATGATGTGTCACATTTTCATTTTTAGAAAACTGTTTATATGTGTATGTAGGAATGCAAATGTGTGTATGATTTTTCCCAATATTCTACTACCATGACTACATTTTTGTATCATTCATGTCATTTAACAATGTTTAAGATAAACTTATTATTCAGTTTTCATGTTTATGTCCATGAATCTAATTCTGATAACTTTAAACGAACAAATGATTTTTCATTTTGTTTTACGTGTGTATTTGCCTTTTTAGTTAAAACTTTGTTTACTGCATGTCCTATTAAACTACATTTTTTGTTACTAGATATACTTGTGAACAGAGAGATTAAATCAGATTGTGAATGCTGTTTCTTTGAAGAAAACATAGTATTTTAATGGTTTAACTCATTTGTATGTTATTAATGAATTGAATATGTAAGAAAAGTGTTAATGTCCTATTTTGAATATTTTTATATGCATGAAATGTGTTTTTTAAAATGAATTAAACAAATGAACTGTATGTATGTCCATATATAGAAAACTACATGTATTATTTTCATATATCAGTTTTTATTTAGTAGTTTAAATAAAAAAATATGTGTGTTTCTGGTTTCCCTACCTACCCTAGTTTTTCATGTCGACCCTAGACTTTTTATTGCCATTTTTTGATTTACCACCATTAAAACTTGAAATCTAGTAAACTCAAGGTATGGAAAAAAACAACTGACAATATATTTTTTTCAGGCTTGAAACCAGGAACACACAAACATTGTACTCTTTTGGCCTTATGATTAGACATTCCCCTTAATATGATGCTGTCATTTAAATATAATGTACATATTTAAAAAGTTTTATCTTTATTTAGAAATTCAATACCCTTTTGATGTTTTATGCTTCTTTTCTATCAGATCATTTTTACATGTAACTGCTTGTACCTTTCTTAAGCTTTCAATTTATACTTTTGATAATTTTGTTTTACTTTTCATGCTTTTGTTTGTCTCATAGTTTCACATTTTAATAATTATCTTTTCACAATCTTACAGTTTTTTTAATATGCTTATTGCTACATATGTATACTAATAGCAATCAATCAATCATAAATTCAAATTGTAAAGTCTACATTATTTTTATACGACCGCAAAAAATTTGCGGACGTATTATGGTATGATGCTGTCGTTGTCGGTGTCTGTTAACTTTTTAGTGTTTCCACAATAACTTTAGTTCCAGTTATCCCATTGCTATGAAACTTTACAATGATGTTCCTTACCATAAAAGGATGAATGGTATTGATTTTGGGGGTCCCCCCATTCTACTTTTTTGTTTGTTTCCACAATAACTTTAGTTCTAGTTATCCAATTGCTATGAAATTTGACAGTGATGCTCCTTACCATCCAAGGATGTATGGGGTTGATTTTGGCGGTCCCCCCTATTTTGGTTTCAAAATTAGGGGCCCAAAAGGGGCAAAAAATTCAAATATTTTACTTGTTTCCACCATAACTTTGGTCCTAGTTGGCCTATTGCTGTGAAATTTGTCGAGAATGTTTCTTACAATAAAAGAATGAACCTGATGAATTTTTGCGCCCCCTTTTTCTCCATTGTGTAATTAGGGGCCAAAAGGGGCCAAAATAAAAACTTTTTTACTTGTGGTCCGATTTTGAAAATTTTTTTTTGCATGTTTGTTCTTGTCAAATAGCGGATACAAAATTAAGAATTAATTTTTGCGACTCCCCTTTTTCCCCCTATTACGTAATTAGGGGCCAAAATCGAAACTTTTATTTGTGGTCAGATATTGAAATTTTTTTTGCAAGTTTATTTTTGTCAAGTAGCGAATCCAAATTTGAGAATTTATTTTTGCGACCCCCACCCCTTTTTCACCTGTTACGTAATAAGGGGCCAAAAGGGGCCGAAATCGAAACTTTTTTAATTCTTGTCCTATTTTGATAATTTTTTTTGCAAGTTTATTCTTGTCAAGTAGCAGATATATTTTTGTGTCCCCTTTTTAGCTCACCTGGACCGAAGGTCCATGTGAGCTATTACCATCACTTGGCGTCCGTCGTCGTCCGTCGTCGTCGTCTGTCGTCGTCGTCTGTTAACAATTTTTCAAAAATCTTCTCCTCTGAAACTACCAAACAGAATTTAATGAAACTTGGTATGAATGATCCTTAGGGTGTCCTGCACCAAACTTGTGTTTTGATTTTTGATCCGTTAAAAAACATGGCCGCCGTTACTAAAAATAGACTAGGGGGGTCAGACTACTGTTTTTGGCTTATAAATCAAAAAGTATAAGAGATAGAGGAAATCTGAGGCCACGCTACTGATTCAGCATCAAAAGCTCTACAAAAGTCTCCATTTGGTCAAAGTTGTCAGATGACCCCTTATAGGGGTTACGGCCCCTTGAAGGTGAAAAATAGCATTTTTTCATGTTTTTGGCCTACAGAATGAAAACTATTGCAGATAGAGATTAGCTGTTGCTTGCTTAAATGTTCAGCTCATTTAACTCTACAAAAGTCTCCATAGGGTCGAAGTTGTCAGTTGACCCCTTATAGGGGTTACGGCCCCTTAAAGGTGAAAAATAGCCATTTTTCATGTTTTTGGCCTACAGAATGAAAACTATTGCAGATAGAGATTAGCTGTTGCTTGCTTAAATGTTTAGCTCATTTAGCTCTACAAAAGTCTCCATAGGGTCGAAGTTGTCAGATAACCCCTTATAGGGGTTATGGCCCCTGAAAAATAGCGTTTTTTCATGTTTTTGTCCTACAGAATGAAAACTATTGCACATAGAGATTAGCTGTTGCTTACTTAAATGTTCAGCTCATTTAGCTCTACAAAATTCTCCATAGGGTCGAAGTTGTCAGGTGACCGCTTATAGGGGTTACGGCCTCTGAAAAATAGCGATTTTTCATGTTTTTGTCCTACAGAATGAAAACTATTGCAGATAGAGATTAGCTGTTGCTTGCTTAAATGTTCAGCTCATTTAGCTCTACAAAATTTTCCATAGGGTCGAAGTTGTCAGATAAACCCTTATAGGGGTTACAGCCCCTGAAAAATAGCGATTTTTCATGTTTTTGGCCTACAAAATGAAAACTATCGCAGATAGAGATTAGCTGTTGCTTGCTTAAATGTTCAGCTCATTTAGCTTTACAAAATTCTCCATAGGGTGGAAGTTGTCAGATGACCCCTTATAGGGATTACGGCCCCTGAAAAATAGCGATTTTTCATGTTTTTGTCCTACAAAATGAAAACTATTGCAGATAGAGATTAGCTGTTGCTTGCTTAAATGTTCAGCTCATTTAGCTCTACAAAATTCTCCATAGGGTCGAAGTTGTCAGATGACCCCTTATAGGGGTTACGGCCCCTGAAAAATAAAGATTTTTCATGTTTTTGGCCTACAGAATGAAAACTGTTGCACATAGAGATTAGCTGTTGCTTGCTTAAATGTTCAGCTCATTTAGCTCTACAAAATTCTCCATAGGGTCGAAGTTGTCAGATGATCCCTTATAGGGGTTACGGCCCCTGAAAAATAGCGATTTTTGTCTCGCCTGTGACGAATAGTCGCGGAAGGCGAGACATAGGTATTACTTGACGGCGGCGGCGGCGACGGCGGCGGCGTAAACTTTTTTGTAAGACTTTTATGGACGATGAATTGCTTGAAAAGTATAATAGCTAGGCATCTGATATTTGGTATACAGACAGTTGAGGGTATGGTCTACGCAACTGTCGCCATGCCGTTTGACCCTGACCCCATTTTCACGCTCCAGTGACTCTGTGAACTTAGGTCTTTTTTCAGGCCGTAAACTTTTTTGTAAGACTTTTGTGGACGATGAATTGCTTGAAAAGTATAATAGCTAGGCATCTGATATTTGGTATACAGACAGTTCAGGTTATGGTCTACGCAACTGTCACCATGCCGTTTGACCCTGACCCCATTTTCACGCTCCAGTGACTCTTTGAACTTAGGTCTTTTTTCAGGCCGTAAACTTTTTTGTAAGACTTTTGTGGACGATGAATTGCTTGAAAAGTATAATAGCTAGGCATCTGATATTTGGTATACAGACAGTTCAGGTTATGGTCTACGCAACTGTCACCATGCCGTTTGACCCTGACCACATTTTCACGCTCCAGTGACTCTGTGAACTTAGGTCTTTTTTCAGGCCGTAAACTTTTTTGTAAGAATTTTGTGGACGATGAATTGCTTGAAAATTATAATAGCTAGGCATCTGATATTTGGTATACAGACAGTTCAGGTTATGGTCTACGCAACTGTCACCATGCCATGTGACCATGACCCCATTTTTACGCTCCAGTGACTCTGTGAACTCAGGTCTTTTTTCAGACAGAAAACTTTTTGTAATACTTGTGTGGACAATGGATTGCTTGAATAGTATAATAACTAGGCATCTGTTATTAGGTATACTGACACTTTTTGTGTTTATATCAAGAAATGAAAGCTTAGGTAGTTGATTTTAGCGATGGTGCCGGCAGGCGAGACATACTTTTAGTGGCCACACTTGTTTATGAATTTGGCCTACAGAATCAAAACTATTGCAGATAGAGATTAGCTGTTGCTTGCTTAAATGTTCAGCTCATTTAGCTCTACAAAAGTGTCCATAGGGTCGAAGTTGTCAGATGACTCCTTATAGGGGTTATGGCCCCTTATAGGTGAAAAATGGTGTTTTTGGCCTATAGAAAGAAAACTATTGCAGGTAGAGAAAAGCTGTTGCTTGCTTAAATGTTCAGCTCATTTAGCTCTACAAAAGTATAGGGTCAACATCAAGACCAGGTGAGCGATTCAGGCTCCTGGGAGCCTCTTGTTTACTGTTACGTTATTAGGGACCAATAGGGGCCAAAATTGTAACTTTTTCTGGTCCGATTTTGAAATTTTTTTTTGCATGTTTGTTTTTGTCAAATAACAAATACAAAATTAAGCATTAATTTTTGCGACCCCCCCTTTTTCCCCCTATTACGTAATTAGGGGCCAAATGGGGCTTTTTTATTTGTGGTCCGATTTTGAAAATTTTTTTTGCAAATTTATTTTTGTCAGGTAGTGATTTTAAATTTAAGAATAAATTTTTGGGGCTGTAATAATAATTTTTAAAAATTCTGGTTAGATTTTTAATTTTTTCCCCAAACATTATTCTTTTAAAGAGTAGAATACAACATTCAAAATTTATATTTTTACCCCCTGGGTCGAAAGTCCATCAGAGAAGCATGTGTCAAAAACCTTTGTCAGTCCACCATGGGCTGCATGTGTCCAGAACAATAGACTATCCATATTAGGCCTAAAACGTACAGGGTTCAACATGTTGCGGTCGTATCATGCTGCGCTCGGCGAAGCTTTTTATTATATGGTTAAAATTGTGTACCCAACCATTTTAGAGTTATCCCCCTTTAACTGTTTTAGATCAGTTAATTTCCTTTCAGCTACCAAAGGGACACTTAACTTTTGGTGATTGATACCAGAATGTTTTTATACCCCTGCGATGTCATGCTAAGGGCGTAAAGTTTTACTCGTGTCAGTCCATACTAATTTCCATGATTTCTTAGAAACCTTTCCTCACTGGGAATGATTTGTCAGGGTGCTTCAGTATGAATTGTACATCCTAAGTGAATTTCAGACCTGTCAGACTTCTACTTCCTGGGCAGATGTGAAAATAAACATGAAAATTTCTGTCAAGCTTTTCACAGAAACCGTACATGAGAACGATTTCAATTTAATTAATCATGTTAATAGAATAATTTGATGACAAGCTGTATACTCCTAAGCATTTTTCAGACCTGTCATCATGGTCATACTTCTACTTCCTGTTTGAGGCCCTGTTATGGGGAGATCTGTGTCCAATGGACACATATTTTTTATTTGATAATGATAGAATCCTAGAAATCTGGGTGAGGGATTCAGGCTCCAGGTAAGGAGCCTGTTGACGTAGTTGTTATCTTGAGCATGTTAACAGATACATGTACACTATAGTCTACATGTACATCATCATGATTGTTAAAGCTTATCTTTGTTTTGTTTTGTTTTTTAAGCTGTGATATGCATGCATTTCATTGAATTCATTGTTCAAAATGAAAAAAAAATTAATAAAGATAATGCCGTTATGTTAAACTTTTTTGTAACTTTATGGAAAATAATGTGTATGTCACACAGCCCACTATCTTGCCGCAATTCAGAAAAACCACAATGGAAAAAACCGCCAGCAGCCTTCAACAAGGCTAGTAAGTACTGCTCCCGGTTCTGAAATTGGCCCATGGTCTAAAAAAATGCACACTATTCAAATCCAGTCCTGAAATAGTGACAGATAGACCCCCTTCTTAAAACAAAAAAGACAAGTACAGACGAAAGCTTTGTCAAAGATTCTTGGCTTAGGACAGGCACATATAATATGCATGTGTGGTGGGGTTAAACTAGTATTTTTTGGTCCAACCTTCTCCCTATCAATATTCCTAGACAAAGCACAAAAACTAGACACACAATTAAAATCAAATAGCTCAGAGTTTAATTCCACTAGAGAAAACCTTAGACAAAAGACAACAAGAACATACAAAAGGATGGTAAAGGAACTCTCTATAGAACATTCGCTGTTACTGACAGCTAGATGAGAATCATCAATCGACTGATGTAAAAAAAATCAAACATATCGATTTTAAATCCAACACAACACTTCATAGCTTTAAGCTCATGCAGTGAAGTAAATAAAAAGATTTATTATGGACATGAAGATCCTCATCTCGACATTGGATAAAGGCAACAACAAAAGTACAGAACAAGAATATAGCCAATTTTATAAATCCAAAATGAGGATTTACAAGACATATAAGATAAACTAAAGCTTTATTGGGCCAGACCTCCCTCTTCCCTTTGAAATGAAAACCCTACTTCTTTTGGCAGTGTTTGGGCGAGGCAGGTATGGTATTGTCATCATTTGGAATTGTTAGAAGATAATGAGATGTGGAATAAGTGTATGCGACACAACCTAAAATATGAACCACAATTTGAAAAATCCACAACGGAAAACAGCCGGGAGCCTTCAATGTAACCAGCGGTTGCTGCTCGCGGTTTTGTTTCCATTTGAAAAATTTACACTTATGAAATACTAGTAAATGATGTTATATCCAGAAAATGTTGGGGTATTCTTTATGGTTTTTTGGCTACATCTAAAGTCATATAAGCTCTTGCTATAGAGAAAGGCACTTGCTTGAATACATATGTATATTATATATTTATATAATGTTCAGCTTAAGATGCTCTACAATACTTATATATCAGTTGATGGAAGTAGTTAGATGATCTCTTTTAGGGGCAATGTCCCTTAAAAATATCATGTTTTGACTCAAAAACTCAAAGCCGGTGCTTGATAGGAATAGGCGAGCCCTGCTGCAGTAGTTAAGAGCAGGACCCGAAGGATTGGCTAAATTGCCTGGTCCTCCATATTTCCTTTTTAAGTCAATTATGAAGTTGGGGCTAATGTGATACCCCGAGAGTCGGCGTCCGCTGTGATGCTGAACACAATGCATTTACATGCTTTGGGTGCTGGCTGTAACCAACCTTTTTGGCTCAAAATTTTCTCATGCAACACCTCAAGATCTACCTGTCCTGAAATTTTCAAGAAGATCCAACAACCCATGTAGGAGTTATAATTGTCCTTTTTGCCGTTTTTGTCTCGCCTGCGACTTTAGTCCCTGAAGGCGAGACATAGGTATTACTTTCCGGCGGCGACGGCGTAAACTTTTTTGTAAGACTTTTGTGGAAAATGAATTCCAATACACTTCAGATATTTTTGTGATGGTTAAATGGAATTCTGTCACCTGTCACACGACCTTGACCTTAACTTTTCTGAAGGCCCAGCTAGACCTTCAATGAGTTCTGTGATGGTGCTGGCAGGCGAAACATACTTAAGTGTCAACTCTTGTTTTTAAATCACACTTTTTAACCTCAATAACTTGAAAATATGTGGATCGTGTCTTTCTGGCATATATTCCATATTCTTTCGTTTTTAATATTATTTCAGAGTTTGGCTTTAGTGCTGCGTGGAGGTCGTAGAAAGCTTCCCCGTGCTTCAGTTGTATGCTCTTATATATTTTCGATTACTGGAATGTGGTCGAATATGTGTTGGAAAGACACAGTTTACATATTTCCCAAATTTGACAAAGTTTGGCTATTTCTTTAAAAATTTATAAATTTATCTGTTTGGTCATTGTTGTGATATTTTTTGGCTTCTGTTTTTGTTTTATCAAATCTAATATTCTACCGGTTTTCCATTTTTTTACTCCTAGCGTGTCTGATGAAGATTAATCCAGAATCAGTGAGATTTTGCTTTTGTACGTTTATAAAACTCAATTCAATATATGAAGAACGTCAAAATTGACCATTTTCACAGCATTTCCCCATTACATTGAAACGTTAACTCCTCTGACACCATTAGTCCAATTGCGACCTAACTTGGTACAATATTTTATTGGCATATGTGCTTCAAAACTATCGTTTGGATTTTTGATTCGACAAAAAAACATGTCCGCCATGGCTAAAATTTGGTGTAAATTGTATTTTATTTTTTTTTTGCAAATAACTCAAAAATAGTCACAGATATCAAAATTCTGGCTGATGAGGAATGAAAGTTCGACATGGCCATACAGCATTAAAAACATAATTGCAGTTGCATGGGGTTTACATATGTGTCATCGTCTCATATTCATTTTAACTCCATATCATTGCATTTTATAAAATAATAATATAGCATTTCAACAAACGAAATCTATCACGTAAAGTAAACGTTTTGATTTTGACATTTAGAATGAGAACTTTTGCATTATAAGTAATAAATCGATTTTGGTTGGCTAAACATTCTTTTTATTCTAGAGCTCAACCAAAAGACCTTTATAGTATTATCGAACACCAAGACGAGGTGAGCGATTTTGGCTTCAGAGGCCTCTCGATTGAGGCAGTCACAAAAATTTTATACTTTGTCACATTGTACATATATCATGTATATTGTAATGTTCTGCTATTTTACATTCACAAATTAAATATACACCTTTTGGTATTGCTTTGTTTCTTCATGCACATGCACATAGATGCATGCAAAATGTATATAATATATCCGGGACAATTATTTTTTTTTAAAACTGTACACACTCATAGTTCAGCACATATTGAAGATGTTGGAATTAAAGTTTCACTCGTTTGTACGGCTTCATCCAACCAGTTTATCCATATAGTTTTCAAGAATAGGTTACCATCAGAGTACCCCAATCCAGTTTACTAAGCAGATATTCTAAAAAAGTTATATTTTATGTTTCACTTAGATTTATTTCTAAGCTGAAATGTTAAATTTGTATAGTTAAAAAAGTGAAAACTCCGTAAAGTTTTCATTACGAATGAAATATACTTTTTGGGACTGCATGGTGTTTAGTCTTATTGCACAAAGTTATGTAAAAAAAAACATTTTGCAGATGTTGGTTTTTCATAGAGTTTTATTTTGTCTTCCTTTACCGGATTTGACACACTGACTATCAATTAGCGCAGTGTGACGGGTGTGCTAAAGCTGGCAGGAACCGCCTACTCTTCCGAAGCACCTAGAAGAAAATCACTTTTGTTACGACTTGGGTTCGCGTCGTGGTTTATTTTGTGTTTTTATGTTTTGTGTTTCCTTGTGCTATTAGTGTTCGTGTTTACCGGTTTTGTCGTTGCCCCAGTTTCGGACTTTTGACACTGGAATGCCCCATTGTTTTATTTATCTTTTGTTTGCTTCTTTAAAAACCGTGTGATAGAAAATGAAGTTTTCCCCATTATTACTTACTAAAACCAATATTTAGATAAAAACTTTAAATAACAAGAAATCAAGAAAACCAATTCAAAAGAACATGTAAGGCGGTATTGAAACTCTTTTAAAGAATGAAACTGAGTAGCTTTTTTGTTTTTGTTTTGCTAGTTTTAATTTTTGTTTTTGTTATTGTGATGGTTTATTTTGTTGTTGTTGGTTTTTTGTGTGTGCACCGGTTTGTGTTTGGTTCATACTTGAACATTCGTAAGCTTTCGAGTACTTCAATGAATTTGGCTGAATACGCAGATAACTCATGCATATATTTAAAAGTTAATTACTAAAGTACGTTTATTTCTGTTACTTAAAGAAGGTAGTGATTTCTGCCAGTATACCGCTGTTTTACCTTTGTCCGTACGTTTGGTTCTTCTTCTTTAACTCTATAGTGCTCATAACTCTCATAAGCTCATAAGCTTTTATTACTCCTTGTTTACAAATATTTAGTTACAAACTTCATATTGACATGATGCCGATGATAAATGGAAACATTTTATAGGTCCACTGAACATCTACTTCCTGTTTGCCGAAAACTTTTACTGAACTTTTAATTCCGCCATATTCATTTTGTTATGGTCATATAGATATTCGTTTATTAAATAGATTTGCAACTTGTTAATAGTTCATACCCGGAAAAGCCACATACTAACCCAGTGCACCATTTGTTTTGCAAATTCAGGATTTGAAAGTCTGGTAGAAGTGCGTTATTTGTGTTGCTCAGTATATCTGTATGAAATTTTCATTTTCATGGTTAAGAAAAAACTTTTTGTGATAATCTAAAGTGAAAACTTTACCCCTCTAAAGTGGCAAAATTTATAAAAGTAAATTTAACACATTTGGACTTTCAAAACATTTAAGAATGGCTGTAAAAAAGGAATGATGTAAAAATCTGTTATGGTTTTTGAGGCATCACAGTTTGAAGTTGCACATTTTAAATTGTTTCTTTTGTACGAAATTTGTTTATTTGCAAGAGATATTGTGAGATTTCCCCAATTTGCAAATCCATTCTAATATGTACATACAGGTCTATATTATGGCCAGATTTCTTATTTCTTTTCTTTCAGTTCGTTTGTTTTCTGGGGTTGGTCTGTGACGGATCCAAAATATGTATGTAAATTGTTCATTAAACTTTGATGAACTTGATATTTATGGCCCGACCACGTATGTGGATCGGACATATAGTTTTACCCTTGTCCGTCCGTCCGTCCGTAACACTTTGGTTAAGTTTTTGGTTAAGGTCCATTACTCGGATACTAGATGTTGGGGGTCAATGATATTTTACCACCAGATGGGTCTTGGGTAGGGCTACACAACCCACTAGAAATTAGGTCTTTTATGCATGAACGACTTCGGTTAAGTTCTTGGTTAAGGTCCATAACGTGGGTACTAGATGTTGGGGGTCAATGATATTTCACTACTAGATGTGTCTTGGGTAAGATGACACCACCCACTAGAAATAAGGTCAGTGTGACCTATATTTTACGCATGAATGACTTTGGTTAACTTCTTGGTTAAGGTCCATATCTAAGATAATCCATGTTGATGGTCAATGGTATTTCACCACTAGATGTGTCTTGTGTAACATGACACCACCCAATAAAATTTAAGTCACTGTGATCTATATTTTATGCATGAACGAATTCGATTAAGTTCTTGGTTAAGGTCCATAACTTGGATACTAGATGTTGGGGGTCAATGATATTTCACCACTAGATGTGTCTTGGGTAAGGTGACACCATCCACTAGAAATGAGGTCACTGTGACCTATATTTTACGCATGAATGACTTTGGTTAAGTTCTTGGTTAAGGTCCATATCTTGAATACTACATGTTAGGTGTCAATAATATTTCACTGCTCGATGAGTCTTAGTAACATGGCACCACCCACCAGAAATAAGGTCACAGCGACCTATATTTTACACATGAACACTTTTGATCAATTTCTTGGTAAAGGTCCATATCCCAGGTAATAAACCACAGGCACCTGTTTCAGAAAAAAAAAATATACCCCTATACTATAACACAACACAGTGTTGTGTTATAGTATAGGGGTATATTTTTTTTTCTGAAACAGGTGCCTGTGTAATAAACATTGAGGGTCAATGATATTTCATTTAATTTTAACTGTGGCTCGTACACATATTTACTAAGGCAAATTCGTTCAGAACTATTTATCTGTTTCAGCCCCGGTTTCAGCCAATTTTAAATCTTATGAACTTTATTTAATCGAATTCTAGTTTCTAACGTTTTGCTATTTTTTCAGTTAGAGTTACTTCCCCTAGAGCACCTGTCACTAATCTGAATTGCGCATGCTCTAAGTTCTACTGGCAAAGTGTATCGCTGGTCAATAAATCAACCCTTCCATTGAATGTGTTTGTAACCTGATTACTTGCACAAAGCTAAGGTAAGTGAATGACGATTGCATTGTCCCAAATCATGCATCGACAATTTTGTATACGATACAGATATCAGATGGGAAAAAAAACTTGCCGGCCGGCTTCCATTCGGAATAATTTGCATTTCCGGTTTTGGGCATATTCATAATGATTGACAGAAGCTGATTAATCATCGATGCAGATGTTGTCGCTCTACTGTAAAGTATTTATACGATACAAATAAATTGTTATAAAAGCATTCAATCCCCATTACCACGTACCATCTTCATTATACATATGCATGTATAAACATCATTTTTTTGCATCTTGCTTATTAAGTATACATGTACAATTTGTATAGGTGGTACAAATAATTTGGATGTCCCCCTTTTTATTTTCCCCATCCCTTTGCAGCATAAGGATATAATTATGCCAGGCATCCATCTGTGTTTGCGCGCATGTGCATCCATCACACTTTTTTATGCCCCTGTGACGACATGTCCGTAGGCATTAAGTTTTACTCATGTCCATCCGTACAAATTTCTGTCAAGCTTCTCTCAGAAACTGTACACAGGAATGATTTGAAACATGGTAGGAATGTTCAGTATAACAACCTGTATGTCCTAAGCTACTTTCAGGTCTGTCAGACATCTACTTCCTGTTTGGGACTTTGCTTTTGTACATTTATTAAAATCATTTCAATATGTGGATCGTGTCTTTTTGGCACATATTCCATATTCTTTCGTTTTTAATATTATTTCAGAGTTTGGCTTTAGTGCCGTGTGGAGGTCGTAGAAAGCTTCCCCGTGCTTCAGTTGTATGCTCTTATATATTTTCGAGTACTGGAATATGTGTTGGAAAGACACAGTTTACATATTTCCAAAATTTGACACCGTTTGGCTGTTTCCTTTAAATTAATAGATTTATCTGTTTGGTCATTGTTGTAATATTTTTTGGCATTTTTTTTTAATCAAATCTAATATTCTACCGGTTTTCCAAGTTTTCTACTCCTAGCGTGTCTGATGAAGGTTAATCCAGAAAAGCGCTTCACACGCAGTGAAATTTTGCTTTTGTACATTTATTAAAATCATTTCAATATGTGGATCGTGTCTTTTTGGCACATATTCCATATTCTTTCGTTTTTAACAATATGTAAAACTATGAAAAGCGACTTGAAAATGTCTGTCAAGCTTTAAATTTTCTCAGAAAACGTACATGGGAATGATTTGAAACTTGGTAGGATGCATGGTTCAGTATGACAAACTATATGTCGAAAGTGTCTTCCAGGTCTGTCCGAACTTCCTGTTTGGGTGTACATGTAGGTATATAGATATGAAAATCGACTTGAAAATTTCTGTCAAATTTTTCTCAGAAACTGACATGGGAATGATTTGAAACTTGGTAGTATTATTAGGTATGACAAACTGTGAGTCCTAAGGGACTTTCAGGTCTGTCGGACATCTACTTCCTGTTAGGGGCCTAGCGAGGGCATCTGTGTCCCATGGACACATTCCTTCTTTATTTGGTACAAAATTTCTCCGAGGTACTTTAATTTGTAGGCTTTCTTTATTTAGTATACAGCTTCAGGTAGTGGTTTCATATGATGGGATGTGTTTGCAGGTCTCTGGCTTATCCACATCCTATTTATCAAGCAAACTGTGAATCTTTTTTAAATAAAAAAAATTGTAAATTAGAAAAATGTTGGCTGAAAAAAATCTCAAGAAAAGGTGCCAGAAGCTAATCATGCACATGTACTTTTTACATTCAAAAGGAAAGAATACAGAATAAATTCTTCTAAGATCATAAACTGAAATCTTCAAAATTACACAATGTATTCAAATAAGAAATCATGTTGTTTAATAATTATTCCTAGTAAGTCTGCATGTAATAATATTAATATAATGGGGATTTCTAAATTATACATGTACAATTAAAATGTTTTTTAAAACTTTTCTTAATTAGCATGTAAATGTACAATTTTATACAGATACATGTACAAGTGGCTATAGCCTGGATACATTGTACATTGGTTCACAAATGCCTTATGCATTTCCTATGAACAATAATAAGTGTACCCAACCCATTTAACTGCCAGTACAAGTAAACAACTAATGTTAACCTTAAGTCACCTTATTGTGTTGATTGTGGTATTGAAAGAATGATGAGTGTACTCTATACTTTATTTCAAAACAGGTGGGTTGACTTAAGGAATTTACATGAAACAGGTGAACAACATTGCATGTTTATATACATGTAACATCTTAGATTTTCAAATTTTGGATTATTTTTCAAAAAATTTAAAGGTAAATTAATTTTGTGATATGTCTCCTCTAAGCGTGAAAGGTTCCTAAGTGTTATTCAGCCAAGCATTTATGAATATATTTGTTTATTTGGATAAGGAATAACTTTATCAACATTTTTGCACTATTGTACAAGGTTTTTGAAGGTGAGTCATATTTTATTAGTTTACCGGTTTAAATTTTGATTTGAAAGGAAAAATGGTACTTCAATATTGATTAGACAACAAAATAATATTGACCTTGAACTTTATTATTTGCTGATTTGCATTTTTATCCCATATTATTTTATTATTCGATGATAGTAATATTTTTCCATGATTTACCAGCTGTGGCAATTTAATTATAAAAAGTATCACATGTGTACCATGTGAATATAAAAGTACAAGTCAGTAACATGTTAGATATATTGTCAGATTTACATGTAGATGAATATGATCATGTAAAAAAAGGAACTACTAATATCTTTTGGGATCTTGTATTCCGACATCAACGAATACAAGATTCCAAAAGGGATGAAGAAACTACATGCATAAGATATTACACGTAAAAAGGCATCTTCACTAGCCAAGATGGTAAAAAGGGAACTTGTGATGATGTATCCAGATAATACACTTATCATGATCATGCATGTACCATCTCACAAGTTATTTTCGATCTTTATACAAGGTTATTGATTAATTTTGCATCAAATGTCTAATATTCAAGAAATTCCCAGATAATTAATTATAGGTGTCAATAATTGTTCATGTTGTTAGCAGGGGAAGTCTTTATGTTATGTAACAATTCTCTCAGTGTGTGGCTTTCCAGACATTATCCTAAGTTATTGGGTCTAGCAGGTCTGAATTACTTTTATACATGTATCTTAGGGATCTAGAGAATTTTAGATTTGTGCAAATAGAGGCCTAATTACATAAATTGTTCAGTAACATCAGAATACTGTTGGCCATCTGAATCAATTAAATGTAGGATGAATTGGAGATTTTGATAAAAGAAAACATTATCATCATGATCATGATAATCAAAGTTTCAGTATTTGATTTTTTTTTTTTACTACTGCAAAAAATTGGGGACATAAAATGGTATGATTCGTTTTCATTCCAATGTACATATAAGTGGGCGGCTTAAGGATTTGAATAAACAGAAGTGGGAGTTAAAATTGATTTTTTATCTTGATAAAACTTAGTGATTTTTTAAGATTGTAAAATAATGCCATAAAAGCAGATTTTGATTTTCCCTTCACAAGTGTGTTACAGTTGCTATTAATCATTTCCATATCTATGAAAACAGCTTTCAAAAAGTTTAATGGACCAAAATTGTATAAGTTATAAATGTACAATGTAGTCATGATATATACGTGTCCATTGAATACATGTATCACTGAAGGAGTTGGATTCATTCTATTGTATATTGTGTAGTTTTAAAAAAAATTCTGTTTTATCTTTTGCAGTAATCTGAGTTATCCGTGATGTCTGCCCCCAGAGATTTTAACCCTGTAAATGTCCTTCTCCAAGGGAAACAACTACCACCACCGATTCGATCCCGTTACAGAAAATTCGACATATACAGAGATGTGAACCAATTTCGTCATGTTGATGAGCATGCTGTACAGGTAGTTAGATTTGATTACTTTTTATGTACAATTCTTTCTAGACAATAGGGATGCTTACAAATAACAAAACTGTGCCATCTTTTACCAATTTTTGTGATAGACTACAATTTTAAGAATCAGACCTTTGGTGGAGCTAAGGACCTCCTTCTACTGTATAGTACATGTCTAGACCATCTTATTAACTTCTATAGTTTGTTTATATTTACATGATTTAGGATTTACTTTATTAACAGGTAGCACAAACAGATTTCAAGACATTCCGAGATTTAATATGGCAACTGATATATAGTCAAAGATTCCAGTCAGATTTAGAAAAGGCCAGGTAAGCATAATTAAACACTTAAAAACTACATGTAAGTGTAGGTAGAAATGTGAAAGAAATGGTCAATCATGGGTTGAAAAGTTTGGGTTTTACACCTGAACAGTGAACACGAGGAGAGATACATTTTGTACAGAAGACATATTGTTGGTAGGTATCCATCCATCTGTCAGTGTGTAAATAGTTCTAGTGAACACGGATTCAATGGAAATGCTTATTTTTTGTAGGATGTATAATAAGCTTTATTATAGCTTTTAGTAGGCTATAAAGGCCACTAAAACTACAAAGGGTGTACATCTACATGTATGTAGCTGCTTGGTTGTTACACTTTACAGTTTCTCTTTTCCAGTGAGTAAATAGATAAGGAAAATAGCTATGTTGCGAATCATGCTAATAGACCATATTGAACAACTGTTGAATAACAAATTTCTCTAAGCAGGGAATTTTATTATGCCAGATCCATTCAACACTAAATAAAATCCCTCTTCAAAAGCTTTCCTATATGTCTAATCAATAGACATGAAGTTCATATAACTTTGTCAGACAGACTACAAAAATGTAAAAATAATGGTGTTTACATCATAGCAAAGAGCAGCCAATTCCACTCACACATACATCATGTACATTCCCAATCTATTAATTGTTTAAACATAGTTTGAAATCTGAGACAGCTACAAATAAGTACTGCACTACCTTCTGTTTCTGTGGGGAAAGCATTTTTCTGATAAATCAACAATCAATTGGAAATCTTCAATAGAAAAGTATTTTATCTCATACCAGGAGATACAGATCAGACATACAATAGATAAGGCCAAGATTAGACTTACAATAGATAAGGCCAAGCCAAGAAGAAACATGTTTATCAGTAATGTTAGATTTAATGCAATATTTGCATGTGTGAAGGTTTTCTGTGTTTTTAATGATCTTTACACATTCGATAGTTTTTTGTCAAGTACTCTTCAAGGTTGAATTTGCATTCTATATGCGTTCTAGGCTGTCTTTGACACATGTACTCTAAAATAGTGAAGGTTATTATTTCAGAAAACTTGCTTTGTCTATACATATTTGTTTGTTGTCTCATAAAGAAACGATTTGTATATGTTCTTTTGATGTTTATTCTGTTTTTTGTTTTTTGCTTATACTACAATATTATTGCATTATATTTATATTTGATAGAGCAAATAATGTATCCCCTGGTGTCTTTCACTTTCTTGTTGAAATTGAACACAGGCTTCACACTTTTTAGCTCACCTGGACCAAAGGTCCATGTGAGCTATTGCCATCACTTGGCGTCCGTCCTCGTCCGTCGTCGTTAACATTTTTCAAACGTTTTAAAACTCCTCTAACACCATAAGTCCAATGGCTTTTAAATTTGGCACAGTTGTTAATTAGCATAGGTAGTATAAAATTAGCGTGGGGATTTTTGATTCGTTGAAAAACATGGCTGCCATGGCTAAAAATAGAACATAGGGGTAAATTGCAGTTTTTTGCAAATAACTCAAAAACGGTAACAGATATCAAAATTCTGGCATAGGATAAAAGTGATCAGCACCTCAAGATCTACCGGCACAGAAATTTTCAAGAAGATCCAACAACGGATGTAGGAGTTATTGCCCTTTTTCTGGATTTTTTCAAAATTTTTCACTTATTTAGCCCTATATCTTGAAAACTATACACGATATTTTAAAAATTCAAATTGCAAATGATTAGGCACATCAAGATCTACATTTCATGTAATTAGGTCAAAGCTGTAGAACCATTTCTTTTAGGAGTTATAGCCCTTAAAGCGTCAAATTTTACCATTTTTGTCTCGCCTGCGACGAATGTCGCAAAAGGCGAGACTTAGGTATGGTGATTCCGGCGGCGGCGACGGCGGCGGCGGCGGCGGCGGCGTCCACAATTGGTTAAAGTTTTTGCTTAAGTCTGTTTTGTGTGAACTAGTTATGTTACACCATTGATATTTGGTATGCAGTTGCATCAGCATCAGTACAGATCAGTTTTAAAAGGATTTCACCTGTATGCTCCTGCAGTCACGGTCTACTGACTTTGAAATTTTACACTGATTTGGCCGAGGTTAACCTTTTTTCTTACGTCTGTTTAACATGAAGCAGTAATGGTTCACCATTGATATTGGGTATGCACTTGTATTAGCATTAGTACAGATCAATTTCAAAAGCATTTTATCTGTATGCTCCTGCAGTCACGGTCTACTGACTTTGAAATTTGACACTGATTTGGCCGAGGTTAACCTTTTTTCTTACGTCTGTTTAACATGAAGCAGTTATGGTACATCATTGATATTGGGTATGCACTTGCATTAGCATTAGTACAGATCAATTCCAAAAGCATTTCATTTGTATGCTCCTGCAGTCACGGTCTACTGACTTTGATATTTTACACCAATTAGGCCGAGGTTAACCTTTTTTCTTACGTCTGTTGAACATGAAGCAGTTATGGTACATCATTGATATTGGGTATGCAGTTGCATCAGCATCAGTACAGATCAGTTTTAAAAGGATTTCACCTGTATGCTCCTGCAGTCACGGTCTACTGACTTTGAAATTTGACACTGATTTGGCCGAGGTTAACCTTTTTTCTTATGTCTGTTTAACATGAAGCAGTTATGGTTCACCATTGATATTGGGTATGCACTTGCATTAGCATTAGTACAGATCAATTCCAAAAGCATTTCATTTGTATGCTCCTGAGGTCACGGTCTACTGACTTTGATATTTTACACCAATTAGGCCGAGGTTAACCTTTTTTCTTACGTCTGTTGAACATGAAGCAGTTATGGTACATCATTGATATTGGGTATGCACTTGCATTAGCATCAGTACAGATCAATTCAAACGTATTTTATCTGTATGCTCCTGCAGTCACGGTCTACTGACTTTGAGATTTTACACTTTTTAACTTTTTACTTATGTCATGAGTATTTTATATAAAGCAGTTATGGTTCAACATTTATTTTGGTATGCAGCTGCTTAAGCATCATTTAAGATCAGTTTAAGGAGGATTTTTACTTCATTTTATACTGTGTCCAGTTGCGACAGGCGAGACATGTCTCTGTGTTAACAGTTTATTCATTACTTTTACCCTGAATTTCAAAGATTAACTTGTCTGACACCATACATCCAACTTCAACCAAACTTGGCAAAGTTGTTTAATAGCATTAATGCTACAATTCTATCGTTTGGATTTTTGATTCGTCAAAAAATATGACCTCCATGGCTTAAAATAGAACATAGGGGTCAAATTACAGTTTTTTGCAAATAACTCAAAAACGGTAACAGATATAAAAATTCTGATGGGAGACAAAAGTGATTAGCATCTCAAGATCTACCTGCTCTGAAATTTTCAAGAAGATCCAACAAACGACATAGGAGTTATTGCCCTTTTTCTGGATTTTTTTCAAAATTATTCACTTATTTAGCCCTATATCTTGAAAACTATACAAGATATTTCAAAAATTCAAATTGCATATGATTAAGCACATCAAGATCTACAATTCATGTAATTAGGTCAAAGCTGTAGAACCATTTCTTTTAGAAGTTATGGCCCTTAAAGCGTCAATATTTACCATTGTTCATTACTTTTCCCCTGACTTGTCTGAAATGGTAAGACCAACTGCATCTTAACATGGCACAATGTTTGATAGCTTATATGCTACAACTCTATCGTTCAGATTTTTGATTCGTAAAAAAACATGGCCACCATGGCTAAAAATAGAACATAGGGGCAAATTTCATTTTTTTGCTGATAACTTAAAACTGGTTTCAGATATCAAAATTGAGCAAGAATCAAAAGTGATCAGCATATTAAGATCTACCTGTCCTGAAATTTCGGAAAAGATCTGACTGCTGATGTGGGAGTTCTTGTTCTTTTTCCTAATTTTTGCCAAATTTGCATTTATTAAGGGAGAACGAGCCTGAGATTTTTTGTAATTAAAAGTTATTTAAAATAAAAAATTGGGAAAGAATAGCTCAAAATAGCTAGACTTTATGAAAAAAGTTTTCAAAACCATGGAGCCGTTTTTAAGATATAAGCACCGAAAAATATGGCGGGAAAAAATCTTCTCTGGGTTTTTCATAGGAAATACATTGAAAATTCTTTTTCTGTTTTAACATAGAAATAATAATTGAAATTGGTGGAAAATTTCAAAAGGAGTTTATTAGGACCTTCTCTAATTAGTAATGAACAAATATTAGGAAACCATGTTGGAAAATTTTTAATGCATTTGAATGGATAAAAGCCGAGAATCCCGAAAATCTTCAATTTCTGAGGCTCGTACTCCCTTAAGCCCAATATCTTGAAAACTAACCAAGATATTTCATAAATTTAAATTGCATATGGTTAAGCACAATTATATCTACAAATATATGTATCTGTGTAGTTCAGGTGAGCGATTCAGGCTCTTGGGAGCCTCTTGTTTCGATAAAATTGCAATTTCATACATCTGAGGAATGTACATGTTTAACACAGGTTAATTACTTTCTTCACATTGGATATAAGATCACTAGAGAATTCATGAGTTTAATAATAGTGATGATTGGTACAAGTATCACCAGTATATTTTGAATAAAATATTTTTATATAATAAAATAGTTAAATTAGAACTTAATACCAAACTTTATAAATTATACATTGTACAAGAATTAATGTCAGCATGATAAATAATTAAAGAAATACTTAATAAGATAAACTTTGAATAATATTGGCTAATACTGCTTCAGGACATAACACTTTAATATTTAACAAGATAAATACCAGATCAAAAAGAACTTAGATAATTTTAAGCTGTCATTGATGATGTCACAAAGAAATTACTTACTTGTATTTATTGATTATTTGATATTGGGATTACAGTTGTATTAAACTAAATTGATTTCTAGCACCCTATAATATTATGTAAGATTTTGTATATATAGTTTTGGAAAAATGTGTTACACCAGATAGACAGCATTAGTGAGAATTATAGAGAATGACACTCGACTATGTTTTACAATTTAGATTTAGTTTTCCTAAAAATGTTTGATTGACCAAGGAATTTGTGATTTGTTATGCGTAATTGTTATAATTGTTATTGCTGACTGAACTGAAGTTAATAAATGTAAATGGATATAGTGTTTGAATAACCAGCCTCATACAGTCTAAAAATAACAAACAACAATAACTTGAATCCAGAAGGCCTGCAGCCCCCGCCTTGCCATGTGAGCTTCCCCAGCCCCTGTGCTATAGCCAGACCATGAGGAGTCGCCCGATTGGTCTTGGTTATACATGACTAATCTCTATGTTATACAAAGTGCTTGGTAGACATGGTAGATATTGTGAAAAGTTGAATCTTTTGGAATAATCCCAAGGCAAGTTAGAAATAGAAAGTGCATTTATACTGAGAAGTCACAAAAAAACAGAAATACAAACATTCTAACACTGTCAGAGCCATCCCAGAGTGTAGGAGGTGAATCTATTTAAAACTATGTGGAGTTTTATCGATTTTTGCTGAAAGAAGATTGTATTTGAAATACAAATAACAAGCATCAGTACTTTTTATGCAACTTCTTAATGAAGTACATGAACATATTGGGCAGATCCAGATGGGGAGGGGGCAAAATGTCCCCCCCTTTTTAGCCAGTCAGTGCCCCCCAACCTTTTCAAAATTACTGGATCCACCACAGTACATGAACATCACTGCATGAATTGAAGTGTTTTTTTTTTTCTGCTATTTGCAATGCCCTTGGCCTTTTATATGGTGCAAAATGTAAAAATTTGATCACAGCTAAAAAATTTTGTTTAAAGAACTTAGGTCCTTTTAAATTTATTTAGATATCATACAAGAATTATAGTAGGGTTAAGTAAAATTCATCAGCTTTTTAAAAATACATACATCTTAAGTTAGCTATTTCATTCATTCAAGCCTTGAGTGATTTAAATCAAATTTAGATGTTAACCTTTGATCAATAAGATTGTGGAATTTATTTTATTTTCACATAAAAATGTAATTTATTGAGTTTCTTTTGTAATGGGGTGATATCACAAATTAGCCCTTTGACAACAATTTGTGAACAATTTCAGTCCAATTAAATGGTTATGACATGACCCACATCATCAAGTGGCTCTTAAAATCTACAATCATGAAAAAACATTGTCAGCAACTTTTATGTTACTAGTGGACTTATTGTTTGGTCAAAGATTAAAAATAAAATGCATAATGATCAAAGAGTTAATAAGAATGGCGGAAGCTGGAGAGAGATTTACATAAGCAAAAAAATTGTTTCCAAATAAAGGATAGATATACGTGTTAATTGCCAAAGAAAAATTAACACCAGTCTATCCCAGGAGTCTATCACTGTCTTAGCTCTTTCTTACATGTACATGTATGCCAGGTTATCAGATAAAGGACTAAAAATGCATTAAAAACCTGAATCTAGATTTCAAAACATTTTAACTACATGTAGTTTTTTACATTTACTTGAAAATTACTCTCTATTTAAGATTATAAACATTTTTCCTAATATTCAGTTATTTTACACAAAAAGGCTGCGGTTAAAACCTTAAAAGGTGTTGCGCAAATAACTGCTGTGAAATTAATTTTAGATGTTTCACTTTTCTACACAACTTCCACTGACTACCATTGTGATGGTGATTACCTTGTATTTCAATTTGCATAATGCATGGATGATTAAATTTCAAGGTCATACAAATGTAAAATTTGACAGAAAAATGTGGCTTATTTAAACAGGCTTGCAGTTACATTAGTCTTGATGTATTTTAAAAGCAGACAGAAATAAAAAAAAAGTTGTAATTACATAACAATGTTAATGATAAATGAGATAATTAGTTTTATAGCACATAATTTAGCATAAACTTTAAAAAATTTGAAGTTTGGATTTGCCTTGAATCTTACATTGCAATCAACTCATTTTCTGACTTAACCAGCAAAAACAATACTGTGCCCACCAATAAATGCTTGAAATACCCTTTTAAGATTATGAAAAAGCCATCTGAGAATAAGAAAAAAACTGTTTATTTAGTAATATTTATTTAAGATAATGTAAAAATTGTGTCTGCAGTAGTTACACTTGGTATTAAAATGTCAGAATTTGTAAAATTAATGTCTCCTGGTAACGTTAGCCAGTTTACCAGCATTCTATTTTGATAGCCATAGTAAAGTTTTTTTTGCTTAATAAGGATAACAGTTATGCCCTATACAGTGTTTATTGTATTTTTTTTTCCTAGACAGTATTATACATGTACACATGTAATTGTCTTCTTTAATCTTAAGGCATTCTAATCATGCTAATGTTTCTTCTTTCAATCAACACAACTATTGCTTAATGACCAGAACTTTTTAAGGCCATATTTATAATTTCCTGTGGACAAGTGTATCACCAAATGTTACTTTATCGTTATCTTTTCAGAGCCATATTCAGATGGATGACCTCCAGGAACATGTATACGATCAGCTTCCAGGACGTCCCGAAGGGATCACCTGAAGAGGTCCTCGTCTCTTTCAAAAACAAGAAGGGAACATACGCTAGGATATTTGAAACACTCTGCGGGTAACTTTCATAGTAAACCGATTTCTGATATTAAAATTAAGATACATTTGTGCTTTAAAAGGAGCTTTGTAAAGAACATGAAGAACAACCACTTAATGATGAGCCATGTATCATGTCCTTTGATTCTCAAATATATAAATTTTGATTCGTCAAATTTAAATCAATGCATCACACTGTTACATCTATATTAATGAGAAGTGGAATAAGTTTACATGATACAACAACATTTTTTAACACTTGCAGCAGTCTTAAAAATGCAGCCAGCAATCACTGCTAAATTTTGTTCTAGAAAAAGGGCAAGGTCAGGTGTCTCATTGACAAGTGAAAATTATGTTCTTTAATTCTTTATATGAAATATTTACCAGTAGTTATTTTATAGAGAGATTTGCTATACCTTCAGATAATGACTAAGATATTGTTTCTGGTAATAAATCATAGCATGAACTCAGTTTGAACTTTAATAACTCTTTTCTAATTGATCTTTGAATGGTTAATATCATCTTCAATTAGACGAAAATGAAAGTTTTTAGTTTTTTAACCCAAGAGCATCTAAACAAATGGACAAAATTTATGCAGAAAAATGCAAATATTTTGCCAAAATCTAGGTTAAAATCAAGTTTAATGGCATAGATTTATCTGTACTGCTTAATCTCTATAAAACAAATCATGTTTATTAGTTTTGAAACAAAAATATGTTAAATTGATGTGATATGCCTATTAGAATTGTTGCAGTGATCAGGTTTTTTTATCCATTGGTAAAGGGGATTTTTGCCACAATGTATAACTGGGATACAATTTCACAATTTTCTTGACCCTCTCATATATTTTGAAACAAATCCTGTGTGAATCATTAATTACTGGTTTAGTTCTTTAATTTAATCTGAATTATGGGGGTCTATGAATTAGAATATAAAATCAACATGTCAGTGACATAATGTTCATCTATACATGCAATAAGACATTACAAGTTGCACAACAACAATAAAGTATTGTACTACATGTATTCTGAGTCACCTTTCCTGACAAACTGGGCTGGTAAAAAGAGTGACAAAGGTTTCAGTTTTCACAAGTTTTACTTCCTATAATGTCAATGGCAAGTATAAATTTAGACCACAAGGTGTTGCTTACATCTTATACCAATTTATAATAGTATTCTGAGAGAAAGGAATGTTTTAATGATTGATAAAGGCAAACTGTAAGGTGTGGATTGGGCATTTGTTGTGGAAATTGTCCATAATGTTCATTTCCTTGGAATTTTACACATTCTTTGCAAAATTCTAGTTGAATTTATAAGAATATGACAAAGTTCTTGACAAATAGATTAAACATGCATCTGAACAGGAAAGTTCCAAGGGGGACTGGTCATGGTTTTGCAAAAAATAAGATAAAAACCAAAGCACAAACATGACAAATAAAATTGAAAATAAAAATTATTCATTTTTTTGCTTTTTCCTTTATAAAAGAAAGAAGTCGTCATGCAATGTAAATTGATGTATGCAGCCAATATCATAATTTTTTTATTTGTGCATATAAGTATCTAGGGTAGATTTAAATTACTTATAGAATACATTGTGTCAAAAATTATTGGCCCTGTCATTTAAAAGGCAACTTTTGAGCACTCTTAGAGTACATGAATGTAGTTGAACTCTGAACTTATAAAGCCAGTATTTTAACCCATTCCTTGAATTACAATATACCACTGACCAGACCTAACAGAGCTCTGGTTATCAGTTCCATCAGAAAATTGTACAAGATTTTTATCTTCCTGTAAACATTGATCATAATAAACAAATCTGATTATAGCATGTCTAATGTTAAATCAAATTAATGATTGTTCTGGTCTGGGGTTCACATAAGGGGAAACATCAAACACATTTCCACTTCTTCTTATGATTAGGTGTATACAAAAACAAACAAATAAGTCCAAATGAATTTCAATAATAATGTTATATCAATGCAGCTTCTGTTCGTTATCCTTTCCATACTACATGTATATATGGTAACAGTTCCTTTAGGTATCAGAGAGGTGGCATAGAGGCATGCACCTTTCCTAAAACTAAGTATTTCAATATTTGGAATGAAGTGAGGTACTATAAATCTCCATGGCAAATGTTCCATTACAATTTTTGCCTAGGTTCTTTGTGTTTTAACTTGACTTCTTCCTTTCTTATGTAACCTTTGTTGCTACTAACTGATATAAATTGTTAGACATGTGCTATGTTCTATGAAAGCAACATCATGTTCATATGTCTTCAACAGCAGATTATACACAGATTGTTCTTTTGATATTTTGTAAGCCTTATTACCAGACCATGAGTCCATGTTTCAAGTTAAATATACTGGGACAAGCCCACCAATCATGCATTGATTAATATATTAAACTCTTGAGTTTTGCTGTTCTTTCAGCTATTCTGGCTTGTATTGTGCAGTCCTCACTGGGTTTGCTAAAGGGTTGGATTATCGTCCAGGAGACAACTTCAAGGGGAGCGAATACAACCACAGCTGGAATGCAGTGTACATTGACGACAACTGGTACCTTGTTGATTCTCATTGGGCTACCAGATATCTTATTTCAGAGAAAAATAATCCTGAAAACTTGGTTAGTATTTTAATGTTTATGTAGAAAAAAATTAGTCAATAAAAAAAATATAGTTGCTTTCTTGTATAAAACTAGTCAAAGTTTTGGTTTATGCTTGTAAACTGCTTACTTTTTTGTTTCAGCAGTTGCAGATATATGAAAATGTATATAGTTAAATTTTAACTTTAATCACTTGCAATTTTTCACCATTAATTTAGCTTCTGTAACTTTTAATCTTGGTGTAAGGGAGATAATGCAAAAAAAGATACAGCTTTTTTTCTTTTAATTCAGCAACTTTACAGTTTGGTAAATCAAACTGCTTTTTCCTCACAATTTCCTTTCCATTGCTCCTCCTGACAAAAAAAACATCAAATCATTGCATTTGTTGATCACTTAGGCTAGTAAATTAGCATGCTTGGTGATAGAAAACATGTATAGGGCTTTCTTGAGTGACATTATAATAGATAAAATGTTGTATTTTTTAAATCATTTAAATTAGAAAGATGTATAAATATGCCTGGTTGTGTGGAAAATGTTTATCTTTTCCTTTGTAATTTTTAAGAAATGTGTTAAAGAAATGTTGGGGGTTTTATTTATCCGTTAATTTGTTCACAGTTCAGCAGAGTAGTTTGATTTTTAATCCAATAAAGTACATATAGAATGTGGAAGGCTAATACATGTATTATCTTTTAACAAACTTTGTGCACTGCAAATCCACAATTTTCAGCTGATGTTCTTCCATAATCATAATCATATAAGTAAATTGTGTATTTCAGAATAAGAAGACGGTAATTCTTTTAAAATGTTTGTGGAAATTCCCTTTTTGAATGACATCTTTTCCATAAAGACACATAATCTAAAATTTGATTTACAAATTTTGAAATTGATTTGGAATGCAAATTTAGCATTGTGAATAACTTGGGTTTTTTCTTTTTTTCTACCTATTTCATATATTTTTAATATGGTTTTGTTACCATTGTTTATTTCACTATTTGCTTTCTACACCCTAATGTTTTTACTTCCCTGTACTATTTATAGAACAGACGAGTTCAGGTAAGTCAAAGGCCGCTGTCGCCACTATTACAAACTCCTGAATGGCATTAATTTTTGGAAAAACTATTCTTTTCCAGTTTCATTAATATTTTTCCATGTATTTTATGTTTGCATGCATTGAATGTGACAGAGTCATCTTAAATATAAATTGTCATTTTGCATCTTCTATGATTTACTATTAACAACTGCTGTGAAGGCCAAAAAAATTGAATTTAGAAAACCGGTATAAACATTAAACAGTTCCAAAGTCATACATGTTATTTTCAAGGTCATTATAGCAAAGTACATGTAAATCCGTTGATTGCCTACATTTACATATACATACTGTATGTATTTGGATTAACACCAGGACACTGCTGGTGCAGTGGCAAGGTATTATGTAGTACATTTTGAATTTCCATCTAAATTCCCAAAAAATGTTTTTCGAGTAAGGTTTCTTAAGAAAAATTAAATTACATTTATTTTTGACACAAAATTTTCTTGACCAAAGAAAGATAACTCAAATTGGATATATTTAAAATGATATTTTTCAGAATTATCAAATAATTATACATTTGACATGAAAGAGTGAACAAATAAATAATCATATCAGTGCAATATTTGAATAAATATTGAATGGCTTCCTTTTAGGACAGACCACCTGATGAAAAGGTTTGAATATTAGACTTAATGGTTGGTAGGAAGTATGAGGCTTTAATGTTGGGAATCTCAAAATATGTTAATGACTTTATATTCCCCTGATCATATTCATTTGTAATTATTGAAATAAAAAAACTACATGTAGACAAAGAACCTTCATATTTTAGCATTGAAGTTCCCATGTTCAATTTTATATATTCCTATTCTTTTTTACATGTATAAAGTTCTACATGCCCAATATAATCAATTCTTTGAATGAATTCATCCAAATCAAAGTGATAAGTGTAAAAATACAAATGAAATGTCTTTCCATATCTATACATTTGTAACTCTAGTTATCTCCCTTTGCATGTAGAAAATATGGTTAGAATCTACTAAATGCTAACAACATTTTTCATGGTTTATGGCTCTCTGGTAAATTTGTGAGGGACAATCTCTTGGGGATAAAACCAGATCTAAGCATGAGGATAAACTGCTAACCAAAAGTCAAGTTGAAAGCTTAGTAGAATAAACTTTATTTAGTTGATGCTTGAATGCAAAGTAGATTTTAAAACCGACTACTACTAAAACTTTCTTTTAAGGTGGTTCTTAAATAAAAAAGCTTAAATTCTTCAAAATTGTCATTAGCTAATTTCAGACTTTTTATTTTCATATGCATTGTTTATTCACTTAATCATTTTTCTCACCTAATCTTTATTTGATACTAATATTTAGTCAAAACAATACAAATACGTGTGCTATTTCAGAGAATTTACTGTCCATCTAGCACTTATGTTTAGTGAACATTCATAATATAGCCAAGAAATTCATATAAACATGTAGTTAATGATCATGAGTAAATGATACTTGTACATGTATTTAATTTTGTACTATTCCTCATTGCAGGTCTATGAATATGATGATTTCTACTTCATGACTGACCCTGAACAGCTCATCTACAGTCACTGGGCCAAAAACGACAAATGGCAGTTGTTATCACGACCTTTAACCTTGCCAGAATTTGAAGACTTGCCATTGGTTAAATCTTACTTCTTCAAATGTGGCATGTATTTCATCTCCCATCAGAAGGGTGTGGTTGGTACACAGAATGGAAGGATTGCCTTGACTGTAGGGTTTGTCAAGCCAACCAATTTCACCTATAAGATTGTTGTTTGTGGAACAAACGAGGAGGCTTACCAGGGTCAGAAGCTGAAGAGCTATGCAATGCAGGAGACACAACATAACCAAGCTACATTTATCTTCCGTGCTCCTAAATCTGGGTCCTACTATTTCACCATCTTTGCCCAGTTATTGACAGGAGATATTGGTATCAAGAATGTCTTCACAGCTTCAGCTGAGTACAAGGTCAATGCTGACAGACCATCCAGTGATGCCGTACCTCTCCCTAACTGTTCGGATAGTAACTGGGGACCAGGGGTACCAGTAGATCAGATGGGACTGGAACCCAGTGTCAAAGATGCCGTCATACCAACCAGCGATGGCAAGGTCAATCTAGAATTCAAGAAGACAAGGCCAACCTACATCTTATGTAAACTTCGTAAACCAGGCATGAAGGATGACGAGTTGGAGCGATGCATCAGTGAGAAAGATCAAGGAGACAGAGTCCTGGTTACAGCACAGCTTCCAGCCAAGGGTGAATATGGTCTGGAGATTTATGGAAACGACCCTGCCAAGGATGGGGATACCTACACACACATCTGTCAGTACTTTGTACATTACGCCCCACCCGATGAGCAGAACAAGGCGTTCTACCAGGAGGCTCCACAGAGACGTACCGTACCAGGGGCACAACAGGCCACCATCAGTCAAGTAGGGTACCCAGGAAATGCTGGGGTAGGTTACTGTAGATGAAAATATTTGTCTGGTTTTATTTTCAATAATTTATAATGATGACACAAAAATGTCCCCTTAACAGTATAGTTTTTTCACTTTAAGGAAATTTGGATTAAAAAAAAATTTCCCTACAGATTTTAATTAATCACAAATTTTTTTTGAAAACCAAATTAGCTTGACCTATTGAATTTGAAGGTCGTATTTTTACTTAATTTGTGATTTTTATCAAAATATCCATGATGTTTTTCAAAGGTATATTTTTTGAAAAATATAATATAGCAGCTAACTCTGATCAATTATCCATATATGGATGCAACAATTTATTTCTTATGAATATGTCACATTTTATCTCGTAATAATTTAATATGATTAAAAAGTATTATAATTTCATAACTTCAACACGTCTATTTGACAATCTCCATATCAATCAACAGGATGTTGATATTGATAGATACATGTACATGTAAACTAGTAAAGGAAACTTGGTATTATTGCGTTCTTCACATTTAAGATCCATTTTACTTAAAAGTGGTGGTATTATTGAAAGAAGTGACAATATTCAAGTATGTTCACAAAACTCAGGATTTATATGCAGTAATTATGTTTGAATGAAATATTTCCTTTTGTATGTTTTTTACCTTTTTTCACCTACACTTCTATTGTGGCTTCAATACATCAAAATGAAGATGGAACAGGCTTTAGGTGCATTTTGATATTTTACTTCGGAAGGTTATTGTAATTTGATTATTATCAGACATTTTTATATGCTTTTTTCTGGCTATAAAAGATAATGAAATGTGGAATAAGTGTACATGACACAATCTATGTTAAAATGGCAATTTGAGAAATGTGCAGTGGAAAACAGCAAGCAGCCTTCAATGTTACCAGCGATAACTGCTTGCTGTTATGTAAGCATTCACTTTAAAATTTTTATACACTCTATTATCCAGTTATCACAAGGAATGGATGGACTGCAGATTGGTGACCCTGGGTATGTGGATGTTGAGAATCTACCCCCTCCCCCTCCAGAACTTCTCCAGCAGCAATACCTGTACGGGACAGTTCCAGACAGTAGACAGACAGTAGTGTATGGTGGAGTTAGTGCCCCACAGGGCCAGGGGGTACCAGGGTTCACCCCAGGAGCAGGAAATGTCATCGTCCCCCAGCAGCAGCAGGCCGGGGTCAGTAACATCCCTCCCAGTAGTAAACCTATACAGGTGGAGAAGAGATCTATGGGTCAGGAGCCACCAGCACCCCCTACAGAGTTCCAGCTGCAGCCCGTCACAGCAGAGAAAACATCAGCTCCAGCTCCCGCCCCAGCCACGACGAAACAGAAACCTACACTGGAGGCTATTGATAGGAATGTATTACACACTGTAGATGATCATGCTATACAGGTACTCTAGGGTTTATTATATAAAATATACCTTACTTTCGTTTAAAAAGATTTGAAAGAAAAAGGGATTAAGACATTTTAGACAAGAAAACAACAGTTGACAACAGAAACTGTCTTTCAATTCTATCAGCTGTGGATTCATTTATTTTGTGAGGATGAATTTCAATGTTTGCACATGTTGCTAGAAGGCATCAATATGAAATCAACTTTTCATTCTTATTTTCCTGGTTGACTTCAACAAACAGGAACCTGAAAATGATTCCCCACAAAATTACTATTTATATTGCTATTTTCAAGCAGGTAATCAACAGGAACAAATGTATTTTAAGAATTATTATCTTTCTCATATTTTTTATGAAATTTTCAAGTTCGATATATAATTCATTTGGTGAAAGTAAAGTATTTCAAGGTTTAATGCTTTTTAGCTCACCTGGACCAAAGGTCCATGTGAGCTATTGCCATCACTTGGTGTCCGTCGTCGTCTGTCGTCTGTCGTCGTCTGTTAACAATTTTCAAAAATCTTCTCCTCTGAAACTACTGAACATAATTTAATGAAACTTGGTATGAATGATCCTTATGGTGTCCTGCACCAAACTTGTGTTTCGATTTTTGATCCGTCAAAAAACATGGCCACCGTTACTAGAAATAGACCAGGGGGGTCAGACTACTGTTTTTGGCTTGTAAATCAAAAAGTATAAGAGATAGATGAAATCTGATGCCACCCTACTGCTTCAGCATCAAAAGTTCTACAGAAGTCTCCATTGGATCGAAGTTGTCAGATGACCCCTTATAGGGGTTACAGCCCCTTAAAGGTGAAAAATAGTGTTTTTGGCCTATAGAATGAAAACTATTATAGATAGAGAAAAGCTGTTGCTTGCTTAAATGTTCAGCTTATTTAGCTCTACCAAAGTCTCCATAGGGTCAAAGTTGTCAGATGGCCCCTTATAGGGGTTACAGCCCCTTAAAGGCGAAAAATAGTGTTTTTGGCCTATGGGATGAAAACAATTTTAGATAGAGAAAAGCTGTTGCTTGCTAAAATGTTCAGCTCATTTAGCTCTACAAAAGTCGTCATAGGGTCGAAGATGTCAGATGACTCCTTATAGGGGTTAAAGCCCCTTAAAGGCGAAAAATAGTGTTTTTGGTCTAAAGCAGATAGAGAAAAGCCGTTGCTTGCTTAAATGTTCAGCTCATTTAGCTCTACAAAAGCATTCATAGGGTTGAACTTGTCAGTTGACCCCTGATAGGTATTACAGCCCCTAAATTAACATGTTTTCATGTTTTTGGCTTATATAATGAAAATTATAGCAGATATAGAAAAGTGGTTGCTTGCTTAAATGTTCAGTTCATTGATTATGCTCTTAACAAAAGTCTCTATAGAGTCAAAGTGTTCAGATGGCCCTTAAAATAACATTTTGCATGTTTTTGGCCTACACAATGAAAATTATTGCTGAAAGAGAAAAGCTGTTGCTTGCTTAAATGTTCAGCTTATTTAGCTCTACAAAGTTCTTCATATGGTTGACATCAAGACCAGGTGAGCGATTCAGGCTCCTGGGAGCCTCTTGTTTGTACAAGTTTTTGATGATCATACATTTTACTTAACAGATGTCAAGGCATTCTTTAAAATCTTATAATGCTGTAAAATAATCCATTTCTTGTAGATTTATGAGTAGGTTCAAGCAGGAAATTTAACACCTCAAAGTTTAAAAACAAAAACCTTCACTGGCTTGTACATTGTACAGATCTACATGATACAAGTTTCTCAAAATGATATGTTAAAAATTATCAAAAACTAAATTTAGAAGTCATAAAAAAAGTCTATTTTTTATTTCTCAAATCAATATTGTTATCTTTATTTTTAGGTATCCAAGAGTCAGCATTCAAGCTTTAGGGATATGATCTGGGATTTGATTTACTCCAAAAATATCACCAATGAAATAGAAAAAGTCAGGTACATTGTACTACTACATATTTTCACCTGGATTTTTTTTTAAGATAAGATTTGAAAGAAGTCAAACACTCTTTAATGATAACATAGAAATCTTTTCTTTAAAGATGTGTGTATTACAATAGAAGCAAAGGCTCATAAAAAACAGAAAATCAGTAAACACTAAAAAAATTCAAAACAACTTATATGTAATAAGCAATTTGAACTCTGGTAAAAGGAGACTGAACTCCTGTGCTTTTTTAGAGTAAAAATTCCAACTAGTTAAAATCCAGTCAATGAAAACATTATACAAAACTGTATGACAAACCAATTTGTAGTCATCTGAGAGATCAAAACCTTTATTTATTGTTGTTTATTAATGTTTCCAGTGCATGATGTTTCCATTAGAATTGAATCAGTGACTATAATGAAATTTTTTTTAAAAATAGTCTAGCGTGCAGCACATATATTGGGAATTGAAGTTTTATTTCTGTCTTTGTTTTAAAGGTTATTATTATTTAAAAACTATAATTTTTAAATATAATTCATTTAAATTTTCACATTTTTCATTTCAGAGTAATCTTCAGATGGTTGGCCACAAAGAACCTGAAAGAGATGCATTTTGACAATGTTGATAAGGATAGTCCTGAGGAAGTGTTGCTAGGGCTCAAGACAGGGAAGACCACATACGCCATGGTCTTTGATACAATGTGCAAGTATGTTGAATGGGCATAGTTCATTTTAGTAATAAACGTCTTTGTAGAAGAGCGGAGTATATTATTTCACACTATTGTTTTGTCTGTTTATTTGTCAAAAAAGTTCTGTCAGTTTTCTCTGCAACTGCATTATGCCATATTTCACAAGTATCATAATAGTGTTTAAGGATTTCATTCCCTGAGCTCTATTTTCTGTTTACCAAACACAAGGCTTATATTATGGTCACGAGGTTTCAATTTTCGTGGCCTTTTGTTAATGCCTGTTTACTAAGAAAATAAGATTCAAACAAAGTGTAAATTTAATATTTGTTCCTCCTTCTCTTTCTTTCTGGGGGAAACCATGAAAATTTATGACTCAACAGTATCATAAGTATGCGGATGACAAGCACTTATTCACAGATTTGGTTTCCATGGCTGTTACAATGTACAAAGAAACATAACTCAGAATTGACTGTATTGCAATTATCAACAAGTACTACAAATCATTATCAACACAATAATTTTAAGATATATTATATATTATGTTATCATTTTCATGATTATTTATTTTTCTAGTAACAGATCTTTGGCACATGCAGATAGCGAAGAAAAAAGTACTTTCCTCAGAAAAATATGCAATTTTAGAAAAATCTTTTTTATCCTCTACATAGTACACATGTTCTTGAACCTTATTTTTTCTCTTTACAGTTATGCTGGACTCCATTCTAAGATCATCAGTGGGTACGCCAAGGGGGCAGACTACAGACCTGGACAGACCTTTACCCCAGGAACCAATCAACATTCATGGAATGCTGTCTACATCTACGGCACATGGTGTCTGGTTGATTGCCACTGGGCTGCTAGGAGAATTATCGGTAAACAGACAACACAGGAAGAATTCCACTACCAGCTGGACGAGTATTTCTTCTTACCAGACCCACATCAACTTATCTATACCCACTTCCCTGAGGACACCAAGTGGCAGTTGTTGGAAAGGCCAGTCACTCTGGAAGAGTTTGAGAGTATGCCACACATGAAGCCACAATTCTTCAAATATGGGCTGGAGTTTGTGAGCCACAGGACGGCAGTGATCTATGGCAGAGGTGAAGTCAACATTCGTCTGAGGTATCCTGCTCATAGATTGGTCGTAGCCTTTAATTTCACCATTCAGAGAGAGAACGGTGACGAAGAATATAGAGGGACAAAATTAAACAAATACGGAATGCAGGAAAGTGTTGGTGGTATAGCCTCATTCAGATTACGTCTTCCCGAGAAGGGTTCATACATCATCTACATCTACGCTAAGGAAGATACGCAGGAAAATAAGGACAATGTGTATGCACAAGTGTGTGAATTTAAAATCGTTCAAGAGGAGATCATGTCACCTCCTCCTCTACCCTTCCCACCCTGTGCCTACCTCAACTGGGGTCCTGGAACAGCCTTCTTCAAATATGGTCTTCAATCATACCAGACAACTGCTACAATCTTGACAAGGGAAGGAAAAGTTGAATTGCAGATTAGAATACCCAAACCCATGCAATTTATGGCTAAGCTTAAACATAATGACATGAGTGATTCTGAATTAGAAGGATATATTATGAATAGGGTTGTCGGCAATACAGCATATTTCAACATCACAGCTCCAAGCAGGGGAGAGTTTGGCCTGGAAATCTATGCCAACGATCCTTCAGTAGAGGGCCAGACCCTGTACCATGTCGCACAATATCTGATTGAATGTCATGAGGACGTGAAAACAGTACCACTGCCTAAACTACCACATGGATATCTCGGTCCACAACCCAAGTTTAATGAATTCGGCCTTAACACACTAAGCCATCACGACTCAGTCATCCATTTAGAAACCAACTCTGTTGAAATCCAGTTTGCCACAGCTGTCGAGATGAGAGTTACAGCTAATCTGATTGGTGTAGATGATGAGAAGGAACACCCAGATCTGGTGTTCACCCAGACCCAAGGTTCCATTGTCAGCTTCGTAATACACATACCAGCGACGGGATTCTACAAGTTACAGCTGTACGCCATACCAGCTCAAGATCCCAGCCAACAATTACCAGGAGTGTACAACTATCTTATCAACTGCCAGAAGATTGCCAAGCAATGCCTGGCCTTCCCCAAGCAGTACGCACAATGGAAGGAAGGTTGCTACATGTACGAGCCCTTATGTCTACACAGAGATGTCTCCCCTCCAACCGTCAACTTCAAGATTAGTATCCCCAAAGCAGAGGCTGTGGCAGTCGTTGCCGACAATGATTGGGTTCATTTACAGTCGACACAGAAAGGAGTGTGGGAAGGGAAAGTACCGTTAGATAAGCATTATGGCCGAGGGGCAAAGGTCACGGTCAACGCTAACTACGGAGGTGACAAAACTAACTATGCTACTCTGCTGGAATACTGCGTTTAAAACTTTGGACTATTAAGCTATTATTCATTTTTATATTTCTTTATTATTGGCAGCTCTGAGGAAGTTTTGAATAATCACATGTTAATGAAATTTTATGAACATTTGCACACACACAAAAAATATAAACCACATGAATAAATGAAAATAATCATCAAAAGTGAGAAGCACAAGAAAAGAAATCTAAAAATAATGTTAGTTTACTGTTATGATGTGTATTCTTCAAACTTCCGCAGAACTTTGCTTTCATTATATCATTTAGTTGCAATGTTTTCATTATTTTATATCTTGCAATACCAGCTTTTATAGATTAACTGTGATAGTTGATAGTTTTGTGTATGTGTCTCACACATGAATGTAACTTTGTACTGCCTCGTTACATGTTGAAAAAATCATGACCTCAATTTTGACCTCTAATGATCTGAAATTCTATTTTTAAACTTTTCTTGCATTTTATTTGTTTAGTCTAAACATCACCTCGTATTAGTATTTATGCATAGGTTGTATTCAAATGAATTTTTCATTTACATATATCTTCTTATTAATACCAATACATTTCAAAATTTGAATTAGTTTTTATATTTTTACATGGTTTTAAGATTGCATGTATTTTGTTAAGAATATTTAGTTTTTATTGAGCATTTTTGGTCAGTTTTAGTGGTGTTTGAACCTTGAGTAATTCATCTCTATCAATACAATGTCATATAATGTTAATATTTTCTGTCAGATGCACAGAGCTTTGGTTAAGATGGTTAAGATTCAATACTTGTCCTTAATTCAGTCAAGGGCGTTATTGAAAATTGTACTTGCACTATTCACTTACTGAGACTTTTCATCTTAAGCTCTTAATGAAATTAAGAAATTCAAATTTCTATATCTTGCCATGTGTGTGGTTTGTACTATAAATGTCATGTTATTATATACATGTTTATGGTTGAATGGATAAATTACAGGTTTTTGTCCATCTGTTTTATACCAGTTATTTGTTGACATTTTAACCATATGTTAATTCATCAGAATCTGTGTACTATTAATGAACAAAACAATGTTAAAAAACTTAAGTGTGTTTAAAATCAGATCAAGAAATTTTTACCCAGCTTACATTTCTCAGATGACAATTATTAGTTTTAACCATTTAGAATGAAAGCCAATTTAAGTAAGACCTCTAAAACATATTATGGAAGCTAGGGAACTTTTTTGAAGTCTGATTTTACTCAGGTTTGAGAAATGTACACTCCTTATAAATGTTCTGTTACATATAATGGCATAATTTGAATCATGGTGCAGATTTTAATCCTTGTAATATAATTTACATTGGGCTAATTGCAATGGTATCTTGTTAATGTTGAGGCATTATTATTGTTAATGATATTATTAAGGCTAAAATTTCACAATCCCTCTTTTTGATGGTTAGTTGTTTACTTGTTCAAAACATGGATTGGACTTCTTTTCCAAATAAAGCAAACCTTTGATATTTTTTTTCATAATCTCAGCTCAAAACAGTATTACTCATTTTTCAAACTTTCGAAACCTATTAATTGTTCTGAGAACATGGGAATTGATTTTTATTTCTCTATAAATTAATAAGAGACACAGTTTATTGTGAAAGAATAGATAAAACTGCATGCTATAGATGAGAGACTAGCTATATATTTTTTGATTCTTAAATTTATTGCTTTTATGCTTATATAAATTAATTGTTATTAGTTAATAAACAAAGCAGTGCTTTATCAGATTTCTTTGTTAATACTAGGAGCTGATCTAGAACATTAATACAGGTGTTGGGATACTTTGTATTGCCCACATCACTGGAGACTCTAAAGCATCTCCAGGCCTAGGAGTCAGGTCTGTCCCCTCAATAGAGATACATGTACTTGTATTAAGGAATCCCACACATCCTTGAAAACTTGAAAAGGTACCATATATCGGGTTATTTTGGTGTGATGGTAATGTTGGGGTGCAAGGAAAATTTGCCAAAATTAAAAAATTAAAATCTCCATCATTTTAATCGTGTCTAATTTCATTGGTAAAAGTTAGAGAAACACCAAAATATAAAACACCAAAATAAAACCTGCAAAAATAATTTTAAAAACACCAAAATTTTCATCCGCCAAAATATCCCAATATACGGTTTTCTTATCTGGTTTAAATCTAATAAAAACATGAAACATTATCAGATGATCACTCCGAATGTCACACAATAAAACCTGGTTAAATCCACTATATCTTCTGAAATGACTGTACCCAGTCAGGACCATTTGCCATTTTGCCATCTTCAATTTTGTTGATATTTCTGGGTCTTGTCTTTCCATCCTGCACAATTCAGATTGTTCATCTCGGTATAATGCCATCGGTTGTACTCCCGCTTCAAAGTAGAGGACACTTTTTCCATTGTAACATAATTTCCATTGCAGCTCTAAGCTGCTACATGAGGTAGAGTCCTGATATTTTGATACATGTATTTTTTTGTACTTTAGTATATTTTATATAAAAAAAAAAATATGCTCCTAGGCGCCTTTTATTTCTCCCCGGGCGCCTTTTATTTTCTCCGGGCGCCTTTTCTTTCCCCGGGCGCCTTTTAGTAGGACTGGCATGCATATGCACCAAGCACCTCAACTTTGGCATTTTCTGGTCGAGTGACTTTGACAAGTTTCGATACATATAATATATATATATATATATAGTTATGTTAAAGATTTATTGGCACCTCCAAATCTCAAGAACTATAAATCTTGGGTTGATGGAACTTGGTATGCATATGCCCCAGTAGTGGCTAAGCACAGCTGCACCCCCTTCTTTTGACATTGACCTTGATTTTCTGGTTTAGGTACTTTGACAAGTTTAAATACATATGATAGCAATGGCAAGGTTTTATGAGTACTAAAAGTATAAAAGGTGTTGTTCGATGGCTAGTAAAAAGGTAAACAAAACAACAGTTTAGAATGTAAAACCACATTAAAGAGGTAAAATAAGAAAATCACAATAAAAGGTAAAAATTAATAGAACAATAAAAGAAGCCAAAATTTTCGGACTTCCTCAAGGTCTATAACAAATGACCAAAACCGAATTCGGTTCTTTTTATTGGTACATCCATATCTCAAGAACTATAATCTGAGGTTGATGAAATTTTGTATGTATATGTCCAAGTAGTAGCTTAGCACAACTGCATCCTCATCGTTTGACCTCCACTTTGATTATCCGGTTGGGTGAATTTGATAGTCCGGTATTTCGATGATGCCGGCAGGCGAGACGTACTCTTTTTCTTAGCAACTACTTGCTGTAGAAGTCTGCAATTTTAAAGCCTTACCGTAAAATAGTACCGATTATATGCTCCTTGGTCATCTCCCCGTTAATCGAATGCTAAAGGTTTTATTCATGCAAAATTTCCGTCACTGTTTTCTAAGCAAGCTCTAATATTTTGCGTTGCTTTATCCTGTAATACCGCGTGTTGTTTAGCGATTTTATAGTTGTATAGTCGACTATACCTGCTGCCCAAAGTCGACAGTTTCCTCCACCATCAAAACTAACCGCCCTATATGACCCGGGTGCGTCGAAAAGGGCGTTTTACCGTAACATCCACCCACTCTCGACTGCCTGTTTACCAATACTTATCTGTTTTACCCACAGAATAAATTGGGAGCGGGGCTATCACTAATGAGCATAAGCTCACATATTTACGTGTTTTGTCCGGTAGTAACCGACACCAAGTACTTTAAAATTACAGTTGAAGGGAAGGGAATTCACAAAAAAAACTTGTTCAAACTATTTAATCAATAAATGTTTGTACAAAATCAAGACTAATGATGGTTTATTAATCGGGTTAGTTGGTACCTTTTTTTTCTGGACTGCATTTCATTTTGATATCAGAATTTCTTTTTCAATACTTTACTTTTTATTATATCTCAACAAACATTGCATAGCAAGAAAGTTCTACTTATATAATTAAGACGTTCTAATGAAGTATTAATGGATTTTATAAACTGAATTTACCATCTTCGAAATGTCTTAATTTATGTTATAAAATTACAAATACCAAAACGCGGGTATAAACGATTAATTTGGATATGCTATATATCGATATTTCAAGGAGTAACCTCTCATCAGTAGCATTTAAATCAAAACATTGGAAGGTCAAACCCAAACTGTTGAAAACGAAAAGTACTCAAAACCAAAAAGTTCTAACAAGGAAGCCAAATCCAGCAAAATAAACAAAGGACAATTTTCAGTTTAGAAGGAAACTCTTGAAATTGAACTTTTGTCGATTGAGTTTTACAGTGTGTTTTATATGTAGCTTTGTGCAAGCTTATCAATAGGGGGAAGGTTGGATCCAAAAAACTAGTTTAACCCCGCCACATTTTATATGTGCCTGTCCTAAGCCAGGAAACTTTGCCAAAGCCTTTGTTTGTGCTTGTCATTCTATGTTAACTGTTTTATGTCAAGAATTGAGTCTTTCGTTGATGATTTAGGGATTGGTTTTGATACTTTTGTATTGTATTTTAAGTCTTGGGCCAATGCAAGACGGTAAGCAGTGACCTATGGTCATGTTGAAGACTGCTTGCTGTTTTCCGTTGTGATTTTTTGAATTGCTGTTTGTTTATGTTTGTTGTGTCGCGTACACTTATTCCACATCTCAATATCGTATACTGTTCTTCAGTAAAAGAAAAAAGTGAGACAAAACAAATATATAGAGCTTTAGAGTCATAAAGATAAAACAGAAACGCACAAAAAATGGAATAATGACAAGAATGTGATATCAATAATTAAGGTATACGGTAATTGCACGCTGTCTTTGGGTGTTAAACGCTAGAACACACGAAGATATTCAAGTTATTGTCAATAAGTATCTATAATGAATACCTTGTTACCATTTCTTATAATTTACGACGAGATATTTCTAATAACTCAGTGAGGTATATATAATTTATGAAATGTTCAAATATACGAAAGCAGAGGTTAATATATTGTTCGGGTCGGTTCGTTAGTCTGTCCCAAATGTTGCAAGATGGGGCATTATGTCTTTTGGAAATATTATTGTTGGTTCTCATATTTCAAGCGATATGTACTCACTTTCTTCTCTTTCCCATTTTCTTTCTTTTTTTGTATTTTTTTTTCCATTTTACAAATTGACTCGAGATTTTCTGATGAGTCTTAAATAGACGTCTTTGGCGATACATACTAAAAACAGGGTTTGTGAAATTCTGTTTTCGATATTTATTCAAAAATTATATTTATAATGAATTGCTGATTGCATATATTTATATTCAATTTTGATAAAATACATGATCAAAGAAATTAGAATTAATGAATGGGATGAAAAGCCGAATTTTTTCTTTTGAAATTCGTATTGTGCTCGGCATTTTCAAGATTTTGGATACAACACCTCTGATGAGTCTTTGATGCGCGTCAGGCGTAGCAAAAGTGTATTGCTGCAATGAATCCAAAATTAAATACATTGTACTTCATAAAACATAATACAGATCTACAAGACATGTTTAAGATTCTTCAGAAGGTAGTAATGGTACTACCATTTGTAGCTTACTGTTTATTTTTGCATATATCTGAAAGTCTTAATCATGTTAATTCAAACTTGTTTTAATCCTGGTCGATTCCCTCGGTGCAGGATTTATCTTCCCTGTTCGAACGTTTTTGTTTACGAATTCTTTTCTTTTGATTCTTTTGGTTTTCGATGTTCCATTTTTGTTTCAAATACTGTTGATGTGAGCGTACTTCTTGCAATAAGTATATACAGCATCAATGTCATTTTTGTCTCCCGCAATGGAAAGATCTAGTAATAGTCTCTTCGTCCGTCTGTCCGTCCGTCTTCTACACTTTTGTGGACACACCTCCTCAGTGACTGCTCAACGGATTTTGATGAAACTTTGTAGGATTGCTTGTCATGATAAAATATACATGCATGTAGTTGATCATATCGCAATTAACGCGAGTTATGGGACTTTATCAACTTGGTTCATTTTAGGTCATAGGAACACTTTGTGGGGCAACTCCTTTGAGACTGCCCAACGCCTTATGCGGAAATTTTGTAGGATTCATTGTCGTGATACATGCAGTTGATCGTATCCCAACGTCATTTCGACTTGACAAATTTTATACTTTTTCGAACAAATCATTTGAAGTCATAGGCTCACTTTATGGGCGCAGCTCCTGTGAGACTGCTCAACGCCTTATCATGAAATTTTGTAGGATTCTTTGTAGTGATACATGCAGTTGATCTTATCGCAACGTCATTTTGATTTATCAAATGTTATAGGAGTTATGGGACTTTATCGACTATGTTCATTTGAGGTCATGGGCTCACTTTATGGGCGCAGCTCCTGTGAAACTGCTCAACGCTTTTTTGAAGAAATTTCGTAAGATTGTTTTTCATAATTTGTACTATCATATTGCAACGCCATTTTGATTTGACAAATTTTATATGAGTTATGGGACTTTATCGACTTTGCTCATTTTAGGTTGTAGGATCACATTGTGTGTGCAACTCATCTACCTGAATAATGAGACTATATTGTCAACTTAAATGCGGCGGCGGGGGACATTTGCTACGTTTAGCAATCTAGCATTGACAAATGTACTGCTTTGCTTTGGTATTTACGTCATGTGAACTACTATATCTCACCCATTTTGTCGGAATCTAGCTAGAAAGTCTGTAAAAACATTTTTCTAAAGATTAAATTAATACCCAAGGAACTCTATGACATCGTGAGATGTGTGTTTGTTTGACTTGATTATCAATCAAAGATGTTTACAGCAATGGTTTGTTATTCCGAGGCTTAGTACCTTAGTACATAGTTGTCAGTATTAAAGATTAAGCGTTGTGTACTAATCAACCTACATCTAACTTCTTAAGTAGCTTAAAACTTAAACTGATTCTCTGTGTAAGAAGCAAAGAGGCAGCAATGGGGCATTCGAGTGCCAAAATTCCGAAAGGGAAACGACAAAACCGGTAAACACGAAGAAGAACAGCACAAAGAAACACAAAACACAAAACAGCGGAACAGAAAACAATATTGACACAGTTCTAAAACTGTGTCCCTCCTGACCTTAAGACAAGTGCTTACATTTTGTTCTTATAAACATTTACCCTATTTCTAAACCTAACTCTGACCATTTTAATTCAGTTCTAAAACTTTTACCTTTACGATGCAGCGGTACACATTTTGTTCTTAAGCAAACTTTACTTAACGAAATTCAAAACTTTTGTTTTTACCAAACGTAACCGACTTTGTTCTTACGAATCTATAATAGAGTTCTAAAACTTTTTAAACTCTCTAGACCGATCTTAGCCAAATTTAAAACCCTTTAATCAAGTTTTAAAGTAAAACCTTGGTTGCTCCAAACTTAAACGTATTTCTTAAGTATTATCCTTGCACACCTTTTACTAATATGGCCAAAAGTTTGGTGACCCGGCTTCAGTCAAGTTTAAAACTTTTAAAATATGTTCATAGTAATCTTCAATCATACAATCCTGTAGCAAAGATCTAAAACTCTGTTCTTTTCAAGATTTGATCAATTAAAAATTAGGTTCTTATACCTTCAACCAATTCTAAAACTTGTCTCTTATCAATGATAAACCAACTCATAAAACTTTATTCTTGTTAAGCTTCATCCTTTTATAAAACTTTTGAACAGCCTTCAACCAATTTTAAAACTGTTCCTTCGAAGCATCACATATAACATGATTAACCAAATTTTAAAAAAAAATCGATCCTTTTATACTTTCTTATCCTAAGATTTTTATTTCATGTCTGTAGTATTAACCAAAGACCAACTATTAAAATGGGTAGAAAATGCGTATAATCGAGCGCTACCCACACATGACCCAAGACACATTTTGTGGTGAAATATCATTGAACCCCAACATTTAGTACAGAATGATACACAAATGTCATGAATGTATGGCCTTTAACAAACAACTAAACCAAAGTGTTATGGGCATTTGGACGGACGGACAGTCAAAGAAAATAACTAATGTCCCACCAACGTACATGGTCGTGCCAATACAGCTCTTTAAAAAAGTTTACTATAGTTGTTATGATTTTTGGGGTTGTTGTTGTTGTGTAATTTTTTTTTTGTGCTTTTAAATTATGTCTTTATTATGTCCCCGAACACGAAGTGTCGGGGACATATTGTTTTTGCTCGGTTTCTTATTATTATTATGTCCCCGAACACGAAGTGTCGGGGACATATTGTTTTTGCTCGGTTTCTTATTATTATTATTATTATTATTATTATTATTATTATTATTATTTTTCTCGGTATTCTGGATCGTGAACTTGTCCACCTCATTTTTTCGACATCTTTTAAGGTAGGAGGCTGAAAATTCATAAATCAAGAGTATGGAATGGGAGATTGTGCTTTTTGTATTTTTCGCCGAAATCGAACGACCCCATATAGGTAAAAAAAGGGCCTCAAAATGGCTCCTCGAAACCGAAGTTGAATTTTTCCTGGCATTTCTGATCCGGCGGGGGTAAGAAAAATTCCCTTATAGGTTAAGTGCGGATATACAATACCTTTCATTTAAAAAAAAAATTTTGAAAATCGGACTTACCGTTTTCAAAATTTTGCAAAAAATCGAAAATCATTTTTTTTGGTAAGATTGAGTTATCTTTCTTTGTACCATATATTTTGTGATATTAATGAAAAAAATTCTCAACTTTGTTATTTCTTAATGAAAATTGGTTTACAAGGTAATAGTGGTATGCCGAGTTCAATTTTGGAATCGAAATTTTTTTTTGGGCGGCCATTTTAAAAATGGCCGCCATTTCCCGCCAAAATTAAAATTACTCCGATTTTAATGAAAATTGGTATATAAGGTAATAGATGTATGGCGAGTTGATTTTTGACATCAAAATTTTTTTATTGTCGGCCATTTTCAAAATGGCCGCCGTTTCCCGCCAAAATTAAAGTTATTCTGATTTTGATGAAAATTGGTTTACAAGGTAATAGTGGTATGCCGAGTTCAATTTTGGAATCGAAATTTTTTTTGGGGCCGCCATTTTCAAAATGGCCGCCATTTCCCGCCAAAATTAAAATTACTCCGATTTTAATGAAAATTGGTATATAAGGTAATAGTGGTATGGCAAGTTGATTTTTGACATCAAATTTGTTTTATCGTCGGCCATTTTCAAAATGGCCGCCATTTCCCGCCAAAATTAAATTTACTCAGATTTTAACGAAAATTGGTATATAAGGTAATAGTTGTATGGCGAGTTGATTTTCGACATCGAAATATTTTTATTGTCGGCCATTTTAAAAATGGTCGCCATTTCCCGCCAAAATTAAACTTACTCCTATTTTGATGAAAATTGGATAAATTAAGTTATCTCAAATGCCAAGAGACATTGACAAAGAGGGGTACGTGAGGGGACATTTTTGTGACTCGCTTGCGATCACAATTAGAACTAGTTATTATTATTATTATTATTATTATTTTTCTCGGTATTCTGGAGTGGTGAACTTGTCCACCTCATTTTTTCGACATCTTTTAAGGTAGGAAGCTGAAACTTCATAAATCAAGAGTATGGAATGGGAGATTGTGCTTTTTGTATTTTTCGCCGAAATCGAATGACCCCTTATAGGTCAAAAAAGGGCCTCAAAATGGCTCCTCGAAACCGAAGTTGAATTTTTACCTGGCATTTCTGATCCGGCAGGGGTAGGAAAAATTCCTTTAAAGGGTAAGTGCGGATATTTAATACCTTTCATTTAAAAAAAGAATTTTGAAAATCGGACTTACGGTTCTCAAAATTTTGCAAAAAATCGAAATTTAATTTTTTTGTCAAATTGAGTTATCTTTCTTGGAACAATATATTTTGTAATAGTAATGTAAAAATTCTTAACTTTGTTATTTCTTAATGAAAATTGGTTTACAAGGTAATAGTGGTATGCCGAGTTTATTTTTGGTATCGAAAAAAATTTTTGGCGGCCATTGTCAAAATGGCGGCTAAAATGGCCGCCATTTTCCCGCCAAAACTTAAACTTGCTCCAATTTTTATGAAAATTGATATATAAGGTAATAGTGGTATTGCGAGTTAATTTTTGACATTAAAATTTTTTTTTCGTCGGCCATTTTCAAAATGGCCGCCATTTCCCGCCAAAAATTAAACTTACTCCGATTTTAATGAAAATTGGTATATAAGGTAATAGTGGTAAGGCGAGTTGATTTTTATCATCAAATTTCTTTTCTCGTCGGCCATTTTCAAAATGGCCGCCGTTTCCCGCCAAAAATTAAAATTACTCTGATTTTGATGAAAATTGGTGTATAAGGTAATAGTGGTAAGGCGAGTTGATTTTTAACATCAAAATTTTTTTATCGTCGGCCATTTTAAAAATGGCCGCCGTTTCCCGCCAAAAATTAAACTAACATTCGATTTTGATGAAAATTGGTATATAAGGTAATAGTGGTATGGCGAGTTGATTTTTGACATCAAATTTTTTTTATCGTCGGCCATTTTCAAAATGGCCACGGTTTCCCGCCAAAATCAAAGTTACTCTGATTTTGATGAAAATTCGTATATAAGGTAAAAGTGGTATGGCGAACTTATTTTTGACATCAAAATTTTTTTAGCGTCAGCCATTTTCAAAATGGCCGCCATTTCCCGCCAAAATTAAACTTACTCCTATTTTGATGAAAATTGGATATAATTAGTTATCTCAAATGCTAAGAGACATTGACAAAGAGGGGTACGTGAGGGGACATTTTTGTGACTCGCTTGCGATCACAATTAGAACTAGTTAATTTTGTCGTTGTTCTTCGGATTTACGACATTTGATCGTCCCATCGGTACACCTTTGCTTCTTTCAAAATCTTAGCTGTGACCAAATGACTGAATATTTTCAGCCTTTCCCAAGTTGCACTTTTAATCATTTTACTTTGTTATGGAACCCTGCTTATCTATAATGACATTCATTGACACTAGAATTCCATGTTCTTTTGATAACATGCCTCCTTATACCCATGGAATCGATCACTGTAGTCTGAGAATGAGAAAATGATGAATTAGCACAAAGTAAAAGACAAATTATGGGAACGACCGAATCTGTGGATTCATACAAAGTTTAGCAACGCGGTTTATAACAAAGATCGTAGAAAAAATAAGATGCAAGCAAAACAAAACAAAAAATAATAATATATTTTTGTTGTGTAAAACAAAATGAAATGCGCCCCCAAAAAATACAAAAAACGTAAAAAAAAACATTAATAAAACATTAATTTAATTATCGATGTTTTCATCTTTTTTTAAATTAACTTTGTTTATAACTGATTAAACATTATACATTTTTGTATTATTTTAGACGGACAGTTTGACAGAGGAACGGAACTATCCAATACTTTTAATCAATCCTCTTATAAAACGGGATTGAGGGGGTTTGATGAACTTTAATTATTAGAGTCAGCGTTCATTTGCACTTTTTTCTTTTCTTTCTTGGGCTTGCATTAACATACTTGTTATAATCTTGACATGAAACTCCATGTTTTAGGCTATCCACTCAAAAATCCATCACTAATGTCAAAAGCTTGATATAACCTAATGTATGAAACATGATTTATCAAGTGGATTTTTGTAAATAGTGCAAATTCCTAATTGAACTAATTTGATAATCATGACATTTTTTATGCTTTTCTTATTTCTTTGATATCTTTTAAGATACTATGTGTGGTCGAGATATAGCATATGAATTTTAAAAGCAAAAAATTAGTAAATAAGACAAAAAGTATAGCACAAGATTTTTCAAAGAAAAAAAGAATAAGCAAAAACAAACTGACTTGATAGCTAATTATATATGGCTTATCTAGAATATTTTAACTCTGAAATAAAAACAAACAAAGTGAAAAAGTTGAACAAAAGTGTAAATAGTACCAAAGTAATGAAAGAAGGGTAAATAAATCGGTTAATTTTCTTATTCTGTGTGTGCTGTATATTCAAAGAAGTGACCCCTTGTCAGCAGCATTGAAAATAATTATAGAAGGCCAAATAGACATACTCTACTAAAGGTTCGAACAAGGAAGTCAATACCACAAATATCAAAATCAAACACATGCAATAGCCTCCAAAGCAAAACAAAAAAGCTTCATACAACACTTACTCATTAATTGCAATCGGGCAGGGATGCACAGAAAAAGTGAGTTTCTAAACGTTAACAACAAATCAAGCAGTATGTCAATGCAAGAGGAGCTTATAGTCACAGTTAAGATCTGTACCAAATCAAAACCGATACCAAAGTTGCGTCGTGCAAAAAAAAATGTCGGACATAAAGCATCGTATCACAAGTACAAATGCTTAATACATCGATTGAGATGTTAGTTTATATAAAACCCTTTTTTAAAAACAATTAAGCATTAATAAAAGTCTTCCGTTTTCTATGCACACATATCAATTTTTGTTTAAATTGTAAACAATTTTGTATAATTTTGTGGCAATTTTTATTATACAAAATACTATAAAGTATACATCCGAAATGGATGGTATTTCATGTAACAATTTCATAAATATAAATAATAGTTCCATCTGTCAATATTTGAAAGAAATTGCTCTTGAATTACATTAGTTTGTTTAAAAATGAACGAATTTGCAAATAAATAAAAGTTAACATAAGACTTTTATAGTGCAGTGCAACGTACTTATTTATCTCCACATTCTAATGATGTGGATTTTAGGAAATACCTTTCCCTAACAAGAGGTTTCCTTAGTCCTTAATCGTTCACCTGGTCCTAAAGCCTTAATGGGCTCTTCTATAAGGGGTTATCTGACAACTTCGACGCACTGGTGACTTTTGTAGAGCTTGATTAGCTGAAAGTTTATCTGAACAAGCAACAGCTTTTCTCTATCCGCAATCATGAAAAAGGCTATTTTTTTCATTTTTAAGGGCCATAACCAATATAAGGGGTCATATGACAACTTTGCAATAGTAGTGCCATTAGTTCTTTCACATTTCTCGATTTGAACTACAAATATCATAGTTCCAAGTTGACATTTCTCAGTTCCAAGTTGACATTTCTCAGTTCCAAGTTGGCATTTCTCAGTTCCAAGTTGACATTTCGTAGCTCCACGTTGACATTTCTCAGTTCCAAGTTGACATTTCTCAGTTTCAAGTTGACATTTCGTAGTTCCACGTTGACATTTCTCAGTTCTGGAACTGAGAAATGTCAACTTGGAACTGAGAAATGTCAACTTGGAACTGAGAAATGTCAACTTGGAACTGCAAAAAATTGCCCGATTCCAAGTTGACAGTTCTAAGTTCCAACTTGACATTTCTCATTTCCAACTTGATTACAAGATAAGCAATAGGGGGAAGGTTGGACCAAAGCTTTTGATTGTCCCGCGAGCAGCAACCTCTGGTCATGTTGAAGACTGCTGGCTGTTTTCCATTGTAATATTTTAAATTGCCGTTTCTGTATGATGGTTGTGTTGCGTACACTTATTCCACTTTTCTTTTTCGTTTATTTAAATGCGTCCGCCCATTACAGAAAATTTTGGTGTTATTTAACAGTTTCCATTGTAAAAATAAGCATGATTGATCTATTTAAAGTACATCCGAGATGAATGGCATTTTATATAACAATTTCATATATTTATGCATCTGCTCTACAAAGAATAAAGGTAATCATGGTTATAACAAAATTACCGAACTTAGAGGATCAAATTCAAATGTCCATGAGAACAAAAAACCAAGGAATTATAGGTTCATCGATAGATTCAAATGCAATACTTTTCCAAACAACTGTCTCGATCACAAGACTAACTAGTTCTAATTGTGATCGCAAGCGAGTCACAAAAATGTCCCCTCACGTACCCCTCTTTGTCAATGTCTCTTGGCATTTGAGATAACTTAATTTATCCAATTTTCATCAAAATAGGAGTAAGTTTAATTTTGGCGGGAAATGGCGACCATTTTTAAAATGGCCGACAATAAAAATATTTCGATGTCGAAAATCAACTCGCCATACAACTATTACCTTATATACCAATTTTCGTTAAAATCTGAGTAAATTTAATTTTGGCGGGAAATGGCGGCCATTTTGAAAATGGCCGACGATAAAACAAATTTGATGTCAAAAATCAACTTGCCATACCACTATTACCTTATATACCAATTTTCATTAAAATCGGAGTAATTTTAATTTTGGCGGGAAATGGCGGCCATTTTGAAAATGGCGGCCCCAAAAAAAATTTCGATTCCAAAATTGAACTCGGCATACCACTATTACCTTGTAAACCAATTTTCATCAAAATCAGAATAACTTTAATTTTGGCGGGAAACGGCGGCCATTTTGAAAATGGCCGACAATAAAAAAATTTTGATGTCAAAAATCAACTCGCCATACATCTATTACCTTATATACCAATTTTCATTAAAATCGGAGTAATTTTAATTTTGGCGGGAAATGGCGGCCATTTTTAAAATGGCCGCCCAAAAAAAAATTTCGATTCCAAAATTGAACTCGGCATACCACTATTACCTTGTAAACCAATTTTCATTAAGAAATAACAAAGTTGAGAATTTTTTTCATTAATATCACAAAATATATGGTACAAAGAAAGATAACTCAATCTTACCAAAAAAAATGATTTTCGATTTTTTGCAAAATTTTGAAAACGGTAAGTCCGATTTTCAAAATTTTTTTTTTAAATGAAAGGTATTGTATATCCGCACTTAACCTATAAGGGAATTTTTCTTACCCCCGCCGGATCAGAAATGCCAGGAAAAATTCAACTTCGGTTTCGAGGAGCCATTTTGAGGCCCTTTTTTTACCTATATGGGGTCGTTCGATTTCGGCGAAAAATACAAAAAGCACAATCTCCCATTCCATACTCTTGATTTATGAATTTTCAGCCTCCTACCTTAAAAGATGTCGAAAAAATGAGGTGGACAAGTTCACGATCCAGAATACCGAGAAAAATAATAATAATAATAATAATAATTAAAATGCCATTTGTTCAGAGAACAAATGAGAGGTCTTTCCCTGTCTCTTGTCTCTCTGTCGCTTTAGCATGTTAGCATTATGGTTTCCAATACAAGAACTTTAGACAAATGAGTCATTTCGTTTTCGATATGAGGTTACCAATAGTTATCAAATAGGTTCCAGAATAAAAATCAAGGGGCCTAGTGTCAGAAAAAAGATGGTTGTTAAGGACATTTTATTGGTTGCTATGGACAGAAGGTCACTTACGGTTATAAAAACTTTTCTTCTTAACTCAATGGGTAATGTTGGTTAAGAATACATATGGTTGCTATGGACTTTTCATTAATGTTACCTTGTTGCTAGGGAATGACCTTGACCCATGACCTTTGACCTTGAACTCAAATTGTAGTTCTTTGCATACTGATTCATTTAAGTATACATGTTAACTATACTATCTGTTATGGTTTTGAAGTTATGGGCAAAAAACGTGTTTCGCGAAACTTGTTTCGGCCGCCATTTCGTAACCGCTCAACCGAATCATACACTTTATGGACTCAAAATGTAGGTCTTTTCATGACGATCATTTTTTGTACATATATTGTCTATACTATCTCAAACGGTTTTCGAGTTAGAAGTAAAAAACCGTTTGACGGCCGCCATTTTGGCAATGGTAAACGCAAAAAAAAAATTGACCATAGATTCGTAATTAGGGCCCTCAAATCTACCTGGAAACCAAATTTCATCAAAATCGGACAACATTGACATTTTGCGCCAACTTTGCGCCATACGCGCGCAACCAGGAAGTAAAATATAAAAAAAAAATTTCGTGATGACACATCGGCAGGAGTCAGAGAACAGTTTCCACAGTTTAGATTTTTTATATCTGTTACTATCTAGGAGGAGATCTGCTAACAAGGGTAAACAGCATTTCGGGAGATAACTCTGTTACTAAAAATAGATTTTTGTCATCGCCTAAGCCAAGTCTATTCCTGGCAGAGCTGAATAGATGTGCCAAGTTTCATCATGTTTGGTCAAGTCGTTTTTTCACAGCGGACGGAAGAAAAAGAATAATAATAATAATAATCATAAGAAATGCAATAAGGTCTTCCCTTTGGAAAGGGAAAGACCTTAATAATAATAATAATAATAATAAGAAACCGAGCAAAAACAATATGTCCCCGACACTTCGTGTTCGGGGACATAACGAGATGAGCATCATTTATGCTTATAGTTAACATAAGCAGATTTCAAATTAAAGTAATCTGTGCTACTTCAGTAAAAATTGAATTTAAATTTCTAACCTAATTTCTCTTTTATCTGTAAGTTTGTATAATGATCTTAAATGTTTCATAACAGCTAACGTAAACATAGATTTAGAGAAAATTTACTTTATGCAATAGTTATCAAAATAAACCAGCTCAGCATGTAACACATGCACGAATTAAGAACCTTCTGTTTTACCAAGAAAAAGTAAATCTACTGATAATTAAAATACCAATCAGCGATAATGATAGACTGTGTTTAAGGGGCATACAGATACAGCTGTTCAGAGCACGGGTCTGTCATTTGATAATTAAGTGTTGACGAATCGCTTCAGTGAGGCACTTTTTAAGGTGTTGATGCACCTGACAATGGATCTTTGTTTTTATAATTAATCGGGTGAAATGATTCTCAACAGTAGGGTGGTAAACAGTTGAGTAAGTTTTATGTAGTAATTAACCCAAGTTTATAATACCGCAAGGCAAACTTTGTGAAAAGAGAATAAAAACAGCGTAGCAAAAAAGGTTTCTTCATTTGACAAGTTAAGTTTACGATCATCAGAATATTATAGATCACTTTTTATAAAGTTAACTAGTTTACATTAGTCCAATCGTGTAAAATAAGACGTGTCGTTTATTCAGTCAGGCGTGTGGATAATATTTCTTCTCGTATGTAAAAACTTTTTGCTTAATTTGCTTAAACTGAACTTGTGTTGTGTTTTTCATTCTTTCTAATTTATTTTGGTGTTTATTTTTAGTAGAAATGTAGCTGCTCCACATTTTAAGGATATTCTGTTATTTCTATATTAAGGATACTTGTTCCTGTGGAATTTGTTTATTTTAGCGTTATACAACATGAAGTAACATCTCCTTCGTTTGATAAGGATGCAGCTTATACTCTCTGTCGTTTACTTTCTCTATTTTCTGACAGACATATCAACCATGACAAAATGTAAGTCATTACGTAATTAGGCACTGGATTAAATGACATGATGAAGAATAATTGGTCTTGCATTTGGATTTTAAATAGTCTTTTTCTTTCAATTTTACTCTTGAATAAAATTGGAGTTCTGTGTTCACAAGAATGTTCATTCAACAACGGAAAGTGTACGTACGAAATCAAACTCACTCAAGCCGACTCACAATGTGAGACAAGAAACACAAAAACCCGACAAATACAGGAAAGGGATCCGTACAGCCAAAATGACAATGAAATGACTAAAATGCAGAGGGACTTTCACACCGTTACGGAACAGCATAAAAACCGGATAGAAGAACTGGAGGCGTCCGTGCAGAAATTATTGCGCTCTGCTGTACCGCCACGTGCGGAAAATGTACAAGTTACATCGAGGCGAGCTGAGGATGATAATATTTTTCTCATTGCGAAGAGTGAGCCAAACACCACTGAAACGGGCCTTTTAAAACGGCTTTATGATGAGTTTTCTGTGCTTAGGACACGGTTATACAAAAGAACTTCTACATTGTTAGACTCGGAAAAGAAATTAAACGAAACATCGAATTTGTTCATTAAAGCTCAGAGTGAGCTAGCAGAGCAGGTAGAACTGCTTTCAATTTCCGAACACAAGGCAGCGACGTTAGAGCAAGAGAGATACATTCTTAAAAACAAAGTGAAACATACCTCGGAACAGTTAGAAGATTTACAAATTAAGTTTAATGCTTCCTCAGCACATATTGTTGAGCTCGAAGACAAGCTTTACACAGTCGTTCGATCTGAATCAAACCTAAAGGAAGAGCTTGGGCTTTATAAATGGAAGTTGAACAAAGCTGAAAAGGCTCATGCACAACTTCAAGCAAATTATAGCGTTGTTAAACAAGCGTTGAACAAGACACAACTTACGTTAGATAAAACTGAGTTTGACCTGATGGAGTGCTTGACAGGTGAGTAAAAGTTCATAGTTAAATTTTTACAAGGTTGGCAATCTTCTCCTGGGCATTCATTTTAATGGTTTACTCCATCTAATAAAACTTACCCCTCAATCAAAATCTCAATGGACACGTCAGGTAAATACAGATTGCTGTTTATTTGATTTCTGTTCTTTTGCATGGAAAACGAATATCTGGTTACTAATGCTGAGTCAGCAGTTTAATTCTGGATTTTTCAGTAAGTCTTCGAAATTACATTCTTTCACCAATCTATAAAACTAACATTACATCCCGTGTAACTCTTTCGTGTTTAAGGGATTTATGAAACCCCAACATTTGAATCCCTAAAACAAATAGTTATTGAAACGAATTGCTTGTTTTTAATTGTCTTATTTTACAAATATCATGCATATTGATCATGTTGATTTCAACTTGTAAACATTTTAACAATTTCAAAAGCGATTTTCAAATTATAAATTGAACTGTGTTCAAAAAAGGCATTTGTATTTTAACAGCATGAAAAGTCAAATAAGAATAAAAAATACAGAAACAATGAAATAAACAAAACCCTGCAAACTAAGACACTGTAGATAATTCAAATACGATGATTCATTTGCCTTAAGCAACTCAAGCATTGCCGTTGGAAGGGCGGGGTGCGTTAGGTGAGATTGCACCCCTCTTTCGTAAAAATATAATTAAATAACACTCTAGCAATGCACCAAAACCCCAAAAGCACCAAATGTTCACCACCTGAAAGGGGAGTACCTCACCCAGACCCTCCCCGCACCCTCCTTAATTGCCAGAAACTTGGCGACGGTCCTATTAACTCTTAAAAAAGAAACTCGGAAGCATGCTTCTCAAGGTAAATGAGACCTCCCCCTGCTTGATGGCGTTGCCAACTTAATAATATGGCCCGTATTTAGACAGAAAATTAATTGTGTTGCACTTGTAAGCTATATGCTTGGTCACATTGGTTGAAAGTACGTCTTGCATGTTTTCTGTTAAATGGGCCATTTAGCGTTTGAATGTTCGTGATTTACGTATTATACAATATATTCAACATTATAAATAACTGTTCTAAGAGAGATATTGAAGTGGCGTTGACATTATTACCCATTTGTGTCTGATTAATTCAGCATTTAATTTGAAGTGCACTTGATGTGTGACGTCAGATGGTTTTGATAGACACAGTTCAAAGATAAACAGGGGGAATGACAATTGGTAAAAATATGAAAGATACATTTATTGAAAACAAGACTCTAAGCACAAACTTTGAAAGGTCTTTAAAGATCTTAAATTATGAGACTGTATATTTGAGAAAAAGAGAGCTATCTTTTATACGACCGCAAAAAAAAAAAAAAAAAAAAATTGCGGACGCATTTTGCTGACGTCGTCACCGTCTGCGTTGGCTGTTAAACAGTGTTTACACAATAACTTCAGTTATAGTTATCCGATTGCTATGAAATTGACAATGATGTTCATTACCATAAAAGGATTTTTGGGGTCCCCCCCCTTATTTCGTTTAGAAATTAGGGGCCAAAAATGCATCTTATTTGTTTGTTCCCACAATAACTTTTGTTCTGGTTTACCAAATGATGTGAAATAATGTTTCATACTTATCTAGAAATGAGGGACCAAAAAGGGAAAAAACTCCAATATTTTATTTGTTCCCACAATAACTTTGGTTCTGGATGGCCAATACATGTTTGTAGCTATGGAATTGGATAATGTTATGCCTTACTATTAAACCATACATGGTATAGATTTTTTGGGATCCCCCTTTTTTCATTTAGAATTAAGGGGCCGAAAAGGGGCAAACATGCAACTTTTTTATTTCTGGTCGGATTTTTATTTCTTTTTTATGGCAAGTAGTCATTACAAAATGGAGGATTAACTATTGCCACCTCCCCTTTTCCATTATGAAATAAGGGGCCAAAAGGTGTTAAAATCGAAACTTTTTCATTTATTGTCCGATTTAAAAAAAAATGCTAATTAATTCTTGTAGAAATGAATTTACAAAATTGAGGAGTAACTTTGTAACACTCCCCTCCCCCTAAATGCCGTGAGGGTCAAATCGGACAAAAATGAAATGTAGCAGATATCCTTTATTAGGGGCAAAAGGATTAATATTTTTGTAATTTTGGTTTATTTTGGACTGCTTTTGAAAAAAATTAAATCCTTATAAAATAACGGGGGAAAGGGTCACCAAAGACTTCATTTGTCAAAAAACTTTGTCAGTCCACCATGGGCTGCATGTGTCCAGATCAATTGACTATCCATATTGGGCCTAAAATGTACAGGGTTAGACATTATTGCCAGCGCTCGGCGAAGATAATTTATTTAATAAACAACATGGCAATGGCGGGCAAAAGACTACTATAGAAAATACTTTACAATATATAGAAATAAAATCTTTTGTTACTCTGTTGCATGAAACAATACTTCCATTTTTCGGCGTTTGTTTTGATTAATTATGCAGATATCGCGATTTCATTTTTGAATGTTATTAACTTCAAAATGGTTTGGAATTAGCTAAATTAAAATGTATAAAACTTTTCATTTATGCAGCTGTTATACTTACCCGTACGAAAAAATTATATGGAATCCATATGGAATGCTTATGGAATCCATATGGACAGGTTATGGACAAGCATATCCATATGGATTTATGATTGTCCATATGGATTTAATTGTTGTCCATATGGATTAAAATATTGTCCATATGGACAAAAATGTTGTCCATATGGACAAATAAAAAAATCCAGAAGGACAAAGCTAAATCCATATGGACAATATTTTCTTTAAATCTTGCAGACATGAGTGCACTTGATGATGTCATTTCTGACATCATCAGTTTTTGAGTCCATTGAATTGCAAACAGGAACACTGATAACTGTGTGATTATTGCTGGAGTTAAAGATGATTATATTGAAATGTTTTAAGTTTGTTCATGTATTTATATATGTAAGTACATTAATTAATGATTTTTTAGTTTTTCAATTCATTTCAATACCTTTTTATTGACTCAAAAGTTTAAAAGTTGACCAAACTGTACATCCTAGATTTAAGAAATAGAATGGCAAGTAAATGCCAGTTGATCTCTTTGCAAACTCTTAATCTTCATGCTATTGCAGAGCTGCAATGAAGATTTTTATATTTTTTATTCATAATTGTTCAGTCATAATGCCAAAGGAACAACCCTTTTATATCTCCCCCATCATATAGTCAGTTGTACCAAATGCCTCATGCACTTTTCTGGGGTTTTTTCTGCATGGCCAAGAGGTGGTGGTATGCTAATAATGCCTTATTAAAACTTAGTTCTTTATTTTTTGCTGTTGACACATAGGTTGGAAAAGATAATACAAATTTTAAGAAACTTCTTTTCTTAAGGAAGTTTGAAATATAGATCTAAGATCAACAGCATCTCCATGAAGAACCTTCAATTATGCCTGATTGAATTTCATGTCTAATCCTTATGGATTTCTTACTAAAAAATCCATATGGACTGTGAAAAAATCCATATGGAATAAGAACAAAAATTCATATGGAATCCATAACCTTTTTATATGGAATCCATAACCTTTTTATATGGAATCAATAAACTTTTCATATGGAATCCATAACCCATTTATATGGAATCCATATGATTTATGCAAATGAGTTCATAAGAACTTATGGACTAATTTAAATATTTCGGCCGAAATTCCATACGGATTCCATAACCATTCCATATGGATCCATAAGCATTCCATATGGATTGTTCATTAAAAATGGTTTAAAATCCATATGGAATCCATAACCAATCCATATGGAGCTTTTCGTACAGGTAATTACTACAAAGTATAAAAGGTCGTATTTAAGTTTTGAAATTTTATCAAAATCTTAGTCAAAGCACTTTAAATGAAGACTATGCAAAACTAAAACAATTATTTCAGTGCATATGCATGAAAAGCAAAACTAAGTTTCTTCAAGTTTTAAATTTGGTTTCTTCTAATTTGAAAGATTATCAAAACGTTAAGGCCCTGTCTAAAAAAAGCAACAAAAAAAAACCAAACAAACAAACCAAAACACATACACTTAATAAGGAGAAGGCAAAAAAATACATATAAAAAACATAACTATAACTATATTATTTCTCTTCTTTTATTCAAATTTGCGATCTAACGTCATGTAAGCATTTATACAGATAAAACGTCACTTTAAACTCGATTTTTATATCATCACCGTTTATCAAGAATTTATTTCATTTTTTCACTGATTGAAATCTAGAATACTATTATAAGAACTCAAATTGGGTTATTGAACGAAATAAAAGTTCAAACTGGGCCCCCTGGCGGGCTCATAACTACTTAATGTATCTTTTTATCAGAAAAGAATTTACTGTATTCAAACTATCGGTTCTTTGAACAATTTTAATGAACTGTAAAATTATGATACCGTCTTGGTAAATTGAACATATCTAGTTTTTTTACATATAACTTGTTGTAGTGAACTTTACGCCTTTAGCAAGACACAATCGTAAATCAATGGTATTGTAATTATAAGTTCGCTGTGAAAATAACGGTGGAGCGACCTCCCATTTTCACAAATACCTGTAAATCACTATACAGCTTTGGTCCGATATTTCCCTCTTTTTCTGAGATGATCACTATAGCGCCCCTAATGTGTCTTAACAGACTGTTGTGTTTTGTGTAACTACCGGACCCAAAGATCGCAATGGAATGGGGAGGTTTATCGCGCCTTAAAACCTGTTTAACCCCCACCATTTCTTTTGAAATGTCTGTACCAAGTCAGGACCATTGCGATCTTCAATTTTTCCGGTATGTCTTCCTTGTTTTGTTTTATGGACATTTTAGATTGATTCTCCAAGTTCGGTAATTTTGTAATTACCTTTATTTTCATACATATTTTAGTGTTGTTCGTTTGGTTAGTTGTTTGGTTATTACTTTACTCCCGAAGAGCATAAATTTGGCTATATTAATATCAGGGAGATGAACATGAAAGGGTGATAAAATGAACATGAAATGATGATGAAGTGGAGGAAATGGGTACACAAGGCCAATCGGGGAGGTGAGTTTTGACTGCCACTGGAAAAAAGACGAGAGTTCGGAAGCATTTAACGATTTAGCCTCCTACATAGGGATCCTACCTCTTAGGGATCCTACCTCTTATTAAGACATGTAGCACGATTCTTTACATTTTTTTCAACACACGGTGCACCACAATAGAATGTTTGCGGTAAGATTTTCTGCATTCCTGCATTCATGGAAAGGTTGCCCCATTCAACCTCCTACATGTAGGTCACACTTCCCAGTAACTATACTACATACATTTTCATTATTGAATAAAAATATAAATTTATCATCATCAGACAATGACATAAAATTTTCATTATAACTAGTTATATCTAAAAATAGTGACTGTCTTAGATCTTCATACAAAGGGCATGTTAATAAAACATGTTTTTCATCCTCTACAATATCATTACAACTGATACATATTCTTTTATTTAAAGCTAACCTTTCATAACGACCAGTTTCAATCTTTAAAGGTGCTACACCACATCTATATTTTGCAAAAGAACTACGAAAACGTAAAGGTATATTTTGTATCAAATATTGTTCAGTAGAATATGAAAATTTAAACAATTTATAAGTTCTTAATTTGTCACCTTGACCATATTGGTTCATTCTATTACACCAATCATTTTTATATTTATCAAACATTTTTTCCTCCAATTGACATATAGTATACTTATCAAGTATATTTACTTCAAAATTACAAAATTGTTCCATATTATAAAACTTTAACATTTCCATAACTTGGTAACTCCTTCATGTCCCGATTATGGCTGAGATATCGCCGACGGGACATTAAGCAAACAACAATCAATCAATCAATGGTAACTCCAATTTTTAATTCTATAACTGCCTTTTCTAATAGACCACTTAAAAACTTTATAATTAATTCTATCTACATCCATTTTACTGCACCTAGTCCAGTGTCTAAAAACATTTACCCATTGTCGAACATATGGAGGTTCAGCCCATATCACCTGCTACTGCATCATTGGGGGTATACTTTCCAACCCCCATATAAAATCTCATGGCTCGGTTCTGCACTGCTGAAATACAGGAGAACTCCTTTGTGCCCCAAATTGCTGAGCCATAATTGATAACTGACCAAACTAAAGTGTCAAATAATTATTTCTACCGAGTACTGTCCAGCGCTGACAGCGTTTGTACAAGCGCTGCAATCGCTAAAGACCTAGACTTGCTACAAGTCCCTCTCTAAGTAATATGTTTAGTTAATCATTTTTTAGTTAAGAACTGATAAGAAATATCTCTGATTGTTGCGGGACATCTCACATTTCCCTTTGATACTAAATGGCCCTTTAATATTTTTCTGAAATTAAAAATTGATTATAATTAGAAAGGGACTTGTAACAAGTCTACTAAAAACCATGTTCACTGCATTTGTCGTTTGCGTTTGTAGCCAAACGATACATTTTTTTCTAATTTTATCACCTAATCGGTAAAATTTCCTGCCATTCTAACCATTTATTAGCATCACCATTATAATTTATTGTTGAAAAATAAATTCAACAAACTCTGTATTTCTTTCTCAACAGTAATCAATCGCTTGTCAAACTCAGTCATTACAAACGCTGCTCAGTGCTGATAGAGTTTCTGGTAGAAAGAAATGTACTCTATGTAGAGGAGAATTTTAAAACATTTTTTTTTCGTGCAAAATGCGGCCGTGAACAGCCTTTTTACTGTATGGAGCTTGATTTGTCAAAGCACCGTTAATCTTGTTGTCATTTGATCTTCTTTTTTTTTAGTTAGTAATTCAACTATTCTCAAGACAAGTCTGTCAGATTCACCCGAGTTGAGCTTGATCAAAAATTGATATTTGTCAGTTTTGATTGACCAGTTTTATGTTTTATTTTAATTCAGTTTTTAGGGGTGTGAGGAGGCATCCACACTTTTGTTTGATTGTGTGAAAGACGAACAACTCAAAGATATTGAATTGTTCGTGTAACTTTATAAAAAATATCGAAACCCTTCTTGCTACCCCTGGTACAGGTTGTTCTTAGTCATAATTTAGGTTCTATTTCGACATTTTTATTTTGTATTGTTCTAGACTCATATTCGTATTGTGTTTTGACATTTCCAATCACTAAATCGCCTCTCATTAGTAATGAATAGACAAAATGCGCGTCAAAAGAAGCCAAATTTTTTGCCTGAAACGTGAATTGTGTACACCGATCTCAAAATGTTATAATTATATATATATGTCATTAATAAAAAAAGCACTGCATGGGTAAAGGAAAACTATCTTCTTTTGTATATGATCTTTACATTAAAAAGGAAAAAAAAAACACGCGTAAACGTTTTATTGAAGTTATAGAAACTTAGATTTTTATATAATAAAGTGGTTATAAAGGTTATAAATGGTTAAATGGTGTGCACTTCAGTTCATTTGCACACAATTCAAACAATGTGATGAAAGAAACTTAATTTCCTTTGCAGATGGAGCGGTTAAGAACTTTATTTGTCCTTTGAAAGTAAATCATCAATAGGCCGTTATTAGTTCATGTAATAAAAATTACATTTATGTTGATGTCATTAAGAGAAATATGTTAATATGTAGAAAAAACGTATTGCAAAAAAGTTCTATAGTTTAACCCTCTACATTCATTCTGCTTTGTTCGTTTGAAGGTCAATTTTGATTTCAATGATTCCGTAGGAGTATAGATAAAAAAAATACATCAAAATCAAGGGAATTTTAACTTTGCTTTATGTGCATAGTCTGTTGCCCACGGCTGATTTTTTTTAATAAACTATTGTGGAAAAACGTGGACCTAAAACTTGTGGTTATCGACTATACTTTACGCGAGCTCGAAACCTGTGAAAATACATAACTATAGTTATTGACGTGGGCACCAAAGGTTTGGCTACACCAAACTATGAACCTTGGCGTTGGCCCGAAACATGTGCATCTTGTTTCATGTAACTATAAGCTGCTTGACGTGGACGCAGACCTTGAGTTAGATACAATTCTTTCGTGGGCCCTACACCTGTGCATACATGTAACTATGATACTTGGCGGACGTGAACCCGAAACATGTTAACAGCTATACATTGTTTAAGAAAGCCAAAAAAAGCTTAGTACTAACACTGGTACACATTTATGACAAAAAATGGACGTTTACTGTACACTTGTTCACGGTATTGTAGATGATATTTGTTCCGAAATGATTTTAGTCTAGGGGTGATATCTAGAAACTACTTGTTACCATTGTAAGGTTTTACAAACGGTTGTCCCGAATTCTTTATATACTATATATAAGCTATACTAAATCGCAAGAGAGAAAAAGGAAAGTATGCATGGCCCAATTTAATTCATAAATATTGCTTATCATTTTTCAGAAATAGCTAGTTAACACTAAACAGTCCAATGTATTGACATACAGACGAGTACTGTATAATCATGATAATATAAGTTCCCGATTTAAGTTATATAAGACAGATAAATGAAACATAAAAATGACAGCTATTACAGTCCTCCTCATTTATTTGAATTAGTGGTGGATAAGCGATGCTTTATGTTGATTGTTAAATTGTTGAAAAATGATTTGAATTGCTGTACTAAGTACCGTAAATGGGTTTGTTTTGTGAGGTTATAAAGCTTCTCTTATATAGACATCAATTTGACGATGTTTTTTTTTTATAAATTCCTTGGCGTCTTCTTTAGTGAGGTATATATATGGTATACTATTGTTATTATTTTCTAAGTACATAAAGTGATTCAGTAAAACACGTGTGGTTATATGGGTTTTAAGTCTTCATAAAATGATGTGAAATAAACCAGATTTAGTAAATATGTGCTATATATGCTATCAAATTCCAATTTCAAAATGCATACTTTAAAGGTGTGACAAAAAGAATAAAGAGGAAATGCATGGCAAGAAAACATGGCGGGAAAGATTTTCGCTCTTTCTTTCTATTATGACAATTAAATTGAATTCTTTCTTAAATCAAAACTCTGTCTTCCAAACCATTTTTTGCTTAGAATTGAAACTTAACTTTATTAGTTTTAAATAAGAATGTGTAGGAGAAAACCCGAAAAAGATGCTTAAAAGTATGCGGTCAAATTAAAGAAGTATGTCATGTCTGTGTAGGTTTGAGAAGATATGAATAATGAAAGTTTGAGGTAACCGAGAAATAAGAAATTTAGTCAATTCAATGCGTCTCTGTTTAAGACTTAACGCTTAAAAAAACGTTGTAGGAAATATGAATTAACCATATTAAGCAATAATTTGCTAGCTTTTCAACTATTTTGTATTTGTTTCAGTGCAATAAGATGTCGGTATTTTACATAAATATCCTGCTATTACGACATAAAATTAAAATAACAACTGATGCAAAAATTTAACATGAGGAGTATCAATTTAGCAGCCGAAAACAAGATAAAACGAAAATGTTTGATCGTTTAATTTCAATTCATACATGTACATGTTATCTGTCTTACTTTAATGAAACGCAAACTTCAAGAGTAAGTAAATGTTAGCGTTTTTTAAGAGGTCAATTTTTTATGGTAGAGGAAACCGTCAACCTTGGGCAGGTAACTGACAAACCTCATCATATGCAGGTGTTCGAGACAAAAAGACTTTCAAAATATATCTTGAATTCCCTGAAATGACCTAAATTTACTAATGCTTTCCAATTGATATATTCCGTACAAAATCCTTTTCTGAACGTCGAGTCGAACATTGTACAAACGTTTGTATCTCTGCTCAGACAGTCATCAGTTAAATCTTAAAGAATGGGCGATTTTTTAAAACTAAACTAGAAATCTTATATGTTGTAACCAAACCGCCCTATCATTAAAGATTTATTATCCACATAATTTGGAAGGCAATTAAATGAATAGTTATCATACCTATATAGTAATAGTTGTCACATACTTAAGGTGGCATATTTCTGCCAACACATAATCATATACATAACTAGTTAATTAAGTAGATATCTAGTTATCTAACTAGATAAATATCTAGTTATTTAACTAGATAAATTATCTAGATATTTAACTAGATAATTAAGTGGTTATCTAGTTATTTAACTAGATATTTAACTAGTTAATTAAGTAGTTATCTAGTTATTTAACTAGATATTTAACTAGTTAATTTTAATATCATAACGTGAAAAAATGCATGTTAGCGCTTGTAACTGCCATTATTATATTATTATTCACCTCTATTTTAAGAGGTTATCTAGATATTTAACTAGATAACTACTTATTATCTAGATATTTAACTAGATATTTATCTAGATAAATATCTAGATAACTACTTATTATCTAGATAATTATCTAGATATTTATCTAGATAAATTATCTAGATATTTATCTAGATAAATATCTAGATAACTACTTATTATCTAGATAAATATCTAGATAACTACTTATTATCTAGATAATTATCTAGATAAATATCTAGATAATTTATCTAGATAAATATCTAGATAATTATCTAGATAATAAGTAGTTATCTAGATATTTATCTAGATAATAAGTAGTTATCTAGATATTTATCTAGATAAATATCTAGATAATTTATCTAGATAAATATCTAGATAATTATCTAGATAATAAGTAGTTATCTAGATATTTATCTAGATAAATATCTAGTTAAATATCTAGATAATAAGTAGTTATCTAGTTAAATATCTAGATAACCTCTTAAAATAGAGGTGAATAATAATATAATAATGGCAGTTACAAGCGCTAACATGCATTTTTTCACGTTATGATATTAAAATTAACTAGTTAAATATCTAGTTAAATAACTAGATAACTACTTAATTAACTAGTTAAATATCTAGTTAAATAACTAGATAACCACTTAATTATCTAGTTAAATATCTAGATAATTTATCTAGTTAAATAACTAGATATTTATCTAGTTAGATAACTAGATATCTACTTAATTAACTAGTTATGTATATGATTATGTGTTGGCAGAAATATGCCACCATACATACTTAATGTGTTTTTAAAAGGTATATGATGTTGTATTTCTAGGTGGTAGTTTAGCCTATAGGTTGAGAATCACTTAAAGATATTGAAAATAAATAGGTTTCAACCTTGATGCCTTAAATTAAAAGATAATAGTAAAAGGTTTAAATAAGGAAAAGAAATTGATAGGTTCAAGACCTCGTTTTCAAGATAATTCAGGAAATAAGTTTTATCTGACTTTTTCATAGGTTTAGCATTAGCACTATTTAGCTGTTAAAACCAATGACAGAATAAATAGGAATTCATAAAACTTAGTTATAACCTTTATGCCATATATTAAAGACATTGATAACAAGAAAAAAGTGGGTTTGTGGGCAAAAGTTTTAACCCTATTTTGATGGCAAAATTCAGAGGATTCGGAAATTATGACAGAAATACCAAAACAAGACCAGCGAACATCCTTAAAAGCATTTTTTAAGATATGAGAAATTTAGTAAAATTCAGGCGTAATTTGCCTTATTTAAATCGATAATTAGCAATATTTATGCAAGATATTTTAAATGCCATATTCAATCAATCTGCATTTGTTACAGTGCATTTGGAGCCAGTTTACTATTAAATCCAGCGTGTTTCCAAATCATTATGAAATAAAACAAATAGCACAACTGCTGCAAATATATTATGAATGTAAAAAAAATAATGAAAAAAAAAAAAATAATAATAAAAAAAACAAGAGAGACGCTGATGAAAAAATATCGCTATACATGTATATAGTTTCCAAATTTATGTTGTTTTTTTTTTAAATTGAAATTTTCTTAGTTGGTCTAGAAAAACTAATACTTCTAAAACATTCGACAAAGAAAAAGTCTTGAGTAATACCATACCTCGTGCCTGATATAAATTTGCATTTTTTACTCTGAAGTAAAGGAAGTAAAAGGGATCAGCATATTTTGCTGATTATCATCCATTGCAAAGTCACACGTAGTCTTTGATATACTGGTACATATATATACTACATGTGCCTCTTGTTTAGCGCTAACACAATTTAATGCATTGTATAAATCAATCTCGTGGCATATAATTTGTTCTAAATAAGTCAAAACCATTAGTTAAGATTTATTTGCTTAATAGATATTTTTCAAAAGAAAGACGAAACTTGAATGTATGTAATTTAATGCGAAACGATACGGTTTCATACAGGGATACGTAAGATTCGGGTTAAGTTAAAAGAAAAATCTTGACCCGTCAAATGATGGGCGCACTAGATAAACAGTTTTAAAAGTTACATTTTGGAGAAGATAAATATTTTGCCTTGATGTTTGTTGTAATTTCATGTCAATGTATATTTTATAGTTCCAACGTTCAAAACGTTTTTATCATGTTGCCATATCATTTTTGATGCAATTCATGTCACTTAGACGATAATGAGAAGTGAAATAAGTTTACGTAACACAATCAACATGAACAAGTTGCAATTTTAAAAAATACACCATGAACAGTCAGCAGCCTTCAATGTGACTAGTGTAGAACAACCTTTCAATGTGACTGATGTCAGTGGCACAATATGGCTGAGGTGACAAAATGTAACCTATAGTTTAACTTCAAGCTAGTGCTTAGTGTTCAAAATATCAAAAGGATCATAACATTCAGTTGCTTTTGAATTTTAGTTTTTTTTGTGTTGTATGTTTCTTGTTGTTCTCGTTCACGTTTAATGATTTTGTCTTAAATTTGCCCTTTTGTACTTTTGACATTAGGATACCCCATTGGTTCTTTGATCAACTTTGTGTGTTTGATTATTGGAAAATAACCAAAATAGATTATTATATTGTTGTTAATTGAGTAATCTATCATAATTTCTAATATAGAACCATGCAATTAAATTGTTTGCTTTAAAATCAGAGCCTTATGGAGAAATCTAAGGCATACATTAAACTGTATCTGTTTCTTTGACATGTCTTATGTAAACGTAGAAAAGGGGTGCTGTATTTTACACACGATATTCCATTTCTTCCGCTTATATTTATCAAATAGGTGCAGAATATATCATTATAGTAAAGTTAATTATTAATAAGCTCATGTCACACCTTATTCCAAAGATCTTATACGAACCTATATAGCTATGGTTTTGCTTTGTACCTTCAGCATATGCGGTACTATTAGAAATCTACGTCCTTTTTTCATCTAAAAACTAGTACAACAGATCGGTTAAAAAATAAGAATGAACCCCTTGTGTTCCACATATTGAAACAAAAACGATGTTTAATCTTAATACATAACTAGTGCTGATTGTGTTGGGATGCCAACACACAAGTCGCCCAAAATCGCCTTGGATAGTATTCCATTCAAATCAGTGCATCAAAACAAGTCTAGAAATCAAATTTCGTTAGAATCGGACAAAGTTGACGTTTTTAGGGGGCGGGTGTGGTAAAATGGCCGCCATTTCAAAATGGCGGCGTTCGCGTCCAATTTTTTTTCGACATGTTGCTCAGGATGGATTACTCTACCTGTGTACCAATTTTCATTAAAATCCATCCACCCATCTCTGAGATCTGAGAAGGGCCCAAAAATCTTAAACGGCGGCCATTTTGAAAATGGCGGCCATCTTGAAAATTTTGAAAACTTCTTGCACAACTCTGAGTGACCCTCCACCCATCTAAGAAAGTTTCATCTTCATTGGTTAAAGCGTTTTCTCAAAATGTTGAGGACAAGTTCATGGTTAAGGTAAGGAAAAGAATAATAATAATAATAATAATAATAAGAAACGGTGCAAAAACAATAAGTCTCCCAAACTTTGTTTTGGGCGACTTAATAATAGATCTTTACCACCTATGATAATACTTTGTGACATAATATGCTCTAATGCCTGCAGCATAAATGATAAAAGTACAAATGAACATATATTTTATCAAAGAAACTAATTCAACATCCCAGTTTTATCTTTGTTTTAAGTCGTGTTTTATAAATAAGCAGACTTGTACCTTTTTATTAAGCTTCTGTTCTCAATTGTCGCGTTTGGTTAATCGACTGTTGTGTAGGCTGAGAAACCCTTTGATTTTTCAAAAAAGATTTTTCACATGTTATGCATGTTAAGTAGTATATGTATAGATCTAGGTTTTATACAAGAGAACGCCAAACAGACTTATTTTAAGCTATAAAATATTAGAGTCCCTGATATCTGAAATGGACATTTCATTAAAAGCTACATGAATGTATATCTTTAAGGCTTTGCTCAAAATATTAAAAGTACACCCTGTTTCGTATGCCAACACTTGGCTGCTTATTTAAACCGGATTATTCAACAAACGCGAAATACATGAACTTACTATATTATGACAACGGCCTACAATTGTTAGTCCAAACCCATTGAATGATCTATATGTAAACGGTTATTACGTATTTCAACACTTATCATTGCAGTGAAAATCTTTTTCTATGTTAAAAAATGCCATTATCGAAGCTATTATTTTAATTTTGTGATCCGTTCTGGTTTTATGTCGTCTTTGAATTAAAACTTCACATATTAAAAAGAACGTGACATGAGTTTTAATATACTAAATGAATTATAAAAGTTCAAACATACATAAAGGTCCTCAGGTGCTGCACATTATAAGACACACATTGCCTTCTGAGATTTTTATGTCAATACAAATACAGATTTTACAAGTATATATGACAAGTCCGAGTTTAACTACTATTGACGATGCAGTATGACGACAAAATACCAAAACAGAATAAGAAAATGCAAAAATCGTATAAAATTACGAAATCCCTTAAACTATGAAAGCAACAATATGGACTACCACTACAAACTTCCAAAAGTCTTAATTGTATAGTATTTGTACTAAATCGTGCTGAATTGTACTCGACCAGTCTGAAAAGTACTTAATTGTACTCGACCAAAGTCTGAAAATTCTTAAAAAGACTAAAACGTACTTGACAATTTTAAATGTATTGTTGTCAGTCTAAAATCTTCTCGACCTAGTCTTAATTGTACTCGACAAAGTCTGAAACGTACTCGACCTTGATTAAAACGTACTTAACTAATTAAAAATCAATAAGGTCTATCAATCATTCAAGATTTTATCTAATGTTACAAAAGTGTGTTGATTAGTGATTTAATTAGGTCGAGAATGTATTAGTATTGTTAAGTACAATTCAGACTTGGTCGAGTACATTTAAGAATTTACATTTTCTTCCTTATCTATCTGATAATTAACTTTAATTAAGGTCGGGTAAAATTAATGAGTTTTCAGACTAATTCAAACGATTAAGTACATGTTCAGACTTTTTATAAAAAATCAGACTTTGGTCGAGTACAGTTGAACACGTTTAAGACTTATTCAGAATGGTCGAGTACATTTTAGTATGGTTAAGTACAAATACTATACAATTCAGACTTTTGGTAGTTTGTAGTGTACGTAAGGTAAAAAGCAAGCAAACAAACAAACAAACGAATAAAAATAATATTTCAAGGAGCATTATTTAGTAAAGTGTCCGAATTTCAATATTCACATAAATGATAATAAATATTCATGGATCCAAGATGTCGACATTTCTACGCTCGTCAGACACAATATTAACATGATTAGATTAATCCGTATTGACAGTTTTTTGTTTCAAATGTATTTTATAACTCATCTTTTATTTATAGCTAAAACACAAAGTTTCTGTGGATTTGAAGACGATAAGATTTGTGGATATCAACAGGAGGTGGAGGGGGACGATTTTGATTGGACGAGAAATGTCGGGAAGACAGCTTCCGGTGGCACAGGGCCTTCAACCGATCATACTTGCGGAGAACCCAAAAGTGGTAAGAAAGGAAACTATAGATATTCTCTGGCAATTTTATGTAATATTTTACATCTGTATCTTAGAGCTTCATTTACCAGGAATCTTTACCTAAGCTTATGTTTGTATTTCGTCGAATTTATGTTAATTGTTGGGTTTTTTTTTAAGAAGAGGGTCTTTCATTGCACTTTAGGATAGGACTTGAATCATATGTAGTTTATTCTCAGTCTAGGGCCAATTGAAAAACAGCGAGCAACGACCACTGAGCTGGTCACATTGAAAGCTGCTTGCTGTTTTCCATTGTGGATTTTTTTAAATTGTCGTTTATATTGTAGGCTGTGTCGTGTACACTTATTCCACATCTCATTATCTTCTATTTATACACAGAATAAAAAAAAACAACAAACATACCCTAGGACGTTTCCACATCCAGTAGTGTTATGATTTATGATTGGCTGTGCAAATTTATGCAATAATGGCTAGATATTTTTTAACATTCATAAGACTGACATGACTGAGTTGGTTTTTCTCCTTTTTAGGTCATTATATGTACATCGAGGCCTCAGGTAGAAACAGTGGACGGAGAGCTGTTCTTATTTCTCCTAAATACAGAGGATTGAAAGCTCAGTGTTTCTCTTTCTATTACCACATGCACGGGTCACATGTCGGGACACTTAATGTTTATACAACAGTAAGTAGTTATGGCTGTAGGAACCTCAATGCTTTGCTTTTTTTATCACAAGAGCGCGAGGCACATGTCGGGACAACGAATGTTTATGTATACAACAGACTAGAAAGCTCAGCGTTTGAATTATTACATGAACGGGGACACTGCATGCATATAAAAGAGAACGTCGATCCAAGAAATCCTAGAAAGTCCAATGTTTCAATTATCACATGCCCAGGGAACATGTCAGAAATCTGAATGTATACATAAGTTATAACCACACTAGAATGATTATTGTTTTAATCATCACACGCATAAGAAACATATCGGGACACTTAATGCCTAAACATGTACAATAGTAATTAAAAACAGCACTAAGAAGTTCAGTGTCTCTCTACCTATTTTTTCATTCATGGGGACATGTTAGGGCACTGAATGTATAGACAAGAGTAAGTCATAGCCACACAAGAAATCTCAGTGGTTCAATTAATCAATGCACGGGGAATTTGTCAGTACATTGAATGTACATGTACACAGAAGTCAAACAACACTAAAAGTTCAGTGTTTCAATTTTGCCACATGCACGTGGAACATGTGAAGACATTGAATGTATACCTATGTCAAAACACCACTAGAAAGATCAGTGTTTCAATGATTACATGCATTGGAAGAAGAAGCAGATGTACCAATGGGGTATCCAAATGGCAAAAGTCCGAAAGGGCAGAGACAAAACCAGTAAACACCAACAAGAACGGGACAAAAACAGACATGTAAAACATGGAAACACAAAATAACTGAATATCAATTAACAACGCGAACTCCAGTCGAAACAAAAGTGAACTCAGGTGCTCCTGCTTGCTATAGCACACCTGTCGCGTTGCCAATAGTCCATTCATCGTGTCAAATCCTGTGAAGGAAGACAAAACAAAACCCTATGACAAACCAACATCTGCGCTCAACTGAGAGATCGAAATCCCATATTTGTCTATAAGTGCATGATGTCTTCCGTAAAATTTCTTGAGTGAAGAAAGCAACCGAGGAGCAACATAACCTTTGTGAGCAATTTTTGCGTCAGACGTGGAAACAGGACACTGAATGTAGGATTTATATAAATATGGATAATAACCTTTCATAAATGGTGTGTATTTGTCCTGGTGCATTTGATAAGCTCAGTTGTAATCACATACGATTCGTTTCTGTCTTTTTCTTACAGACAGATTCTGAAAATGAACTAAACTCTGTTTGGCGTGCTTTTGGAAACCAAGGTGATGTATGGATAAAGGCAACATTGTCAATCCCAAAAGAGCTGTCAAGAGCAGGATATCGGGTAATATTGTTTCCTAAGCCATAATTGTTTATTTAACGAAAGAAACAAACCAATGAGCACAGGACATATAAAAATCAAAGTTAAAATCGACAAAACAAGAAGAGATTTAACATTCAAATCTTTAAATGCCAGTCAATGTAGACAAAGCAAATGAAGACTAAACAGATGACATCTAGAACATGAACAAAAGCAATCAAATAGTAAACCAAAAGCGAGTTAACAAGACAAAAACTAGAGTCGCCAAAACCACGTCGATGACGCTCTGAAAGTGAAAGACTTATAGGTTCTTACATAAAGTCTTGGAAAAGACCGGCTGATCTTTCACGAGTGATAGAATTTTTCAGTCGTTTTGCGAGTGGAGCGCGGCGGAACGAGTCAAAAGACCAAAAAAATTCTATCACGAGTGAAAGATCATTGCCGGTTTTCCAAGGACTCGTGTAAGTACCTATTTCTTCCGTAAAAATCAAATTTTTATATTCTGAAGCCTTAGGTTACTTCATTCTTAAAACCGAAAGTTTAAAGTAACATTGCATTTTATTGTTCGACATCATCGATCAATATCAGTACCGACGGTTATAATTGGTTAATTGACCAGTGTGAGATCGCTGCACGTGCTCGCATCTTACACTGCAAAGAGTCATTTACGGAAGAAAAGCATGATACTGGTCATATTAAAACTGATATCAAAAACAAAATGCCGTTAATTCCTTATTTGATTTGATACATGTACATATGTTTGCGAGAATGCCTTGCACATTTATCCATAGTATAAAACTTCGATACCAGTCGAACCTAAACGGCTTTTAAGTCTTAGGACACTCCAATTTTTTACTTTATTTGTTTAATGTACGTTTGGAATAAGTTCTTGTCTAATCCTAATAATTACATTTACCGTGCATATAATTAGAATACAGCAATTCTATTGGTTAATTGACACTTTGAATCGCCTTTCATACCTCGATGAATCACGTGGCCTTAGCAGGGTCATGACCTTACCATACGCACAACTAAAATTTGTTCTTATCCAGGTAAATTCCCACAACTTGAATTCGCATTTGGATATTAATGCGCAAATATAAAATACACGAACATACACCACAAAACAAAACAAAAAATCAAAAACAAATTAAAAAAAAAACATTAAAATGTAATTATAAGAATTGAATGTTCAATTCCATATTCAGTCTTTGTTGTACACATACTGAAAAATTGATTTAAAATTAAGCCATTTTAAGGTAAACATATCGATGAACTGTTAAATTTATTAACAATAGAAAAATAGCTTTAGCGTGATATTGGAATCTCAGAAGTGTTACAGGGTACCCCTTTGGTACACCTTTGCTTCTTTTCAACTTGTTGATGTTTTTATTTGAGTTGAAAAAATGTAATTAAACCAATCAGATCGTTGCTTTAAAAAAACAGTTATCAAAACAAACGAACGACCAATGAATCGTGAGTGGGTTTCAATTACGATTTCTGTATGCGAACACGTCATAAACATGTTATATACTCATGATAAACAATAAAAGTTAAAACGATCACCATATAGTAACTATGTGTAACCATAAGGAGCTTTTCCAAACTCATACATGTATGATTTTTTTGGGTTCGAACCTATATTCGATAAAAGAAGAAAATGTAATAGAATTGTACATTTACTTAAACATTTTAGAAGTGTACATTTACTTTAAACATTTTAGAAGTGTACATTTACTTTAAACATTTTAATTAAATGATTTTGTAGGTTAAATTTGAGGCTATTACAAGAAGTGGATACCAAGGTGACATTTCTATCGATGACGTCACAGTTGAAGATGGAAAGTGTCACGGTAATTCAATAGAGGTCAAATATGACAAGAACGAAGTGATAGACCATTACGATCAGAATATTAAACGTTATAAGAAGTTCAAGGACAAAATTCGAAAGAGAAATGGCTGACGACAAAAGTATGATCACGTGATCGTGTTTATTGTAAATCATTGTAAAATTTAGCCAATACGACAAAAAGTTTTACAAAAACAACTGTAATGTAAATCCAAAAATATCCTTAATAGTCGTCATTTATTTTTACTTTTAAATTTATCTAAGTCTCCCATACGAAGTTTGGAGACTTATTGTTTTCGTTTGTGTTTCATATTATTTTTTCTCCCGCCTCTAACTTTTTTCCGGAGCACTTTTGTACTTTATACTAGACATATTTAAATTTAATTTTGCAGAATGGTAGAACCCTATGAGTTGTGGGACCTAACCATTTTTCACTGCAGTACCACGCCCCACCAAATACCTCAAAAATGGATACTTGTCGAAAAACTCAAAAATGCTTCCTACCCTATTACCGAATATTCAGTACTTTTTATGATAAGACGAAGCATTTAGTATCATAGGTGTCTGAGGGGGTTATGCCCATTTCCTCCAAAATGAAAAAAAAAAACCAAACAGTTAATACATGTGTATCTGGAAAACGACTGAGTTCCCTACTCTATATCCATAAATATTATTACTCTTAATAATGAGACGAAACATTTGGTACCCTAGAGGGTCTGATGGGGTTATGCCCAACCCTCCTCAAATGACAAAACACTTCACACATGTGTATTTTGAAAACCATTTCTATCCCCACCATATAACCATATATGTCCATATCATTATTCCTTATAATAAGACAAAGCATTTGGTACCTATAGCTAGGGAGTCTAAGGGGTCATGCTCCTACCCCTCAAAGACAGACTACTTCATATCTTGAAAATATGAGATCCCAAACTTATAACCATATGTATTCTTACTCTTTTTGATCAAATGAAGCATTTTGTACAATAGACGGGTGTGTGGGGTCATGCTCCACCCCCTTAAAATGAAAATTACTTCATATCTTATACCATCGAGATACTTTCCTTATACTGTAAACCTGGAAATTTTCGTGCAGTCTTTCTTTCGCGGTTGTACAGAAAAATATTAGTTTGCGCAGTTTTAATTTCGCGTTGAAAATGTATTTTCCATAGACTACAATGGAAGACAAACATATTCGCGCTGTTTAATTTTCTCGCTTACAATGTCAACGCGAAAATCGTGAATGAAAACTGTCGCGAAAGTTTCCCGGTTTACAGTAACCATTTTTACTCCTCACGATAAGACGAATCATTCAGTATCATTTGGGTCTGAGATCTAGAGCAATTGAGAACGTTCGTTTGGGAGACCAGGTAACACTTACACTGTTTCTATTATTACTTGTGATTATTGTTTTAACGCAATAGAAATCAACACGATGACAGCAAAATGTATCTTTCTTTCTGAATTAAACGCTGTTTTCTGCGTCTTTATCCTTTATATCTGTTTCATTTTTAGAGGCAGAAATGCCTCTTTTCAAAGGTCAAGATTGGTACATGTATCAATTACTAAACGATGAGATGTGGAATGTATTGCATATTGACTTAGAATTTAACCTGTATTTTTTATTCCATACAGTATATAATAAATGTGTATGTCTTAATGATTCAATTAGTTTAATATGAAACCTTAAAATGCAGTGCATGTAATTATATCTGCCTCTTGAAAACTTAAGGATATATTTTAATCTGAGTGAAGCCTCCAAATAGCTAGAAATCGTTTTCGGCCGGGGGGCTTCGCCCCCCTGGACCCCCTACCAGGGCCTTGCCCTGGACCCACTGGGGACCTTAAGCGGTCCCCAGACCCCTTGCCCGTTTTGCCTCACTTTTAAAAAAGGCAAGCTACGCCACTGTAGTCGTTCAACTAATCGGATCATTTGTTTATATTTGGTGTCAGTTTTGTAATTTCGACATCTCATATCTATGCTATTACTACACATATGTCTTAAAAGTTAAGCTATATCATTGAATATAATTTTCTTTATTGAAGCTTCGTTTTCATTGTTAGACCTTAAAAGGCTAAACAGGCCATGGAAACTATTAACAAAATGCATTATCGCACCATAAAACAGCAATATCAACCAATTCTATTATAGTTTTCTATTATTTCAACCTTGCAATTCCACCCAACTATGATAAAAATGTCTTTAATCGGCTAGCTATATATATATAGTGCGTGGTGACAACCAGAATAAAAGTTTAACATTTATTTTAAGTTTGCCAATATAAAATGCTAAGAATATTAAGGTGGTGCAGAATACCATTTTGACCCAGATATCGACAAGATGAAAAGTATTATTGACCCAGTGGTTTCAAAATACAAATACCAAAACGGGAATAAACGGTGAATTTGGTTATTCTGTATATCGATATTTCAAGGAGTAAATTGTCATCAGCAGCATTTGAATTAAAATATAGGAAGGTCAAAAACCAAAAATTTTAAAATGAAAACTACTCAAAATCAAAAGGTTCGAACAGGGAAGCCTAATCCAACACGGAGGATAACGACCATATGCAGTACAAGGAAATACACATGGTATTTTTAATTGTGGATTTAAGCATCGGAAATTTCAACAACAAAAAATAAATAATGTCTTTAATACAAAATATATGTTATACTCAAATTCAGAATAGTTGTACCTTTATCAATTGAATTTAAATGATACCAACAGGTTTGACAATTAAGTGTCTTAAGAGAAGAAAGAAGTTTAATATTAGGTCAGTGAAGTTGGTCAGCCAAGAAACACCTGTCGAAGTATATAACTCATAAAAACAATATCAATTCAGGTAGAAATTTACATGGATCAAACTGACCATTTGATCAGTAATTATTGGACAGGTGAGATCCATTTAAATTTCTACCTGAAATGATATGCGTCATGATTTAATACTAACAACAGGTGCTTCATGGCTCACCAACTTCGCTGACCTAATTTTAAACCTCTTTCTTCTCTTAAGACACCTAATTGGCAAACCTGTTGGTGTCATTTAAACTCAATTGAAAAAGGTACAACTTTTCTGAAATTGAGTATAATCCAAACTAAACCGAAGCAGGAGCTTCATGTAGGTCCTGCTGTCCTGCTATATTTTATTTTTGAATTCTTCATGCAGTCTGTGCTGTGCAAGTACTAAGAAAATATCTTAAGGATGTCCGCTACTATTATTTAAAATAAATAGGTTTCAAATTTGATGCCTTAAATGAAAAGATAATAGTAAAAGGTATAACATAAGCAAAAAAAATGATAGGTTCGTGACCTCGTTTTCAAGATAATTGACGTTAAAGTTTTGGCGGGAAAAGGTTTTCTCTGACTTTTTCATAGGTTTAGCATTACCACTATTAAGCTGTTAAAACCCATTACAGAATAAATAGGATTTGGTTAAACTTTGTCGATAACCTCTTTATGACATTTTAAATACATTTATAACAAGAAAATACGGGGTTCGTGGGCAAAAATTTTATAACCCTATTTTGATGATAAAATCCAGAGGATTCCGAAAAAATGACAGAAATACCAAAACAAAACCAGCGAGCATCCTTAAAAGAAGCAAAGGAGCACCATAGGGGTAATCAGTATCATAAAACCGTAAAGACAAAGACAAAACCGGCAGACAAACAATCATCACAACAAAACAAACCACATAACAACATAAAACACACACACATAACAACAAAACCGCATTCAGCAACGCGAACTCAAGTCGAAACGAGTCATTGTATTGTATTAAACTAAGTCATTGTATTGTAAACGTATTCAAGAACCTTAAATTTAGATTATAAGAATTTTATTTCTGGTTGATAGTTTTCAATCTTTTAGATAAATGACATAACGGATTCTAGGAAGTCAGCTTCATATTTAGATCTACATCTCGAAGTTGACTCTCCAGGAAGACTTTTAACAAAGCTCTATGACAAACGTGATGACTTCAACCTTCCAATCGTCAACTTTCCCTTCTTGTGTAGCAACATTCCGTCCGCTCCAGCTAATGGAGTCTACGTATCTCAATTGATTCCTTACTCCAGAGCATGCGGGACTTACATCGATTTCCTTAGCAGAGCGAGACGTCTGACACAAAGATTGCTTACACAGGGTTATGTTGCTCCTCTGTTGCTGTCCTCACTCAAGAAATTTTACGGACATCATGCACTTATAGACAAATGTGGGATTTCGATCTCTCAGATTAGTGCAGATGTTGATTTGTCATAGCGTTTTGTTTTGTCTTCCTTAACCAGATTTGACACGCTGAATGGACTTTTGGCAACGCAACGGGTGTGCTATAGCAAGCAGGAACTGCTTACTCTTTCGGAGCACATGAGTTCACTCTAGTTTCGACTGAAGTTCGCGTTGTTGATTGATATTCAGTATTTTGTGTTTCCATGTTTTACATCTTGTCTGTTTTTGTTTCATTCTTGTTGGTGTTTACTGGTTTTGTCTCTGCCCTTTCGGACTTTTGACATTCGGATACCCCATTGCTACCTCTGCTTCTTTTAAAAAAATATATGTACATTGGATATCAGGAAGTTTTGTCCCATTTTCATGTATTTTAGGGCCATTTTTGCTGTTCCGAATTTCCCTAAAAGTTCAGATTTTCTCATTTTTCTTGCAGCTGATGGTTTGAACTTTATTTGTTTTGCGGTTTATTAATGCGAAAATATCTAATCAAATGTTTAAGGGAGCAAAAATTAATGACTAAAGAATATTTTTTCATGAGATGACTTTTCCAAGCAAACTCCTATTTTCAGAAAATCTAAACTGAATTCACCAGCAATGTAGGGCCTATTTTTTTTTATTAGCGATTAACTCAAAACTATTTGTTAAAAATTCATGATCTTTTTATACAATTCTATGGTGTGCATACATTTTAAAAATTCATTTCCATTGTCAATAAATTTTAATTATTTTGAAGTTATTTCCAAACTATATTTCAACGAGATCGAAACCTGACCAGAACGCAGATTTGTGCACACATAACCTGTACAAAACTTAACATAAATAAAGGTAATAACAAAACTACCGAACTTGAATGATCAATCTCATAGTCCAGAGAAAACGACAAAAACGAATCAGTCATACCGGAGAACTGGTGGATCGCAATGGTCCTGACTTGGTACAGGCATTTCAAACGAAATAAAGTTAACTAGGGACTGCTTTCCACGTCTACCCATGTCTGCTTTTGCAAACATTCAAGTTTACTTGCGTGGTCATAGCAGACTTGCGACAGCTTTTTATGACTGGTCAAAACCAGTCATACAGTCGTGACTGCTCTAATTAGACCAGTCATTGTAAAGGGCCTGCTCTAACTGGAATCAATTTAAAAACATAATATGATAATACTATATAATTTTATATAAAAACTATTTCTAACATTAAAATAAATTTCGATGACAATTTCGGCAGCTGAAAATGAAATTTGTCTGTAAGAACTTCATTCTACAAAGCAGACCTGTCATGAAGTTAACTTGACCAGACCTGTCATAAGAACGCGGCTGCTTTTAAACGCAGACAAGGAATTATGACTGGTTTTCAAGTTAACTTGGAACCGGTCGCCTGTCTGCTACAAGCAGTCACATGACCAGTCACAAGTGAACTTGAAGTTAACTTTATGTCTTTTTTTCAAGTTAACTTACTATGCAGGTTATGAGTGTACCTATCTATTCATCCTTAAGTGATGAATGACAAACATGTTTGGTTAAAATTGTAACAATTATAGCCAATTGGTGAGGTCGATACATGTATGTATATATCGACTGAGGACGGTCCGAGGTCGATATATTGTTTTTCTAAGTTGAGTTGATACATGCATTGACCGAAATGTAAAAGGCTATAATTTAACAATTGATAATAGCAAAATGATTTTGTAAGTACGGTACTTATTTTTGATTCAACATCGTGACCTTATCATATTATAAATCCCACCAAAATTTTTAGCCTTATTTCATATATTCTCATCCAAATTTTACACTATTTTCAATATTAAGAAAAGTAATTTAAACTTTTTTGGATGATAAAGTATGCCAATATTTATCTTTTTCGTATGGTGTTAAGCTTTGAGATCTTAATAAACAGACTGATATTTGAATACATTTCATGCCAAGGTCCATGCTTGTAACAGATTGTACACCATTCTTCTTATATCTGTTGTACTATCGTTATAGACACAAGCTTTATGTTAGAGAAATATAATAAGAAATACGTTTATTATAAGGTCTCTTAAAAGCATTTCTTGTCTTTTTTCTATATACTATGCTGCTGCTAGACGTATCACATTTATTTGAGCAATACTATACCAAGGTTATCAACCGCTCATTAAAACACGACTTGAAAATTTTAAGGTACATTTAAGGTAGAGCGTGGCACCTGGGTCCAAAATTAATTTGTCAATAGATTTTCTTCAAAATTAACATAAATGTCTTAAATGATATACTCTTTCATAATTTGATTCAAAATTCATGGGTTTCTTCCCTACTTTTCGAGTTATATCAAGTTAAAGTATCAATATTTTACAATGAATTATATAGGAAAAGCCATAAAAACACACAAAAATGTTCCATTACTTTTTTTCCTGTCAATAGATTTCCCTCATTTTTTGACATTTTATAGATCTTGCAACAATTCATCATTTTAAATCAATTTAAAGTGGGGTTTCTTCCCTTGATTTTTAGGTACAAGCAAAAATAGGAGCCAAAAACGATGATTTTTCATGATTTTTGCCAAATTACCTCCCTTGACCATACTTTAGCTAAGAATTTATACTACTTTTAGAATACAAATTTTAAGTATATTGATAAAATGTGCTTAAACTAGGTATAAAGATTCTTAAAACACAAAAATCTCAAAATATTTTTCAAATTTCATTTCATTTTGGGCAAGTCACATGACCACTGTCCTGCTCCACCTTAATTTCTTTATTTTTCGTACCCCAAAAAGGGATATTCAAGTAAGAGGCAATAAAACCTTGTCAAATTTGTACAACATTTCTTAAATGTTTGTAAATGCCTGGTATTATATGATCTTCAGATAAACGGATATGTCATTACCATATTTTATCTTTTCTTCTTGTATATTTGTTTCAGAAATATTAATAGTCACGCTATACAAAAGGTTAAAACACATTTAATTCTAATGTTGCTTTAAGAATTCGTTCTGGAAACTTATCAGATAAAGAGAACAGGACAACTATGAGATATGAATTTGAAACCTGAACATGGTTGGCTGAATCTTCAGAAAATATGTAGCTCTTTGAAACATCGAGTCGCTGAAATTATCCAAATGTCAGCAGAATACTTGAACGAACTGCTTGACACCAATTCAAACCTGCAGATTGTATATTTATATAGGGATACACGTGGTATCATTAATTCAAGAATACATGCAAAGTATATCGACTTGAGTTCGCGTTGCTGAATGCGGTTTTGTTGTTATGTGTAAGTGTTTTATGTTGTTATGTGGTTTGTTTTGTTGTGATGATTTTTTGTCTGCCAGTTTTGTCTTTGTCTTCACGGTTTTATGATACTGATTACCCCTTTGGTACACCTTTGCTTCTGAAGGAAAAGAATGGAAGAACGATTTAAGTAGCACAGAAGAAATATATCTAAAGGTCTTTGTCAGAAAATTGAAATAGATGCCAGAGAAGTTTCTAATGTACACAAAAAATCCTTTCCCATGTTATTTCGATCTCTACAAAAAAAAAAGCTCAATATCCAGAGAAAAAAGTCAGAAAAATGTTGACATTCTTTGAAATTCCAGTAAAAGATAGTTATGTTGAATCTGTTAAAAATTTGGGAAATCAATGCAAAGATGTAAGCATGGTATGGAATACCCCGATACGGTATAATAGATCGGCAAGGTCGGGTCGATGGCGGAAGGATTTATCTTCACGAGATATTCAAGTCAATAATTCAAATTTTCGTTCAGTTCATATACAAAGTTGGGATTTGGCAAGTTTAATGAAAAACGTACGACTTTGTAAGATATACTGATATGGCTATTGTTGTAAAAAATTACGCTATAAGCAGATATATATCATGTATTAAAGTGGCCTCTTTTACACAGGGACTACTTTTATAAGAATGTCAAGTGGACGTTACTGTTTTGTGTTTCAGCCGCAATATTAAAATGAATTTTGTGCTACGATACCACACCATCGATAGACAAATTGAGGACAGGAGAAAAAAAGTTGCAATATGAAAATATCACACTTATCATAGCAATATCTATTAATATGCTGTGCATTAAACGTTCATGTCGTTTTTTTTTCTCTCGTGATACTGATTAAACACCTTCTATTGAATACGTGTGGTGACTACATTAAACACGTGAAAACAGGGATCATTACTTGAGAACATTCACGATGAAAGGACAAAAAACGCAATAACATTTTGGAGTTACTATATAAAGCAATGGTCCTGACTGGGTCATCCAAATGTACAACTAAGCCTCTTTCAGTTTTGTTAACATCAATATTGACGGCAATAAAATCAAGCCTTCAAAAGTATTTCGATTGTTGTTACTCTAGAAATGGCGTCAATCAAATGTGGATTCTCAAAAATTCTAAAGAACTGATGGAAAATCTCCATTCTAAGTCATTTTCATCATGTAATAGCATTAAAACGTTTGATTTCTCTACATTATATACTTCAATTCCACATTCACAATTAAAATCTCGTTTGGCACAGCTGATTAAACGCACCATTGCTTGCCGATTTGTCTCTTCATTCATATGAAGCAGACTTCTTACAATCACTTCTAGACAAAAAGGACCGCAAACTTGCTTTATCCTTCAATCTCATATTTCGTTATATTGATGATGTCCTTTCAAAAAACAATCCTCGATTTGGTGACTATTTACATCTCATATATCCGAAGGAACTTGAGGTAAAGGACACTACAGATTCTAGGAGGTCTGCTTCATATTTGGATCTATTTCTCGAAATTGACACACAAGGAAGGCTTTGTACAAAGCTCTATGACAAACGTGATGACTTAACTTTCCAATAGTTAACTTTCCCTTTCTGTGTAGCAACGTTCCGTCCGCTCCAGCATATGGAGTTTACGTATCACAATTGATTCGTTATTCCAGAGCATGTGGGGAGTACAACGACTTCCTTGATAGAGCTACACGGCTGACAAGCAAATTGTTAACACAGGGGTACGTTGCTCCCAGGTTGTTGTCATCACTCAAGAAATTTTACGGACGACATCATGTGCTTGTATGCAAATACGGGATTTCTATCTATCAGATGAGCACAGATGTTGGTTTGACATAGAGTTTTGTAATGTCATCCTTTCCGGATTTGACCAACACTTAATCGATCTTTGGCAACGTGACGGGTGTGCTATAGCAAGCAGGAACTGCTTACTCTTCCGGAGCACCTGAGTTCACTCTCGTTTCGACTTGAGTTCGCGTTGCTGAATGCGGTTTTGTTGTTATGTGTGTGTGTTTTATGTTGTTATATGGTTTGTTTTGTTGTGATGATTTTTTGTCTGCCGGTTTTGTCTTTGTCTTCACGGTGCTATGATACTGATTACCCATTTGGTACACCTTTGCTTCTTGTAAAAGGCTAATATCATCAACAAAAAACTGTTTGTTTAACGTTCCTTCAAAACACACAGCAATATTATTTCATATCAATTTGTGTGCCTTTGATGTTCCTCAACTGATTTATCATTCCAGAGCTTTTTGATTGTACTCTTGTTTTGATGTGAAACGTAACGCATATTATTGTTATTGAAATTTCCGATTGTAAATTCAAAATTGTTTAAAAACCAGGTTTCTTTCCTTGTACTGCACATGGTCGATATCCTAGGCGTTTTATTTGGTTTCCCTATTCGAACGTTTTGGCTTTGATAACTTTTCACGTTTGGTTTTTGACTTTCAAATGCTTTGATTCAAATGCCACTGATGAGAGGTTACTCCTTGAAATATCGATACATAGCATATCCAAATTAACCGTTTATACCCGCATTTTGGTATTTGTATGTCAAGATTAAATTATGATGGATGAATCTGGCGAAAAAGGCTTTGGATATTGTAATGTCAGTTCAATGTATTAAGTCTCGTATTACAAGTATAGAGATGAGTTCTCTGTCATGAAATGCTTTGTCCAATGCTGTATAATTAACATTTGTTTCTTTATGCCTGTCATTATCATAGAAACAGAATATTGTTTTTAGTTTCTTTTGAAAATCATATCCTTCAATTATCTTATTCATGCTTATAATTTGAAGGTCTTGTTTTTGTCTTGAGGAGAATTTTGATTAGACCTTTCAATATGATATATAATAATCCTGATCACTGTTCAGTGAAAGTTTATAATTCTACATCAAATCTCCAGCAAAACGTCTATCAGTGACTAGCAATTAAGTTTTATAATTGTTCTTAATAGCGAGCATCGCAGATGCGAGTTTTAGCTACGGCAATATGCATGTTCTGAGATGTGCCAGAAAATATTGAGGAGAAAATCGAGACACGTCTATTTGTACGGAGCGAATAATAAAAGCCATGGAAAAAGTAAAACAGACAACATTCTGGCTTATAAAAATAACAACACTCTCTCTTTTGCAAAATAAACAAAATATTTTAGATAAATTAAAAAAATGCAAAACGAGTGATAAAACTCAACATCAGTCGGCCTTTTCCGCTAAAAAAATATTTTTCGTCCCATTGAAATGTCGCCACTAAACGCAATAGTTATCATGTTTGTGATACTGACCAAGCTTTGTTAAATTCTAAGTAAGATTGAGGAATACCCAAATTACAAATTAAGTTTATAATATCTACTTTCAAACTTGCACTGACAACGACTTATTCATTGTAATGATTAAACTAGTATATCTGTGTGCGGCAGCACACAAATAAATACCTCGCCCCAAAAAATCAATCAAATAAATTTTTGAATTAGGAGATGCACATCTACATTATGACACAAAGATTGTGTGATAGTTTCATGAAAATCCAGCATGGGGTTAAGGCACCCTCTTGTAGTGAAACAGCTACATGTAAGGTAATGTTTTGCTATGGGAAATCCAAAAAAAATTTTCTGATCAAATTTTAAAATATGACGTGCACATCTATCGCATTATGAAGCAATTTATGATCAGATGATATACATTTAATATGAACATATATACAAACTTACCAAACAACTAAAAAGAAGCAAACAAATTAAAAAAAAATTGTAATATTTATTGAAGTCAATGGAAAGTATCGTTTTGTTTGTATTAAATTGTGCCAGTTTGTTCCCTACATAGAATATTTCTTTATAGTTTGCCAGTTCGGTGCTAAATAAACCTCTTTCTTTTCATTATTTCAGGTTGATCTTTCTTTTTGTTTTAATATTTCGTTTCTGAATTACAGATATCCTTCTTCTAATCATAGTCTGAGTTATTTACATTATCTATGTTTATATTCTGTCAGCTCAGTTCTATAGCCGAACTCACGTCTTTACGCGTTTTACATGAACTTCTACACTGTAGCAAATTTTTAACATTGGTACGGATTTCTTTGGACATCGCTATCAGTACCACATAGTCCGTCATGCTATTTAAAGCTCTCAAGATATGTGAATCTGCTACAATGATGTTTAGGTATAGAAATGCTCTGTCAATATCCGAAACGGTAGCCGCATAAGCGATTGCAATGGTCTGGGGGAGATATGCTAGTACGTTTGTGACCAAAAGCAGCATGGAAACTTTTAACAATTTGGCTTGGGGTTTACAAAGTCTAGTAGATGCCTGTTTTAACGTTGTCGATTTGGTTCTCTGGTGCAGTGAATAGACCGCCAATATATTCATCACCGTGAAAAAAATAATTTGAATAGGACTTTCTAAAATTCTAAACAAAGCAGCCATCATTAATTTGGTTGAAATAGATATATTATGGCTCACATCATTTGTCTGTACAAGAAAATAAGTATAATTTTGTGCATAATCATGTATGGGATTTGATTGTACTAGAAATACAGTAGGTGCCGTTGCTATGCCTGCCAGTAGAATAGAGCCTCCTACAAACCAATGGAACTGAGTCACTGTTTTTGATGTTTTTATCTCAAAAGGTTTTGTTATTGCAACGAATCTCTCAAATGACAAAACGGTAAACAAATTCAAGTTAAGTCGTCGACAGCAATAGCTAAATACACATGCATTCCAAAAATACAGTTGTGCCGCTTTTTCTTTATCCGACCAAGAGCTTGATTGTGCTAGTGTATTGGCGATCGGGAGAAACAGGTCTGAAACAAGGCTAAGAATGTCTGTTACAAGCAATGATATCAGATATCTGTTAGCTGTATTTGATTGTTTTCTCTGTATCAAGGTGAAAGCAACTAAAATGTTACCAACAATAGAAATTGGACACAGAGCTGGCAAGATAAACCAATCCGTGACATACTGAAGATATTGGTGAATCTTCAACACAAAGTCAACATCAATTTCTGTATTATTCGCTGTCGACATTGGCTCGTCTGTTACATATGTGATAGTATTTAATGTGGAACTATTGTTATCGAAAGATATAATTTTGTTGTTTTTATGAGAGGCATCTTTTACATCAGTTTGAGTTGTTGAAAGTGTAGCATTGTCCTCATTGGAAATAATTGTAGAATCAATCAGAAATGCAGATTTAGGACCATTGTTCTCCTGGAAGGTAACTGTTACATCAGTTAGTAGTTCGGATTTATGACTCTTGTTCTCGTGAGTAGGATCTGTGACATCAATAAAGACTACGTTTGTAGGACTTCTGTTCTCATGGGTGGGATATGTGACGTTTGTTTGGACTAATGATGAAGGAATACTGTTCTCATGGGTGGCAACGGTGACATCAGTTTGGACTACTGATGTAGGACCACTGTTCTCATGGGTAGTAACAGTGACATCAGTTTGGTCTAATGATGTAGATCTAGTAACTGCTACATCAGCTAAAACTTCGGATGTAGGACGATTGTTCTCATGGGTTGTAGTTTTGAGAGCAGTAAGGACTACAGATGTAAGATTACTGTTCTCTTTGGTGGTAAATATAACATCACTTTGGACTTCAGATGTACGACTGTTAACGTTATTGCCACGGAATATATCTTTGACATCCGTAAGGACTTCGGATTTAGGACTACTGTTCTCATGGGCGGTTACTGAGATATCTGTTAGGCTTTCAGATATATAACTTTTGTTCTCTTGGGAGGTGATTGTAACATTAGTGAAGACTTCCGGTTGAGGTGGATTTTTATTTCTGTTTTCTAAAGTTGTTCTTATATGTTGAGTTGGACTGACATATTCTGATATCATAAAAGACTGCTGTGTAAGGGCGCTGTTAAATTGTACGCACGAAACCAAGGCAAAAGTAACCTAAAAGAAAAAAAAAAGTATATGTATTTTGAGCTTGTTCTTATATCTGTACAATGAGACTAGCTAACAGGTAAGCAAAAATGTGCTTGAACTATTGGATATATCATTATGAAAAAATGAATGCTAATTTTGTCACTTGTTTGTTTGGTGTCTGTAAGGTAACGTCAGATGGTAGACTCCGAAGGTGTTAAACCATGACTAAAACCGAGAAAAGAATCCAATTGAGTCATTCATTTTTTAAAAGCAGTTTAATGTGTACTTAAACACGGTTGAAGTAGATTTAAAATCTTAAGATAATCCAACGGCAAAAACATTGTATCGACCTTAAAGGAGTTATAGTTCCGCGTCGGTAATTGATTTCCTAAAATAAAATTGCCAAAATACGTATACAACTTTCATCGAATTAATATGAGTCATCTTTCTTAGGTGTTCTGCATAAATAGGTTTTCATTCGGATATTTAATAGAAAATTTTCTTGTTTATACTTATTGAAAAAAATCTCTTAAACGATGAACACATAATAAATGTTGTTTTCTATCATTGGTGACAAGAATGTTAAGGTTCGTGATTGCACTGCAGATAAAATAATAGAAGAAGAAGAAGAAGATAAAGGTAATTACAAAACTACCAAACTTGAATGATCAATCTCACAATCCAGAGAAAATGACAAAACCGAATCAGTCATACCGGAGAATTGGTGGATCGCAATGGTCCTGACTTGGTACAGGCATTTCAAACGAAATGGTGGGTTAAACCAGGTTTTATGGCGCCAAACCTCCCTCTTCCATTGCGATCTTAGGATCCGGTAATGACCATAGAACACAACATAGGGATATTGAGGTGATCATCTCAGTACAGCAGACCAGTCAAACACTAATTAAAACAATTAACTATCATATCTTTTAACTCAATTTTGAACTTTTCTACTAGTGGCTGATAACGAAGAAAGATTTTGTTAGTGATCGTATGAGACGTATTTTCTTATAGCCCTACTCCAAAAGTCGGTCACGAAGAAATCGGTGTCTGATAAAAAAAAATCTGTGAAATGTGTGCAAGCTCTGGCATATCGAATAAGTTGTGAAATATAAACACCGTATGCAGGTGTATATGTATATATTAGTATACTTATTTTCAATATATTTGGAGTCATTAAGATTATAATAAGTATTCTTATTATAAGCCCTTAGGTACAACCCAGACGAGGAGATCAGTCTATGAATGGAAGCAATGGTGCACAGTTAGATTAAAAAAGTTATATATAATATAATTATACAAGTAAGCTACAAAACAGTAGTGGCCAAAAGCAGATACACTAGTTTCGACTGGAGTTCGCGTTGTTGATTGATATTCAGTTATTTTGTGTTTCCATGTTTTACATGTTGTCTGTTTTTGTCCCGTTCTTGTTGGTGTTTACTGGTTTTGTCTCTGCCCTTTCGGACTTTTGATATTCGGATACCCAATTGGTACCTCTGCTTCTTGCTTCATACACTAGCGCATGAGGTAATATATCTGCAGATGGCACCGAGGGACAATGCTCTATGGCACATTCCAGTCTTGGCCCTTGTATATGAGTGGCTGCAGGACCAGGTGGTCATCCTTGTGTCGTATGTACATGCATAAGCAGATATTAGCTACATGGTTACACGTGTACAAACGGCATCAAGGGACGGTGCTCTATGACACACACTAGTCCTTGCCAGGTGTAGTAGAGAATTTTTAAATCACTGGCACAACTAAATCTTAGACGCCTTTATTAATTCACGAACTGTTAGTAATATATCTACGTTTTCGGTGTTGAGTAACTTTCCAATTGAATGCAGCTGATGAAAATTTTGACAGTTTTGATTGATTGTCTGAAGCATTTTTGTTCTTAGATTTTCTAAAAACTTGCAATCGAATATAAAATGAATTTCATTGTCTACCTCGTCTGAGCTACACCTGAGGCATGCCCTACTTTGTCGGGGAGTACCCTGATAACGCCCTTGTTCTATTCTTTATCTATGTGCTGATATTTTTAGTCTAGTGAAATTTTTCCTGTGCTCTCTGGAATGAATAAGTGTCAGATATGGTTCAAATCCGAAATTACATTTGAACTTGCCAAGGCTGCACAATTGTACATCACAAGATTTTTGCATTTGAATGAGCCATTTCTCTCCGTAGAACTGACTCAGTAGTTTTTCATATGAGTTTGAGAATTTGTGACATTTTTTAGGTCCTGAATACCTTTAATATGTTTTAGTATAAATGCCATAGATCCATACCAAGATTGTGGCTTAGCTTCATTTAATGATTTTGACACCAAGTAGGCATCTTTTAATAATGGAAATGAAGACTCTAAGTTTTCAAGACGATACCAATAAGTAATCATAGATTTTAATAAATCAAAATGTAAAGGAAAACGTCTCAGTTCTAAGAGTATGGCAAGATGTGTGGCCCTTTTATTTACCCCAGTACAATTTTGCAAAATTTGATATGCAAAATTTCTGCTGGTAATTTGGGGAATGCATCACCTATGTAAGCATTATCTATGCTTAACTTTTTCTTAAAGGGATTAAAGTATCCCCAGACTTCTGATCTATACAGCAAAATAGGTTTTATTGTATGGTCAAAAACATGGAGACAATTATTCACACTTGGATTATGTGATAAAAAATCTTTGCAGAGTTTGTGATATGCTTTAAGAGCTTTGTTATATAGCAATCTTTGAGCACAGGAAAAAGATCCAGATGTACTAAAAGTAATACCTAGGTATTTACATTGCTGTACACATTCAATTGTGTTATTATCAAATATAAATAACTGCTTGATATGGCGGCCTGCTTTGTTGAAGATTAATTTTTTTGTTTTGGTGGTATTGATTTTCAAACACCATTCTTTACAATACACACTAAGTTGATCAAGTTTCTTTTGAAGTCCCTCTGCAAAGGTTGAAAGAAGTACAATATCATCTGCATATAATAAGCAATGCAATAATCTATCATTCAATTCAACCGGGTCAGGTGTACAGCTCATATATGTTGGTAAGTCATTCATAAAAATTTGGAATAGATTAGGACTTAAGTTGTCCCCTTGCTTGACTACAACGTTTGTATGAAAGAATTCAGTAATCCTATTTTTATCTATTCGCACACATGATTTACTTTGATTATACATACTCTTTATTAAATTGTAAAAATTGCATTGGATACCTAAATTAAGTAATTCAGTTTAATGCCTTGATGTATATTTGTATCAAAGGCCTTTTGAAAATCAACAAAGCAGGCATATAATCTACCCTCTTTATGGCTGCAATATTTGTCAATTAATGTTTTAAGGATAAACATGTGGTCTGATTTTCTAGTTTTGTTTAGTGAACCCAATTTGTGCATCGTTAATAATTTTGTGCTTTTCCAAATATTTTTGGAGGCGGTTATTTAATATCTTATTAGGTAGTTTCCCTAGTGCAGTTGTGCTATGATCACTCTATAATTATTTGGGTCTGAAGCATCACTGGATTTATACAGTGGTACTATATAGCCTGGAGTCCAGGTTTCAGGATAAATACCATTGGTTAAACATAAATTAAAAATGTTAAACAAACAGGGTAACAGGGAACATTGACCTGATTTAAGCATATTATTAGTTTTATTGTCTAGACCTGCTACCTTATTTACCTTCAGGCTTGCTATGGCAGTAGATATTTCAGATTCAGTGATCCTCATATCAAGTTAAAGCATTTTTCTTTTTCAAGAATATTGACTTTCTGTTCAAGTATTTTAAGTTGAATTTTGAACTCTTCTTTTGGTTCTTTCAAAGGTTGAAATTGTGAAAACCATGTTGAAGGCTGTATCATTGAGTTATCAATATTGCTATCTTTTCCTTGTAACTCATTTATGAGTTTCAAATATTTTTTGGATCATCTTCATAAAGATTTTCTATCTGATTAAGCAAATACTGCTTATTTATTTTAAATAGTTTTCAAATAAACTGCGTAATATGAAATATCATACTTAAAAATGCGTTACATCTATTAATTTAATCAAATATGAATTATTTGAATTTTATTTCTGGTTGAAAGTTGTCAATCTTTTGGTACATCCAGCAAGTTCTACTTACAATATCAAGCTTAAATAATTACGTGCTTTAATTATTGAATCCGTTATCTAAAACAAAAGCGTTTAGGAATTTTCGAAACAAGGCTTTACCATGCAGGTATCGAGTTCAAAGAGTATGTATTTTTAACTATATAAAATGAGATGAAAAGTGTTTTTTGTGCATTCATTTTTTATTTGATCTAAAAAATTCGAAGTCTTACAGAAACATGTCATTGTAACCTGCAAGTCAAGCCATATTGTCCAGAGGAAAATATTGAGGACATCTTTTAACTATATGTATCACAATGACAGTTTTCATCAAACTCAAGCCAGAGGAGAAATGTACTTTCTTGACAACGGTCAACGGAAAAATTCATCTTAAAGAACTAGTAATACATAACTTCAGGTGAATCCATATACACTTACCAGGATATTAGCTGGTCAAGGGTAACGATCCGCCCCCTCCCCATGGGCCGGATCGTAACCCTTGGCTATCGAAGATGCTTGCCAGCTGGCTGCATGATGTACTATCAGACTACAGACATCTAACGATACTTGAGTTGGGAATAATGATGAGTACAAATCAGGGATAATAAGGACTTCATTTTTTTCGATCTAAACAATAGCAAATAGCATGGAAACACAACTTACCATAAACAGTGTTTTTTGCATTAATGTAGTCTGTAAATTGAAATACAAAATCACAAATTCATTAATTGGCTAATGCTAATACAGACTTCTCATTAAACAAATTGATTCACATATGGTTGTCACTTATTTACTATAGAGTAAAGGTAATGACAAAATTACCAAACAAGGGGGATCAGTGTCCAAGAGAAAAGACCAGACACGGAAAACACACCGGAAGAGTTATAGATCGCAATGGACCTGACATTGGTCAACATAGTGTGAAGACAATGTCTATAAAACGGCGAATTAAATTATGATAGACAATCTATGAGATACATGAGATATGGAATTAGTGTACGCCACACACATTACGTAAACTAGAGGAAGTTTAAAAGACAGCCAACAGCCCAAATTAGACCAGGGGTCGCTGCTCGCTGTCTTGCATCGGCCAAAGATAAAAATAATTATACATATGATTCAATTATAATTCAAATATTATCGGCAAAAGGCCCATTTGTGGACATAGAACAGCTAACATAAAACATGTAATAAGAACATGGAAAAACATTAGCTTTGACAAAGAGGCCTTGTCGATCTAGATTTTAGGGCCCAAACTCCCCCCCATAGATTTTTATACATATGTATATATACATGTATATTGCACATTTTTAAGTCTAACCATCTATCATTGCCATTTGAATCAAAATAATTGGAAGTTCGGAATCATAAAGCATCAAAAGAACAGTACCCGTACCCTAAAACTTTGAAAATGGAACCGGTATGCCGAACATGTGTCATTGAAATAAAAATGACAACAAAGTTCCAGACAATAAATTTTGCTACGCCTGGCGCGCGTTTCGTCCATTCAAGGCTCATCAGATGCGCCCTACCAAAAATATTGAAAATGCCAAACACTCTATGATCACGGGCGTTCGAAATAAAAATGACAACAAAGTTCCAGACAATAAATTTTGCTACGCCTGACGCGCGTTTCGTCTATTCAAGACTCATCAGAGGCGCTCTACCAAAAATATTGGAAATGCCAAACACTTTATGATTATGAAGAACGTGGAACAATGAAACCAAAAATACCAAACTGGGGAACCAAATTATTACTAAGATTACCAACCTATGTCTGGGGTAGGAAGAACCTTAGGGTTTAGACAATTTTGAAATTTAAACGGATAATTTAAAGCTTTGATGTGTTCTCCAACACAAAAGTGTTGTTGCCGGAGCGGGCTAACATCGGGGAATTAAAACTCCACCAGCAGTGCTAACCTTCACTTGTGTTCGAAATAAAATGAAATAAAACTGGTATTTTGGATCTAGGTAATTAGTGTTTTTTTTACATATCATATTGGCCTCATTCGCATTATGTTTTATTTATCTCTCAAAGATAAAGCAGACGCTTGAGAATATTTTGTCTAATGGAATCACAATAAGTATTTGCAGTGACAATCCAACTTATATATTGAAAAATTATTAGAATCGAAAATTAAATGCAAAAACAGGATTTCAAATGATTCCATATGTTGCTTGTTCTCAACAGATCACCATCAATGTTTGCAAACCAATTATTATTTTTTTTTTCTAAATTGCCAGTATATTTTATTGTTTTTTTTTATTTCGACCACGTATCATCTCTATATTCAAGTTATTTGAAATCTGTGTTGAAACTTCTAAAAACTAATAGTAATGTTTTATGTTTCAACGTTTATAATTATGACATTGTTCATTAATAAAATATAAATAAATAAATAAATAAATAAATAAAGTATTTTTCAAAACTTACCATTACTCTGCTATCTGAGGATCACAAGAAAACTTCTTATTTATTATTTGCTTATAATATTCTAAATATGATTATGTCCTTGCAGCCAAACACTGTCCATCTCCTATCATTCTATTGGATACATTCAATTGAGTGGGTGATAGGTTGGCTGGTTTCAAGAAAAAAAAGTATAATGTGTAATTGTGAGAAGGAAATTGTACCATATATTTAAGAACGTAAACTCATTCCTAGGAAGACGCATATCGAGTTCAGTAACTCTTACTTCTGTTTTTTTTTAAAATTATTGTTTAAATTCGAACTTAAATTTTTTTTTAGTCCTTATCGATATCATCGATAGGTGCTGGATTTGGCTTCCCTGTTCGAACGTTTTGATTTTTAGTACTTTTCTTTCAATACTTTTGGTTTATGACCTTCCTATGGTTTGATTCCAGTGGTTACTCTTTGAAATTTATATATACAGTATAGCCAAATAAACTGTTGAATGCCTGTTTTGGTATTTGTATTTCGATATGTTTTTTTTTTATTTATCAACCTCAATATCTCTATTATCAGGTAGAAACTTGTGGAGTATATATTTTTTTTCTTTTTAGCTATGGGACTGAATCCCCTTAGTTGATTGGATTTGAAAAAAAAAATCCTTAAGTTAAAGAAAAGGTGTGGCGCTTAATCTGCCTATATACATTTTAAAAAATTGTATAAATCATTAAACTCGATATATGCGTGTTGAATATTATTTGTCGTTCTAAACAAAGTAATACATATTTTTTAAGAATTACAAATGTAGGATGATGCTGATTTTAGGGTGGCACATCGATAACAAAACACCAAAAGAATTTTAATTGAATCAGGTAAAGCAATCCCAGTAAACTTTGTTTTGACTGCTGAATTTTAAGTCAGTATTGGGTCTAGGAGATATTACCAGTCAATTAAGTTACATTGTGCAGGGAAAAATACGGGAAAATTTCCCGCAATAATAATTTCCAATATAAACAGTCAAAAATTATCTAGACACAAACTATGTAAAAACTGCATTAGGTTTGTTTTTAAGGTGAAATGAGTGCATCTATGCCCTGAAATATCAAATTGTAAATTATTAATGTGCCATCCCTGTCTCATTCTTACATATTGAATAGGACTTAAAATATACATGTATGCAAATAGGGAATTCAGAAAACCCTTACGGTTAAACATGCATCTTTTATTAGTGTGTATGAGTCTCTAGTTATCGACGATAAAATACAACTTTCTGTTCTTTGGGAATGGCTTATTAACGTATTTGTGAATGACACTAGCTATTCAAAGAAGACAAATGAGTTGTGCCGAATGAACAACAACAAAGCAGATTTTGAAAATTTCTTGAGTGAGGAGCAACATCTTTTGTGTCAGACGTGAGGGTCTGCTAAAGAAATCGATGTTATTCCCGCAGATCAAATTGTAAAACGTTAACTCAATAAGCTGGATGGAGCGGAAGGAATGTTGCTACACAAGAAGGGAAAGTTGACGATTTGAAAGTTGATGTCATCACGTTTGTCATAGTGTATTGTTGAAAGTTTTCCTTCGAGATGTTTATCTAAATATAAAGCAGATTTCCTAGAATCCACTGTGTTCTTTATCTTAAGGTCTTGGTGATATATGAGATGGAGAAAGTCATCAAATCGAGAATTGTTCAGTGAAAGTAGCTCATGAAAAGGAATAGCGTTCGATTGTAATGTTGTTATGATACAAATCATGTTTTAATGTTGAACAAATTTCCAGGTTTTCATATTTTTTGTTACCTTTAACATGGGTGTAGTTCTAAGATCTAGATTCAGTAATAATTATCACATGAGGATGCTGTGACCAAGTCCAAATATGTCATGTAAAATTAATGCAAATACAAATATTGCAAATCATTCCGCACATTGAGAATCAAATAGAAAACTAATATAGAGAAGCGTTTTTGTACCCCTTCAATATTCTTTATGTACAATTTTTAGGCATAATAGTTCCATTGTAATCGTTGTCTAGTGGATTTAAAGGTAGATTTGGAATATTGACGACCCTCGTTCAAGTCCGAGTGGAAACAAAGCTATTTTTTATTTAAAACAATGAGTACTAAATTTGATCATTTTTTCTATGTCTTAGTGGATATTTCTAAAAAAAAAATCTTTGAAAAATCAAAAGAAAAAAAAACAAAAGTTATAATAGAGTTCAAAAATTAGAACAGGGTATTCAGAAGGAATATGCGAATCAAACCCCCCTATAAGCACAAGAGACCTGGGTTGTAATCAAAAATATCTTTCTTATGGACTGTAATTAAAATCAGATGAAATAAAACTAGAATGTGGTCAATCAGACCAATCTATTCTGACTAGTTCCAATCCTTTCTACCCTAGGGTTTTTTTCTCCAGGCACTGCATAGTTAGTCTTAGTCATTGTATGGATTCCTAATTGGAATTATTTGCTTAAATTGTTCTTGCAGTTGACTATTCATATCTATACTGTGCTTTGCTGTTCTATCCTTTTGGTCAAAGCGCCTCTGGTGAGTCTTGAGAATTGACGAAATGCGCGTCTGATGAAACAAAATGTAATTTCCTGGAACTTTGTTATAAGTCATATTCCCAATTCGAAAAGCTGCTGAAATGCTTTTTGACAAGTTTAAAATTTGAGACATAAGACTTGACAGACAGTCCAATCATAAGATACAATTTTATCAAAAGTTTTCTCTCCGATATAGCGGAACTTATCTGGATAAGCCTGTATTTGATAGTTTTAAAAAACAGATAATAAGCTTTTTGCTTTAGTTTCAATAGCTTTTTCGAGACTTTTACCATCAACATCAGATCATGATAATGTGTTATCGTATATAATAATTGTACAATGAACTCTTATGTTTTGCTTTGTAATCTAAATAACCACAAAGCGCTGTATAATCTTCTTCTATAATATATAGTTTTAGCTTAACAAGACAGATATGGGAATGAACAGATTTAAACCGCACATGTTTGACATCGCCATATAATACATTTGATAATGAATTATTTCGAATCTTTAATTCATATGTCTCTCTTATAGATTTTATTTGTCTTGGCAATATGCTTAGAATTTGACAACACCATTAACGAGCATTTTCCAATGCGTCAGAAGGTGTCATTACAACTGAACATACATGTATAAATGCAACTTCAGATTACAGAAATGAAATTCACCTAGCCTGGAAGTATTTACCTTATTGATGTTACAGTTGCGTCAAATGAGGACAGTAGTCCTACAACTGCATTCTTAACTAATTGATGTTACAGTTGCATCCAAAAGGGACAGTAGTCCTACACTTGCATTCTTAACTGAATAATGTTACAGATGAACCAAAATGGGGACAGTGGTCATACATCTTAATTCTTAAGTGATGTTACAGTTGCATCCAATCAGTACAGTAGTTTCACCCCAATAATCTTAATGATGTAACTTCTAATAAAAACAATAAATTTACCTCCTTGGAGAAACATATTACAACATTTCCACTATTGACTTCCACATATGTAACAGGGGAACCAGTATTTCCAATAAATTCTACAGGAGGTTCGGGTCCGATCCTTGTCATGGGTGAAAATTTCATGAACCGATTTTCCGACTCTCTCTTGACACCAATTGCAAGGATGGTCTCAAGTCGCTTTTCTTTCGGAAGGGACGAAAACATAGTGTCCCCTGTATGGGGAGAGCAATACCATGTGCACGTTAAAGACCTTTTCGTAGAGTTCGATAAGAGTAGGCTCACTGGGGGCCGTTTACAAAGGCCACGCTCGAAAACTGCTAGCTCGAGAGGGATTTATAGAAGCATTAAGCTTGTTCCATAATTCAGGATAAATAGATATGTTTAAGTACATATACTTAGTATGTAACCGATAGGTTTCTTTTACCAGCCCTATGTCCAATTTCTATTAACTGTTCGTAACTCTTTAGTTGCTTTCACTTTGATACAGAGAATATAACCAAAAAACAGCGAACAGATATCTGAGTGCATTGCTTGAAACAGATATTCTAAGCCTTGTTTCAGACCTACTTCTCCCGATCGCTAATAAACTTGCACAATCAAGCTGTCGGATAAAGAAAACGTCACCTGTTGTTTTGAAATACAATATTTTTTTAGCTATTTTTGACAATGACTTAGCTTTAATCTCTTTACTGTTCTATCGTTTGAGCGATTCAATTTTGTTGTCATTTGTATTTCGAACACACGTGAAGGTTAGCACTGCTGGTGGAGTTTAAATTCCCCGAGGTTAGCCCGCTCCGGCACCAACACTTTTTTGTTGGACAACACATCATATCTTTAAATTACCCGTTTAAATTTCAAAATTGTCTAAACCCTAAGGCTCTTCCTACCCCAGACATAGGTTGATCATCTAAGTAATAATTTGGTTCCCCAGTTTGGTATTTTTGATTTAATGTTCTATGCCCTTCATAATCAGATAGTGTTTGGCATTTTCAATATTTTTGGTAGAGCGCCTCTGATTAGTCTTGAATAGACGAAACGCGCGTCGGGCGTAGCAAAATTTATTGTCTGGAACTTTGTTGTCATTTGTATTAATAACAAAACCATTCAAGATCACACATTAAATAGTGACTCAGTTCCATTGGTTTATAGGAGACACTTTTCTATTGCCTGGTTTAGAAACAGTACCTACTGTATTTCTTGTACAATTACATCCTATACATGAGTATGCGCAAAATTTCACATTTATTCTCGTACAACCAACTGACGTGAGTCTAAATGTATCTGAATCCGACAAATTGTTGATAGCTGCTTTGGCAAAAAGTTTAGATTGTACGTTTCAAAATATATTTTTACAGTGACAAATATATTGACGGTCCATTCACTTCAACAGAGCATCAAATTGATAACATCAAGACGAACGTCTACTTTACTATGATAACATCAAGCGAAATTGTTAAAAGTTTCGTCAACTAACACACTAACTCTCTTCCACCAAGTACCGCAATCGCTTATGCGGCTATCAGATATAAATAAAGACCTGGTATTGTTGATCATCATTGCAGTCGACTTTCATGTTCTGAGAGCATTAAATAGGACAATGACATTCCATCCGTGTACTGGATTTTAAAATTACATAAAAATCCATACAGCAACGTATGACGGACTACGTTGTTATGACATCATTATCGAAAAAAGAAAGATGAAATGTTATAAACATGATTGAGTGTAAAAGGAAATATAAATTACCAAGTCATTGACATGCAAATGTTGAAGCGGAAGGCTCGATTCCAAACAAAAAAAGGACGAACTTAAAAATTTATAAAAATGTGAAGAAAACTGTTGTTATTTTTCATTTCTTTTGTCTGTGCTTCACAGTTGTCCTTTAATTTTAAGTCACTGAGTACATCTTTCTTACAAGTTTACAGTAAAACTAATAATCATATATAGACATGATAATATACCAGAATGATTGTCAGAAAACAAACTTATTTTATAAAATAAATATTTTGAACTTAAAAAAATTTTTAAAAGGTTAGTTCGAATTACCTAAACGAACTTCTTAGAATACTCTAAATTTCAGGCAATTTCAACCCATTTTTAAAAGCAATTATAACAGCCTTCATCCAAAATATGTCAATACTTTCTTACTGTTTTCTCCTGCGTTCATTATAATTGGAAAATTGGGGTAAAATAGAGCATCCCCGTTTAATTTACTTTCACAATATTATATGGTATTAAAACATTTCAATTTTACTTTTTTTTAATTTCAATTTTTATATCATGCCCTTTCAAGTTTTGCATTTTCTTCAGTATTCAAGTAATACAATGTATTTTTAAAAACACTTTCTAAATCTTTTAAGTTACCAAAACAACCAATTCTGTTTAGTTCTTTATATGTTCAACCTAGCAATTTCTACGAAATTAAAGTGTGCAATAAAAACTTTGACAATTAATACTTTTTACTTATTTTTGTAGTACTATAAAGTTAATAATTACACATAATTTGACTAGGTAAAGATGGAAATCTAATCTATAACATGTATAAGTTTCTGATTAAAATATAAATTGTCAGGAATTGAATATCAATTTTTTTTTTCACAATAATCATTATCATATTGTGAAAGGATGTTCGCTGGTCAGTTTGAAAAAAAAACCCAACGTATCTAAATTTATACATTTGATGAATAGACCATAGGTAAAGGTACAAAATAAGTGTAAAAAATCGTAGGTTGCCGAACTCGTTTTTGAGATAATAAGCGTTCAACATTTGGTGAGAAAAGGTTTTCTATGGTTTTTTGATAGATTTAGCAAAAGGCTTGTTTTAGTGTTAAAACCCAAGAAATTATGACAAGGAATTTATGAAACTTGTCAAACTAGCTATTAATAACCCAATAAACATTATTATAAAAAGGAATTTGGGGGTTACTGGGCAAAAAAAAATCCCTATTTTAATGGTTAAATCCAGAGGATTCCAAAAATCTGACAGAAATCTCAGGACTTGACCAGCAATCATCCTTAAAAATGAAAACTGTGTTACTAAATTAGAAATGAGTACTGATAGAAAGTAAAAATATAACAAAATTCCTGAAAAAAAACTTTTGCTACACTGGACTCGAGTTCATGTTTTGTCTAATCAAGACCCATCATATGCACTCTGCCAAGTTTTCATGGTTTCGTACTAGTAATCTGATCTTTTATTTTGTTTTTTTTTTTTGTTTAACTTCATTTTATTTTCCTTTATTTCATTTCTTTTTTATTTTATTTTATTTTGATTATTTGTTTATTCTAAAGACTCAAACGTTCCTTGGATACTTCTTTGCATCGTTTAAAGAATTTCAGTCTCGTGGGAGTATCAAAAACTGTTTAATAAAAATGTAGGTTCCATTGTTTTACTGTATATAGTTCATATAATTGTATAAAATCATTGTTTGTCTTCTGTCTTAGAATAGAAAACCATAATAATCTTACTGAAACTCAAAGCCGTAAGTTAAGACTCTGCAATTTGAAAGGTTTGTTTTTTATTAAAATTATAATGTTTTTGGTGATAAGAATATTTTCAAGCAATTGATACTTTAATGGGCATGGACTAATTGCTCACTTTTTCTTGATTATTTTTCTTTTCTTCAATTATATGAATCAGGTATCTTAAAAATACAATTACTTTTAGATATAAAAAATGGTATACTAGATCATTGTTTTACCTTTCTTTCCGTTATATTGCTGATGTCCTTTCACTGAACATTTCTCGGTTTGGTGACTTTACACATCGTATAAACATTTGTATCATCAGGAATTTTAGATTACGAACTCAACGGATTTTGGAAAGGCTGGTTTATAATTTGGTCTACATGTAGATAAATGCACTCATTGAGGGCTTTCAACAATGCTCTGACAAACGTGATAACTTTAACTTTCCAACCATCAACTTTCCCTACTTGTGTAGCGACGCTTATGGACTTTACGAATCACAACCGATTCGTTATTCCAGAACTTGTGGAACTTATATCCATTTTCTTGGTAAAGCGTTGCGTCTAACATACAAATTGAGATATTTGCGCATGTTGTTTATCACAGGTCTTTGTTTTGTCCTCCTTCACCAGATATGACACGCTGAATTGACCATTAGCAACGCAAAGGGTTGATAACTCTTTCGGAGCACCTGAGTTCGATCTCGTGATGACTTAAGTTCGCGTTGTTGGTTGTTATTCAGGTTGGGTTTTTTTGTGCTGGCTGGTTTTTTTCCCTCTGTGCTCGTTCGTATTTACTGGCTTGACTTTAGCCCATTCGAAATTTTGACATTCGGATGCCCCATTGATACATCTGCTTCTAACATATTTGTCCCCCGCCGCAACGCGTCGGAGGGACTTAGTAATGGTCTCCGTCCGTCCGTCCGTCCGTCCGTCCGTCCGTCTGTCCGTCCGTCACGTTCTTGTCGGTGCAACTCCTCGGACACTACTGAACCGATGTTGCTGAAACTTTACACACTGATAGGGTACTGTTAGTAGATGATCATCCCATATTTGAAATTTTCAAAATGGCCGCCGTTTCCATGGAAACAGGGAAGAAAGGTCAAAATATAGGACATCCAATATCTCAGTTACCTAGGTGCACAGGGTTCTGAAATTTTGTAGGCTGATAGAGCAAAAGGTACTCTATAATAATACGAAACAAAATTTTGAAGCGGTATTTACGGTTTTCGAGTTATATACGAATTTGTGATTTTTCAGTCCGAAAAATGGGACTTTGTCAAACGTTTTTGTGGGTGCAACTCCTTGGGTACTACTGAATGGATGTTGCTGAAACTTTACACACTGATAGGGTACTATTAGTAGGTGATCATCCCATATTTGAAATTTTCAAAATGGCCACCGTTTCCATGGAAACGGGGAAGAAAGGTCAAAATATAGGACATCCAATATCTCGGTTACCTAGGTGCACAGGGTTCTGAAAATTTGTAGGCTGATAGAACAAAAGGTACTCTATAATAATACGAAAATAAAATTGAAACAATATTTACAGTTTTCGAGTTATTTACGAATTTGTGATTTTCCAGTCCAAAAAATGGGACTTTGTCATATCAAACATTTTTGTGGGTGCAAATCCTCGGATACTTCTGAACGCATGTTGCTGAAACTTTACACACTGATAGGGTACTGTTAATAGGTGATCATTCCTTATTTGGACAACCTATTTCTATCGTTTCTCAGAGAATATATTGCTTGAATTGACATACCACACAACTTTTATGCGGCGGCGGGGGACACATGGCTACGCGTAGCAATCTTGTTATACTTAGATTCATAAGACATATTTTAAAGAGCTATACTATAATTGTGAGCGGTATTTGCCTCAAACAAAATATTTGAGAGGGCGGTTTAACATTTCACGAGTTGTTGTGCGAATGAATTTTTCAGCCTTGAAAGAAGTACTACCAACGTGAAAATTTTCGTGTAGGGGTTACTTTAACTAAGTTTGTGATCTCAAAATATCAATAAAAAATATTCTACGTTTAAGCTTATTTTTTTTTAGAAAAGAATACAATTAATTATTTCTTTAAAAGACGGATTTAACATGTTTATACATAAACAAACATTTGGCAGTATACATCAATCATGTTAAAATGGTCTTAGAGAGCAACAATTTGATTTTAATGGGAGGCTATGGTGAAATTTGAAATGAAAAGGCAGGATGTCGAAAATCAGGTAAAAAAAAGGCAGGACAGGGCAAGGAAATAAAAAAATGTAACATTCAGTTTTTCGCTTTTATGGTCAATTTAAGAATTAAAAATTTGAGCGCGAAAAAAAATAAGGCTCCGATATTTCCAAAAATAAAAAGGCACAATAAGCAAAATATCTATAGTCCCCATAGAAATCAAATGGTCATTTCCTCATCAGAATTATCAAACCAGACTTTTTTTAGCGGGAATTATGTCTACACATCATGCACATCCCGGTTATCGCTTTAACTCTAACATTATATGGGTGTAGGTAATCATCGAATGATCGAGTACGATTTAGAGTTAGATAAAAGTTTGCATGCTGTCGATCGATTTTAAGTTTCCATTTATAACAGTATAATCAAATTTGTAACTTTTTTCTATTGATCTTTTTTATAATTATTCATAACATATGATGCTAGCTCAAAAATAACATAATTGATTTCTTGTATTTCTAAATAGAATAAAAATGAATAATATGTAAACAAAAACATATATGCATATAGGTCATGTAGGTATTTAACTGAACTGTACAGAAATATGGTATGTCATTTTAATATCTTGTTATAGTCTTATAATTTTTATTATAAAGCTTAAATCTGATTTTGCAGTTTTTTTAATATGCATTTTTTTATTATGGGATAAGATGAAAGCTCAAATTAAACGGAATTCAAAACAGGTGTTTAGGTCAATTTGATTGAACATAGTGGAGTTTTAATAATTCCTATTTCAAATGCTGAGAAGCTAAATTTCTTCTGATATATGACTGATTTAAACGTTTTGGTTTAAAAAAAATCATGCAAGATTGTTCTGTTTGCAAATTCGTTCATAAGATTGCATTTTTGGGGTTATTCTTATGAGTTCTTGCTTCAATTAATGTACATGTATCAGATACCATTATAAGAAGATACTTTATCTGTGATAGGGTATCTGGGTGAGTCCTGTTTACCTGCAACTCACTTAAAGGGGCTAGAGAACATTTACCATAGATAACTCTTAATTTCGCCTTCTGCATCACAATGTGTGAACTTGGATAAAAGCTTATACGCCCTACGGTAGAATGGATTTTTTTAGTTAGTGGAGCTCCCGCATAGCTCACAGAAATCAGAATGAAAACTATGTGTCGGAAGGTGTGTTTCAATAATAACACTCATCTTATCGTTAAATGCTGAATGTATGCGTTGATCAGAAGGATCTAAATAAAGGAAATAACAAAATTATTGAACTTGGACGATTAATCTCAGTGTCCACGGGAAAAGACAAAACAAGGAAGGCCTACCAGAAAAATTGCAACGATCCTGACCGAATTAAGGAATTTTAGAAGAAATAGTGGGTTCAACCAGGCTTTATGGTAGGCTAAACCCCCTTTCCCATTGCGATCTTATGATCCGGTTATAACACGAAACAGCACGGTTGTAAGGACATAATAGGGATATTAAGGTTATCATCTCAGAACAACAAGCAGACAAACACTACTAAAGAAAAAAAACAACTCATTTTTACCTTAACATAATTTTGATTTTTTCCACCAATGGCTGATACCAAAAGAATCTACACATTTATGTATCCACAGCCGTGTTGTATCTTGTTTTATCACCATACCCTAAGATTTCAATGGAAGAGGGAGGTTTTGCACACCATAAAACCTGGTTTTATCCACCATTTTAAATGTTTATTTGAAATGCCTATACCAAGTCAGGATTATTGCGATCTATAATTTACGATATGTCTTCCATGTTTGGACCATTGAGACTGATCCTCCAAGCTCGGTAATTTTGTTATCACCTTTATGAGACGTTTTCTCTTATATCCTTGATCTAATAGTCGGCCACGGAGACATTGCATGGTGTCGTATCATATAAAAAAGAAAAAATTGTACAAGCTCTAGCATATCGAATAAGTTCAGGTGAATAGAAAATAAAGAGATGTGGAAAAAGTGTACTTGACACAGTCCACAGAAAAACCACAATGGAAGCCAGTAGGTGCTGTTTGCGGTTCTCCAATTGGTCCTTGGTCTAAATAAAATGCATATAATTCATATCCAGTCCTGAAATAGTCACAGATAGACCCCCTTTTTAATTAACAAGGGACAGAAAACATCAAAAAAGACAAGTACAAACGAAAAATTTGTCGAAGATTCCTGGCTTAGGACAGGCACATAAAATATGTGGCGGGGTTAAACTAGTTTTTTTGGGGGCCCAACCTTCCCCTATCAATATTCCTTGACAAAGTGCAAAAACTAACCACACACTTAAAATCAAATCGATCCAAGTTCAATTCCACTAGAGAGAACCTTAGACAAAAGAACAAACGAAAGGACGGTAATGGAACTCTCTATAGAACACTCGCTGTTACTGACAGCTAGCTGAAACTCATTATTTCTGTCAAAATACACTAAATTCTAAGATTTAACCAAAATAATCGATTCATTTCCTTTCTGAATTTGAAGCCAATTTTTCATTTCCAATGGATTGTTTTTGAATTTGTGAGCTTTATAAAAACATTATCATAAAATTCAGGATGTGATATAAAAAAACGACGAGTATAATTAATTTTCTCAATAAGAGATTAATACTTGTGGAAGAATTGAGAAAAAGATTTTACTAACTTGTGGTATCGATAATTTTTCAGTATTAAAACGGTTTTTATTATTAAAATCTGAAACACCACTACGGATCCGAGCATATCATACTACCTGTGAAATGATAACCCCGTATGACGGCGCTAGTGGAACGGAAAGGGAAATTTATAATAGGGAAGGTAAAGTCGTCACGTTTATCATATACTTTGGTTTATAATTTTCCGCCAATAATACTTAAATCTAAATCTAAAAATGGACATCTTTCACCGGTGACGCTAGATTTCTTCAAGGTTAATTCAAAAGGATAGATATCTGTAATAAAATTAGAAAAAAAAGGATTGTTGAGTGCAAGAATGTCGTCGAAATATCTAAAAGCATTATTGGAAGTTTCGATTAGGTTCTGTTTGTGGGATCTTTTTGTAATTAAGCCATAAATTGTAATTTATAACAGTATTGGAAGTGGCGCACATTTAGTGCCAATATGAATACCATTATTTTGTCGATACATTTGTTCACCAAAACGGATGTATATATTATGTAGATTGGTTCATTTAATTAGTTGTTCATGTGTTGTTATGGTGTAAGTTTCCTCGTGCTGTTCTCGTTTGCATCGAAGGTGTTTTGCCTTTGTCCTTTCGAGCTGAAACTCGAATGCCCAATTAATACCTCTCCATAGCACATCAGTTCACTCTAGTTTCTACTTTAGTTAATGTGCTCTTGCTGTTGTGATCGTGTTTATTTTGTGTTTTGTGTTTTTTTTTTATTGTTAGTATTGTTTGATTTTGTCATGATTATGTGTTTATATCAATTTTGTCGTTGCCTTTTTGGATGTACGAAATTCGATTACTCATTTAGTACATATTTGCTTCTCTCACAATCACGCCCACAACTCTATGACAAACTTAATTAGATCTTAAAAAACTTAAAAAGATCAAATAATAGAAATGCTCAATTTTTTAATCGACAACATATTTGTACAGTTTGGTGGACGTGTTTTTCAGCAAACAATAGGTATCCCAAAGGGCACAAATTGTGCACCATTGCTTGCCGATTTGTTTCTTCATTCATATGAAGCAGACTTCTTACAATCACTTCTAGACAAAAAGGACCGCAAACTTGCTTTATCCTTCAATCTCACATTTCGTTATATTGATGATGTCCTTTCACTAAACAATCCTCGATTTGGTGACTATTTACATCTCATATATCCGAAAGAACTTGAGGTAAAGGACACTACAGATTCTAGGAGGTCTACCCCATATTTGGATCTATTTCTCGAAATTGACACACAAGGAAGGCTTTGTACAAAGCTCTATGACAAACGTGATGACTTCAACTTTCCAATACTTAACTTTCCCTTTCTGTGTAGCAACATTCCGTCCGCTCCAGCATATGGAGTTTACGTATCACAATTGATTCGTTATTCCAGAGCATGTGGGGAGTACAACGACTTCCTTGATAGAGCTACACGGCTGACAAGCAAATTGTTAAAACAGGGGTACGTTGCTCCCAGGTTGTTGTCATCACTCAAGAAATTTTACGGACGACATCATGTGCTTGTATGCAAATACGGGATTTCTATCTCTCAGATGAGCACAGATGTTGGTTTGACATAGAGTTTTGTAATGTCATCCTTTCCGGATTTGACCAACACTTAATCGATCTTTGGCAACGTGACGGGTGTGCTATAGCATGCAGGAACTGCTTACTCTTCCGGAGCACCTGAGTTCACTCTCGTTTCGACTTGAGTTCGCGTTGCTGAATGCGGTTTTGTTGTTATGTGTGTGTGTTTTATGTTGTTATGTGGTTTGTTTTGTTGTGATGATTTTTTGTCTGCCGGTTTTGTCTTTGTCTTCACGGTTTTATGATACTGATTACCCCTTTGGTACACCTTTGCTTCCTTAATTACTTTTCAATGGTGTAGAAATATTTCGTCTGCGACGCAAACGATTCTTTAGTCCAGAGTTAATGTGTATCATGATTTTCCTGATACAGCATCGCGTCTGACAACCATTTTCATGATTTTTTTTCTCCGGTAGTTGTTGTTACCTCTTTAAGGTTACGGAATATCCCATGTGCTCGAAGACATATTTGCAATATATATTTCTAAAAAAGTACAGATAGTGATTTGTCATAATGTATTGGTTTGAATTAAACAAATCTAATCATTGGATAGGTGAAACAAGCAGGAATATCCAACCCTTCCAGAGCACCTGAGTTTCATGCTCGAAAAATGCTTATAGTGGATATATAATCTTACTTTGCTGTGACCAAAATTAGACAACAGCCTAGAGCAAGACAAACCAAACCGAACAAGAGTAGAATCGCGTTGTTGATTTCCGTTCGGTTTATTTTGTGTTTTGTGTTTCGTCGTGCTGTTCTAATTCGTGTTTTCAAGTTTTGTCGTTGCCCTTTCGGACTTTTGACACTCGAATCGGTGCCCGACTGCTTCTTAGGTTAGGTTAGACAGTGAACTATCTTTAAATAAACCCATGGTTCGAAAAAAGAACAAATCAAACCAACTGAAAAACAAACATAGACTGTTTGTTGACTTAACATGTTTTGTTTGCAAATTTGTAAGGTTTGGACTTATCTGCATATTAACTAAAACATGATAAGGAAATAACTTCGATAGTGGTGAAAAGCTCATTTCCAAAGAAATGTCTAACATGAGACCACAGACAAAAGTGATGAAGATAATGATATAATTTGATATGACTATTAAAGAAATATCGAATAAAACAATACTTGATTTGGAAACTATTGCTTTTCCTGACTAGCACAATATCTCCAATTATGACAAGAAAGCGAAATAATAAATGAACATTAGTTATAAAAAGAATGCGATTGAAACTATAGGTGGTCCAAAAGAAATTTATTTCTCAATGTTGTAACTTGTTGAAAAGTCAAAGATTTGTTCGGTTAAAACAAAGCACACATTAAAAATAATTTCCAATATTGAATAGATAAAAAACAAAAAAAAAACTTACATGAGAATGTCTACATGTGCATCATCGTCATTCAACCTACTATCTTTCGATCTTTCCTACAAAAAGTAGAATAAACCCTCCATATACTAAGTTAAAAATTGTATGGGGTAACCCTTTTATCCTTTTATAATTTGAATTCCAAATTTGCACTTCTCTTCCTCCCTTCTCGTATTTTGTGAAGAAGAATTAAATCAAAAACGTTTATCTTGAGCCGATGAAAGACAGCGAGCAGTGACCTCTAGTCATGTTGAAGACTGCTGGCTGTTTTCCATTGTGATTTTTTAGATTCCCATTTCTTAATGTTGGTTGCGTCGCGTACACTTATTCCACGTCTCTTTATCGTCTTTTAAGAAGAATATTTGCAATGTAGATACTACGATGGTCAACCAATATAATAACTTTAATGAACAACCCAATTGTGTTATTTTTTATGTTCATTTCCATTTTAGATTCAATACATATATGTCACTTACAGTAGCCTCAAGCTTACCAGGAATGGATGTTTTATAGGGGTCATTTTTGTTATCTGCACATTTACAGCATTTAACAATCTTGGCGTCCTTAACATACCTAACGATGATATACTAAATAGAATAAGATTCACCAAAACTGAAAACACAGGGCAGATTAATTCAAAAACATCGACACACCAACTATGTTTTGGAAGAGGAATTAAACCAATAAACAACAAAGATTTTGAAAAACCACTAGACCATCTTGATTTTAGGAAGGTAAATATATCTATAAATACTACTAATTATTGTAGTAATTTCTGATAATGGATTACAAATGTAGAATACGTATCACAGTTGTTTTGTTACGACTTGGGTTCGCGTTGTTGATTTTCGTTCGTTTGATTTTGTGTTTGTGTTTCTTCGTGCTGTTCCTGTTTGTGTTGAGCGGTTTTGTCGTAGACCTTTCGGACTTTTGACACTTGCATGTCCCATTGGTGCCTCTATCCTCAATGTATACATATTCCACAATAAAAAAAGCGCAATATATATTACCTCGGTTTTGTTGAACTTTTGGGAAGACATTATGCGCTCGCAGAAAAATATTGGGTTACTATTTCTCCAATTAGAACAGAAGTTTGGTTTGTCATCAGGTTTCGCTTTATCCTCATTCATCCAATTTGTCACGGTGAAATCAGCGTTAGCAACAAAAACTGCTTAGCTATCCTTACGTGTTGCAACTGGATTCAATTTTATTACGACTTGAGATTGCGTTGCTGTTTACTGTTAGGTTGATCTGGGTTTTAAATGTGTTGTTCTCGTTTGTGTTTATTGAATTTGTCTTCGCCATGTTGGACATTCGATATTCAAACGTCTCATTGGCATCCTTCAGCTTCTCTTTTTCGTTATCTTTGGCAATACAGCAACAAAGATTCAATGTTTCGGTTTTACTCACCATAAACAAATTGGAGTAATGTAACGGAGATGGGGTTGATGTGTATGGGTTTAACACTTGTCAATTAAAGCGTCTATGGTATCAGGAACAGTGAATCCTTTTAAGTGGAATAGAAGATGCAAAGTGCTACCAATTGAGCATCAGTATGTCAAAAGTTCGAAAAGGTAAAGACAAAACCAATAAACGCAAATAAGAACAGCACGAAGAAACACAGAACAAACACAAATCACACGAAAACTTAATAGCAATCAAGTCTTAACGAATGTTGACTCTTGAAGAGTAAGCAGTTCCTAGTTGCTCTAGCATACCTGTCGCACTGTTAATGGTCAAAGTAAGCAAAGCATTATGACAAACTAACATCTGCATATACAATCTGGTTTGTGGAATTTATAGTATTTCGATTTGAGTTGTACGGCGTGGTATTGCAGATTCACGGAAAACAAAAGAGGGAGGTTTGGCGCCATAAAACCTGGTTTAACCCACCATTTCGTATGAAATGCCTGTACCAAGTCAGGACCATTGCGATCCACCAATTCTCCGGTATGACTGATTTGTTTTTGTCATTTTCTCTGGACTATGAGATTGACCATTCAAGTTCGGTAGTTTTGATATTACCTTTAATGTCTTCAGTCTTTTAGCCCGAACCAATTTCAGACGTAAACTAAAGAAATCATCTGGCATTTTTGAAGGCATATTGTCTTTACAAGAAATATAGCTTTTGTTCTAACAAAAAAAAATGTCAACAGACTATATGTTTTTCTGTTGTAATTTTTATTTCTAACATCCGTGACGGTTAGCGCTTCTGGTTGAGTTAGCCTGCAACAGGCATCAACATTTTTGTTTTGAAGAACACATTAAAGCTATAAATAAACAGTTTAAAAGACAAGATAAGATAAGAGCCCAATTTTGCCCCCGGATTTTGAAATTTTTGAAATGAGCTTGAAATATGCAATATTTACTTTAGATTAATTAAAATTAACTATATCAGCATGGATTTCTTTAAAGTCGTTTATTGTGATGTTAAAATAACTACAAAAGTGGCTTTAAAGTTGTAATTTGGTGAAAAGCTGTAAAAAAACCTGCAAATTTTGGTAAATTTAACTTTGAGCAACACAGACTACCACTACAATAATTTGCGTCAATGGTCATTTTTAATACAAAATCTAACTATGCTGTTAAATTACCATACCTTGTTCATTTAAGAATTGATAACAACAACAACAATCTTTATTCTCATTACCAAATACATATAGGTACAGAGAAGAAACACATATACAATATTTGCAAAACAAAAAACAGAGAAAACATACACAAACTCAAGACATACAAAAATGCACACTGTATGGTTTAGCCAAGAGTTCCTACTCTATATAAATTTGCAAAGATGTAATAAATTCGATTTGTTCGATCTTAAATTACTTTTACTACATTTTGGTCTGAACGACACCAAAATATTGAAGAGGGAAAAAATACATGATCTTCGTAGGCATTATGTCTTAAAAAATCTGTATAAATAGGTAGAACAGCCTTGCTTCCGTGTTGAATGACTTTTATTCCATTTGATTAAATAATTTCAGTTTCTGCATTTTCGCTTTGATTTTCTATTTTTTTTTCAGGAAAGTTTTAGTTATTTAAAAGAATTTAAGAATCATTGCTTCTATCGCAATGTTAGTTTTTACAAAGGAAAACACTTGAAAACACCGTTGTATACGTTGAGATGTGTGCCGTACTTTTTCATTATTGGACAACCTAAATGCGGGACAACAGATGTTTGGAATGGGATAACAAGTCATACTGAGGTGTGCACTAAGGGTGTGCAGAAAGAGGCTTTTTATATCGACAGAAGAAGATTTTTCAGCGGTAAAGGTAGGTTACCTCTTCATTGTAAAAAATATGTGCTAAGGGCTAAATATGTTTTGAAAATGTCAAAATTTTGTGCTCCTTTGATAATTGTTGATCTTTCGAATACATCGTCCTTTTTTCGAGGGTAATCCTTATTTTTAATAATTTCGGGACTAACTTCGATCAAATAGAAATTTTCATGTTCGTGTGTCCATCGTTCTGTCATATTCATGACAGTGTAGCGCTAGTATTAGGGGGAAAATATTTACATACATAAGAATAAAAAGAAATAAATTTCATTACTTTGAATGGGTGTTATCAATCTTTCACATTGTGCAAAGTCAATCTAACCATCAGCAACTTTAGATTTTCTAAACATTGGCGGGTATTTTTATTTTTGCTTTGAATTTCGAAAAAACGCAGATTAGAGCTACTTTAAAATTTTTACATAAAGCACTTAGCTGAACATTAACATGATTAAACAATCTAATTGTTCAGCACTTGCGATTCTAAATTCTTATGCATTTCTTTTTTTGTGTTTTTATAGACTATATGAGTCTGGATCAATACCTGGATACCTTTACTGAAGCAGTAAACATCATTCAAACAACGCCATCTTCCAACAAAAGAACTAAAAGTAAACCACACTTTGATTTAGTAACAGGTCAGTATTTTTGTAGAATACCATTAATAATAAAAGATCTAGAAAAGTAATATCACCTTTTTCTATCAAGTCTCGGAACGATGATGTAATTGGTTTGGTACACAAAGTCATGTTGTTCTATATCAGTTAAACTATGTTCATATCCTTATAAGAACTAATGATCTTGCCGACTAAGCTTCACCTAATGAAAAACTCGATATATTGGCACCCATATTTACTTAATCACATTTTACTTTTTTCATATAATCTGCTTTCAAACTTTTTATAAGGTAAGCTGTAATAAATGTATATAAATAAGATCACATTGACATATACCTATCATGACGATTCATTGTGTGCTACTATCACTACTTTTTTATGATTAGGGGTCTACCATCACGTTTGCAAAGAAGGACAAAAATAACTAAGGGCAAAGCACAACTTTTAAATATCTTTATTGTTATTTGATGCCACACAAAAAAAAACTTTTAATCAATCAAAAGATTATTCCAAAATGTTTTTTACGATAAAACCATACCCCTCCCCTTCAGGGTAAAGCTCTTTTATATGGTATGTATGAGGTATGTTGTGTTATAAATGTACGAGGTTTGCTTTAGATTCTCAGGTTTCAATTTGTTATGATATACCACTGATTTTAGGCAGAGCTTTTAAACTCGTCTTTTAGCTGATTGTTGCAGTTATATATTGTATAAACAGTTAATTGGTCAGCCATATTCCTACTTGAGGATCTGTAATAAAACATTTATATTGTGTATTTTTCTTGTTTTGATATTTTAACTGTTATATAAACTGTCTAAACTGTCTATAGGTACATCTTTAAACCGTGATATAAATGTGCACTACATTCCATGTCTCAATACACCAGTTGATGCATAATCAAACATTATTGACTTTTTTATCTTTAATCTGGCCAATACACGTTCCATAACAAGTATAGAAGTAGGCACAGCCAAATAATGTTCAGCTTCCTTTGCTAATGTTCAAGTGGGAAGAGCTTAATTGATATATTGGAAATGCAGTGCTAAGATCTTCCATAGTTTTTGCGAAGTCTGTTTCGTACGTTTAATAAAAAAGAATTATTTTCTTTCGTTGAAAAAAAAAATTAATCCTCATTTAAAAGTGTTATTTTTTCAGTTTTTGAAGACCAGATCGATCTTTATATCTAGTTTTTAGAGTAAGCTCTACATGATTTTAACGCTTTTGCGTTTTGATATTCCCAGGTGAAGGAACGCCGGACACATCATACAACAATAACTATTGGCAACTGGTTCCCGGAAATGAAGGATGTAACGAACCACGTGTTTTAAATGCTGACTATTTATATCATTTAAACCCCAAAATGCGTCTTATATTTATCATAAGGAATCCAGTTGAAAGGTATTGTACAATATATGATTATTTTATGAGTAGCACTATGATACATTATGATTTGACAAAACAGAAAAAATGTTAGAAAAGTAAATGTCCCAACTAATAAATTTATATGAAGTACAGCTTTTTATCCTGTCCCTTATTTGTGTCTTAAGTTGATTATATGAATCGAAAATGCAATTGCACTATTGGCAACGCGACGGGTGTGCTATAGCAAGCAGGAACTGCTTACTCTTCCAGAGCACCTGAGTTCACTCATGTTTCGACTGGAGTTCGCGATGTTGATTGATATTCAGTTAATTATTTTGTGTTTCCATGTTTTACATGTTGTCTGTTTTTGTCCCGTTCTTGTTGGTGTTTACTGGTTTTGTCTCTGCCCTTTCGGACTTTTGATATTCGGATACCCCATTGGTACCTCTGCTTCTTGCAAAGCTGGGCTTAATCTTTACTAGTTTTTAAAACTCGTATGTGTTGCTTATATTTCATGAATGAGAGGGTTTCATCAAAATTGTTCATTTTATGTTAACCGTAATCGATGGAGGGCTGGAGATATACTCATGATACTATCCTCTCGAGCTGCCAATTAAACAAACATGTTTATTCAGCATCTCTACTCGGAGGATTAGACTCCATGACAATGACAACGGTCTTAAACTTTTCTATGCCATCAATTTTTTAAGATCATTTTCAGTATTTTGCAGCTTTAAGGAAGCAAAAAGGTACAAATGGGGCATCTGAATGTCAATTGACAAAAGTTAGATAAGACACAGACAAAATTAGTAAACACGAATGAGAACTACACAAAGAAACGGACAACACGAAAAAAACCCAACCGAAGTTAAGTCGTAACGAGAATAAATTCAGACGTTCTGGAAGAGTGAAGAGTTCCTACTAACTATAGCTCACTCTTCATGTTATAAGGCTCCATAACAAATCAACATCTGCACTCATTTGAGAGATAGAAAACCCATATTTATCTATGGGCGCATGATGTAATCCAACAATTCCTTCAGTAAACACAACCGAGGAGCAACAGTTGTGTCAGACCAGGGACATCGAAGTAAGTTTCATAAGCTCTGGAATAACGAATCAGATGTGATGCGTTAGCTTTAGGAGAGGACGGAATGTTGCTACAAAAGAAGGAAAAGTTAACGATTGAAAAGGTGAAGTTATCACTTTTGTTATATATAGAGCTTTGTTGAAAATCTTTCTTGGTTGTCTATTCCGAGATGTAAATCTAATTTGAAACAGACTGCCAAGTATCCGTTTTGTTCTTTATCTAAACTTCTTGGGGAGATATGAGATAGAGAAAGTCACCAGATAGAGAATTGTTTAGTAATTCAATAAATGTTTGAACTTTTAAGGCTACTGTGGCTTGAAGAGAAAACCCTAGTCATATTATGTTTATACTACTAAATACTATAAGTGCCTTCTTTCACATTTCTCGATTTTAACTTCTTAGTTCAAAGTTGACACTTCTTACTTCCAAGTTGACATTTTCGTTTTGTCTTCCTTTCCCGGATTTGACAAACAGAATTGGGAATTAGTAGCGTGACGGGTGTGCTATGGCAGGAAGGAAAGCTTATATATTCCGGAGCACCTCTGTTTGATCTTGTTACTACTTGAGTTCGCGTTGTTGATTTCTGTTCGGCTGATTTTGTGATTTGTGTTTCATCGTGCTGCTTTTGTTCGTGGTTAACGGTTTTGTCGTTGTCTTTTCAGAATTCAGATTTTGACACTCGAATGCCCTATTAGTGCTTCTTTGTTTCTTACACTTGTGCACTGTATTTTGATATATAACAATTATTTGATGGACAACAAATTAACAGAAGAAAAAGACTTGGATATCTTTCACAGGAAGTTTCTTCGAGACAGGTATTGGGTATGAGATCTTTTGGAATGATAGCATTATATTGATTTTTGTTCATTTGTTTGGTGTACAAAACCAAATCTACGAATTTGAACATAGGTAGGTAGGAACGTTTTGTGTTAAAGATTCTTGAATTAAACAATCAGATATTCATTAATTACCATCATGGCTTTCATGCTTTTGTTTAATTTTAGAATGTGGTCAGAATATCTCTTCCTCTCCCGATTTATGAATTACTCGAAATCGGCTGACCATTTCCATTCTACAGTAGTAAATGCTATGGAAAATCATAAAGACTGTAGAAAATATTTCACTGAAAGAGGGTGTGCGTACAACAGTACAGTATATACCATCAAGGTAATCTACATTGTATGTAGTCATTATGATTGAGAGGTTGCTAATAAACTTTTTTCACATACATCAAGATAATGGAAGCATAAGATGTGTTTTTGTTATTTTAAAATCGTACATTTTTACCACATTTCAAGAAAGAAACTTTTAACTAGCACCATATGAATCTTTATATTAAAAGGTCTAAAACCAAAACTTTTAATACCAAAAAAAAGGCAATCGAAACCTTTTTCAATCTCCGTTGTTGTCAAATTTCTGAATAATACTCATAGATCACTCCAAAAAAAAAAGCTCTGTAGTCTCTCGCGCACAAAAATATACTGTGATCATGGACAATTTAGAATATAGCTAACATAAACGTTCTCCATTTACAATAAAAATAACGAGAATCGCCTTATTCATATTTTTTTCTCTTTTTTTTTCTTTCTAGAACCGGTTACCGGTAGGGATGTATTATATCTTTTTGGAGGATTGGTTCAGGATATTTCCAAAAGAACAAATTTTGATAATTAAATTCGAAGAATTTGTGAACAATCGAATTGCTCATATGAAGAAAATCTTTTCTTTTTTGGATCTTCGTAAGTAGAATGCCATTTTTTCGATTGTTCTAATTATTGTATATCTATATAATATTTATAAACTAGGGTCTAAAGAAAACCAGAAAACTCTTACTAAACCGTCGAGAAGCAGACTGGATCGAAAACGATGCAAAGTTATTAAAAACTGGTACAATAAAATCGGAGAATAACAAAACAGTCGGGCGATAAGGTGTTAATACTGGGAAAATCTTTCCACAAAGGAATTTTCAAGCACTTTAGGAGGGCGTACATCATTGAAATATATAAAGTTAAACAAGGCCGGAGATGAACACGACGGGCCTGATAAAATGAACATGAAATGATGTGAAAAAAAAAATACATACAGGTTTTTACTATATAGTAAAAACCTGTATGTAGTAAAAACCTGTATGTATTTTTTTTTCACATCATTTCATGTTCATTTTATCAGGCCCGACCTGTATGTAGTAAAAACCTGTATGTATTTTTTTTCACATCATTTCATGTTCATTTTATCAGGCCCGTCGTGTTCATCTCCGGCCTTGTTTAACTTTATATATTTCAATGATGTACGCCCTCCTAAAGTGCTTGAAAATTCCTTTGTGGAAAGATTCTCCCAGTATTAACACCTTATCGCCCGACTGTTTTGTTATTCTCCGATTTTATTATATAATATTTATATCTATATAACCGAAGTAGTCCTTATACCTGTCGTGTTTAAACAAGACGGAACTGTTTGCACTTTAGGATTGCGCATTCGTTTTTAAGCTTATCATTTCGATGTTGTGGTTCTGATTGAAATTTAGTTGTGTTATGTGCGGTCTGTTTTTTGTTTCTGGTCCTGTCTATATGTATTGAATACGGGTCTACAAATATATAGATAAGTACTGGTTTTCAATCTCCCTATATCATGTATGTGTGTGTTATTGGTCGTTGCTTCCTCAAATGTACGACTTTTTGCGTTGTTAGTTATTGACATATTAATTTAGCAACAGAAATAGACTTTCTACTTCAATTAATCTGACTAACACCCAGGACTCACACATTTCCTGTAGGTACATGAAGGGTATGAACAAAAATTACATAGTCACACTCTATCAGCATACATGAACGACTTCAGTTCACGATGCTGCAGCTTGATTGCTTGTTAGTTGTTTTCACTTGTCTTTGCGTTGTCTTTTTCTTCGTTTTCTCGTATTTTTGTTGGTTGAGTTTTTTTTTTCCTTTTAAGGGCTTTTGGCATTTGTAACAAATGCAAATATCATGAAAAGTAGTTGCATGCCATAATTATTTTTTTAAATAAACATACATGATTATTTTTTATTTCCTGCAGGACCAATGACAAAAGAAGAGGAAAAATTTCATGAAAGAAGAAAAATCTCCAATCCAAGAAATTCTAAAGAAAAGGCATTTGGGGACATGTTGAACAAAACATGGGAAGTTTTGGCAAAGTTTTATGAACCATATAATAAACGCCTGGCAAAACTATTAAACGACGATAAATACTTATGGAATATCCCACTATGAGAGATGGAACATTTCGGACAGTCAATACGTTATTACATATATAAAGCTATGTTTTGTCAGCATAATTTCTATAATCATTTCTTTATAGAGAAGAATTTATTTAGATAATAAGATAACAGAAGTTTAAAAAGTTTTATTTATGTTTATTCAACCGCTGGCCTAATATTAGGATATAATTATAGCAGGTTATTTTCGCGGTGGTTCAATTTTCGCCTATTTTGGTGGGTCGATGGAAATCGCGAAAATATCCATCAAAAAATGAATACGCAACTTTTTTGCATACCTTACAACAGATATACGGAAAAAATTCCCCCCACGAAAATTACCAACCATACGGTTTTGAACTTTTAAAGAATGGGTTTAATGAATTATAACTTTATCATGTTTATGCTATGTAGGTATCTATTTAATATAATGATAACATACTTTTGTGATTTATACATGGGTATGTACATAACATTTTAAATAATTCTTATATTCCTTAAAACTCCTACTTCGAGACGGAAAGTAAGTTTCTTCCAAAAAATAAGGAGAAAAAGTTAAACTCACCAAAACGCCGTGTGCAGCTGTGGCCAGTGTGCATGGTGCAAAATGTTGATGAAAAAAAAAACCTTTGAAAATGCGCAACAAATATTTTTTTTTCAAAATTTTGAACAAGGATGTACAATCTCCGAAATGTAAAGTACAAAAAAATATTAAATGAGTAAATTAAGCACTTGAAAAGAGGAATTCGCTAGTAAAGGGGATACAGATCCATGCATGTACATTTCTCAAAATTACATTGCAAATATTGAAATAAACAAAAGCAAAACTAATCAAAGTAAATTAAACAGCTAAGATTGTTTGTCAAACACTTGTAAAGAGCATTTAGCTTCTAGAAGAGGAATAAGATAATTCTAAATGTTTAACTGTCTTCTAGTCTCGTATTTGTACAATTTGGGGGGAGTAAACTTATTAGCAGACGAAAATCCGTGCGCCATCGGTTTCTGATTTTTTTCTTCATTCAAATGATCCTATGGCTTATAAATCCGTTTTTATATCTGAGTATGTGTCATTATGAATATTGTAGATAAGGGTGATAACAATACTACCGAACGTGGATAAATAATCTCTAATGTCCAAGAAAAAAATTAGCAAGACACACTTGTGAATTAGAAAATACAACAAAGTTGCAGACATATAATTTTATAACGCCTGACTTGCGTTTCGTCCATTCAAAACTCATCAAAGGCGCTCTACTAAAAAGATTTAAAAAAGCGGAAGACCTTATGAAAATGAAGAGCATAAGTCATAAAACAGAGTGTGCCGATCTTGAACCAAAAAAATGTTTAGATCAATCTTTGTCTTGGGTAAGAGGAACCTTTGAGTTTAAACAATTTAAAATTTTCATTGATAATTCTGTAGCTTTGGTGTGTTCTTTAATAAATAAAAGGGTTGATGCCGGAGACGTCTAACCTAGGGGAATAAAGACTTTACCAGCACCAATAACCATCACGGAAATTGAAGATTGCAATGGTCCTCACTTGGTACAAGCATTACTAAAAGAAATGGTGGAGTAAACCAGGTTTTATTACATTAAACATCATTCTTACGAGTCTGAAACTAATCAAAACAATTGAAAGATAAAAACACTTTTAAGAAGCCGTATAAGACGTTATTTTGTGTCTTGGACTACAAATCCACCAACAAAATTCAAGAAAGAAAAAAAGATCGTAGACTAGTTATCTTTTTAAATTTAACTTTCCGTTATATTGATGATGTTCTTTCACTGAAGAGCTCTCCATTTAGTGACTTTCTCCATCTCATACACTCCTAGGAAACCAACATAAAGGCGAAAACGGATTTTATAGGAAGTCTACTTGCACAAATAGACGTTCATGGGAGACTTTCAATCGCAGAGATAACCACCCAAGTCGAATTGGGCCGGATTTGGCTTTCACAATGAGGAGTAACGGAAGGGCAGACACGCGGACAGAAGGACAGAAGGACGGAAGGACGGACGGACACACTTTTCACTATAAATACCCCCTCTTTTCAAGCGGGGGTATATTAAAGAAGGAACAAATGGACATTCAAATGTCAGGAGTTCAAAAGGTCCAAGACAAAGCCAGGTTGCATATATAAGACTAATAAGGCGCCACAAAAATAAAAGCCAAATAATTGACAAAATTATAAAAAATAAAAGCCATATATTGACAAAATCATACAATTTGGGTTTAAGTTGTACTGACGCCGAATGAATACACGAGGTGACCATGCGTGAAGAAGTATATGCTCCTGCAATATTATGTAAAAACATCAATCTTTACGCACTGCATGCTTACCATGAATGTATTTCTATATAAGAATCCAACTCATGAGTACACGAGCCATAAGGGAGTCATAATTGTACAATCATTCGATTTTTGTTTGGGCTATGGATATTTTGTTTATCATGCCTTTTTATTTTTGTAAATTTCAAGCCCTTTATTAGAGTGATTTTATGACACGTTAGGTGCGCACTTTCTTTATTTTTGAAATTTACATTATTATTTTTTTCAGCCAAAAACACAATCCCGCCATTTTATTTCAAAGCACTATCCTGTCTTTTTATTTCCTGCCGTTTTATTTAAGTTTTTTTTTTCCGTAGCGATCCATTAAAATCAGATGGTCGTTCACTATTAAGGGAGTGCATGACAGTGATCATGTGACCAGCCAAAATTGAAATTCAATTTACTGTATTACTTTGTTTTACAATTTTACAAAATATTTTCAAAAATTTTCTTAACTACATACTTAAGACTTCAAAAAGTGATTTGAAAATTATCTAAACAATTTGTTTTCGTAAATTTTGGTTCTATTTTGATAATAATTATCATAAAACCAAGTAAAATGGTGTTTTCTGCATTTTTTCAAAGGGAGATAATTTGTGTCAAAATATGCCATTTTTTGTAACTTTTTGGCATACTCTTCCATATCCGAAAAACGAAATGTGAGGCACCCTTTTTTTCTTTTCATTTTTCTAATGCGTTATACAAGCCCTATATAATATAGAAAAAATACGAAAATTCATTAACAAATTTTTATACAGACACGATATCATCCTTTGAAATTGGTAACTTTCTTTTACATTTCAATGAAAATCAACCCGACTTTAGAGTCATTTATTTCAAAAACCAAGTCGGAAGCAAATCCCTTTTCAATTGAATTTCCAAAGAGCATGTCATGGCCCACCCATTAACAAATTTTAAAGAAAATTCATTGACAGGAAAAAAAAATGATGCATGTGGCATGTACCTCCTGAAACTGTAGAAATAAGAGGATATTGAACCCCAAGGACAGGAAAACTTTCTACGGTCTCCACACTGACAAACTATGTATATAATATAAAAAAACGAAGGGGTATGGGGTATGGGATTACTGATTGTTGATATATATAATTTAGCTTTAATACTTGTAACATGTAATGCTTTAATTTTGTATGTATTATCATGCTATAAATTAAATAATTGAATTTGTCCCAATAAATGTTCTTATTGATATTATTATCCCTAAAAATACACGTAAAACAAACGAAAGAAAAATATCATGGAACGATTTGGTGTTTTGTTGTTACAGTTTTTTGTTAGGTATATAGATATATTTACAAAGATCTGACCATTTACCGAAATTGCGGGAAATGTAGGGTAGGTAAACTTATCACAATTTTCAATTAAATAATGTAAACAAACCATTCAAGGCCACGAATAAAGGATGATAAGATAAACTTCTTGACTTTAAAAGGAAGATCATGTCGGATAGGAACTTAACTGCCATTTTGAAGAAGAAAGATGACATACAATTGGTATAAAATTTTCATTGAAAATCTGCAGTGCAGTTGCAGTTATGCATGGGGCCATGAAAAAGAAGTTAAATTAATATACACACATATATATACACAAATATATTTTTGTCAATTCATACATTTAAACTTAACTTAATCAATGTGGGTATTATTGAGTAGGTGTCGATTTTTTTTCAAGTTGATATAAATGATCAGAATCCAAGCCCCTGTGAACACAAATTAATAAAGGCCTACTGGCCATATGCCCCCTAAAACTGAGAAAAAATATGATTTTTCCACAAAATCCATGTTAAACACTCTAAAAGTTTTTACATCTTCCTTTGTTCGTTGATATACAATCTTTACTCCCCCCTCCCAACTAAACTCCTACAAATGTATGGGGGGGGGGGGGGGTAGTAGGGGGTATGATCCCGAAGTCCCGGCAAATAAAACAAGAAATCCCGGATTCCCGCGAAAATAAATGTGTGATTCCCGCATCCCGAAAAATGAAAATGGCTAAATCCCGTTCCCGTTAAGGGTTTTCCCGAATTCCCGTTGAAATAAATGGGCTTTCCCGCTGTCCCCCAAAAGGTCCTACCGACCCTCATGTATGTCATGCAGATCTGCAACTGGTACCCTGTAATAGACAATCTTCCAAAAGTGCCATTCCAGAGCGTTCCGGATGTTAGAATAGGGTTCATGAGAGGTCAACGGGGGGAAAATGGTGGCTTTTTTCGACCATACCTGATGACATACAGGGCCCTTTTCTAATGAAATAAGAAACAGATTTATAAACAATTTGTGTCTGAAAATTTGTTTTAAAAACAATTATCTGTTTCACAATTTCATTTTATACAGAGGGACCTATATGTACCGGGTATTGTGATGATCCAATGTTTACAACAAACATGTATCTGTACTCAACAAAAATCCATGACCAACATGCCCAAGTTTTGATAATTTTGGAGCGTAAAATAAGCTAATATGATGCAGGTTAAACCTGTGACGCTCCCGAAGTTTGAACGTATCCTTAAATATTTTACAAGCTAAAATAAGTCTTCAAATGTTTATTGGGCAATTAATTGAAACAAATTCTTATTCGAAAAATAAAACAAAGTAGCTTTTCTTGTGGGTCCTGTGTGCGCTTAATGACGTCAGAAATTTTCAAAGAAAAAAGCGTTAAAAAGAGGCAGAAAGTCAGGGAAACCGCGCGTGGTTTACCGGACGTTGAAGGAAAATTGAGCCCATAGTACAACTAGAATATTGACATTTCTACCATTATCGCTCCCTTCGGGAGCGTATTAGAGGGTGTCACATGCAGCCCTTTTGGTATGCGGTATTCCATGCTTTTTAAGGGGTATTTGGTACGCCAAGGTGTGGTATGCGATACGCTATGTTCTGAATTTTTAGGCTTTTGGTACGCCTAAGCCATGATCTTTAAAGTATTCGGTATTCAAGTCTTGTTAACGATATTCTGTCCTTTTTTTTAACGGTATTCGGTATTCTGGGGGCAGGGGCTGTGACACACCTTTAGGGAGCCACAATTTGATTTTTATGGGGGGGGCTATGGTGAAATTTGAAATAAAAAGGCAGGATGGCAAAAATCCAGAAAAAAAAGGCAGTGCTTTGAGTAAAAAAAAAGGTAGGATGGTATTTTGGGTAGAAAATTTATAGTGGCTTAAAAAAAAAATTGCGCTCACAAGCGCGCAAAAAAAAAATCCAGGCGCGACTTTTTCCGAAAATAGAAAAGCAGGACGAAGGAAATATCCATAGCCCCCCCCTCCCATAAAAATCAAATGGTTCATACATTTGTCATGTTTGTCATATTCATGTACAGAATAAGAATAAGAATAATTTTATTGACACAAGCACATTATAATAATGGCACAGACCCAATGAACAATATATAATAACAACAGTGGTTTACAAAAGAATATTTATCAATTATGGACTTTTAACGAGGTCAATACATTATATATGGACCTGTTAGGCGTATATTGAACGAGGACGAAGTCCGAGGTCAATATTTTCCTAACAGGTCCATATATAATGTATTGACAGAGTCAAAAGTCCATCATTGTTATATTACATATGTAGTTTTTTTTTAATTAGAGTAAAATGAATTGCTGTTTTAACATCATGTAATTCAAATTTTTTTTTACGTTTTTTTTTTCGATGTCATAATTTTTTTACTTGCAATATCAAATCAAAAACTAACCAATTTACCTAGGAAATCTTCCACACCTGAATTGTTATTATTTCTAGCCTAAATTTGGGCAGTAAGTTTATTGCGTCTTTGTAAAATGCTGACAAACATACCCTTCTTCACTGCATTCTTTTGTCATGGCGGTAACCCAATTTCTGCATTTACAGATAATTCACGTACTAACCGAAAAATCAAATGTAATTTATTAAATTCTTAACATTTTAAACATCTTTTCCCACACCGTTAGAAAGTGAAGGCTCCATTGCAAGCTATGTCAATATTTAGGACTTTTAAATGACGTCACACAGATGTGTATAAAATATGTCAAGAACGGACGAATATCCGGATCTAAATTTAGTAACATAGCGTCAATATAGGTAAAAATAGAAACATAGCGTCAATATACCAAAAAATGCATCGCTTTTATTTCCAAAGCAAAGAAATACACTAAATATGACTAAAATCACATGACCAAATAATCCAATGAAAATGTAAGAATGATAAACCATATGTAATATATGATCATACATGTACATAATGACTAGAAATTTACACAGACTGAGTATACAATAGACTAGTTATACACTGAGTGACTCAGGTTTTGAGTGGAAAAAAATTTACTAATAAAGGATGAAGTAACTTTCAATTCTTTAAAAGAGCTGCTATAATCTAAACAATTTATCAATTTTTTATTATCAATATTATTAGATATTCCAACATGTTTTATCATTTCATTTTGAAAAGACTTGTCTAAATTCTCTATATTTTTCACATTGTGTTAAAAAATGAACTGCATCTTCTATTACATTTTTGTCACACATTTTACAAAGTCTATTATGATGTACATAATTAGTCAATTTACAAAATAATTGTTAAATTTTATTATCATATCATGAAAAAATTATAATATACGGTATTGTTTCACTTTTCAGGAAGATTTACCTATCCCAGAGCCTGATGAAGGAGGTTAGTTTTTCATTTACATGTAGTCAGTTTTGATTTTCATCAATTAAATTATTTAAAGATAACTTTGCATTGATTTAATTTATATGTCATGCATGTGCTGAGCTTTACACACATTTTAAGGGTGACCATAAGCATACATGTACATGTACATGATAATTTGACTATAAGTAATAACATGTACTAATTTTCTAAGCGATATTTATATGAACTTTATATGTATAATGAATAGATATTTGTATTAATGAATTGATTATCATGATTATAACTTCTTCTAATTATATTTCATTTTGTTTATCTGCAAGTGCAAATACTAAGACAAATGCATGTATTTTGATTTATAGCTACATGTATGTTTTAAAGAATATACTCAGAGCTCAATTACCCAATGCAGAAACCTCACATTTACAGTGCAATTTACATGATATACATGATACATTTATTGTGTACAAAAAGATATAGTCAGGGTTTGATAAGAATTTTCTATATCATCTCTTTCAGAGGTACAGTTATGTATGCAGCATGTAGGAATTTGTGGTTCAGATGTTCATTACTGGAAACATGGGGCAATAGGAGACTTCATTGTGAAGGAGCCTATGATACTGGGACATGAAGCTAGCGGCATCATCAGCAAGCTAGGCAAAGGTGTAACAAATCTGAAAGTGGGTAAGAAATCTAGGTATCAATATGACAAAAAAAAACACCTTACATCATGTACATGTTTGCTTTCATCCACAAAAGAACAAAACATAAGTTTTTAATTTTAGATTTCTTTAATAATACCTGTACATCTACATAAATCATGTAAGTCAACCTGTTTCATGTGGTTCAAAAATAAATCAACATTAGTAAAGAAGTTGTCAGTATAAGTAACTGTGCAGCATGTGCAAGCAATTCTACCTCAAGGTATGAAGCAGTTAAAGGACTGAACAAGCTTTTTTCTTTAACATGGAAATCTTTCAAAGCCATGATTGGATGTAAGGGCAGGTACCTTAATATTTGATTTTGTTATCTAGGTGACAGAGTAGCCATTGAGCCAGGAGTGCCTTGTAGATTGTGTTCCCATTGTAAACATGGCCGTTATAATCTGTGTCCTGACATGAGATTCTGTGCTACACCTCCAATTCATGGAAACCTGGCCAGATATTATGTCCATGCAGCTGATTTCTGTTTCAAGTAAGACATTATGATGTTTGAAGAGGACTATAATTATATAGGTTGAATAAAATGAGATGTGGAAAAAACCTTCATGAATATTAAGCAGCAGTTTAGAAGCACATTACATATGATTCAAAAACAATTCAAAATTATCTAAGAAAGGCATAGAACAGCTAACAGAGAGGGGATAAGTAAAAAATAACTTTTGACAAAGATTTGTTATTTTTGTATCATATTTATCCTGTGTCCTGCAGCATAACAAAATAGTCCTTATCAATTTGTGTGGAATTCTATGGCAAAGTCTTTATTTTTCATGTGCATTTCAATATGCCTTGTACATGTACATCATTCATGTACTTTCCAAAGGCGGATTTAGAATCAGCATGCATGTGCACCCCTCCCGTTTTACAGGAAAATTTGGTTATATAATTAAGAACTGTTTGAAACAAGGAGTTCCCAGAAGATTTTTTTAATTGGCGCTCTCCTGTTTGAAAATTTCTAGATCCACCACAGCTTTCTGTAAACCAAATACTTTCAAAATGCATGTCCCATGTATCCCTGCATATATAAGACCAAAATTTTTTGATTTACTAAGACAATACTCTGAAATGAAAGCATTGTGAATGATAAAGTCAGATTTTTTTTTCTTGAAATATGTATCTCTGGCTTAGAAAAGAAAAAAATGGCATTTGATTTTTGTAAGATATACTTCAATAAGACAAGTTGTATTCTTAATAAAGGCATCCGATCTCGCATTAAGAACTGAATTGGGACTTAACCCAATAAGCATAAAGTCCTATTTTTAGCTCACCTAGCCAAAGGCCATGTGAGCTTATGCTATCACTATGCGTCCGTCGTCGTCCGTCGTCTGTTGTCGTCCTTCGTCCGTTAACAATTTCAAAAATCTTCTTCTCTGAAACCTGACTGAACCAATTTAAGTGAAACTTGGCAGAAATGGTATCTATTGCAGATAGAGAAAAGCTGTTGCTTTCTTAAATGTTCAGCTCATTTAGCTCTACAAAAGTCTCCGTAGGGTTGAAGTTGTCAGATGACCCCTTATAGGGGTAACAGCCCCTTAAAGGCAAAAAATAGTGTTTTTGGCATATAGAATGAAAACTATTGCAGATAGAGAAAAGCTGTTGCTTGCTTAAATGTTCAGCTCATTTAACTCTACAAAAATCTTCATAGGGTTGAAGTTGTCAGATGACCCCTTATAGGGGTTACAGCCCCTTAAAACGAAAAATTGTGTTTTTGGCCTACAAAATGAAAACTATTGCAGATAGAGAAAAGCTGTGGCTTGCTTAAATGTTCAGCTCAATTAGCTCTATCAAAGTTGTCATAGGGTCTAAGTTGTTAGATGACCCCTTATAGGGGTTACAGCCCCTTAAAGGCGAAAAAAAGTGTTTTTGGCCTATAGAATGAAAACTATTGCAGATAGAGAAAAGCTGTTGCTTGCTTAAATGTTCAGCTTATTTAACTCTACAAAAATCTTCATAGGGTCGAAGTTGTCAGATGACCCCTTATAGGGGTTACAGCCCTTTAAAACGAAAAATTGTGTTTTTTGCCTACAAAATGAAAACTATTGCAGATAGAGAAAAGCTGTTGCTTGCTTAAATGTTCAGCTCAATTAGCTCTACCAAAGTTGTCATAGGGTTGAAGTTGTTAGATGACCCCTTATGGGGGTTAGTAGCCCCTTAAAGGTGAAAAATAGTGGTTTTGGCCTATAGAATGAAAACTATTGCAGATAGAGAAAAGCTGTTGCTTGCTTAAATGTTCAGCTCATTTAGCTCTACAAAAGTCTCCATAGGATCGAAGTTGTCAGATGACCCCTTATAGGGTTTATAGCCCCTAAATAAACATGTTTTCATGTTTTGGGCTTATATAATTTTAAAACTATAGCAGATAAAGAAAATTGGTTGCTTGCTTAAATGGTCAGTTCATTAAGCTCTTAACAAAAGTCTCTTTAGAGTCAAAGTGTTCAGACGGCCCTTGAAATAACATTTTGCACGTTTTTGGCTTACAGAATTAAAACTAATGCTGAAAGAGAAAAGCTGTTGCTTGCTTAAATGTTCAGCTTATTCAGCTCTACAAAGTTCTTTATAGGGTTGACATCAAGACCAGGTGAGCGATTCAGGCTCCTCGGAACCTCATGTTTTATGTATAAATATTATCTAAGATTGGTTGCCGTGGAATCAAAATATGAACAAAAATTCCATATTTTAAGAGCAGCATTCAAAGAAGAGAAAAGTCTTTTCTGAGACAAAACTTATAGTTGGCTTTCAATTTTACATAAGATTAAAGATACTATTTTAATTCCAAATCTAGACATAATTTCTTCTGAGTTCAAAGCATCTTTAGAAATTTTTTACAAAGATAAAGTTCATAGACCACTTAATTTTATTAAAGATAATAATGAAGGTAAACTATGTTTTTACAGTAAAATCTCATTTTCCTTTGAACTAAAGAGCTACCTTAAATATAATCTTAAAAAATCAGATAGATCACGGCAAACAAAAATCAGAATAAATGCACATCCATTGGCAATATTGAAACAGGAAGATATTCTAAACCAATAGTTCCTGCTAATGATTGAACTTGTAAATATTGCACAAACACTGTTGAGGATGAAGTTCATTTCATCCTAAATTGTCCTAAATACAAATCAGATAAGAGAAAAATTTTAGATTTTTAACAACTCTGAAGTAGATAGTGAAAAATTATTGACTCCTTCGACTGAAGAAAGTGCCAGGGAAATCTGTAATTACCTCAGGGAGGCTTTTAAAATTTGTTCTTTTGATTCAACCGCAACCAATCAAATATCATGTACTACAGACTACCTTAACCATTATTTGAGGTATTGATCTATATGTCTTATATGTATAAAATAATTACAATTTATAATATAATAACTTAAAATATTGGGACTTCAAATGTTTTATTTCATGTATTTACATTTTTACTTATCCACAAGACATATATGTCTTGTGGATTACAATGCATTGTTACCCATGTGCTTTATCCAACAAACTGATTGATTGATTGATAATAATACTATAAAGTGAGTCTATTTAATTTAAAATTTGACAATATGTTTATATTTAGATTACCAGACCATGTAAGTACAGAAGAAGGTGCCCTTTTAGAGCCTCTCTCTGTAGGAGTACATGCATGCAAGAGAGCAGGGGTTACCTTGGGGAGCAAAGTGTTGATTTGTGGAGCAGGTTTGTGTGACATTTATTATGGTGCCTTTTGAGAAAATAAAAAGCGTGCCTTTTGAGAAAATAAAAAGCTTTAAGTTCTCGTACATCCAGCCTGGAATGGGACAGTGGCTACCATAGACAGTAAAGTCATACAGGAATTACATAATTTATATGATATGCATGTAGAAATTTATTTCTCACTGATATCGTTTAAGTGTTTTGTAACAAAGAGTTCAATATGAGACCAGGGTTATCATTTTGTGTTCCCTTGTACATAATGCCTTGTTTTTCTCTCTTTTGCAGTAAAGATAGAAGAATAATAGTAAACTAGCCACAAAGAATAATTCAAGACTGTATTCTGTTAAAAAATCATTTTATTTTACTTTCAACATATTTTTCTTCATTTTAGGTCCAATTGGTCTGGTCAACCTGTTAACAGCTAAAGCTAATGGAGCATCAGTGGTGTGTATAACCGGTAAGAAGAGGGTTATTAAATTTAACATCATTACATTCATGTGACAGTATGTATTTAACATTTAGCTGACAGAGTGATTCAGTAGATTGCTATCATGATAGGAATATTGTTAACTGGACTACCCTTTTCCATTATATAAAAAACAGAAACAGAACAAAATAAATACTATGAACTCTGACTGTAAAGAAGAAATTGTAACTTTTTATTTCTGTTCCAATTTAGGTATTTTCTTTAGCAAATTGATTTTATGACAATTAGTCATAGTGGATACAATATTGAATTTTTCTATCTCCTCCATTTAGTTAAGAAAAGTTAAATTCAAAAGGAGAAAATTGCAACTTTGTTTTTTTTTTATTACTTAATATAGATCGAAGCATATATTTTAAAACTAAGGCTATCCCTTAAATTAATACCGCTTGAAAGAATTAGAGTTCAAATGACATAAGCATAAACTATAATATTTTGGAAAAAAAACTAGACGTGCCCAAAGCAATTGACTGTCCACAATGGATAGCAAACCAAACACAGGGTTCAACATGTTGCAATGATTACATTTACCATGAATATAATAAAAATACAGTAATTCTACTTGTTAATTGACACCTTGAATCCCCTTTCACATCTCGATGAAATGTCACTTGAATCACGTGGCCGTAGCCAGGTCGTTACCTTACTATACACATAACTAAAATTTGTTCTTATCCAGGAAAATTCTCAAGACTTGAATTTGCATTTGGAAATTAATGTGCAAATATGAAATACTCGAACATACACCACAAAATAAAACGAAAATCAGAAACAAATTAAAAAACATTAAAATGTAATTATAAGAATTGAATGTTTGTATTGTGATGTTTCTAAGGTTGTGAAACCATTGACCGGTTGCACATTTTTAACATGAAGCGCTACCACGCTTCATTCAAAATGTGCTATGATCAACAGTTTTACACGCCAATGAAACATCAAAATACAAACATTCAATTCTTAAGTAATATCATGCTGTGCTCAGTGAACTTGCTTAGTTTAATCCAAATAGATAAATAATTTATGCGTTTCTTTTTGTAGATATTGATGACGGGAGATTGGACATGGCTAAGAAGTTAGGTGCAACATTCACTCTTAAGGTGACCAGTCGTGATCCACAAGAGATGGCACAGAAAATACAGGACTTGATTGGCACAGAGCCAGAAATTACTATTGAATGTAGTGGTGCAACACCAAGCATACAAACTGCTATTTATGTATGTATTTTCTTCAGTTTGTTAGGGGAATCATATTGAAATGAGCCCTATAGGTCTAACTTTGTTTGTCAGTCTTTAACTTTTTTATAATGCTTAAACTAAAAAACTAGAGGGAACACAGAGTTCAAATTTTACACATTAATTAAATAAGGTATTAATAAGGTATTAACTTTCATTTTAGGACAAGCATATTAAAATTTTATGTGATTCCATTGAATATTTTTAGGGAAAAACTTAATTACAGAACTACAGCAGTTCCCTTTCTGATTTTGTTACTGTTCTAGTTATTTTTTCCAACATTTTGTGTTCTAATCAAAACACTATGAAATAGGAGTAACTACCATGCAATTTTATTTCAAAGCTGAGACCTGTACCTGTTCAGTAAAACCTTTACGAAAATGTCCCAAACACATGGACATGGTAGATAACACTTCATTTAAAAACGAATTAATTGTAGGCCACAAGATCAGGTGATGTGTAGTTCTGATGGGACTTGGACAACTTGAGGTCACTTAGACTTTATTTTAACTTTCATTGTATGCCACAAGATCAGGTGGATGTGTAGTCCTGGTGGGACTTGGACAATCTGAGGTCACTTAGACTTTATTTTAACTTTCATTGTAGGCCACAAGATCAGGTGGATGTGTAGTTCTAGTGGGACTTGGACAATCTGAGGTCACTTAGACTTCATTTTAACTTTCATTGTAGGCCACAAGATCAGGTGGATGTGTAGTTCTAGTGGGACTTGGACAACTTGAGGTCACTAAAACTTCATTTTAACTTTCATTGTAGGCCACAAGATCAGGTGGATGTGTAGTTCTAGTGGGACTTGGACAACTTGAGGTCACTAAAACTTCATTTTAACTTTCATTGTATGCCACAAGATCAGGTGGATGTGTAGTCCTGGTGGGACTTGGACAATCTGAGGTCACTTAGACTTTATTTTAACTTTCATTGTAGGCCACAAGATCAGGTGGATGTGTAGTTCTAGTGGGACTTGGACAATCTGAGGTCACTTAGACTTCATTTTAACTTTCATTGTAGGCCACAAGATCAGGTGGATGTGTAGTTCTAGTGGGACTTGGACAACTTGAGGTCACTAAAACTTCATTTTAACTTTCATTGTAGGCCACAAGATCAGGTGGATGTGTAGTCCTGGTGGGACTAGGACAATCTGAGGTTACTCTACCCATTGTTAATGCCTCTGTCAGAGAGGTCGACATCAGAGGCATCTTTAGATATGTTAATTGGTGAGATACTAGAAATTGGAAAATACTGGGGGTGTTCGACATTCCCTCCCAGGGCACCCTGGGTAGATTACGGTATTTTTCCCAGGTGAAAAAATAAAAGAGAGAACATTACCCAGGTTGTTCTTGATTTTCCCCCAAGTGATCCACTTTTTTCCTACCTGGGGCTCCCTTGGTTGTAATGTCAAACACAAGCAAGACGTTTAAAATGTAATCAGAGAATACTAATACTATTTGACCCCATCAAACCAAGTTTGGGGGATTAATATAGGAATCACTTAACTGCTTAATAGATTGAGATGAAACTTTACATAAAGGAAGATCATTGTATGGAGTCTGTTCTTTTTTCAAAATGAAGTTTAAGGGGATTTGCTCCTCTATCTTAAAGTAAATAAAAATGAATCAAGTTGCATCTGTTTTGAAGAATATGGACAAATGATCAAAATATGCTAGAAAAAATATGAGGAGCAAACCTCCTTAATTTGAATTAATTAAGCCTGCTCACAGTATTACTTTTTTTTGGTCAGATCTCAAAATTAAGTTATTAAAATGAATTAGATTCTTTAGAAACACACTTTTCATTTGGTCATAAGTCTTCCAATATTTTCTTTTGTTCTTCAAAACTTGTATGAAGCATTTCTAATATGTAAGTCTTTATAGATGAAAGTAGCGCCAGATAAGGTTTAAATTGTTTGATTGGCTCAGTGTTTTGTCCCCTGTAGTATATTGCAAAGGGACAAAACTATTTAGGTCACTTTGGCATTGTCCAGCGACACAAACATTTCATACTTTGTCCTTTCTCCTTTTCTCTTAAACATTGAGATTTTTCTCCAAGCTGTAATTTTGTTATTAGGGCCCCGCATCAAAGATGCGGACGCTCTATAGTTTTCACTTTGTCCGTCCGTACGTCCGTCCGTCCGTCAACAATTCTTGTGAACACTAAAACTCAAAAACTATTAACACCACAGTTCTGAAATTTTGTACAGCTACTTAATAGCATGTCATGATATGCATATTAAATTTTCATGCAAAAATGTTAAATATTTTTGGAAAAAAACTTCATTTTTTATTGAAAATCACAGATTTTGAGAAATGGACTTTGTGAACACTAAAACTCAAAAACTGTAATCAATACAGTTCTGAAACTTTGTACAGCTGCTAAGTAGCATGTCATGATTTGTATATTAAATTTTAGTGCAAATCTGATTAATATTTTGGGAAAAAACTTCATTTTTAGCTCACCTGGACCGAAGGTCCATGTGAGCTATTACCATCACTTGGCGTCCGTCGTCGTCTGTCGTCGTCGTCGTCGTCTGTCGTCGTCGTCGTCGTCGTCGTCTGTTAACAATTTTTCAAAAATCTTCTCCTCTGAAACTACCAAACAGAATTTAATGAAACTTGGTATGAATGATCCTTAGGGTGTCCTGCACCAAACTTGTGTTTTGATTTTTGATCTGTTAAAAAACATGGCCGCCGTTACTAAAAATAGACTTAGGGGGTCAGACTACTGTTTTTGGCTTATAAATCAAAAAGTATAAGAGATAGAGAAAATCTGAGGCCACGCTACTGATTCAGCATCAAAAGCTCTACAAAAGTCTTCATTTGGTCAAAGTTGTCAGATGACCCCTTATTGGGGTTACGGCCCCTTAAAGGTGAAAAATAGCATTTTTTCATGTTTTTGGCCTACAGAATGAAAACTATTGCAGATATAGATTAGCTGTTGCTTGCTTAAATGTGCAGCTCATTTAGCTCTACAAAAGTCTCCATAGGGTCGAAGTTGTCAGATGACCCCTGATAGAGGTAACGGCCCCTTAAAGGTGAAAAATAGCCATTTTTCATGTTTTTGGCCTACAGAACGAAAACTATTGCAGATAGAGATTAGCTGTTGCTTGCTTAAATGTTCAGCTCATTTAGCTCTACAAAATTCTCCATAGGGTCGAAGTTGTCAGATGACCCCTTATAGGGGCTACGGCCCCTGAAAAATAGCGATTTTTCATGTTTTTGGCCTACAGAATGAAAACTATTGCAGATAGAGATTAGCTGTTGCTTGCTTAAATGTTCAGCTCATTTAGCTCTACAAAATTCTCCATAGGGTCGAAGTTGTCAGATGACCCCTTATAGGGGTTAAGGTCCCTGAAAAATAGAGATTTTTCATGTTTTTGTCCTACAGAATGAAAACTATTGCAGATAGAGATTAGCTGTTGCTTGCTTAAATGTTAAGCTCATTTAGCTCTACAAAATTCTCCATAGGGTCAAAGTTGTCAGATGACCCCTTATAGGGGTTACAGCCCCTTAAAAATTGTGATTTTTTATGTTTTTGGCCTACAGAATGAAAACTATTGCAGATAGAGATTAGTTGTTGCTTGCTTAAATGCTCAGCTCATTTAGCTCTACAAAATTCTCCATAGGGTCGAAGTTGTCAGATGACCCCTTATAGGGGTTATGGCCCATGAAAAAAGCGATTTTTCATGTTTTTGGCCTACAGAATGAAAACTATTGCAGATAGAGATTAGCTGTTGCTTGCTTAAATGTTCTGCTCATTTAGCTCTACAAAATTCTCCATAGGGTCGAAGTTGTCAGATGACCCCTTATAGGAGTTACGACCCCTGAAAAAAGCGATTTTTCATGTTTTTGGCCTACAGAATGAAAACTATTGCAGATAGAGATTAGCTGTTGCTTGCTTAAATATTCAGCTCATTTAGCTCTACAAAAGACTCCATTGGGTCGAAATTGTCAGATGACTCCTTATAGGGGTTACGGCCCCTTAAAGGTGAAAAATAGCCATTTTTCATGTTTTTGGCCTACAGAATGAAAACTATTGCAGATAGAGATTAGCTGTTGCTTGCTTAAACGTTCAGCTCATTTAGCTCTTCAAAATTCTCCATAGGGTCGAAGTTGTCAGATGACCCCTTATAAGGGTTACTGCCCCTGAAAAATAGAGATTTTTCATGTTTTTGTCCTACAGAATGAAAACTATTGCAGATAGAGATTAGCTGTTGCTTGCTTAAATGTTCAGCTCATTTAGCTCTACAAAATTCTCCATAGGGTCGAAGTTGTCAGATGACTCCTTATAGGGGTTATGGCTCCTTATAGGTGAAAAACCCCTTATAGGGGTTACGGCCCCTGAAAAAAGCGATTTTTCATGTTTTTGGCCTACAGAATGAAAACTATTGCAGGTAGAGAAAAGCTGTTGCTTGCTTAAATGTTCAGCTCATTTAGCTCTACAAATGTATAGGATCAACATCAAGACCAGGTGAGCGATTCAGGCTCCTGGGAGCCTCTTGTTTATCGAAAATCACAGATTTTGAGAATTGGACTTTGTGAACACTAAAACTCAAAAACTATTAACACCACAGTTCTGAAATTTTGTACAGCTACTTAATAGCATGTCATGATTTGCATATTAAAATTTCATGCAAAAATATTAAACATTTTTGGAAAAAAACTTCATTTTTTATCGAAAACCACAGATTTTGAGAATTGGACTTTGTGAACACTAAAAATCAAAAACTGTTAACAATACAGTTCTGAAACTTTTGTACAGCTGTTAAGTAGCATGTCAGGATTTGCATATTAAAATTTCGTACAAATCTGTTTAATATTTTTGAAAAAAACTTCATTTTTTATCGAAAATCACAGATTTTGAGAATTGTAATTTTTTTAACAATAAAACTCAAAGGCTATTTACAATACAGATCTGAAGTTTCATACACATTCCATGGAACATGCCTTAGTGGTTATAATCAAAGTTCGTATGATTTTGAAAACACTTAGATTTTTTGCCGTGGGGCCCTTTCTGACTTTGTCAGTATTCTAGTTATCTTTATTTTCCATTGGAGTTTTAATATTTGACCTCATCCTAAAGTGTTTAATGATGTAAAATTATTTAACTCAAGTAAGTCAACTCATCTGCTTACTGTTTAGGCCAATTTAAAAAATATCCTAGATTCTCATCCACTCATTTCTGTTTATTACAGCTATCCAACAGCATTAGAAATGATTGCTTCTGGTATAGTGGATGTGAAGCCATTGATAACACACAGATTTAAACTGGAGGATACCATTAAAGCTTTTGAAACAACATTTAGAGGCGAGGGCATCAAAGTCATGATCGAATGTAAAAAATAAAGACTACAAAGAATATTTTTCAGTGCAATATACACAAGTACAATATATATCCTAGTTAGTTATCAACCAGACTATTCACTCATTGTCAAAACTTTCTTGGCACTTGTGTAATACTAATCTTTATGTTCACATGGTACATGTACATAATTATCTTACATCTACGTTTCATGTTTCGGGTTTAATAATAATAATGTTATAATATACTATTCATTTTTGTTTAACTGGTTTGAAAACTTTTAGAGTAAATAAAAATATATATTTGATGTAAGTATATTTTAATAAATGTTATGTTATTGGTTTTTTATTATGTTTTACAGCATTTAATACAGCAGGGATTCATCCACTTGAAATATCCCTAATGATAATTATTGTATGAAATCATGTCACAGCATTTCATACTTTGAAATAAAACACTTTCTTTAACCCCCAAACCATAAGACAAACAAAACAATTGATACAATCCAGACATACATGTAGGTTGACCATCTTAGTTTCAATTTCGTTCCCCATTTTGGTATTTTTGGTTTCATTTTTCTATGCTCTTCATTATCATATGTTTTTGGTGTTTTCAATATTTTTGGTAGAGCGCCTCTGATGAGTCTTGAATAGTCATGCGTAGCAAAATTTAATGTCTGGAACTTTGTTGTCATTTGGATTTCATTAGTAATGACTAACTGGGATAATTGTTGAACATTGTCACTAAACATAGATTTAGGATATCATGTATCATTCTACATAGTTCATATCCTACTTGGATTTGCCCTTACACGATTTTGAGAGCCCAGTATTTTCGTTGTGAGCTTGCCGCTCAGAGGTTTTCTATTTTTTCATCTATTTATAGGATAATATCTAGTAATGCATTGTTTTTATCTTGAATGAGCATTGTTTACTTGATTTGCATTTTGATTTTATATGTGTTCGATTGGGTCCAGCTTTATCTTAAATGTAGATGAATTAAGTAGACTTAGCTTATGGTGTTCAGACAAAATGTTGGTTCACAGGTATGCATAGATGTTGGTTTGATACCAGACGAAACACAAAATGGGTTGTTGGCAACTTTGTTTGACCAACATCAAATTGCAACTTGGAAACATTTATCACAAGGTCATTGGTACCCCTATTCTCTATGGGAAGTAATTAGGCTCCACTTATAGTTGACCTTTACTTATACTATTATGAATCCCAATTTATGGCAAAACTTCAAAAAAGACCCAAACAAACACCTGATCATTGAAACTTTTAATGATGCTTACAGTTATTTAGACAACAATCTTTCACTAAACATTTCCACGTTTTATAATTAATTTTCCTAAATTTATACCACAGAATTTCATTGGTCATATATGCCCACCCGAAGGGTCATGTGAGCTATTGTCATCGTTAGACGTCCGTCGTCCGTCGTTAACTTTTCTTCAAAGATCTTCTCTGAAACCACTAGTACTGATGGGATTGCTTTGAAACTTTGTACACTTGATCTTTAGGATGTCCTCTACCAAGTTTGTGAAATTTTTGAACGTCGACCAACCAACATGGCTGCCGTTACTAAAAATAGAACAGGGGGGTCAGACCATAGTTTTTAGCTTATAGTTAAAAAAGTATAAGAGATAGAGAACATCCGAAGCAACCATCCTTCTTCAGCATCAAAAGCTCTACAAAACTATCCATTGAGTCAAAGTTGTAGAATGACTCCTTATAGGAGTTATCCCCCCCCCCATCGTCAAAATTGACCATTTTCACAGTTTTTGGACTTAATCTTGAAAACTGTAAGTGTTAGAAGAAAAGTTACCATTGCAAAATTGTCAGCTTATTGAGATCTACTAAAATGATATCAGGGTCAAAATTGTAAGATCAACCATTTAAGAGTTATTCCCCTTTAACTGATTTTTCTATCAATTTGAACTTGTTTGTTTTTGTTTTTTTTTTCAAATGGAAAGCTTTGTAAACTTTGTATTTATGATCTTAAAAGTGTTTTCTATCATAACTAGTTTCTTTTATGTTACTTACCAAGTACATGACCATGTTGCACACTAGGTAAGAGGCTTTAGCATAAGAGATAAGGTGAGCGATTCAGGCTCCTGAGAGCCTCTAGTTTAATTTCTGGAAGGAAATGTACCACAAGCCCTGTCTTGTGGAGTTAATATTTCACAGTTGGTAATTATCAGATATGCAATGGTGTTTCTGATTTTTATGACATACAACATTTTAATACAGAAAAAAATATTGAAACAAGGATATTGTTCTACAAACAAGTAAAATCGTTTATTAAGTGTTATCATAAATATATATACCTCATTGAAAAAATTAATTGCACATGTTGATTTTTGATTGTATAGGGAATTTCCCATCCCAATTTCTATGTTAATGTTGTTCATAAAGCAAACAAAATCAAAAACGATCCTTTTTTTTCAAAAAACTGGAATAAAACATTGAGTAAAGGATATGAAATGAACATTGCAATAAAAGAAGCAGAGAGTCACCAATAGGACAGTTGAGTGTCAAAATTCAAAAGTCCGAAAGGGCAACAACAAAACCAGTAAACACGAATGAGAACAGCATGAAAAAACAAAACACAAAAGCAACTAAACAAATATCAAAAACGCAAACTCGTGTTGAAACTGGAGTGAACTCCAATGCTCCGGAAGATTACGCAGTTCCTGCTTACTATAGTTCGTCCGTCGCGCTGCCAATTGTCAATTCAGTTTGTCAAATCCGGTAAAGGAAGACAGAACAAAACCCTAAGACAAATCAATATCTACACTCATGTGAAAAATAGAAATCCCATATTTGTCTATGAGCCCATGATGTCTTTGTAGAATTTCAAGTTGAGTGAAGACATCAACCGAGGAGCAACACAAACTTGTGTTAGCAATTTTAGTGTCAGACGTGACGCTTTGCCAGGGACCTCGATGTAAGCTTTTTAAGCTTTTGGTTAAGGAATCAATATGATACGTAAACTTCATAAAATATTGCTACACAAGAGGGGAAAGTTGATGTCATCACGTTTGTCATAGAGCTTTGATGAAAGTCTTTCCTGAGAGTATATTCCGAGATGTAGATCCAAATATGAGGAAGACTTCCTAGAATCCGTATTTCAAGTTCCTGGGGTTAAACCACCGAATCGGGAATTGTTCGGTGAAAGGACATCATCAATATAAAAGAAATTTAGTTCTACCAGAAAAAAAATGATGAACATAATAGTCCTGGCTTGGTATGGGCATTTCAAAAGAAATTGTGGGTTTAGCCAGGTTTTATTGCGCGCCAAACCCCCCTCTTCCATAGCGATTTTGGGGTCCGGTAGTAACACATAACACAACACGGTTGTGAAGACAGAAATATATCAGGGATGATCTCAGTACAACAATCAGCCAAACACTAATCAAAACAATCACTAACTATTGCGTATAATTTTGAATTTTTTACCAACGGTGAATACCGAAGAATGATTTTTTTAAAGATCGTATGAGACGTATTCTCTTATAATCTTGGTCTGAAAGTCGACCACACGGAGAAAGTGGTGTCGTATAAAAAAATCTGAATAATTTGTTCAAATCCTGGCATATCGAATACGTTGTGAAATATAAACACAATAAGCAGGTGGAGTAGGTATGTTACTTTCAAGGTAAGGAAAATTAATAATTTGAAAATTAATTAAAGTCTTCTCTTTTATCGTGAATCTTTGTGCTAAGATAACCACCTTGGTCAATAAAGGTAATAACAAAACTACCGAACTTGAATGATCAATCTCATAGTCCAGAGAAAATGACAAAAACGAATCAGTCATACCGGAGAATTGGTGGATCGCAATAGTCCTGACTTGGTACAGGCATTTCAAACGAAATGGTGGGTTAAACCAGGTTTTATGGCGCCAAACCTCCCTCTTCCATTGCGATCTTAGGATCCTGTAATGACCATAGAACACGACATAGTTGTGAAACACAATAGGGATATTGAGGTGATCATCTCAGTACAGCAGACCAGTCAAACACTAATTAAAACAATTTACCACCATATCTTTTAACTCAATTTTGAACTTTTCTACTAGTGGCCGATAACGAAGAAAGAATTTTAGAGAAATTAGAGATGCAAATCGATCAAAGTTCAATTCCACAAGAGAGAACCTTAGACAAAAGACAACAAAATTAAACGAACAGATGGTAGTAGAAATTTATAAAACACTCGCTGTTACTGACAGCTAGTTGAGAATCACCAATCGACTGATGTAAACAAATCAAACATATCGATTTTATATCCGACACAAAACTTCAATCAATGAATGATTTGGTGGAGTGTCATCACACAAAACCGACATACTTGATCACTTTAATGCTTAAAAGAGAAAATTAGCTAAAAAGCTTATTGAAGTTTTAAAGTAAGCATCAAGCTATTAATATTTCTGCCAAAAGCATTAATTTCAAAGATTTGTTGTTTAGTTTGAAAACTGTCCTTTTATACCATCGCAAAAATTGCAGACGCATTCTGGTATGACGCTGTCGTCGTTGTCTGTTTACCTTAGTGTTCCCACAATAACTCTAGTTCTATATTTATCGGAAGGCTTTACAATGATATGTCTTACTATAAAAGGATGGCTAAAGTTGATATTGGGGCCCCTTTTTCGATTTAAAAATTTTGCTTTGGGTAAATAATTCTTGTCAGGAAGTAAATTTACAAAATTGAGGATTAATTGTGACACTCATCCCTCCATAATTCCTGTTAGGGGCAAACATGAAAAAATGAAAGGTAGCAGATGCCCTTAACCATGGACCAAAAGAGATAATTAAAAGAGATAAAAGAGTCTTAACGTTTCACAGGGTTCGACACGTTGTGGTCGAATCATGATGCGCTCGGCTAAGTTTTTTATTCGTAAAGTACCGAGACTTTTAGGATAAACAGAATAGACCATTTGCCAATTAATATCGGATTTTTATTCCGTGATCGATTTAATTTTACCGTTAACAATACCGTTATGAAAAATCCTTTTGGTTTCCAAATGGATAGAAGTAGGACAAGCCTCGGATTTTATCGTGTACGTCGATGGATAATTCACGTGAAAAATTTAAACAACTTACAGAGATTAAAATGTTTTTGACACCATATTCTAACAAGAGGCTCCCAGGAGCCTGAATCGCTCACCTGGTCTTAATGTCAACCCTTTGAAGACTTTTGTATAGCTAAATGAGCTGAATGTTTAAGCAATAAAAAGCTTTTCTCTATCTGCAATAGTTTTCATTCCAAAGCAAAAAACACTATTTTTCACCTTTAAAGGGCCATAACCCCTTAAAGGGGTCATCTGACAACTTCGATCCTAAACAGACTTTTGTAGAGCTAATTAAGCTGAACATTTAAGCAAGCATCATCTTTTCTCTATCTGCAAAAATTTTCTTTTTTTAGACCAAAAACACTATTTTTTGCCTTTAAGGGGCCGTAACTACTATAAGGGGTCATCTGGCAACTTTGACTCTATGGAAACTTTTGTAGAGCTAAATGAGCTGAACATTTAAGCAAGCAACAACTTTTCTCTATCTGCAATAGTTTTCATTCCATAGGCCAAAAACACTAGTTTTTGCCTTTAAGGGGCTGTAACCCCTATAGGGGGTCATCTGACAACTTCGACCATATGGAGACTTGTGTAGAGCTAAATGAGCTGAACATTTAAGCAAGCAACAGCTTTTTTCTATCTGCAATAGTTTTCATTCTATAGGCCAAAAACTCTATTTTTTGCCTATAAGGGGCCATAACCCCTATAAGGGGTCATCTGACAACTTTGACCCTATGGAGACTTTTGTAGAGCTAAATGGGCTGAACATTGAAGCAAGCAACAGCTTTTCTCTATCTGCAATGGTTTTCATTCTATAGGCCAAAAACACTTTTTTTTTGCCTTTAAGGGACCGTAACCCCTATAAGGGGTCATCTGACTACTACGACCCTATGGAGGCTTGTGTAGAGCTAAACGAGCTGAACATTTAAGCAAGCAACAGCTTTTCTCCATCTGCAATAGTTTTCATTCTATAGGCCAAAAACTCTATTTTTTGCCTTTAAGGGGCCGTAACCCCTATAAGGGGTCATCTGACAACTTTGACCTTATGGAGACTTTTGTAGAGCTAAATGAGCTGAACATTTAAGCAAGCAACAGCTTCTCTCTATCTGCAATAATTTTCATTCCATAGGCCAAAAACATGAAAAAATGCTATTTTTCACCTTTAAGGGGCCGTAACTCCCATAAGGGGTCATCTGACAACTTCGACTCAAAGAAGACTTTTGTAGAGCTTTTAATGCTGAAGCAGTAGCGTGGCATCAGATTTCATCTATCTCTTATACTTTTTGATTTACAAGCCAAAAACAGTAGTCTGACCCCCCTCGTCTATTTTTAGCAACGGCGGCCATGTTTTTCGACGAATGGAAAATCCCCACATCAGTTCTGTGGGGGATACCCTAAAGTACCACCAGACCAAATTTGGTTTGAATCTGTGCAGCCGTTTCAGAGGAGAAGAAGTTTGAAGAAAAGTTAACGACGACGGACGACGACGACGGACGACGACGGACGACGACGACGGACGCCAAGTGATGGCAATAGCTCACATGGCCTTTGGCCAGGTGAGCTAATAATATATACCACATCATTTCATACTACGATATCAAAATCATTCAAATATGCTTTGATGAGTGTATTCAAAATATCGGAATTGCATTGAGAGCAAGCGATGTTCTATTCCTTGTCCGGTGGCTGGTTACCGACGGTAACAGTAAAATCCGGTTAAATATGACCAAGTACCCAAAATAATCAAAGTGAACAACAATTGGCAAATGCACTATTGTCACTAAGTATATAGCCATATTCGGACATTGTGAAAGTCTTGGAAACTTAGAGAATATACATAATATTAATGATTGACATTTGTACTGATAATTTGTTTTTATTCTATCTTTTCCTTTTCTTTCTCTTTTCTCTTTCCAACTTTAAATTTATTTATTCTCACTTTTTTTTCAACTTTACAATAGGATGGAGTTGTCTGCATGCCTTCATGTGATTTTTGCCCTGCTTATTTCTTTAGAGAACCAATCTCGAGAGTTCAATCTCGTGGTGTTGCTGATTGCAGCTTTTTGTAATATGTTTTCTGTTTTTTTAGGTTTGATTTTGTGGCGATTTAATGTCTACCAGTTTTCCTTGTGCCCTTCAATCGGATTTAAGATATTCGATTGTCCTATTGGTAAACCTTTAGTTAACATAGCATGCAGTGCATTTCAAATGAATTACTACTGTAAAATAAACATATTATATATTTTTTTTATAATTATGATATATTCAACAATATAATTTATTTTTTTTCTAATTATTTCAAACTAGTTCTTTGATATACATTTCATTTCACAAGCAACTTTTTATTCGAAATTATCTTTTAATGCTTTGATTTACCATGTATACATTTCACATACTAAAAAATCATCTCATTTGCTTATAGTGTCTAGAAAGTTTAGAGTAGACCTTCATTTTATGGTAAATCTAGACAACAACTAACGCGTACGTTTATGTCCCTTTACAAAAATGAATAAAATAAATAATCATGATATTCATGAAACATAGATAAACATCATTAAAAAAAAAAATAGATGACGAATGAATAATAAACTCATGCATTGATCGAACTGAATAATATATTCAGATGACTGTTCGAACTGAATAATACATATTCAGATGAGATCAAGTGAGAACTCTTGCTTTAACCTACATTAACACCTTTCGTTAACTGTCCCACATGTATCTATTATCGTGTAATAAGTCTGATAATTGTTTATTAAAATGACGATAAAATTCTTTAAGAATCTTTCTTGTTTTTGGCATCATATCTCCAATCTCTCTATCCTTCTTTGATCTTGTATTAGGAATTTTTCTTTTTCCGTGAAGTTTTTCTTCTTCTTTTGATATAGGCCCTGTGAATAAATGTAAACAGAAAATGTGATTGCTTCAATTAATTCATATGCAACAAATACTTTGAATATTGACAGAGAATGACCTAACACATTTATTCACCATGAACAAACCCCAACGACAAACATCAGTTGTTGCCAGACCGTCACGTCTGACAAAACAAACCCACAAGATTATGTTGCTCCTCGGTTGTTGTTTTTACTCAAGAAAATTTATGGACGACATATCATGCAATCATAAAAAATACGGATTTCAATCTCTCAGATGAATGCAGATATTGGTTTTTCATAGGGTTTTGTTTTGTCTATCGGACCATTGACCATAAGCAGCGCAACAAATTTGCAATAGCAAACAGGAACTGCTTACTCTTCCGGAACACCTGAGGTTACATTCTGCCAAGATAAATTTCATCGTTAATTCAAATGCCACAAGGTACAAAATGTACGCTGCAGCTACAAAACGTGTTTCTCCTAACAAAATCCCTTTAAAATAAAAAGTATCTGCCTTTTCAGATAAAACAAAACAGTTTATTAAGAGTTTCTCTAAAAATTCTCTTAAATGACATAATATTGATTTCTTGATAGCTTAGTGGCTGAGTTATCTCACCAAACACAAAGAATGGAGCAAAAAGATTTGTAATGACATTAAGATTATAAAGTTTCATGACAACGACAATACTTACGTAAATCAAGAAACCTAAAAACTTTCTTTAGATATGAAATTCTATTCCTTATAAAATCTTCAAATTGGATAATCATTATTTGTTCTCTAGGAAAAACTCTAAACCAGTCTTCTAGAAATATATGGTACATCCCAACTCGTAACCTTGCCTGAAAATAATGAGAGCGCCATTTCAGGAACAAGATATCTATATATATATATCATGTATATGTGCAAGAAAATGAGATTTCAGATTGAAGACACATGTTTGTAGGTTCATCATTTTGCATTATTCTTTTCTTTTTCGTCGTATTGACTATCTTATTACTTGTTTTTTTTTTATAATGTTCTTTATTTTTACTATCATCGGAAAAAAATGTGCTAACAAACATGTACTAGTACCACCAATTCTTCCAAATCTCCTGAACGCAGTCTAATTTAGATTCAATTCGCAATGAATGTTCCAGTTTTATTATGGTTTAAGTGGTCCCGTTGAAGGTGTTTTTAGGATAAACTAAGCTGAGTTTTCTTTGTAACATGTATGTCTTGGTTTCATCCTACAATTTTATTCATGAACGCGTCCTTAGTTTTTCAATTAATCCTGTCCCTTATAACACAATTTGCATGAAATATAAGTCCTCACTAAAATACTTTTTCTGCAATTGAACCCTTTAGTTTAATTAATCATAATGTATTTACAAAACAGTGGTTCGGTTACAATACAAACATTAGTTCTGTTTTAAATATACCTTGAATGATTCTAATGTACTATTATATGCACAGCCCCGCTCAGTGAAATACATGCGACATGATAAATGGCTAGCCATCGACTCTAGTACTGCTACATGGAAGTCTTCGACCGTCTTTTTATATCCAAAAAACTGGGACTCGTATAAGTAATCTGAGAATACTCTAAAAATAATGAAAATTATTAGCTTTTAACTATTCCAAGTAAAAACAATTTATAAATGTTGAAATATAGCTGATCAGACAGAATGTAAATAAAGGTAATAACAAAACTACCGAACTTAAATGATCAATCTCATTGTCCAGAGAAAATGACAAAAACGAATCAGTCATACCGGAGATTTGGTGGATCGCATTGGTCCTGACTTGGTACAGGCATTTCAATCGAAATGATGGGTTAAACCAGGTTTTATGGCGCCAAAACCTCCCTCTTCCATTGCGGTCTTAGGATCCGGTACTGACCATAGAACACAGCATAGTTGTGAGACACAATAGGGATATTGAGGTGATCATTTCAATACAGCAGACCAGTCAAACACTAATTAAAAAAAAATAATCACCATATCTTTTAACTAAATTTTGAACTTTTCTACTAGCGGCTGATAACGAAGAAAGAATTTTTTTAGGGATCGTATGAGACTGATTTTCTTATAGCCCTGCTTCAAAAGTCGATCACAAAGAAATCGATGTCTGATAAAAAAAATCTGTCAGTGAAATGTGTGCAAGCGCTGGCATATCGAATAAGTTGTGAAATATAAACACCGTATGCCGGGGAAATAGGTATATTGCTCTGTAGATTAGGAAAATTGATTATTTGAAAATTAAAACTGTCTCTTTTATCGTAAATTTTTGTACCAGCCGTGTCAAATTCGAGGTGCAAATCTTAGAAAGACGTGAAGCAATTTTATTCGGTGGTCTCTTTAATCTCCAATTCTGGAGGATATATTGAAGGAGTCCATCTACCAAATGAAGTGTTATTGACAGAAAGGACATCATCAATATATCTGAATGTAAGATTAAATGACCTTGTCTCTTTCATCTTCTTGTTCTTTGCGAGCCCCTGAAGAAATTCAGTCTCGTAAGAGTATAAAAACAAATCGGAGAGGAGAGGAGCACAGTTTAAGCCCATTGGAATTCCGATTTGTTGTTGAAAAATAATGACCAGTGCTATCCAATACAAATCAAAAACCTTTAACTACTTCCAGAAAAAATCAACTATCAACTAATGTAGCCGTCAAAGTTTTGTAATCAGTTCATACAAATGTACTTCTTTCGACTTCAACTTCACGAAGAAACCAAAAAAATACGGTATTAACCAACGCTTTAAAAACCAAGGTTTGAATGAACATTTTAGATTATGGTGTTTTATTTATTTGTACCCCTTGGCTTAATATAAGACGGTAAGAAAATATTACAAACCTATCAACCGGATTACGCATCATAAATATCAACTTCATGTTAGGGTTAAGGTGGTATAAATAATCCGAATTAAGAACACGTGGTTCACTACAACCCTCATTTCCGGGAACCAGTTGCCAGTGGTCGTTGTCATGTGATATGTCAACGGTTCCTTCACCTGTAGACGATACATGGGCAATTCATAAAGCCTGTATTTGTACATGGTCAGAATTTATCTAAGAACCGCAAAAAATAACAAAATTATTATGCAACGAAGGATGAGTACAGATGTTGGTTTGTAATAGAGTTTTGATTTGTCCTTTTTTACCAGTCAGAATTAACGAGCTAAAATGACGGTTAGCAACACAACGGGTTTGTTGCAAAAAGCCGGAACTGCTCTGTGGTTACTCGCGTTACGACTTGAATAAGCATTGTTACTAGTTCTTCAGTTGTTTTGTGTGTTATCGTGTATTCTGATTCTTACTGCTGGCCTCGTTCGTATTTACTGATTTTGTATTTACCCTAATGGACTTATATATTTGCGATTTCCCCGCTCTTTTTTTCTCATAAAATTATGTTTAAAAATACGATTTTAATGAGCCACCAGAAAAAAGTATTATGTCAAGAACGAGTTGTTTTGGTTTGAGATATAAGATACATGTACCGTGATGTAGCTGTTGACATGAATATAGAGACATGAGAGACTTTCATATAACAGTTCCTTTTCATGGGAACTTCTAAGTTTTATTCACTATACTGATTTGTCATTTGTACTTGAGACATGACAATATAAAACTAATTTTTTGACACTTTTGCACATTTATATTCCAGAGACAAAGACTAATTTCAGTACCAAAGTTCAGGTGAGTTTGTCTTATTATGGATGAAGGTTTCTTTGCATTTTAAGTTTATAAACCTGTATCTTTCCTAGAATGAATCATTAAACACCCATAATTTAATACCTACACTATAATTACTTGACATATTTGTTTTAATATAATTTAAGTTTACAAACCAGTTATCAAGTAATAAAACATTTGGTCGCCATGCCAGCGGTCAGGTGATGGTGTGTTCGATATAGCTTTGGTAGCTGCATGGAAGAAGTCCAGGTATCTGTCCAACGTCCAATTAGCTACAAATATATTGAAAAGGCTATTCATAAAGGGAAAAAAAGGCGGTTGAGGAACTAGTACACCTAAGAAGTAGAACATTATTCGTGTATATTAGAGACTTCATATTTTCCATTTACTAGTATAACATTTATCGTTCAACTATTATTAACGTTGTTTTGAAGAATTTTTTTCAATACACAGAGAAAAATTGTATGATTCAAAATATTTGAAATACAGCAATAAAAATTACGTTTCCGTCGGGCTTTATGTTTTAGTGATTTCATTTATACATACACCACAATCCTAGTTTGTCTTAATAATGGCCGTCGGACGTCAGAGCAATGTGTAACAACATTTCATTGTTGATAGAATTGTGTAAACGTCTATAATCATGATAATGTATCCCTCGATTGCATCGGTGAAGTTGGAATTATATTAATTCAAGATCAATTCTTGGCATTTGAAATCAAGGAAACGAAAGACATGGAGAAAATCAACACAAATCGCTAAAACAACGCGAAGATTGGAACACACGTGTAAAACAATTATTAAAAGGGATATTGTGTACGAACAAATATTTGTTTTACTAACAAAAAAAGGCCAACAGATAACTTTTTTTGTCTAATTTTAAACATTTGAACAATAAAAGTAAGGCTATGATATCGTACCTTATTAATCTAATAATCGATATACAATAATCATTAGATAATATTTGTAAAGCTTTACCATGTTCAAGTACGATAATTCATATTCATGAGCTTAATCCCGCCTTCAGCATGCGCTGTTAATAAACTTTGCTTGTTCAAAATCGCAGCTAGAACACTGTATCTCGAAGTTTTAGACCGAAGAATTATTCACGGCGACGAAAACGCCAAGTCCGACAATCAAAGAAAATGACATTTATGGCTCGAATATAATAAATGAAGATGAATTTATAAATAGTTTAAATTTGTCACCAAATTTAAGTCTTCAGGAACAAAACATCCGAGATCCCGATCGATGGCCGCATTAAATAAACTAAAAATATATCTGTCGTCACAAATGTAAACAAATAATCAATCAATATGGTCGAAAAAATTTAAGCGAAATAAACCAAGTTGAAGGCAAATTTGGTAACAAATTGATATTCAAAGTTTTCTTTTACTACATGTTGGTCAAAATGGCATTAAAAAATTTGGTACGAAAAAAAAAATTGGTAGACAATATGCCTTGAAGGTTCATGTTTACACTTTGAATAAAATTTTAAACCACACGTTCAATTGCTAGATAAGGCATAGCAGCGTCTAGAAAAAAATATTTTTGTACATTAAGTTTTTTTACATGTACACTTCATCCGTTTTACCGGGGCATTTTCTTTGCGGTTTTCAGTTCAACCAAATATAGCCAAATATCAACAATATACTGTCATTTGGCTTCCACAAGGTAATTTCATTATTGTTGTTATTAATGAGTAGATTTGAAATGATCTGCGAATTTTATGATATCTAGACGCTGCTATACCTTATTTTTCATTTTCATATGCAGGTTTAGCTCCACATCGACTATAAAAAAGTGGTCTTATATCAACCATTTTAGATATCTAACGTTAACACAAAAAATGGTTGGAAAGTCCTTATAATTTTCTGATAGTGGCGTTTTGCTACATGTATATTATATTGTCATACCATTGACCTCTTTCTTGTAATTGTGAGAAAGAACTGACGTATGTCTGAAGGCATGCCTGATATAAGCATGTCTAAAAGAGATAAATGGATAAACGTGGATTTGACAAAAAATGCTAGGATATGCATAATTTGAAGAATGACCTCCTATTAGAAGCATGTAAATCAAATTGAAGTTATCTGAACGGAGAAATAAAAAAAATATCAAAAGAGAATAAGTCATATCCAAACAATTCACCATAGGAAGCAATATTAAGCTTGAAGTTATCGACCATGTGAATAAAAGGTGACATTAGTGTTTTAATATACCATATATTCATTGTTTTATGAGAAAAAAAAACAGTAAGTTGATTTTAAAATCTTGTGTTAGGCAAGACCGAATACCGGACTTGTTGATTGAGATATAAACGATATACTCCGATCCTAGAGCTCTAGAACGTTTAAGTCTCTCGTTTTAATATGTTAACATATTCCCATTCTGACATTCTAAGACTGTTGTTTTAGAAAGTTCGTTTAACATATGACAACATATAACATTTCTTTTAAAATAAGGATGTATTTACTACTTTTGTTGTTAACAAGTATGTGCTCACGAATAAAGCCCAAACAGACACGTTATTAGAAATTGAATTTGTATTCAGTATATGAAAAATTTCGTAATTCAATTTATTTAGATATCAAAACAAACCTTGTGGATATCTACGTCTGGTAAAGTACATTGGTTCCTTCATATGCTGTTTAATAGCCACACCTGGGTGGAGTTCTAAGCCATGCCAAATGTCTGTTGTTCCACTTTTAGGCATCCCGATTATAAAGAAATAAGGCAGACATCTCAGTGTATGCACTGGCTTCACTATATTTTTTTGGTCGTAATATGTCACGTTGCGGTAAAAGCATGGATTTTTGAAGTTTGAAAGAAATGAAATTTTTTCCTGAAAAATAAATTTCTGACAGTAGTTGATATGCATGAGACGCAACAAAGTAAACTAAATAACATTAATAACAGTAATTAATGACACAAATTACAGAACAGAAAAGGGATTTTCAATCTCACATCTTAAAATAAAAAGAACAGGTATATTAATGCTGTAGCAAACTTGAGCAATAAAAGATTACCTACATTTGTCTTGGCTTTGTTTATTCCCTTCGAAAGGATTGAAAGAAGCAGAACCACAAATGCCCACGGCATTCGATTGTCAAAAGTCTGCAAGGGCAACAACAACAAAAAACACGAACAAGAACAGCACGAAGAAACACAAAACATAAAAACTTTTTGACACACTAACATCTGCACTCATCTGAGAGATAGAATTCCCATTTTGTCTATGAGCGCATGATGCTACCCGTAAGATTTCTTGAGTGAAGACAGCCAACCAAGGAGCAACCTAACCTTGTGAAAGCAACTATTGTGTCAGACGTTACGCTCTGCCAAGAAAATCGATGTCATTCCTGCGTAAATTCCATAAGCTGGAGCAGACGGAGTGTTGCTACATGTACACAAGAAGGGAAAACAAGTTTCATGTCGACGACATTCAATAGTATTCAATAGTAATGCAAAACACAACATTAGTTTCTTCGATGCTACCACGTCAACTTCGTTTTGACTAAACCAATGCGATACCATTTCGATCGTTATCATTGTATATTGGTGTAATTAGCACCAAATGCGTTACCCTGTTATGTTTTCTTTTTTAACTACAAATAAAAAAAAACGGATATAAAACAGTTAATTATTTTTTGTTGTCTTAGTCTAATCTAAGGAGTGACCTCTAATTTAAAAACAAAATTTCGGGGGGGGGGGATTTTGTTCTCTCAAATACGATACAATCAATGAACAATGTGTATGTTAATCTTTTTTGTCAAAAAATGTTCGAGAATAATATCTAAGATATTCGTCTAAAATCTGATCACATTGAAAACAATCCACATTTATATATTTAAAATTAAATTGATATTAGATTTTTACATGAAAGTTAGATTTACATATTCATATTCATTCTGTATGACACAATCAAAAAAGCTTTTCAACAAACGCAAGCTAATCAGTTTTGAACGACATTTTAAGTTAGTCTATAATTCATATTGGATTTTATATGTTTTCAAAAGTGAGTTTTTAATATTATATATATACATTTTGGATATATTTACGTATGAATTTAATACTTACCTATAAATCAGGTCAAAATTGATATAACTAAAGTTGTAGAAATTATATAGAAGGATTAACGTTATAGAATTTAAAAGTATGATAATAAAAAAGTTAAAAAAAAACGGGAGGTGCAAATGTGTTATCTGCCAGAAAAAAAAGCAAATTATTTGCATTTTGTTGTCAATGATTAACAATCAGCAGTATGCTATGATAATGCATGCTTATGGGTGAAATTTTTCTGTTAAATTTTACAGACTTCGATTTGTTTCGTTCCGTGTGGGACCCGGGTGACGGATAGGCCGACAGCAGAGCCTAACTTGTGGTAAGAAGTGACCATGGGTCTTTGGATTCTGACATCGCGTTGGTGCTCAGCACTTACAACGACATAATGTGTACGCTAGGTGGTTGAATAGGATGACCCTCCTCAGCAGGGGTGAGTTATTTAATATGGAAAGCCTGTAATCGCTTATATAATACCATATATATTTGGTCAACGTTTGTGGAGAGTCTCACACTTTATTCACCTAAAAGGTTAAGGACCTCCCAAAAGTGCACAACATACATGTAGGCTCAATTGTCCACTACTACCAACTTTCCCTTTGTTCAGTGGTCTTCAAAATAACTGTTCCGTTGTTTACCACCCACCCCCATATTACTCATCATTTTTTATATTCATTTTGTCATCTTTCATGTTCATCTCATTCATATAACTTATATGTAGCGTTGCAACAGCGTCAAACACCAACTTACTCACTCACTAGATTCGTTCACGGTTTAGAAAAGGGTCTAAATACTTTTAAAACATGTGAAGCTGTAACATGTCAAACATTTAAATCATGTAAATACATACATGTATTTTTGTCTCTCACATTTGAAAAGGTACGGTGGTACATGTATCTAGTTAACTGGTTATGTATAGTTTCAGGTTGCCCTTTGATTAAACACAACTGTCGTGCGTGGATAAAAGGGTTGAGAGCTATGTCAGCCGACCAGAAAATGTATTATTCCAAATAGCTTCAACGCTGATTTAAACGAGACAGCAAATTAAGACGCTAATTGCTTTCAATTTAACCATATAAGAATCATCGTGTATATATATAAAGTTAACCTGTTGTATATTTAAAGTGAATCTGTTGTTTATAGTGCAAATAGTTCGTTATATGTGAATTTTGTGAAATGAAAATCCACATTCGGTGATAAATGTAATTGTTTGTCTTAGTTAGATCTTCTAACATCTTCAACTAGTTTTCATTCAATACACTTTTATGTAAGTTTGAAAACAATACTTAAATAAGATCGGTACGATAAATCTATAGATATATAAAGAAAATATTTCAAACCTTTCGAAAATCTAATCCTCCTATCTGTTTGGATTTTCCTTTCGGAAATAATGGTTTAGAACCCTTTCCATGACACAATTCGTCGCTTGATTGTTTAAAATTCCTTATAGATTTTGCCTTATCCTGTTTGGCATCAATGGATGATTTTGTAGTCAAAGATTTGGGTTTGGCAGTTGCTATTGTAGTTGTTTCGGAATCACTTTCTATATTAAAACCAATCAGGAAGTTGACAAGGATGAAACATATGTAAACAAAGAGTACTGCTGCTGAAGTGTACGTCAGAACACGTCTCTGTGTTCTTTTATTCATGGTTTCCCCATCACTGTTCTATCACCCTGAAAAAAAAAGATAAAAAATACATTAAGTCATTGAAGTGGGATGTTTAAAGTTTTCGGGAAATTAACAAAGACAAATAGGAAAAACACAGTTTTAACACCTTTTGTGCATAAAAAGAAAAATATCCTAATTATGACCAAAAACTATCACAACATTCCTTGAAAAATTTGCGATCTATTAATGTTTAATAAAGGATATGTCACGGACTTTGTTTTGAATGTACGGTTTCATAAACATTCCCTTTACGTGTGAAAAATGCGATAGAATCTAAGTAAACATTTACGTTGCGTTTCATGACGTTCAGACGAATTTTTCAATTACAGGTAAATTATCGGTGACGTTGTTTTTAACGTAACGTCCCACCTTAAAGACATAGGTTTGTAAGAGATAAAAGAAGCAAAGTAGCACTAATGGAGCATTCGAGTGTCAAAAGTGCGAAAGGGCAACGACGAAAATGGTAAACACGAACAAGAACAGCACAATGAAACGCATAATCTGTAATAGATAGATGTTGATCAAACAACATCAGTTCAAGCATAAAGCCGAAGTGACACGAAAACTTATTGTAATATCTACTGAGAAAAAAGTTTGTTTGTATCCCTATCTCTGCCAAAAGTACACATTATTCCGTGTCTTTCTAACCATGCAGGCACGATGTTTGCAATCGAATGTAACATATAACCGTATGATAATGTAAAAGGTGAAACCCTCATACCTTTATAACAATATGTGACCGAGTCATTTTGAGATTTTAATACAAAACATTTTTATTAATATCATAAGGCCATATGAACGTAAAATCATTTTAATTTTTGGCGGTTTTTACATGTAATTTATAAACATTTTCGTGACTGTTAGTTATTTTATGATGTATTCTGGTCATGTTTCTGTCTCGTTGAAATCTCGTTTGGGAATAACTTTAAAATAATTTAAAATTCATATGAACTACAATTGCACATTTTGATTTACTAAAATATATGTAAACCAATAAATGTGTTAAAAAATTATGAATATTTTCTGTACATTTTTAAGTCGTATATGCCCTAAATGGCCGGTGGATTCAGGTTACAATTTTAACAAGAGGGGTATTAATTGGTATCTCACGAAGAGATATTCCCTAGTTATTAATTTTAATCATCTTAGAAACATTTGAATATTTTTTTCCTCAAATAGAAAAAACAAAAACAAATTAAGTTTTACCCATCATTTACAACAACAAAAAAGTACCAAAAACGGGTATACAACGATTAATTTTGGTTATGCTGTATATCGATATTTCAAGAAGTAACCTCTCATTAGCAGCATTTGAAGATCAAAATCCAAAGCATTGAACAAAAAGTACTCAAAAACAAAAAGTTTGAACAGAAAATTGGAAAATTTTGAAAATGATTTTATTTTGATTTAATGTGTTCATTCTTACTAAATGTATATTTTAGAAAGTATAAGATCAAGTTTTTTACTCTAAATTGATTTTTTTTTCATGATAAAGTAAAAAGTAGGCAAAAATAACTTATACGGTCAAAACCTCTGTAACCAAATAAACACAATACCAATTTTTCTTAATACTCTTCTTTTGTAGGGTTTGAACATTGCAAAAATCAAGGTTTATAGAAATATCATTTCTTATAATTTTGGCTATAGACCTTTAGGATATCTTTAAATCTGCATATTATGATCTGTGTGATTTATTTGACAAACCTATAAAATGAGTATAAGCAGTCCTAAATAAAATATTATGCAAGTAGGAAATTATCATATAGACACGAAAAGTAAAAAATTATTTTGAAACCACTTTTTGAACAATATTGAGCAATAACGAGCTAAACGTCATTTCTACAGCCACTAATTATTCATATGTATAACTAAATGACTTAATGCAAAACGCCCGTGAAATCGACCTCCTGGTAGGCAAATATTGACCTTAAACAGATACTCTTTCTCAAACGGAATATGTTAAAGGTGGTAACATATTTAACAATAGGACAATCTGATGTGCTCTCTGTTTTAAACTTGTAAGAGATCATGATGTTCACGATTGTTCTTCTCCCTTTCACAACAAAGATTATATGCAGACCAGAAATGGAAATAAGAAACGCGAACTCAAATGGAAACAAGAAACAAGAGTGAAAACTCAGGTGCTCCGGAAAAGTAAGCTGTTCCTGTGTGCTATAGCACACCCGTCGTGCTGCTAATTTCCAATTCAACGTAACAAAGCACAACATAACACACAGTAAAAATCTAATCAACAAAAGCTCAATTCTTTAGACAAAAAGACAACAAGGGAAAAATTGTGACAGATAGATGAACTCTCTTGAGAGCACTCCTTGCTATTGACAGCTAGCTAAGGAGCATTTATGGACCAATGAAAAAACATCAAATATAATGTTTTTAAATCCGAATCAACACTTCAAACAATTAGATTTAGTGAAGCGTCTTCACACAAAACCGACACACTTGATGTTGCTTAAACAATTAAACAAGTATAAAAAAGACAATAAGTATTTTTAAGAAAGCAACACATGATCTATATTTCTATCAAAGAAGACCCACTTCAAAGATTTTACCAAAATATTAAACTCGCTCACTCTACGTATACTAAATATTTTTAAGCCAGTTTTTTATTCTGAAAAAAATATTTATTTTTTTGGTGCTTTTTAAACTCTGTTTCCATAGAAATCAGGATAGGATATTTCCTTAATAATAAAAGATCTAGTGTACACTTATATTTTTCAATGAAAGAATGGAAGAATTATTTTTGAGATATTTCAATTTGTGATATTTGTGATGTCATTATCTGTTTACCATAAAAGAGTTAGTTAAAGAATCTGACGCCCAAAAAATTACAAACCCTTTTGTATCTTTTAACATACATGAATCAATGTTACTTTCATTTCGAACACACGTGAAGGTTAGCACTGCTGGTGGAGTTTTAATTCCCCGAGGATAGCCCGCTCCGGCACCAACACTTTTGAGTTGGAGAAAACATCAAAGCTTTAAATTATCCGTCTAAATTTCAAAATTGTCTAAACCCTTAGGTTCTTCCTACCCCAGACATAGAGTGATTATCTTAGTAATAATTAGGTTCCCCAGTTTGGTATTTTTGGTTTACTGATCTATGCTCTTCATATACATATAGTGTTTGGCATTTTCAATATTTTTGGTAGAGCGCCTCTGATGAGTCTTGAAGAGACGAAACGTGCGTCAGGCGTAGCAAAATTTATTGTCTGGAACATTGTTGTCATTTGTATTTCAAACTTTTTATCAGCTAACATTTGTGGATCTGTTTTGCTGCATAATCATTATAAATTCCGGTAATTAAAACAAAATCTTCCCAAGATATATGTTTCGAATAGTCATACAAAAAAATACGACAAAAGAGACGATTTTAAATTTCAAATTATTAGGTTTCATATCCACCTCACCAGTACATGTATATGGGTTGTATATTTTACAATTTATTCGATATACCAGGGCTTGTACTTTATTCTCAGAATTCTTACACGACAACGTTGTCTCCATGACTGGCTTTTAGACCAAGGTTATAAGAAAATACGCCTCATACGGTCTTTTCAAAAGTTTTTCTTTCGATGTCAGCCACTAATAGCTAAAGTTGAAATGAATCATGATTGTTTCAATAGGTTGTGACAGTTTGCTGTAATGAGATGGTCACCTCTCTTTTTCCCTATTGTGTCTCACAACCGTGTTGTGTTTTGTGATCTTGGATTTTTCTGGTATTTATTTGCCTTGTTTTGTTTTTTGTTATTAAATGTATGAAATTGATTATCCCAGTTTGGTATTTTTGTTGTAACCTTTATAGAAACTTCATGTGATGAAAAAAGAGATTGTGATCTTTTAATAATATACATTGGTCATTCATTCATTCTGAGATAGTGTTTTCAACTGTAGGTCATTGTTGTACATTGTAACGATGAGTTTTTATTGTTTGATGACTTTTTATTATTATTTTTTTAAATTCAAATGCTGCCGGTTGTCGTTTGTGTTAGATTTGATTTTATACAGGTGCTAGTATATTCGAATCACTCTTTGTGAAAAACGTAGCCTAAACTTAAACACCACGAGCTGTCGCAGAAATTTTAAGAAAGCCTCTTGTGAAAGCCGGGCTTGACCTTTCTGCTTTTTAAATCGTGACGTACGAACGAACAAACATACACAGAGCATTTGAAAAAGAATCATTACAGCATATTTAAACAAAATATCTTATATTTCTGAAAATCTTTTTTACAATTAAATTACGTTAGTTTAATCCCCTGTAGTTAAATGCTTCGCAACACTGTAAAAATGGTGTTTAGAATTTAAACATTTTTAAAACATGTTTAGCCCTAAAGGCGTTTAGGATTGTGTTTAAAACCTAAACGCGTTTAGAAATTTAACATGTTTAGAAATTTTTGGCATAGAAAAAAAAGCGGGACAAAAATGTGTTGAGGATTATGTTAAGGATCTAAACACCTATTTTTACAGTGAAGACATTAAATGTTTGTAATAAAGAACGCAATAAAAACGTTATGTTAAGGTAGCACCATACAAAAGTGCTAAAATTTTATCAAAATTTTAATTTATAACTTTTTCAATACTATAAAATGTCCTTTATCTAATGGTGCAAAAATATTTTAAGTACACCTAATAATTAATGAGCTATGGTGATGATTAAAAAATCAAAACAAATGCACATGTAATTTAAGCTGTCAATAAACCATGGAGGTTGGTCTTATCTATAACAGCTGGAAAGTTTTATGACTTTTGACCAGTCATTTGAAGTGAAATAAGTTAAATGAATAAGATGGACAATAAAAAGTGGAAACATCTGGTCAGTGAAGGAGGAGTCTTGCCCTTTACAGTTAACAACTGACCTGAGATAATGTCAATTTGATGTAATATTTCCCGCAAATTCTTAATTAAGTGTAGGGGGTTGTGCATTTTGGGCTATATTTAATGTTTGTGTGGATGAAACTAAGATTTATAGGTCAAATAAATGTTGATTTATGATGATCTAAGAATCCTACAGTGCTCCCATGGTAGAATCATGCCATTTGATCTAGTAAATGGGGCTCAAAGTAGGAAATTAATAATTTTGGGGTTTTTCCACTTTCATTTTTCAAGAGAAAAGTAAAGTTTGATTGAATTTAGCTCCCACATGAGTACCCCAATGTGGCTGGTTTTTGGATATGTTATTCCAAGGTCTATTATCAACAAAACCGTGTCTCAGATTTTAGATTAAAGCTTCAGAAAATATTTTATGGCACATTGAATAGAGTGACCCCTTATGCAATAAAGCATTGTACACAAAATATTGCTTTATTGGAGAATGGAATGTGATAGGAAAATTCTGAGACACGGTTTTCAAGGTCATGCTGTGTTGCTTCAGATTAAATCAATGATAAAGAGATATTTGTAATGCTAGGAGAGCTAATTTCATTTGAGTCAGTTGTGTTGAAATTTTTAATTTTGAACAGTAATTCCATCTGTTATACATTATAGTTAATTTTTGTAGACATCATCATAAAGGGTTACATTTCCTCTTTCAAATGATGTCTCATTTATTAAAATTGGTAATATAATAAGAAAGTTATGCAAGTTTAAAGTGTGATGGTCGGACTAAAACAACCTTTGTATGGTGCTACCTTAAGTAGTAAGAATCTACAAAATGTAGTTTAAAAAAATAAATATTTTCATACTTTTATAAATGTACGTTCAATAAAAATCAATCGACGAGCTTTAAATCAAACACTAATTCTATTCTCACATAAATGTATTGAATACTGAATAAATCCAAACAAAGTAAACAAACCTAGTTTAACACGTTGTTTAAGACCTGAAGTGGTAAATAATAATTACTAAATAAATAGCGTCACCATAAATTTAATAAAAATACTGCTTGAACAGGAGATGTTTACTCTGACCATTAAGCATTACAGAAGGGGGCTTGTTTTTTTATTTAGTCAGAAAAACATTTTCTGAGCAGTGCGTGGAAATTTCTTTTAAAGCTCCGTCACAGAATCTTGTTTTCATTAATAACACTATTTTATATGGCAGACATACTTCCTCGGAGTATTTTTTCCTAAGCTCTGATGCAAGAATACTTTTTTCATCACAAATCAGATTAAGAATTTTTTTATGGAAAAATGTTAAAATTGTCGATCCCTTTACAGCGTGAGATGCTCTTAGGTTGGGTGCACCATTAAACATTGTTTAACCCACCATTTCATTTGAAATACATTTACAAAGTCACAACAATTGCGATCTATAACTGTTCCGGTGTGTCTTCAATGTTTTGTCTTTTCTCTTGGGCATTGAGATTGATCATGCAAGTTCGGTAACTTTGTAATAAATTTATCGATCGGAAATTTTTATAACAAAAATATGGTAAATTCGTGTCAGACAATTCTGACGACCAGGCTTGTGATTACCGTCCGGGAGCTCGGATCATCTCAGTACATCGAATGTCATAACTAGTTTAACCGAATGTTGTGAGATAGAAAAAAACCTTAAAACCTTAACCTTAAACCATAACCGCGAGCAGTGCCAAATGGCCTTGTTGAAGGCTGCTGGCGGTTGTCCATTGTGGTTTTTCTAAATTGCCGTTTAAGTGTCGCGTACACTTATTCCACATCTCTTTATTTTCTATTAAAAATCAGTAGACGTAAAACATCACAAAAGCAAACCTCACAATATACAAGCAAACTCACATTATAACAACCACAACCAGCAAGGTGTCTTCAAGTCGAAATGGAGTGAGCTCAGATGCTCTGGATGAATAAGCAGTTCTTGTGTAAAATATCCGCAAAGTTGTACAAAGCCATCTTCACAATGCATGAATTGTTTTACCATACATGGACATTTTCCAGATTTCTGCTTATAATATACAGATATGTGCCAAAAGTATTCGATCATTTCAAATTTTTCCATTGGTTTTATGTCAAATCAAAATAATCGAAAAAAAAATATACTGGGGACATCTCAGAACTGATTCCGAAAATTTTTCATTAGAATATTTAGAAATACTGAAATTTCCTTTGTTCTAATTAGTTTTTTTTTCTTCTATGGTTGTAATTTAAAATGGTATTTGTTTAAATTTGTATCAAGATTTTATAAAACAAACTATTTCCAAAGAATCATAAGTAACTGTTTATGTCATAGATATTGTTACATGTATCACAAAAGTATTTTTTATTTTATTTCCATACTTCGATTTTTTTAAAGTTCGCCAATAAACTTTAAATAATAACCTATTTAACGACGAAAATCATAAAAATCTGTCAAAAAATGGCTTCACAATAATGTTTCCTCAGACTTTCTTACCTTATTTTGTAATCCAACTATGCATTTTTAATGATAATATATCTATACAACGAATATCACAGTCACTTAATCGATATGTGGACGAGAAAAAAATGGTTTCTTGATAGATAGGAATGCCTTTATCATGCAATACAAAAATGTTATATTAAATAGCTACATTTTGTACATCGTATTTGACTTTTATAAAATGATAAATGACTTGAAAGTTATCTTAAGTCATTTTACCCACGAAAATAAACTGTTTTTTTTATAATAAGTTAATACGTTACATACATGACTATTATTTTGGATACGATTTACACACAATTATTATTCCTCGGTTCTCTGAATTATCATTAAGTTTTTGATTCCGGTGTTGAACTATTTGACCGGCCATTAGTTTTTGACTATTACTCATCTCCACAATTTGACCTGCAAATAATTTTTACTTATAATTGCTCATCTCCAACACATCAAAGCTGTAAATTATCCGTTCAAATTTCAAAATTGTCTAAACCCTAAGGTTCTTCCTACCCCAGACATCATCTTAGTAATAATTTGGTTCCCCAGTTTGGAATTTTTTGGTTTTATTGTTATATGCTCTTCATAATCATAATATAGTGTTTGGCATTTTCAATATTTTGGTAGAGCGCCTCTGATGAGTCTTGAATAGACGAAACGTGCGGCAGCCGTAGCAAAATTAATTGTCTGGAACTTTGTTGTCATTTTATTTGTCTTTCTTAGCTTCCCCGTAAAATGCCATTTGAGTCTATGCCATCACCATGCCCCCGTCTTTGTCTATCATCGTCTGTTGACTGTCCTTCGTTGTCGTGCGTTGTCTGTAAACAATTCCAAAAATCTGTTCCTCTAAACCTCAAAACCAGGTTGACAGAAACTTTCAGCAATGACATGTTGGCAATGAAAGCTTCTCATTTATATTCAAATAAACATTAAGAAAACTAAATCTATTGTTTTTAACAATTCAGGAAAGTTATATAACAGAACATTCTATATTAACAATACCCCAGTTGAAAGAGCAAATGGTTACAAATATTTAGGCATATACTTTAGTGCAAATGGTAACTTCTCATGTGCAAAACAAGATTTACATAACAGAGGTTTAAAGGCATTTTTCAAGTTCAAAAGAAGTTTTGACTTTCATAAACCAAATTTTAAAACTCTATCTCACATTTTTGACCATACTGTAAAAGCTATACTGTTATATGGAAGTGAGATTTGGTCAATAGACCTAGGTAATAAAACAAATAAAAACGAAAATATCTTTTACTAATTATGTAAAAATCTAAAACAAGAAAATATTCACATTAAATTTTGCAAATACTCTCTAGAGGTGGGGAAAAATACCTCAAATTCAGCAATAATAGGTGAATTAGGAAGGTATCCACTTTTGCTAGAGGGATTTCTGAACGTTTTTAGGTACTATAAACATCTAACAAAGTATAATGATTTGTTTCTTTCAGAAGCGTTAATTGTATCAAAATCTTTAAATGATAATAATAAAAAGAGTTGGTATGCATACCTAGAGAACTTATCTAAATATTTCAAAATAGATTTGAAGACTTTAAAATATTCAAAGATTAACATATCCAATTCGTTAATATATAAAAAACTAAAAGAAAAATACAATCATCTATGGAAATCAGATCTATTTGATGATAGAGAAGGTAGCCATGGAGGAAATAAGCTAAGAACATTTAGATTATTTAAAAATTCGATATCATTGGAAAAATATCTATTTATTCTAAAAGGGGATGAGCGTAGACTATTTACTAAATTTAGGGCTAGTGCCCATAATTTAGAAATAGAAAGGGGTAGATATTTTGGGGTGGAATTAAATAGTAGATCATGTAAATTATGTGATGGGGGAAAAGAAGACGAAAAACATTTTCTTCTGCTGTGCCCAGCATTACATTCTTCACGTGAATATTATATTAATGAAATAAATAGTATTAATAAAAATTTCAAAGATTTGGATAATAATTCCAAACTCATATGGCTTATGTCATCAGAAGACACAAAAATTATAAAAATAACCAGTAAATTACTCTTTCAATTATATGGAGAGAGAAAGGCATTTATAAATAACATATAATAGTCGATCTATAGGTTAATCTCCTGTGGTTCACCCATCTCAATAGAAACAATATTTATGTTTGTTTTTGTTTTTTTTTTCTTCTTCTTTATTATAACAATCAATGTAATTATACTTTAATCATTGTATTTGATTCTATTTGTAATTTATCAGCCCAAGTAATTTGGGCGTCTTGATTGACAAATAAAGCATCTTGTCTTGTCATTTATAGGGATTTGATAAAAAAAAACATGACTGCTGTTACTAAAAATTGAACATATGGTAAAATCATATAAAATGGCACATATTCCATATTCTTTTGTTTTTAATATTATTTCAGAGTTTGGCTTTAGTGCCGTGAGGAGGTCGTAGAAAGCTTCCCTGTGCTTCAGTTGTATGCCGAGTACTGGAATATGTGTTGGAAAGACACAGTTTACATATTTCCAAAATTTGACAAAGTTTGGCTATATTTCTTTAAAATTTGATAAATTTATCTGTTTAGTCATTGTTGTAATATTTTTTGGCTTCTGTTTTTGTTTTATCAAATCTAATATTCTACCGGTTTTCCATGTTTTCTTCTCGATGAAGGCGCTTCAGACGCAGTGAAATTTGGCTGTTGTACATTTAACAAAATTATTTCAATATGTGGATCGCAATGCCTTCCCTCTATGATAGAATTTGATTTATAAGATAGCAGACTTTATAATATTGATTCTTACAATTTTATCAAATACATAATCGTTTTTTAAACATGAAAAAAATATTTTTTCTCCCGAATTTAAATGCACCTTTTATGCATATAAACCGAAACAAATGGACAGTAGAAAGCACTAAGTAATATACAGCGATTGACCAACACCCCCTTTTAATAATGAAAAGAAACAAAATAGACAAAGTGAAATTTGGACCCTAGGATATCCACACAGAGGAGAAAAAATCCATTTCTCGATATAAAACAACCAATAATTGCAGAGTAGCATAGAAAAACCCAGTAGCTGATTTTGTGTGGGAGCGGTGAGGCAAAGGTTTAAAATCACAAAATAATATGATAGGTGGTTATCAACAAAGAGGATAAATATCAGTACGGTAACATGTGGTTAAAATTATAATGATTTAGGATTCTTAAATGCATTGAATAGAGAAAAGTTACATAACAATACTTAAAAGAAATGGTAATATAACACTACAACTTAAACATGACATAACTTTTGTAGTCATCCCTTATTAATTTGTATTTTTTCTTTTGCGTATTTTTTAATACGATGTAAAATTAAGCCTTACTTTAAATCGACGTGTTTCACTTACAAAGAAAAAAAAGAAAAAATACATGTAATAAACAATGTTAGAGGTAGGTAAACAAAAGTTATGAAAAAGGAAAGAATAAAGTAATTAAAAACGATTTGTCCCATTTCAAAAGCAACTTTAAAACTTTCCAAATTGGTATTAAAAATTCGTTTATGTTTAAACGATATACGTTACTCAATGTGCTTGCATTTATAAATTTTATCAAAATTGGCTATAGACTAATTTGGAAAACTTAAATTGCAGATAATTAAACATATAAAACATGATTAAAAATCATAAAGCAACAATTGCCGCGTCTTTTAGAACAAATGAACATTTCAATAAAAGTTTGTTGATTTGGTGTACAGTATAACAAAAAAGATTTACCATATTATAGTAACATATCAATCATATAAAACACCATTAAATCTCGGACCTCAACCCAATGACCACAAAAATTCCCATGCATATCACCAAAGCCACATAGTGAATTGCATGTATTTATTGCAATTATCTTGCTTAATAAGATAAAAATGTAAATAAGATTTTTGTTACATGTTTCTTGCTTAAATAGATCAAATTGAAAATGGTTTTACTTACCACAATTCATGTAAATCTTTATTTTACACCTGTCATATTGTCCATGCTATATAAGCGAAAATCTCTTTACATTAAAATCAACTTTACACTAGTGTTAAATTTCATCACGGACAATGGTGTCTCAATTTAAACAAAGACAAACAATGTGTTATTTAATCGTTTATAAATCATTTTATATCATATATTCATATTGCTAGACCTTTAAAATTATTGTTAATATACAGGTAGACTGACCACTAGCGATTACGAAATTTTTTTATGGTTTGCTAGCTAAATATAGTGAAAATTGTTGAATGGAATTCCTTTGCGATTAACAAAAGATATCATATTTAATTCCGTATTTAATATGGATCAAAGACATGACTTAATACAGTTTTCTCTTGCAACATGTGTTAAAATTCTTCTTTTTTTTTCAAAGCAGCGTCATGCGGTAAACGGAAATAAACTTTTATTTGGTTATGCATGTTTGTGGTCTCAGTTTCCCATTGATTTAATTCTATCTGAGGCCTGAAATTTTAAACTTACAAACAAAAGATTAAATACAACGTTTGTTTTTTTTCAATAGAAATGAAATATAATGTGAATCAAAAATATAAACTTTCATTTTTAACTCGATCTTAAAATTCTATTGAACTTTTCGTTTTGTTAGAAAACCCCATTTTCTGTTTATAGAAAAAAAATAGAATATCATAGTTTTGGGTCTTACCTTAAGTTGTATACAGGAAATATTGCAACATATGTTTAAGATACGTTCGTAATATTTTATCATAATTATGTTTTTGAACATATGTTTACCTTACCAGGCTTACGTTTGGTGCCGATATGATAAATATATGTTTAACACATGCCAAACATATCGTTACAGAAACCTTTAAATTTAAGTGAGTTAGGCATTTGCAATACAATTTAAAAAATAATCATTTTTTTTCTATAACAATATAACATGTGTTTGTCATATGGGCACCAAACGTAAAGTGAACATTATAATTTACGTGATGATAACATTATGTATGTACAAACATATGTTTATCATATTATGTTTGTGTATCAAATTTCTTTTAAGAGGCTGTCCATGTAGAAATCAGGCAAAAGCCTACAGAAGCTGGCACATGAAGAATTTTATCTCAGCAAATTTATTGTTTTAATATATTGTTAGACTCATATGTAAAACAAAAATCACCAGGATTCGTTTGAAAGCAACATGGATGACTTGTTATTCAACCTTAAAGTTCATGAACAAAGCAACCAAATTTTGCAAATATGCAAGAGTTATCTCCCTTTTTCTGCATATTTTCAATGCATTCTATATAAATTTTATCTAAGTTATCACTTCAATAAACCAAAAATCTGCATTTGTTTTGGGGAATGGATGTTAACCTGATGTGAAATCAATGAAAATTTTTGAAAAACAAAATTTGTCATGTGCCAGCTATTGCCTGGGATTTGCTTGGACAGCCTCTTAAATACAAACCATTTTACGTTTATGACATCAACTTTACGTCTCCGAATAAATACGTTGTTATCTTGAATATCACACTACACAAATGTATCCAAAACAGTAAGACCACCAATGCATAATTGTTAACCAACAATTACCCACCAGAATATTGTATATACATTGCTATCCACAATCATAATATCAGTTATTCCGTGATACCACTTCACACAACCACAGGTAAAATATTTTATTATACTTCATTAGATTTTTTCCAAACAAATTTTAATTAAACAATTCAATCTATCATATAACATATTTCAAAAACAAAACCCAGCGGGTGAAAATTTTTTATCTATCACCCTCGAGGGTGATATTGTTTTATCTATCACCCTCTCGTGCGCCGAGCTCGTGCACAGCCTCAATTTGACATTCTTAATCAGTTGTCAAGATTCAACAATATTTCGTGCAAAGTGCTCATTTTAACTAACACTAATTAATGCATCTACTAACAGACAAGCCTGAACAAATGAAGAAAATGTTTTCTAAAGTTATATTTCATAGGGCAACATTTTATTTCAGTTTAATTCGGGAAAACAAAAGAGATTTGAAAATCCGTGTGTAAATGTACTTAAATGATTCAGTATAATAAATTAAATAGCATATATCTGAGAGGGTGATAGAGTAGATTGCTACCCTTCGAAAAGACATTGTCAACCTCGGCTGCGCCTCAGTTGACAATGCTTTTCTCAGGGTATCAATCTACTCTATCACCCTCTCAGCTATATGTTATTTATATATAATAGCACATTACTCCATTGAGGTTATCCTGCTATTACCCAGCAAACAACTGAAGTTATCATGTGATACCCCACCAAACTGGTTGACTATAAATGGTATTAGAGGATAAAATGGTAGTCCAAAATTCTTCGCTTTTCTAGCATATTCTGGGTGTGTGACTTAATTGTTTGTGTTCACCTGACCAAAGGTCGTGAGGGCTATAAATAATGTTTTGCTTTCTTTATTAGAATATGCTGTCTCTCGTCTGACATTATAATTCTTTAAAAACTAATTTCGACTAAAGTTGGCTTGTTTTTTGTTTATGATGTCGACCAAAAATATTTTCTTAGATCGTATTCCGATCAATAACACGACTGTCGCTGCTAAAGGTGTAAAGCAACTAATTCGGGATCCAGTCGGTGCACATATAAAAAAGTAGTACATAATAGGAGACAAAGTAGTCCATATAAGGTACTGTATCTTTAGAATGGCATGTCCTACACCAATAAATTTGGTATTTTCTAAAAGCTTAAAGACTTGGGAAAATTTTGAGCTCATGAAACAGGCATTTTCATGATGTTTAGAAAAAGAAGTGAGTAGTAATTTATGGCCATGTGTTTTGGTTAGAATGTTTACATTAGTTCCAGTTTTCTGTCACATGCCACTTCCGATTAAACATTCTCTCCCAGATGCCGAGATACCTTATATTAGATTTTCATGAAAGGTACTGTCATGCATCTACTTTATGGCACAAGTACTGTCACATCCCAAAAAAGCATTTCTGAGTTTGACAGTGACCCCCCTAAACCAGGTTTAACTTAGAAAGTAATGGGAGCCTGAATTAGTTATTTTACACCTAAACTTAGAACATAGGATTAAAACGCAGTTTGATATCTGTTTTTTTTTATCCCAAACATTTGGCAACTCAAAATGTTATGAATGTTGGGATTATTAAATGTTTAAAAAAAGGAAAGGAATTGTGGTCTTTAAAATTTACTTTTTATTACTCATGTGAATAATTTTATGAATAATCGCATATTGAGCTTTAGTTTAAGCACTTAAGATATTGATCATCGACTATTAAAAAAAAATTGGGATAATCATATCTCGGGGATTTCCCATAGTCGCACCACACATATATGCACGTCTGTTACATTTGTACCACGTACAGGATTTGAATTACTACATGTACCATTTACAACATTAAAAAGAAATTTGATCACCATTGAAACTTTATCCTGAGACAGCTTTTATCTATCGATATGAATTACAAATCTGTTACAGAATTAACCAAAACAAAAAACAAACCAACAACAAAGAAGCGTCTGCTCTTAAACCTACCATAGACCGAGGACCGTTTGTAAGGTTGACTTTCAAAGCAGTCATAGGACCAGTCACAATAGAATATAATGAGATTTTGAATAAGTGTACGCGACACAGCCCACAATCAAGCGGCAACTCAGAAAAAAAACACAATGGACAACCGCCAGCAGACTTTAACGAGGCCATTTAGCACTGCTAGCGGTTCTGCAATTGGCCCATGGTCAAAATAAAATGTATATAATTCAAATCCAGTCCGTCCTGAAATAGTCCCAGATATACCCCCTTTCTAAACAAGGGACAGAAAACATCAAAAAGACAAGTACATACTAAAGCTTTGTCAAAGATTCTTGGCTTAGGACAGGCACATATAATATGTGGCGGGGTTAACCTAGTTTTTTTGGACCAACCTTTCCCAATCAATATTCCTAGACATAGCACCAAACTAAACACACAATAAAAATCAAATCGATCAAGTGAATTTTTAAATTCAGATTATGTTGGCACCCATCTAAACTTTCAATTGTTTTGTCCGTGACAATCATACAGTCATAATTGTTTCATACCATACCAACTGAGATTTAACCTTAACATTACATAACAAGAGATACCTCTTACACGTATTAGTTTTACATCTGCACTTTTTCCCATGTTTTTTTCTTAAATCGTTATAAAACAAGAATATAAAGATCGCGCGTGGCGTGTATTTACGTGCAATGTAATCTACTAAACTACGAGAAACCCTGAGAAAATAGTACCAAAACCTCTCTTGAGAAACTCTTTTGTTGCTATTACATGTATACATGTACATTCTCTAGAATACTCATAACAAAAATACCACTAATAAGTGGTATTTTATAAACAATTTTCTCCTTTAAAAAATCAAAATGTGTAAGTTTGAACTTCTTACCTTAAATTTTATCTTAAAGTAAGAAGAAATGCGTGATAATTGAAGTTGAAACGGATGAAATGCCCTAAGATTTAGACTTCTTCGGTAACGCTTAAATTATGTAAGATACCATATATCTAAATATCCCATTGTTTAACAGTTTTATTGACGAAGTAAAGGTCAACGAGTCAAATTTCGTATTTTGTACACACTAAAATGCCTTTTAATTGTCACAAATCATACCTTTTATTTGTCTGTCTTCCTTGAAGTGAAAAAAATAATGCTAGAGAAAATGTTTTGATTTCCTTACTTGGTAATCATAGATTGAAGTTCTGACGTGTTCTTCAACATAAAAGTGTTGATGCCAAAGTCATTCAACCTCGAGGAATAAAAAAATCAACGAGGAACCATAACCATCACGGATTGTAGAAATAAACAAATACAATACAGTTCTTGACAATAAATTTTCTACGCCTGACGCACGTTTCCTCTAATCAAGACTCTTCAGAGGCGCTCAATACAAAGATTGAAAATGTCAAACAATTTATGAATATCATGAGCATATAAATAATAAAACTAAAAATGCAGAACTAGAAACGAAATTATGACTTGGGTCAACCTATTTATGGGATAGAAAGAAAGAGCCTGAGGGGTCTAAAAATTTTGAAATTCGAAAGGATAATTTCATAGCTCTTCAACTCAAAAGTGTTGATGCCAGAGCCGAATTGTATATGCACATTCTCTTTCTGTAAAGAACTTTAAATAAGATCGGTAATTTCTTATGGCGCCCACTATGTGATTGTTTATACTGTCATTGCCCTTGAGGGTCCATGATTGGTCAATAAACTTGTATTCTTGTATTCTTGGTGCACATCTTCAAACCTATTCGACCTATTGTATCGCAGGAAATTGATTTTGTACAGATAATTTTAATTTCATCTGTAAACAAAAAAAAATAATAACTATTGAGATGTACGTGTTGAATGCATATTTTGTTATTCTTTTATCATCAAATTCATTTCTAAGATATGTATTTTTTGGAAGAATGACTTATCCCTATTGTGTCTCACAACTATGTTGTGTTCTATGGTCATTTCCGGATCCTAAGATCGCAATGGAAAAGGGAGGTTTGGCGCCATAAAACCTGGTTTAACCCACCATTTCCTTTGAAATGCCTGTACCAAGTCAAGAGCATTGCGATCCACCGATTCTCCGGTATGACTGATTCGTTTTTGTCATTTTCTCTGGACTATGAGATTGATCATTCAAGTTCGGTAGTTTTGTTATTACCTTTATTTGATATGGAAAGCTAACATTAATCAAACAAATGAAATTTTAGCAATTCAAAAACGCAATTGCATAAGAAAATAGTGACAATTTTGTGGATAAGATATGTATGGTAACACGGAGTTTTACGCCCTAGCAACACTACATAGGGTTTATAGGGCCTATTTATAGGGGAGCTGAATGTCAAAAGTCCGAAAGAGCTTAGACAAAACCAGTTCACACCAACGAAAACAGGACGAAAAAATCAGACAACAAAAGACACAGAAACACAAAATAACGCGAACTCAGGTCGTAACGAGAGTGAAGTCAGGTGCTCCAGAACAGAGTAATCAGTTTCGATATCTATTTCCCTTTCTATTGTCATTTGTCTTTTGTATCTCCTTAATTTTTGAATTTTTGAACTTTTAAAGTTATGCACACTTTCTTTTTCCATTAGTATATACGTTACATATGTGCTTGTAAACAAATACGGGATTTCTATCTTTCAGATGAGCATAAATGGTGATTAGACATAGAGTTTGGTAATGTCATCACTACCCCCATATTGACCAACAATTAATCGATCTTTGTCAACGTGAAGGGTGTGCTTATCAAACAGCAACTGCTTATGCTTCCAAAGCACCTAAGTTTACTCTCGGTTACGTTGTTAAACAGGTCGAGGATTTTACCTTTTAAGGATAATGTTTTCGTCAAACTTTAACCAATAGTTTTTGAGAGAGTATAAATAAATACGATCGCCAACACGTGCTTGTTGTGAAATAATTAAATATAACATGACTCGCAAAACAAATCTTTAAAATGAGCGGTGAAAAAATTGGTTGTTGTATTTGTATTAATGTCATATTTAAAATAAACATATTAAAGAAACACTTTTTCACCCAAACAGCTTTGACAAGTAGGGAGATTTTATGGCCATGTTTACCTTTTTGATTGTCCATTGACCAATACACTTAATAAAATAGAAGTCAATAAGTGGAACATAACATTACTTTAGAAGGAGAATTTACCTATGCTAAACAAAATAACGTTTAAAACCAATGATATTTGGTATTTGCGAAATATGAGCGAGGAAGTTAAAGAATACATGTTTATGTTAGGAACTTTTCTATCAAACCGACGAAAAAGTTTTACCATTTTTCCCCATTTGAAAGGTCAATCTTTTACAATCTTGATTGATTAATAGGTCAAACGAAATCTAGAAAACCCGACCTGTTAAATGCGGTTTACATGTAATTGTTATATCTGTTTTTGTTTATTGTGTGGTTTGTTTCCTTGTGGGATTTTTTGTCGGGGTCAGGTCATAACTCCAACCACACATTACTCCGACAGCCTATTATTCTGACAACCCATTTCTCCGACAACCCATAACTCCGCCAGCCCATTACTCCGACAATGACACAGAGATGTAAGTTATATTTAACTCTTATAATATATATAAGAGGTTTCTTACTTCGACAGCAACAAGTCCAAAAATAGCATGCCGTCCAACCTCCAATGTTGTTGGAGTAAGTTATATATCAGCAATGTTTATGAAGAAAAAAAAATTGAATTGCAGGAAGTTTATATCTGTGTGGACGGGATTTAAACCCCAACAGAACAAAAACAATGCCGACAGATAGTTCATTCTAATATCTATCTAACTGCTAATACAGCTTCCCAAGTTATACATTGTATTTGTATCTTAATAACTGTGACATTTGGCATAATTTTCCGTAGAAATGTTTTCTAGTTTGCAAAAGAATGCTTTAAAAGAAAGAATATCCTAAGGAAGAAGTATCTATAGGCATATTATTTGACTTTATTATTGTCGACCTCTTGTTAAATTCTGTATCTTAACTTAAAAGATTCCCAAGAAATAAGTAAAAGTAACAACCCAAGATATAGCGCCAAAAACAGCAAACCAAGTTATTATCCTCATGTATAGGCTTGGATGCACATGGTCCTTTTTCCTTTATCGAAATTTTTTTCAGTCAATGTTTCACACAAAACATGAGTTAAGAATAAAGTAAGCATCGCCAGTAAGCACCATCAGAATTATTAATCCCTTGTTAATTTATCCATTCATAAGTAATATTATAATTATTCGGGGTGGGATGGTGGGGTACACCCGAACTCTAAACTATAGCTAAAAGTACCACTAAATGCTGTCAGCATCCCAAACCGGAGATCCAAATCCCAACCAATACATGCTAGAATGCAACTTAGAAAGCAACTATTTGATTTTTATGATGCTATGGATACTTTTCGCATTCTGCCATTTAATTTTCGGAAAATTTGAAGTATGAATCTTTTAATAGCTTGCTTCCGCGCGCAATTTTTCTACTCTTTAATTCTAGCACATGTGGCCAAAGCAATAGACTATCCATATTGGGCATCCAATGTACAGGGTTCAACTTGTAACGGTTGTACATTTTGTACCATGCCGCGCTCGGAGTAGCTTTTTATTTTTATTTCAAAGCACCATTTTGCCCTTTTGTTTCCTGATTTGTCCAAATCACTATCTTAATTTCAAATTTCACCATAGCCCCCCCTACACAGGGAAATTTTGTTCACGTGAAATTCACGTGAAATCAGGGTTAACGTGAATTTCACGTGAAACATTCACGTGAATTTCACGTTAAACGAGCAATTTAACGTGAATTTCACGTGAAATGTATTTAACGTGAATTTCACGTGAAATTCACGTTAATATCATGTGAAACTCACGTTAATTTCACGTGAACTTTTTCACGTGAATTTCACATGAAAATTCTGAAAAATGAGAATTTTTTCCTAAATATTTGTAGAATTGCATGAAAGTTATAGAACATTAAAAATGTTGAGAACATTTTTTCACGTGAAATTCACGTGATATTTTTCACGTGAACTTCACGTTAAATTGCTCATTTAACGTGAAATTCACGTTAAGTTTTTCACGTGAATTTCACGTTAATTTCATGTGAATTTCATGTGAACAAAATTTCCCTGTGTAAAAATCAAATTATCGCTCCCTACTATGGTACAGTGCTTATGTTTTTAAAAGAAAAGCAAAGAACACTAACCTAAAAATGACTTAGATCGTATAGTTCTTAATGCTTGTTTACGTTTAAGTTCAATAGGTTGTATATAGTAAAACCTAAGTTAAGGTTCCTCAACTGGGGAATCATGTTTAAGAAATGGGGAACACTGAACCATTGCGTTTAAATTTGATTTAGACCTTGTACTGCCTATGTTCAACATCTTTGGTGCTGGTTTTGGTTTCATTGTTCAAATATTTTGGCATTGTGTACCTTTCTTTTAACACCTTTGGTTTTCGAACTTGCGAGTTCCGACCAGTGGCGAACAAGCTATACTTGTCGGTATAAGTCCACTTAAGAGCGCTCAGAAACCCAGCATCGGGTCAGTCTGCTTGGCAGCTTAATTCTTAACTCAATAACTTAACTAATTTAGCTGTATCAGGGAGATGAACATGAAGGACCGGGTGAATAATTGAACATAAAACGATAAAGTGAAGGAAATGGAGACACATGGCCAATCGGAAAGTGATCGTTGATCTCCGGCACATGGATCATACCGGCACTACTCTTATCGAGGACTGCAGCAGAGTTATTGAACAAGTGAATATTATGATATTTTTTTCCAAACACGATGCACCACGTGCACTTAGGTTTGCATTCAGGTTTTCCGCATTACAGCCGGACGGCCCTGGCATTCATTATGACAGGACTATCCCATTAAAACATCTTGGATACACATCCCAGTCGCTATTTGGACAAATATACGATATTGAGATGTGGAATAAAGTTGACAACATCTACAGTACTTAATTTTCCACTTTGTCGGAGTAATGGGTTGTCGGAATTATTGGCTGTCGGAGCAATGGGGTTGTCGGATAAATGGGTTGTCGGAATAATGGGTTATCGGAGTAATGCTACGCACCTTTGCTTCTTTCAGTCATGACAGTAGGAAGCTAAAATCAGTTATTACACGTAATTATTAGAATTTACCAATAGCATAAACGTAATTTATAAAGAGATTTATTAATTCATAAATCACAATTCGTAACACAACTAATAGATCTGTGTTACTTTAAAATTCTATTGATTTACAAATTTTAGATATTGGACATGTTGGACATTCGATTCTTATCTGGCAATGTCTAGTGGAAATTAAATCGCTTGCTTCGTGAGCCAGATTTTATATTCCCACATAAAGCTATATACATATTTTAGGAATGCTAAGATATTATGTTAACACAACTGAATTTCCTACAAAACTGGACATTTTGAAAGCCCAGTAAATCTAGTAGTTTGTACATGTAGGATAATTAGAAAACAAGAAAGTTGTAATGTCGTGCCATTCAAACATACTTGATACTCTCAACCTTCGGGTTTGGGCAACAGATCAGATCTAGATTTAAGGCAAACATATCATCTGCTATTTTGTCTGCCCCACCCAATAACTGTTTAATAAGTCCATATTGGAGAATAATTGTAAAGTACAAAGTCGTCGGGTTAGTCTGCCTGATCCACAGAGCGACTGAGATCTGTGCCCTATGTGATTTACATGAATAACCTGGCTATCTTGCAGATCTGAATACAGACAATATGACTACAGATTATTATGTCGCACGGTATGTTGTAAAATGCGGTGCTCCTTTTTTTGATGATTTTTTTTCATCAGAATAAAGATGTAATGTTTGCACATCGAGTTCGAGTTAAAGTTCGAGTATATTATATTTCGAGTCAGAAAAGACTGCTGGCTGTTTACCATTGTGATGTTTTAGATTCCCATTTCTTAATGTTGGTTGTGTCACGTACACTTATTCCACATCTCTTTATCATCTTTTAAGAAGAATATTTGCAATGAAGATACTACGATGGTCAACCAACATAATAACTTTAATGAACAACCCAATTGTGTTATTTTTTATGTTCATTTCCATTTTAGATTCAATACGTATATGTCCCTTACAGGAGCCTCAAGCTTACAAGAAATGGATGTTTTATAGGGGTCATTTTTGTTATCTGCACGTTTGCAGCATTTAACAATTTTGACGTCCTTAACATACCTAACGATAATATACTAAATAGAATAAGATTCATCAAAACTGAAAACACAGGGCAGATTATTTCAAAAACATCGACAGACCAACTATGTTTTGGCAGAGGAATGAAACCAATAATCAACAAAGGTTTTGAAAAAACACTAGACCATCTTGATTTTAGGGAGGTAAATATATCTATAAATACTTAAGATTATTGTAGTAATTTCTGATAATGGATTACAGATGTAGAATATGTATCACAGTTGATTCGTTACGACTTGAGTTCGGTTGATTTTGTGTTTTGTGTTTCTTCGTGCTGTTCTTGTTTGTGTTTAGCGGTTTTGTCGTAGCCCTTTCGGACTTTTGACACTCGCATGTCCCATTGGTGCCTCTTTCCTCAATGTATACATAATCCACAACAAAATATACCGCAATATATATTACCTCGGTTTTGTTGAACTTTTGGGAAGACATGCGCTCGCAGAAAAATATTGGGTTACTATTTCTCCGATTAGAACTGACGTTTGGTTTGTCATCGGGTTTCGCTTTATCATCATTCATCCAATTTGTCACGATGAAATCAGCGTTAGCAACAAAAACTGATTACCATTCCTTACCTGCTGCAACTGGATTAAATTTTGTTACGACTTGTTACAAGAGTGCGTTGCTGTTTAACGTTAGGTTGTTTTGGGTTTATGTGTGTTGTTCTCGTTTGTGTTGATTGAATTTGTCTTCGCCTTGTTGGACATTTGATATTCGAATGTCTCATTGGCATCCCCCAGCTTCTCTTTTCCATTATCTTTGGCAATATAGCATAAAAGAGTGATGAAACGGAGTTGGAGTTGGTGTGAATGGGTTTAACCCTAGTCAATTAAAGCTTCTATAGTATCAGGAACAGAATTAAGTTGTATAAAAGAAGCAAAGTGGTACCAATTGCGCATCCGAATGTCAAAAGTTCGAAAAGGTAAAGACAAAACAAATAAATGCGAACAAGAACAGCAAAAAGAAACACAGAACAAACACAAATCACACAAAAACCTATTGGCAATCAAGTCTTAACGAATGTTGACTCCGGAAGAGTAAGAAGTTCCTGGTTGCTCTAACAGACCTGTCGCACTGTTAATGGTCAAAGTAAGAAAGTAAGACAAAACAAAGCATTATGACAAACTAACATCTGCATATACAACTTGGCTTAAGGTTCTCTATTGTGGAATTTATAGTATTTCGATTTGAGTTGTACGGTGTGGTATGGCATATTCACGGAAAAACAATTCTCTTCAGTCTTTTAGCCCGAACCAATTTCAGATGTAAACTAAGGAAATCATCTGGCATGTTTGAAGGCATATTGTCTTTACGAAAAATATAACTTATTCTAACAAAAAAAAATGTCAACAGACTATATATTTTTTGTTGTAATTTTTATTTCTAACATCCGTGACGGTTAGCGCTACTGGTTGAGTTAGCCTGCAACAGGCATCAACACTTTTGTTTTGAAGAACACATTTAAAAAGCTATAAATAAACAGTTTAAAAGACAAGATAGGATAAAGGCCCAATTTTGCCCCCGAATTTAGAAATTATTGAAATAAGCTTGAAATAAGCAATGTTTACTTTAGATTAGTTAAAATTAACTTTATCAGCATGGTTTTCTTTAAAGTCGTTCATTGTGATGTTAAAAGAACTATAAAAGTGGCTTTAAAAATCAGTATAAAAAGGTAGAACAACCTTGCTTCCGTATTGAATGACTTTTATTCCATTTGATTAAAAAATTGCAGTTTCTGCATTTTCGCTATGATCTTCTATTTTTTCAGGAAAGTTTTAGTTACTTAAAAGAATTTAAGAATCCTTGCTTTTATCGCAATGTTAGTTTTTACAAAGGAAAACATTTGAAAACACCGTTCTATGCTTTGAGATGTGTGCCGTATTTTTTCATTATTGGACAACCTAAATGCGGGACAACAGATGTTTGGAATGGGATAACAAGTCATACTGAGGTGTGCGCTAAGGGTGTCCAGAAAGAACCCTTTTATATTGACAGAAGAAGATTTTTCAGCGGTAAAGGTAGGTTACCTCTTCATTGTAAAAAATATGTGTTAAGGGCTAAACATGTTTTGAAAATGTCAAAATTCTAAACGCAATTTTTACAGTGTTGTAAGTACAAATGACAACAAAGTTCCAGACAATAAATTTTGCTACGCCTGACGCGCGTTTCGTCTATTTAAGACTCATCAGAGGCGATCTACCAAAAATATTGAAAATGCCAAACACTAAGATGAGTTCAAATAGAAATTGACAACTTTGTTTCCACTTCGCATTTGGCTCACCAGCATTCGCATGAGTGTGCTTCTTTGATAATTGTTTATCTTTCGGTTACATCGTACTTTTTTCGAGGGTAATCCTTATTTATAATTATTTCGGGACTAACTTCGAACAAATAGAAATTTTCATGTTCGTGTGTCAATCGTTCTGTCATATTCAGGACAGTGTAGCGCTAGCATTAGGGGAATATATTTTACATACATAAGAATAAATGAAATAAATTTCAATTCTTTGAATTGGTGGTATCAATCTTTCACATTGCGCAAAGTAAATCTTTAGATTTTCTAAAAATAAGGGGGGGGGTATTTTTATGTTTGCTTTGAATTTCGAAAATACGCAGATTAGAACTTTTAAAATTTTTACATAAAGCACTAAGCTGATGAATATCAAACAATCTGATTGTTCAGCACTCGCGATTCTGAGTTCTTATGCATTTCTTGTGTTTTTATAGACTATATGAGTCTGGATCAATACCTGGATACCTTTACTGAAGCAGTAAACATCATTCAAACAACACCATCTTCCAACAAAAGAACTAAAAGTAAACCGCACTTTAACTTAGTAACAGGTATGTATTTTTGTATAAGGGCATTAATAATAGAAGACCTAGAAACGTAATATCACCCTTTTCTATCAGGTCTCGGAACCATATCCTAGAGGCACAGACCTATACTGATCTCGAGAACAGGTGAAACATGTTGAGATTGGTTTGGTACACAAAGTCATATTGTTTTATATCATTTAAACTACGTCCATAACCTGAAAAGAACTAATGAACTTTGCCAACTTAGCTGCACCTAATGAAAAACTCGATATATTGGCACCCTTATTTACTTAATCACATTTTACTTTTTTCATAAAAATATACTGTATACAATATTTATTTTATATAATCTGCTTTCAAACTTATTATACGATTAGCTGTAAAAATCTTAATAGGATTACATTGACACACACCTATCATGATGATTCATTGTGTGCTACTACAACTACCTTTTATGATTAGGGTCTACCATCAGTTTGCAAAGAGGGTGAAAATATCTAAGGGCAAAAGCACAACTTTTAAATATCTTTATCATTATTTTATGTCTCAAAACACTTACTTTTTGCCAATCAAAAGGTTAATCCAAAATGTTTTATACGATGAAACCATGCCCCTCACCTTCAGGATAAAGCTTTTAACTTCAATAGCTTTTAATATATGATATGTATGAGGTATGCTGTGTTATAAATGTACGAGGTTTGCTATAGATTCACATTTTGGTCACAAACGATACAAACCGAGATCTGGTGCCAGTCAAACTGACAACAGATCTGTTTCAGACACGTTTGATGATCTGGTAACAAGTCTACAACAACCATTGGGAGTCCATCAAGTTCGTACCATTCTCTATGCACTACGAGTCACGAAACTTAAAGACCTACGTGATCTTGGGTTAGAAAAAGCAGGTAATGATCCATTTACTCCTTCTTACAGACTTACTAGCATTATTTGCGACGTTGCACTTTTCCGTCATTTTAAGCCTGTAAGAAGTGAGCCTCTTACTACTGAGGATAGGAAATTTCTCCATATTCCATTTAAGAACAAAGGGATAGATGCTATAAACATCAGCAATATTTTAAATCGTGAAAAGTTACATCTCAAATTCCTCCATATTTCAAAAATCAGTCAACACCAATTGTTTCCTACCGCTACACTAAAACCATAAGTAGTAAAATTTTCAACCACAAAAAGGCATTGCAGGACCTAAACATTGAAGAATATCTAAAGTCCCCTCTGACATGTGATTGCTATGCTTCTCCCTTTGTCTATGGTCCGTCTGGTCATGTCAGCACGGGTGATCTTAAGATAATTGAAAATGATTTATTACGTAATGTGGTTTCCCATGGACCTAAATTCAGGAAACCGCAACGTATAAATTGGAATCATAACTTTAAGATCATCATGGACGCTGTGGAGTACTATGCTAGAGCCTGGATAAAGAGGGAAAAGGACCAAGAACCAGAGCTTGAATCACTATCGGACTGGGTAAGGACTATCCGATCTCTTGTACGAAGCCGAATAGACAAACTTCGCAAATGTGTGAACCCCCGGCCTTCTTCTGTATTTAGAGATCGTGAAGCTCTCAATTGTCTCTCTTCCTTACATGACAGGTATGTTGTCACGCCAGCAGACAAGGCTTCCAATAATATAGTTTTTGTATGTAAAGCACATTATTACAATTGTCTAATAAAAGAACTAGGCATTGATGGTAATACTTCCGCTAGTGCTACATACACACGGACTACATTTAACAAAGATGAAATCCTAGCCAACCATAGCTCTTTTATGTCCTCTTTCAATATTCCAATGAAAGAGGAACATAAAGAGTTACCATATTTGTACTGGATACCTAAACTTCACAAAAATCCGTACAAAGAAAGGTATATAGCTGGATCTTCATCATGTTCAACTACAGAGCTGTCCGTTCATTTAACTAAAATCTTGTCTGCTGTCAAAGAAGGTCAACAAGCATACTGCGACACTATTTATAATCGTAGTGGAATTAACCATATGTGGATTTTGAAAAACTCAAAAGATTTGTTAGATCATTTTAAATCTAGATCATTTTCTGAGGTTCACTCTTTGAAAACGTTCGATTTTTCAACTTTATACACTACCTTGCCACACGAAAAACTAAAATGTCGCCTGAAAAAACTTCTCGAAAAAGCCTTTTCAAACTCAAGGAATTTTGTTGTTTTGGGTTATAATTCTACATTCTTTTCCAAAACATCTTTCAAAGATAAAATTTGTTACACACTAGAACAAGTTTGCAGTATGCTTGATTTCCTCATTGACAACATATTTGTCACCTTCGGAGGAGAGATTTTTCAACAACAAATCGGCATTCCAATGGGCACAAACTGTGCTCCGCTCCTCGCCGATTTGTTTTTATACTCTTACGAGACTGAATTTCTTCAGGGACTCGTAAGGAACAAGAAGATGAAAGAGGCAATGTCATTTAATCTTACATTCAGATATATTGATGATGTCCTTTCTGTCAATAACACTTCATTTGGTAGTTGGATTCCTTCAATATATCCTCCGGAATTGGAGATTAAAGAGACCACCGAATCTAATTGCTTCACGTCTTTCTTGGATTTGCACCTCGAATTTGACCCAGGTGGTCATCTCAGTACAAAAATTTACGATAAACGAGACGATTTTAATTTTCAAATTATTAATTTTCCTAATCTACAGAGCAATATACCTAATTCTCCTGCATACGGTGTTTATATTTCTCAACTTATTCGATATGCCAGAGCTTGCACAAATTTCACAGATTTTTTGATCAGACACCGGTTTCTTCGTGACCGACTTTTGAAGCAGGGCTATAAGAAAATACGTCTCATACGATCACTAAAAAAATTCTTTCTTCGTTATCAGCCACTAGTAGAAAAGTTCAAAATTGAGTTAAAAGATATGATAGTTAATTGTTTTAATTAGTGTTTGACTGGTCTGCTGTACTGAGATGATCACCTCAATATCCCTATTGTGTCTCACAACTATGTTGTGTTCTATGGTCATTACCGGATCCTAAGATCGCATTGGAAGAGGGAGGTTTGGCGCCATAAAACCTGGTTTAACCCACCATTTCGTTTGAAATGCCTGTACCAAGTCAGGACCATTGCGATCCACCAGTTCTCCAGTATGACTGATTCGTTTTTGTCATTTTCTCTGGACTATGAGTTTTTTTTTTTTTTTTTTTTTTTTTTTATTGATCATTCAAGTTCGGTAGTTTTGTTATTACCTTTATTTCATGGCAATAGTCGATATACTATTCGTGTTCGAGTTACAAAACGAACCGTATATTCATCATTAGCTCACTTTCCTTATCAATAATATTTGCAACACAGCTGCATGTAACCAGCAACCGACTTAGAGATATAAAAATACTGATGCATATTAATAATGCGGTAACAGAGCAAAAACGGCTTGAAACCTCTGCTCAATGGAAAGATATTTACATCCGATGATTTTTCTTTGTAAACAAATTCGGACATCTATTAAAATGTTTTAATGGATTCCCCCCCTCTTGTTTGAAGTGGAGGTTTAAATGTGTGATTTCTATTTCATGGATTAGTACAGATGTTGGTTTATGATCAGATTTAGTTTTCTTTTCTTTATGGATCTGCCACACTATAACGCAGAGTGTTTGAGTTCGCCGACGTGTTAGAATAATTATTACCACGTTGGTTGAAACATATGTTAACGATAAAGCTATCAGTACGTTAGTAATCGTCAGCACATGTTGTTGAATGTCTAATGTGCGTTGCAAAAATTCTAATATACTCGTAAGTCGTTGCTAACATGTATATTGTGACTGGGTCGTTGTGTGTTTTTTATTTTTATTTTGCTTCATTCCCGTTTTATCAAACTGTACTTATGGAAATCAAAAATCCAAAAAAAAAGTCCCAAATAATTGATTTTGCTACGCCTGACGCGCGTATCAAGGCTCATTAGAGCCGTTGCTCTACCCAAAAATTGAAAATGCTGCATACAATAAGAAACTACAGCTTGTTTTGTCACCTGCCTTTCACATACACATACATATCTACCATTTTTCATTGCAGCTTCGTGTCCCCCCACTTATCAAAAAAAAATTTCTAAGTTATTCAAATTCAAATGAAGTGGATGCCGCCTTGTTTGTCCAGTACGTGGGGTATATGTATACCAAGTTTTATTATACACCCGCTTGTAAATTGGGCAGGGTTATAGTGATAAGATGTCTGCCCGTCCAGCCTTTCAGCTTAGATACTCTTCACTCATCAATGAATTTTGGTGAAGCTTTCATGCAATCTTTATTACATAAAGATTCGCACTACACGCAATCTTTATTACATAAAGATTCGCACTACACGCAATCTTTTTTTACATAAAGATTCGCACTACCTTATAAAACATTTCTATCGATTGAAGAGGTGTTTTCAAAGCAAATTATTTGACTTAAGCCATTAGACAACAAGGGGTACCAAATTCGCATTTGCTTCTAAACCCCTAGATAGATTTTCATTTAACTTAGATTTACGTGGTATGTTCCGACTTATGATCGGCAAGCAATACCATGGTATGGTCACAAAGAACGGTAAGCATGTGTCTTTAATCCAAGAACAATTAGCGAAAAACTGAAAGAAACCAATAACAATAATTAGTACAAAATACACAATTGCACATCTGAAAGAAATAAATTCAATATAAACAATGAAAGGTTATTGACGATCATTTATATAAAACAGCTGAAAAATACAACCGAGTCGCGAATTGTTTCAAATGTAAATTCCTACAGGTTTTTAAACATGTCTGCCGCTTTACCACCCGGTTTGCACTCTACAGATAAACACGCTAATTGTCGGGCTAATTGTACGAACCAAGAATGGTTTCGACACGGACAGGCGGTGATTTAAATCTAATACCAATAGGGAAACTTTTAAAATGCAAGGCGACAATCTAAAAAGAGTTAAAAGTTATGTAACTGCCCAAACAATAGATATCAAATCAAGCAGAGGGAAATTATTATTTCAAAACCTCCGATTCGTTTCAAATTATAAATAGAAAATAATGAGATGTGGAATAGGTGTACGCGTAACAACCCACAATTAAACGCAATTTAGAAAAACCACACTCTATTTAATTCACGGACGTTCTAAAATATACTCACAATTCATATTCATCACCTTCTATTTTGACTTGCAGATCTAAAACCGGTAGAAAATTAACTTGTAAAACCTACGATATTCTTATTATATCTCCTGATACCAGCAATTTAACCGGTAAAGTACAAAAAATTTCATCTAACTTATACCGAAAATGTCATTTATGGTATTGAATGTACTTTGTGTGGACTGTTGTATGTCGGTGAAACAAAAACTCTTTGCGTTCTCGCATGAATGGGCATAATCGGATAATCGGGTTTTGTATAACCACTTCTATCAGCCTAAACAGTGCTTGAACATGAAAGTCCGTTTTATCGGAAAGATTTACCACGACACCGGCAGTCCTAATCTCAGTACACCTTACCGTTAAAAACGAGAGCTACACTGGATAAAAACTTTAGGTACTGCAATGCCTTATGGATGTAATGATAATATCAAAGGGATGGGCAATCTTTCCAGCCACCAATGTAGTGAAGTGACTGTTATGAACCTGATTGACCCTAATGGTAGACATAAACGTAGTCATGGTCATAGATGGAGCAAGCCTAGATCTGGTGTCTATCAAACTGACACCAGATCTCTGTCCAATACATTTGAAGACATACTCATTAGTCTGCTACCGTTAGGTTTTCATCATGTTCGAATACCTTTCTGTTTTCACTACGAGTCACGAAAGTGAAAGACCTACGTGATCTTGGGTTGGAAAAATGAGGTACTGATATATTTTCCCCATCTTACAGACTTACTGGCATTTATATGTTACATTGCTCTCTCCCAACTTTACAAACCTGTAAGATGTGAATCCTTTAGTACTAAGGACAGAAAATTTCTCCAAATTCCATTTGAGAACAAAGGAATAGACGCTATCAGCATCAGCAATATCCCCAATCGTAAAGAAGTAACATCTCAGATTCCTCCTTATTTTAAGAATCAGCCAACACCAATTGTTTCCTACAGCTATACCAAGACCATAAGCGGTAAAATTTATAATCACAAAAAGGCAGAGCAGGACCTAAACATTGAAAACTACCAAAAGTCTCCTAAGACATGCGATTGCTTCACTTCTCCCTTCCTCTATGGTCCATCTGGTTATGTTATCACTGGTGATCTAAAGACAATTGAAGACGATTTATTACGAACGAGATGTGGTTTCTCATGGACCTAAATTCAGGGAACCACAGCGTATTAATTGGATCCATAACTTTAAGATCATCATAGACGCTGTTGAGGACTATGACAGAGACTGGATAAAGCAGGAGGTCGGCCAAGTACCAGAGCTTGAATCGCTGTCGGACTGGGTAAGAACTATCCGATCTCTTGTACGCAGCGGAATTGACAAACTTTGGAAAAGTGTTTACCCTCGGCCTTGTTCTGTATTTAGAGATCCTGAAGCTCTCGATTGTCTCTCTTCCTTACACGACAAGTATGTTGTTACACCAGCAGACAAGGCTTCCAACAATATAGTTTTCGGATGTTAAGCACAATACTACAGCATGGATATTGAGATTGATCCTCCAAGTTCGGTAATTTTGTTATTACCTTTACTTAAATATTCATTTGAAGAAGAAACATGAAAATTACCATATTTGTATTGGATACCTTAACTTTACAAAAAAAAAGTACAAAGAAAGGTATATAGCTGGATTTTCATCATGTTCAACAACACAGCTGTCCGTTCAACTTACCAAGATTTTGTCTTCCGTCAAAAAAGGACAATAAACATACTGTGACACTATTTATCTTCGTAGTAGAATCAACCACATGTGGATTTTAAAGAACTCAAAAGATTTATGATATTATTTCAAATGTCGGTCATTTTCCGAGGTTCATTCTTTGAAAACTTTCGATTTGTAACTTTGGACACCACATTGCCACACGAAAAGCTAAAATCTCGCCTAAAAAACCATCTCGAAAAGGCTTTTTCTAATTCGAAGAATTTTATTGTTTTAGGTCACAATTCTACATATTTTAAAACAATTTATAAATATAGAATCTGTTACACATTGGACCAAGTTTGCAGCATGCTCGATTTCCTTATTGACAACATATTTGTCACATTTTGAGAAGAAATTTTTCAACAACAAATTGACATTCCAATGGGCACAAATTGTGCTCCTCTCTTGCCGATTTGTTTTTATACTCTTACGAGACTGAATTTCTTAAGGAGCTCGTAAAGAACAAGCAGATAGAAGAGACAATGTTCTTTAATCTCACTTTCAGATATATCGACGATGTCCTCTCGGTAAACGATGGTTCGTTTGGTAGATGGATTCCTTTGATATATCCTTCAAATTAGAGAGAAAAGAAAGAACCGAATCCAATTGCTTCACATCGGTCTTGGAATTTTATCTCGAATATGAAAAGGATGGTCATCTCAGTACTAAAATTTACGATGAAAGAGATGACTTTTATTTTCAAATTATCAATTTCCCTAACCTTGAAAGCAACATACCTATCTTACCTGCTTTCGGTGTTTGTATTTCACAACTTATTCGATATGCCAGGGTTTTACAATTTTTTTCTGATTCTTTTATACGACACTTCTGTCCCCGTGATCGACTCTTAGACCAAGAATACAAGAAAATGCGTCTCATACGGTTGCTAAAAATATTCTTCCTTCGTTATCAGCCACTGGTGGAAAAATTCAAAATTGAGTTTAACGTATTAGTTAATGTTTGTTTTGATCAGTGTTTTGCTGATTGTTTTACTGAGATTATCATCTTATAATCCCTATTATGTCTTCACAACCGTGTTGCGTTGTGTGTTACTACCTGTCCCTAAGATCACAATGGAACAGGGAGGTTTGGTGCGCCATAAAACCTAGATTAACCCACCATTTCATTTGAAATACCTGTCCCAAGTCAGGACCATTGCGATTTATAACTATTCCGTTGTGTTTTCCATGTTTTGGTTTTTTTTTTCTCTTGGACATTGAGATTGTTCCTCAAAGTTCGGTAATTTTGTTATTACCTTTATTTGTCATGTGTTTATCGAACTCTAACTCGATCTGTAATTCGGGTCGTAAATCTGAGTCGTAACTCGTTTATTGCACAAATACCACTGTTTCGAGTTAGCTCAAATCTCAACACGAACTCGAAACATAAATCAAAATTTAACTGGAACTTTTACTTGAAATGAAGTCAAGCTTTCATTCGAACTTGATGAATACCTACACCCAAAGAAGGTAGATTTAATCGATTCATTACGAGGTTGTACGATGGCTATGCTCCTGTTATTCAATTTCTAGCTCTTAATTTGCTTTTGGAAAACATTTTAACTTACCACAAGACAATGTGTTACAGTACATCTTACACAATATTTGTGTTAAAATTTCACACACACACAAAAAGAAGTAGTAATCAGGTTGTGATTCCAACCCACAGAGGCAAACACCCCAAAGACTAAGGCACGAACCATTTTCATACGGTGGGGGGGGGGCCTGGGATTTTATAACCTGATATTATATTTTTTTCTGTCCAAATCAAAGTTACAATATTTTTTTCTGCCCAAAGCAAAATCATAATTTTTTTTTCAGACAAGTTCAGATTTTTTTTACATTTGATTTTCTATTCGTAAATTGGTCTTTTATCAATTGTGTGAATTAGGCCAGTTCTTGGACTAATTCATTCTCATTGTGGATATATTCATATTCAAAACATTCATATATTTCTTTAAGAAAAATGAGATATGTGGAATATGTCAAACAAACTCTCATTAGGAGATGAAATGTATATGTACATTGGACTATTGTATTTTAATTTTGAATCATGCATATTAAAAAAATACCTATATTTATAGAAAAAAATGGGATATGGGAAGATATGGCAAATACATGCATGTCAGCCAACCTCTTTTAAAAGCACAAAGTAAAAACATGAAAATAATTAAAAACCAGAATCCCCCAAATTAGCATTCAGCAATAATTATTTAAATGGACAAAGTCAAATAGCTGGATATCCAAAATCCCAAATTTGTTTCTTTAACAATTTTTTTTTCAAAAATGTGAAATCTTATTCTTATTCTAAAACTTATCAGACTAGAAATGGAAGCAATATTTCATTTGTAACTGCCCTGGTAATTAACCTTGTCATGTTGGGGACTTATCATACGGTTACCTTTTTAGGTTCACCTTTTGGCTTAAAAGTTTTCAAAAGTTAATCTCCCTGAACAGCAAGTCAGGGGTTGAAATAAGACAAAGAAAAGCACAAGCTGAAGCCACTAAGGGATCATAGAAAAACTAGCCTTTTGACTTGGTTAGGGATTATGTGAATTTACTAGCATACTTAAAACAGACATGGGGATCACTGAAGGCCTCAAAAGATCTTGTGATTTCCTGAAAGCTAATCATGATTTCATTATTCATTTTAAAAGAATCATCATATGAACTACAGAACATGGAAATATAAGAAATCTGTGAAGAATGACCAATGCCATCTTATAGACATCTCTGGATCTACCAGTGGGATGGGAAGGTTTTGAACAAAATATATATAATTTTATTTGCCAAGCGGGACATCAGTGTCTAAGATGTACACACTGCAAATGTTTGTTGTCCAAAGGCGGCCGAAGGTCATGGAAACTGAAAGACATCACAAAATGATAGAGGCTATCATCTGAAAACAATGGGGGAAAAGCTTACACCTGTTGACGATATATAGATCAGAAAACATACATATCTAACCATACGATAAATTCCAAATATTGAAAGCCTAAGGTCAATAGTTTCGTAATATTCAGTTATGGAAATATTGATCCCTCGGGTAAACAAACTGACGGACCAGTCTAAAACATTACGCCCTTCTCAACTTCATGCATGAGTATACTGTATGTATAATAGGTAATGATAATTACATTGCAAGGTCTAAGGAATGCAATGTTACTTTTAATTTTCCTGATTGGGAGTAATACAGCAGAGGTTCATATCATACCAGAACAAAACTATCTATGTATGCATGTACTAAACATATCAAAAGTGATACTAAATCGTAGCACATTATAATTTCAAAATTTTTAACTTCTTCTAAAGGATATGATGAATAGGTTGATGTATGCCGAGCGAAGCGAGGCAGAAAAACATTTGAGTTCAAATGATGTATATATTTTTTTGGAAATTTATGAATATTTTTTTTTTCAGCTCCATTAGGAGCATTTTTATTTTTTTTCTGTAAAAATTGAAATTAATATTTTTTTTTGAAAAAAATCCCAGCCCCCCCCCCACCAAAAGAAAATGGTTCGTGCCTAATTATCAGATGAGCGGCAATAAAAATAAAAGAGTTGTGTTTTTTGTTGTAATTTGCTTTAATTCATGTATAGTTTCCTTAAATCCCTTACTTTTGAATAGCCAAACACCTCCCTCCCCTTTTCACAAAAATTGGCGATTGGTCATATCATCGTTGAGCCGAGTTTGTTTATTACATTGTAATGCAAAGTACTGTGAACGTTGAAATTTTCACGTGTGTGATATTTTCGCTAAATTCACGATATCACAACATTCGAAGAAATATCCTTAAGCGAATGATTTATTCTTTAAATAAAATATAACTAAGAAATTATGAATTCCCGACGGAAAAGGTATTTAGAATAACACTTTGTCAACTGTATCTTTCGTCCCAGAGAAATCTTTTACATGTATCATTTAATAACACAGATAATTTCATATTAAAAGGACGATAGAAGTCGTGCAAAATTTTTCTGGTTTTGGGCATCATATCTTTGATATCATCCTTTGATCGCGAGTTCCATATTTGTCTGTTGGTTATTATAGCTTCCTCATTCGATGATAACTTTCCTGCAATAAAAATAGAATAATATGTATTTATGTGCATGTACGATCAACAATACAGAGTCAATTGACTCCAGTTACTAATAAAAGATATTTTATATTTTCAGTTAGTGGCAAATTCAAAATATTAAAACGGGTTTTAATACAAAAAAATAATTGCCGTAAATGAATATCTCATGGACATATTCGTTTGAAAAACTTATTATTTCGTTTGTACGATTTATTAATTCGTTAGAACGGTTTAATACTAAATCGTTTAAACAGATTTAGTAATTCGTTTATACGATTTACTAATCTGTTCGAACGGTTTATTTAATCATTTTAACGAATTAATAAACCGTTCTAACGCATAATCGTTAACATGATTAAGGCCTTGTCTCGAAATGTTCAACAAAGACTTTTAAGTAATGCACTAATCTGTTACGTGCAAGACTAAGACTGTTGTATCGTATGTCCGCAATTTCCCATTCTAAAATTAAATCTCTACTGACGAGCTGCTTTAAAAAGCATGCAAGTACTCACTAATGTCTAGAAATTTAAATGTATTTTTCAGGTACGTTGTCCTATCTCTTATGTAGTCCTCAAACCGAATGATCAGAATTTGGTCTCGAGAGAACAGTCTGAACCAGTCTTCAAGAAAAACATGGTATATTCCAATTCTTACAGATACCTGTGGTGTAAAATGAATAGCCATTTAGGAGATTTCGTACCATAGAATGCTACTAAATATTTAAGGTAAATTGACTTTGGCTTTTTGAAATAATTAAAGCTAGAATAATTCTACATGTATCATGTGTATTGGCAATATGAAAAAATCTTTAATTGAAATACTGGTTGGCTTGTACTTTGAGTAAAGTATAAATACAGCTGTTACTTTTATTGCGATTTTAAATGGCTTATAGATATGAGATCTGTTCTAATATCTCTGCTGTCAACCTATATCCACAGTTAGCGGACAATGCTAGAACTACTCTAACCTTAACTAATAACGGAATACTTGTTCTAAAGCCTAAGAGTTTTTTTAACAACCCTGTCAATTTTGAACTAATCATTCTATGACAGAATGACTGTGTTATCTAAATTACGGTGCTATTTTATTATTTACCCCTAATTAAGATAAATATTGCTAATCATGTTCGTTATATTGAAAAAGTGAATCCAAAATAACGAATTCGTTGGAGTGCATGAATATTTTAAGTTTTGGTCGACAATTGTTTTGTCAGAAGAGACGCTTCATCAAGCAAATTATAATAATTGTACTTTAAAATATACTGGTGGATATATATCTCCAAGCTGTGGTATATATGCAATTGCGACGCCACGCCGGGTAATCGGACACATTTAGTGCGGTGACCAACTTCAATAAAGTCGATTATTAAGAGAGTTTAATTTCACTTCATAACATACAGCTGAAATTTGGCACATTTGTAGAAAAATGATTATTCTTTGAATTTAGCTTGGTCGTCAAAAGGTCGTACGGTGCATTTTTTTGCAAAAATAAGTTTTTTGAGGAAAAAAGGAAAGATAATTCTACAAAAGTCGCTTTCAAAAAGTGTCTATTTCCGATTGAAAATGTCAAAAATTGTCTGTTTTTAGAACATTTTTGACAAAAACCTTCATTGTTTTACATAAAAACATAAACCTATTGAGTATAAACTCTCTGGCAAAAGAAATTTTTGATTCAAAACTCATAAATTCTGCATAAAAATCAGCAAACACCTACTTCCGTATTTCATTTATCAAAGATGCTACGATATTTTTGAAATTATGTATGCCGAAAACAGTATTTAAGGCAAGAGCCTTAAAATCAAGGTGTAAAATTTCAAAATGCTCTTGTATTTATAAAGTATTCATTCATTTTCTAACATGACATGGATAGAAAAGATATGTCTATTTCACGGAAATTTCCGTTAATCCGATATGTTTTAGATACTAATCACCTTCTCAATAAAAACATGTCGAGTGCACCCAAAACTCGATTACTTGCCTATGTATTTTGTTGATTTATTTGAAAATTCAGCTTTTTATCAGGTTAATAAATGTACATTAATGATAAAATACATTTTTCTAAATGGTCTGTCATTTATTATTTCAAAATAGTATGTAAATAAAGTTTTAAATATCACATGATTTTAAAACAAAACCAAAGACGGCGAATCTATGATTTTTATTTGTGAAAATAAATTTCTCTGATTTTTACAAAAACTTGTTCTTAATAACGCCTTTTGAATGTGAACAGTACCATAAGTTTTTGTCAACTATTGTTTTCAATATTTAGCTATGCGAACTGGTCTTTTAGATGCTTTAAAAGTTGTCACCAACAGAAAGTAATCAGTTTGTGTATATTGAAGAAGCTGTCACTGCATAAGCATACGTCCGAATGCAAGAGTTCAATTTAAGTATTTCTCTTTGTTGAGAAATTCACGTAGTTTTCGTCTCTACTGTATTGTACTGTGTGTCTTCTTGATTTTGTTGCCTGGTTACTAGGATTTTTATATCCTTTCGTATTACTATGTGTGATGGACACAACCATTAAATCTCAACGAGGACCTGCGTTTTGGCATTTGTTAATTAGGAAACAGATTTCATTTCCCTATAAAAGTTATCTCATGTTATTTAAAGTCTTAGAAAAGTGTCTCGTTACCCACTGATACATGTAAACTTGTTCGTGTTGTCAGTGTTTTGTCAGTAATTGCGAGTGTTCTCAAGAGAGTTCCTTTACGTTTCGTTGTTCTCGTATAGTACTCTTATCTAAGGTTCTCTCTTGGTGAATTGAACTTTTCTCTATTTGATTTTTAAAGTGTGTTATTTTTTGTGCTTTGTACAAGATAAACAATAGGGGGAAGGTTGAGCCCAAAAAACTAGTTTAACCCCGCCACATTTTATATATGCCTGTCCTAAGCCAGGAATCCTTGTCAAAGCTTTTGTTTGTTCTTGTCAACTATCTGTTTGGTTTTTTTTATGTCCAGAAATGGGTCTTTCGTTGATAATCTAGGGATTTGTTTGAATCTTATGTATTGTATTTTCAATCTTGGGCCAATGCAAGACAGCAAGCAGTAACCTCTGGTCATGATGAAGACTGCTGGCAGTTTTCCATTGTTTTTTTTTAATTGCCGTTTCTTTAATGTTGGTTGTGTCGCGTACACTTATTCCAGATCTCTTTATCGTCTATTTCTTTTTCTTAAATGTCAGGCCGAATGTACATTTGGTGTTTGCAATGGTGTGCACCAATCCGAAATATTATGCAAGCCAAATTAACTGTTGCAATACATGTTTTTAAATGCGTTTCCTTTCTTTAGTCATGGCACATACGTTCAAATTTAAAGCTTATATTTGCAAATATAGTAAGTCTGAAACGCCATAAATCTTAACTAGAATGATCAGTTCACAGTTGTCTTTACTTGGTACAGGCATTGCAGTAGGTAGTTTAACCTGGTCATCACAGAAAACAAGTTTGAAAAGTTAACGGCAAAAAAGTTTCTTGTAGTTGAGTATTCCAGTGCAAATACAGGATTCAAAATTAATCATCATAGGAGCAATGCCTTGAAGGTACTTGAAACTTATTCAATTTAAAAATCAATCTTGGAAATTTGCATTAATATTCCTTAATGTCAAAGAAAAAAGACATACATACAAGCAGGCAAATGTTTTCATTGTCTACATATTCTTCCAGGGCCTTTGTATAGGTCAAAGTGTACTTTTGAAAACCAAAAATCAGTTTATTTTTTATGATTGAAGTCAAGTTTTGTTACATATAAATTAGTTTCCATTTTCCTTCAAAAGTTTATTTTTCCTTTTTGTAAAATTCTGCAACTATAGTCAAAGAATTAAAAACACTTACAACACTAAGTGATAAGTATAAGTAAAGTTTGTTGTCTCATTATTTTACTTGTACAAAAATGTATGATACATTGTACTTCATTTTTACTGACGCTGCTATTAACTAAGGGAACAACCATTAGATTTTTAAGGGGGGTGGGGGTGGGCATGGATTTTTCTTCATCTTGCCTTTTTATTTTCGGAAAATGTACACTTTTTGTGGATAGAAATAATATGGTTGATCCATAATACCACACTAGCTTTTCCATCATTTATGTTAAGTCTTTGAGAAATTGAAAAACTTGAAAAAGCATTAAAACTGGCTAATTCAAGAAATGATTAATACACGTGACGTCGATGTGAAATACTGTCGTCCAAATGGCCTATGGAAATGTGTTATGTATATGTTTCAAATCTGCTTCAGAATTTAAACAACTGCCCCTTTCTGGATCTAGAACATAAATGGCAAAAGAACAAAAATAATATTTGAAAAAGATTGGTGGCTACGAAAAAGCATAAATGAAATGCTTTTTGTTCGACAGAAACGAAAAAAGCCAAATGTGTGTATTCTCTTCAATGCATGAACAAATGCGTTAGTGATTGTAAATTTTACACTGTAATTATTAAAAATCTATGTAAATAATTTTTCATATGTAATATTTTAAACAAAGGTATTTTACTTTTACTTATATAAACCACCAGCGTGATATACTTTTTTGATAGAGTTATGATCATATATATCTGATGGCCCTCCCCCCTTTTTCTAAATAAACCTCTATGTTAGTGATAAATAAATCCGATAATTTCATGTTAAATGACGTATTTGAAAAATGTCTACTTCTAGTTTAAGATTATGCAAAAATTTAATAGTAAATTTGCAATAGTTCTGAACTTTTGTAAAAACATTTTTTTTTGTAATTCACAAAGTTGTTTGGGGTACATGTCATTTTGTCCAAATTTTACGCCTTATGTTTAGTTTATGCTGATTTCCTTTTAAATATTAAAAAAGATATGATATTTCTTGCACATTTTATCAAATTTAACATTTAAAAGCTCATGGAATTTTCTAGATAAAAAACTTTTAGGTGTCAAAATGACACAAAAACCCTCCCCCTTTTCAAAGGTATATATAATCGAGAAAGTTTATCTTTTACTTCGAATTGGCATGAAAATCGATACAAATATAGTCAAATGTCAAGTCTAATTGGTTTGGTCGGTTTTGGTACCTCAAATATCTCTTCAATCGTAAGAAAATTGTGTTGATGCAAAAAGTTCAAAAAACACATGTTGACCTTTGACCTTGTTTTATGAAAATTTGCACCAATTTAGGTTTTGACGACCAATCTTATTTTGAAGAAGAGACAATAAGAAATCGAAAGAGGTATGATATAGCTGTATGTTATTCATGACGATTAAACTTTTTGAAATGTGGTCTTGGTCACCGGACTAATTTGACAAGGACCGCGGTTTAGGGTTGTTTGGCAGCTGACAACATCTGATGTTTTTATATTTGGTCAATGTTTAAGGACTGCAGAATACAGATCGCTGACTTCGTAATATATGAAAAATTGACAAATCAAGGTATAGCATGCGGAATTTTTTTTCAGATTAATAACTCATGTTTATATCGGTTCTGTATTTTTCAAAAAGCCTATTTGGATACGGTAATTCAACTCTACGGCAGACATGTTAAGAGTATATTTGTGTTGCCACGATAAATCCGACAAGCGCGCTGGAATAATATTTGTCACAACCCTATTCTTTTCAAATGTAAATTATGTATTACTGGGCTATAAAAGAAATGTAAACCTTGTATGACCCAATCGTTGAATTGTATGTACATCCTCTATCTGTAAAGTACTTTAAGCAAGAATTGTAATCCTTAATGGCCTCTATTACTGCTTGGTGAAAATCCTCTACCGACGTACTGTAGTTTAGGGCCTTGGCGTCATAAAGATAGTTTGAAAACAATCTGTGGATACAAAATACAAGTAAAAGTTAAAGGTAGTCACATACTACAACCAAGAAGACAGCCACTGCTAGTGGACCAGAGGTAATCGGATAATCATTATTGACTAAGTAGTCAAACTTGTCTGACGCGAGTGAAATTCTTGATTTTTTCATTCATAAAAGAGATCAGATTTAACTTTGAAAACATCTGCTAATTTAGTACTTATATATAATTCGCTTGCCTTTTAACGCTTTAGAGCTTTGATTTTATATATGATTAAACGTAACTACTAGTAGTGTGATTGACAGTCGGATATTTATTTATTTATAATTGCATGTAAATATCGTTTAAGGATGTTCGCTACTATTATTGAAAGAAAATAATTTTCAAATTTTGTGCCCGAAATGAAAAGATATAAGGTACTGGTATACAATAAGCAAAACAATTTGATAGGTTCATGACCTCGGTTTCAAAATAATTGACGTAAAAGAATTGGCGGGAAAAGGTTTTCTCTTACTTTTTCATAGATCTAGCATTAGCACTATAATTTAGCTATTAAAACCAATGACAGAATTAATAGGATTTGAGAAAACTTTGCTTACCACTCCTTTATTATATATTAAAGACATTTCTAAAAAGAAAATAGAGGTTCGTGGGCAAGAATTTTAACCTCATTTTGATGGCAAAAAAACAGAGGATTCCAAAAAATGACAGAAATCCCAAAACATGACTAGCGAGCATCTTTCAGCCATTAAATGAAGAAACTTTCACTTGAATTTGAAGTCATTTCAATTTATTTGATAAATAACTAAAGCAATAAATCATATCATGAATCGAATGCAAAACATGCTTTATGTATGTTAAATTAACATACTAGCTTATTGCAGTTTAGTTGTTTCGGATCGTTGACCTTAGTGTCTTCTGGTTTTAACTGTTTTACCTCAATAGGCAGAAGGCAATTTCAGATTATGCAATCAATATGCGTCAGTTGTCGTCTTTTCAAATCTCCTCTGAATCCACTGAACCAATTTGATTGAAACTTTGCAAAAAATATGAAGTTGGCAAAAAGGATGAATATTATTGCAGATAGAAAAAGGCCAATCCTTTGTGAAACTTTTTTTAGCTCAAAAAGCTTTACAAAAATTTCAAAATTTTCAATTTTATTTTACTTGTTCCAAAACATTTAACTTCTGAATCACAATATCACTCCGTTATAATTCAATCCAATTTAGGAAAATTTGTCAAATTTAGAGGCCAATTTGTGCTCTTATCCTATCTTGTCACCTTATGAAAACTATTGCAGAAAGACAAAAGCTGTTGCTAGTTTAAACTTAAGCTTATCACCAAGCTCTTCAAAAGTCTTTATATGGTCAAAGTTGTCAAATGACCTCTGAAAGAGGAGACCTTTATGACTTTATATGATTCTGTGAGACACTTGGGTATTTTACATTTAGATTTGAATGCCCTTTTGGATGTTTTAAACTTAATTACAGTCTCATTAAGATCACCCTTCCCACTTTCTGTCGTCACGTGACAAATCACCAATTAAACAGGAGTAGTATACTGGGTCACTCTAGACCACTTTGACCCCGATGACCCCGAGTTCATTCCCATAGGCTCCATGTTAAATCGTTGCTATTTTTGGTACTGAAATACCCACCCAAGATCTCTAGCAATAAAGTCGTGTGCAGTCATGCGGAACGGCGACTCGTCCCTTTCTTTCGCCCCATTTTAGTTCGTCACCAGTTTCTATTATGTATTATCATCTCTTATCTTTAACGTACCCTAGCCCTAACCCTAACCCTAATCCTGACCCTAGCCCTAACCCTAATCCTAATCCTAACCCTAATCCTAACCATTTGTTTTGTTAGTGTCGTCCTGTCATTTCTATGTGTTATATAGTTTTACTCCCTCTCCCCTCCTCCTCCTCCTCCTCCTCCTCTTTCCCTCATTTCCCTCCTCCTCCTCCTCATTTTCCCTCATTTTCCTCCTCATTGTCCCTCATTTTCCTCATTTCCCTCCTCATTTTCTCTTGTATTTTTCGTCTTTTGAGCTTGTTTTGTTCATGTATGGCTCAACTCTAGTTGGTTCTTTCGGTTTTTTTTTGTTTGGTTCGCCCATTGGGCTCTTTTTTGTGTCTTTGTTATTGTATTGATTGCTTTTATTTTCTTAAGTTTTCAATAAAAACTCAAAATCAGGTACAACTTTTATTAAGATTCTATAGTACAAGTTTTATTTACATTCCATCTTTCAATTTCAATATTCATAGGGTCTAGTGGTTAAATCGTTCATGATCACTCTTTTATCAAACACAATTTTATAGTCCTTTTCCTGTGTGACGGTTAACAGTTTCTGGTGGCTTCTTTGGATCTTATAATCATATCTCACTGTCCTGATATCGTTTCTGTTAACGGTGACCATCTCCTTGATGGTGTCAAAGTTGATGTCTAAAGCGTTCTTGAAGTTGAGTGTTATTCCACGAACTTTGCACATAGTTCTATTTCCTCCTTTCTCGGGAATGGCTAGTTTGTATGCATAGTTTTTTGGTCCTCCCGTGACAAACTCCGTAATAATATTTCCGGGTACTTCATCTGTTAAATCCCCTAAGTAGTCTCCCAGCTTAGGCCTCCATTCTCCTGGTTTCGATGTAAATACGATGGAGTCTGTGTCACAGTAGAGTGCTCTTGGTCCCAAATTCTCCAGATAAGAATACAGTTTGAGTCTGGCCTGGGCGGTAGTATAGGCTGCTATGACGACATTCGTTTTCTTTGAGGTTTCGATGAATTCTTCTTTATATTTCCATCGTAATTCCACCATTTCATCGTTAACAAACTGGATCCCGGTGACTTCAATTTTATCGCTGGTTAACATGTCGAAGTATTTCTTTTGTTCTGTAATGTAGGTGGTCTGTTGCATGTTGTTTCTTTGTCCAAACTTGCCCCAAAAGCTGTTCAACATCAGTTTGGCTAAAGACCTGATGCCGGGGTTCTTTTCTATTTTGTTATAGTCTAACTGTATCCCTTCCTTTTCCTCGTAGTCCTTGATGTATTGCTGTTTATCCTCCTCAGATTGGCACCACTCTGGCCATCCACTAGCTTCTTGTTTCATTTTTAAGAATGTATTGATGTAGTCAGTGAAGAGTCCTCCAGACTTCCGTCCGGGATCGTACTGTTCTACCTCTTCGAAATGCCATACTTCGTAGATGTTTAAGATGGAATATCCCTTTTCCAAGGCTTTCTTCAGTTCATCTGTCACCCAAGTTCCCGTTACAGCTCTATCTTTTTCAGTATGGTTACAAGGTTCTTGCTGGTAGGTTTCCGTACAGGTACGACACAGTGGGAACATCAGTTTGTTGTTGATCTTGCTGGGTAAAACAGGAATGTATAGGTTACTGGGTGGTAGAACTTTACATTTCACCAATCCTTCGTACTCGTTGATGTCACCAAAGTTTTCCGTAATGATGATGGGATGTCCTTTGGGTACTTTTCCGGTCTTGTTTACAAATGGATAGAGTGATGTCACGTCATAGTAGTTGATACTGTTTTCTTCCGCCTCTTTGTATATAGTGAGGGCCTCTGTTCGTCCACCATAAAAGGCTTCTCGTGGTTCTAAGGCAGGGATCATCTCTAAGGAGTTGACAAAGTCGCAAAATGTCGTATCATTTTTCAGCTCTCTCTCAAAGTCACATTCCCATTTCTCGGGAGGTTAATGAGGTTAACAGCATTTGCGCATGACTGTGACGTCATATCCACTTCCGTTCTGCCATCTTGCTTCCGGTTCCGCCATTTTGCTTCCGGTCCGCCATCTTGCTTCCGGTCCGCCATCTTGCTTCCGGTTCCACCATTTTGCTTCCGGTCGGCCATCTTGCTTCCGGTGACGCAACATCCGGTTTTTCAATTCTTAAAGTTACCCGCCAAAAAGGTTTACGCGGGATATCCGAGCTTATCGGTGCATCTATACTACTAGTGTTTGGCCACAACTTTGTTATTCCTTGACCGAATTCACTCTCGTTTCGACTTGAGTTCGCGTTGCTGAATGCGGTTTTGTTGTTATGTATGTGTGTGTTTTATGTTGTTATGTGGTTTGTTTTGTTGTGATGATTTTTTGTCTGCCGGTTTTGTCTTTGTCTTTACGGTTTTATGATACTGATTACCCCTTTGGTACACCTTTGCTTCTTTCCTTCCGGTTTGTTGCATTGTCTTCTCTAGGACAATGGCTTTCCGATGATATACTGTGTTTTGGTCAGTGGTCATAAGGGGCTTGACCACAAAGTGACCAATCCTTAAATTAAGTCTAATATAGAGTTGTTGTATATCGTTAGATAGCCTAAGAAGTCTAGACACAGATTCTGGGGTTATTAGAATGGTATTGGTCAGTGGTCAGTCAGGACTTGACCACAAAGTGACCAATCCTTAAATTAGGTCTAATATAGAGTTGTTGTATATCGTTAGATAACCTAAGAAGTCTAGACGCAGATTCTGGGGTTTTTAGGATGGTATTGGTCAGTGGTCAGTCAGGACTTGACCACAAAATGACCAATTCCACATATTAGGTAAAGAGGGTCATGTCACATACTGTTGAAGAGCTAAAGACCTGTACATAACGAATCTAAGGTTAAGAAAGTGAAATATGGATATAAGGAGTGACAGGTGGAGATTGAGTTAGTTTTACATTAGACACCGAAGAGAGAACATGGCTTATCAGTGCTCCGAATGCAATAGACGGTTTTCATGGCCGAGTGATGTTACACGACACGAGAAGGTGAAGCATGTAGACTCGAAAGAGAAAAGGGCAACACAAACTGAGACTCCACACGTTGTACCACCGGGAGAACATTCAAGACGTCCAAAGAGTGCGGAACATAGACTTGAAAGTTTAGGAAAAGCAATATACAAGGAAATAAGACACTTGACAAAGCTACAAGACTCAAAGAGAGAACAGATGGCAAAGTTAAAGAAGACACGGCGATCGATTAAGTCTGAGAAGACCAAGGATGTAAAGAACCTTAACGTTGTAAAGGCCAAGAAGCCCATGAACCATAATGGAAAATCAGTAAAGCCTACAAAGAACTCAAGAAGAAGACTAGCAAAGTCCAAGGAAGTAAAGAACCTCAACGTTGTAAAGACCAAGAAACCCATGAACCACAAGCCTACAAAGACCTCAAGAGGAAGAAAGCCCAAGACAAACAAGGAACATCCAAAAGAAACCAACCAACCCATTAAAGAAGAAGCGATCGTTTAAAGACTATCTGAAGAAGAATGTTTTAACTCAATAAACCATCCAAACTAGTATACGCGTTTTTATTCTTCCCATGGAACAGCAAAATCCCTCTCCCCCCTAAACTACCTCTACTGGAGCAGCAATAGCAGCCATTTACCCTCCGCCGCCGCCGCCGCAGCAGCAGCAGCAGCAGCCCCAATATCCCCCATTACACACCCCCCTATTTTACTCATTTTACCCCCAAAACACCCATTTTAGCCCCATTTTACTCATTTTCACCCCAAAACACCCATTTTAAGCCAATTTTCCCCCTTTAAAAATACCTATTGAGGCGTTTTCGACACAAAAATACAAGACAGAGATCTAAACGTTTGACTTAAAAACGAAAATCGGTACATCAAATTCAAACAAAATCAAAATGCATTGACAAAAAACCTTCCACTTTAAAAAGAAACTCACAAAATCTTACCACAAAAGAAAATCTGTTGATGAAAAAACAACAAACTACGAAAACAAACTTACAAAATCTTACCGTTAAGAAAAATCTGTTGATGAAAAAACATCAAACTACGAAAACAAACTTACAAAATCTTTCCGTTAAGAAAATCTGTTGATGAAAAACCAACAAACATAAAAATTTAAAGAACCGATTCCAACAAAAAGCAATTCGATGAACTAAAACTTTCAAAATGTAAAATCAAGTCCAAACCAGTTCTAACCGGTTTGATCCAGAAGTCACGTGACATGATCACGTGGTACAATCCATTATACAAGTAAATCCATTTGAAATGAAATCATTTTACGATTAGACACCAAAGAGTTCAGACGTGTTTTAACGACGAGAGAAAAGGTAGGACTCATAAATATCCAACTTAACTTTGAAAGGCATACAATGAAAAGAGGAGGAAACAATAGACAATATATAATTTGAAAGGCATACAAGTAAAAGAGAAGGAATCAATAGACGACATATAATTTTAAACGTATACAATTAAAAAAGAGGAAACAATAGACAACTTTATACTTACCTGTGTTATTTTTATTTCAGATGGCTAAGCAATTTACCTGCAACCAATGTGAAGCCAATTTTGAGAAGATGAGTCAGCTACATCGTCATAGACGATGGACCAACCACCGAGAGACTTACTCGTGTACGAGATGCACCAAGACTTTTACAAGGCGGGAGAATCTACAAGCTCATATGACCCGCCACCAAATGGATTACGAATGTATCCAATGCAACCAGGCCTTTGCCACCCAACGCCATTTAGAGTTACATCAGAAAAGACATGGACAAAGAGGAGCAGGGCAACCGTTCCACATGGATGATCCGAAATCCTATTACACCATCAAACGGCAGGAGAAGAAAAGAATACTCAAGTTTGGAACTTCGAGAAATCATTATACCGTCACTTTTAAAGAATTTGAAGTCACGGACCTGCCTTCCATCACAAGAACACTACATCGGTTATTCGACTCCATCCTGCAAACCATTGGAGAAGAGATGAAAGAACACGACCTTGTTAAACTAACATTTGAAACCAACTCCCTTGACTTCCCGATTGCCCTTCCAGTATTACAACTCAAGGACTTGACTACGGAACTACTATTAAAGGAAATAGAATAAGCAGAGGCACCAAAGGGGCATTCTAGTGTCAAAAGTCCGAAAAGGCAACGACAAAACCGGTAAACATGAACAAGAACAGCACAAGGAAACACAAAACATAAAAACAACCGAACAGAAATCAACAACGCGAACTCAAGTCGTAACAAGAGTGAACTCGGGTGCTCCGGAGAGTATTACAAACTCATGAAGAGTTTGTATTGGACGGAAGCCTGGAATAAGATATCCTTCACGTATCTATTCCCGAAGGATCAGGGCGCAAAAAATGCAACTTCGTTGATCTCGACAGAATGCTTAAAGACAAACAAAGCTTCGTCAGGATCCGAAACCGAGACGAATTATGCTGCGCTAGAGCCATTGTTACTGCGAAAGCAAGGATAGATAACCATCCTCAATGGAATTCCATTCGTCAAGGAAGACGCATACAGGAATACTTGGCCCTTCAACTCCACGAGAAAGCCAATGTACCAAATGGACCCTGCGGCATCGAGGAACTGAAACAATTCCAAGCTGTACTGCCGGAATACCAAATCACCGTTTTCACCAAAAACTTTTTCAAAGGAATCATCTACGAAGGTCCGGAAACTGATAAGAAAATTTACCTTTACCACCACGAAGACCATTACGATGTCATCACCACTATAACAGGATTCTTGACCAGGGTCTATTACTGCAACAAGTGTAAAAAGGGATATAATACAAAGGAAACACATGCATGCAACAACCCATGCATCCTTTGTAAAAAGATACACTAACCCTGTGAAGACAATTGGATCAACTGTAGCCTATGTGATAGAAACTTTAAAGGAAAAGAGTGCTTCCAACTTCATTTGGAGCAAACAAAAAAGGGCAACTCAACATGTAAATGGTACTACAAGTGTAAAGACTGTGGCCACGCTGTCAACATGGAGAAAAGGGAAACAGACCATGAGTGTGGCGAGATGTATTGTCCATCCTGTAAACAGTACTGCGATCCAAGCCACCAGTGTTACATGATGCCTATAGTAATCAAAAAACCTCCCGAAGAGCAAACTTACATCTTCTTTGATTTTGAATGCACACAAGACGACTTCGTAGAGTGCGATACGGGATACCAACCGGATTCTAATGGAACTTGTTTTCATTGCAAAGCCAGTACCTGCGGAGCCATGGAACACCGACCTAACTTATGCGTGGTCCATAAGGTGTGCACCGTATGCCTGGAGGAGGAAGTAACTGAAGAGAGTACCTGTGAGATCTGTGGACAGAATCAACTCATTTTTAGAGGGCACAACGCCAACAACGACTTTTGCAACTGGTTATTTTCCGGAAACAACAACAACTCCACCGTTATTTGCCACAACTTTAAAGGATACGACTCTATCCCCGTTCTACAATACCTGTTTCATCATGGAATTCAACCCAAGATAATCCCCAACGGCGCCAAGAACATGTCTGTAACGATTCCAAACTGTAGCATACGGATGATAGATTCTCTCAACTTCCTTCCAACGGCCTTAGCCAAACTCCCGAAAATGTTTGGATTCGACGAACTCCACAAAGGATACTTCCCACACCTTTTTAATAGAAAGGAAAACCAGAACATCCGATTAGAAACTCTTCCAGAGATTCGTTACTACAACCCCGATGGAATGAAGGCGGAAGACCGAATAACATTCATGAAATGGTACGAAGACCACAGAAACGAGCCTTTTGACGTCCAAAAGGAACTCTTGAAGTACTGCATCACTGACGTAGACATACTGAGAAAAGCTTGTTTAACCTTTAGACAACTGTTCATGGACACTTTAGAGGGTACTCCAATCGACCCCTTCCAAAACAGTATCACCATAGCCTCTGCCTGCAACCTGGTCTTTCGATCCAAGTTTCTACGGTGGAATACTATTGGCCTCATCCTAGCGCAAGGCTATCGACCAGAACACAAGCACTCTATTAAAGCCATGAAATGGTTAAAATACGTATCCGCAATAAAAGAAATACAGATCCAACACGCCAAGAACGAAGGAGAGAAACAGATTGGTCCCTACAGGGTAGATGGATACCATGATGGAACCGTGTATGAATTTCACGGCTGTTACTGGCACGGATGTCCCAGATGTTACCCAAGAGAGACCACCAATACCGTCAATAACATGTCCATGTACGATCTACATCAACGGACCTTAGAGAAGAAGACTTATCTGCAGCAAGAGGGATATGACTATATAGAGAAATGGGAATGTGCCTTTGAGAGAGAGCTGAAAAATGATACGACATTTTGCGACTTTGTCAACTCCTTAGAAATGATCCCTGCCTTAGAACCACGAGAAGCCTTTTATGGTGGACGAACAGAGGCCCTCACTCTATACAAAGAGGCGGAAGAAAACAGTATCAACTACTATGACGTGACATCACTCTATCCATTTGTAAACAAGACCGGAAAAGTACCCAAAGGACATCCCATCATCATTACGGAAAACTTTGGTGACATCAACGAGTACGAAGGATTGGTGAAATGTAAAGTTCTACCACCCAGTAACCTATACATTCCTGTTTTACCCAGCAAGATCAACAACAAACTGATGTTCCCACTGTGTCGTACCTGTACGGAAGCCTACCAGCAAGAACCTTGTAACCATACTGAAAAAGATAGAGCTGTAACGGGAACTTGGGTGACAGATGAACTGAAGAAAGCCTTGGAAAAGGGATATTCCATCTTAAACATCTACGAAGTATGGCATTTCGAAGAGGTAGAACAGTACGATCCCGGACGGAAGTCTGGAGGACTCTTCACTGACTACATCGATACATTCTTAAAAATGAAACAAGAAGCTAGTGGATGGCCAGAGTGGTGCCAATCTGAGGAGGATAAACAGCAATACATCAAGGACTACGAGGAAAAGGAAGGGATACAGTTAGACTATAACAAAATAGAAAAGAACCCCGGCATCAGGTCTTTAGCCAAACTGATGTTGAACAGCTTTTGGGGCAAGTTTGGACAAAGAAACAACATGCAACAGACCACCTACATTACAGAACAAAAGAAATACTTCGACATGTTAACCAGCGATAAAATTGAAGTCACCGGGATCCAGTTTGTTAACGATGAAATGGTGGAATTACGATGGAAATATAAAGAAGAATTCATCGAAACCTCAAAGAAAACGAATGTCGTCATAGCAGCCTATACTACCGCCCAGGCCAGACTCAAACTGTATTATTATCTGGAGAATTTGGGACCAAGAGCACTCTACTGTGACACAGACTCCATCGTATTTACATCGAAACCAGGAGAATGGAGGCCTAAGCTGGGAGACTACTTAGGGGATTTAACAGATGAAGTACCCGGAAATACTATTACGGAGTTTGTGACGGGAGGACCAAAAAACTATGCATACAAACTAGCCATTCCCGAGAAAGGAGGAAATAGAACTATGTGCAAAGTTCGTGGAATAACACTCAACTTCAAGAACGCTTTAGACATCAACTTTGACACCATCAAGGAGATGGTCACCGTTAACAGAAACGATATCATGACAGTGAGATATGATTATAAGATCCAAAGAAGCCACCAGAAACTGTTAACCGTCACACAGGAAAAGGACTATAAAATTGTGTTTGATAAAAGAGTGATCATGAACGATTTAACCACTAGACCCTATGGATATTGAAATTGAAAGATGGAATGTAAATAAAACTTGTACTATAGAATGTTAATAAAAGTTGTACCTGATTTTGAGTTTTTATTGAAAACTTAAGAAAATAAAAGCAATCAATACAATAACAAAGACACAAAAAAGAGCCCAATGGGCGAACCAAACAAAAAAAACCGAAAGAACCAACTAGAGTTCAGCCATACATGAACAAAACAAGCTCAAAAGACGAAAAATACAAGAGAAAATGAGGAGGGAAATGAGGAAAATGAGGGACAATGAGGAGGAAAATGAGGGAAAATGAGGAGGAGGAGGAGGGAAATGAGGGAAAGAGGAGGATGAGGAGGAGGAGGAGGAGGAGGAGGAGGGGAGAGGGAGTAAAACTATATAACACATAGAAATACAAATGACAACAAAGTTCCAGACAAAAAATTTTGCTACGCCTGACGCGCGTTTCGTCTATTCAAGACTCATCAGAGGCGCTCTACCAAAAATATTGAAAATGCCAAACACTGTATGAATATGAAGAGCATAGAACAGTATAACCAAAAATACCAAACTGGGGAACCAAATTATTACTAAGATATTCAACCTATGTCTGGGGTAGGAAGAACCTTAGGGTTTTGACAATTTTGAAATTAAGACGGATAATTTAAAGCTTTGATGTATTCTCCAACTCAAAAGTGTTGGTGCCGGAGCGGGCTAACCTCGGGGAATTTAAACTCCACCAGCAGTGCTAGCCTTCACGTGTGTTCGAAATACAAATGACAACAAAGTTCCAGACAAAAAATTTTGCTACGCCTGACGCGCGTTTCGTCTATTCAAGACTCATCAGAGGCGCTCTACCAAAAATATTGAAAATGCCAAACACTGTATGAATATGAAGAGCATAGAACAGTATAACCAAAAATACCAAACTGGGGAACCAAATTATTACTAAGATATTCAACCTATGTCTGGGGTAGGAAGAACCTTAGGGTTTTGACCATTTTGAAATTAAGACGGATAATTTAAAGCTTTGATGTATTCTCCAAATGACAGGACGACACTAACAAAACAAATGGTTAGGATTAGGGTTAGGATTAGGATTAGGGTTAGGGCTAGGGTCAGGATTAGGGTTAGGGTTAGGGCTAGGGTACGTTAAAGATAAGAGATGATAATACATAATAGAAACTGGTGACGAACTAAAATGGGGCGAAAGAAAGGGACGAGTCGCCGTTCCGCATGACTGCACACGACTTTACTGCTAGAGATCTTGGGTGGGTATTTCAGTACCAAAAATAGCAACGATTTAACATGGAGCCTATGGGAATGAACTCGGGGTCATCGGGGTCAAAGTGGTCTAGAGTGACCCAGTATACTACTAACAGGTGAAAGTGGGAAAAATGATCATTATTATCAGACGGAACTAAATTAACATTGAACACATTTTAACTTTCATTTTTGTTGGTGATTTATCATTTTTTATGTATATGATATAATATTTGTAAAGAAAAAGATATCATTCCGTATCCAAATTATACTATCTTACTTTTTGAGATTTGAGAAAAATTGCATTAAAAGTACACAATTCATTGGTGTTTATGGTCAGGATTATCTATTCTTTCTTGTAAGATATATTTGAAGAAATAACGGTTTCGTATATATATCTGTCGTAAAATCTACACAAAGATGACCCGTTAGAGGAAAAACTGTCGATAACCTATTTATGATTCGAGAATATACCTAATAATTTCTGTAAGACTGTATTAGGTGTACGAAAAATAGCCAGTAATATAGTGTCAAAAGGAAACTAAGAAGGCTCCCCTTAGAATCATTTATATAAAAAAATTAAATAACCACTTTCTACTCCAGAGTTAGCTCTCGGGATATTAAAGAGGCATTTATAATAAACAACAATCTAAGTAATGAGGGTATAAATGACGTGTACAAGTTCCAACTTTGTACATGTTCCAACATGTACAGATAAATTGTACAAAATAAGAAAAATATTGAATGTTCTCTACATTATTAATCACGACCTATTTTTTATAATCCTAAATGAGATTGGAATATCAACAAAAAAGTGTGTCATGAAGTGCACAATCAAGTCTATAAAATCCAACAAGCTTTAAAACGGTACACAAGTCTAAAACGTCCATTGCATAATGATGGCAAATCAAGTTCTGAGACTTTGATGTCTTGATTTCAGCAACAACTGTTTAAAAAGTCGCGAAACACGAGACATAGGTATTACTTTCCAGCTGGTCCATGCATTTACCCAGGAATACCCCAAAATACCCAAGAATACCCAATAATACCCCAAAATACCATAAAATACAATGAAGATAATGCGTATATTCAATATATTTGTAAAATTCAATGATAACAAAAAGATGACTTAAGTACTTTTTGATAGTTTGAATTTAAAATTGATAAGATTTTTAATATCCCATGGTAAAAATGAAAATACCATGGGAATGTGTCATTTCTCTATGGGATTTAATCAAAATCCCATTGGAATTATTTTCATGGGATATTACCGACTATGGTTTACCGTTGACAAACTGGAGACAGCTCTTGAAAAAATAACGATGTGTGATTTTTTGGCAAAAAAGAGGACAATAGTAGAAAAAGGTAGAATGCAGACGAGGATTATACTACTGTTGACCATTTCCACCTTTCGTCTTTTTCTTTGTTAAAAGCCGTGCACAGGATTTTTTTTGGTGGGGGGCGTTGAGAGACTGTGTCCATTTTGCCAGTGTAACGATAACCGGCAATACCACGTGATAATGTGTTAAAGCTTGTAATGATTGTGTGCCTGCTGTCTACCATTACATTAGGCATACTATTTACCTATTTTTGTCAGGTCAAAACCATCAGTCTTATCAATTTCAGTATAACACATGCATGATTTTAAAACATTCCATAACTATTGCCATTTGGTACCAGACATTATAACAACACAATAAATAATTTTTATTACACAGTACAATAACATATGTAGCTTCTACAATGGGATCGAGTTGATTATGGGACAACTGGTTGAGAGGTTGATAAATCGGATGAAAATTAGAGAAACCAACTTATACAAAGACGTTTTATTTGTCCCATGGTAATGGAAATTTTAATCTCCCATGAGTATTTACTTCTCCTATGAGATTTTTTTCAACCATGGGATTTAATTTGCTCTCATGGGATTTAATTTTCCCCATGGGAATTACAATTTCTCATGTGATTTTTAAATAACCATGGAGAAAATTATTCCTATGGGATTTTAAGCATTAACATGGGATTTTCATTTTACCATGGGAAATTTAAAATCCTATAAATTTTGAATTCAAACTATCAAAAAAGTACTTATTTTTTTTAATTTTACCAAAATATGGAATATATGTATTATCTATATTGTATTTATGGTGTTCTAGGGTATTCTGGGGTATTCTTGGGTAAATACATGGACCCCTTTCCAGTGGCAGCGGCGGCGTTACTTTTTTTTTGTTTAATATTTGTGTGGAAAATTAATTGCTTGAATAGTATAATAGCTAGGCATCCGATATTTGGTATACAGAAAGTTCAGGTTATGGTCTACGCAACTGTTACCATGATGTGTGACCCTGACCTCATTTTTACGCTCAAGTGACTCTGTAAACTTAAGAATTGTTCAGACCGAAAACTTCTTGTAAGACTTTTGTGAAAAATAAATCACTTGAAAAGTATAAAAGCTAGGCATCTGATATTTTGTATACCGACATTTCAGGTTATGGTCTACACACCTTTAACCATGCCGTGTGACCTTTATCCCATTTTCGATCTTCGGTGACTTTGTGAACTTAGTCTCTTTTAGGCTGTATACGTCTTTTTAAGTATCTGATTGTAAGGGTATCGATGAATTAAAAAAGGGTTTTGGGGTCTTTCACCATGTCATCTGACCTTGACCTTTCTACACCGATTGACTGTTAATATTGTTTTGGTTTTTTTTGTTCGGTCTTTTATGTTTAGTCTGTTTCTCAATGACTATGATATCTGGAATCATACTACATGTAGTTGGTCCACAGGAAAATGTAAAGAATTTATGAATAAATTGTCGAATAACTATGTATTCCGATGGTGCAAACAGGCTAGACATACTTTGGTGTTAGCTCTTGTTATGTTTTGCAATTAAAGTATTCTTTAATTAATTTATCAGAAGAAATGTTATTTGAATTTCAACAGTTCAAGTTTATAACATCAAATATACATTTTAAACAATAAATGCTCCCCGACATATATCTTACGTTTTAAATCATCCATTCGTTCGTTGGGTAAAGGAATGGTCGTTCGTTAGTTATCGAGAATTCTCTGATACATAAAAATAATTGTTCAAATAAACTTAACTCTTCATTAAAACTACATATCAACAACTTATATATCTCATATATATGAACTGTAGAATACATATCACTAGGAAGATGTCCATAAAGTGACACTCAAAAATATATAATGTTATGAACTCATATAGAAATCTTTATTATAAATCGCAGAAAAGATGTCACTTGTTGGGTAAACCGACCATCGTAGTGTCACTCGCTCGTGAGATTTTTAACGTTACTTTTTTATATTACTGTTTTTGTGTATCTTGTTGATATTCGATATAATGTAACCGTTATCATCCTAGTTGGTTTGAACTAGGGCTTCTATCCGTCAAAAAGTATGGAAACCCTCGGGACAAGCCCTCGGATGACCGTGCTTTCTCGGGAAAGAAGCGTCTTGGTCACACACCAACAGGGTGATTATTTAATAATACCTTACGAAGTAATAGAATGCTTTGCACTTGATAATGATACCGCGAAAACTAAACGGAAAAAATGAACGAATGGTGTTCATGGCATTATCTCAAGATCTCAGTTTTGAATACCCTAAGGTTGCTCTCAGAGAATTTATCTATTTAGTTACCTTTCAACCGGATTGCGGAACATTATTATAAGTCTCATTTTTGGATTCAATTTGTATAGGTAGTTAGCGTTAAGGACTATTGGTTCAGTGCAATTTTCATTCCCGGGCACCACGTTCCAATGGTCGTTGTCGTGTGAAACACCGACTGTTCCGTCCCCTGTAATATTCAATTAGGTTTAGCTCATGGCGTAAGCACTGGTAGCTCCAGAGTTGGAAACTGTCAATTAAGACCCTATTATACTGAAAATGCTGTTTTGAAAACTGTTTAAATTTGTTAAGTCTTTTAGGAAATGTAAAGACATTGTCACTTGTAGTCATTTCAAATTCGTTTTAAGATAATTTTCTCTGAATTGACTGACTTTGAGGGTCAAATTCGATAACAGAACTGAGTATCTTGTCTAGTCCTAACAAGATATTTAACAGCTATGTCTAGTATTGGTTTATCTAAAGTTACCGTTTCAAAAAATAATCTACCAGTAAACTTACACATGCATTTGAAAACCATGATAATCAAATGAAATAGTTACATGCTAGAATTTGTTTAACACTTATACATGCAGAATGTCTGTGCCAGCACTAAACACCATTCACACTTGCTTCATTTTTTAACTCGGATTTTTCCCTCTCATTAAACAATACTCAGTTTGTTGACTTTCTGTACTTATTAAAGATGTCATCACATGGTCATCAAATGGACTTGTAATTGGGAACATTACACATTCAAGGACTTCAGCTTATGACATTCATGAGTATCAAACTAAATCATAACGTTTAAATAGTACAGCATTTGCTGGGCCAATTTTTCCAGCCCAAGATGTTTGATTTTCTACCCTTTTCAGAGACCTACTGATGTACCAGATGGTTTTGTATCCTGTTATAAATTGTTGCTTTGTATTAAATCTGTGGTGGAAATTGCGTAGAAAACCAGAAACACCATTTCAAATACTTGTAGATTGCATTTACCAAAACGATTAGTCCCTTTATAAGCGTGTAAAATGATGCATTGAATCTAAACAAACATTCACTCAATATCCAGTTACTTAACGGATAACTGACCTGTTATAGCACTAAAACGAAGATTGTTTCCATATCTTCGGTCATCTGATGTGTAGTTAGAGATGTATAATGTTGCGTTGTGAAAATAATCTAAATACATATCCAAAGTCCAGTTTGCTGAAAAAATAAGATACTATAAAACAAATTCCTTCGCAGTAGGCTCATCTTTCCAGACAAAAATAGGTCAGGATTATCCCACTGATACAGGCTTGTGTGAATTCCATCAAGATGGTTGCGTAATGCATTTTAGTATATGTGAATACTTTTCATGGTTTTAATTTAGAGAGTAGGGTCAAAAAGAGGTAATTGAAAAGAAGCCCGGAAAGCCTGGCGCAGTGATAAGTGTACGGACCGTTACAGACGGGAACTGGAACTGTGACGAGTTTTTCTATAAAATGCAAGCTTCATAAGGATGTTGGCTTATCTATTGTGTGTTTGTTGTTTATTGATTATTTGCACAATTATAGATATAGAAAAATGGAACAATTACATTATGTATTTTGTTTTATTTTGAAGCGCACTGTAAATAAAAACTTCACGATGGTTTCCTGAACATATTATGAAATATACTTTTGATTACGCTTTGTCTTGAACTTTATATATATGTCAGGCGTAGCAAAATTAATTGTCTGGAACTTTGTTGTCATTTGTATTTCGAACACACGTGAAGGTTAGCACTGCTGGTGGAGTTTAAATTCCCCGAGGTTAGCCCGCTCCGGCACCAACACTTTTGAGTTGGAGAATACATCAAAGCTTTAAATTATCCGTCTAAATTTCAAAATTGTCTAAACCCTAAGGTTCTTCCTACCCCAGACATAGGTTGAATATCTTAGTAATAATTTGGTACCCCAGTTTGATATTTTTGGTTATACTGTTCTATGCTCTTCATATTCATACAGTGTTTGGCATTTTCAATATTTTTGGTAGAGCGCCTCTGATGAGTCTTGAATAGACGAAACGCGCGTCAGGCGTAGCAAAATTAATTGTCTGGAACTTTGTTGTCATTTGTATTTCAAACAGCTGACTTGAACATTATTTTGAAAAGACAAGTGTTTGACATATGTAAGGATAAGTGTTTGGCATTTTAAACTTTTGGTAGAGCTCCTCTGATGGGTCTTGAATAGACGAAACGCGCGTCAGGCGTAGCAACATTTATTGTCTGGAACTTTGTTGTAATTTATATTTCTAACATCCGTGACGGTTAGCGCTGCTGGTGGAGTTGTAATTCCCCGAGTTTAATCCGCTCCGGCATAAACACTTTTGTGTTGACGAACACATCAAAGCTACAAATTATCCAAAAATTATACAAAATTTCTAAATTGTCTAACCCCTAAGGTTCTTCCCACCCCAGACATAGGTTGTTCTTAGTCATAATTTGGTTTCTCGCTCGACATTTTTGGTATAATTCTATGCTCTGCATATTCATATAGTGTTTGGCATTTTATACTTTTGGTAGAGCGCATCTGACGAGTCTTGAATAGACGAAACGCAGGTCAGGCGTAGCAAAATTTATTGTCTGGAACTTTGTTGTAATTAAAACAAGTCTTTATTTGTTTCCATACTGCATATTTGAAGTTTGTTTTTTTTTTTTTTTTTATACGATGCAATACAATGTATCTTAAAACAAGACCAGTATGATATTTGATATACTTTGGTACATTAACATGATAATGATTAAGATGACCCTTCTTTCATATGATTTTAGATGTTTCTAACTTTGACAAAGTTACAGGCAATAAATTTTGCTACGCCTAATCACATTTTTTTTCACTGTAAGACTCATCAAAGTTGCGATGCTGATCGAGCAAACTGTTTAAAAATGCAAATGAGAAGAACATAATATAAAGCTATAAAAATATCCTGATTAGGAACAAAAACTTGACCAAGATCAATTGGTGAATGAAAAACCTTTTTAATTATTTAAACACATACAAACAGAATGCCACAGTCTTATTGGTGCATTCATTTTTCTGTAACATAAAAGCTTCAACACTTCAAGACAATAAAATATATGCTATTACGACGCACAATTCGTCTATCTAAGACGCAAGTGCTCTATAGTCATTTGATTCCTTGTAAAGTTTTGTATCGTCTTACACGACTTTGTTTACTCAAAGATATCATAAATTATTGCAAACAAACAGGTATATTGTAAAACAAAGCAAGACCTGCTTACTGTATTTATTCCGAGTTTATATCCATAATATCTTATCATTTAAAATCTCTTCTTCTTATCAATTTGTTTGTAAGCTTAAACGAGAAAATAACACAACCGATGCGAGTATCGATAGAACTATGCTGTATATATGCATATTTCAGTGACCGTTTACTTGCCTAAGTTATATTTACTGTTACATTAGTTGTTGATGGTTGCTGATCAATCTTTACTCACCTTCGTGTTCATACATTTTAACAAAATAGTCTCTTGCTATGTCAGTTTTGTCAGACAATATTACGTCTAAAAACAAATCACAAAAATACACATTACTATTAAACTTAATAAATTGTCCAAAAGTGATTCTACAAACACGATAATGATATGTGGAATAATTGTACGTGACACAACCTACATAACAAGAGTTGACACTAAAGTATGTCTCGCCTGTCGGCACCATCACATAACTCATTAAAGGTCTGGATGGGCCATCAGAAAAGTTAAGGTCAAGGATATGTGACAGATGACATAATTCCATTTAACCATTACAAAAATGTCTGAAGTTTGTTCTAGATACCATAGTTATTGAGAAACAATGAAAAGGATCAACATTCAAATGGAGTGAAGGTCACATTACATGGTGATGCCAGTTGTGTATACCATAATCCCCAAATATCAGATGCCTTGCTATAAAATTATACTTTTCATTTAACTCATTTTCCACCCAAAAATCATCTACATTCACACAGTCAATGAACCGTGAAAATGGGGTCAGGGTCACTTAACATGGTGTCAGTTGTATAGACCTAAACCTCAAAATATCAAATGCCTCGCTATTATACTTTTAACTTAATTTATTTTCCACAAATGTTTTAAATGTCCCAAAAATCAATTAAGTCCACAGAGTCACTGAACCATGAAAATTGTGTCAATGTCACAGGACATGGTGTCAGTAGCATAGACCATAGCGCCAAGTGTCTGTATACCAGATATCAGATGTCTAGGTATTATACATTTCACTTATTTCATTTTCCACAAAAGTCTTACAAAGAGGTTTTTTGCCCCAAAGATCATTTAAGTCCACAGAGCCACTGAACCATAAAAATGGGGTCAAGGTCAAATGGCATGGTGCCAGTTGCTTAGACCATAACCCGATGTGTCTGTATACTAGATATCAGATGTAAAGCTTTTTTACTTTTCACTTTATTCATTTTCTATTAAAGTCTTAAGAAGAGTTTTTTGTCCAGAAGAAACATCTAAGTTCACTGAACCATGGTTGTGGACAGGGTCAAACGGTAGGGTGCCAGTTGCGTCGACCATAACCCCAACTGTCTGGATACCAAGTATCAGATGCCTAGCTATTGTACTTTTCTTGTAATTCATTTTCCACAAAAGTCTTACAAAAAAAGTTTACGCCGTCGACGCCGCCGCCGGAAAGTAATACCTATGTCTCGCCTTCAGCACCTACAGTTGCAGGCGAGACAAAAATCAACAATTTAAAAAATCCACAATTGAAGAAAGCAAAAACACCCCAATAGTGAGTACATGTAAATCAAATGATTAATGATTTGCATTACGTTTTCGTGAAAACGATTCAATGTACCCAAACCTTAAAACATTGGAATTGCAAGTATTCCTTTTCATATATCAACCATTTCATGGATCAACTAATCGATTTTTTAAAGAATAACATTGGATAACATACAGATTAAAACTTGTAAATCTTACGAAATCTTAAAAGAATGTTCTTACCAACCGGATATCGTTTTATGTTAAAGAACTTAGATTCTTTGTACACTTGTTCTATGGCAATATCTGGATGTAATTCTAATCCATGCCATAAATCTGTTGTTCCACATTTTGGCATTCCAATGATGAAAAAGTATGGAACACATCTCAGGACATTTTTTGGCTGTGATAACCATGTTCCGTTGAAATAGGTTACATTTCGAAAAAAGCAAGGATTTTTTAAGTTTTTCAGATAAATGAACGTTTCCTACAACGAAATGAACAGACATAATCAGATTTTGTTTTAAATAGATATTAAACAAGTGTTCTTTAGGTGATGATTCAATCCCTGGGAGAGAGAAAAAACACCCTCAACGGAGACACTGCCAGGTAAACGATGCTTTTTTTCGAAGGGAAACAATTTATTCTGTCATCCTTGCAGCCATTTATATTATTGTACTGAATATTTGTTTGTTAATTTTATTTACACTGACAAATATTTTTTGTGTATTTGGATTATATCTATTTTTCTCAAAAAGTAGCAAATGAGTACTAATAAGACATAATGATATCTAAATATAATATAATATAAGTCTGAAAGTTTAAGCTCAGAAAGATGTGGGAAAGCACGAAAACTGAATATGCACATACAGCATCCAAACTGCAGACGAACCCATGTCAAAGCGAGAATAAAATCAAAAGAATAGGTTATTTTTCCATTAGTACGAAAGGGAAAAGATAAAACAAGTACACACAAACGAAGACATCACCAAAAAATTTAAATAGACAGCACAAAAATTCAAAAACAACTGATTAACAATCAACACCGCGAACTCAACTCGTAACGAAATTGAACGCAGGTGCTCCAAAAAACCTTCCGCACCGCTAATGGTCAATTAAGCGTGTGAAATATGGTAAAAAGACAAAACACAGCTTTATTACAAACCAAGATCTGCACTAATGTGAGAAAAACATTCCACATTTGTTTATTGGTGCATGATGCCTTTTATAAGATTTCTGCAGTGAACACAAACAACCGGGAAGCAACGTTACTCTGTGTTAGCAATTTTGGTATTAGACGTGACGCTCTAGCAAGGAAATTAAAGTCCCATAAGCTCTGGAATAACCTATCAAGTGTGACACTTCAATTCCATTAGCAAGAGCGGACGGAATATTGCTACTACACAAGAAGAGATTGTTAACGATTTGAAAGTTAGAGTCATCACTTATGTCATAGAGCTTCGTTAAAAGTCTTCCTCAGTGTCTATCTCTGGAGAAAGTCACAAAATCATGAATTATTCAGTGAGAGGAAGGTTAAAAGAGGGAGCTAGTCTGTGATCTTTTTGTGAGGAATTGAAATCCGTATTTGTCTACTGGAAATAGTCAAAGCGCTTAAGCGTTAAAAGGCAAGCGAAATTTAAAGTTCTAAAATAGCAGATATTTTCAAAGTAGATGAACTATGTAGCCCCCTCCGGCACAGAAGTTTTTACATGTATATCTAATCATATTGTAAATAAAATTATATACTCTTTCAGGTACACCTGCGTTGCATTGTACACAAATTGTATCGATTCAAACACGCCTTCGATGAAAATGAACTCCTCCAGCAAATACTAGTGTACTAATCAATTGTATATTGAATTCTATGAATGAACCATCATAAACCAATAAAATAACAGCAGGTAGAGTGTACAACCAATCAAGTAACAGATAAATACTTATGTATGTTCTGAAGCCCACCATTTAAGAGTTCGTTTTGATAATTGCAAAGGAATTTGATAAAACGCGTTGTGTGTTGTTTACAAATGGAGATATATAAAACATGCATTGAATTATAACATATTTGATCATATTTTGAAAAGTAATATAGAAGATAAAGAATTACAGTAGGCAGACTACTCCGTCTAGACTGAAAAAAAACCGCCAAAGTCAGCAGTAACAATATGACTACGAAAGGCAGATAACGCTTGCCTAAAAATTACAACTAAGTTCCAGATAATAAATTTTGCTATGCCTCGCATGCGTTTCGTGCATCTAAGACTGATCAGAATAATACCTTCGAACAAACTATGTTTTCGAATTTGTATGTGTCAGACATATATATAATGCTCTATCACTGAAATCGTTATGTATTCAACAAGTAGTTTAATATAAGCTGTTGCCATACCTAAACTCCATATAGGGGCTTGGCTGAGTGTGTGTTTTATATTTCTTCAACCATTACAAATTAAAGAACAAGACTTTTTATTAAAATTTCTTTCATTTTTTCTTGAAATAAATTGGTAGACATGTTGCTTTCGTTGCTCACAATGTTCTGACGTCAGATCTTACCTCAATTGACCTTTGACCGTTGTACATTCTAATATCTTGAATGTTCCGGAATAGATGTACTCGCAATTGGTATATAGTTTTTAAAACTAATAATTGCTTGAAATAGACACCATTTTACCTGTCGGAAATCGAGATGATACAAAGTACGTGTAGATGTTGGAAAACTTGGCTCAAACCCTTTTCCTAAACAGAGCTTCTTGTCAGCTTCCGATAACGCGAGCTTTGGTTTTGAAAGCGTATTGATATAAGCCCCTGGATGTGCTGTCGTTGTTTGATAAAAGCTTTTAATGTTAAAAGGCCATTTTAAAACGCATTTTGTTAAAAAGATAAGAGCAACAGTTCCTGTTAATAACAATAACGATTTCCTGTTTTGTGTACCAAAAGGTTCATCAAAAAGCATCCTCCTACAAAGATAAAACAAAAAAATCACATGCAAATAGAAAAAAATACAATTAAGTTCAAAACAATAAATGCTGCGCCTTACGCACATTTTGTCTATCAATAACCCAAAGACTCCCTACCAATGCGATTGAAAATGCAAAATGTGTTTTAATATGAACAGCATATAATACAAAACAAAAATCTTTAACAAATACTATGAGCTTGAACGTACTATGATCCTTCGATTACATTTCACAGCCTTTCGTTTATTTCTTTTGTTTCTGATACTTTGATGTCCAGTGTGGAAGGAGAATAAAATATCACACAGTAATCTAAGAATTTAACTAAGACATGTAACAGGCGACTGTTGGTGTTCATATTCAACCTTTAACAGGTCGAAGAATCTACCTTTTAAGGAAAATGTTTACATCAAACTTTTGACCAATAGTTTAAGAGAGAATAAAAATAACTACGATCACCAACACGTGCTTTTTGAGAAATAATTCAGCAAAAACTGACTCGCTGAATAAATGGTGAAAAAAAATTAGTTGATCTATCTGCATCAAGATCAGATGAAAAGTTTTAATATAAAGGACACCAATTTTTCTCCGAGGAGCATTGACCAGTAGGGAGATTTTATTATTGTACGTTGACCTACGAACCAAATGAATTACTTTATAAGGAGAATTTACGCGTGCCAAATAAAATAACGTTTAAAACCAAAACCTTTCGGATTTGACAAAAAATGAGCGAGGAAGTTAAAGAAAATATGTTTATGTTGAGAACTTTCGCATAAAAACGAATAAGTTTTGCTATTTTTTCCCATTTCAAAGGTCATTTTTTTCAAATTTTGAATGATTGATAGGTCAAATAAAATCTAGATGACTCGACCTGTTTAATATTAGAAATAAAATTTAAAAACAGTTTTAAAATTAAGAGATGTTGGATAATAATTTTGAGTCACTCATGGAAGTTAAAAATGTGCTTGAAGATGGCAAAATAGACTTGCTACAAGTCCCTCTTTAAGTAAAATGTTTAGTTCATCATTTTCTAGTTAAGATATTATATTCCACTGATAAGAAATATCTCTGATTGTTGCAGGAGAGAGGTCTCACATTCCCTTCGATACTAAATGGCCCTTCAATATAATTTTGAAAGAAGCAGAGGTACCAATGGGATATCCGAATGTCAAAGGTCCGAAAGGGCAGAGACAAAACCAGTAAACACGAACAAGAACGGGACAAAAACAGACAACATGTAAAACATGGAAACACAAATTAACTGAATATCAATCAACAACGCGAACTCCAGTCGAAACAAGAGTGAATTAGAAATTAATTATAATTAGAAAGGGACTTGTAACAAGTCTAATGGCAAAAGATCATACCATAATTAACACAACGCTTGTTTTTGGGTACAGTCCCTCAATGAGCACTCAATATCCTTGCATCTTGGCAATATCTTGGCAACTCTTTAAGTGAGTTGGTTGGTGTTATACGCTCTATCAAAATATTCGTGTTGCACAAGGGCGATGAACATGAAAAGTACATATGATAAAACGAACAAGAAATAAATGGGGATACAAAACAAACAGAAATACCAATGGGTCATCTGGATGACAAAAGTCCGAAAGGACAGAGACAAAACCAGTAAACACCAACGAAAACAGGACCAAAAAAAAAGCCAACATAAAATACAGAATACAAAACCAATGAATAGCAATCAACAACGCGAACTAAAGTCGTAACGAGAGTGAACTCAGGTGCTCTGAAAGAATAGGCAGTTCCTGCCTGCTATAGTACACCCGTCGTGCTGCACCGTCAATTCAGTTTGTCAAATCCGGTAACGGAAAACAATAACAAAACCCTATGATAAACCAACATCTTCATTCATATGAGAAATTGAACTCCCATATTTGATGGCTTCCGTAATTTTTTAGTGAAGGCAGCAACCGAGGAGCAACATAACTCAGTGTAAGTAATTTTTGTGTCAGACCTGACACTCTGCCACTGATACCGATGTCATTCTTGCAATCTCTGGAATAACGATTCAATTGAGATACGTAAACTCCATAAGCTGGAGCGCTCGGAATTGTGCTTCACAAGAAGTGAAATTTGACGATTGGATAGATCGGAAACAAAAGGGACAGTAAATTTGAGGATCATTTCAAAAGGAGAAAACCTGGTACAAAGTAGGGGTGAAAAATTAATCTATGCACTGTCTTGTGGATCCACACAACCATATAAGGTGTGGCAATCTTCATATACGTATTATAACCCAGTACATGCTGGCTACCATATTAAGCAACATTTACTTAGCGGTGCTCCGTTTTATAAGCAAAAAATGAATCATGTGACCGCAATTGACCAATAGTGCAATTGTTACAGAACTGGTTGACGTAAAAAAAAGCCTGGCAGCTGCTAACTTGTAGCACAACTTTCATGGATGGACTTATTACTTAACAAAAAGTGTCAGATTGCCAATGACTTGCCATTTAAAGGCTTAAGTAGTTGAAAAATATACATAATGGTAAAACTTTGCAAAAATACATATAACCTATGCAATAATATGGCATAGGCTTTGGCCTTAAATCGGAAGAAGTCTAAAATAAGAAAAAAAAATAAATTGAATAATGTCAATGATTTAAAGTCCTTTCTTTAACTCTAAGATTTTAATCACCCTGGACAACCATGGCATTTGCATTCCTGCGCAGGGACGAATTAACTGCTTCATGACGTCATTTCCCTGTCAGAGAATTTTGCGCTTCAGTAGACAACAAACAAAATGTTAGTATATTCATTCAGTGGGCAATATACGGGAGAAGAAATGTTAACATTCATTCAGCCAGGTTTTGAAGATTTTCGGTGTCAGTAATTAATACTCCGTATTGACACCAGGAGATCGACTTAGAAACCTTGCGGAAAATAAAGGCATGAAGGTTTGAGGATATCCCACAGGATTGAAAACTTCCAAGGATACATCTCATCATCTGAGGTAGGACCCTTTATTTCCATTTTTAAATTTTGTTTTGTCATTGGCTGTTTTAGCTAAATCAATCTTACATGGTGCATTATTGTTCGTCTGTAAAGTAAACATTCCCATATTGTACGTTGACATGTTGTCATGTTGTTATAGGTGACGCCATTTTGTTATGTTTTTGTCTGTCGTCATGGAAACACGTCTCCACTTAAGAATCCGTTATCATGGTGGGGTTTTTTTGTAGGCCACTGCAACATTTTCGAATAAAGTTTCAATTGCGCACAAAAAATTGAAAAAAATCGTTTCAAAATTTAGATGGTTAAGAAATTATGTTTTGGCTTCGCCAAAACATAATTTCTTTCAAGTCAGAGCTAAAGCTGACCGTCGGGGTTTTATGGGATTGATTTTACAAAATGCTACTTCCAGTTTGCAACATTTCGACACTTGTCGTGTGACCTATATTCTAAATTCCGTCTGATAATAAAATCGATAACGTTTCAGAGGCGGATCCAGAAAATCTGAAAAGAGGGGGCCAACTGACTGGCCTCAGAGGGGCCCGCTTTGGTCACGCTTCAATGATTTCCTATATAAATTCAACCAAATTTTTCCGCCAAAAGTGGAGGCGGACCCCCCCCCCCCCCCTGGATCCGCCTATGCGTTTTTATCAAAATGTATCACATATTTATTTATAATGTTAAACTTTCTCTCCTTGATTTTCACGATCTGTGGGTTAAATATTTATAATATGCAGTTTCCGCCTGTAACTTACTAGATTTATGTTGCAATATTAGTCAGCCGGAAAACATAATAGCGTTTTTGTAAACAAAGCAAAGTATTGAGATTGACTGCTATTTAGACATATTTCTTACAGAAAATAAACCCAAACAAAAAAAGTCTTGGAAGCAAGAACTCCTTGAACTTGAATAAGGTACATGTTGTATATATTATTGTGCTGTGATTAATAATTAAACTCTGAACATTCAAAACAAAATTGAAAAATATAACAATAGATAACAAAACTGGCAGGCCTGTGGCCTAGCTAGTACAGGCTGGTATGTTGTTGTGTCCCTATTTGCCACCATAACCCTCAAGGTAGACATTTCCAACAACGCGATGTGTGTTCATAATGTTGCTGATTTATAATAGTATGCAATTGTCAATGACGGAATCTATATTTACACCTTTCGACAATACCTATGGACCTTATGGGAAAGTGCCATGATTCTCGAGTTCACCAGAAAGATTGAATTCGACATTCTTAATCTTTCTTCATGTCTTAAAAATTGTCTTGAGAGAAGCATACTACCAATTCGGTATAAAAACGATTGATTTGCAATTTGTTATGCTGTATATTTATATTTCTAGGTGTAACGTTAACCCTCTCATCAGCAGAATATTAATAAAAACATTAGCAAATAAGAAAGTATATTGATTGAAAGTACTAGAATAAAAAAAAGCTCGAACATGGAAGCCAGATATAGCACCGAGGAATTACCATGTGCAAACCCTAAAAGCATCATAACCCTACGTTACCAATATTATGTCCCCAGGATTAGGTCAGTTGTTATATGTACGCTCTACAAAAAATTATGATATATATATTCCACATGATATCAAATAGTGAATAAAAAGCGTATGTACCTGTAAACTTATAAGATGGACGAACGGAGCGAACCATGACAAGAAGGTGGAGTTGACTTAAAAGATTTTACAAAAGTCAGCACATTTTTGTTAGAGTTTTGTGCGTGTCAGTTTCGAGCTATTGACCGTATGTGCCTTGGATGCCAAAACGGATATTAAACGGTTAATTTCGTTAAGCTGTTTATCAGTATTTCAAGGAGTAACCTCTCATCAGCAGCATTTAAGTACCACATTTTATAAGAATCTTGCAAAGAGCGATTCATGGGTGTAAAGCTTACACAAATTTATTTTTGATGTGTTACTCCTACTAGCACCCTGCTTTGGTATTTTGTGCTCTTTTTCCAAACTAGCCCTGGTCCTTAGAGACAAAAAATATATAGAATGCATTGGAAAATATAAGAAAGGGAGATAACTCTTTAAATTGTCATTAATTTCAATAGAAACTATTGTAACAAAATGGCAAGATGTCTCCCAGGATCAGGCAGTTATGAGCAAATTGTTATTTATTTCTTATTGTTATATACTTTGAACTATCTTTCGTTAAAAATAAACCACTGAAGCTTTTTATCGGTGAATCACTTTTCTTCAATTTTGCATGATTCTTAGGTTGACTTCTTCTCAGATAAAGATATTGGAAGATAAAAAAACCTAAAGTGTTGAATTATTAGTACTCAGAACCAAAAGTTCGAATGGAAAAGCCAAATCCAGCACCGAGGACTATGTGCAGTACAAGAATCAGGAATAACAAATAAACAATTCTTCTTGTACCAGATGATTATACCTGCTTTTTTGTAGATTAACGTTAAGCATGTTCAGATTGGACCATCTCAAGCGTATTAAAAATTATTTGCTGAGGCTGCAATTAATGACATTCAATATTCACATTTTGAACCAATTTTGAATTGTAATTTATTTTTATTTCTCAAACCATTGAAATATTAATGATAAACCGAATCATTTTAATGCACAAACTGTCACGATTCGTAATCAGAGCATATCGGTGAATAGTTTAACATTAGCAAATTATATAACAGGATGCAGTTATTAGTGCACTTGAATCATTCGCAAGTTTTAATCTTTTAAAGTATCAAAATCTACTGAAATTAGACAGTCGATCAATGAAAACTTGTTTCGAATGTTTTCAATGTAGAAATAAAATACAAATTTTGACTCTCTACTTATCAAACGGACCAGAGAAGCTGTAGTTTCAATTTAAGATAAAAAAATATTTCCCATAGAATGTAACAAAAGCCCCATTTACATGCACAAATTATACATACGTAAGTAAATATACACATGTGCAAATTTACACATGTATGTATAAGCAAATGTGCTAAGCATTTACATGAGTGTTATGCTTAGTGTGTATTTTTATAAATTAATTCAAAAGAGTTGGCTGGACCAATATGAACTATACCTATACCGCTATGTGATCTCATTACTGCCATTCTGTATACCCCTAGCTTTGCTTATGAAACCCTGTCATAAATTAATGGTCTTCAAAATTTACAGTCCTTTTATTTCCCACCCCACCCCCTGTTTTTCTCTCTCAGTGAGTGTAGGATTAACCAGAATTCAGTATTGTATTTTCGAAAGATAAGGGTTGCTTATTTGAAACTGGGTAAGAGTTTGGCTATATCCCACAGGCAAATGTTCTTAGTAGTATGACTTTATTTCAGTTAAGGCGTCGACCATTTGATTTTCTAGGGGGAGGCGGGGCCTGGGATTAAAAAAAAATCTGGCTCTGATTTTTGGCCAAATAAATAGTCTAGCCAGCTTATAGGGCGAACAAAATAATCTGGCCCTCATTTTGCGCATTAGAAAAAAAGAGATTTACTGAACAAAATTTTCTAGCATTAAGTGTATGGGGAAAAAAAGCTGGCCCGTGCAGTGGTCGAAAAAAAAATTCCCGGCTCGGGTGAAAATCCCAGCACACACACCCCCCCCCCCCAGAAAATCAAATGGTCGGTGCCTAAGGGTTCTTCATTGTCAGTCACCATGGCATAGGTATGGGTTCAAGATTGTGGGAAATTTTTGGGGAAGGTTTTCGTCACTCTCTGGGTGCATTAGCCTTATATATAATGGTGCATTGAGGTATATACTGGCCTGTTTTGTGAGTTGGTTTGATTTCCTTCTGGTTTGTGGTCGTACATTAGCCCTTTTTGCATGACATGCATGGGTCTGTGTTATGGTTGCTGTGTTCTGGGTGGGTCACACAACACAATTTGTTGTTTCAATTAGTTTTTGTCCTGATTATGACTGGAATATTGTTGACTGGACATAAAAGAAACAACAAACAAGCGAACAAACCTATAAAGACCAATGCAGCAATACAACAACTTTCTGTTCTTTATGGTGTCAAAAGATTAAAAGTGAAAGTTTCATTGATGCAACTTAGACCATGCTCTAGATATCCAGCGACTTTCTCAACATACAATTTCGAATTATATAGACTAGAATATACAATTTAGCTTTCCGTCCATCCGTCCTCTAAAATCCAAATCGTAGCTTTCGACTTAAGAAATTAGGAAGAAGCCTGTAGCTATTGGGTAAAAAGGTCAAAGGCCAAGGTCACAAGTTATGAAAACCTTAGAAAAGGTAGTGATATTGGTTCCCAAAGTATAATTTTACTCAGAAATACTCATATTTAAGCTTATGGTGTATGAAATATGCCAATAGTGTTGGAGGAATTAGGAGTTAAGATCCCAAGTTTAGAAAAAGTTTGATATTGTAGAGTGATATTGGTTTCTCATGCATAACTTCCAAACGCCTTGGTATAATTTCATAAAACTTAAATTTACATACGTATGTATTTGCATTTACATGCAGTATTTACACACATGTGTAAAATTACATACTTATGTAAAAATGCATACTTATGTAAAACTGTGCATGTAAATGGGGCTTATGGGTAGAATAGAAAATAATGCCACGTGCATTCTGGAAACCATTGTCATTACGAAAAGTAAAACTCTGATTTAAAATGTATATCAAAATGAAACAAAATTAATTAAATATGTTTTCTTCCTAATAACCTGTTTAAGTTAACAGATTTTTTGACTGCTTTAATCAAACGTATAATTATGTGTGCAAACTTGGTCTTTCGCCACTCTACTTAACAAAATCAACTTTAGCGGAAGGTGACTTCAATTTTTAACTTAACGTATAATTCATCACGATAACATCTAGAAAGGTAGAATAGGAATAGTAAGAAACTAATATCAGCATTTTGAAATTTAAGAATCAAGTTGTTGTGTTTTTCTATAGCATTAATATTCGACATAATTTGTTATTGGCGCACAAAAACCTAAAATTAAGATTTGAAGCTTAAACAGACAAAACACTTATTTGTGTTAGGGAAACAAAAAAAAAACATTACCAATCGCTAATGATAATTTACAAATTGTTTTACAATTACAAAAAAATAGAAGTAAGACTAAGATTGGTATTGGCCTGTATTTAACTTCGGACTGCCAAATATTTCAACTGATCAGACCTTGAATAACTATGATCCGACCTCAAATTCGCTACACTAGCTTCTCATCTACAGTTGAATTGAATTGAATCAGCTGCATGAACAAGCATGTTTGTCCCTTCCAAAGGACTAGCATTGTTCTTTGATGCCACTCTTACAGATAGTGTCAAAAGAGAGTAGGAAAATTGGTCTATGAAAGTTTCATCCCTGGCAAGGATTGAACCATAACCTTGGTGTTCGTGGCATGAATTGCTTACCACTACACCACCAGTATAACCTTGTGTATCACAGTGATGTTAATGACGTTAGTCCCGCCAAAAGTTAAAAAAAAAGTTTCCAAGAGTTGTCCCCCTTAATACTCGAAAAAAAATAAAATGCCTGTACCATATAGATTTGATAAAATATTTGGAGTTTTATTGTCTTATGTAGTATGACATAATTATTTACAGTTATCCAAACCATTATATTTTATTAATATTACTCAATAGTTAGAAAAACCCGAATAGAAGAATTTTCTATTGGAAATTAAGTCCCGCCCCTTTTACCTTATTTGGCAAATCAGACGAAATTTGATACCTCATTTCTTCAATCGGATTTAGCACCCGAAGATCCACATCGATTGTTTTAGAATTTCACCACATGATAGATCATCAAATATAGCATTTGAGAATTCCTGCTCATTCTTTTGTAGTTTTGAAAATTAAAACAAAAAATTGATATCAAGATGAAAAACGCAGTTTTTCTCATTCTGATTTACCCTTTTCGTCCAAAATTAAAATTATTCTTAACATTATCAACGATGAGCACCTAAATCCAAAAACGAGCTTAAATAAATGATTTTTAATCAATTCAATGATGCTTATCGGGGTGCTAAACTTCAGTTTCCAAATCCGAGAAAAGTCATGTTGCAGACAAAATGGTTGCCATGGATATTTATTTATGGTACTATATGAGCAGTATTTTAACGCATTAACATATTTTCTAATTCCTGTTCATTTCGATGTAAAAAAAAACTTTATAATTGATTTTTAATTTTTATGTTTGAAAGGGTCAGGAAACGGACGATTTTCCGGAAAAGTGCATTAACCAACCTGCGATAAGTAGCATGACATGTTTACAACTAAACCACCAATATAACCTTACTACCCACACTAACCAGATTGAATATCCACTGGAGTGGTCATTTCGGGCTACTTAAGGATGTTAGCTACTATAATTGAAAATGAATAGAGTTCAAATATAATATAAGAAGAAGCAAAGAGGCAGCAGGGTAAAAAATCTGAAAGGGCAACGACAAAACCAGTCAACGTGAACAAAAACAGCACAACAAAACGAAAAAAAAAGTAAAAATACAAAATCAACCAAACAGAAAGGAGTATGTTAACAAAGGCCTATACTTGGCCCTGTAATTTTGCTGGTTTTTGACTTTCAAGAAACCTTAATGAATGCTTTGAAAACAGCTCACAGAATACCTGTATTTAACAAATATAATAGTTTTCTAGTAAAGAATTGTGCTGATTCCTTTCCTTTTCACAACTATTGTGCCAAAATGAAAAGTGGCCGCATGTTCTGACCAACGTAGATTTTTGTTTATTATCAATTCATTACTTAAAAGTGAATATTTTAACCCAAAAAATGTTTGGTCAGAATATGATATTCATTATCTTTTGCCGAAAAAAGAGGCAAATTATGTCAAAAACAGCGATTTTTTAAGAATTTCACTAACTTTAAAGTTGTCTGTTATTCACGAAAGTAAACAATTCGTGAACAATCTATGACATTTCATAAAGAAACATGTTCCTTTAATAATGCAAACTCAAGGCATTCACGAAAAAGATGAATGAATGATTACTATATTGATAGAAAACGCTCAGTCGTAAGAACTGCGTAACAGGAGCAAAATTAAACACATTACAGTACCAATATAAATGCAATACAAACAATTAGTTGCATACCTATATAACAAATAATGTTTTACCACAGCTGATATATGTAAAAAAAAAATACATAACAAATATGATAGCGAGCAGTGACCTCTGGTATGGCTGTTTTCCATTGTGATTGCGTACACTTATTCCACATCTCTTTATCGTCCATTTTACAAACTTTTTGAATAAAAATAGACACATTTTAATATACTAACATTAAAAAACTTTCTTATCCCCCCAAAAAACTTTTCTTAAACACATTAATATAAGTGCAGTAACGAACAAAGTGATATTCATCTCCAAGACAGATTACAAATTCTATCCTCCCTAGGAACGTTCTCCATCAACCTACTTCTATTTGAAATTTAATGTTACATGTTCGGAATCTACTTATATATATACGATGAACTCGACTTAGTCGAAACAAATATGGCTCAAGTAAAAATAACGGCTTAAAGGATAAATGATACCACCCCCCCCCCCCCCCCTTGACGAATTATACATAGGTGCGAACCATTTTTGTATAAACTGATCCTGGAGACGTCGTTTAACTTGTACCTTTAACATATAAATATTATTAAATTGTTGATTCTCCCATGCCCCAGTTAAACCGCAGTCATTGAAAATGGACTTTACATAGTTTATCCACTTACATGTATGATTATCATCACTATTAAGCTTTACCAAAAATTAATATGATTTACTTGACAGTTTTGTTCGTTACTTACTAATTTCAACCAAAAATTAGCCATCCTCAATTTTATTTGTAGCTCTAAGGGATACCTTCCTAGTTCACCATATACCATACAATTTGGGGTTGATGTTCTCACTTAAAGAATACGTTTACAAAATGTTTGGCACACTTTCTCTACAATATCTCAGACATATATATCAAAATATGAGTAATTAAAGTATCAAAAAGTTTTAACTGCAGGTCAACAGATATACATGTAGCTATATTTTCAATTTGTCTATATAGCGCATACACAGCTCTCTGTCCTTGCTCAGCAAGTCTTTTACGACTTTGGAAATTTTTTCCATTATAATTGAACAATATACCCCAATATACACAAGAATCTTGCATTTCCACATCTTGGTTACAAAGTGTAAAATTGATATTAGGTTTGAACTTTCTGTTTGAAAAAAAACTACCAATTTTGTCTTGTTTATATTAACAGAAAGCTTCCTTACAATTAATTTAACATTGTTTGCAGTTTTTCTGCAGATTCAGCAAAAAGGACAGTATAATCTGCATACAATAATATGAATAATTTTATGTACATATCAATGTTCTCAGTAAATTATTCAGACACAAAGGATAAATATTCACCACCGTTTTCTACTAAATACTCTTCTAAATCGTTAAGATATAGAGCAAACAAAAAAGGCGATAGATAATATATTAATGCTTACAATGACATTTTACAGCAAAACGTTTTTATAAGTTAAAGACCTCGTTTTCAACCTTAGATATTTAAAGTTACAATTTTGGCGAGAAAGGGTCTGCTCTGACCTTTTTTCAAAGGTTAAGCATTAGCATGGTTCGTGGACAGATTGGTTAAACGTATTTTGATGGTAAAAACCAGAGAATTTAACAAAAATATCAGTCATTCTACAACTTGACCAATGAGCATTTTCATGACGACCGGACCGACCATGCTAGTGTTCGCTGGCGACGTAAATTTCGCTGTAGCATTTCATAGTGTTAAATTGTTTAGAAAAATACCACAATTTCAAAATAATTATCCTTATGATCCTGGTGATCCTTAATTATATATATTGGCTAATATATTAAAACTTACTGATATCAATGAAGTCCGTCAATATATTCCTGTTAGTGTTTGATATACTGATACAGCAACTTGATCTTGCATGGTTATAAGAATCCAAAAGACTGCAAGTTTTTATCTTTAATCTAACTAGTGACAAAAGGGTTCCCGGTTTTAGTGAAACTTTTTATTAGTTACTTACATTTATTTCATCGTATATAACAACATTATGTAACAAATATATTCATATTTTTTTAAGTGTAACGGGGTATAAAACAGTCCACGTTCTTAAGTAATGCAGCTAACTAATGTACTTTAAATGAATGTTTTAGTTGAGATGAAAGGGAGCTCAATATGGTTCAAGACGCTTGCACGTTTATCGTGATATTTAATTTGTCAAATGCTGTAATAACTATATAAACTTCATGTACTTATTTTCACTAACTTTTTCACTAACTCACGATTTCACCCAAATTCTAGGTTTCTTAATTTCGCTTATTCTGCCAAGAACTTAATTCATTTTATACATTTTTTTTTTCATTTTGCAGATTTGAAATGCCTGGCCGTGAAAATCGCGAAAAAAATACAAAGCGAAAATTATAACGTTGACAGTAGTTACCTCGTTAATATTGCTGAATTGTTGTTCATGGGAATTATAAGGTAATTTCATTACAATATCTAAGATGTTTCCCTTTTTGACAATTACTAAATTATTTTTAGACATGAAAAAGGTCACACTTCTTGAACGAATTTGTTTTTATAGAAATGTAAAAAAAAAAAAAAAACTATACGAATGGGGCAATCGAGTGTCGTAGGTCACTAATGGCACGAACAAATTCGGTAGATATGAAATCCTCACAATAAAAAACTATACTAAATACAAAAAGACACAAATATAGGAAATAACCAACATAGAATGATAGGAAATTTATAGGAAATTATTTTGCAGACAATGCCAATGTTGAAAAAGCTGCCAAAAAGCAGTGAAAATTAAGAGTTCTGCAAGTTGTGAAACACTTTTGATAAAGGTAATGGAAGTATCATATTTAAATTTGTCCAATTTGAAGATGAAAAAATAATGAGACGTGGAAATAATAAGTGTATGAGACACAGCTCACATAACAAGCAATAATTTGGAAAAAAAACACACAATGGACAACCAACAGCAGCCTTCAACGAGGCCGGTAGGTGCTGCTCGCCGTCCTGCAATTGGCCAATGGTCAAAATGAAATGCATATTATTCAAATCCAGTCAGATAGATACCCTTCTTAAAAGAGGAACAGAAAACATCAAAAAGACAAGTAAAAATGTACAAACAAAAGCTTTGTCAAAAAATCCTTAAAGAGTTTGGGTATTACTTTGACACAAGCTGGTTAATTCTACAATGACTTTACATAGTTTGAAACATCGACAAAATATGGGATAGATTAAGATCCATCGTGGTACATGTACTTATTCTTTGTTGATAGAAACTTTGCATGTATCGGTATTTGAATAATACAACAGATAGAAAGCGTCATTTGAAAGTTTCAGCGGTTTTTCTCTGTCATTGTTCTCTTAAGAACATAACACACGTTCCAGTTTGCAGCTATACCCTACCATATCCATTATCTATTTCTCTTAGGAACACCATGTGGGCATGTGCTTTCACTTCATATGTCCGTCGTCGACCATCGTCTTCAGTCCTGAACATTTTTTTAATATTTCATTCTGTAGCTCTGAACAAATGAGCCTGATAGGTTGCAAAACTGATAAAAGTTTATGTTATGCTGGGCACAAACGATTCTCATTTTGAATCCATTAAATGAAACAGCCATTGTATAAAAAACAACGTATAGTAATATCATATCAATAGGCTTCAAGTAGCCCGAATCGCCCACCTGGCTTCAATGCATCCAAATATAATTTTCTCACAGCCTGCAGCCACCTTACACCTTTTGTGAATTTTGATAGACAGAGCATTTTAGCAAGTGTAAGCTTATACCTCACATTTATGTTTCATAATCTATAAGTAAAAAACAACTTATTGAAGGGTAAAAACTCGAGACTTTTCCTTATCAAATAAAGATAATGATATGGAGAATTAGTTAACGTGACACAGCCTACATAACCAGTGGCAATTTAGAAAACCACAATGGACAACCACCAGCAGTCTTCAATGTGGCCAGTAGGCGCTGCTCTCGATTTTGCAATTGGCCCATGGTCTAAATTAAATGCATATAATTTAAATCCAGTCCTGAAATAGTCACAGATAGACCCCATTTTTAAACAAAGAACAGTAAACACAAAAAAGACAAGTACAAACAAAAGCCTTGTCAAAAAGTCCTGGCTTAGGACACGCACATATAAAATGTTGCGGGGTTTAACTTGTTTTTTTGGCCCCACCTCCCCACTATCGATATTCCTAGACATAGCGCAAAACTAAACACACAATAAAATCAAATCGATCAAATAGAGATAATCTTAGGCACATAACTAGGAAAAACTGTTTTAGCCCACTCAAACGGATGTCTCCCCTTCCTAAATTTGCCAAAATAACACAAGTTCAACCTTGAGGTTAAAAGGTCAAAGTCATAATGACATACATTGTTTGAAATACAAATGACAACAAAGTTCCAGACAATAAATTTTGCTACGCCTGACACGCGTTTCGTCTATTCAAGACTCATCAGAGGCGCTCTACCAAAAATATTGAAAATGCCAAACACTATATGAATATGAAGAGCATAGATCAATAAAACCAAAAATTCCAAACTGGAGAACCAAATTATTACTAAGATAATCAACCTATGTCTGGGGTAGGAAGAACCTTATTGACAAATTGTTTAATAATGATACATCTACATTCTGAATATCAAAACCATATGTCAAATGATAAAAAATATAGCATGGAAGGCTTTACATGTAAAATTAGCATTTATTTGACCTTGAAGTCACAGGTCAAGGTAATCAAGGTTGGTAAACCATTGGTTCTATGATGACACATCCTTATCTCAAATATCATAGCCCTATGTCAAAGGACAATATATATATATGGCCCAGACATGTTTTACATGGCAAATTATCATTTATGAAGGTCATCCTGGTACGCGGCCTCTCCTCTCATGGTGAGACATTTACATGTCAAATAGCAAATCCCTATGTCAAAGAATAAAAAATTATGGCCTCATCTGTACTTTGCATGTACAATTACTATTAATTTGACCCTGAGGTCAATGGACAGGGTCATATGAAGGACACGATTTATATGAGAAGAAGAAGAAGAAAAAAAAACTGACACAAAAACAATATGTCTCCTCCTTCTGAGAAAGCAAAACATAATAACAAGATTAAACGTAAGGACGGTACAGGAACTCTCTTTGGAACACTTGCTATTACTGACAGCCAGCTGAGAATCATCAATCGACTGATGGTAAAAACATCAAACATATCGATTTTGAATCCGAACCAACACTTCAAACAATAATGATTTGGTGGAGAGTCATCACACAATACCAACATGCTTGATCACTATAATGCTCAAAATGATAATTAGTATAAAAAATATTGAAGTTTAAGAGTAAGTATCTAGTTATCAATATTTTCTGACAAAAACACCAAATTCAAAAATTTGACCTAATCATTCAATTCATATCCTTTGCGCTATAAATTTTGAAGCCAATTTTTCATTTCCAAAGGATTGTTTTTAAACTTGTGAGCTTTATAAAAATGTTACCATAAAATTCAGGATGTGATATTCCTTTAATTATCAGAAAGCGACGTGTACAATTTTTTTTTCAATAAGAGATCGATATTTTTGGATGAATTTATAAAAAGATTTTAGGTTACAATCTGCAAAGTTAACACTCCTTTTAATGTTTAAAGGGTCATAACTCATATTTATAAGCGGTCATCTCACAATTTTGATCTATAGAATATTTTTTATATAATTAAATGCAAATTATTAAATGAGAGGTAAAACAATATTTAATAGGTTAAACCAAAATGAAAATAAAAAAGGTAAAATTCATAGGAAGTGCCAATTTGTTTTTAGATAAATAGAAAATAAGGACATGTGGAATAAGTTTACACGACACAGCCCACAATCAAGCGGCAATTCAGAAAAAGACCACAAGGAACAACCGTCAGCAACCTTCAACGATGTCAGTAGGCGCTGCTCGCGGTTCTGAAATTGGCCAATGGTCTAAATAAAATGGATAGAATTCAAATCCAGTCCTGAAATAATCACAGATAGACCCCCTTCTTAAACAAGAAACATAAACACCAAAAAGACAAGTACACACGAAAGCTCTGTCAAAGATTTCTGGCTTAGGACAGGCACATAAAATATATGGCGGGGTTAAACTATTTTTGTTGGCCCAACCTTCCTCCTTTCAATATTCCTAGACAAAGCACAAAAACTAAACACACAATAAAAATCAAATCGATCAAAGTCCAATTCTACTAGAGAGAACCTTTGACAAATGACAACAAGAACAAACGAAAGGACGGTAAATGAACACTTTATAGAACACTCGCTGTTACTGACAGCTAGCTGAGAATCGACTGATGTAAAAAAAAAATTCAACTATATCGATTTTAAATCCGACACAACACTTCAAACAATAATGATTTGGTGAAGTGTCATCACACAAAACCGACATGCTTGATCGCTATAAAGCTTAAAAATGGTAAAAGTGAAAACGCTTATGGAAGTTTTAAAGAAAGTATCAAGTTATCAGTATTTCTTCCAAAAAACACTAAATTCAAAGATTTAACCAAAATATTCAATTCATATCCTTTCCGTAATAAATTTTGAAGCCAATTTGTCAATACATGCATTACTTTTAAACTTGTGAGCTTTATAAAAACATTACAATAAAATTCAGGATGTGATATTCCTTTCACTATCAGAAAACTACGTGTACAATTACATTTTTCAATAATGGATCGATACTTGTGGAAGAATTTAGAAAAAGATTTTACTTATTTGTGGTATCGATAACCTTGTTATAATAATTTTTCAGTTATAAAACGGTTTTTATTATTAACATCAGAAACACCACTGCAGATCCGAGCATATCTCACTAACTGTGAAATGTCAACCCCGTATGACGGCGCTTTCTCCTTTATAATAGGGAAGGTAAATTCGTCATGTTTGTTTATTATATACTTTGGTTATATAAAGTCCTCTTCGGGGGTAATAAAAAGATGTTACTTCATACAAGGACTAGAACAGACTAACGCTTAAACAGGGGCCACACCCCAAGAGTGATAAAAGCTCGTTAAACCATTAGGTCGTTTGATGAATTTTTGTTCTGAGATCACCAACTCACTGTATCTTGCTGTTGTTGTTGTGAGCGTGGTTTCTGTTGCAATTGGGCCCTTCGATCTAAGATTGTAATGAAAAACGTTTGGTGTCATAAAACTAGGTTTAATTCACCATTCATTTCTTTGAAAATATGAAAACCAAAACGGTATATGGATATGACAAGGAGTAAACTTTCATCAGCAGCACTGGAATCAAAACATTAGAAGGTCAAAAACCATAAGTATCGACTGAAAAATATTCAACGCCCCAAGGTTCTAACACGGAAGCCAAATTCAAAACCTAGAATATCGACCAAGTTGCAGTACAAGAAAAGAAATCTGGTGTTTTAAACATGTATGTACTTATTTGGGACTAATGTAAATTTTTATTTCCGAATCCGTGATGGTTAACCCTTCCGGTGAAATAAAATTCCACCTACTGAGTAGGGAGCCCGCTCCGGCATCATCACCTGTGTGTTGAAGAACATAAAAAAGTTATTAAATCATCCGACTTGAAAATTTCAAAATCGTTAAAACATATGCTGATAAAAAATTTAATTTTTGGTTTCAGTTCGGCATATTTTGAACTTTATTTTGTTTTATGTTTTTCATATTTATATGGGTATTTGGCATTTTCAGTATATTTAGTAGATCGCCCCTGGTTCGTCTTGTTTAGAAGAAACGCTCGTCAGGAGTTGCAAAATGTATTCTCTGGAGCATTGTTTTATTCTACGTCTTGCTTTGATCTTATTCTCCGACGTTTTAATTTGAGAATGTTACATGTGCATGTATATACACAAAACTAATGTAAATTTCATTATATTTAACAGATGCATAGTAATTGTAGAACTACATTGCATTGTACAAAAATGTTTTAATTAGAATCGATAGCTTAACTCTTTTTAATTAATTTCATATTATACACGAGTATTGGTTCATTAATAGCAAAAATTCACCCGTTGAGAGTCTGAATGGTTAAACGTCATTTATTTCATTATAATATTAAAGAGTTTTTTTTAAATGGTAAACAAATATAGTAATATACTGAATGTCCGAAATGTTACATCTATTATAGCGGACGACTATTCCACATGTTTTTTTTTCGTCGCTTAATAGTTTGGTTATACGGAGCCCGGCAAAGGACACCGGAAAAAAAATTATATCGTTATTTCGATAAAATATATTATGTCGTTATTTCCATATATTATATCGTTATTTCAATTTAATTATATCGTTATTTCGATATATTATATCGTTATTTCCATATATTATATCGTTATTTCAATATAATATATCGTTATTACAATATAATATATCGTTATTACAATATAATATATCGTTATAACGATATATAATTATATTGCTATTTCATTATAATGATATCGTTATTTCCATATATTATAGCATTATTTCCATATATTTTATCGTTATTTCAATTTAATTATATCGTTATTTCTATATATTATATCGTAATTTCGATATAATTTATAATTAACAAGAAATACTGCGAGCTAGCTCACGAAGGATACCCCTGCTTTTTGGTCTGAGTCCAATTATCTCCCCTGCATGATATCTGACAGTAACAGAAATTCTTCATGCACATCTCCATATGGTGTATATCCTTCCTGTAAATTTTCATTAAAATCCATCGAGCAGTTTAGGAGGAGTTGTGCTTACGAGGTCCCCCATTGAACACTAAGTCTAAAAAGTCTAAGTCCAATTATCTCACTTGAATGATGCCCGACAGCAACCAAAAATCTTTTTGCACATCTCCATATGGTGTACATCCTTCCTGTAAAGTTTCATCAAAGTCCATCAGGCGGTTTAGGAGGAGTTGCACTTACGAGGTATGTGGACAGACGGACAGACAGACAGACAGACAGGGTGATTCCTATATACCCCCCATTTTTTGTTTGCGGGGGGTATAATAAATATAATTAAATAACGATATAATTATATGGAAATAACGATATAATTATATCAAAATAACGATAAAATATATGGAAATAACGATATTATATATTGAAATAACGATATAATATATGGAAATAACGATATATTTATATTGAAATAACGATACAATTCTATATCGTTATAACGATATATTATATTGTAATAACGATATATTATATTGACATAACGATATAATATATGGAAATAACGATATAATATATCGAAATAACGATATAATTAAATTGAAATAACGATATAATTTATGGAAATAACGATATAATATATCTTATCGAAATAACGATATAATTTTATTTTTTCTCCGGTGTCCCTTGCCGGGCTCCGTATGGTTAGGATCATAAAACTTTTCAAAACTTTTCACGTTAAGTTCACCAAGTCGCCAAATGCCTTTTCTTTAGAATTCCTTAGATTGGAGATTTCTCTTCTCTCTTTAAAGTTTTCCTCTTCTTTTTTTATTGGTCCTTTGTAGAAATAAAAAGAAATTGATTATATTCATCATATTATGCAAGTAACAGTACGGATGTATTCATTTGATTTATATTATCAATAAGAGGCAAGAACCAATGGCCAACTAGAATGTGAAAAGCTAGAAAGGGCAAAGACAACAAAAACAGTCAAAATAAAAACACACAATAAACAACTGAACAGCAATTAGCATCGTAAACCTAAATCCTACATACATGTGCATATAATGAGTGTACATAGGCAAACTTTTTACGAATCTTTATAATATTCCAACAATAAATACGTTAGATTAATTGAATAAATACACATAATGATATAATTTCTCACTCATATTTTTTTTTCAATTTCAGACGGGGAATTCATGAAACATGAATTTTTACTGAAGGAGCATTGAAAACCGGTAGTTAATCATACATTTGAAGACCCGTGCCATAGCCAGGACCAGGTAAACCAGACATCGAAACATTGATGAATGACAACAAACTGCGACGTCTACATGTGAAGAGGAAAGGCACAAAGGTATCAATGGGCTATCCGTTTGTCGCGAAAGGGCTGCAACAAAACCAGTTAATTCGAACGAACACAGCACCAAACAGACAAAACAAAAACGGTAACATACAAAATGAAAACTGAATAGCAATCAACAACGCTAACTTAAGTCTAACTACCGGTAGTAAGCAGCTTGCTATAGCACACCCGCCGTGCTGCTAATGGTCAATTTGGTGTGTTAAATCTGATATCAAAAGGAAGACAAAACACAAGACTATGTCTAACCAACATCTACACTCATCTCAAAGATAGAAACATCATATATGTCAATGAGTGCGTGATGTCTTTATGATAATTTTGGGAACACAACAACCAAGGAGTACGTAACCTTGTGTTTACAAAAAAAACGAGGGTGGAATCGGGTGCTCCCGAAAATGTAAACAGTTCAGGATTGTTCAAACACAGCATGGATGGTTTAAAATAGGGCAATTTTGGTTTAATGAAATAAAAGCAGCATCGTACTTACGAAGATCTAGAAAAGAAAATATTTTCTTCATGTGGGAAGTCCGATCGTTAACAAATTCCTCAAATTTTAATATCAGAAGTTGTTCTGTTGGAAATATTCTGAAATATTCTGATACATATATATTGTAAAAGTAAGTTTTGTATTGTGCTTTGTGTGTTTATATGTTATTACCGAATCATTCAAATCATATATGTTTATTATTTTCTTAAATTGTAATCGCTCAGAGCTTGGGCACCATTAATTGGTTGAATAAAAAATATCTGTATCTGTATCTGTATCATTCCTAATGGTAACCGGTTCTAAGAATAAAATTTATAGAAAATTTAAGATCACCGGTTAATTATCATTTTAGAAGGAGAAAGCGTTTGTAAAATTCTAATATATAGATATTATTTATTGCTAGAGTTTATGACAATGATCACAGTATATACTACAATGTCATGAATGAGGTAGAGACCTCATACTATTGAGCTTTATGTGAAACCATGAGTCAGTTTAAAATTGAAAGCAGCGGAATCGGATATAAAACGCTTCGATTGCTTTAATTTGGTTTTTGTATTGAACTTTTGGTTTTTGAACTTCCAATATTCATGATATTGAGATTCAAATGCTGCCGATTAGAGATTAATCTTATCCTATCTTTAAATAATTTAATTCGGTATGTAACGCTCAATTTGATTGGTTGGACCAACCCATGTTATTTTGTATGATATGGTTTGGTCTAGTGACGCCACTAACATCTTCATCCGCCACGGCATTTTTGAAATAGTCCCTATGTTTTGTTCTTGTTATACAAATCTTACGGGATTGACTTTAATTGTTGGTCATTTTATAGGGATATAAATGGGTAAGGTCGTTTTACGCTCTACATAAAGAGCTTCGCGCTTTATTAAGCGTAAAACGACCTTACCCATTTTATACCCGTATAATATGACCAACTATTAAAGTCATTCCTTAAATAACAAACTGAATCTCCTTACCTTACGCCTTTCTTGGAATTCCCATTCGAAGAATTAGATCTGGTGATCATGTTAGTACAAAGAATGACGATAAAAGGGACGATTTTAATTTTACAATCATTAATTTGCCTAACCTGGAAAGTAACCATCCTACTTTAGCAGCGTATGTTGATTATATTTAACAATTTATTCGATATGCCAGGCTTGCACAACTTTTTTAGATTTTTTTATCCGATACTGTTGAATCTTTGACAAACTTTAAGACCAAGGGTATAATAAAATATGTCTCATATATACATTTTTTATCTATTTAGAGAAAAGAAGAAATATTATCGACAGTGGACGCAAATTAATGGCAATATGCATGTAGCTCTCCTAACAATTAAGGCAAATGTTTTTTTTTATAAGAAAAGAAACTACTGATGTAGGTTACATTACATTTATAGAGAATGTGACATTGGGAACTATGGTAAAATGCAAATATACGATTTTATAAATGAAAAAAAAAAACCTTTTGCTTTTATTTTCCTGATGTATGTGACAAAAGCTCATTGGCAACCTCTCAATCAAAAAGATTTTATACAATGTAGATTACCTTGATGGTATACACTGTTGTACGCACACCCTCTTTCTGTGAAATAGTTCCTACAGTCTTTATGATGATCCACATCATTTACCACTGTGGAATTGAAATGGTCAGCCGACTAAGAGTAATTTATAAATCTTGACATGAAGAGATATTCCGACCACATTATAGAAATAAACGTTAAGTCTTAAAGCAATGCTGTTAAATAGTACATTTTTTTATTCTTTAAATTTAAGAATCCTAAACAAACAGCGCTTCTATCGGCTTCTTTTCAAATTAGTAGGTTTGTTTTTGTACACCAAACAAATTAACAATAATGCATAATAATAATGCATTATGAAAACGACCTTTCTTTAGATTGAGTTAGAGAAGATCCCAACATTTAAAACATGCATATATGCAAACAATTGGGGAATGGAGAATGTTCCAGAATTGGTTTATTTAATATTTTTTTCTAAATCAAATTGCTGCACATTTAAACTGTTGCACCATGGCTACTGTAAAAGTAAGTCTATAACATCAAACTACCCCAAATTATACAAAGATTTGTAATAAAGATCGAAGTTAGTTCTATCTCAAAATATGTTCTTAAATATTAATTTTATTATTAAAAAAATAAAATAAAAATTTTCTTTTTTAAATAAGATTTGATGACAATGTTTGACCTTTCATAATTCTAACAATGATTCATTTAACATTGTTATTATAATAACAAATTAGTTTCAGTTATCCCTAATACATATATATTTTAACTATGTTATGCGTTGAACTGTTTGGACAGCCAGTAGTTTCCAACAATGAGTATAACTCTTAACCTCTTTGACATATGACGTGATTAAACCCAGCGTCCAGCCAATAATTGGGTTCAACATTTAAGAATTTTAACATGTGCATCCATTGGCATATTTAACTTCTGCATCTCTCAGCATAAAAAAAACATTTACTGACTGAGTATCCGGCAAACTAATGGTTTACATTTCCTCCAATACAATTAATGTCTTCGCAACGGCATCAGGTACATAAACCATTTATACCGCCAAACCAAACCAATTAGTATAACTAATTACTTTTATTGTTACTGTAACACTATGTATGTGTATGGCTAGGCTACTCTCTTCGAGCTTTGGTCACCTAATCAAAGCCCGCAATTAAAATTGGTTTGGACTTAGGAATAAGGATGATATCTTAGTGTGGGCCACTGGTCACGTTGAAACCTTCTCGCCGTTTTAAATTTCCTTAAATCACGGATTTTTCAAAATTGCCGTTTTTATATGTGGGTTGTGTCGCATATACACTTATTCCATATCTCACCTTATTCTATTGATAAACAATTTTGCCTAGAAAAGATATTTATCAATGCACACAATTATTTTAAAACTGCAATTAAATGTAATTAGAACTGTTCTCGGAGATTTAGTAAAATGGATCAGTCTATAATATTGTTATCTTCTGTTCGCTAACTATTATTGAACATAAATAGGTTTCATAAATAGGCCCTATTTCGGCCCATCTGTAAGCAAAAAATAAAAAGTATTTCATAGCCTCTTACTTTTTACCTTATTTTGTAGCAAAATGATTGTACTGTTGTGAAAGACTACTTTTAAATCCTTTTGCATTAACACGGCTTGGAAAATCGTGTTCAAAATTGACCCATTTTGAATGAAAATTTCATCTTGATTTAAAAGAACTTTCAAGGTAGGGCTTCAATAAAGTGAAATTTTGTGCTTATATAGTTGAAGCCAGTGTTAACAATTCTATAAAAGGTTCATCATACATATACATCACTTTTAAGAACAATTTTGAATTTGAAATGAACGCTAATCTCAAGAAAAACGAGGAAAACGGAGAGATTTCGCACAATTTTTAACTACTGACAACAAGTTCAAAAATTATAGTCTTTTTAAATTTTCAGTATGTTTTGCACGCGGAACCAGCTTGAAACTTTCACAAAAGATGTGTTTTAGTAAAACAAGTTTTTGAATAAAATATGGAGCTGGTTCCGTGTGCAAGGCTATACTTTCGGGAAAGATATATATCACTCATTTGCGCAACTTTCCCATAGGCTCATTATTAAAATCATTTGTGGTGGTTCATTTCAAGCACCATTTATTGAAAAAATAAAAAAGCTTTTAAACTACAGACGTTTATTTTCAAAAAATAGAAATATTAACCTTTCGAACAAGACATTTTATGAAAGAATTTACTTAATTTTATTTTTGACTTTCGCTGTGGGCTGAAAACGGGTCTTATCGCAACCCATCCATTTGATTACTTTAATAAAAAGATGATAGCTATTAAAGGTATAAAAAGGGCAAAAATGATAGTTTCGTGGTGGCCTTTTCAAGATAATTGACGTGTAAGTTTTGGCAGGAGTAGGTTTTCTCTGACTTTTTCATAACTTTAGGATTAGCAAAAGTTAGCTGTTGTAATGTCTGGAAAAATAAATAGGATTTGGTAAAACTTTGTTTACCATTTCTATATGACATATTTAAGATATTTATAGAAAGAAACAACGGTTTCCTTGGCACAAATTTTAACCATATGTTGGTAAAAAAACAGCGGGTTCCCCAAAAATGTCAGAAATCCCAAAACTTGACCAGCGAGCATCCTCACTGAACACGGAACAGTATCGGAACGTTAGTTTATAGTTCTCTCAGGGTTTTTTAAAACTATATAGTTCTCAGATTTTTTTAGAAACGTTCCTTCGTAACGTTCCGCTGTAACCCTTTTAAAACGTTCCGTACGAACGTTAATAGAGAGGTTTAGCAACGAATACGTGTACGAGTACTAGTACGGGTACGTGTAGAGGGAAATTCCCCAGAAAAGTGTGTATGACGTCATCACTTGGTGCGTTGTGCTAGACGTACACGTAGGTGAAGAACTTGAAGCGTTATATTTACACGTAAGGTAAGAACTTGTAACGTTTTATTTATATATTATGAATGATTTGTAAAATATGGGTACTTTATTGAAGCATTCGCAATGTAGGGTATCTGTTTAAATGGATGAGTACACAGAAAATCATGTTTTTACCGTCAATTTTGCTTCTGATACAGAGATGCAAGCAAGCCATAAAGCCAAGGTTGACCCAAGGTTTGGAAACTTTTGCAAACAGGAAAACGCAAAGGAAATTATTAAATACATACTACACTGCATGTGTGTTACTCGTTTATCTTCCCTTATTATCTTTTAATTTTTTCCTTTGATTTTTCAATTTTTCGTCGAAACTCACGCATGCAGCTCATAAAAACTTGACAGCCCTGTAATAAATATAAAGACATACTTTGATATTTAATAAAGGGACCAGGGGCAGGGGCGGATCCAGAGGTCCGTGAAAGTCAAAGAAGGGGCGTAATTGCTAAAATGTCAGATTTTTATCCTTTAACAACCGTATCCATATCCCAACTGCAATTTATTCACATACTTGACATATCTATGCTAGGTATCTAACTCAAGGTATGTACATACCTGCATTTGGAGTAATACATGCAGAAAAAAATGATCGTCAGCATGTCAGTGACCTTCTCACTCCCATTCTATAAGCTTTATGGCTTTATGTTATAGGCTGACAATTTTTTTGTAGAGTTGGAAATGTCAGAAAGAAAGAAGCAGGCAAGATTCAAAACAAATGATGACGTGAGACTTCTTAGGGAAGTTGTGTCTATAAACCCGTACCAGAATAAAGGCAAATGGCAAGATGTTGGAGAAAACTTAAGGTGGTTCGGGGGTATAAGAAAAATCCATCAGATTTTTGTTAAATTTTGCAGAATTAAACTTTGATAAAAGAACATTAAAAAATGCAAAAATGATTGGGGGTCATGGACCTTTTTACAGATTTATGACCTTGCAAAGTTGGTTGCCTAGAGATCGTTTTTCCAATAGATTATAAAGGGAAAAGAGTTATTTAGCATCACTCTGAGCTGGAAACCCATCAGATTTTAATTATATTTCACAAATGACAAGCCGCATATACTATCTACTAAAAAACATGATAAAAACTTGGGGTCACGGACCTTCTTTTTAAGATATTTAAGAAAAACTAATTTTTCCTACACATTCTTGTATAAAAATTTGTCACACAGTTTCCCGCCAATTATCTCCCCTGAAAATAGAACTTTTTAGAAAAAGCTATATTTATTTCATTCATAAAATAAAATAAAGAATTAAATTTTGTAGGATATGAGATTATTTATTTTGCATCATATTCAAAGCAACAATATACTCATTGATCTTTACCTATTTCATAGTACCTATTTGGTACTTAAGGTTAGTGAGGACACCTGTCATGTGACCAAAAACAGCTAAAAATGCAAAAAACAAGCGTAAATGTCATAAATACCTTGAAACTTGTGTTAAATAGATAAATTTGATAAAACTTAATCATAATGAATTGATTTTAATACAAATAAAACAACCATTCCTTCATAAAAAAAAATTTCAAATAAAACAAGGGAGATAATCCACTTAAAAAATGACAAAAAAATTACAAAGATTTATATAGTAGAGAGAAAAGTAAGCTGGTGACCCCCAGTTTTTATTGATTTATTTCAAAATATACTGTATTTCATTGATTTTTATCAAATAAAAATAAAATTTAAATTCGTGGATTTTCTCTGCGACAAGATTTTATGCTAATTATTTGGCCTTTCCTATATAATCTAATATAATTTGGGACAACTTTGAGCCTAAATTTTGGAAAAAACAAGCCTGGAAAGGGGTCCAATATTTTACTCAAGATAAAGTATATACCTGATACTAATATATCAAAAAATTGGACATTTTAAATTCGGCATTATTCTTGGGGTCAGGTGTCCTCACTAACCTTAAGGGGGGACTTGCAGGTGATCACATGACCAGCCAAAAACAAATGAAAACTTATTTTATTTAATTTAATTCAATACTAAAAGGTGTTCAAGATTTTGAAATTCCGTTTAAAAATATTAATTTGATATACTCTTAACTTTGTTTTGATATTTAAAAGCGTTAAAACTTTTTTTCTTTATTTTCTAAGTTTCATTTTATAAAATAATTTTCAATGCTAACGGATTCTCATATTTCTGCATTTTGACAAAGGGAGATAATTTATGACAAAATTTGCCAATTTTGACCACTTTTTGACATATTTTTGTGTTTATCTGAAAAACTAACTCAAAAGCACCCCCTTTTATTCAAGTCATTTTATAGCAATATAACAGCCCAATATAATATCAAAAAATTACAAAATTCTATTGATCAGGTTTTTCAATAATCAGAATTTTCCTTTAAAATTGTGTACTTTCTTTAACATTTCAATGTAAAAAAGCCAACCTTCAGAACCAGTTATCTCGAAAACTAACTCAGAAGCATGCCTTTTTCGAATTAGATTTTCAAAGTGTATCTCTTGATGTGTCTATTTACCAATTTTAAAGAAAATCTATTGACAGGAAATTTTTAGTGTTTGGTGCAAGTACATGTACCCCCTTAATTACGACATTAAATTATGAAATTATTAAATTCTTGTATCATCATAGACAACAACTTATTGAGAGCCTAACTTACATGTACTATTCCTAATAAAGTATAAGATGATTATATTTATGCTTAAATGTATTAGTTAGGTTCAATATGCCTTATTAAAAGAAATGATAATTTCACTGCAGCTTGTGTATATTTTGGTGTCTTTTTCTTATTGAATAAAATAAATTTCTTTTACGTTTCAGGAAAACAAATGCATGAAGAATAAAGAATCTTGGAGTACGATGGAAAAAAAGACCACATCATTCTAATTAAGTGAGAAACATGAATATAATTCTTGAAAATTCAACTGAGATGGAATAGAAATGAAACTTAAATTGAAATTTACATGGAACTATTAGTGAGAATATGTAGGATAAAGAGGAAATGGACTATAATTATTGACTGCACTTGAAACTTTTAACTGTATTTGTGGAGTTTTTTTCTTATAAAATATTCTTTCTTAATATATTTTTGTTTTTCTTTTTCTTTTTGCAGAACAGTTGCTAAATGCTTGCTAAATGAACGCCCGTTTATAGTGTATTTAAGTATCTGTCTGTCTAAGAATCATGCAGGGTTTATGATAATGGTGATTTATGGTAAAAAATAACACATGGGTTTCTATGGGCAGCCAGTCGGGCAAAAATTAACAAAAATTTTAAAAACAGACGGTAAACTTAAACCAGACACACAAAAAAAACACAGAAACAGACACCAATTTAAAATAAACAGACAAAAAATACCAAAAAACAGACATGAAATTTTATAACCAGACAAAAAAAATAAAAAACAGACAGACGATTGTGTAAAACAGACACAAAAATACAAAAACAGACATAAAAGTTTACAAACAGACAACCGTAAAAAGCCAAACGGACGTTTTTTTAAAAACAGACCTAAAAGTGGGCGTGACGATCGGGTGTTGGTAATTTGTAAAACCCGAACCCGAACTGAGGTTTCAAAACCGAAAGAAATCAAATTGAATTGGTCGCCGTTAAAAAAAAACAATTAAAAAAAAAAATTAAATGTATATATATTATGTTATTTTCGAAAGAAAAACTGTTTTAATTTTGTGGAAATATATTATTATCACATTTATCTAAAACTAATCGATCCCAAGTTGATATTTTGTGTAACCCGGCTGGTGTCGGTCTGATCGATTTTCAGGATCTTAGTGGAAAAAAACAAGGTTTATCATTATTCTCTTTCAATTTTTCAACTGAGAAAATTGACTTGTGTTTATTTAGTCATCTTACACGCGCATGCTGATTTCCCCCAGAATTTTTGCCGTATTGTATTATGCTCTTAATTCGTTTTCATATAATTTGGAAAAATAAAATATGTTATGTTATAGCGTTTATAATCTTTTCGGTAGAACGCCTCTGATGAGACTTGAATAAACGAAACGCGCGTCAGTCGTAGCAAAATTACTAGAAATTGTCTAGAACTTAGGTGTAAATTTTGTAATTTTTAATTTGGAATTTCAAATTGTCAAATTAATACTGTATTAAGATGTATTAACTATAGCAGGTAGGAACTGCTTACTCTTCCGGAGCATCCGAGTTCACTCTTGTTACGACTTGAGTTCGCGTTGTTGATTTCTATTCGGTTGATTTTGTGTTTTGTGTTTCCTCGTGCTGTTCTTGTTCACTTTTACCGGTTTTGTCGTTGCCCTTTCGGACTTTTGACACTCGAATATGTCCCATTGGGCCTCTTTGCTTCTTAGGTTTATACGCACTGTGTTACATGTAGGTGGTAAAAGTTTTTCAATTTCATTCCTCATGTCACTTTCTAAAAAATATTTTTCCCGTAGATTCATGACACTTGAAAGTAAACTCAAACTAACATATGATGAACGTCAACATAATTTATCTTCATCATGCGAGTATCACAATTATGATTGTTCTGTATCCAAAATACCACTGCATTTAACGGATTTATATTTTTTAAAAAGGCAACCTAAAGACAAAAACAAAATATAACAGAAAAACAATAAATGCACAACACATGTACATGTAGCCGAATAGTGCAATTATCATATATTTTTTTTTGGGGGGGGGTGCGGGGGGGGGGGGTAGGTCTATACATGTAGTTACAAAGAAAAACCGTTGTCTTTTTAGCAATCGTTCATGTTATTCCACTGGAACATGCAGGAAACTTTTCTAACTAAACTCTTTCATATGGTCAAATAAATTCAGTTTATTAAAATTCGTTAGCTGCAATCGTAAGAAGCATATTTCGTGTGTTTTATAACGTTATGGCTCTGTCGCACTATAATGTTCAATCCAACGTGTTCCAAAGTTCGAATTGGCAGTCGCTCTAGACTTTTTTTTTCAAAATTAATAGTGATCGAATCCAAAACGTCTGATTTTGACTACTTACAAGGCAGGACAAATTTGTTCATTACTTGTCTTCAGCGCATGACAACGTGGTTCGGGGGTATAAGCAAAATCCATAATTTTTTTTTATTTTGCAGAATTAACTTTCATAAACGAACATGCATTAAAAAATGCAAAACAATTGGGGTCACCTACCTTTCTAAAGGTGACCTTGCAAAGTTGGTGACCTCAAGTTTTGTTTTTTAAATAGGAAAAGAGTTATTTAACATCATTGTGAGCTGGAGCTGGAAATCAATCAGATTTTAGTTATTTTTCACAAGTGACAAGTCATTTATACTATCTTCCGAAAAAACATTTAAAAAAACTTAGGGTCATGGACCTTCCTTTTATATATTTAAAGAAAAACTATTTTCTCCTGCACATTGCTATACAAGATATGTCACAAAATTTCCCGCAAATAACCCCCCCCCCCCCCACCTGAAAATAGAAATTTTTAGAAAATCTTAATTTCCTTTTAAATATATGTGTTATATTTATTTCATTAACAAAACAAGATAATTTAAAAGAAGCTTTGCTTGTTTTGTGATATTTTAAGTCATTTTAATTGAAATGCACTCTAAAAATTTTCAAGATGTCCGAAAAAGATACCCAGTTATATAATTATACTCCCGCGAACCAGTCCCCCCAATAAGTCGGTCCGTTACACTTTTTTTTTTCGTAAAAGACTCGTATGCTTCCGATATTTGGCTTCCTGTTAAATTAACAAATCAACTAAGAGTTCTTTAAGGATCGAAAAAAAAATCTGGACAGGTTTCTCAGCTACGACTTTTTGTAGGCTATCGATATTTGACATTCAGCTGAAGTAGGGGTCTCATATGATGGTTATTAGGTTAATACATGTATTGGGTTTTCGGTGCTCTCGTAACACCTGGTCACAAATGTATACATATAACGTGTCCTTTTTAACCCAGAAACCCTCGGTAAGAGTTTGCGTCTCTGAGTTCAGATTATACCATCGATGTCAATGGTTGATTCCAACAAATGTGCCTTGCATCTGTTTTCTGCCCTTGTTTTACCTTAAATTGACTACCGATATCACAATCGTGTGCTTTGATGAGTAAAGATGTTGGTCTGTCGTAGTATTAGAGTTTTACATTAAAATGCCCACCGATGTTATTATTTGCAAGAACTACTTTCCCTACCAGACCATCTGAGTTTATATACCCTTGTTTTATATAAGATTTCACGTTGTTTTCTATGTATGTCTCAGTATATTGTGTTATGTAGATTATATTTTTTTATCTTTCAGGTTTGAATTGTAAAGGTTTTAAGATTGGTTTCTTTCTATGTATTTCATTTATACTTATAGAATTTGGGGGGTCGATGCGCCTCACGTTAGTTACAATGACATTCTGGGCGTTGTTTACACGTTTTAAGCACGCAAAATAGGTTTCTAAGAAGAAAGGAGAACGCTAAAGAGCACAGGTCTTTCGCTAGACAGATGTTGCACGTTTGTTTGCATTTAACTCTTAACTACTTTCCAATTATGACTAAGACTTATTTATAAATTAAGGGAACGGTGAAATATTTATGAGCAGATGGGGGTTGGAGCAAATTAACCAAAAACTGACCTGTGACCCATGACCCCCCAATCGGAGGAGATCTAGGTCCTCGACCCCCCCCCCCCATTATGAGTTGAAATTTTTATGCATGACCCCCTGTTCTTAGCGTTATATTTAATTGTTATATGCATAACAGCAAGGAATATAATTCCTTGATAATAAATAGTGAAAAAGATATGCATGTTTTTGTTGATGTATGGTCCAACCTTGAAGATGGGGTCTATAATTTTAATATGATTTTTTAAAGAAAAATATTTTGCAGCAAAGATTGATAAAAAATCTGAGGAAGGATTTCTGCTACATGCATGCATACTCTTAAAAAATATTATGATATTTTGGTGCAACGTAGTAAAATATCAAATAAAAATTGTATAGTATGCTGCTCTGCATATTGTTTTCTTTATTAACAAAACAAAACACAGAGGCATGCGTTAAATAAAATAGCCCGTCCATTAAAAATAAAAACAATAATATATGGAGAAAAGTAACGTTCTTTTGTTTATAGAAGTGGTACCCAACAAACGTGGTTGGAAGTATTGGAAATGATTAAAACATACAATATAATAAGGATTTTCATCTGATTTCAGTGCATGATGTAAAACATACAAGTGGAATCTTAGGGTATGCATGTACAATGTATGTTATTGTTACATTTGTATAAATAAAAGATTTATTCTTTAAAATACATCTTTTACGTCTACTAGCACTATACAAAGTACTGTCACAATGCATGTTCTCAATGGTATGCAAATGAAATGTATCAATTATTATTCAACACTGGAATGACACTGATTTTTATAGATTTTAACACATTCAGGTTCAATCATATATAATGGTCTTTGGACAATAGCATTTAATTAAGATGGAGCCAACGGACTACAAGATTTTAGTGAAAAAAATGTCTGGTCATGAAGTTTGGTAATACAAGTCACATGTCAACACACAAGTTGCCAAAAGTAAAAAATTATGAGCTCCGGTGAAAATCGAAAGACTCCCGTAAATAATGTTTGCGGAACAATTTTACCATAGGTGAACCCCTCCCCCCTATAATTTGATCTTTTTAACGATGATCTACCAGGATTCCAAACATTCTGCCCATGACCCTCCCTAAATTGCTACCCCCCTTTAGCTGATAAATAATGACCGTTCCCAATTACAACGTTTCCTTTTTCTTTGTAGATTCAAACCAATTTGAATATATAGAAACAATGAGTCTTTTGGTGAAATCATCTAGTTATGGTTCCTTTTTTCCAACCTACCACAACAGAATACGAATTCAGATCAATTCAGGAAAATATGGATTTGAGGAGCAACATGTTAATATTCCCTCTTTTCAGTTAACATAGGTTATCTCCCATATGCATGAGTTATCTAACTTTACAGCAGGTATGAAATTTATTTTCTCTGGATTTATTGTTGAAATCCTTTGATAAATTTGAGGGGTTCAGAAAGAAAAGGAATTTCCCCACATTTAGAGATAATTATGTAACTTTTTAAAACATTTCCTTTTACAAAAATACTTATTAAATAATCTGCAATAAAAATGTAAACTTTAAAGATTTTATATAGTAAAGTTCTTGTGAAACTTAGGGAAATCCCTAATTTCTTTCAGATCTCTCTAGATTTTTCTTTCATTTTCCATGAAAAGAACAGAGGGGTTAAGAAATTACACCTCCTGCAAAGTAAGATAACTCCTGCTTATGGGAGATAACCTATGTAAACTAAAAAGAGGGAATAAAACTTTAATCGCATTAAGATGTGTGTTACACAAATTATATTATATTCAAATTCTTTTTTTAATTCTTAACCACCGTATGTGACATTTTTATAACTTAGAACCATTGATCTATTTTTCTCGAAGTATTTTGTTTAAATAGAAAAAAAAGTTACGTTTTAAAAACCTTCGGTCCTGTTTCGGGTTTATGTTATACTAATTACCGACACCCGATCGTCACGCCCTCTGTTAGGTCTGTTTTTAAAACGTCTGTTTGGCTTTTTACAACTGACTGTTTGTCAACTTTCATGTCTGTTTTTGTATTTTTGTGTCTGTTTTACATAATCGTCTGTCTGTTTATAAAATTTATGTCTGTTTTTGTATTTTTTTGTCTGTTTATAAAATTTCATGTCTTTTTTTTTGTATTTTTTTGTCTGTTTATAAAATTTCATGTCTGTTTTTTGTGTTTTTGTGTCTGTTTAAAGTTTATTGTCTGTTTCTTATTTTTTTGTTAATTTTTGCCCGAATGGCTGCCCATAGGTTTCTTTACATTTTCTGAATCAAGATATAGTGTTATTGTTGAAAATCAAGTCTGTTTTCCACAAAGGTCTTGGTCATTGGAGAAATCAGTGTTTTGAATTGCAATGAAATGAATAGCAAGAAAAGAGTTATCTCCCTTGTTTACAATATTTTTAATGCAATCTAGGTAAATTTTATCTCTCATTACCAACATCATAGAAACAAATGGCTGTTGTTTTTGTTAATAGGTGACCATTCTGTATTAGAAACCATGTTCAAAACCATGTGTTATTTTTTACCATGAATCACCCTCTGCATGATTTTTAGAAAGACTGGTACTTAAGACTTGTCAGAGCCGATCTATCTGGAAGATCTAGAAATGCCATTGCAAAGAGTGTTCATTATGATATAGATAACATAACTGCTCTTATTAAGATTTAGCAGTGACACCATGTAAATTCAAAACCAGAAAGACATTCAAAAATGTTAAAAGACTTTTAAAAACTATCTAAAACGAAGATTATTTAAAAAAAAACAATTTATTTACTAGTAATCACAAATTACTAGAATCACCCCAATGCTCCATCAATGTTGTGAGAGGGTGCTGGTAAACCATTAACATAACGTAAATAAAACGCTCTTAAAACTAGACATGATCCTCAAGAGGTAAAACAAAACACCAGGGAACGATCCAATATAGTTCCGACGGAACGTTATAAAAACCGAAAATGGAGTCTACACTTTAACGTTCCTGCAATTTTATTTCGGAACGTTAGATAGAAAGCATGAATGAACGTTATGGGAACCTTTATGTAAATAAATTTCTATCTTTAAATATAGGTCGTTAAAGATCAACAAGTGTACAGATCAGTCATGCATAACGAATTTCCATCGTTTATAGCTTCGATGAGCCTGTTATAAAGTCTTAAAGTCATTGTGGTCATTTTGAATTGCCGCTTGAATTTGTTTATATGGGCTATACATTGATTCCACTTCTCATTTTCTTCTTTTTATGCATTCGTTTGATTTTGCTACTCGACATACGTAGTTCCTGATATAACATCCGACGCATTGCTTGTAAAAGGTCAATCCTACGAGTCAAATCCGATTTAATAGAACATTTAAAAAAAAAACTTATGACAAACCAACATCAGATAGACATACCATATTTGTCTCTGATTGCAATCTCGAAGTAGTTTTTGTATTATTTCATGTTGTCTGTTACTTTCTAGATAATGTTATGGTTCGTTTTTTCCCGTTCGTACTTTTGATATTCTGATGCCTAAAAGGCACCTCCCTACTAATTTTGTCAAAACCGGCAAATGTGTTTCTTTTTTTAATTGAGGGTCTGAACAGTTTATTAGTATATTTTTATGAAATACAAAGTCCTTGCTATGGTCAATAATAGTACAAAATATTTAGTTTTGGAAATCATCTTTAATGCAAACGTTTACCCGACGAAAAATATATGCAAACAGCTTCGATTTGTTGCCAATGAATTTTTCGTTTTCTCGAAATACTTGTGTAAAATCGTAAAATCTAGCCTTATTAAATTTGAACTGAGAAAACCATGATAAATCTATCTATTTTGTTCCTTGATTGTGTAAAATGTGTAAAATGAAGCACAATAAAAACATATAATCTGTTTTCTTTTCTTATAAAAAAGTACAATTAAATTGAATCAAATCCAAGCATTTTATAAACTGTATTACAGTAAGTATCAATGACTTTGATGTCACGTGATGATAATTCATTCTTCCACTGAACTGACCTTGCCGATCCATTGGACCGTAACGGAGAATTCCATTGCTTGTCTACTTTTTTGTTTTTATTTCCCAAGTCCATTAAAGATTCAATATAACTCTCCTTAACTGGAATTTCTAAAAAGTTAAACATTTTTCTGATGTTTTCCTTTGGATATTGGGCAATATTGTCATATGAGATCGCAATAACACGATAAGGAAATATGTTTTGTAATTTAGAAACCTCTTTTGCATCTATCTCCATTTTCTGACAAAGTCCTTTAGATATTTCTTCGGTACTTTTAAATTCAGTTTTCCATTCTTTTCTTTCAGACTTGGCATGTATTCTTGAGTTAATAATACCACGTGGATCCCTATATAAGTATACAATTTTCAGTTTTGAATTTGTTACCAACAATTGTTCCAGGTATTCTGCAGATATTCGGAGAATTTTAGCGACACGGTATCTGTACGATCTGCATAGTTTCTGACGCTTAACCGTAGCGTTATTTGATTGTGAGAGTATGCCCCATATCTTATCGCTTAATCGACTACGATCAGGTCGCCATAATGGGTGTTTTAAAACCACGCCTTGACAATTAAACATGGCTTCAATAGTTGGATTAACCAGTTGTTGTTTTATACGTTCAATGTGTCTGAAAATTGAAACAAAATAGTCATTAATGTATCAAATCCAATGACAAAAAAAAATCGATTGTATCCAGGCTGATTAAATGCTGATCAGCTAAACTAAATGGATGCATTATACTGTTTCGACCGATATATCCATACTGTCCCTGTTCTTTAATCTATGTCAGAAAGAAATTGGTGAAAAAACTAATATTTTCAATATTAGAATTTTCCTGTTACAAACAGGTTGTTGTCATCACTCAAGAAATTTTACGGACGACATCATGTGCTTGTATACAAATACGGGATTTCTATCTCTCAGATGAGCACAGATGTTGGTTTGACATAGAGTTTTGTAATGTCATCCTTTCCGGATTTGACCAACACTTAATCGATCTTTGGCAACGTGACGGATGTGCTATAGCAAGCAGGAACTGCTTACTCTTCCGGAGCACCTGAGTTCACTCTCGTTTCGACTTGAGTTCACGTTGCTGAATGCGGTTTTGCTGTTATGTGTGTTTGTGTTTTATGTTGTTATGTGGTTTGTTTTGTTGTGATGATTTTTGTCTGCCGGTTTGGTATTTGTCTTTACGGTTTTATGATACTGATTACCCCTTTGGTACACCTTTGCTTCTATCAAAATATACTTTATCTTTTTTATGTTAATTGTTTTATGACTAGAAAGGGGGTTGTCTACCATAGTTTTATGATTGGTATGATAAGCGTTCTATTTTTACAATATTTCGATTTGTTCAAAATATCACTGCTGTAATGCTACAATGACATAGCAGTGCGTGTCATTAACTGTTCTATAAATGTCAGCAAAAGCGATTTTGAACCGTTTCCCACCAGTTAAAGATAGTTTAGAACTGACTTCTCCTTTAGTCTAGGGCAGGATGTCCAGCCTTGATCACTGGTCACATTGAAGGTTGATGACTGTTTTCTAAAGTGGTTAATTACATTGCCACTAGATTAAGTAGTTAATGCCACACACTCTTATTTCATATCTCATTTGTTTTAGTTATAACTATATGTCATTTAATGATAACAAATATTATCATCTATATATCATGGTTTTTATTGTTTATCAATTTTACAATTTTGATAACAAAATGTTCAAAACTTATGATAGAATGAAAAAGATATATTCAAACAAATGAAATATTGTTTCATTAATTAAGTATAGTATGAGAACTAATTACGCTATTAATAAGAGCCAACGGAAGACATTTTTTTTCAATGAATATTTGTAATAATAAAATTGTGTTTAGCATTTTTATATATATATTTATAGCAGTTTTGTATAATAAATACAAATAAAAACTTTCATGTCTTTTGCATTTTAAAATATTTCGTTCTTTTTTGTTCAGCATCGTTGTGCAATATTGTAGGCCTATTTAAGCCATAAGGTGTTCATATAAACTTACACACAGTTTGGAGTATTAAATTTACAGATCGACTCCTTTGTAAAGTAACCATGTTTTTCACCTATAAATCTCAATGGTTCGTAAAAGTAGAGTGTTTCACTGTTGTTTCCCAGGATATGTCCGACATAGGTAGAGCCCCCTCTGGCATAGGCCAACAGTATGACATCGACTCTTTCGTTGATCGGTTGCGTATTAAATGTAAAAGTCTCTGTAAATAAACACAATTCTACTTAAAGTACTTTACAATAGTTGATAATATCGAAGAGATGGCAATGATTAACCAGCTATCCGGTTATTCGTCGGATAGATCCTAACCAGTTATCAATTTCGGGTAGAAAACTACTATTTTTTTTACATTTTCATTGTACTTAATTCAGAATACTTTATGAATACTTCATTAATAATCAATAACACATAGATATTTGTTTGAAGTGAATGATTAAGGTGGCACCATACATAGGTTGTTCAAGTCCACCCATTACACATTAAACTTAAACAACTTTCTTATTATTTCACCAATTTCAATACATGAGACACCATTAGAAAGAGGAAATGCTACCCTTTATGATTATACCTACATCAATAAACTACAATATAAAACAAAAGAAATAACTGGTCAAAAGTAAAACTTTTAATATAACTGACTCAAATGAAATTAGCTCTCCCAGCATTAAACATATTTCCTTAAAGCTAATATAATATAAATCAACACTGCATGACCTCCTAAACCGTGTCCTTAGAATTGTCCTATCACAATCCATCTGCAATAAAGCAATATTTTGTGCACAAGGCTTTATTGCATGAAGGGTCACTATGTGCCATAAAATATTTTCTAAAGCTTAAATCTAAATCTGAGACACGGTTTTGTTTATAATAGACCTTTGAAAAACATATCCAAAAACTATAGTCACAATGGGGTACCCATCTGGGAGATAAATTCGATCAAACTTTACTTTTTGCATGAAAAATGAAAGTGAAAAAAAAACCAAAATATCAATTTCCTACTTTGAGTTCCATATTCTAGATCAAATAGCATGTTTCTACCATGCAAGTACTGTAGGATTCTTAGATTAGCATTAATCAACATCTCTTTGACTTACAAACCAAGTTTCATAATATAGCCCAAAATGCATACCCCCTACACTTACTGAAGAAATTGCGGGAAATATTACATCATTTTGACCTTATCTCGGGTCAGCTGTTTACTGTTAAGGCCAAGATCCTCATTTGCTGACCAGATGGTTCCACTATTGTATTTTATTATTTCTCTTCAAATGACTGGTCAACAGTCACATAACTTTCCAGCTGTTATAGATAAGCCCTATCTTCATGGTTAATTGACAGTTTAAATTACATGTGCTTTTGTTTTGATTATTTGATTATCACCATAGCTCATTAATCATAAGGTGTACTGAAAATATTTTTGCACCATTTGAAAAGTGGTATTTAGCAGCATTTGAAAAGGTATAAATAAAAATGTGATAAAATTTAAGTCCTTTTGAACGATGATTACTCCAAGGAATAGACGTAGGTAAGAATGTTTACCCTAATGTGACTGATTTTCTAAAACATGAAGAGTGATCATCCTTAGTATTTTTTTTAAAGTTTTGTGGTGCCTAGGCCTGAAGTTGCATGGCGCAATTGGGCTTATGATATTTGTTTGTCCCATTAGTATTTCTTTGTGTCTTTCCATTGCTTTTTGAATGTGCAATTTTTAAAAACTAATTTCTGTGGCTTCATTATTATTCGTTGGGTATCGTGGGTGGCCATGACCCATGGAATTTAATACCCAAACGAATAGGAAAATTAACATTGATCAGTATGCTACAGTCTTCAGAACAGCGAATTAAGAATTCCACGAACAAATCAGTTTTCGTCAGACCACGAAAATCGGTACGCACCAAATTAAATGAATCCACAGTAGTCAACAAATATTTTTCAAACTGTACACTGACTTAAAGCTTACAATTGTTTATTTTACATGTTTTAGTTTTTGGCTTTGACCCATATAGGTGTATTTTTGCGAATACACACCTAAAATGTCGCCTTGCATTCTGATGTTATTATTAAAAACGAAAGAAAATGTAATATTAAGTTGTTAGCAAATGTGATAGTGTGTATTCTTTATGCATTATGTTATTTTTATAATTAAATGTAATTATCATTTAAAGAAATTGATTATTAAACCTTTTATATAGGGAAAGATTTGATCATACAAGAATAGTCCTTCTTGTTATCGCTTTTTTAAATTTTGTGATATTGACATTTTCACAAAACGTCTGAACTAAAATATCTAATGCGAGCCGATTGATCTTGAATACTTACTTCTTAAGCAGCTCATCACATATATAAATATCATTGCTGTCATCAATCCGATAGACATAAGAAGTAGCCTCTTAAATGTCATCATTTCTATTTTGATTTCTTGTTGTATTTATATTTACTAAAAAATGAAAAGTTTTTAAATACAATTTAAATAAGATAACAAAAATGTGAGATAACAAAAATGTGTTGTTATCTCTAATTGTTCACACTGTAATACCATCCATGAGATATATACTAGTAAAAACCCATAAGACTAAGCTGGTTCTCGTCTATCTATATCCAATACTTTCCTATAGAGAGTCGTCAGCCTGGTACCAGCTTACCATAAGACTTGGTTTGTTGTATCATCAAAGTTCAGAATAACAACTGTATTTATTCATTTAATTTTATTTTCAACAACTACCTACATGATTTAAATAGACCAGACCGCAAATAAACTAAATTATACGAAAAATGCATTTGTTGCGGCTGAGATCACCTTACTTATTGTGTTTTATATCTAATATTGTTTTTACTCTAGGGTTATTAAATAAAAAAAATTCGGTCATAAACTTTTCCAGACGTTTTCTTAAAAACTACTCATTGGATCGAAATGGAAGGTGTGCATGCAAAAATCAGACTGTTTGTTTATGTTTGTTGTGTCACGTACACTTATTCCACATCTCAATATCGTCTATTATAAGAATGACTGACGTTTCTATTCCATGAAAATAGAAAAAAGGTCATAATATAGGACATTGCAAATATTTCGGTAACCTAGCTGAGTAGGTAAATATTGCAAAAGGATCATCTCAATAATATGGAGAAAACAATTGAGGTGATATTTATGGTTTTCGAGCGATTTTCGAAAATGTGATATTTCAGGTCCAAAAATGAGAATTTGTCAAAATGTAATTTCAACAAAACTTAATATATGGGGTTTTATATGATAGTGAAATAGGATATGATGTCAAAATTTAGATAAAATGACCATATGCGTACGTTTGGGAGATATATTTGTCTTGGTCATCCCAAGATTTTGTGTAATGTTATGTTATTTGATTCGTGTTACCAGGTTCGGTGTCTACCCTGTTGGACTTCGAAAGTCCAATTCGAAATTCTAAGTTTCTCTCTTTGCGTTTTAGAGGACAAAATGTCTACACAAATGAAATAATAAGTGTCATATATTTTTTTTTCTTTTGATTCCATGACAACCAGTGATATCTAAAGGAAATAAAGGTTAAAACAAAATCATCGAATTTAGAGGGTGAATCTCATAGTCCAAGCCAAGAAAAAAGACAAAATATGGAAGCCATATCGAAGAACCTGAAGATCGCAATGGCCCTTAACTGATATTTCAAAAAGAAATGATAGATTAAACCAGGTTTTACGGTGACTACACATTTCCATTTTATTTTAGGGTCTGGCAGTAACACGGCTACAACATGACTGTGAAGATATAAAAGGGATATTGGGTTGATCATCTTAGTACAGCCAAACACAACAATCACAAAAAATATTTTTGACGCTGAGATCCTCCAAGTTCAGTAGTTTTGTTATTACCTCGAAAGTAAAGTCGAAAGTTATTTCTAATTTTCCAATCCATGGCTGATAACGAATAAGAAATATTTTTCTAGATCGTATAAGACGTATTTTTTGTATGACCTTAGTATTATAGTCGGTCACGTAGACCGCAGCGTCGGATAAAACAATCGAAAACTTTTTTACAGTTAAAATCGTCCCTTTAATCGCAAATTTTTGCATTGAGATGACCATCCAAGCTAAATTGCAAATCCAAGAATGACGTAAAACAAGTGGATTTGAGGGTATCTTTAATTATTAGTTCTGGAAGATATATTAAAGAAATCTATCTACCTAAGGAACGACGGAGAGAACAACATCAGTATATCAGAAAGTGAGATTATAAACTTTGCCTCTTTGATCTTCCTGTGCTTTAAGAGTTCCCGAAGAAATTCTTTAAAGAGAACAAAAACAAGGGCCAACACAGTTGGTGTTATAAGAATGCCAATGTGTTGTTGAAAAACCTCTTATCCAATTGTAAGAAATATGTTATCAATCAAGCATTCCGCAAATCTGGTCCAACCGGTATCGAATCTTTTCTTTATACCTAGATGTTCTGGCAAAATATAAAATTATAACCAAATCAATGAAGTTCCTTAAATTAAAAAATAATTATGTGGCAATGTGTTCAAAGTTGAAAAATAAAAAAAATTCAAAGAGTGAACCTCGAAAAATGACCGCAATTTAAAACTTTCTAATTATTCGTTCGAGTTCTTAAAAATCCAAATGTTATTGATTCGACTAACATTGACAGCTTTCGACACATTTTTGTTTAATGCTGACTACTTGATTAAATTATTTTCAGAGTCAGGGTTATAAGAAATGTTGACATAATAATTAAGCCCGTATTTTCTTAATTTGATAAAAAGAACAGTTAAGAAAATGACAATTGATCTACGCCATATTATCTTATTTCCAAAGATTTCACCTTTTCTATTTTTGCGAGAAAAAAATCATTTCATGCTAAGATTACAGCTAGTTATTATAAAAGCAGTTTTGCTAAGGCATGATTTTATTTTTATGATTCAAATGTACGAACTAAAATTAGTTTATAAGGTTTTAAACTAAGTCAATAAGACATTATATTTGTTATGCAAGATTGTTTTCCATGAAAAATTGAGGATTATAAATTGCCTTTTTCATGGTATTTAAATCAACAAAAATGGCTGCGTTGGCTACCATATGCATTCCGATAGTGGTCAATAATAAAAAAAGAAACAAAGGTGTACCAAAGGGGAAATCAATCATCATTAAACCGAAAAGACAAAGACCAATCATCATTAAACCGAAAAGACAAAGACAAAAAAAAATCATCACAACAAAACAAACTACACAACACACAAACAAAACCAAAAAAACACACACATAACAACAAAACCGCATTCAGCTATGTGAATTCTAGTTCGAGATTGCTCTGACGTCCTCGGCGTTTTTCCAGCAAGCTGTTGCCGTGGGACGTCAGAGCTCATTCCATATCAAAAACACGGGATTAAGCACAACAGTTTTTGTGCACTTCCGAGATATACAGTCCGCCATAAGTAAAAAGTAAAAAATGCAAAATTGTTCTAATATCCTAAGGTTTTTGTGTTCAAAAGATCAGAATATTTCAATAAAATATTAAAAGAGGGTGCTTAACTTTTGACGGACTGTAAAATTAAGCAACTTTATCATCATTGTTGCATATATATTTTGGTCTTAAATGAAACAATATAAATACAACATATTTTAAAGAACACTATCTTGAATAAGTAAAATAATCTAAAATTAGTACATTATTTTGCTGATTTTGAACTTGATGAAATTGATAAAGTTCAAGATCAGTTCTATTTTTTCCTATTTTACTGGATTATATCAGGTAGTTTTTAGTAGCGATATACATTAAAATTTTAATTTAGTCTGGTTTAACATCTCTTATTTCACAAATGACTGATGTAAGAGTTCTTTTATTATTAAGAAGGCATTCCTTAAAATTCCATTTTTTTTCTATATGGAAGGAGCTCTGACGTCCCACGGTACCAGCTTGCTGGAAAAATGCCAGGACGTCAGAGCAATCTCAGACTACGTAAACTCAAGTCGAAACGACATGTTTTATTTATTTGTTTTTTTTTGTAAAATGGTTAATACGAATTTGAACTAACAAATCAACAAAATCTTTTATATCTGCCATACTAAGAAATCCCTTGGTGCTGCGTAAGAAGTAAATGCTATAGGAAATGTTGTAATTATTAAAGTCGGTTGCAAGACGTCGACCACTAGACAAATTAAAAGCTATTGACTATTACGTATTGTTGCTACTTAAATCAGTAATTCATAATTATTTATACAAGTTCAACAAAAGCTTACCTTATCCAGAATCCTTAACTTAAACTGAACATAATAAACACCGATATGGTAAAAATACGTTCGGGCATCTAAAAATAAGCTTATACAATTGTTCCAGTGTTTGGTTAAATATATCATTTTAAACAGGTTTACAAAGCGACAAATTTATACAAGAAGAGATATGGTTAAAACCATATCCATTGGTACTCGAGTTACAAATATGTCACAGTTAGGCTCCTGAAACATGCATAATGCATTTAGCATCATAGTTATACCTACCATACTAGAATGAAAGATAAGATTGAAGGGATTCATTCATTGTTATAAGCATCATTTGAACAAACCGTACCAATATGTTTTTTATTTTATATTCTCGAATATCTATTCTATATGTATACTTAGATTCACCCTGTTGTCTATTGCATAACAATTCATATGGTGTATAATAGGATGTAAAATAGTTCGTCATGAGGATTGATTTTAATGCCAGTTTGTGAATAAATTAGAGTATGTGTAAAATTTTATCAATGATCAACTTTAAAAAAATACCGAAAAGTCACCATTCGGTGCTTTATCGCACTTTAATAGCTGTTATTGTTGTTGAATTTATTGTATTATTGCACGAACTATTTTTTCTCAGCAGCATAATATTCACAAACAGAATATAATTCTTCCAGATATGTTAATTTTTCCATCGTTTTATCGTTTTGGCAACTTTAAAATTATCAATAAGGCCTTGAACTCGTGATGTGATTTTATGAAAACAAGATGGCTGGATCGATTCGTTCCATGTGTATGAACACAACCTGTTTGAGAGACATCATTTATACTTTGACTTGAGCTTCAACGAGAAAATTTAACCACTAAAAATTTCTGTTGTCTGGAATACCCTACACTACAGACCACGGGGGTTGTAACTCCAATTTTACACCCACCCTATTCATACATTGGCCTGCTTAAAAAAGACACCAGTGACCAATTCATATATTTTTAATGCATTTGAAATTACACAGAATATGCTTAAACTTTACATGTTATATATATATTCTATTAAAGTTTGAATGGTAAAAATTATCAAAAGCATGTACAGTTAAGGGTCCAAGGAGGCAAAATGTGGATGCTCAGTCACTCTTTTTCTATTGATATATGATATTTGTGAAAAGTATACCTTATCATATATGCAACATGTGAAATTTCCACCCTTTTCACATATTGAGCACCCCAAAAAGAATACCCTTTTGGTCAGCACATATGAACCTACTTTTATAAAGAAAGTTACCCCCCGTGCTACAGACAGTTAAACTTTCTCAAAATTAACGTTTGAGCAACGACTCGTTGAAAGAGGATTATTTTTAGTCCAGGTAATAATCAGGTCTTTCCGTGTTTTTGTCATTTGGACTTTTTCAGATCCCCAGAGTCGTAGGAGGCCAAACGTCAAAATATATAAAAGGCTTTTAAGACCCTTTTGAGCTTAGCTGGGAGGCCTGTCCTATCAACATTTTGTCAGTTTGCAATGCAAAAAAACCAACAGATGCATACAATAAAATAAAAACACAAATAGTTTTTTTTATATGACTGCAAAAAAATGTGGTCTTATTTAAAAGATATGGAGTGATGCTATTGTAATCGTAAGCATTTTTGTTGAAACCATAACTTTAGTTCTAGTTATCGATTCATGGTTTAGAATATATATTGCACCGTTACTTTGCTGTGGACGGTCAAAGATAGACCAACTCGAAAAATCAACTTTGTCATTTATTTGGTCTGATTTTCAAAATCTTTTTTCATCAGTATCCTTGTAAAATTTTCTGCCTGCGTTTTTTTTTTATATCTCTTAATGTTTTTGAGTAATTGGGGCCAAAAGAGTAAAAAAAAACAGGTGTATATCAATTTTCTTAAATCTTAAAAATTCAAATATGCGTTGAAACCCCACCCTGGAACGCATGTGTCAAAAACCAGTTAAAGGTGCATCTAATGATACTAAGCAATCATATGCTTCCAAATTAACTGTAATCTGTTCTTCCCACAGGGACTTGACTACAAAAGAATCATTCAATTCCCATATTGTTTTAAAACTAGAAAGTACAATAAAAACATATTGGTACGGTTTGTTCAAATGATGCTTATAACAATGAATGAATCCCTTCAACCTTATCATTCACTATAGTATGGTAGGTATTACTATGATGCTTAATGCATAATGCATGTTTCAGTAGCCAAACTGTGACATATTTGTTACTCGAGTACCAATGGATATGGTTTTAACCATATCCCTTCTTGTTTATTAATCAGGCAATTGAGAGCCTGAATCATATTTGAAGATCTTATATTTGAAACAATAGTTTGCAAGGCTAATTTTTTCTCTAATTCTTAGGTACAATGCGAAAAAGTTTATTTGTCATTAGAGGTGACTGAGAGTCTCTTTTATTCTTACATCGTGTTAGTGCTCAGACTTGAAGGCAACCAAGATGTGTGCCCAAATAGGGTGAACTTCGCGTGCATATGTTTCCATTTAATGTTTAGGAAGCCTGCAACTGAGTTTTTGAGTCATTTAAATAAGCTTATTTTCTACCTTTGCACTTTTTAAGTGTTCTAAAAACTACTGTTCCTTTGTTTCCCATCTAATCCTCATTACTTTGCAGAGCTGTGCGCAACACCATTTATCATTAATCCTCATATATTCATCACTTTTTTTCATTCTTGTTTATGTTCACTATCCTTATATTTCCTTTAGAGCATTGTTAGGGTGTAATACACCAACTCATTTACACTCGACTCAATTTAGAGCTTTTGATGCTGAAGAGTATTCATCAGAACAATTCTAGAGACCAATTAAACAAAGTGTCTATGGAATCCAATCAATGCATGGTTCTAGATACGATTTTCAAAAAGAAGCTAACAAATGACAGACAGGTGAAAAATGCCCAGTAATGACATTGGCATTTTCGACCCTTTGGAACAAATAGGTAAAATTGTGTAGATTCATTGCAAAGAAGTTGTTGACCATCATTTCTGAAAGATGTCGCAAAATTTACATCTAATAGAACTATAATAAATGTTGGTATCTGTAACGTGTTCAATACTGAACATTTTAAAATGATCGTTTGCTTGCCACCAACACAAAAGCTCTCGAACATGTTTGAAAATAAAACCAACTCGTATGTCATAAAAACTGATAAATTGATTATTTTTTCAAATAAAGGTAATAACAAAACTACCGAACTTGAATGATCAATCTCATAGTCCAGAGAAAATGACAAAAACGAATCAGTCATACCGGAGAACTGGTGGATCGCAATGGTCCTGACTTGGTACAGGCATTTCAAACGAAATGGTGGGTTAAACCAGGTTTTATGGCGCCAAACCTCCCTCTTCCATTGCGATCTAAGGATCCGGTAATGACCATATAACACAACATAGTTGTGAGACACAATAGGGATATTGAGGTGATCATCTCAGTACAGCACACCAGTCAAACACTAATTAAAACAATTAAATATCATATCTTTTAACTCAATTTTGAACTTTTCTACTAGTGGCTGATAACGAAGAAAGAATTTTTTTAGTGATCGTATGAGACGTATTTTCTTATAGCCCTGCTTCAAAAGTCGGTCACGAAGAAACCGGTGTCTGATCAAAAAATCTGTGAAATGTGTGCAAGCTCTGGCATATCGAATAAGTTGAGAAATATAAACACCGTAAGCAGGAGAAGTAGGTATATTGCTCTGTAGATTAGGAAAATTAATAATTTGAAAATTAAAATCGTCTCGTTTATCATAAATTTTTGTACTGAGATGACCACCTGGGTCAAATTCGAGGTGCAAATCCAAGAAAGACGTGAAGCAATTAGATTCGGTGGTCTCTTTAATCTCCAATTCTGGAGGATATATTGAAGGAATCCAACTACCAAATGAAGTGTTATTGACAGAAAGGACATCGTCAATATATCTGAATGTAAGATTAAATGACCTTGCCTCTTTCATCTTCTTGTTCTTTACGAGTCCCTGAAGAAATTCAGTCTCGTAAGAGTATAAAAACAAATCGGCGAGAAGAGGAGCACAGTTTGTGCCCATTGGAATGCCGATTTGTTGTTGAAAAATCTCTCCTCCGAAGGTGACAAATATGTTGTCAAAGTTATTATTAGGTTTTCCAATTTTACAATGTTTTAATTATTAAAGATAACAGCGGAATTACAAGAAGCCTACTAAAAATTCAAACATGATTTTTCAAAATTCTTGTACAATTTTAATTTTGATTCATCATATTGTATCCAAGCATTTTATAAACGGTACGACAATGTGTATCAATCATTTGAATGTCACGTGATGATAACTCTTTCTTCCATAGAACCGACCTTGCCGATCCATTTGACCGTAACGGAGAATTCCATGCCATGTCTACATTTTTCTTCTGGTTTCCCAAATTCTTTGCAAATCTAACAAAGCTCTCCTTTATTGGAATGTTGAGAAATTCAAATATTTTTCTTATGTTTTCTTCTGGGTATTTGGCAATATCTTCGTACATAGTCGAAATAACACGGGATGGAAATATATTTTGTAATCTGAAAATTTCGTTGGCATCAATCTCCATTTTTCTACATAGGGCCTGAGCAACCACTTCAGTATTCTCAAATTCGTTTTTCCATAATTTGATCCTGGAATTAATTATCCCCCTTGGATCTCTATATAGGTATACAATTTTCAGTTTTGAATATTTGACGAGCACTTCCTCCAAATATTCCGCTGATATCCGGAGAATTTTAGCAACACGATATTTAGAAGAGCGACATATTTTCTGAAGATTCAGCCAACCTTGTTCAGATTTAGTATCTATATCCCAAAGATGTCCACCCAACTGTCTCTGATAAGGTTGCCAGAACGACCTCTTAAATAATGTATCATCACAGTTAAGTAGGGCGTGTAATGTTGTTTTAACCTTTTGTTTAATGGTACTGTCAATGCTTCTGGAATAAATGTGAAAGTCAAAATAGACGGATAGGATTTTACCATTCTCGAAAACACGAAGACTTCATCAAGTGCTGGGTTGATATAGGTTTAAAAGCCAATTACACAATTTTCTGTGACCTTCTTTGTCTGTACGATCTTGACTCGAAACAAAAAGCAACTGCCTATCTTTTCGTGACAGCCGAGTTCGCTTTACGAGTTGGGATGGCCTTGGCGATTGCTTTTCAGTTATTTAAAGCAGTTTTATGTCGTCTGTTTTGTTCCTGCAGTTCTTGGTTGTGTTTACTTGTTTTGTCTTTGCCCTTTCAGACCTTTGCCATTCGAATGCCTTACATCTGGTATAAAATTTTCTATTATAATTTCACGGCTGTTTTTAGTCACATGTTCTCTCTGTATGCTTACCTGCAATCTGGGATATTCAATTTACAGATAGAATCCTCCGTAAAGTAGTTATGTTCATGACCTGGAAAGGTTAGCGGCTCGTAGAAGTAAAAGGTGTCGTCGTTGTTTCCTAAGATATGTCCGACATATGTGGAGCCACCTCGAGCATAGGCCAACAGTATGACATCAACTCGCTCATTGGTTGAAAATTCATTGCCTTTAAGTAAATAGCTACTTGTAAATAAAATACAATGAGACAAAAAAAACTTTAGTTTTCTTTTTTTTTTAATTTACATTTTTTACAACAAAAGGTAAATACTTTGCGACGTACATGTTCGATATAACTTGTTGTACAAAACTATCTTCGCTATCTCTAACTAAAAAAGTGTGTCGATGTAGTACATGTAAGGTGTACCCATATATAGATCCTTCTATATATACTTTGTTTGTCCTGATGATATGCCGTATGTGCTGTATCTACTGATCACATAAACTGTACAGTATTTTGAGAGTCTTGAGGCCCTGTTTAGGGTAAATTGGGATATGGGATATTCGCACAATTTTTTCATGGGATACGGGATATTTGAGGCAAAACTTACTGGGATATGGGATATTTAAGTCCATTTTATTTTCAGGGATATGGGATACTGGAAAAACACTTTTTGGGATATGGGATATTTGATGAAAAATTTACGGGGATATGGAATATTGGTACCCCCCTAAACAAGCCCCAGTCTTTATAAATTCAGTATTTTTTCTTGCAGTCAATCAAGTTAAATTCAGATTCTGCCCGTTAAAATCTTAACATGATACACTGAGCACTGCTTGATCGGCCTCAAAATTAGCAAATAAAATAAAACTCTTTACACCATTTAGCTACTCCAACTTTTGAAATCCATTAATGAAAGCAACTAAAAACGATAGCTATCTGCTTCAGAAAGACTAATTGATTATTGTAAATCTAATCTTTTTTTAATTATTTTGAATATACACGTTTTTAAAAATGAAATTTGTCACTACCTGTAATTTTTTTCTCTTCCGGTCAGTCGAAAAATTTACCCCATAGCTCAAAATGGGTTTAAATTAGTTCCCGAAATTTTTAAGTCCTAGAGTTACGGCACTTTGGCCGTTGTAAGCAATAAAATTCGGTTAAACACGCAAAATCTAAAATGTGCATTCATCAACCAATTTGAAATTTGGCATTCTGAAAGATATGATTTATTGATTTGAAAAGGGAATATTTATAACTTCTCATTTCATCTACTAAAAGATGACCATTGATTTGAGCAAGAAAAAAAATCCACATATTAACAAATCGCTTAATGAAATCTTTGTTGGAGTAGCTTAACCATTTAAGTAATAACATGTTCAATGCAGACAAAAAAAAAAAAGTGAAGTACACAGTGATGTTAATGACGTTAGTCCCGCCAAAAGTTAAAAAAAAGTTTCCAAGAGTTGTCCCCCTTATTGCGACGAATGCTCGGAAAAATAAAATGCCTGCACCATATAGATTTGATAAAATATTTGTAGTTTTATTGTCTCATGTAGTCTGACATAATTATTTACAGTTATCCAAACCATTATATTTTATTGATATTACTCAATAGTTAGAAAAACCCGAATAGAAGAATTTTCTATTGGAAATTAAGTCCCGCCCCTTTTACCTTATTTGGCATATCAGACGAAATTTGATACCTCGTTTCTTAATTTGAATTTAGCACCCCGAAGACATCGACATCGATTGTTTTAGAATTTCACCACGTGATAAATCATAAAATACAGAATTTGAGAATTGCTGCTTATTCTTATGTATTTTTGAAAATTATCACAAAAAATTGATATCAAGATGAAAAACGCAGTTTTTCTCATTCTGATTTACCCTTTTCGTCCAAAAATTAAAATTATTCTTAACATTATCAACAATGAGCTTCTAAATCCAAATAAATTGATAAAAAACGAACCCAAATAAATGATTTTTAATCAATTCGAATGTGCTTATCGGGGTGCAAAACTTCAGTTTCCAAATCCGAGAAACGTCATGTTGCAGACAAAATGGTTGTCATGGATACTTATTTATGGTACTATATGAGCAGTATTTTAACGCATTTACATATTTTCTAAATACATATCAAATTCCCTTTCATTTCGATATAAAATAACTTTATAATTGATTTTTAATTTTTTATGTTTGAAAGGGTCGGGAAACGGACGATTTTCCGGAAAAGTGCATTAACCAGCCTGCGTATGTTCGATCAAGGGATTTTCGGCTGTTTTCGAAGAAAATTCACTAGTGCAAATCTGTTAAGGAATCGATTATTTGATATTTTGAAAATTTTAAAAGTTAATGTAGTTCTGGAACCTCTATTGAAAAAATGTGCAAAAGGCAGATGTCACGAAAAATGGATCCTGCAATAGCATGCTTAATACTTAACTTACCCATGGTACTACTAAAGCTGTATCTAAATGTAAATATTATCGTTGCTGTCAATCCAATAAACAAAAGAAGCTGCCATCCCAATACTGTCATTTCAAAATCAATCTGTGTTTATCGTCTGAGTTTTCTAAAAGATATTTGATGGTGAAAGAAATACTACTAACATATACAAAGTGACTCCCATGTTGGTTATAATGTCTTGTTACGACTTGAGTTTGCGTTATTGATTTCCTGTTGGTTGATTTTGTGTTTTGTGTTTCTTCGTGCTGTGTTTGTTCGTGTTTACCGGTTTCGTCGTTGCCCTTTCGGACTTCTGACACTCGAATGCAACATTGGTGCGTCTTTGCTTCTATAGTGATTAAGGCCCTGAGTTCTTAACGAGCATGGAAAATTCTATCATTTCTTTAAATGCATTCATATGCTCGACAACGAGAGATATAAACGAACAGGAAAAAAATTGAAGCAACCCATGTTCCAAGTTGTGTAAGTTTTATCCACATTACACTTGGATTTAAGGTTGCATATTTTGTATTCTGTCACTATAAAGGTTGTAGAAAATGTAGTTCAAATTAAAAGGATATTTCATCAAAAAAAAAATTGAAGCAAAGTACGACCATTCTCCCTCCCCCAATTCATTTGCACTTTGAGAAAATTGTTAATAAAAATATCTTGGATCAATAACTATTTATTTGAAATTCAATAATTTGTGCAAATGATAAATACTTGTAACATTCTAAATAGTGACCAAATATCATCAAAATGTTTAGGCACAACATTTGGCAGGGACGAAATTATCCCTTTATGGAATCAGTGATGTCATTTTCCTGTCACAAAGTTTCGCACTTCTCTATAACAGACCAAAACACACAAGCGTAAATGTAAACAGGTTTTGTAAGATTTTCTGAATATCAGTGCTCAATCAATATTTGTACTATCGGCAACCGATGGTATATTTTGAAACCTGGCTGAAATAACGAATGAGTAATAATAGCATGCAAGATTAAGGAAGCTCGCAGAATCATGGGACTCTCTTTTTTACCTTCATTTCAGTTAAGACCCTTTCATTTATTATAATGAATAAGTGGTTTTCAGTTCAAGGTTGTAAGTAGATTTTATTCGTTCATTTGTGTATTATAAGCTTTGCCAGTATCACATACATGATTTTCGTGTTAATAGTGGCGACATTTCAATGGGACGATTTTAACTAGTAAGTACCTAAAGTAAACTCAGTATTTTTCAAAAAAATTGGTCTAAGCGGATAAATAAGGTCAAGTGATATGTAATAGAAATGTTTGTGTAAAAATTAATAAGTGGACGAAAGATGCATTTATCGCTCGTTTTGCATTCCTATTTTTCATTATTTTCAGAAGAGATGGGTTTTTTTTATAAGCCAGAGGGTTGAATTACTTGCTTCGTGCATAATATATCATTTGCTCAGCAAAAGTAGACGTGTTCCAGTTTTTATCAGTATTTTTTTTTGGACATCTCAAAACATGCAATATGCCGTAAGGCTGGATTTCATATAGTAATTTATGGCATTAAGTTTTTGAGATAGATTTTATCACGGTCAGTACACATGTATCAGGCAGGCCTGGTAGGTATGTCTTATATTTCTTTTATCAACAATTAATGATTCATTCATAGCATTTGATTGGGCAAAAAGATCTTTGACAAGATTTTTTTTAAATTTCGACCATGTCGATTTTTCAGGGGTTTTGCTGGATGTATTAAAGCGGGAAATTGTAGTCTTTACAAAACAAACAAAGCAAACAAACAAACTATTAAAACCAGACAGCAAAAGAAAAATCATATTATCACACGAACTTGCCTTAAAATCTTTTTCTTCGGCTCTATATCCCTTGATTCCAGAATAACACCTAATATTTAACACGTACGAGAAAACATTATCAGGAAAACTTGTTCTTAACTAAAACAAAGAATGCGAAAAGCATGATAAGTTAAGATAAAATATTCAAATCTCCATTTCAGACTGAACAAGATGTCATACCAACATATTGTACATGTAATTAGATAAATGAAATAGAATACTTAAAACAGCAGGAGATTATGTTTAATCTTACATCTTCAATATGTCACAACGAATCTAAATTGATAGAATAAAACAAAATTAAACAGAGAAAAAACAAAGACTGCCGAATGTTAAACCAGAATCTGGTTCAATTTCGAACTCAGGGATTTCTTTTTAATTTGTAGGTTGAATGTTGAACGTTGAATCTTGAACCCACTTGATACTAGTGAAGGGTTGTAGTCTAATCCAGTTCCTAGATTTTAAATAAGGTCTTTTAATAAGTTCAGGCGTCGTCGTCTGTAAACAATTTTTAAAAAATTCTTCTCTGAAACTACTGCATTAATTTGATTGAGGCTTAGTAGGAATGATATTTGACATGTTGGATCCAATAAAAAACATGGCCACCGTTGCTAAAAATAGAACAGGGGGTAAACAGTAGTTTTTTTTTTGCGCAAATAACTCAAAAACGGTGACAGATATCAAAATTCTGGCTTTAGATAAAAGTTATCAGCGCATCAAGATCTACTAAGTTTGAAATTTTTAAGAAATTCCAACAAATTGTGTTGAAGTTATTGCCCATTTTCTTATTCTATTCTGCTTTTTGCACTTATTTTGTCTTATATACAAGAACGATACATGATATAGAAGTTATTCTAATTGCATACTGTTCAGCTAATTAAGTTCCACAAAATTGTCTATATCACACTAGGTAAACGCTGTCCGCGAGAGAAATGATATTTCGCGTTTTTTCTGTACTGATATTTCATGTTGTCTTGTCTACTGGCATGGATGGCTCATTAAACATGTTATTTCCGTGAGTTTTTACCTTTTCAATACTGCTTGTTGTAACAATTTAAATCATTGAATATGTATCTTGGACAAATTTGGTTAATCTTTAAAAACATCCGCATAAAACAAAAGAAAAATAACCAATAAAGCATAATTACTAGAAAAAACAGTGGAAACACAGCTAAAACATATGAAAAATATACGGTTTGAAAGAAAAGCTAGTGCAAATGCTTTTTGATAAAATCTTTAGTCAGTATAATTCATAAAATTAGTAATTTAATAGATTATTAACTGAAATTCAGCAATCTTAAAAATATTGACTGTACTGTTATTCTGTGTTCATGAAATCATTCTGTATTGTTACTTCGTGTATTAATCTATCAACACTGTACTGTTATTTCGGGTATTAAAATATTTTTAGAAGTAGAATACAGATCCCTCTTAGAAAATCAAGAGTTATGTTAAATCCAAATTCAAAGTAATAGGTAATTAATCTAAAAGTATCGAAAACTATTACCTTTGCATTAAAATAGTTCAACTGAAAATGTTAGGAAGTCAGCCACAAATAAAGCAATAATTATTGTTTAACTATGTAATAAATAGTATAACTAACTTGAGATATATTCAAATTGTGACCGAACAACCTTTACAATTCACTTATGCGCTTAGCGCACTCGTGAGTTATTGGAATGTTAGGTCACTCGTTCAATATTACCTCATTTTAGGAATCATTAGTTAGTTACACCATCACGGTAGGTCCCGTGTCCGGCGACAGGATTGTTTTTTCGAGAGGGATTTACAATTGTCCTGGTTTTTTCAAGAGAATAATCAATAAAAATGTAAACTTTGGTGATATTTAGTGATTTTTAACTGAAAGCGAATAAAAAATGCTACCAATGGGTAGGCATATTTTAGTATTATCATATTATATAACAACATCGATTCCTATAAAAAAAAAAGTGATTCCTAAATAAAATTATGGACTGTTTTTTGAATTTTTACCTATTTGCATTTTTCGCCCCTTAAAAGACAAATATATTGAACGAGATTGCTAATCATTATAAGTAAACATCAATGTTATATTATGGCATCCTGAACATTGATGCCAAAAAGTTGCGTCTTACATATTTTTAAATTAAAATGAAATACATGTCCAGGCTTTTTCAAGAGACGTCCAGGTTTTTGCAAGAGAGGTCCAGGTTTTTTCATACTTTAGATGGACAAGTTGTGCGTGTTGTTTACCTTTTAAATCATATCTTAAAAGAAATTGTATGTTGTTAAAAAAATAAGAATACGGTACTATCATTTCAAGGATTTTGGACAAGAATACGTCAGTTAAAGTCAATAATTCAACCTTATATAGCCTATATAAACAGGCAGGCACATATAATTGACGCCTACAACAAGAACCCATTAATCCAATGTCTAAGCATAACTTCCAACTGTTATAAATTGAAAATAGTCTCCTTGAATAATTGGCTGGAAACAAAATGTTTGTGTTGCGACAAGCAGAAAATGCTTTTAGTTCCTGGGCTACCTTTTTTTAACTTGACTTGTAGTTGTTTCTTGGATGTGTTTGTTTGTATCATTGAGTCGTCTTCTTTCATGTCTGCTGTTTTATCCAGGATTATATAAGACTCGAATGCCCTTTCAGTACGTCTTAATTTTTACACATATGTATTTTTTGTATATATTATAGTTTCAACAAAAAACTTCATAAGAGTATGCTCCCGTGCGGGACCCGGAAAGCGAATAGGTTAGCATCAGCGCTAAGCTTGTCGGTAAAAGTTCACTAAAGAGCGCTCAGAAACCTGTAATCTTTCCAGGCCGCTTAGCCCACAAAGTGACCGGGATATGTGCCACAGGTGGTTGAATGGGGCAGCCCTGTCATAATGAATGCCAGTTCATCAGGCTATACTAATGCGGAAACTTGACCGTAAACCATATTGGACCAACGTGCGTGGAGAGTTCCAGGGTTCATGCATGTAAAATATCCCATTTTGCGCCGCCACAGGCTAAATTTTCCACACGTACCCACCTTTTCCCTTTTCCAGTGATCTTCAAAATTTACAGATCCTTTGTTTCCCACTCCAACCCGCTTCTCTCTCTCAGTGAGTATAGGTTCAAACAGGATTTCGCCAGATAAAGGATGGTTATGTGAAACTGGGTCAGAGTTGGCTATATCCCACACAGGTAAGTGTTTCATCTAGTATGACCTCCTTTCGGGTAAGGGTTCTTCATTGTCAGTCACCAAATGGAAGGGTTCCAAATTGTGCGAAACTTTTGAGGAAGGATTTCATCACTATTTGGATGCATTGGCCTATGGTGCGTTAAGGGTACATTGGCCTATCTTGTGAGTTGGTTCGTTTTACTTCTGGTTTGTGGTCGTGCATGGGTCCTTCGAATGACATACATGGGTCTGTGTCCTAGGTGGGTCTACAGAATTCAATTTGGTGTTTCAATTAGCTCTTGTCCTGCTGATTATAACTGAAATAGTGTCGACTGGACATAAAACAAACATAAGAGTAAGAGATTCAAATGCTATTTAAGTTTCTGTATCTTTACATACATATGTATACGTTAAGGGGCTCCAATATATCATATTCCCTAATGTTTTTATCAAATATCCCGTATCCAAAATAGAGGGTTTTTTTCTTATCCCATATCCCTGTAAATAGAATAGATTTAGATATTCTATATCTCTTTTTGTTTTGCCTCAAATATCCCGTATCCAAGGAATAAATATGTAAATATCCCATATTCAAAAACACCCTTAAACTCTTGAAATAACAGAATGCACCAGTTGAATATGCTCTTTTTTATTTATTTGTTTCTGACATACATGTGGATTTTATAGTTCCAAAGACTTAAAAAAGCACAAAAACAAGATTGCAACTTACCTTTCAAAATTTTGCCCACCATAACAATCGCTCTTTTTGAAACCGGTAATTTATTAAAGCACATCTGATCAAGAAAGTCACAAATGTACAAATGAACCATAAAACTAATTTTATTTTGTCAAAATACTAATTTAGTCTTCAAAGATAATGCATTTGGGCAGCCTTCTTATGCTTTAAAGTTAGTAACAAACTTGATATTTTGCATGTAATGTGTTTAAATGTATGTTTATTCAGTAGGAGGGATATTAGTTTCCATTTAAGTCGTATAGTTTCCACAAAACCCAGTTCCTCTCATTAGTCAAAATTTTCAAAAAACCAGGACACCTCTCGAAAAAACCGGACAAGTTGTTGTGCCTCTCGAAAAAACCTGATCAATTTTAATAAATCATTAACTGATGCTTCTTTACGAACTTTTTTGGAAGAAAAGTAATAATTCGAACATTTTGAATACTTTTATTCCTCTTTTTTGTTTTGTTTCACTTACAATTGAGAATTTAAGCATTTTTTTGTAAACGGACAGACGAAAAATCCTGGACCTCTCTCGAAAAAACTGGACAATGCCTCTCGAAAAAACAATCCTGTCGCCGGACACGGGACCTACCGTGACCATGTAGATATGATATAGCATATATTTCATATCTCCACGGTTATACTTTAAATACAGGTTTCACTACTACAAGTGATGAGATACAGATTTCTATTACATCGAGTTAGATATTTGTCAAGTTAGGAAACGAGCATTTGCGAGTGTGATAAAATTTCGTATCTCATCACTTGTAGTTGTGAAACCTTTTTTCTCTAACTGTATTACGTGAAAGTATATGCCCAAAATTACTTATTTAATTAAAATTCATAGAAAAGTAAACCTACATGTATATATCGTTTAGCAAACATGTGAAAAAAGTAGTCAAATAAAAAAGTACCACCTTTTTATAATCAATTTTAATTAAACGTTGACATTTCATTATCGTCTATTTATAATAAAACAAACGTTTTAGTGCATTTTGGATATATTTTGTTTGTCCTTTTCTATCAAGCGAGATCAACAGGTGTTCAAATAAAAGTAAGCACGCTTTTCACGAGATGCGTATCTAACTGTGGTGTCTTGCGCGGACAGCCAATCAAATGACTTGAAATTGAATATCACATCGTGCAGAGTGTGATACGCAAAATAGTGTCATCTCGCGAGAACCAAATAATATTGCACAACAGTAAGATAAATTAAAAGTAACGACGCACAGAATGATACAACTGTGTTTAACCCTGTACGGAAACAAAATGTCTACAGACAAAACATCGCCACAACATTATACGACCACTATTTTTAAGGTCGTATAAGAAGTATACAATTTGTCTAAAAATTGATAGAAATGGAAAGTTCAGATTTGTGAGCACAAATTGAAAAAGTATTCTGTAAATATTCACTTTTGGTTAAAAGTCTAATAGTGATGTGTTTTGGAGACCAGGCGGTATTATGTATTATCTTTTCAATATGTATTTTCACTAAAGGCATATGTGCTAGGGTCCTATGTGCTACATCTTGAGTTGAACTCTCGCATTTGCATATTCAGATTTCATACGTGCAACATTAAATTCCCCATAGAACAATGGTGAAGTACATGTAGGTAGATCAAGAAATATTCATTCTTAGGGGGACAACAATTTGTAACTTATGAATGAATGGGGTTTGACATGAATTGCATTTTGTTTGTTTATGTACGTGAACGTAGTATTATGCATGGAATGGGGTTGAGAAGTAAATACATAGAATAACAAAAATTTTTGTCGATTTACCACGTAGTTTTTTTGTTTGTTTTTTTTTTTTGGGGGGGGGGGGCTATAAATAAGATTGCAATGTTGTTTAATTAAAAAAAGTATCTATTTAAAAAAAAATTAACTGTTAGAATAATTACTTGCTTATCTGGCTGTTATATGATTGTATTGTGTAACAAGGTGCTGCACTAAGTCGTGCTATGGATACTCCAACTCGACCATTCGGAAAACAGGAGGTAGTATATATTACAAGTTCCAATGCCCTTCATGTGTATATGACAGTAAGTCAATCTTGCAATTTGAAGTCTGTTTTTTTTTTTATATACGAATGAAATTTTCAAGAACACAGAATATCAGTACAGTTTAACAGAAATAACAGTACAGTAAGATTTTGACAGCCAAATCGGAACAGGAAATAACAGTACAGAAGATTCTCTGTTATGAGCATTTTCTGCGATTTATAATAAGGAAGAAGGGGTGTGAATGCATTTTGGGTAAATAGTAATCTTGTTTTGAAGTGTTTTGAATCACCGTTCATTTACAATATTAGAAAAATAGGTAAATTATCGTATTTTTTTTAAACCATACATCTGCTAAATAAATACAAATATTGTTGATAAAGTACCAAATAATTTCATTAAAACTGAAAGGAGATTGGAAATGTATATTTTAAAAAGACATTGGGTCAGCATATACAATTCCATGCTTCAAATAGTAAAAACAAACACCGATTTTAATCCTGGTGTCCAATGTCAACAACAACCCGAAATATCCGTACAGTGAAAACGCGAAATATCTTTGCTCTCGCGGACAGCGTTTACCTAGTGTGTATAAGTCGAAATTGACAGATGACCCCTTTTAGGAGTTATGGCCCCTGAAAGGCCAAAAAATAATGGTCGTCATCTGTATACAATTTCAAAAATTTTCTTCTCTGAAACTAAAACCAATTTTACGGAAACTTGATAGGAATGATAAATGACATGTTGGCTACAAACTATCCTCATTTTAGATTGATTTGATAAAAAAACATGACTGCCATTGCTTAAATTAGAAAAGGGGGTAAAACAGAAGTTTTTTTTCTAATAACTCAAAAACGTTGACAAATATCAATATTCTGGTTGAGTAAAGGTGATCAGCAAGTCAAGATCTACCTACCCAGAAATTTTTAAGAAATTCCCACAAACCATGTGGGAGTAATTTCCCCTTTACTGATTTTTTTTTCTGCTTTTTGCACTTATTTTGCTTAATATCTCAAGAACTAAATCAAATATTGAAGTAATTTCAATGGAATATTGGTCAGCTAATTAAGTTCGAAAAATTTTCCATATTTCAAAATTGTAATATGAAACCTTATAGGAGTTATGGCCCTTAAACGCAAAAAATAATGGTTTCAGCCTTATATATAGATTGTGAACTATAGATGATAGAGGAAAGGTTTTGCTTGCTTAAATGTTCAGCAAATTGAGATCTACAATATTGTCCATTAGTTTGAAATTTATAGGGGTTATGGACCCTTAAATTACCAAAAATAGTGGTTTTAGCCTTATAGATTGTGAACGTTAGTAGATAGAGAAAAAGTTTTGCTTGCTTATTGTGCTCTACAAAACTTTCCATTAGGTTGAAATTGACGGATGACCCCTTTTAGGAGTTACAGTCCCTAAATTAGCATTTTATCATGTTTTTTGCCTATAGAATGCAACTATTGCAAATATAGAAATGCTTTTGCTTGCTTAAATGTTCAGCCAATTTAGATATAAAAAATTGTCCATTAGGCCTTATTATCAGATGTTAATCACTATGAAATATCTTTAGATGAACTGTGAAAAACATGTCGACGTGGTACATGGATAAAGTAAAATGTGGATCGAATGGGACTTTATTTAATATTATTCTTTAAAGTTTAGGCCCTGCCATGCCGTTTTAAAATTACAAACCTAAATCACTTACCATTTCAATAGCTTTTTACTTGGAATAGATTGTAACATAAACGAATCAGGAAAAACACTCAACATTCCAAGGTAGCCTTTAAAGTTATAGATAGAACATTTAATATAATTAGATTGAATTAATCTAAAAGCAACTATAATGTGAACATTCAATTGTGACCCTGAATCATTTTTTGTGGATTTCTTTGAACTAAACAATTTTTAAAAATGCAAACTTTTTTTATTGTCAATTTTGACCGAAGAGAAGAATGTCTAATAAGTTACGCTACAAGTTCGAAATCTGTCCCGTTTGGGTTAGGGTGGAAACAGAACTGCAAAAGAGCCAAGCTTATCGTGTGCAGCTAATGTATGCTCATAAATTTGAAAAACTGACAGCCGACTTCAGTTAGTCAATGGGTGTTGTGAGTGCCATGCTTCATGCATGTAAAAGGTCATTTTTGAGCTGCCAAGTATATATGCACATAAAGATTATATACTAAGCAAAAAAAGAAACGAAACCTAATTTCAATGTTATTTTAATAGACTAAACTATTACCAATTTTCCAATGAAAACCTTTTCTGAATGTGCATGGAAACAAATTCACGTCGGTTTCGAAATGTTAAAATTTCATAAAAGATGTTAAAAAATATCAATTTTAAAATTTGAATACATTTTTTAACCACCCATAATTTCATTGCTTTTCGTCAAAAAAGATAGAAATTTCAAAGCCATGTGCCAATTGCTACACAAATTCACATACAACTCTAAGTTTCTCATTTTTTGGGTTAAAAAGTGGTTTTAAAAATTTCAAACTTAAGACGTGAAAAAATTTCGATTTTTAACTTAAATTGTTAGAGAAAGTTCACTATCCATTCAGTGAAAATTAATGTTAATATGGGCATTTTTGACAAAGTTATGACAATAAAATTTAAGTCAGTTGAATTTGCATTGGCTGATATCCTTTCTTTTTGTGTCTAGTATATTATCTACATCTTCTCACCTTTTTCAGTGTTCCTCACAACTACTGTTCCTTTGTTTCAAATCTGATATCCACATAATTCTCTTCATTTCATGTTCATTTTATCGCCCTTATATAACTCATAATAATAAAAGGAGGTAAAAGATCAGTTCACCCATTCACACCGACACACTGAAGAGTTTTTGATAATGAAGATTAAAACTGTAAATCTCATATATTTCTAAGAATAACCAAAAAAACCAATTTACCAATTAACCACCAGTTGAGATCTCTTCAATCATCCATACTTTCAGGTTTCTGCTGAGAGTTCTAGAACTCTTCTAGCCCTGGCTGCTCTAGTTCCTGACAGTTCTGGTGTTGAACGGCATAAACTAGTCTAACCCATGACACTCTTTCCCTGACAGTTCTAAATTATTTCGTTGGCAAGCTTTCAATGTTTTATTAGTGATTATGTATTTTCGTCAAATAATTTTTCCATCTTTCCTTAAGAATTTTTTTTCTATATAGCTATGCTACTGCCATGAATAGGGTGGGGGATCTAAAACTGTTCAGGGGTAAAACTGTCAGGTTGTAGAATTGCCAAGGCTTACAACAGTTCTAATTCTGTCAGGCCGAAGAACAGTTCTAAATCTGTTATAGGGTAGAACTGTTCTTTCCTCTGATAGTTCTACAACTGTCGCCAGAACAGAATTATAACAAGTTCCTGACAGTTTCTGACAGTTCTAAAAAGATGCTAGAACCGAACCTACCTGTACATGACAAATGAATCCCTTCAGTGCATGGTTATACAAGGTAACAACAAAACTACCGAACTGGGATGATCAATCTCATATATCCAAGAATTAAAGACAAATCAAGACGAATATATACCAGAAAAATTGAAGATCGCAATGGTCTGACTTGGTACAGGTATTTCAAAAGAAATGGTGGGTTGGTCCAGGTTTTATGGCACCAAACTTCTCTCTTCCATTGCGATCTTATGGTCCGATAATGCAAAACACAATAGGGTCGTGAGACATAATAGGGATAAAAAAGGTGATCATCTATGTACAACATACTGTCACAAACTAATTGAAACAATCACGAATCATTTCAACTGACATAATTTTAATTTTAGCTCCCAGTGGCTAATATCGCAAGAAAACTTTTAAGGAACCGTATGAGGCGTATATTCTTATAAACTTCTATCGATTTGATTTTTACTGTGTGTTAGTTTGTGCTTTGTTATTGATTATCATTAGGGGGAAAGTTGGCGCCAAAAAACTAGTTTAACCCCGCCACATTTTAATGTGCCTGTCCTAAGCCAGGAATCTTTATCAAAGCTTATGTTTGTATTTAGTCGAATTTTTGTTAATTGTTTTTTGTCAAGAAGAGGGTCTTTCAATGCACTTTGGGATTGGGCTTGAATCATATGTATTTCATTTTCAATCCAGGGGCCAATTGAAAAACAGCGAGCAGCGACCGCTGGTCACATTGAAGGCTGCTGGCTGTTTTCCATTGTGGATATTTAAAATATACGTTTATAATGTAGGTTGTGTCGCGTACACTTATTCCACATCTCATTTTCTTCTATTGGTCTAAAAGCTGATCAGCAGTGTCGGGTAAAAAAATCTGAAAACTTAGTACAGCTTGCATATCATATAAGTTGTGAAATACACACCCATAAGCTGGTGAGGTGGGTTTGTTACTTTACAGATTAGGGAAATCAATAATTTGAAAATTTAAATCGTTTCTGTTGTCATTTATTTTTGTACTGTCAAATTCGAGATGCGAATCCAAGAGGGACGTAAAGCAAGTAGATTCGGTGTTTTCTTTTATCTCAAACTCTGAAAGATAAATTGAAAGAATCTATCTTACAAAATTGAAAAATCTATCTTACAAAATTGAAAGAATCTAACTTACAAACGAAGCATTGTTGACAGGGGGGACATAATCAATATATCTGAAAGAGAGATTAAGGGATAAAGTTTCTTTTATCTTCTTGTTCTTAATGAGTTGCTGAAGAAATTCAGTCTCGTAAGAGTTTAAAAACAAGTCGGCCAGGAGAGGGGAACAAATTGCGCCAATTGGAATGTCAACTTAAGAAGACGTCAAATAATGAAAATATCACAAATTTCTTATGATTCTTAAAGTCAATTGAATCAAACGTGTATCTAGGTTCATTGCATGGAACTTGATTTCTAACAATTCTAAATGATGTCATATAATTCTTTATTTAATGTAAGTTTCATGAATCTCGGTTTTATGTACAATATTTATTAATTTTGAAATGATCGTTTAAATCATTTTTCATTCGTAACAGCAACATCAAAGTTCTCGAACATATTGACCAAATAGAAAAAAATGATATGTGGAATAAGTGTACGCGACGAAGCTTATATGACAATATATAATCAATGCCAATACATATGACAAAATCAACTAACAAAAAGCCTCCAACTTAAATAATGTTTCATTAACTTATCAAATAATAACATATCTTGATAATCATAACAATGGAATTACCAGGAATAACCCAAAAATTAAAAAAAATACAATGTTAAATTCGTATACATTTTAAATCTTAATTTAGCACTTTAAAGCCGAGCATTTTGTAAACTGTACGACAATTTGAATCAATTATTTGAATATCAGTTGATGATAACTCTTTTTTCCATTGAACGGAACTTGCCGATCCATTGGACCGTAGCGGAGAATTCCATACCATGTCAACATCTTTCTTTTGGTTTCCTAAATTCTTTACAGAGTCAATATAACTCTCTTTTATGCCAATTTTTAAAAAATTGAAAATTTTTCTTATATTTTCTTCTGGGTATTGGGCAATATTTTCATACAAAGTCGAAATAACACGGGATGGAAATATTTTTTGTAATCTGGTAATCTCTTTGGCATCTATCTCCATTTTTCTACAAAGTGCCTGAGCAACCTCTTCCGTATTCTCAAATTCGTTTTTCCATGATTCTCGGCTAGTTGAATTGATTCTGGAGTTTATTGTCCCTCGTGGATCTCTGAACAAATAAACAATTTTTAGTTTAGAATTTAAAACCAGTAGTTCTTTCAAATACTCAGCTGACATCCGGGTAATTTTCGCGACTCGATATCTAGAAGAGCGACATATTTTCTGGAGATTCAGCCAATCATGATCTGATTTTGAATGTATATCCCACCGTGTTCCTCCTAATTCTCTTTGATATGGTTGCCATACAGATCTCCGAAATATTTTATCATCACAATTAAATATGGCATTTAAAGTTGTTTGAATCTGTAGTTTAATGCTACTGTCAATATTTCTGAAAATGAAAGCCAAAGTGAGTATGTGACCAATATGTAAAATACTGGTATCTGTACAGTATACTTGTAACTGCAAAAAGATCTCAAACGGTAATTTTAGACCCATTTATACTGAAAAGACTTTTGGATTTCTTAAAACTTTCTATAACAGTCATTGTTAAGAGAAGACATGACATGTTTAGATAAGTCTAAATTGACTGCAAGGATTCACGTCTTAAAGGAACTGAATATCTTGACTAGTGTTAACTAAAATTTTGTTCAGATGTGTCTAGTTTTTGGTGATCTGAAATGTAATAGTGATAGTTCAACAGAAAAATCTTTTTGGAAATAAACAAATGAATAAACAGATAAGTTCATTAGTTACTTAATTAGTTCTTGCTTTGCTCCTAATCATAGCGATATCGGCTATGTCAGGGATGGGTGTAACAATGAACGTCAAATGATGATGAAGTGAGGGAGAGGATGAGACAATGCCAATCGGAGTAGGGAGTTTCGTCTGCCAATGGAAAAAGGGGCAATCGGTAGGGACGGGTAATTTGGCCTCCTGCGTGGGGAACATACGCGTCCTGCTCTTACCGAGACAAGATGCACAATTTTATGACCGGTTTGTAGTCAGGTTTTTCTTATGGTAATCTTATACTTTATTCTATTCTCTGTTATAATGTAATCATTGTAATGATGCTGCCCTTTGAGGGACCATAATTGGAAAATAAATTATGTCTTATTATGTCTTATTATGGTAGAATGAAGACCTTCATTATGACAGGGCTGTCCTGTTCAACCGCTGGTTTAAATACCACACTATAGATCACCAGCCGATCACCTCTCAGCTGGTGTTCGAGTCCCGTTTGTATTTAACAAAAAGGGACTTCCCCTACTGTATGTGATTAGGTATGTCAGTTACCTGCCCAAGGTCGGTGGTTTCCTCCGGGTACTCCGGTTTCCTCCACCAATAAAACTGACCGCCCATACATGGCCCAGATGCGTCGATAAAGGGCGTTAAACAACAACACACACACACTCCTGTTCAACCACCAGGGGCACATAATTGTAAACTTGTAGGAAATATATGCGACGGTTTTTGTACTACAAAGACTAATTACCTCCAATATATTTTTACTTGTCATTAAAACAAAATAATCCATCCGACTTACCTGCAATATGGAGTATTAAATTTACAGATAGAATCCTTTGTAAAGTAATCATGCTTATGGCCCGGAAAAGTTAGTGGTTCGTAAAAGTAAAATGTGTCGTCGTTGTTTCCTAAGATATGTCCGACATAGGTAGAGCCACCTCTAGCATAGGCCAATAGAATGACATCGACCCGGTCACTTTCCGAGGATGGCTGGGATTCATAATCTGTAAATGAAAGGTTTACGTTAAACTAAGATACATACGTATAGTCGGATCTAACGTAACACTAATTTGTTTTCAACATCTCGTGTAATTGATTTAATGTGCATGGTCAGTATTCCTGCTTATCAAACATAGCAAAATTAAAGGCATATTGTCTACCAAAATCACATTTTTTTCGACTCCAATCTTTTAATGTCATGAAGACTAAAATGTAATAAAAGAAAACTTTGAATATCATTTTTTTTTTTGTACCAAATTTGCCTTTAACTTGATTTTTTCGCTCAAAATTATTCGACCATGTTTGATTGATTATTTGTTTACATTTGTGACGACAGGTACTTGTTTACGTCCATTTTGGTATGTTATGTTTATTCCAATATCTGAAGGCAATAATTTGTGATTACTAAAAACAAAAGGGTTAAGCCTTTCTCTTAATTGTTAATCTGAATGACATTGTATGACTTAAAGATGAAATTTATACAACAAACGGAGGAAGTTAAGGTCTATATATATATTTTATTTTATTTTTTTTGAATTTTTTTATCATCTGTTTTGGGAACAAGAACTTCTGAGAGAGAAAAAAAAAAGACTAATGAAACCAATCATCAAAGAATAATTATATCGGACGAAGTTAAAGACCTTGACTGTTCACATCCTACCTAAAAGAACAAAGTTGGTTGAACCAGGAATTATTGCGCAAACCATTCCATTTTCATTGCAATATTCGGGCCTGGTATAGTAATACAAAACAAAACACCGTTGTGAGACACAAAAGACTGACAGACTTTAAGAGAACTTACATGCAAAAATGTATCTAACCGCTAAATATATTGTACCTAGCACCAACATGTACAGCAACGGTAAATGAAATCTCCCCATTCAGGTTGAGTTCTAATATGTAAACCTGAAAATGACAAATATGACAAAATAGTTTTATGCAGGTTCATTCGTATGATGGCAACAAAATGGCCAATTTACGTAAAAAATATGCAATGCCTTTAAAAAACATCCCTACGTCAATGGAGATTTCTTAATACATGTAACCATTTGACATATTATTGCTCTGTTCATAATTAGCCATGACGCTCCAGGAGCCCGAATCGCTCATCTGCTTTAAGGTGGAGAAGGACAGTTGTCATGTGACTTGCCCAAAATAAAATGAAATTTGAAAAATATTTTGAGATTTTTGTTTTTTTATAATCATTATACCTGATTTAGGCACATTTTATCAAAATGATTAAAATGTGTATTCTCAAAGTAGTATAGATTATCAACTAAAGTATGGTAAAGGGAGGTAATTTGCCAAAAATGATGAAAAATCATCGTTTTTGGCTCCTATTTTTGCTTGTACGTAAAAATCAAAAGAAGAAACCCCACTTGAAATTGATTTAAGATGATGAATTGTTGAAAGATCTATAAAACGTCAAAAAATGAGGGAAACTATTGACAGGAAAAAAAGTAATTGAACATTTCTGTGTGTTTTCATGGCTTTTCCTATATAATTCATAGTAAAATATTGATACTTTAACTTGATATAACTTGAAAAGTAGGGAAGAAGCCCATGAATTTTTAATCAAATTATGAAAGAGTACATCATTTTGGACATTTATGCCAATTTTGAAGAAAATCTATTGACAAATTAATTTTGGACCAAAGTGCCACGCTCTACCTTAATGAAACTGATATCATCAGAATGTAAAGGCATTTTAAGGCACATTAGTAGATCTATGAAGCAAAGCAACAATATTGAATAGTTTTTTTCTGTATTCCCAATTAAAGAACGAAGATACAATGTTGGACTTTTCAAGGTGTAAATTGGAACGCTTTTGTAGAACTTTATTAGCTGAACATGTGACGAAGTCAAAGGTTTTCTGTATTCTGCAGTCATTTTCATACTATAAGACAAAATACCAGTTGGAAAACCTTTTAATAATCATAAAACCTAAAAGGGTCATATGGCAACGTTAACTTCAATCAATTAGAGATATTTGTTGAGCATCCCAAATAGATTATTTATTTAAGCAACAGCTCTTCTGAAGGTTCATTACTCCTAACAAGGTCTCAACTGACAACTTCAACCTTTACGGAACTTTTATTGGGCTTCTTGAACAAGCACCAGCTCTATCTGCACGCTTTTCTCCTGCGTTTGGAAAATTGAATGACGGCCAGACAGACGGACTACAAACGACGGGCACCAAGTGATGAAAAAAGGTCACATGAAGTCAAGGTGATCTACAAAGTGGATCAATTATTTCTTTTTACTAGACCTACTAGACCAATTTATCTCATTACCCTTGTTAAGAAGTTAATGGAACGTGCACGATCATCATTATCAATCATCATCATCATCATCATCATCGTCGTCGTCGTCGAAGTCGTCCTCATCGTCGTCTAAACAGTGACATGGCAACTACGCAACGGTAGTAACATGTTTCACGTATTTATTCACGCTATAAACATAGCAAAAATAGTAACACCTGTTAAAAAATCATATATAATGTACTACATAAGTTTCGTGTGTAAAACGATAAGTAGTTATTAAGTAAAAATAAGTATTTTCTTAAAGTGGCCATGTTGCACGAAACAGCCTTGTAGCGCTTGTGTATTGGAAACAGAGTCATGTAAACATTTGTTTTGAACATGCTTATAGTCGGACCCGTTGGATCAATGCCAAATTATTATCAACAATATTATACTCACGTGAAATTAAGTCTGCTTTATGACTGTAGTTATGCTGGCTGTACGGAATGTTTTAAAAAATTAAACTATATGAATTAATCTATCCTTATACATTACAGTCTTAAAATCTTCAATTCTCCAGGCTTAATTGATATGCAGCTCTTTTCACAGTATACAATGTTGATATTGTTCTGCTAGGAGTCCAATTCCTGCTGTCCGTTTGTCGGGAAACGGATAAAACTTGAACGTTACAAATATACATGTATATAAGACACCAATATTGTCAAATTAATCTAAACACAATTTACAGATTTAATGTTTTAACCGGTTACGAGATTTATTTATGTAATAATAATTGGTTTATACATAGAAATGTAAATTATTTCAAAACAATCTGACAGAACAAATCAAAACACGAAGAGGTTGTCATTTAAATAAATTTTATTTCACCACCTGTTTTCTAGAAGGGTCATGTCTCTTTCTGTCGTTCATGGGATGGATTAGTTAATGTGTATAAATTACTATAAAGCTTCTGTTTGGCAAACTGTTTTACTTTCTAGTTTATAGAAATAATTCATCAACATCTAAAGAAGTGTCGTAAAATATATTTTCAGTTGTTGTATTTCTTTTTCCTTTGAGTTGGCAATAATCTATTTTTCATTTTGTGTTGCTTTCATGATCCTTTATAAATTGTTTTAAAAGTTAAATCAATTTGAGTTCTATTGTTTGTGAAGTTTTAATTTCGCGAGGTCAGGAATTACAACCCTTGTGTTGAACAACTCAGAGTAACCCGAACTCTATTAAAGTTCTACCAAACAAGCCATACGTTACATGGTTTCAAGATGGGCATATTTTGTTGTGTTATTTTTTTTACCAGAGTGCCTCTAATGAATCTAGATAGGTGAAACGCGAGTCAAACGTATCAAACGAAGAACACATCAAAGCAATTAAATTGTCCGTTGAAAGCCGACAATCTTTTTTTTTCTCTAGATTGTTATAAAAAAAACTTTCCATAGTGAAACTAAATTCAACTGATGCTCAAGAAATAAGCTTTAAAGGTAAAAGCACAACATATGAACTTAAAGGATCAATATAAAATGTTACAGAAGAAAAGATAAACAAAGGCGCTGACACATCGCAAGAATCGAATATCGCAATGGTCCTGACTTACATGTAGTACACAGTTTTATAAAATTATGATGATGGGTTAAAAAGGGTTTTATGGCGTCAAACCTCCGTCGTTTATTACGATCTTAGGGTCCGGTAGTAACACTAAACATTACGCAGTTTTGAAACAAAAAAAGGATAGTGAGCTGATCATCCCAGATTAACAACAGAACAAAAATCTATTTATTTCCATTTTGAAAATTCAACAGAAAAGCACCATTATAAACATTGTAAACATGTTAATATCTATATACATGTATATCATATCTATTTCTTTATTTTTTCTAAAATGATTTTTCTCACATGTCTTACTTTTTCTGTAATATTTTGAACTAAAACAAATACATTATGTTGACGGAAACGTCTAAACCCATGACATATAAAATCTGTAGCGTTGTCTTTATATAATCTCTTGGTCTCCGATTCTGTTAACATAACAGGGATGAGATATCCATACTGTGGTCTACAAGATCTAAAGTGATGCAATGTCAACTCTTTTGGATCAATAAAGAACCTGAAAAAAAGTTACATTTAAGGAGTTGTATTTTGGATTTCTTTTTCTTTAACTGCACACCGTAGTATTACGGAAAACTAAACATAGAATGAGAACTATAACAAACAGGCACTAAAAGTTCATTGTAACATTTCGATTAAATGATTGATATGTCACCTATTTTCTTTTCTTTGTACACATACATTCTTTGTCTTTGTACAACTTTAACAACCCAGGCATTTGCGTATCGAATTCAATATCTTTTACTTAATATTTTGATTTGAATCGATTGGTAAAAGTGTATTCAGTAAAATTAATTTTTGTTCTGTGCAACAGGGCTGAAGTACGATTGTTATGAAACACTCGTGCCCAAAAAAATCAACAGATCTTTGTAGAATAATGTAGTTTTTGTTCTTGAATACCTTGGATATTTTAAGATCTTTCACGTGGAAGTTATGCCCCTTCGAAAGTAAAAATCATATCCGAGTCGTGCGGTTGTTTAAATTATATCATAAATCACTTTCAGAATAAGAAAACATATCAACGTACTTTTTGAATCCATCTAATGGTTTGAAGTCATGAATCCCAATTGTCCCAAGCTGAACTCGACTCGGCATGAATATGTTTTTCTGGTTGTCCTTCAATGGAACTGTGGCATTAATGTATTGACCAATTACAAGGTCATTCAAAGGGTCAGATTTCCCCCAGGTTTTCATGTGGAATTTGGTTTGTAGTTGTATTCCGGCAGTGTCTTCATTAAAGTTGTATTCCTGTGAAAGCAATAAAATTCTGATGATTGTTATAAATTCGGTAAATATAAACATTTTACCAATGTATTTCTTTATTTTAAACGCTAGATGTCCACACCCATTTATGTGATAGTTATAAATGCTTATATTATTAACACCCCTAGGAAGGTGAGTTGTCTTAGAAATGGTTTTGGTAAAAATAATTGTATTTCGAAAAAGATAATTTACATGTAGATTGATTGATCGATTGGTGTTCTGTCTACGCTTTTAAACCATCATCAGGACAAAAACAAATCACACAAAATTAGAAAAGCAAATTATATTAAATGTTATCCAACTACTTTTTCTTGACGAGACAAAACCTATTCCATTTTGACGGCTAACCAAAACTGTGCCGTAGGAACTATGTCACAAAACCAAGTTAAAGTAAGTGTTGTCCATCTCCCATGGACACCTCCGGGTTAGCTTACCAAGTGTTGTATAATATAATAATCTTATGAAGAGACATTGCGTTGACTTGATGCACCGTCCGGACGGATCGAAGACGTACTTGTATATATATTGGTATAGCCTGGTCATGCAGTTACTGAAAGGCTATCGTACATAAGCATTTTAAACCATTCAAATGCTGCTTATAAGAAGTTACTCCTTGAAATATCGATAAACAGCAAAACCGAATTTACCGTTTTATACCGTTTTTGGTAATGTATAATATCTTACCAGGGATTTTAAAAGAGAAAATCTATTATTTAAAACACCCGGAAGCAGGAACTCGTCTTTATCTATAACAACAACATATTTGTAATAGTAGAGTCTTGCTTGACAGTCCAGCACGGTTAGTTCTTCAGTCACCCACTGGTTTTTGTTTTTCTCTCCAAAATCTCTCTTAATTTTATCTACAAAATAAGAAATATATAATTTATGTACTGTTAGTGTCACTAGTGATATATGATTAAAACTAGAAAATGTGTCTATGAGCCACAGGATGGCCCTCTCGTTCTTGAAATATCATTGACCCTCAATGCGTATTACCTGGGATATGGACCTTTACCAAGAAATTGATCAAAACTGTTCATGTGTAAAATATAGGTCGCTGTGACCTTATTTCTGGTGGATGGTGCCATGTTACCAAGACTCATCAAGTAGTGAAATATTATTGACCCCTAACATGTAGTATTCATCATATGGATCTTAACCAAGAACTTTACCAAAGTCATTCATGCGTAAAATATAGGTCACAGTGACCTCATTTCTAGTGGATGGTGTTACCGTACCCACGACACATCTAGTGGTGAAATATCATTGACCCCCAACATCTAGTAGTAGTATCCAAGTTATGGACCTTAACCAAGAACTTAACCGAAGTCGTTCATGCATAAAATATAGGTCACAGTGACCTAACTTCTAGTTGGTGGTGTCATGTTACCCAAGACACATATAGTGGTGAAATATCATCGACCCCCAACATCTAGTATCCAAGTAATGGACCTTAACCAAGAACTTAACCAAAGTGTTACGGACGGACGTACGGACGGACGGACGGACAAGGGTAAAACTATATGTCCGATCCACATACGTGGTCGGGTCATAAAAAATACTGAAATAATTTGCAGCCGGAATAATCTACTTCGAACACTGTTTATGTTAAGTATGAAAGTACAGCAGTAATTTGATATTGAAAGAAGTTGCGAGCGTGTATTGAAACGTAAATAGATATGTGATGAGGCATCACGACTCTCAGCTAGCTTTTGATTGGTCAGTTGCTGGAAAGCTATCGTACAAATCGCGACAGCAAAAACACAAGAACAATGTATGTGCCTAGTTAAAACAATTGCGATTTCTCGATCTCCTTTTTGTCTGATCCTCTCGGAGATTTGATAATTTTGATGTTATCTGTAATGATATCTTAATATTGGAACATTATTTAGGCGAAAAATAAATTCTATTAGCTAGCCGGCACTAACAATTTTGTGTTAGAGATATCACATCAAAGTCTTAAATTATCAGATGAAGTTTCTAAAGTTTTTAACCGTAAAATCATTTGTTAATATGTTCGTTACTTTTGTTTTAACATATAGTGTGGTTCTAATATTTTGGTTTACTTTGATACTTTATCTTTTCAGATACAGTTTTGATTTTTCTATTGATTTTTTAATATCAATTTTGTGTTGATATAAAAACCATCGTACCTTTTTCTGGGATATCAATTTCACCAACAATTGTCAGCAATCCTATAGAAGCATAGCATTGAAGCACATCCATGGCATGCTTATTTAAATGGTACGTGTACGTTATCACACTGTCTACCTGAAGTAGTCTCTGCAGCTCAAACCATTCTATGAGGACTTCAGCGCTGACATTTTTATAGGCTGTCTTGCTACAGATGGCGATAGTTTCGTTTCCTTTTCCGAATTCTCTAACCGGATGTGATATTTTAATGTAATTGATCATTTCTGAACTATTCATCGGTGATCTAATTTCAGCACTTGATGACAAATTGTGACAAATTGTGACTTTATCAAGTTCTGGGATTGGAACAACTACTGGACATTTATATTGAGCGGCATACAGCTCAATTTCTTGATAACGTACGTGTTTTTCTAGAGGAGGACCACATATCAAAGAACCGTTTTTCACTAAGGTGCAACAAAGACTGTTGAATTGTGACTTTCTTTCCCATCCCGTAACTGCTATTATGGACGACAAGTTCAATTTTTTGGCTTCTGGTTGATGTAGGTCAATAACAAAGGCTGAATATCCGTAAAATGTTTTATCTTCACAACGTAAATGACTCAATCTATTGGCAAATGTATGAAGTCGTCTAGTTGAGGGTCTTCCAAAATAACGCAGATAACTATTTTGTTCACTTTTGGAAGTCTTTTGGTACCGTATGTAATGCTTCAGGTTCGCAAAATACAATCCAACAACAACATAAAACAAAATCACACATAACAACAATATTTTTATAATGCGTCCATATATCATAATGGCGACCGATTTTGGACTTTTCCGATGCTTTGTAAATAGTTTATTATTATCACGTAAAACGTAGATTGTTGGAAAGAGCTTACCGTAGCAAAGGTTTAGCCTTATTACGATACTCTTATTATAATATTTTAACATCCATTGTTTGATTTAAAGTCGGAACAAAACTTATGATAAGAGACCATTCTCGTGTCAATGATGCCTAAATTCTTTCACATTAGTCTATTATCATTTTATATAACTCAGTGGTCATTTATGACTAGACGTACACATTCATGTTTCCGATATCATCCCTTTATAGCTGGTCCATAATTATGCTAGTTGCATTTGCAATGATGGTAACATTGTGTCTTTGAAGAATAATTGGAAGACTACCACTGACTTTGGCAGATAAACGGAATCCTTGTTTGCTAGACTGAAAAAATGGTATAATATATATATACTTCATCACACTCTACAAAGCTCAATACAAAACGTATTTTTCCGTTCGGCGCTTCGTTGATAGTAAGGTTTGTTAGTGCAAAGCATACGGGGTGCCGATGGGGGCTCAGTATAAAGTGTGTATCAGATGTCATAGGCCAGAAATCTTAATCAAAACTCATGTTTGTAATCCTCGATTTTATTTATCTTGTTCTTTCTTTGACCATTTTAATATTAGTGGATTAATTTGGAATCATACGTTCACCTGAGTTCACTCTTGTTTCGATTGGAGTTCGCGTTGTTAATTGATAATCAGTTATTTTGTGTTTCCATGTTTTATATGTTGTCTGTTTTGTCCCGTTCTTGTTGGTGTTTACTGGTTTTGTCTCTGCCCTTTCGGACTTTTGACATTCGGATACCCCATTGGTATCTCTGCTTCTTTCATGTATAATGTATGATCTATGGCCAGAAGCAACCAATGTCGCCTGCATCATACTATATCGTCTGATCTTCTATTTCTTCCACTATAAGTTTAAGATAATAATTATCTTAAGACAAATATACAGCGTAAACATAAAATTGTCGAATTATCTTTTTTTATAGGCTGTAAAGTTCAAAATGTTAAGAATAAAGTTGTGCGTTTTCAAATTAAGCACCTTCCCAAATATCTGATTATTTTTATCTTGCCTACAGAATTTGCATATTGACTCATTTGACACATCCCATTTTGGTATTTTTTTTATTTAACTAACAAAAATCTTACCTCAGTTAGTTTAGTGTCCAAACAGAATATAACAATTCACAATAAAAATAAATGTGCATTGAATTGAACATAACGGTGTGTATGTTTTTACCGTATAACAGTATAAACTCAGTTTACTAACCACACAATATTCTATAATTTTTGAAATCTTATCAAAACAAAGTTACAACAAAATAAACATCTATTGAAAACTTTTACAGCGGCTTTACGATTCAAACTGTTAAATGCCTTAGTCAAATGACCATGTCATGACACTATCTTATATAACGTTTTGTCCCTTTAAAATACCTAGCATTGAAATGGGTACCTCGAAACAAATTGAAATTACAGCGAAACGAAACAAAAGATAAAAAAGTGAAACGAATTTTTACAAAATGAGACGAAAAATTAATTTTGTTGAAAAAATTATCAAACTCAACACCTTTTGATAATCAGACATCTAGTCCTGTTGAATATGAAAAAAAAGAATTATATTTTAAAACTTTTATGTATTTTTATAGAGAAGTGGATTGTATAAGAAATACATGAAATATATAATTCTTTCTTCATGCGGAATTATCGGCCATCGTTAACAACTTGAAATCTTAAGACAGTTCAAAACATTTAACGGTGTATGATTTAACAAAAAAAAATGAAAATAAGAGGAAATGGTAAACAACAATTTAGGATAAGATTACTTCATATTGTCTTTTTTACATAAAAATCATGCATAAGTAAATTTGTTGGACTGTCATGGTAATGTGTCATGTTCTTTAGCGGTTAGGTGTGCGATATTACTATGAAATGACTGGGTTTTTACATGTAATCAAATAAAATTGATGACTATATAATTTACTAATCATAAAGAAAGGAACATCATTTCTAAGACCACCGGAAACAATTAGGAACTATAGGGGTGAAAAATTAAGCATATGCGGCAAAATATTTGGCGGTTCAAAAAGGATCTTTTTTTATTTCAATATTGTCAAAACCCTAAGGTTCCGTCTACCCCAGACGAAGGTTGAACTTAGTCATAAATTGGTTTTGTGTTCGGTAATTTTGGTTTTAATGCTCTTCATATTCTGGATATAGTGTTAGTCTTTTCAATATTTTAGATTAAGCGCCTGTTATGAGTCATGAATAGACTTGACATAGCAAACTTTATTGTCTGGAACTTTGTTTCAATTTAAATTTCGTGCATGAAGCTTGATACTTACCATACACCTAGCCACACTGTTGTCAGCTTTCTGCAGGCTTTCTGTACCATGATCTGACCTCCCCTTCGCATGAGGGCCAACTTTTTTTGTCATCTAGGATAAACACTTGAATTTATCCAAGGGATAAGCACTAATTCGATGTCAGAATATATATCAAGATCAAACGTCACCACACACGACAAACTAGGCCTTTCTGCAGGGTTCTTCGCAAGCGATTTTACCGAGTCGATTGTGTAGGGTAACTTGATAGAGTATTTTTTATTGGTAAATAGAAAAAAACACTTATCCGCTTAACTATGACTTTTGGGTTAATTCAAAATCATTTCCAAGGTTCCCTCTAAAACACTGAAATATTGCTTTAAAATTATTTAAGCTTTACTCTGGTTGTTTACATAAATTGTTTTATGTTATAATTCTTTAGAAATAAAGCAAATTCAGATTCCTGACAGAATCTTGTTTGAGTCGGGGTATATATCTAAGGGTTAGAGGAACAGGTTGTTTTGACAGATTTTCTACCATTATTTTGACCTGGCCATCTTCTGTCATGCTATCATGGGTGACCAAACGATAATTCTAAATGATTTATTGCCAAGGAGACCAAAACTCACAACATTGCAGCGTATAGATTTGTAACCATACTTTTATAAGTACATAATAGATGCTTTAGAAGACAGATATTTAATCGTTGTCAGGCTGACTGCGCAAATACTGTCCGATCTCGTGTACGCAGCAGTATAGATGATAAACTTCGGCCATGTTTTGTATATGATCGTGGAGTTCTTTATTGCCTCTCTGATGACCATGCTGACATGAAAGGTATGTTGTCTCAACTCCATGCCAACAAGTTTTAAACAAAGTATGTTTTGTAGGCTAAGCACACTTTACTGTTGTTTGATTAAACATCTAGTCAATGATGATAATGGGTCCACCAGTGTAACATACATTCGGAAATCACCATTCAACAAAGATGAGATTATTTGTAACCAGCCATAGATGAGGGGTGGTCAGGGGGGCGGGGATACGGGGGTTGAGGGGGCGGGGAACGGGGTTGGAAGGGCTGGGGAGCGGAGGTGGAGGGGTGTGAAGCGGGGGTGGAGGGGGCGGGGAGCGGGGGAAGAGGACCCCATGTCCACCCCCATAGATTTTTTTATGCCCGCTTTGAATCTTCAGTTGTAGGAGAAACATGGAAAGTTGCCTTATTTGTTTTTAATATATTGCATTGAAAACCAAACACAGTTTTACTTTTTACACCACCTTACTTCAAAGAAAATCATATATATATATCCATTTCAAAGAACTTATCTAAAAGGTCTTTCTTTAATCTAAGAACTTTGTCGTTTTAGCCTTAAATAATTTTCTAAACCGTGGAATAAAGGTAAGGTTACTTACTCGAGTGTTCTCAAGAGAGTTCCTCCTTGTCTTGTTGTTTTCGTACAGTATTTTGTCTTAGGCTCTCTCTTGTTGAATTGAACTTTTGTCGATTGAGTTTTACAGTGTGTTTTATATGTAGCTTTGTGCAAGCTTATCAATAGGGGGAAGGTTGGATCCAAAAAACTAGTTTAACCCCGCCACATTTTATATGTGCTTGTCCTAAGCCAGGAAACTTTGCCAAAGCCTTTGTTTGTCCTTGTCATTCTATGTTAACTGTTTTATGTCAAGAATTGAGTCTTTCTTTGATGATTTATGGATTGGTTTTGATACTTTTGTATTGTATTATAAGTCTTGGGCCAATGCAAGACGGTAAGCAGTGACCTATGGTCATGTTGAAGACTGCTTGCTGTTTTCCGTTGTGATTTTTTGAATTGCTGTTTGTTTATGTTTGTTGTGTCGCATACACTTATTCCACATCTCAATATCGTATATCTTTTGCTAACTTTGCTGCATGCTCCATTTGTCAAATTTAGAAGAGTGATTTTATAACAAGTTGCCATTTCAATGATACAAAAAGTGCCCTTTTCTCATTACCGACTTGCTTTTAAACTCTTAAAGACTGTATTTCCCTGGGAAGTCATTAGAAAAAAAAACAATAAGAGAAGCAAAGTTTTTACCACCTTTACTTTTTGATAAATCATTAACTTTATCTCTTCTCTGTTAACAATGCTTTCCATGCAAGATTAATTGCTTTAATTTCTTATTTACGTTAACGTCCTTTAATTTCGACCCCCTATTCTTTCATTTATATTGTATATACCAAAAAAGAACAAACAATATACATTGTACCTTTTGTTCCTCTTTAACTACAAAAGGTCACGACTTTTAGTATAATCATAACTTGATATTGCATGACATTTGAGGCCACATACAAAGTGACATTAGTCTAAAATTGCCTGTTTCGAAAAAGAGAGAAAAGGGGAACTTTATAATAAAAAACTAGTCGAAGCAGCCACGCTGCATATACCTGCGCTACTCTGGTCTTTGATAGTATAAGGGCAAAAAACTATCACTATATAAAAATTGAGCATTACTAATACTATCAAATGTATATGTATTAGTATGAGACTTCTCCCTGGTAGTAGGAGTGATAGTAATGTAAAGAATTATGCATGACGAAGGAATGTGCCCTTAGGCTATCTATGCAGCCCATCCCCTAAGGGCATTATCAAAATTGCGAAACCTTTGGCAGAATCAACATCCATAGTGCAACTACTGAGCCAAGTTTCAGTTCGGTATTCCAAATAACCTCGGAGGAGTTGCGTGATGAAGGAATAATGTGCCCTTAGTCTACCTATGCAGCCCAGCCCCTAGAGGCCATATTAAAATTCCAAAACCTTCGACAGAATCTACATCCATAGTGCAATTTCTGAGCAAGTTTCTGTTCGGTATTCAAAATAACCTGGGAGGAGTTGCTTGACGAAGGAATAATGTGCCCTTAGGCTTCCTATGTATGCAGCCCAGCCCCTAGGGGCAATATCAAAATTACGAAACCTTCGACAGAATCTACATCCATAGTGCAACTACTGAGCCAAGTTTCTGTTCGGTATTCCAACTTACCTGGGGGGAGTTGCGTGACGAAGGAATAATGTGCCCTTAGGCTACCTATGCAGCCCAGCCCCTAGGGGCCATATCAAATTCCGAGACCTTCGGCAGAACCTACATCATAGTGCAACCACTGAGCCAAGTTTAAGTTCGGTATTCCAAATAACCTGGGAGGAGTTGCGTGACGAAGAAATAATGTGCCCTTAAGCTACCTATGCAGCCCAGCCCCTAGGGGTCATATCAAAATTCCGAAACCTTTGTCACAGTCCCCACCCAAAATGCAATCAATGACCCAAATTTCATCTTTCTGCTCCCAGTGGTTACAGAGATTATCCTGGACATTAACGCCGTACGTATGTACGTCGCCATACGTACGGACGTACGTACGAACGTGCATCGAACAGCAAAACATTATCCCCGCGCTTTCGCTAGCGTGGGGATAATGAATAATACGAAAAACTCAAATAAGGATTTAAATGTAATATATCTAAGTCATTCTTTACTTTATTTTTTAGTTGGAATTGCTGTTAAAGATAGGTCAGAAATAACGGAGAAAGGTAATGAAACTAAACCTTTTATTGATGATTTTATTACACATCTCGGCATCAATTTATAATGCTATTCGATTTTGTGACATATTGCTTATATTAAAGAATAGTTAAACTTTAATATTCAAGAATAGTTATATATATTAAGAACAATCATATTCGCATGATGCATTAATTCTAAGTACATGGACAAAATGTCAATCTAATTAAAATCAGCTGTTTGATCCGTCCCGCTACTCTCCTCTCTCTAACAGTTAGAGAGAGGAGAGTAGCGGAACGGATCAAACAGCTGATTTTAATTAGATTGACAAAATGTTTGTATAACGTCTCATTTTGTTGTTGTTGATTTGATACAGTTTTCATTTCTATGCCATTGCGTATAGATATACTCTGACATCCACCTTGGGATAAAGATTCGAAGTTGCAGATTACCAGGCAAGTTAAAGTAGCAACAACTTGATACTGATCAAATTATTTTGCTTTTAAATAAGGCTACAATTTACTCTATTCATATTAACAGCCAATCTGTGAGAAAACCATGCAATTTTGTTCCAAACCAATATTTTCATTTCAACTTACGGAATGGTTTAACTTAAAGACCTTCATGAAAGACTTATTTTTACAAAATATTTTTTCCGGGAAATTCAAGATGGCCGACCTACAGGGTTCAACAGTATATGGATTATTACAAAACCTCATGAATTTCAAAGTTTCTTTTGGTTCATTTATCTTAAAATTATCAAAAATTGAACAGTAAATATTAAAAGGGTAATACCTTTGCCTTCAAAATAGATGAAAATTTTAAAAATCTATATAACCATTACCCAGCGTCCCTAGGGGTGACATGGGCAATTTTCCAAATTGTAAAAAAACATCAAAATACTTGAATTTTAGCATTGTTTTATGTCAAAGGCAGGCTCTTTAAATCAAATTCACACCCATATACTTTAACAACAGGCTTTAATGTCTATTGTATTAAAAAAAAGAGCTCGGCTCATGCTTTATGACATCGCTACATCTCAGAGAAGCGTGTCAGTCTCACATTTTGGTAGAAAATTTCCTATTTTTTGACAACATTTGTAAAAACATGCTTGTGTTCAATTTTAAACAAAGTGCATTTTTAATAAGTGTCAAGATATGTTGTTACAATGAAAATCAATGTAACTGTCTTTGAGTTGCGGAAAAAGTGCAATTCAAGAGTCAAAATGGTGTATTTTTCAAGAATAATTGATAAATTGAAGAAATTGTCAATTTTAGATGATGAAGGCAGACCCATAATAAATCCAGTCAAAAGTTCTGATTATTGATCCAAAAGAATGCTCTCTTGGCTCTTGGAAATAATGTTTTTAAGTATGTTAGCGGTCATAATTTTCAAGATAGAGGCATCCAAAAATGGCATTTGGTCATTTTCGTCATAGTCACAAAACGTGCTTCTGTACCATTTTGGCGACATTTTTTTTTACAGTTGTTGAATGAATAGTTAGCAGTTTGATTATTTCTTCAGTTTGCTCTTGTTTGCACTCAACCAAAGAATTTCAAATGAATCTGTAAAAAGGTGCATGTTAAATGTTTGTTCAAAATTGGCAAAAAGCATTATATGGCCAAAAACATCACGAACCCCCACAAAAAAACTAAGTAAAAAAAAATTGTTTTCTGAAAGGTATCTGAGACGATGTCTTATAGTTTTAACCACATGAAAAGAAGTGTAAAAAATTGCATTGCCTGGTACACATTTTTTTTCAAAATTTTTTCGGACTTAGTTTTTTAAAGGCAGATAGCAATTTCAGCCACATAACACAAATTGTCATTTTTGACCAAATTTATCTAAGTCAAATTTATACAGATTCTTTTGATTTTGATTTCTGGCATGTAGACATAAGCATACTTTAGAATAAATAAAATCACTTTTCCCTGCATAGAACAACTTTAAAAAAAATGCAACCAAATGGGCCCAGGAGCTCATTTTTGGACTATGACGATAATGGCCAAATGCCACTGTTTGAATGCCTCTATCATAGAAATAATGACAGCTACCATATTTGTAAATATTATTTCTTAGAGACAAAGCAGAATTCTTTTGGATCAATAATCAGAACTTTTGACTGGATTTATCATTGGTCTGCCTTCATCATCTAAGATTGACAATTTCTTCAATTTATCAATTATTCTTGAAAAATACACCAATTTGACTCTTGAATTGCACTTTTTCCGCAACTCAAAGACAGTTACATTAGTTTTTATTGTAACAACATATCTTGACACTTATTAGAAATGCACTTTGTTTAAAATTGAACACAAGCATGTTTTTACAAATGTTGTCAAAAAATAGGAAATTTTCTACCAAAATGTGAGACTGACCCACTTCTCTGAGATGTAGCGATGTCATAAAGCATGAGCCGAGCTCTATTTTTTAATACAATAGACATTAAAGCCTGTTGTTACAGTATATGGGTGTGAATGTGATTTAAAGAGCCTGCCTTAGACGTAAAACAATGCTAAAATTCAAGTATTTTGATGTTTTTTTACAATTTGGAAAATTGCCCATGTCACCCCCTAGGGAGGCTGGGTAATGGTTATATAGATTTTTAAAATTTTCATCTATTTTGAAGGCAAAGGTATTATCCTTTTAATATTTACTGTTCAATTTTTGATAATTTGAAGGTAAATGGACCAAAAGAAACTTTGATATACACGAGGTTTTGTAATAATTCAAGCTTATTTTCTAAAGAAACCCAGGAATACTGTTGAACCCTGTAGGTCGGCCATCTTGAATTTCCCGGAAAAAATATTTTGCAAAAATAAGTCTTTCATGAAGGTCTTTTAGTTAAACCATCCCTTAAGTTGATATGAAAATATTGCTTTGGAACAAAATTTAGGATTTTGCATGGTTTTCTGGCAGATTGGCTGTTAATCAAACATATTTTGCTTTTAATAAATTCAACATATAACAACTATTATCATTAACAATGGAATCATGAAACTTGGTCAAACAAAAATTACTGTATGAATTCCACAAATATGGACAAAATGTCGCTTTCCGCAATCTTTTGCAAATAACTTTAATTAGAACATTTTGCTCTAGATAATCTATTGCTGGATATTTTGTTCGCTTCGTTTCTGTTCGGTTGATTTTGTGCTTTGTGTTTCCTTGTGCTGTTCTTGTTCGTGTATCGGTTATGTCGTTGACCTTTCGGATATTTTACACTCGAATGCCCCATGGTGCATCTTCGCTTCTTTCGTTGCTGACTCAGTTCAATAATAAAGACAATAATTAAACGATTCAAAGGACTGTATCACCTTTGTTATAATAATTCTTGTGTCAGAGCTGGGCAATTTGTATCAATTGAACTTGAATGATCAATTTCACATATCTAGGAAAAAACATGCTATCAAATGGCTTAAATTTCTTATAAATAACATATTTGAACAGTTTGGTAAACTATCCATACCTTTTTGCTTATTTGTTTCTTCATTTAAATGAAGAAGCCCTCACGTAAACGTATACTTTCTCAGCCCCTTTTCTCAACAATCTTCTGACTCGTGAAGATGAAAACGTGAAATTCCAAATTCACAATTTTAGATATCTTCTTAGCTGTTAAGGTATGAAGTGATTTTAGAATACCTTGATGGTATCTTCAAGTCGTTTTTTTTTTCTGAAAGCATGGGTAGTAAAAATTGAATTTTTAATTAAAATTACCACTTTTGGTTTCAATTACAATTGGTCAGATATCTAGAAACCTCCATTATTAACCGGAATAAAATGTTTGTACCGAATATGTTCAGTACTACAGACAGTACGAACAGAGTAGACTAAAAATTTGTCTTCGAAACCATCCTTTTCGAATAAAAATGACATTCACACAAAACCATTTTAGAAAAACAACTAAAATTGTGTTGTTTTCTTGCAAATTAAAAACACGAAATGACATTAGTTTTTTTTAAATCAAAATGGTGGCTTCTTGTTTTTCATCATTATCTACCAATTTTCTATGTCAAACCTCAGTAAGAAAAAAATATGTTAATAAAACAAGTAAATGACCATGACAAAAAATGTATTGTATCATATTTCAATTCATTTTTGGGGGTGTAACGTTTTTTTTACCCAATATTTAATATACATGATATTGTACACATCGTTTATGTAATGAGTTTTATGTCCAGCATAGCGTCTTTCTTTTTTTTAGCTCACCTGGACCTATTGCCATCACTTGGCACCCGTCGTCGTCCGTCGTCTGTCGTCTGTAAACAATTTTTCAAAAATCTTTCCCTCTGAAAGTACTGTACAAAATCCAATGAAACTTAGTATGAATGATTCTTAGGGTGTCCTGCACCAAACATGTGTTTCGATTGTTGATCAGTCTATGCGGGCAAAAAACATGACCGCCATTACTAAAAATAGACCAGGGGGTCGGACTACTGTTTTTCGGCTTGTAAATCAAAAAGTATAAGAGATAGATGGATGCAATCTGATGCCACCTTACTGCTTTGGTATCAAAAGTTCAAGTCTCCATTTGGTCAAAGCTGTCAGATGATCCCTTATAGGGGTTACATCCCAATAAAGGTGGAAAATAGCGTTATATATGCAGTTGAACGTATCCCCGTGCTTGAGGTGTATGTTCTTTTATATTTTCATGATGGTATACTTGTACACGAGATAGCTTTCATATTTGAATCTCCCTTCCATTGACCTTCAACTTAATGAATTGCTGTTTGTTTATGTTTGTTGTGTCGCGTACACTTATTCCACATCTCAATAACGTATATTTTTTGCAGAGTTTGTCTCATGTGCTGTGTGGATGCAGTTGAACGTATCCCCGTGCTTGAGGTGTATGCTCTTTTATATTTTCATGATGGTATACTTGTACACGAGATAGCTTTCATATTTGAATCTTCCTTCCATTGACCTTCAACTTAATGAATTGCTGTTTGTTTATGTTTGTTGTGTCGCGTACACTTATTCCACATCTCAATAACGTATATTTTTTGCAGAGTTTGTCTCATGTGCTGTGTGGATGCAGTTGAACGTATCCCCGTGCTTGAGGTGTATGCTCTTTTATATTTTCATGATGGTATACTTGTACACGAGATAGCTTTCATATTTGAATCTCCCTTCCATTGACCTTCAACTTAATGAATTACTGTTTGTTTATGTTTGTTGTGTCGCGTACACTTATTCCACATCTCAATAACGTATATTTTTTGCAGAGTTTGTCTCATGTGCTGTGTGGATGCAGTTGAACGTATCCCCGTGCTTGAGGTGTATGCTCTTTTATATTTTCATGATGGTATACTTGTACACGAGATAGCTTTCATATTTGAATCTCCCTTCCATTGACCTTCAACTTAATGAATTGCTGTTTGTTTATGTTTGTTGTGTCGCGTACACTTATTCCACATCTCAATAACGTATATTTTTTGCAGAGTTTGTCTCATGTGCTGTGTGGATGCAGTTGAACGTATCCCTGTGCTTGAGGTGTATGCTCTTTTATATTTTCATGATGGTATACTTGTACACGAGATAGCTTTCATATTTGAATCTCCCTTCCATTGACCTTCAACTTAATGAATTGCTGTTTGTTAATGTTTGTTGTGTCGCGTACACTTATTCCACATCTCAATAACGTATATTTTTTGCAGAGTTTGTCTCATGTGCTGTGTGGATGCAGTTGAACGTATCCCCGTGCTTGAGGTGTATGCTCTTTTATATTTTCATGATGGTATACTTGTACACGAGATAGCTTTCATATTTGAATATCCCTTCCATTGACCTTCAACTTAATGAATTGCTGTTTGTTTATGTTTGTTGTGTCGCGTACACTTATTCCACATCTCAATAACGTATATTTTTTGCAGAGTTTGTCTCATGTGCTGTGTGGATGCAGTTGAACGTATCCCTGTGCTTGAGGTGTATGCTCTTTTATATTTTCATGATGGTATACTTGTACACGAGATAGCTTTCATATTTGAATCTCCCTTCCATTGACCTTCAACTAAATGAATTGCTGTTTGTTTATGTTTGTTGTTGTGCGTACACCTATTCCACATCTCAATAACGTATATTTTTTGCAGAGTTTGTCTCATGTGCTGTGTGGATGCAGTTGAACGTATCCCCGTGCTTGAGGTGTATGCTCTTTTATATTTTCATGATGGTATACTTGTACATGAGATAGCTTTCATATTTGAATCTCCCTTCCATTGACCTTCAACTTAATGAATTGCTGTTTGTTTATGTTTGTTGTGTCGCGTACACTTATTCCACATCTCAATAACGTATATTTTTTGCAGAGTTTGTCTCATGTGCTGTGTGGATGCAGTTGAACGTATCCCCGTGCTTGAGGTGTATGCTCTTTTATATTTTCATGATGGTATACTTGTACACGAGATAGCTTTCATATTTGAATCTCCCTTCCATTGACCTTCAACTTAATGAATTGCTGTTTGTTTATGTTTGTTGTGTCGCGTACACTTATTCCACATCTCAATAACGTATATTTTTTGCAGAGTTTGTCTCATGTGCTGTGTGGATGCAGTTGAACGTATCCCCGTGCTTGAGGTGTATGCTCTTTTATATTTTCATGATGGTATACTTGTACACGAGATAGCTTTCATATATGAATCTCCCTTCCATTGACCTTCAACTTAATGAATTGCTGTTTGTTTATGTTTGTTGTGTCGCGTACACTTATTCCACATCTCAATAACGTATATTTTTTGCAGAGTTTGTCTCATGTGCTGTGTGGATGCAGTTGAACGTATCCCCGTGCTTGAGGTGTATGCTCTTTTATATTTTCATGATGGTATACTTGTACACGAGATAGCTTTCATATTTAAATCTCCTTTCCATTGACCTTCAACTTAATGAATTGCTGTTTGTTTATGTTTGTTGTGTCGCGTACACTTATTCCACATCTCAATAACGTATATTTTTTGCAGAGTTTGTCTCATGTGCTGTGTGGATGCAGTTGAACGTATCCCTGTGCTTGAGGTGTATGCTCTTTTATATTTTCATGATGGTATACTTGTACACGAGATAGCTTTCATATTTGAATCTCCCTTCCATTGACCTTCAACTTAATGAATTGCTGTTTGTTTATGTTTGTTGTGTCGCGTACACTTATTCCACATCTCAATAACGTATATGTTTTTGGCCTATAGAATGAAAACCATAGCAGATAAAGAAAAGTGGTTGCTTGATTAAATGTTCAACTCATTAAGCTCTTAAAAAGTCTCCATAGAGTATAAGTTGTCAGATAACCCATTATATGGGTTACGGCCCTTAAAAAAAACATTTTTGCATGTTTTTGGCCTACAGAATGAAAACTATTGCTGAAAGAAAAAAGCTGTTGCTTGCTTAAATGTTCAGCTTATTTGGCTCTTCAAAAATTTCCAAAGGATCAAAGTTGTCAGATGACCCTTTATAGAGGTCAGGCCCCCTTAAAGATGTAAATAATGCTTTTGGTCTATAGAATGAAAACTATTGCAGATAGAAAAACAGCTGTTGCTTGCTGAAAGATTCATTTCCTTAAGTTCTACAAAAGTCTTCTTAGGGTCAAGTTGTCAGATGACCCCTTAAAGGGGTTATGGCCCTTTAAAGGTGAAAATAGTGTTTTTTGCTTATAGAATGAAACCTTTTTCAGATAGAGTAAAGCTTTTTCTTGCTAAAACATTCAGCTCAAAAGTCTTCATAGGGTTGACATCAAGACCAGATGGGCCATTCAGGCACCTGGGAGTCTCTCGTTTTATTGGCATTTTGGGTTCAATATAATTTAACAGTAGTCTCATTGTAAAAATCTCAATTTCATGGTATTTTGGTCCAATTTCAAAAAGCGAGAATTGATATGACAGTTATAAAAATATGACAATAATTACCCTTACGTTTTTGTTACAAAAGTAAATAAGTATATTTGAAATATCGGGTTTTTTTTTAGGGGGTTGATTTTTTTTCAAACAAGGTTATCATTAATTTCAATAGCGGTACAAAGTTCGAGTGGATAGATAAATGCCTCTATCACAAGCATTTTTCCCGAGCAAAAATACGGTACACATGTACATAAATGAGGAGCCGATTTGTCGGTGCCGAGCATACTTTTTTCAGTTTATAAATACATTCTTTCTATAAATCATTATAATGGTATGAAGTCTGTTACAACACATGCTGCTGCACATACATATATTTTGTAACGTTAAATATAAAATTATGGAAAATCAACCCGTCATTTGTCATGTTTGAAGAGTAAAATGTTTGTTTACTTTCTTTTAATTTATAGAAAATATGATGACAAAATATTCGACTTGAATGACTTTGAGAAAGCAATGCATTTTTATTTTATTATTTTGTTGAATTATATTCATTTATTTTGTAAGAAATATTAGTCTATTTTTTTTTGTATATAAATGTAAGAAATTTAGAATAAAATACCTTCATTATATCAAAAATGTCCTAATTGTTCCACCACGAGCCGTCGCCTACTCCTTCCACGAACAGCTTTCTATACTTTAATTTAAGAAAGGATATGGAGTAAATGAACTTGAGACCACAACTCATATGTTAGCTCCAACTGCAATGATTTTTTATGAGCTGTGTGTATGGCCATTTCGGAAAATTATTCCTCTTCAGCAGCACTAGAACCCAAACAAAGGAAATCCACAAAATGCATGAAGCCAAATGAATTCCAAATATATATTTAAAGCTAAGGGCAAAACTGCGATGGAGGGAGTTTTACCTTACGTTTCAGAATTTACATAAATTTTTATAGAGGTTAAAAACAAAGTGTATACATGAGAAGTAATCTCATGTACAAGTTCACTATATCTAAAAAAAAATAAAGAGCATACATGTACATCTTAAACACGGGGAAGTGTTCTACAAACTCCAACGGCATAAAAGACAACTCCAGCAAGAAATAATTTAAGAAAGGATATGGAGTAAATGAACATAAGACCACAACACATATGTTAACTCCAACTGCCGCCATTGTCGATTTCTTCACGATACCGAATGGCGACCGTGAATTTTATCTTATTTGATGGCACATAGTGCTAAGATCTCTTTTACTTTTCAGTTGCTATTGATACAGCAAGAAACGAAATGACGACATTAAAGAGGAGACTGTTTGTATTCATTGGGTTGATTACAATGTTGGTATTCATATTAAAATTGAACTTAAGTAGTACGTATTATAGATAATAAGCATCTAATATTGTTTTCACCGTCGCTTTGTGAAAACAATTCGTTAATACAATAAATGTAAAGATAAAACTATCGAACTGAAACGCCCAATCTCATATTTCCGAGAGAGAAAAAACAAGGCAAAGACATACCAAAGTGAACTTGAAGATCCCAATGTTCCTGATTTAATACATGCGATTAAAAAATAATTGGATAAACAAAGGTTTTTTTTATATTGGTCGCCAAAATTCTGATATTGTGGTATCGATCTTAGGATCCGATAGTTAAACACAATATAATTGTAACACATAAAAGAGATAGTGAAGTGATCATATCAGATCATCTCTACACAAACACAAAACCCACAAAAACACATACAAGAATAAAAAAGAGAGTGTGCTCAGGTTTTCTTAAAGTTGATATCTGTATTAATACTTTAAAAAGCTATTTAACTTATATTTACAGAGAAATCTCGTTTAAATTCTTTCTCGACCACTGACCGGGTCGATGTCATCTTATTGGCCTACGCCAGAGGGGGCTCTACCTATGTCGGACATATCCTGGGAAACAACAGTGAAACATTATACTTTTACGAACCATTGAATTTGATAGCTGAACATCATGGTTACTTTACAAAGGAATTGAGCTGTAAATTTAATACTCCAGATTGTGTGTAAGTTTACATAAACAAGCCCTAATATTTATTGCCCAACAGATGCTTATCAAAACACATTTTAAAATGCAATAAAGGCAATATAACAATCATTTTACAACACTTATTTCATCAACAAATATTCTATATTCATTTGTTAAAATATAATTGTTTCCTTGTATTTAACCTTAAGACTTTTATAACTATTACAACGTGGTTTTTATAAATTGAAGTCTCTAGGACTCCGTACGGCAACCCCGCCTAGCATATAATGCACGCCGCTTATAGTGTGACGCTACGGTGACTCCCTGAATAAAGGAGTTCCTATAACGTCCTTATAAACGTCATGCATTACACACCCCGGAATCTACTATTTTTGAGTATAGTATAATCGCTAGTGTTATAGGGTCGTTCCGAAGGAGCGATTTCACATCTTTTTCAACCAGCGGACGCCCGTACAACAGAGTTTTTATAGATTGAAGTCTCTAGGATCCGTACGTCAACTCCGCCTAGCATATAATGCATACCGCTTATAGCGTGACGCTACGGTGACTCCTTAAAAAAGGAGTTCATAAACGTCATGCATTACACATCCCGGAATCTACTATTTTTGAGTATAGTATAATCGCTAATGCTATAGGGTCGTTCCGAAGGAGCGATTTCACATCTTTTTTTTCAACCAGCGGACGCCCGTACAACAGAGTTTTTATAAATTGAAGTCTCTAGGACTCCGTACGGCAACCCCGCTTAGCATATAATGCATGCCGCTTATAGCGTGACGCTGCGGTGACTCCCTAAATAAAGGTAATAACAAAACTACCGAACTTGAATGCTCAATCTCATAGTCCAGAGAAAATGACAATACGAATCAGTCATACCGGAGAATTGGTGGATCGCAATGGTCCTGACTTGGTACTGGCATTTCAAACGAAATGGTGGGATAAACTAGATTTTACGGCGCCAAACCTTCCTCTTCCATTGCGATCTTAGGACCCGGTAATGAACATAGAACACAACATAGTTGTGAGACCCAATAGGGATATTGAGGTGATCATCTCAGTACAGCAGACCAGTCAAACACTAATTAAAACAATTAACTACCATATCTTTTAACTCAATTTTGAACTTTTCTACTAGTGGCTGATAACGAAGAAAGAATTTTTTTAGGGATCGTATGAGACGTATTTTCTTATAGCCCTGCTCCAAAAGTCGGTCACGAAGAAATCGGTGTCTGATCAAAAAATCTGTGAAATGTGTGCAAGCTCTGGCATATCGAATAAGTTGTGAAATATATAACACCGTATGCAGGGGAAGTAGGTATATTGCTCTGTAGATTAGGAAATTAATAATTTGAAAATAAAAATCGTCTCGTTTATCGTAAATTTTTGTACTGAGATGACAGCCTGGGTCAAATTCGAGGTGCAAATTCAAGAAAGACGTGAAGCAATTTGATTCGGTGGTCTCTTTAATTTCCAATTCTGGACGATATATAGAAGGAATCCATCTACCAAATGAAGTGTTATTGGCAGAAAGGACATCATCAGTATATATCTGAATGTAAGATTAAATGACCTTGCCTTTTTCATCTTCTTGTTCCTTGCGAGTCACTGAAGAAATTCAGTCTCGTAAGATTATAAAAACAAATCGGCGAGGAAAGGAGCACAGTTTGTGCCCATTGTTGTTGAAAAATCTCTCCTCCGAAGGTGACAAATATGTTGTCAATGAGAAAATCAAGCATACTGCAAACTTGTTCCAGTGTGTAACAAATTTTATCTTTGAAAGATGTTTTGGAAAAGAATGTAGAATTATAATCCAAAACAACAAAATTCCTAGAGTTTGAAAAGGCTTTTTCGAGAAGTTTTTTCAGGCGACATTTTAGTTTTTCGTGTGGCACGGTAGTGTATAAAGTTGAAAAAAACGAAAAAAAGGAGTTCCTATAACGTCCTTATAAACGTCATGCTTTACACACCCCGGAATCTACTATTTTTGAGTATAGTATAATCGCTAATGCTATAGGGTCGTTCCGTAGGAGCGATTTCACATCTTTTTCAACCAGCGGACGCCCGTACAACACAGTTTTTATCAATTAAAATCTCTAGGACTCCGTACGGCAACCCCGCCTAGCATATAATGCATGCCGCTTATAGCGTGACGCTACGGTGACTCCCTAAAAAAGGAGTTGCTATAACGTCCTTATAAACGTCATGCATTACACACCCCGGAATCTACTGTTTTTGAGTATAGTATAATCGCTAATGCTATAGGGTCGTTTCGAAGGAGCGATTGCACATCTTTTTCAACCAGCGGACGCCCGTACAACACAGTTTTTATCAATTAAAATCTCTAGGACTCCGTACGGCAACCCCGCCTAGCATATAATGCATGCCGCTTACAGCGTGACGCAACGGTGACTCCCTAAAAAAGGAGCTCCTATAACGTCCTTATAAACGTCATGCATTACACACCCCGAAATCTTCTATTTTTGAGTACAGTATAATCGTAATGCTATAGGGTCGTTCCGAAGGAGCGATTTCACATCTTTGTCAACCAGTGGACGCCCGTACAACAGAGTTTTTATAAATTGAAGTATATTACATATTACAACATGTATATATCAGTAAAGACGAAGTGATTCTTTGCATGTTTTGAATATTCATTATTCAAGATCTTAGGAGTATTTTGACAACCTTGAAAGAATGTCACGTCTTTTCTGGCAAATATTTAGTTTAAACATATTTTATTGATAGTATCAAACATATCTACAAATGTGGCAAATTGATACCCAGTATTTTTGTCATTCATAAAATTTTACGGAAGACATCATGTCCTTGTAGACAAATACGGGATTTATATCACTCAGATGAGGTCTGCTGTTGGTTTGGTATAGAAGTTTAGTATTGCTATCATTGCCGGATTTGACATATCGATCGTTGACAATGTGACTGGTGTGCTATAGCAAGAAGAAACTACTTTCTCTTCCGATCACCTAAGTTCACTTTCGTGACCCTTTTATTTCACGTTTCTGTTGGCGGCAAGGTTGCTATATGTGTTTTTGTACATGTTTGTTGCATGGTTTGCTTTGTTGTGTAGATTTTATATCTACCGATTTTGTGTTTATCTTTAACGATAAAAGATATTTGATTTCCATTTGGTACGACTTTGATTATTTCACTACTGTAGAAATATAATAAAGTATGCTTATCAAATTCAATACATGTCCTAAAATTATTTTAGAAAAAAAAACTTTCTCATTTAAGAACAATTAGCAAAATACAAAAATATTTTGGAAGAAAAATTCTAGTTTTGACAACCACTCCAAACGTGAAGTCTTTTCCTAAGGTTTTCTTTTCAAGCTTTCAACTCTTTAAAAAAGAAAATTGAAGGTGGATTATGCATTTGTGATATGGTCTTTTCGTCATTTACTCCAAATTCTTTCATTATATATATTAAACCTTAAACGAAACAGCAATGATACATCAAGGTCAGTATGGGCTGACCTGTTTTGAATGTCAAATGCATCCATAAGGTTTTGCTGTCTATGTTATTAATAAGAATTAACGTGTTATAGGGTTTCATACACTTAAGAAAGAAGTTTTTCTTTTATATTTCAGAAATATTGAAAGTAAAACAAAGAAACTGATTATACCAACTATTGACGCCATGTTTAATTGTCAAGGCGTGATTTTAAAGCACCCGTTACCGAGACCTGATAAGAAGCAGTTAAGTGATAGAATATGGAAAATAACATCACAAAGTTACAAAGCTACGGCTATGCGTCAGAAACTATGTACTTTGTACAGTTACCGCGTCGCTAAAATTCTCCGAATATCAGCGGAATACTTAGAGGAACTACTTGTTTCAAATTCAAAGCTGAAAATTATATATTTATATAGGGACCCACGTGGTATCATTAACTCAAGAATACATGCAAAGTCTGAAAGAAAAGAATGGAAAACTGAGTTTAATAGCACCGAGGAAGTATCTAAAGGTCTTTGTCAGAAAATGGAGATCGATGCCAAAGAGGTTTCTAATTTACAAAACATATTTCCTTCTCGTGTTTTTTCAACTTCGTATGAAGACATTGCTCAATACCCAGAAGAAAACATGAGAAAAATGTTTAACTTCCTTGATATTCCAATAAAGGAGAGTTATGTTGAGTCTGTAAAAAATTTGGGAAATCAAAAGAAAGATGTAGACATGGTATGGAATACCCCGTTACGGTCCAATGGATCGGCAAGGACAGTTCAATGGAAGAGAGAATTATCATCACGTGACATTAAAATCATTAACTCAAATTGTCGAAACGTTTATAAAATTTTCAGATCTTTGTTCAATAAAGATTACAATTGAACATGCATTTTGAAAATGTTTAAAAATTTATCTTGATTTTCTTTTTATGTTCTTAATATTCTCAAAACGAAATAATTATATTAAATCAAACATCAAAAATATATTTAAGGTTTGATCTTATGCTACATTTGTCTACCGTCACTTTCTTGAAAAGACGAAACGTGCGTCAGGCGTAGCAAAATTTATTGTCTGGAACTTTGTTGTCATTTGTATTTCGAACACACGTGAAGGTTAGCACTGCTGGTGGAGTTTAAATTCCCCGAGGTTAGCCCGCTCCGGCACCAACACTTTTGAGTTGGAGAATACATCAAAGCTTTAAATTATCCGTCTAAATTTCAAAATTGTCTAAACCCTAGGGTTCTTCCTACCACAGACATAGGTTGAATATCTTAGTAATAATTTGGTTCCCCAGTTTGGTATTTTTGGTTATACTGTTCTATGCTCTTCAAATTCATGCAGTGTTTGGCGTTTTCAATATTTTTGGTAGAGCGCCTCTGGTGGGTCTTGGATGGACGAAACGCGCGTCAGGCGTAGCAAAATTTATTGTCTGGAACTTTGTTGTCATTTGTATTTCGAACACACGTGAAGGTTAGCACTGCTGGTGGAGTTTAAATTCCCCGAGGTTAGCCCGCTCCGGCACCAACACTTTTGAGTTGGAGAATACATCAAAGCTTTAAATTATCCGTCTAAATTTCAAAATTGTCTAAACCCTAGGGTTCTTCCTACCACAGACATAGGTTGAATATCTTAGTAATAATTTGGTTCCCCAGTTTGGTATTTTTGGTTATACTGTTCTATGCTCTTCAAATTCATGCAGTGTTTGGCGTTTTCAATATTTTTGGTAGAGCGCCTCTGGTGGGTCTTGGATGGACGAAACGCGCGTCATGCGAAGCAAAATTTATTGTCTGGAACTTTGTTGTCATTTGTATTTCGAACACACGTGAAGGTTAGCACTGCTGGTGGAGTTTAAATTCCCCGAGGTTAGCCCGCTCCGGCACCAACACTTTTGAGTTGGAGAATACATCAAAGCTTTAAATTATCCGTTTAAATTTCAAAATTGTTTAAACCCTAAGGTTCTTCCGACCCCAGAAATAGGTTGATATTCTTAGTAATAGTTTGTTTGGTTCCCCAATGTGGTATTTTTGGTTTTACTGATCTATGCTCTTCATAATCATAAATTGTTTGGAATTTTCAATATTTTTGGTAGAGCGCCTCTGATGAGTCTTGAATAGACGAAAAGCGCGTCAGGCGTAGCAAAATTTATTGTCTGGAACTTTGTTGTCATTTGTATTTCAAACACACGTGAAGGTTAGCACTGCTGGTGGAGTTTTAATTCCCCGAGGTTACCCCTCTCCGGCACCAACACTTTTGTGTTGGAGAACACATCAAAGCTTCAAATTACTCGTTTAAATTTCAAAATTGTTTAAACCCTACGGTTCTTCCTAACTCAGACATAGGTTGATCATCTTAGTAATAGTTTGTTTGGTTCGATCCCCAATGTGGTATTTTCGGTTTTATTGTTCTATGCTCTTCATAATCATAAATTGTTTGGAATTTTCAATATTTTTGGTAGAGCGCTTCTGGTGAGTCTTAAATAGACGAAAAACGCGTCAGGCGTAGCAAAATTTATTGCCTGGAACTTTGTTGTCATTTGTATTTCAAACACACGTGAAGGTTAGCACTGCTGGTGGAGTTTTAATTCCCCGAGGTTACCCCGCTCCGGCACCAACACTTTTGTGTTGGAGAACACACCAAAGCTTTAAATTACTCGTTTAAATTTCAAAATTGTTTAAATCCTAAGGTTCTTCCTACCCCAGACATATAATAGGTTGATCATCTTAGTAATAGTTTGGTTCCCCAATGTGGTACTCTAAGTTTTACTGTTCTATGCTCTTCATAATCATAAATTGTTTGGAATTTTCAATATTTTTGGTAGAGCGCCTCTGATGAGTCTTGAATAGACGAAACGCGCGTCAGGCGTAGCAAAATTTATTGTCTTGAACTTTGTTGTCATTTGTTTTTCGCCGATACGGAAAACTCAATATTTCTTTTTTTAAATTATCCGTCTAAATTTCAAAATTGTCTAAACCCTAGGGTTCTTCCTACCACAGACATAGGTTGAATATCTTAGTAATAATTTGGTTCCCCAGTTTGGTATTTTTGGTTATACTGTTCTATGCTCTTCAAATTCATGCAGTGTTTGGCCTTTTCAATATTTTTGGTAGAGCGCCTCTGGTGGGTCTTGGATGGACGAAACGCGCGTCAGGCGTAGCAAAATTTATTGTCTGGAACTTTGTTGTCATTTGTATTTCAAACACACGTGAAGGTTAGCACTGCTGTTGGAGTTTAAATTCCCCGAGGTTAGCCCGCTCTGGCACCAACACTTTTGAGTTGGAGAATACATCAAAGCTTTAAATTATCCGTCTAAATTTCAAAATTGTCTAGACCCTAGGGTTCTTCCTACCACAGACATAGGTTGAATATCTTAGTAATAATTTGGTTCCCCAGTTTGGTATTTTTGGTTATACTGTTCTATGCTCTTCAAATTCATGCAGTGTTTGGCGTTTTCAATATTTTTGGTAGAGCGCCTCTGGTGGGTCTTGGATGGACGAAACGCGCGTCAGGCGTAGCAAAATTTATTGTCTGGAACTTTGTTGTCATTTGTATTTCGAACACACGTGAAGGTTAGCACTGCTGGTGGAGTTTAAATTCCCCGAGGTTAGCCCGCTCCGGCACCAACACTTTTGAGTTGGAGAATACATCAAAGCTTTAAATTATCCGTCTAAATTTCAAAATTGTCTAAACCCTAGGGTTCTTCCTACCACAGACATAGGTTGAATATCTTAGTAATAATTTGGTTCCCCAGTTTGGTATTTTTGGTTATACTGTTCTATGCTCTTCAAATTCATGCAGTGTTTGGCGTTTTCAATATTTTTGGTAGAGCGCCTCTGGTGGGTCTTGGATGGACGAAACGCGCGTCAGGCGTAGCAAAATTTATTGTCTGGAACTTTGTTGTCATTTGTATTTCGAACACACGTGAAGGTTAGCACTGCTGGTGGAGTTTAAATTCCCCGAGGTTAGCCCGCTCCGGCACCAACACTTTTGAGTTGGAGAATACATCAAAGCTTTAAATTATCCGTCTAAATTTTAAAATTGTCTAAACCCTAGGGTTCTTCCTACCACAGACATAGGTTGAATATCTTAGTAATAATTTGGTTCCCCAGTTTGGTATTTTTGGTTATACTGTTCTATGCTCTTCAAATTCATGCAGTGTTTGGCGTTTTCAATATTTTTGGTAGAGCGCCTCTGGTGGGTCTTGGATGGACGAAACGCGCGTCAGGCGTAGCAAAATTTATTGTCTGGAACTTTGTTGTCATTTGTATTTCAAACACACGTGAAGGTTAGCACTGCTGGTGGAGTTTAAATTCCCCGAGGTTAGCCCGCTCCGGCACCAACACTTTTGAGTTGGAGAATACATCAAAGCTTTAAATTATCCGTCTAAATTTCAAAATTGTCTAAACCCTAGGGTTCTTCCTACCACAGACATAGGTTGAATATCTTAGTAATAATTTGGTTCCCCAGTTTGGTATTTTTGGTTATACTGTTCTATGCTCTTCAAATTCATGCAGTGTTTGGCGTTTTCAATATTTTTGGTAGAGCGCCTCTGGTGGGTCTTGGATGGACGAAACGCGCGTCAGGCGAAGCAAAATTTATTGTCTGGAACTTTGTTGTCATTTGTATTTAGCCGAGTTGCAACAAAGTTAAATCGGCTATTGTTATAATGATGGCGTGCGGGTGTCATCAATTGGTCCCCAAACCATAACTCATACAGTTGTCAACGGATTTTAACGAATCTTAAACATATTGTTTCAAACTATAAGAGGAAAAACCTTATAGATTTAGGGGTAAATCCGTTTGAGTTCAAGATCACAGAGGCATCAAAAAACAAATTTCTCGAAAAAGTGGTTTCCAGACCATAACTTAAAAAGTTGTTTACCGATTTCAATGAAAATCTTTATCACGTTTGTTATATTATAACATGCTATAAAAGAAGGGACCCTATTGATTTGGTGGGAATTCAGTTTAATATACAGGTCGCAGAAAAACTAGTTAATTTCTCAGAAAAATGATCTCAAGAAAGAACACAAAAAATTTTTCAGCAGAGTTTTATGAACTTAAGGACATCTGCCGTCCGTCGTTCGTGTATAACTTTTCAAAAATCCCCCTTGAAAACGTTAAGCAAAGTTTTGTTTTGTGTAACTTAAAAAGTCAGTTAGTCTTAAAAATCCAACTTTGATATTTTCTAAGTGTATAGGTCTATTATCATACATTAAGTTCTTCTGGAATAACGAAAGGTGTAATTATGGCTACCTAGGTTGTATTAGATATTGAAGATACCTAGGTATCAGCAAACATTTATATTCGTCCACCTGATTATAAAGGTTTCTATTTTCTGTTTTCCTCTCCTAATATTTAGCGGATTGCTTTGTCTGTCTCTCTTCCTGATTGTCCCCATATTTCAAAATTGCACATCCGGAGCACCTTAGTTCACTCTTGTTACGACTTGAATTCGCGTTGTTCTTGTGTTTTGTGTTTCTGCGTGCTGTTTTGGTTCGTGTTTACCGGTTTCGTCGTTGCCCTTTTGGCTTTTTGACACTCGAATGCCCCATTGGTGTCTCTTTGCTTCTTAACCGCTTGGTTGATGTTAAGGAAATTATAAAGGAAAGAAGTACGAAATATAGAAACAAGCAGAAAAAGATATTTGGTTGGATATCATCATGGGTAGATAACTTACACGACTTTATACAAGTTGTTTTTTTTTAATAGTGTGTATAAAAAGTATGTCAAAAGTTTTTAAAATTTAACCAGCATTGAATATTTGTTGCAAACAAAAACCCTTAGTTTATATCCTACAAAAATTTAAAATAAAGTAATATTTGCAAAAATATGGATATATATCGGTATGTGTGATTTTACATAGATGTTTTCATGCGCCTATGTAAACTTAAGGCAAATCAGATGCCCTGAAAACATTAAAATTTGCAGATTTTCCCGATTTTGTTTTTAGTTGGCTTATTGTGATGTCACAATGACGTCATTTTGAGAGAAAAAACACAAAATCAATCGAACAGAAATCTCCAGCGCTAGATTGACCTTGAAGATATACATCCTATTGTTTATGTTTATATTTATTTTAATGACGCTATAACACTGTTTTACTTAATAAGAATCGTTATTTAGACACAGGACAGGTTTTGTCTCATATAAAAAAAACTGATTGGACACCACTTCTTTCAATTTGTCAATTTTATTGCCGAACTTGATTATCGAGATGATCACCTCACTACCCCTTTTATGTCTTACACCTGTATTGTGTTTTTGCTTTACTACCCCGAATAGAATAAAATTACTACAAAGTTCAAGGCATTGAATTTTACTACATCTAACGCTCGATTTATATATCAAAGGCTCGTCAGAGGCCCTCTATCTACAAGATTGAAACTGTCAAACACTTTTTGAAATCAATAGCATAGTACAATGACCAAAACATGCCGAACTGAAACCCATATTAAAGAGAAAGTTTATGTTCAATGAAAACATGTTAACAAGAAGCAGTGGGTCCTCCGAATGTCATAAATCCGAAAGGGTGGAGACAAAGCTAGTAAACACCATCGAGAACAGGACAACAACAACAAAAACAGAAAACACAGAAATTCAAAATCACATAAACAATGTGAACTCGAGTCTTAACTGGGGAGAAGCTAGATTAGGGTAAGCAGTTCTTGTTTGCTATAGAACACCCGTCGCACTACCAACGATCAATTCAGTGTGTCAATTCGGTATAAAATTATTTCTTTTGAATTTTCAGGGTGATTGTAATCTTTAATTTCTCTAGTACGTCTTCACATTGTTTCGTCGTTTCTGCTTTGGACATATGAGATTGATTTCCTTTTCTGTTGGAGAACACATCAAAGCTTTAAATCATCCGTTTAAATTTCAAAATTGTCTAAACCCTAAGGTTCTTCCTACCCCAGACATAGGTTGATCATCTTAGTAATAATTTGGTTCCCAAGTTTGGTATTTTGGGTTTTACTGTTCTATGCTTTTCATATTCATACAGTGTTTGGCATTTTCAATATTTGATAAAATAATCAAATAATGTCATACCATTACGAGGTATCCTAAAAGATTTGTTGGGGCATTTTCTATGCAAGACCCAAAAAATGAATATTGATGTTATCCAAAAAAAACATTATTATTTTTTCACCATCTATGATTGTTACATCAAAATTATTAACTGTTTATTAGAAACGACTACTTAAAAGGTACATCTACATTTAAATATATTTTCTTCATTCTTCAGTGAAAACATAGATGAGGCTTGTTTTGGGTGTATTGGGATATGGGGTATTCACACATTTTCTTAGTGGGATACGGGATATTTTAGGCAAAACTTATTGGGATATGGGATATTTTTGTTAATTTTATTTACAGGGATATGGGATACTGGAAAAACCCTTTTTTGGATACAGGATATTTGATGAAAAAATTATGGGGATATGGGATATACCCCCCTAAACAAGCCCTATAGATGGGTTCCGTTTTTCAAATACTTAAGTATTCCATAGTTAAAGAGACACTTAAATAGCTTTATTGTTTTCCTTTACTAAGTGAAAAACTTTTGGGGATATAGGCCCTAAGATAGCAATGGAAGAGGGGGTCATAGCATCAGCGCCAAAAAAACTAAATGTACCACTTTTTAAATGCTTATACAAAAAATATTTTTATTTTTTTCAAATCACTTGTGGTGTGCTTTGTGACAACCCGTTTTGCAATATCGTGCTTTTTTATTTCAGAAGCATTGAAAGCTAAAAACAACATTACACGTCCTATTTTACTGTGATGATACAATATTCAAAAGATAGTTCTGGCAACCTTATCAGAGACAGTTAGGTGGACATCTATGGGATATAAATACTAAATCTGAACACGACAGGCGGAATCTTCAGACAATATGTCGCTCTTCTAAGTATCGTGTTGCTAAATTTTTCCGGATATCAACGCAATACAAGGAGGAAGTACTTGTGAGATATTCAAAACTGAAAATTATATATCTTTATAAGGGTCCATTTAGACTAATTCAAGGATCAAATCGAATTGCGGAAAACTTTGGAAAACGAAATAAGAATACCAAAGAAGTTGCTCAGGCACTTTGTAAAAGAATAGAGATTGATGTTTAAGTTAACAAAAATATTTTTACCACTTTTTTTCGATTTTATACGAAAGAATTGCCTCAAAAAATATCCAAATTGGCATTTTTTTTAGTTCCACCTTGATATTTCTCAGTTCCAAGCTGGCATTTCTCAATTCCAACTCTGAAGTGAGAAAGGTCATCTTTGAGGTACGAAATGCCAAGTTGGAAGTGAGAAATGTCAACTTGGAATAGGGAAATGTCAACTTTGAAGTTAGAAATGCTTCGAGGTTAGAAATGTCAACTTAGAAAGGAAAAATGCAAACTTGGAACTATAATGATTGTAGTTCCAATCGAGAAATGTGAAAGATTTTATGGCACTTTCGGTCTATCGTAGCTTTTTGTAATGATGTTGATTTCTTTATTTTAATTTTAATTATAATATTTTAACTCGACAGTATATAAATCACATGCTTTATTAGTTTTTTTTTCTTATAATACGTGTACATCTATCTAATTATTGTCATTGTCTTTGATCAGTAATTTTTTCGAACTTCATATTTACAGGTTAAAATCGGTTATAATGATTTTTTTAGTATTGTAAATGTTAAGCATAACGACGTTATAAAAACTTTCATTACGTACAGAATCATTGCAATAGATGACTATAGATTTTTGTGACATATTGTAGAAAAGCAAGACTAAAGATAAAATGTATTATTCTGTTGCTTTAGAAAATTTCAATTGGTTATAATATGTATAATAAAATGTTTTTATAAAACGTATTGGTGTTTCATAGACAACTGTAGATTGTTGTGACATGTTGGAGCATCAAAACGTGTTTTCTTGTATTTTTGAATGAAAAATTATTTTTGATTTAAGAGTCCACACAGGTGACTTAAATATATTAGGAACCGAATCCAAAACATTGACAGGCAAGTAAATCTAACCATAACTTTAATCCGTTATTCGAAAGTTTTTTTTTGTATTTTCATCTCTTAGTTTTGATCTTGTTTCAACATTGGTGTTGTATGAAATAATCCATAACGGTAGTTTTGTCTGTGCTTAATACTGATTTGTATGTTCGTTTTGTTTTCTTTTCCGAAACATCTTTAACTTTTTCTTACTTTTGTCAAGAAATGGGGGGAAAAGCCAAGTTTACCTAAAAATCTGGTTGGTAGTTCTTCAGTGTGAAAAATGTTAAAAAAAAAACACTTTTTGTTGGTCAAATAACATCTTGAAATATTTTTAAAATTTCTGCAGACATTAACACAGCAAAAAATGAGAGTATTGATGAGGTTACTTCTTTACCTAACACAAGTGATTTTCCTTTTCGTTTTTCAAATTTTTTTTTTCAAAAATTTTTTTTTTCGATTTTTTTTTTCGATTTTTTTTAATTCTTAATAGGAAAATGACCCATTTTCCTTTTCGTTTTTCGTTTTTCATTTTCCTTTTCGATTTTGAATAGGAAAATGACTAGTTTTCCTTTTCGTTTTTCATTTTCCTTTTCGTTTTTCATTTCCCTTTTCGATTTTGAATAGGAAAATGACTCATTCTCCTTTTCGTTATTCATTTTCCTTTTCGTTTTTCATTTTCCTTTTCGATTTTGAATAGGAAAATGGCCCATTTTCCTTTTCGTTAGTCATTTTCCTTTTCAAATTTTTTTTTTTCAAAAATTTTTTTTTTCGATTTTTTTTTTTCGATTTTGAATAGGAAAATGACCCATTTTCCTTTTCGTTTTTCATTTTCCTTTTCGATTTTGAATAGGAAAATGACTCATTTCCCTTTTCGTTATTCATTTTCCTTTTCGTTTTTCATTTTCCTTTTCGATTTTGAATAGGAAAATGGCCCATTTTCCTTTTCGTTATTCATTTTCCTTTTCAAATTTTTTTTTCAAAATTTTTTTTTTTCGATTTTTTTTTTCGATTTTGAATAGGAAAATGACCCATTTTCCTTTTCGTTTTTCATTTTCCTTTTCGATTTTGAATAGGAAAATGACTCATTTTCCTTTTCGTCATTGATTTTGAATAGGAAAATGACCCATTTTCCTTTTCGTTTTTCATTTTCCTTTTCGATTTTGAATAGGAAAATGACTCATTTTCCTTTTTGTCATTCATTTTCCTTTTCGTTTTTCATTTTCCTTTTCGATTTTGAATAGGAAAATGGCCCATTTTCCTTTTCGTTATTCATTTTCCTTTTCAAATTTTTTTTTTCAAATTTTTTTTTTTGATTTTGAATAGGAAAATGACCCATTTTCCTTTTCGTTTTTCATTTTCCTTTTCGATTTTGAATAGGAAAATGACTCATTTTCATTTTCGTTATTCATTTTCCTTTTCGTTTTTCATTTTCAGTTTCGATTTTGAATAGGAAATTGACCCATTTTCCTTTTCGTTTTTCATTTTTCTTTTCGATTTTGAATAGGAAAATGACTAATTTTCCATTTCGTTATTCATTTTCCTTTTCGTTTTTCATTTTCCTTTTCGATTTTGAATAGGAAAATGGCCCATTTTCCTTTTCGTTATTCATTTTCCTTTTCATTTTTCATTTTCCTTTTCGATTTAGAATAGGAAAATGACTCATTTTCATTTTCGTTATTCATTTTCCTTTTCGTTTTTCATTTTCCGTTTCGATTTTGAATAGGAAATTGACCCATTTTCCTTTTCGTTTTTCATTTTCCTTTTCGATTTTGAATAGGAAAATGACTAATTTTCCTTTTCGTTATTCATTTTCCTTTTCGTTTTTCATTTTCCTTTTCGATTTTGAATAGGAAAATGGCCCATTTTCCTTTTCGTTATTCATTTTCCTTTTCAAATTTTTTTTTTTCAAAATTTTTTTTTTCGATTTTTTTTTTTTTTTTTTTTTAGATTTTGAATAGGAAAATGACCCATTTTCCTTTTCGTTTTTCATTTTCCTTTTCGATTTTGAATAGGAAAATGACTCATTTCCCTTTTCGTTATTCATTTTCCTTTCGTTTTTCATTTTCCTTTTCGATTTTGAATAGGAAAATGACCCATTTTCCTTTTCGTTATTCATTTTCCTTTTCAAATTTTTTTTTTCAAAATTTTTTTTTTTCGATTTTTTTTTTTCGATTTTGAATAGGAAAATGACCCATTTTCCTTTTCGTTTTTCATTTTCCTTTTCGATTTTGAATAGGAAAATGACTCATTTTCCTTTTCGTCATTCATTTTCCTTTTCGTTTTTCATTTTCCTTTTCGATTTTGAATAGGAAAATGGCCCATTTTCCTTTTCGTTATTCATTTTCCTTTTCAAATTTTTTTTTTCAAAATTTTTTTTTTTCGATTTTTTTTTTTTCGATTTTGAATAGGAAAATGACCCATTTTCCTTTTCGTTTTTCATTTTCCTTTTCGATTTTGAATAGGAAAATGACTCATTTTCCTTTTCGTCATTCATTTTGAATAGGAAAATGACCCATTTTCCTTTTCGTTTTTCATTTTCCTTTTCAAATTTTTTTTTTTCAAAATTTTTTTTTTCGATTTTTTTTTTTTTTTTTTTTTTTAGATTTTGAATAGGAAAATGGCCCATTTTCCTTTTCGTTATTCATTTTCCTTTTCAAATTTTTTTTTTCAAAATTTTTTTTTTCGATTTTTTTTTTTTTTCGATTTTGAATAGGAAAATGACCCATTTTCCTTTTCGTTTTTCATTTTCCTTTTCGATTTTGAATAGGAAAATGACTCATTTTCCTTTTCGTCATTCATTTTCCTTTTCGTTTTTCATTTTCCTTTTCGATTTTGAATAGGAAAATGGCCCATTTTCCTTTTCGTTATTCATTTTCCTTTTCAAATTTTTTTTTTTTTATTTTTTTTTTTGATTTTGAATAGGAAAATGACCCATTTTCCTTTTCATTTTTCATTTTCCTTTTCGATTTAGAATAGGAAAATGACTCATTTTCATTTTCGTTATTCATTTTCCTTTTCGTTTTTCATTTTCCGTTTCGATTTTGAATAGGAAATTGACCCATTTTCCTTTTCGTTTTTCATTTTCCTTTTCGATTTTGAATAGGAAAATGACTAATTTTCCTTTTCGTTATTCATTTTCCTTTTCGTTTTTCATTTTCCTTTTCGATTTTGAATAGGAAAATGGCCAATTTTCCTTTTCGTTAGTCATTTTCCTTTTCAAATTTTTTTTTTCAAAATTCTTTTTTTTTCGATTTTTTTTTTTCGATTTTGAATAGGAAAATGACCAATTTTCCTTTTCGTTTTTCATTTTCCTTTTCGATTTTGAATAGGAAAATGACTCATTTTCCTTTTCGTTATTCATTTTCCTTTTCGTTTTTCATTTTCCTTTTCGATTTTGAATAGGAAAATGGCCCATTTTCCTTTTCGTTATTTATTTTCCTTTACAAATTTTTTTTTTCAAAATTTTTTTTTAAAATTTTTTTTATTTTTTAGATTTTGAATATGAAAATGACCCATTTTCCTTTTCGTTTTTCATTTTCCTTTTCGATTTTGAATAGGAAAATGACCCATTTTCCTTTTCGTTATTCATTTTCCTTTTCAAATTTTTTTTTTCAAAATTTTTTTTTTCGAATTTTTTTTTTCGATTTTGAATAGGTTCGTTTTTCATTTTCCTTTTCGATTTTGAATAGGAAAATGACTCATTTTCCTTTTCGTTATTCATTTTCCTTTTCGTTTTTCATTTTCCTTTTCGATTTTGAATAGGAAAATGACCCATTTTCCTTTTCGTTATTCATTTTCCTTTTGAAATTTTTTTTTTCAAATTTTTTTTTTTCGATTTTTTTTTTTTCGATTTTGAATAGGAAAATGACCCATTTTCCTTTTCGTTTTTCATTTTCCTTTTCGATTTTGAATAGGAAAATGACTTATTTTCCTTTTCGTTATTCATTTTCCTTTTCGTTTTTCATTTTCCTTTTCGATTTTGAATAGGAAAATGACTCATTTCCCTTTTCGTTATTCATTTTCCTTTCGTTTTTCATTTTACTTTTCGATTTTGAATAGGAAAATGGCCCATTTTCCTTTTCGTTATTCATTTTCCTTTTCAAATTTTTTTTTTCAAATTTTTTTTTTTTCGATTTTTTTTTTTCGATTTTGAATAGGAAAATGACCCATTTTATTTTTTTTCGTTTTTCATTTTCCTTTTCGATTTTGAATAGGAAAATGACTCATTTTCCTTTTCGTCATTCATTTTGAATAGGAAAATGACCCATTTTCCTTTTCGTTTTTCATTTTCCTTTTCGATTTTGAATAGGAAAATGACTCATTTTCCTTTTCGTCATTCATTTTCCTTTTCGTTTTTCATTTTCCTTTTCGATTTTGAATAGGAAAATGGCCCATTTTCCTTTTCGTTATTCATTTTCCTTTTCAAATTTTTTTTTTCAAATTTTTTTTTTGATTTTGAATAGGAAAATGACCCAATTTCCTTTTCGTTTTTCATTTTCCTTTTCGATTTTGAATAGGAAAATGACTCATTTTCATTTTCGTTATTCATTTTCCTTTTCGTTTTTCATTTTCCGTTTCGATTTTGAATAGGAAATTGACCCATTTTCCTTTTCGTTTTTCATTTTCCTTTTCGATTTTGAATAGGAAAATGACTAATTTTCCTTTTCGTTATTCATTTTCCTTTTCGTTTTTCATTTTCCTTTTCGATTTTGAATAGGAAAATGGCCCATTTTCCTTTTCGTTATTCATTTTCCTTTTCAAATTTTTTTTTCAAAATTTTTTTTTTTCGATTTTTTTTTTTTCGATTTTGAATAGGAAAATGACCCATTTTCCTTTTCGTTTTTCATTTTCCTTTTCGATTTTGAATAGGAAAATGACTCATTTTCCTTTTCGTCATTCATTTTCCTTTTCGTTTTTCATTTTCCTTTTCGATTTTGAATAGGAAAATGGCCCATTTTCCTTTTCGTTATTCATTTTCCTTTTCAAATTTTTTTTTTCAAATTTTTTTTTTTGATTTTGAATAGAAAAATGACCCATTTTCCTTTTCGTTTTTCAGTTTCCTTTTCGATTTTGAATATGAAAATGACCCATTTTCCTTTTCGTTTTTCATTTTCCTTTTCGATTTTGAATAGGAAAATGACTCATTTTCATTTTCGTTATTCATTTTCCTTTTCGTTTTTCATTTTCCGTTTCGATTTTGAATAGGAAATTGACCCATTTTCCTTTTCGTTTTTCATTTTCCTTTTCGATTTTGAATAGGAAAATGACTAATTTTCCTTTTCGTTATTCATTTTCCTTTTCGTTTTTCATTTTCCTTTTCGATTTTGAATAGGAAAATGGCCCATTTTCCTTTTCGTTATTCATTTTCCTTTTCAAATTTTTTTTTTTCAAAATTTTTTTTTTTCGATTTTTTTTTTTTTTAGATTTTGAATAGGAAAATGACCCATTTTCCTTTTCGTTTTTCATTTTCCTTTTCGATTTTGAATAGGAAAATGACTCATTTCCCTTTTCGTTGTTCATTTTTCATTTTCCTTTTCGATTTTGAATAGGAAAATGGCCCATTTTCCTTTTCGTTAGTCATTTTCCTTTTCAAATTTTTTTTTCAAAATTCTTTTTTTTTCGATTTTTTTTTTTTTCGATTTTGAATAGGAAAATGACCAATTTTCCTTTTCGTTTTTCATTTTCCTTTTCGATTTTGAATAGGAAAATGACTCATTTTCCTTTTCGTTATTCATTTTCCTTTTCGTTTTTCATTTTCCTTTTCGATTTTGAATAGGAAAATGGCCCATTTTCCTTTTCGTTATTTATTTTCCTTTACAATTTTTTTTTTTCAAAATTTTTTTTTTAATTTTTTTTATTTTTTAGATTTTGAATATGAAAATGACCCATTTTCCTTTTCGTTTTTCATTTTCCTTTTCGATTTTGAATAGGAAAATGACCCATTTTCCTTTTCGTTATTCATTTTCCTTTTCAAATTTTTTTTTTCAAAATTTTTTTTTTCGAATTTTTTTTTTCGATTTTGAATAGGTTCGTTTTTCATTTTCCTTTTCGATTTTGAATAGGAAAATGACTCATTTTCCTTTTCGTTATTCATTTTCCTTTTCGTTTTTCATTTTCCTTTTCGATTTTGAATAGGAAAATGACCCATTTTCCTTTTCGTTATTCATTTTCCTTTTGAAATTTTTTTTTCAAATTTTTTTTTTTCGATTTTTTTTTTTTCGATTTTGAATAGGAAAATGACCCATTTTCCTTTTCGTTTTTCATTTTCCTTTTCGATTTTGAATAGGAAAATGACTCATTTTCCTTTTCGTTATTCATTTTCCTTTTCGTTTTTCATTTTCCTTTTCGATTTTGAATAGGAAAATGACACGTTTTCCTTTTCGTTTTTCATTTTCCTTTTCGATTTTGAATAGGGAAATGGCCCATTTTCCTTTTCGTTTTCATTTTCCTTTTCGATTTTGAATAGGAAAATGACTCATTTTCCTTTTCGTTTTTCATTTTTCTTTTCGATTTTGAATAGGGAAATGGCCCATTTTCCTTTTCGTTATTTATATTCCTTTTAAATTTTTTTTTTCAATTTTTTTTTTTTTGATTTTTTTTTCTTTTTTCTTATTTTGAATAGAAAAATGTCCCATATTCCTTTGTGTTTTTAATTTTCCTTTACATTCTTCTTAAAGTTATAAAGTAAACAAAATTCAGGTCTCCGAAGTACAATTTTTAACGCCTTGATGCAAAATCATAAACAGAAAAAAATACACGTGTATCTAAACTATGTTGTCGTTAGATATTTGATTTTTTGTTAGCTACAGATGATCTTTGGTTGTGTTTTTCAAAAAGGACAGGACATCAGACAAAGATTGAGAATCTTCTCTGTGTTATTTTAAGAGATAAATACTTGACAACGATAATCAGTTTTAGATGAAAATTTATGTACTAAGTAATCGCTTCTTCTATCTTTTTGCTTTTTGGAAACGATTGTTTTTCTTTCGTTTCTTTTGTTGTTTTTCGACCTTCTAATGTTTTGTAATGCTGATTAAAAGTTTTTCTTAAAATATGCATACAAGTATATAGCAAAACCAAATATACCGTTTTTTAACAGCTTTGATTGATATTTTGTGTTTTGTACAGTTTTCAAGTTTCAAGATAAAATCTGCCGTTTAATGCCTATAACTTCAATAAGGGGTCATATATACAAGCCACAAAAAGAAACGATACCAACACTGCACGAAATAATACGTTTAAATGAAATAATTAAAAATGAAACTACAAGTTTAAAATTTATTGACTAATTTATTGTCAATTATTTGTGAAATATAATCAAATTTATTTTTTCCAGAAAATTTCAAATTTAATTGTCTTTTCTTCAGATTTAATTGTCATTTTACTTGAAGTTTAATCTAGCAATTTTTTGTTCAATAAATTTGTAGTTTAATGAGGTTTTCATTTCGTTTTCTCGCGCATGTGTGTAAGTGACAGACAACGTGTAGCTGTTTGATTCAAATCATGGCGGTTTATACTCTGGATTAATTAATGTCTTATTCTTGGTAAGTTTAGTTAATGCAGATATACTAGCAGTTTAAGTTGTTCATCATACATAGCCAATATTTTTTCTCTATATATTATGAAAGAAATAAAACTGTGTGATTCAAATATTGTGAAATATAATTTTTACAGTTTACATTATTAATCAAAATATACTTATTTCTTTATGTTAACTACCTTCTGATTAATAATATAATATTTAAGAGTTATTTTTTTTATATTTAAATAATCAACGATTAAGATTAAAATGCTAAATATTGCAGTACATTTATGGTAAATACGTGTATTGGAATTTATCTAGATCATTAGGGAACGGCTGTAGATAACATTCATGACATTATAAAGGTCAAACCAATTCAATAGCACACGTGTACGCGTACATAATAGCCTCGGAAGGCTTGAGAATGTGGTTTAGATTCAAGGTCATTGATGTGTCTAATTAATGCTTAAATGTGTGGTTTATTTTACAGCTCTCAAAATGTGTGGTTGTTAAAGAAATCTAATGAAGTTCTTGCAATTAAGCACAAGTAAAATGGTAAGTTATATAATTAAGTGTTTACATACATCATGTACATTAATTGTTATTTCGTAATTAATGAGAACTAAATTTTGTTGTCAGTTTATGTAGTATAACCTTATTTGTTTTTTTTTCGAATAAATAATGATAATCCAAATCACATTTATCTTCGTTTTTTTAGGAAAATGTAATGAACCTGAAGAACAATTACTTGAGGTAATTTGCCTTTTTTCTTATTTTTTTTTTGTTCATAATATTAAAATATTCTTTTATTTGAAATTCTATTTTATTTTAAGCGCTACGAGTTACATATTTTATTATCTTTACGTAAAATTAAATTAATGAAAATGTTTTTGTTTATTTCAGAAACTTTCTGCATCTAAAAGAAGTCCTTAATGAAGATGGGAATAGAATACTCATACTATAACAAGAAAAAACATTTCACTTGTTTATATTTTTAAGTTTACATTTTGTCTTGAAATGTTTGAGATTCAGAAAGATGCATAACAAAAAATATATTTTAAAAGTATAAACTATTGTATTAGTAAAACTTGCACAAGTTAGGTAAATGATTTTATATATGCATTAACCACATACTGGTGAAGCTGTCACATGGTATAAGTATTTAGGTGAAGGTCTGCACATTGGAAACAGTGAAGCAGCCACATCTTTTGCGTAACATGAAGACATGCACACTAGAATTTGTGTCAAGATGCAAACATATGAATAGCTACCTCCATCTAAAAGACCTTTTATGTGTTTCACATTAAAACATTCAGCATTTACTTGAACTTAAAAAAACCTGCATTTTAGTTTTCAACTACATGTTATATTATTTGAAATAAAAGGTATGCTGATTTCAAATCTATTTCTAAAGCTAAATATATCAGCAAAAAAAAAATACCACAAGAATAAATATAGTTAAATTTGAAATTTAATTTGAAACCATCAAAAATATATCACATAAATTTGAATTTAATTCAATTTATATTAAATCTTTAAGGTAGGTTTATTTTTACAATTAAATTCTGAAATAACAAATTTAATAAAGTTTTATTTTTCCTAATAAATTTGCTTTAAATTTGGGAGTTTATTTGTCAGAATAAACGTAAGTTAAACATAGGTGAAATTTGAAATTTAACGACCCAATAAACTAAAGGTTAATTTTTAAATGTGAAGTTTAAGATAAGTTTAATACTAGTTTATTTATCAGATAAACGTATCATTTCATGCAGTGCAAGGCTTTTTAATTTTAACATAGTTCCACGAAACTGTTTGACTGCAATTTGTTTTATGTATGGCACGCCATTTTAAGAAAAACCCTGGTATCTATAGGATACCTCAAATAACTGTGGGTTTACTGGCAGCTATCTGGGGGTTTTCTGGACGAAACTCTCAATTACATCAGGTATTAAGAGTTATCTATCAATACCTCAAAAACTAATACAAAGCTAAGCTTTCAATGAATTATTTTTGATAACTCCTAATAACAGGAGTTTTTGTGGTATCCATGGGATAGCTGATAGGAACCCCACAGTTACCTGAAATAACTCTCAATACCTGATATAATTAAGAGTTTCGCTCTGAAAACCCCCAGATAGCTGCCAGTAAACCCCCAGCTATCTGAGGTATCCTATAGATACCAGGGTTTTTGTTAAAATAGCGTGCCATATATATGAATAGAATGAAAAATTTATCCTTCAGTTGAAGTGAACAACATTTTTCAATGTCGTCAAATAACGTCAATTTTAACAATAAAAAGTGAAAATTATCTTGAAAGAAATGTTAGAATTTTAACCTTGATTATGAAATGTTTCATTTTTTACAATATAAGACAACCAAAAGGCGATCAAAACTGAAACTGGAAAATCTGAAAATCGAATACAACGTCAACGTCAAAACAGAGCAAAATGATAAATTAAATTTTACAGGTTTCTTTGCATTTTAATCTAAGTTTGTTTTTCTAACCTGATATTACACTTTTGACACACATCATCCCAGTACACGTCGAGGACGAAAAACGTCGAAACGTCAAATACGCGAAAATCATATCTGTGCTCGAAACTGGTTCATTTATTGCATATCTAATGCTGAACTGACGCCATTTATGAATTGGACTTGAAAAAAGCAATCGAAGCGCCAGGAAAGTGCTTTTCAAAAATGGCCCTCAAGCAAGGCAAACTCTGAAAGTAGCACACTATCGCTCTTTCATCACGCTATTTAAAGATCATACGATTGTTTTTTTTCCACTTTTACATGTAAACTGTTCAATTTTGTAACTTAAAATTATAAAACTGGTAGTTTTTATTTAAAACCGCGTAAAGTTACTTGTTTAAGAAGTCAGCCTTAAGATCAGTTGAATAATTTTGGTATCGTTTATTTTTGTGCCTAATATATATTTATAAAGATTTTTAAGAGCTCAAGTAACTGACCAATGTCATGATAAAAAACGCTAATCTTACCTGTTAAAAAAGGAAATAACAAAAATTACCGAACTGGGATGATCAATCCTAATATCCAAGAAGAAAAGAGAAAAAAACAAGACGACATACCTCACTATACCTTGACTTTTGTATGATTTTTATATTGTAAGCGACCATAACGGGTTTTTTTGTGTGTAAAAGTCCAAATAATCAGGCATGTTGTATTTTGTCCTAAATAGTTAATCTGATGGAAGCCTGTTACATGTAGTGCCAAGCAAGACTAAAATATTTGTTTTAACAAGATTCCACCGCTTATTAAATTGCGGCCGCCACTTTAATATATTGCGGCCACCAAAAATAATATTACGGTCGTCACTAATTATTTTATCGGCCGCCACTTAATATTTATGGTAGCTGCCTCTAAATGCATCTGGCGGCCGGCACCTATTATATAGCAGCCGCAAAATAAATAAAGGGGATGTTGGGACATAACAAGTGGTGGCGGCCATTTACTTAAGTGGCGATTGTGTGATAATATAAGGTGACCACCAGATAAATAAAGGGGCCGCCGCCATAGTCCAAGTGGCGGTCGCCAGATAAATTATGAGGCGGTCGTCGTCTCCTGTTAAAACAAATGTTTAAGTCTTACTAAGCACTCATATAATCTTATATAACAATTAGTTGTAGCCATAGGTTCGTTTGTAATATTCCTTCCTGGACCAAGAACCAGAGCTTGAATCACTGTCGGACTGGGTAAGGACTATCCGATCTCTTGTACGGAGCCGAATAGACAAACTTCGCAAATGTGTGAACCCCCGGCCTTCTTCTGTATTTAGAGATCGTGAAGCTCTCAATTGTCTCTCTTCCTTACATGATAGGTATGTTGTCACGCCAGCAGACAAGGCTTCCAATAATATAGTTTTTGTATGTAAAGCACACTATTACAATTGTCTAATAAAAGAACTAGGCATTGATGGTAATACTTCCGCTAGTGCTACATACACACGGACTACATTTAACAAAGATGAAATCATAGCCAACCATAGCTCTTTTATGTCCTCTTTCAATATTCCAATGAAAGAGGAACATAAAGAGTTACCATATTTGTACTGGATACCTAAACTTCACAAAAATCCGTACAAAGAAAGGTATATAGCTGGATCTTCATCATGTTCAACTACAGAGCTGTCCGTTCATTTAACTAAAATCTTGTCTGCTGTCAAAGAAGGTCAACAAGCATACTGCGACACTATTTATAATCGTAGTGGAATTAACCATATGTGGATTTTGAAGAACTCAAAAGATTTGTTAGATCATTTTAAATCTAGATCATTTTCTGAGGTCCACTCTTTGAAAACGTTCGATTTTTCAACTTTATACACTACCTTGCCACACGAAAAACTAAAATGTCGCCTGAAAAAACTTCTCGAAAAAGCCTTTTCAAACTCTAGGAATTTTGTTGTTTTGGGTTATAATTCTACCTACTTTTCCAAAACATCTTTCAAAGATAAAATTTGTTACACACTTGAACAAGTTTGCAGTATGCTTGATTTCCTCATTGACAACATATTTGTCACCTTCGGAGGAGAGATTTTTCAACAACAAATCGGCATTCCAATGGGCACAAACTGTGCTCCTCTCCTCGCCGATTTGTTTTTATACTCTTACGAGACTGAATTTCTTCAGGGACTCGTAAAGAACAAGAAGATGAAAGAGGCAAGGTCATTTAATCTTACATTCAGATATATTGATGATGTCCTTTCTATCAATAACACTTCATTTGGTAGATGGATTCCTTCAATATATCCTCCGGAGTTGGAGATTAAAGAGACCACCGAATCAAATTGCTTCACGTCTTTCTTGGATTTGCACCTCGAATTTGACCCAGGTGGTCATCTCAGTACAAAAATTTACGATAAACGAGACGATTTTAATTTTAAAATTATTAATTTTCCTAATCTACAGAGCAATATACCTACTTCTCCTGCATACGGTGTTTATATTTCACAACTTATTCGATATGCCAGAGCTTGCACACATATCACAGATTTTTTGATCAGACACCGATTTCTTCGTGACCGACTTTTGGAGCAGGGCTATAAGAAAATACGTCTCATACGATCACTGAAAAAATTCTTTCTTCGTTATCCGCCACTGGTAGAAAAGTTCAAAATTGAGTTAAAAGATATGATAGTTAATTGTTTTAATTAGTGTTTGACTGGTCTGCTGTACTGAGATGATCACCTCAATATCCCTATTGTGTCTCACAACTATGTTGTGATCTATGGTCATTACCGGATCCTAAGATCGCAATGGAAGAGGGAGGTTTGGCGCCAGAAAACCTGGGTTAACCCACCATTTCGTTTGAAATGCCTGTACCAAGTCAGGACCATTGCGATCCACCAATTGTCCGGTATGACTGATTCGTTTTTGTCATTTTCTCTGGACTATGAGATTGATAATTCTAGTTCGGTAGTTTTGTTATTACCTTTATATTCTTTCATACTAATAATTTCTTGGTTCTATTTACACTAGCACTCGTCAGTAATCTCATCACAGCATCCAATATTACAAGACCGAGGAGGGTACTTTATCGTTATTGTCGTACGAGTGTGACATTTGGTATGGGCATTGAAGAATAATATAACGTGTGGCATAAGCAAAACTCGCATGTTCTAACTGACGGATACGTAGCGCCAATAGTAGTAATATAGACTAAATGCTTGCGTCACGACTTAACTCGTGCTCTTTCTGGTTTCAAAAAAGAACGCTGAGCACGATCTTCTGGCTCTCATTCTCACACATTGAAGACTCTGCTCCAATACCTTAAGTGTTTAAAAATGTCGGGTGCACTATAGCGATTGCGCTTATCTAAATTAAAAAAAAAATATTGAAAGTGAAGGCCTAAGTTAACATCCAGTAATTCTGGTGACCAATGCTTGAAACAGTAGCTTTTGGGTTCAAAAACCATGTGTTAGTCGTTTTCTGTTACAACAATTATCAAAACGATAATGCCTCTTTTAGTGGTTAACAGCAGGCTCAATACTAGGTGTGAAATTCGCCCATACACGGCATTTCGGTTGGAAGAGTTTTGAACAAATAAATAAGAAAATAAAAAATAAAAACATTAATAGACAAAATTCCCTTAGAGTTCTAAATATCAACTTTAGAAGCTGTAAAAACAAAGTTGCTCAAATAGAAAACTTGCTAACATCAGCTAAACCTGATATAATAATTGGGAATGAAACATGGCTTAACAAAAACGTCCAATCCTCAGAAATTTTTCCATCCACACTGTTCGAAGATGTTTTTCGAAATGATCGGGAGAGTAAAGAAGGAGGCGGGGTTCTCATAGCAATTAAAAAGGGTATAATTTGTCAAGAGATTTTCAAAAGTAAGAAAGTAGAAATGATTGCTGATCAAGTTAACATTACTGAAACAAAATCTTTAATAATTATTTCAGCATATAGACCCCCAAGTAAAACTGATAAAGAATATATGAAACAGCTGGTAAATGAAATTGTTGAACTAAAACATAGATTCAAAAATGCAACTTTTTGGCTGAGTGGTGATTTTAACCTTCCCGATATCAAATGGCCAGAGCAAATTATCTCAGGTACTATGTACCCCAGGGAGATAAATGAAATGTTTATTAACCTAATAAATGAGATAGGTACTGAACAAATTGTTACGAGACTGAATTTCTTCAGGGACTCGTAAAGAACAAGAAGATGAAAGAGGCAAGGTCATTTAATCTTACATTCAGATATATTGACGATGTCCTTTCTATCAATAACACTTCATTTGGTAGTTGGATTCCTTCAATATATCCTCCGGAATTGGAGATTAAAGAGACCACCGAATCTAATTGCTTCACGTCTTTCTTGGATTTGCACCTCGAATTTGACCCAGGTGGTCATCTCAGTACAAAAATTTACGATAAACGAGACGATTTTAATTTTCAAATTATTAATTTTCCTAATCTACAGAGCAATATACCTACTTCTCCTGCATACGGTGTTTATATTTCTCAACTTATTCGATATGCCAGAGCTTGCACACATTTCACAGATTTTTTGATCAGACACCGGTTTCTTCGTGACCGACTTTTGAAGCAGGGCTATAAGAAAATACGTCTCATACGATCACTAAAAAAATTCTTTCTTCGTTATCAGCCAGTAGTAGAAAAGTTCAAAATTGAGTTAAAAGATATGATAGTTAATTGTTTTAATTAGTGTTTGACTGGTGTGCTGTACTGAGATGATCACCTCAATATCCCTATTGTGTCTCACAACTATGTTGTGTTCTATGGTCATTACCGGATCCTAAGATCGCAATGGAAGAGGGAGGTTTGGCGCCATAAAACCTGGTTTAACCCACCATTTCGTTTGAAATGCCTGTACCAAGTCAGGACCATTGCGATCCACCAGTTCTCCGGTATGACTGATTCGTTTTTGTCATTTTCTCTGGACTATGAGATTGATCATTCAAGTTCGGTAGTTTTGTTATTACCTTTAATTGATATGCCAACCAGAAAAGAGAACACCTTGGACTTGTTTTGTACAAATCAACCATCGTTAATAACAAAAGTTAAAACAATTCCAGGAATATCTGATCATGATATTGTTTTGGTAAATGCCATATGTAAACCAAAAAGAGCTAAACAAACTCAACATAAAATTTATCTGTGGAAAAAGGTTGACCTTAATAAACTTAAATCAACAACTAAAAACTTTATTACCAACTTACTATCACAAAAGGAAAACAGTTTCTCTGTTGATGACTTGTGGAATGAATTCAAAAATGGTGTAAATAAGATAATTGAGAATAATGTACCAAACAAAATGACTAAGTCTAAATACACCAATCCCTGGGCAAATTCAAAAATTAATAAAATATGTAAACAACAAAGAAGAGCATTTAATAAAGCCAAAAAATCTGGTAAAAAAGAACATAAAGATAAATATAAGAAAATAAAAGCTACAGCCCAAAGAGAAATAAGAAAAGCCCAAAGGCAATATATGGAAGAAGTTATAAGTCCCCAGTTAGATGAAAAACCCAAATCATTTTGGCAATTTATTAAAAGTAGGAAAACTGAAGCATCAGGTGTGAGTCCCCTTCGTGGTAAAGATGGATTACTTTATAGTGACAATATAACTCAAGCTAATATCCTAAATGAACAATTTAAAAGTGCTTTCACTAGATTCACATCTACAATTCCTTGTAAAGGAACAAGCCCTTACTCTGATATGCCAGACATAAAAATAAACTTAAATGGTGTCATTAACTTACTAAAAAACATTAATCCCCACAAAGCCACTGGCCCAGACAATGTACCATCTTATTTTTTAAAAACCTTAGCAGAAGAAGTTGCCCCCTTTTTGACTTATTTTTTCCAAAAGTCAATCGATCAGGGCTGTGTCCCGTTAGACTGGAAGCAAGCTAATGTTGTGCCCATATTTAAAAAAGGTGACAAACATAATGCTAGCAACTACAGGCCTGTTTCCTTAACAGCTATATGTTGTAAAATTTTGGAACATATATTAACTAGCAATATAAGACAGCATTTAGATAACCATAACATCCTTCATGATAGCCAACACGGGTTTCGTAGTAAACGCTCATGTGAAACACAATTAATCATAAGTATTCAAGATTTAGCTAAATCCTTAGCAAATGGTGATCAGATCGATATTATATTATTAGATTTTTCTAAAGCTTTTGATAAAGTTCCGCATCAAAGATTAATTCATAAGTTAGATTATTATTGTATTAGAAATCAAAACTTAAATTGGATTGCAGATTTTTTGGCAGATAGGCAACAACAGGTTCTTTTAAATGGTACGAATTCTTCAAAATTGTCTGTTGACTCTGGTGTGCCACAGGGCACTGTTTTAGGCCCAACCCTATTTCTTCTTTTTATAAATGACCTGCCAGAACATGTTAATTGTAACGTTAGGCTTTTTGCTGATGATTGTTTACTCTATAGAAAAGTCAACAATGATAGGGATGCCAAATTATTACAAAATGATCTTTCTAATCTAGAAAAATGGGAAAAAGAGTGGCAAATGAACTTTAATCCTGAAAAATGTTACACAATTCATGTTTCCAAAAAAACTAAACCAACAAATTTTGATTATAAACTGCTTAACCATACCCTAGAATCTGTAAAAGAAAGTAAATATCTAGGCGTAACAATAAGTAATGATCTAGACTGGGGGCCTCATATAAATAACATTACTTGCAAAGCAAACAAAACATTAGGCTTTCTAAGAAGAAACATGAAAAATTGTACTCAAAAAGTTAAAAACCTTACTTATACTTCACTTGTACGCCCGGTTATTGAATACTCCTCCCCAGTTTGGGATCCTTACAAAAATAATCAGATATCTCAGGTTGAGCAAATTCAAAGAAAGGCTGCAAGATATGTTCTGAATAACTCCAGGTGCAGTCACAAACATGTTAAATATTCTAAAATGGGAAAGTTTGGAAAGTAGGCGCAAAAAATCAAGATTAACTTTATTATATAAAATCAATTGGGGGTTAGTAGAAGTTCCAAAAGATATGTTAAATAGATCTGACAGGCGTACTCGGGGGGAACATAAATTCAGGCAAATATCAACAAATAAGGATGTATATAAAAATTCATTTTTTCCAAGAACAATATCAGATTGGAATAATCTTCCTGAATCCATAGGTATGTCATCATCCCTGGAATCCTTCAAAAGTGGTCTATCCACTCTAACATTTGAAGGATCTCCAGTGACATACAGACCATAAATATACCACTGTACTACTGTATATATGTTTTTATTTATATGTATTCTAAACCAAAAATATAGCAAAATATTATAAAATATAAAAAAAATAGTAACATTATTTTATATATATATATATATTCTGAACATAAATTTTTAAATGTTTGGCTATTTAAGTCCAACTTTTTTTTGTACTTGCGCACAAGTTTCGGGATGTTCTACACTCCTTAAGGAGTCTACTCCCGTACATGGAAGAAGAAGAACAAGGGAATTCCCCTTTAATCTATTTCGAGGGAAGAAATCAGTCCCAAAACATTGTCTTGGTCTGAAATACCATTTTTGTAAAAGAAAATCTTGAAAACATTCCAATGAATTACAAACAGTGTGAAAAAAAAGGTTCGGGGATTTTTAAAAAGTGCATCAAGAGTCAAATGGGTACTTCAGAAGCGTTACCAATAGCATAACAAACGTATAACACGAAACATCGATGCTTTTTAAAGAACTTCTGAAAATTCTAATCTTAAGGAAAATCGGTTATCATCTGAATAAATTGTTTCTTCGCATGCGCGAAGCCTAACTGCGCAATCGAAGATCCATAAAAGAAAGCGCACACCTACTTAATAAAATCCCTTTCCGATCATTTTTTTCTTTCTGTATATATACAAATGGCACAGGTAAATGTCGCTGTTTCGACTATACTAATTGCCGCTGTTTTGATGCATGTTTTGTCGCTATTTTGATATATCGCTATTTTGAAAAAGGGTAAAATGTCGCTGTTTTGAAAATGGCCGAAGCTGTCATATACGTTTCTAAACAATGCATTATTCTTTAACCTAGCCTGGCTTTGACGTGGCGTCTTATAAAACAACTGCAAAATTTCAATGCACGACGGCATCAAGCCGTAACGTAAAACACATGTACAGTAACGTAAAGCACATCTTTACGGTTTTTCTGATATTTTGCAAAAAGTACTTGTCACAAAGTCTTCATTTATATACCATTTTAATTCTATTAACATGCCTCATTTTTGTGTTAGCCTCGAACTCTTTCCAGATTGAATGTTCTCCGAGAAATCGCCGTTACGTAAAACACGCCCTTAAAAAAATTAAGTCAACAAATCTTCATTTAGTAACGATTATATAAGCAATTTCTTTGCCAAAATTATGCGGGCTTTCATTTCTGAGCAACATAACTCGTTTCATGTTAGTTACAACCTTTTTTAAATTTCCAAGCCATTTTCCCGGTGGATATGTCGACTTATAGCAGCCGTAACGTAAAACACGCTTTTTCAGGAGACATCTCCGGAATACCCGTTGCTTAGCAGCAAAAAAATATTACTATGAATGAAGTGGAACCTGTCTACAATAATATGTCTTAAGTTTGAAAACCGGGCAGCCATATTTAATTTTTGCAATATCTCTAAAATTATACCGACGTTCATTGGACATAGGAAAATCTCATTTAATGCCTAACATGATAAATGGTTTTAATCTAAATATTCGGCTTAAGAAATAATTGTTATCTAAAATATTATAACTTTCAAAATATTACAATAAAATTTTATTCAATGGAAACGGTGCCAAACTGGTAGGTCTCAGAAGACAAAAACGGCATTTTTACGTTATAATTGTACATTTTAAAGGGGAAAATGAGTGATGTGTGTGATTGAAATCTGATAATAAGAAATCTTGCATCCAACGTTCTTTTGAAACAGAGGATTGCAGTTTGAGAGCTGTCTTGCAAACAAACTGATTGACACAATTCTTAATGGCATGCGCCCTCGAATTGCTACATGTAATAGTTTAACAAAATTTTAGCAACTAAAGAAAAAGTGGCCCCCTTTAAATTTGCAACAACTTAGTCAAAATTCTTATTGATATTGCAACAACTGATGATAGAAAGCACGACTTTTTTATGTGATGTAATTTCAATTTTTTTTGTATGTTGTGTTTCTTTTTTTAAGAGGGTATATAACGTTAACACGACACAGAAACACCTGTTGAAATGTAGCAAAACTTTGTGAAGAGTTTGTGGGGTAGCCGATAATATTAAAGCACAAGCAAGACTAATATTTTTTTTAATACTGAAAACTTATTTTCAGATTATAAGCGAGATACCGGAATAACAGAACGAAGTTGCTATTAAAGAATACTTTACGAAAGGCACACAGGTCAATGCGAACAAACTGGTCAATATGGAAAAGCGCAGTATAAAAAAATCATAGACTTATTCTAATACTTTAATAAGTAAAACGGTATGCCCCCGACACGGTTATTGTCACAGTGGCAAACATAAAGTAAACAGATTTACATGCATATGCATTTGAAACAGACAAACATGTTTAAAATCAAAATGTCACAAAATTGTCACCCAAGTTTGCTAGTTGCGTCTCTTTATACGTCTATTAATTAAGTAACCATTACAACATCTGCATATGGTGAACATATGTCATTTTATGTCTTTTCACCCAACACCGTTGTCTCCTTGACCGCCTTTAACTAGATACGTCTGATACAGTCTTTACAAAGTTTTTCCTCGATATCAGCCATTGCGGACAAAATATTGTCAGATGAAATGGATCGTGATTGTTTATTAGTTTTGGTTGTTTGTTTTTTTTTTGAGATGATCACCTTACTATCTCTATATCTTGTGAGTCTCACAACGTTTAACCGTGTTGTGTTTTCTGTTACTACTGTACGCTCGGGTCGCAACGGAAGAGAAAGGCTTGGTATCATAAAACCTGGTTAAACCAACCATTTCTCTGGAAATGCCTGTGTACTAAGTCAGGACCATCGTGATCTTTAAGTTCTCTGATGTGTCTCTGTATTGTTTCGTCTTTTCTTCTTGGGCATTTGAGATTGAACACCACAGCTCGATAGTTATGTTATAACCTTTATTATTGGACCGATCAGAGGCTAGGACCTTTAGCCAAGAGGTTGATGTTGCCAAATACCATTTTAATATGAAGAGCATAGACATACACGTAACAGTTAAACAAACAAAAAAACGATTAAAAGGTCAAATTATGACTATGTTTAACCTATGCGGATGATAATTCCTCTTCCAAAGGCTTCAATTGTCCGGCAAAAATGAACAATAATTTCAGATCACATCTGATCTAAACCTTAAACCAAACTTGATAGAAACATTTTATGAGATTTCTTAACTCAAATCATTCAAGAGTAGGAAAATCAAGATTTTAAAAAAGAACATGTTCTGCTATTTTTCGTTGTAAAAGGGGTGACACACCGGTATCATACACTTTTCCTCAAGTCAAAAACTTTTTGTTTCAATAAAATCATCAATAACTTGATCATCAATTGGAAGAAACTGTAGAATGGTCAAACTGTATACAATGTACAACAAATTGCAGGCTAGATAGAAATAAAGAGTATTCCAGTTAAATACAACGACAAACCGAACATGATAGCAGAATAATAGCGGCAGCGAAGCATCAATGGGACATGTTAATAGTCCCAAAAGGCGAATACACAATCAGTTAAAACTAAACAAAAAACAGAGAAGCAATGAGCAACGGCATTTCGCGAACTCAAATCGTAACGAGAATGAACTCAGATGCTCCGGGAGGATAAGTACGTAGTTCGTTCTTGTTGCAACACACTCGCCGTGTTCATAACGGTCAATTACAAATGAAAGCAAAACTAAAAAACTGAATTACATATATAACATGCTTTTCAAAAATTTTACTCTTTGCGCTTATAGATCAATCATTTTCAGTTTGCAGAATAAAATGCAGTGTCAGAACACGAGTTCGTTGATAAGCAAACGATTTTTTATTTCCAAAAGCTGAAAAGTTTAATACTTTTAAAGCAAAGCACACTTATAAAAAAATACCCAGGATTGTAGTATGGCCTGATAAGTCACAGAACACTGATGGATAGTTTCACGATTGACTGGAAGTTTTCAACCTATTAGGACAAAATGAAGCAGAGGTATCAATGGGGTATCCGAATGTCAAAAGTCCGAAAGGGCAGAGACAAAACCAGTAAACACCAACAAGAACGGGACAAAAACAGACAACATGTAAAACATGGAAACACAAAATACTGAATATCAATCAGCAATGCGAACTCCAGTCGAAACAAGAGTAAACTCATGTGCTCCGGAAGAGTAAGCAGTTCCTTTTTACGTTAGAAATAAAAAGAGTCCCTTCATACACAACTCCGGAAACTTATTAGAGACACGCAAAAAAAAAATTTCTCGCCACGGCGAGTTACTATCTCGCCTTGGTGACTTATTATCTCGCGTCGGCAAGTTACTATATCGCCGTGCGACTTACTATCTCGCCCCGGCGACTTTTTATCTCGCCCCGGCAAGTTACTAACTCGCATCGGCGACTTACTATCTCGCCTCGGCGACTTATTATCTCCGCTCGGCGACTTATTATCTCGCCTCGGCGACTTATTTTCTCGCCCCGGCAAGTTACTATCTCGCCCCAGCAAGATACTATCTCGCCCCAGCAAGATACTATCTCGCATCTGCGACTTATCATCTCGCCTAGGCGAGTAAATATCTCGCCGCGACGACTTGTTACCTCGCCTCGGTGACTTATTATCTCGCCACGGCGGGTTACTATTTCACCCCGGCGAGTTAATTCTCTCGCCCTGGCGACTTATGATCTCCCGGTGGCGAGTTAAATATTACATTATATTAAACAGGAAGTAGGACTTTTTGGGGCATAAAATCGCTTTACACCTAATGGTACAATAATACAGCGATACATGCTAAATAACTGTAGTTCCTTTTGTTCTTTTTTACAATATCTTGTATAAAATGTATATTTGATCGTGTCTCTCTGGCATATATTCCATATTTTGTTCTTCTTAATAAAGACTTCGATGAAAATTCTTTATAATGTCACTACATGTGAAAAAAATCAAGTTCTCAGCAAACAGGAAGTAGGCCTTTTTGGGGCATAAAATTGCTTTATACCTAATAGTACAATAGGACAAAAATGCATGACAAATATCAAGAGGTTTTTTAATGTAGTTGCTGAGAAAACTGTGACGGAAGTTTTTGTGTCGAGGCATGATGAAGGACGCAAAGCTACGGATTGTGACACAGTGTCTCCTATATTTCGCTTTGAAACACGTTGTAAGCGACATAAAACAGATTTCAAGGAGCCTGGATCGCTCACCTGGCTTCAAGGACTCAATGTATCAATATTTTTCATTGCCAGCATCCATCTTGAACCTTTGTAGTGCTCATTAAATGGGCTTTTAAACAAGCAACTGCTTGTCACTATTTTCTATCGTAGAACACCGCCTATAAAGTACAATTCACTTTTTGTTTTGGAAATTAAGGGGCCATCTGACAATTACACCCAAATGGACAATTTTGTAGAGCTCAATTACCAAAACATTTAAGTATGCAAAACCTTTTCCTTATATTCGTTGGTTCACATTCTATAAGGCTAAAAATTATGAAAGGATATGGAGCAAAATGAGCACGAGACCATATCACAAATAAAAACTGCAGCTGCAATTAATTTTAATGAGCTGTTTGGTCATTGCGGTAGTATATTCCTCTTAAAAAGTACTTGGACCCCAGAGATAGGAAATCCACATTATAAACATGAGGCTCCCAACTGGCTATAACAACGTACTCAATGTATCAATATTTCCCATTGCCAACAGCCTGGAACCACTGTAAAGCTTAATTAACTGGAAATTTAAGCAATCAAAACCCTAATTTTCATTATCTTTTATCCTTTCACTGTATAAGGCTTCAAGGGGACAATAACACTTATAACGTGGTCATCTGACAATTTTAATTCTTGGACAATTTTGTAAAGCTCTATTAGCTGAACATGAAGGCAAACAGAACCTTTTCTCCATCTTTTACGGTGCCATTCTGTTCAGATAAGGATAACAACGGGGTACCAGCCTATCGCTATGAAAAATCACTTGAAATCCAAATGTGATACAAGTAGCACAAGCCTCGGATTTATCGTGTATGTCTGGGTTAATCTTCGAGAAACAAGAGGCTCCCAGGAGCCTGAATTGCTCACTGGTCCTTGAGCCATAAGGGTCTTTTCTTTAAGGAGTCATCTGACAACTGATACTCAATGGAGACTTTTGTGAAGTTCTAGTAAAGAGATGCATATATAAGCAAGCAACATATTTTTAAAGGACCATGACCCCTATAAGTGGTCATCTGACAACTTCGACCCAATGGAGATTTTTGTAGAGCTTAATGAGCTGAACATTTAAGCAAGCAACAGCTTTTCTCTATCTGCAGTAGTTTTCATTCTATAGGGCAAAAACATGAAAAACGCTATTCTTGACCTTAAAAGGGCCATAACGCCTATAAGGGGTCATCTGACAACTTCGACCCAATGGAGACTATCGTAGCGCTTTTGATTCTGAAGAGCCTAAAATCCTCAAATTTTTTCTATCTGTTATTGTTGCTGAGTTATAAGCCATTTTAAGTGATTTTACTCTATGTTCTATTTTTAGTAACATCGGCCATGTTTTAATCGAATCATTTCAAAATTAAAATCTTTTTTGTCAACATTTCATAAATCATTCCTGCAATGTTGTTTAGAATTGGTTCAGTGGTTTCAGAGGAGAAGATTTTTTAAATTGTTAATGAACGACGGACGACGACGGACAAAAGTTCAATTAAATACAATAGTACATTACCAACAGAACAGTTAAACATATAAGTCAAGATTTTAAAATAATACGTGCCTTAATTGGAAGCCAATGCAATTCAAACAGAGCTTGTTTCGAACTGTCATACATAGAACGACACAATACAAGTTTAGCACACATTTTCTGAATTATTTCAAGTTTTGACAATTCATTTTGTGAAATACCATTCAATATTATATTACAGTAATCTAAGTGAGATATAACCAAAGATAGTACTAGGGTTTCAGTGGCTTCTTTTGACAGGAGTTTTACATTTTCTTTTTATGCGCTCTTTAAAATTCAAAGAGATTCATCTAAAATACACTAAGATACCTACTACAGTTTTCAGATTTAATTTGGTTTTCACAGATGTTTATTTCAAGTTGTTTCTTACTTTCAAATAGAATGAACTGTGTTTTTGCATTGTTCAATTTTATTTTGTTATGGTTCATTCATTCATTGATGGTCACTGTCACTGCACAGTCCTGACGTTCTGTAACGGCACGTGTTCTTCTGTTACCGATGGTTTAATTCTCGTCTGTTTGCCGTGTGATCGTCTGCAAAACCATACACTGAATGGAGGGAGGGACTGTGTCAAAAATTGTTTCTGCATAGGTTAGGTAAAGCCACGACCCGAGGCTTGCAACTTCCCTGTGGAACACTGCAGTCAAGTGCTCGCACTGAGGATACATTGGAGTTAACATCAACTCGGCAATTACGGGGCCTCATATACTAGTACGACTCTATCCATTGGAATGCATAATGACTTTTTTTAACATTCAGCAATATGTCATGTTCTACTGTGTATGTGTTACCGGTCTTCCAGTTTTTCGGCCCCTAGCTTGTCTGATGAAGGTTTATCCAGAAAAGCGCTAAACGCAGTGAAATTCATTTTGATCTTTTTTTAAAAAATATGATGTCTATATGTGAATCGTGTTTTTCTGGCACACATTTCATATTCTTTCGTTTTAATATTTTCAACCATGTTGTGTTTTTGTTACTACCGGATCATATGAATGTAATTGAACAGGGAGGTTTTGCGCCATAAACGCTTCAAATTTGAACGCCTCTACCAAGTCAGGACTATTTTGATCATTCATATATCCGGCGAGTGCTCTTGATTTGTCTTTTGCAATGAATATTTGAGATTGATTCTTCACAAGTTCGTTATTTTTTTACCCTTGCAAGAATTTTGATATAGTTCTATGGCCGTTTTGAGCTTTTTGCAATAAACCTGTTATTTAACCCTCCTGCTCTATTTTAGCAGCAACAGCAGGTTTCATCGGATCAATTTAACTAGAGGCTCCCAGGAGACTGAATCGCTCACCTGGTCTTGTATGCTTATATGAACGTTTTGTGCAAATAAAATCTTAAATGGAGACTTTTGTAGATCTTTTCATTCTGAACGAGGATGGTGACTTCAAATTTCTTCCGTCTATTATTGTTTTTGGGTTGCTATGCCCTTAAGTTAATTTTATCCCTGGAGGTAGGATGTTCTATTTATGTCGCCTGCAACGTGTTGCAGATGCGACATAATATAGGGATTACTTTGGCTCCATCCGTCGTCCTGCGGATTCACAAAAATTTCCGTCGCAGTTTTCCAGGCAACTTTATGCCACAGCCTCTTGATATTTAGCATGTAGCTTCATCCCAAAGTATTATAAGGTGTAAAGCGATTTTATGCCCGAAGAATAACTACTTCCTGTTTGACGAATAACTTAACGTTTTATATACAATGAACATTTATGCAAAATTTTCGTCGCAGTTTTCCGGGCAACTATATGCCACAGCCTTTGATATTTGGCCTGAGCTTTATCCCATAGTACTATAAGGTGTAAAGCGATTTTATGCCCGAAAAAAAACTATTTATGTTTGACGAACATTACCAATACTAAACGTTTTATTTTCAATGAACATATATGCAAAATTTTCGTCGCAGTTTTCCGGGCAACTACATGCCACAGCCTCTTGATATTTGGCATGTAGCTTCATCCCATAGTACTTTAAGGTTATTATAAATTTTATGCCCGTAAAATAACTATTTTCTGTTTGACGAATACGTTTAAACGTTTTATTTACAATGAACATATTCGCAAAATTTTCGTCACACTTTTCGGGTAACTGCATGCAACAGACCACTTAACGTTTTATATACAATGAATATATACGCAACATTTTCGTCACACTTTTCGGGTAACTGCATGCAACAGTCAGACCACTTGATACTTTGCATACAGCTTCAGCCTCTAGTGTTTTATATGGTACAGAGAGTTTTTTTGCCCGTAACTCATCTACTTCCTGTTTACAAGAAAACATAGATACGCAGGCGACACATGCCTTCCGGGGAAGGCTCCATTTAGTTTTAGCAACAGCCACCATATTTGTGGATGGATAAAAAATCCCAAATCAAATTTTTTGCATAATACCCTAAGGTACATTTATGCAAAATTTTACTTCATTTTTGCCTTCTGGTTTTGTATAAAATGATTTAAAAGTTGCTAACAACGATGGCGGACGCCAAGCAATGACAAACTAAAAATTAGCAAAAACCGACAAAAAGGGCAATTACTCCAGCATCAGTTATCAGATTTTTACGGAAATTTGTCCACAGGTAGTTTTCATCATTCTGAAATTGTTTACCCCTCAAAGAATGTGGCTTAACCTAACCATTTTTGCGTTATTTTAAAAAAAGTGCTGTGTTACTCAATGTTTTTTTTTAGAATCGGCGGCCATGAATTTCTAAGAATAAAAAATCTCCACATCAGTTCCGTGCAGGATACCCTAAGAAACAAATATATCAAGTTTCAAGTTTGGTTGCATTTGTCCAAGCAGTTGTATAGAAGATTTTTGAAGTTATAAAAGTAAAAATCGGCAAAAGATGTCAAAAAGAGCAATAACTCCGTAATGGGTTAGCCGATTTTTACGGGAAAAAAATGGCGCAAAAATGTTTCGTTACCCGCTATTTTTTTAAAGGATAAGTCGCCGGGGCGAGACAGTTAACTCGCCAGGGCGAGATAGTAAGTCACCGAGGCGAAATAGTAACTCGCCGGGGCGAGATAGTATTTAGCAGGGGCGAGATAATAAGTCGCCGGGGCGAGATAGTAAGTCGCCGGGGCGAGATAGTAAGTCGCCGGGGCGAGATAATAAGTCGTCGAGGCGAGATAATAAGTCGCCGGGGCGAGATAATAAGTCGCCGGGGCGAGATAATAAGTCGCCGAGGCGAGATAGTAACTCGCCGCGGCGAAATAATAAGTGGCCAGGGCGAAATAGTAACTCGCCGCGGCGAAATTTTTTTTATGCATGTCCATAATAAGCTTCCGTACATAACATATTGGTGAACCTAAACATTTTGAACATTTTGAACTCTAATGACTCTAGCTGAAACACTAAGTAGAATTAATTCAACAAATTACGATAACAAACAAAACAATGTATTTCCAAAATTAACAATTTTTAGGTTATATATTCTGCAATTTACAGTAGAAGACTGTGAATAATTACAGTGGTTAAAAATTTCAAATCGAAGCTTGGTTGAAAGAAATATTTACAAATTTGTGGGACTGTAACATTACAACTAGTAGGGTTAAAATTGGGGGGGGGGTTCTAACGTTTTGAAAAGTCAACAAATTTGAAAAATAACCTTGAGAGTAATATGGATCATTTTCCTATTCAAAATCGAAAAGGAAAATGAAAAACGAAAAGGAAAATGGGTCATTTTCTTATTCAAAATCGAAAAGGAAAATGAAAAACGAAAAGGTAAATGGGTCATTTTCCTGTTCAAAATATAAAAAAAAAGTCGAAAAAAAAAAATTTTGAAAAAAAAAAAATTGAAAAGGAAAATGAATAACGAAAAGGAAAATGGGCCATTTTCCTATTCAAAATCGAAAAGGAAAATGAAAAACGAAAAGGAAACTGAATAACGAAAAGGAAAATGAGTCATTTTCCTATTCAAAATCGAAAAGGAAAATAAAAAACGAAAAGGAAAATGGGTCATTATCCTATTCAAAATCTAAAAAAAAAAAAAAATCGAAATTTTTTTTTCTTTTTAAATTTGAAAATGAAAATGAATAACGAAAAGGAAAATGGGCCATTTTCCTATTCAAAATCGAAAAGGAAAATGAAAAACAAAAGGAAACTGAATAACGAAAAGGAAAATGAGTCATTTTCCTATTCAAAATCGAAAAGGAAAATGAAAAACGAAAAGGAAAATGGGTCATTTTCCTATTCAAAATCTAAAAAAAAAAATCGAAAAAAAGAATTTTTGAAAAACAAAATTGAAAAGGAAAATGAATAACGAAAAGGAAAATGGGTCATTTTCCTATTCAAAATCGAAAAGGAAAATGAAAAACAAAAAGAAAAATGAAAACGAGTCATTTTCCTATTCAAAATTGAAAAGGAAAATGAAAAACAAAAAGGAAAATGGGTCATTTTCATATTCAAAATCTAAACAAAAAAAAAATCCAAAAAAAAAAAATTTTGAAAAAAAAAATTTGAAAAGGAAAATGAATAACGAAAAGGAAAATGGGCCATTTTCCTATTCAAAATCGAAAAGGAAAATGAAAAACGAAAAGGAAAATGAATAACAAAAAGGAAAATGAGTCATTTTCCTATTCAAAATCGAAAAGGAAAATGAAAAACGAAAAGGAAAATGGGTCATTTTCCTATTCAAAATCGAAAAAAAAAAACGAGAAAAAAAAATTTTTGAAAAAAAAAATTTGAAAAGGAAAATGAATAACGAAAAGGAAAATGGGCCATTTTCCTATTCAAAATCGAAAAGGAAAATGAAAAACGAAAAGGAAAATGAATAACGAAAAGGAAAATGAGTCATTTTCCTATTCAAAATCGAAAAGGAAAATGAAAAACGAAAAGGAAAATGGGTCAATTTCCTATTCAAAATCTTAAAAAAAAAAAAAATCGAAAAAAAAAATTTGAAAAAAAAAATTTTGAAAAAAAAATTTGAAAAGGAAAATGAATAACGAAAAAGAAAATGGGCCATTTTCCTATTCAAAATCGAAAATGAAAATGAATAACGAAAAGGAAAATGGGCCATTTTCCTATTCAAAATCGAAAAGGAAAATGAAAAAGGAAAAGGAAAATGAATAACGAAAATGAAAATGAGTCATTTTCCTATTCAAAATCGAAAAGGAAAATGAAAAACGAAAAGGAAAATGGGTCATTTTCCTATTCAAAATCTTTAAAAAAAAATCAAAAAACAAAATTTTTGAAAAAAAAAATTTGAAAAGGAAAATGAATAACGAAAAGGAAAATGGGCCATTTTCCTATTCAAAATCGAAAAGGAAAATGAAAAAGGAAAATGAATAACGAAAATGAAAATGAGTCATTTTCCTATTCAAAATCGAAAAGGAAAATGAAAAACGAAAAGGAAAATGGGTCATTTTCCTATTCAAAATCTTTAAAAAAAAATCAAAAAACAAAATTTTTGAAAAAAAAAATTTGAAAAGGAAAATGAATAACGAAAAGGAAAATGGGCCATTTTCCTATTCAAAATCGAAAAGGAAAATGAAAAACGAAAAGGAAAATGAATAACGAAAAGGAAAATGAGTCATTTTCCTATTCAAAATCGAAAAGGAAAATGAAAAACGAAAAGGAAAATGGGTCATTTTCCTATTCAAAATCTTAAAAAAAAAATCAAAAAAAAAAATTTTTGAAAAAAAAAAATTTGAAAAGGAAAATGAATAACGAAAAGGAAAATGGGCCATTTTCCTATTCAAAATCGAAAAGGAAAATGAAAAACGAAAAGGAAAATGAATAACGAAAAGGAAAATGAGTCATTTTCCTATTCAAAATCGAAAAGGAAAATGAAAAACGAAAAGGAAAATGGGTCATTTTCCTATTCAAAATCTAAAAAAAAAAAATCGAAAAAAACAATTTTTGAAAAAAAAAATTTGAAAAGGAAAATGAATAACGAAAAGGAAAATGGGTCATTTTCCTATTCAAAATCGAAAAGGAAAATGAAAAACGAAAAGGAAAATGAATAACGAAAAGGAAAATGAGTCATTTTCCTATTCAAAATCAAAAAAAAAAATCGAAAAAAAAATTTTTGAAAAAAAAAATTTGAAAAGGAAAATGAATAACAAAAAGGAAAATGGGCCATTTTCCTATTCAAAATCGAAAAGGAAAATGAAAAACGAAAAGGAAAATGAATAACGAAAAGGAAAATGAGTCATTTTCCTATTCAAAATCGAAAAAAAAAAATCGAAAAAAAAAATTTTGAAAAAAAAAATTGAAAAACGAAAAACGAAAAACGAAAAGGAAAATCACTTGTGTTAGGTTATTTTTTTTGGTTATCGGATTGATGGCGGTGGTGATATGGGTATTCCAATTCAGCTTTAAAAGTAAGTTGTATAAATCAAATAGTTAAGATTAATGATTTGTGTCATATAACTTTTTGTGAAAACATATATTGTCATAGATTAGAGCATATGGAAGATGGGCTACTATTTAATGCATTTGTTTGTATTAAGAATCTGTGTCAAAATAACACAGCCATGGTATTCTAGTATAGATTATATTATGAAAAAACTTAATATATGTTATAACCAAATTAATCAATTTACTAAACAAGTGAAAGATAAGTTACTGAATAGCTTTTAACAATTTTGGAAAGATTATAGATATAGGATTGTAAACTCTGAGCAATGGAATTTCTATACATATTTTTCGTTTAAAATTACAATTGGATTTGAAAAATACTTGAATTTAAAAGATTTTAGATTTCGACAAGCTTAGTATGCAAGATCAGAATAAGTGCACATCCCTTAACGATAGAGACAGATAGATACTCCAAAAATTATATTGGAAAATCATTAAGAAAATGTCAATACTGTACTATGAATAAAACAGAGGACGAATTACATTTTATTATTGAATGTCCATTATTTGCTGAATTTAGAGATATTTCTTTAAATAGGATTTTACATTATTGCCAAAATAACTTTCATACATTGTAATTTACAAAACAGTTTAAAATTTAATTGGATTTTCATGCAAAAAGATTTAGATTTGCTCAGAGAGTTTGGAAATTTTGTATGTCAAAGTCTTCTATTAAGAAGAACATAAAATATTGTTGCATTACTTTATATCACTCGCTTATAACAAGATCTAATTTATTTGTTGAATAATAATGTTTTCATTACAATTCCATGCATATATCATACATGTAACTGTATCACATTATGTACTACTTGGCTCTGCTCCTGTCAAATTATCAAGTTGTTGTTTGTAATAAATCTGTTATAATTTTATTTACTTGATTTTTTTTTTAACATCAGTCGATTGATGATTCTCAGATAGCTGTCAGTAACAGGGAGTGTTCTATAGAGAGGTCCTTTACCTTGTGCTTTGTCTAGGAATATTGATAGGGGAAAGGTTGGGTCCAAGAAACTAGTTTAACCCCACCACATATTACATGTGCCTGTCCTAAGCCATGAATCTTTGACAAAGCTTTCGTTTGTACTTGTCTTTTTGATGTTTTCTGTTCCTTGTTTAAGAAGGGGGTCTATCTGTGACTATTTCAGGGCTCGATTTGAATTTTATGCATTTTATTTAGACCATAGGCCAATTCCAGAACCGCGAGCAGTGCCAAATGGTCTCGTTGAAGGCTGCTGGCGGTTGTCCATTGTGTTTTTTTTTCAAAATTGTCGTTTAATTGTGGGCTGTGTCGCGTACACTTATTCCACATCTCATTATTTTCTATTACTGTCACAAATTGTCATAATCACTTATATGTAATTATAGGGCCCTTAATTGGAATAAAGCTATTTATATTTCTATTTCTATGCGTCAAACGCATTTTTTTAACCAAAGCTTCCAAAACTCGTCCAAAAAATATAAGCATTTATCAAATGATACACATCTGATATAATCAATGCTTTTCTAGATTTACACTAGAAGAATATAAAACACACGATAAAAATGGGTCGCTTCGAATTCGCTTACAATATGTATAAACGGTAAGCAAAGTGCATATAAATGCCAATGGAATATTCAAATGTAAAAATAAATTCGAAAAAAAACCAATTGAAATAAAAGTCGCCATCGCAAAAAAGAACGTAGATCGGAGCAATGTAAAAAAAAGAATAACAGATTTTTCGTATAAATATACATGTCATTGTTTTCTTTTAGCTATTTTGCTAGAACAAAAGGAATATCATTGAAACAATGGAAGAAACAGAAAAACACGACACGAAATAATGATATAAATAACATGAATACTATGAATCAAAATAATGACTGACTTCACCATGTAGAGTTCAAAATCCAATTTAAAATGACTGATGCTAACGGTGATTTACTACTATTTATCTATTAAAGGCTTATTTTATCTGATGCAATATCTTCAGTCATTATCAATTTCTGTCTTTTTACTGTTTAAGTTGTCTTTTACTGTAGCAGAAAATGTCATTGTATTTCAGTCAATTTTGTTGTTTTTATCAGATCATTACAGTCATTTTTATATATTCACCTTGATTTAGAATGACTGATGTGGACCTAATCTGTCATTGTCAGTCATTATAACTGACTTGAGTTGTACCATCGACTTATCCATGTCAGTTATTTAGATCTAGGTAAAGTTCTATAAATGACTGGTAATACAGTGTGTGTGCCTGTCCAAACATATCTTATATAACACTAAACTTTTACTTATAGATTATGAGTTACGTATGTTTTCCAACAATGAGCCAGTCGATGTCATACTGTTGGCCTATGCTAGAGGAGGCTCCACCTATGTCGGACATATCTTAGGAACCAACGCCGACACATTCTACTTCTACGAGCCACTGACTTTTCCAGGTTACATCCATGATTATTTTACAAAGGACTCAATATGTAAATTTAATACTCCAGATTGCAGGTCAGTATACAGGGAGAACACGTGGCCAAGTTTTCTACTCGTAGCGTGTCAGATGAAGGTTAATCCGGAAAAGTGCTTCACACGCAGTGAAATTTTGCTTGTGTTCATTTATTAAAACCATTTCAATACATGTATGTGGATCGTGTCTTTTTGGCACATATTCCATATTCTTTCGTTTTTAATATTATAAAGACATAAGGTGATTTTTTTACAAAAATTATTTATTTCAAGATGGAATGTGCCATGTAGGATATATACATATATAGATATATATATATTGTGAATGATTCAATTGTTTTAATTATTTTGGGGATTTTTTTTGTACTGACATGACCACCAAACTACCCCTAGTATGTCTTACAACTCAGTTGTGTTCTGCTCTACTTTCCGGCCTTAAGATCACAATGAAATATAGATAACAACATACATCTAACGCGCGTTTCATATATCAAAGACTCATCAGAGGTCTCCTTCTATTAGAATGAAAGTGCAAACACTATCTGAATATCAAGAGCTAGTACAATAAACCAAAAAACATGTCGAACTGGAACCAAAATTAATGAGAGAATTTTGGTGAAATGAAAACATTTTTTTAAAAGAAGCAGAGGAACCAATAAGTCATCCGAATGTCAGAGGTCCTTAAGGGCAGTGACAAAACCAGTAAGTACCAATGAGAACACGACGAAAAACAGACATCATAAAGCACAAAAATAATACGAAAAAGAAAGGATAGCAACTGTCAACGCGAAATCAAGTAGTAAAGAGAGTGAACTTATGAGCTTCAGAAGAGTAAGCAGTTCCTGCTTGCACCTGCTTGCTAAAGCACGCCTGTCACACTGCCAACCGTCAAGTCAATGTGTCAAATCCGGTTAATTCACCACCGTTGCAATATTTAATTTCTCTGGTATGTCTTTGTAATATTTTGTCATTTGTTCTTAGACATTTAAGATTGGTCGCCCAGTTTGATAGGTATACCGTAAATTGGGATATTTTGATGTAGATTTATTTTGGTTTATTTGGCGCCTCACCTAAATGTGCCAAAATTAAACACAATAATAATTTAGTTAAGAATGCATAAAACTAATGTACTACAAACAATTGGTGGATATGACATGTTGACAAAAATAGTAGATTTGTATCTAAAACCGCCAAAATATTCCAACTTACGGTATCATATTATTTTGATATCATATTGAACTTTTGTTGAACTTAGACGTTTGCATTGTAAAAAGTCTATTCATAACTAATAAGAAATCCAATATCAATTAATTGAACCTTTTATAGTGCCACTTTTTTAAGTACCACATAATATATTTTTGTGTATGAATATGTGATAAAAAATAAGTTAACATCACGCCATAGAATTAGGAGCTCTCCATAAAGTTTTTGGTAAGTTCAATATAAGACCCTCGTAAATCTAAGACATTTTTTTTTCATCATTTATTACTTTTTCATTAAAATTATCTTCTCTAAGCCTAAAAACGGCTACTCATAAGCGTATTTTCTTCATTTTTCTGGGCGAGAAAATAGCAATGAAAAAGAGGGTTCTTGGATAGGAGCCATATAACCAAATTCAAACCACCACTTTTTGAATGCTTTTACATAAACAAAACTTGCTTGATCTTCACTTGTGGTGATGTACCAGATTTTAACAATTCTTGTTGAAAATCTATTTCAGGAGCATTGATAGAAACACCACTCAAAAGGTTAACACAACATTACACGCCCTACTTAACTGTGATGAAACATTATTTAAGAGGTCGTTCTGGCAACCTTATCAGAGACAGTTAGGTGGACATCTATGTGATATAGATACTTAATCTGAACAAGATTGGCTGAATCTTCAGAAAATATGTCGCTCTTCAGAATATCGTGTTGCTAAAATTCTCCGGATATCAGCAGAACATTTGGAAGAACTACTTATCACATTTTCGAACCTGAAAATTGTATACCTATATAGAGATCCACGGGGGATAATAAATTCAAGGATGCAATCGACTAGCAGGGAATTATGGAAAAACGAATTTGAGAATACAGAAGAGGTTGCTCAGGCCCTTTGTAGAAAAATGGAGATAGATACCAAAGAGATTACCAAATTACAAAAAATATTTCCATCACGTGTTTTTTCGATTGTATACGAAAGCATTGCCCAATATCCAGAAGATAACATCAGAAAAATGTTCAGCCTTTTAAAAATTCCGATAGAAGAGAGTTATGTTGAACTTTTTAAGAATATGGGAAATCAAAAGAAAAATGCAGACACGGTATGGAATTCTCCATTACGGTCCAACGGATCAGCTATATCAGTTAAATGGAAGAAAGAATTATCATCACGTGATATTCAGGTCATTGATACAAATTGTCGTAAAGTTTATAAAATGCTAGGATTTGATATGTTTGACCATAATAATGACACCTCTTAACAAAGTTTTTGTGATTATATTAGGCTGCCTGCAATAACAAATGGTTAAAGAAACAAATAGGCACCAATATGGCATCCGTGTGTCAAAAGTTCGAAAGGGCAGCTACAAAACCGGTAAACATGTACAAGAACAGAACGAAGAAACACAAAACACAAATTAATTACGTTTTCATAATTAAACATAATTTTATATACCACATCAATACAAGCCGACCAAACATACAATAAAGTGGATCCCTAAATTACACAAAACAACTTATGAATCTCTTTTCGTATCTGCTATAAGTAAGTTTTCTCTCGGTAATATTTCAAAAGTCCTATCTCTTGCTTTGACTACTGTGAAAGAATTTATTATTCGATACTGCGAAAAGGGATTTGAAAACATTAAATCATTCGCTCAATATTTTAGACAAACTTCGCTCAATGTTTTAGACAAACCTCCAGAAAAATCAGTTTCATCTTGTAACAGCATCAAAACATTCGAATTCTCCACACTTTACACTTCTATTCCACATGAACAACTAAAATCGCGTAAGGCATAGCTGCTTAAACGCAGCTTTTTTCAAAAGAATGGAAAACGCAGGTACAAATATCTAGAAGTCGATTTTAAAAAGACTTACTTTGTCATCAATGAGTCGAAGAAAAAGAACAAATTTACAGAAGACCAAATAATCGACATGCTCAATTTTTTCATTGACAACATATTTGTTCAGTTTGGTGGATATGTTTTTTCAGCAAACAATTGGGATTCCATTTTGCACTTATTGTGCACCTTTGCTTGCTGATTTGTTTCTTCATTCATATAAAACACACTTCTTACAATCACTTCAAAACAAAAAAGATCGTAGGCTAGCTCTCTCTTTTAACCTCACTTTCCGTAATATTGATGATGTCCTTTCACTGAACAACTCTCGCTTTGGTGACTTTTTCCATCTTATATATCTTCAAGAACTTGAGATTAAGGACACTATGGATGCTAGGAAGTTTGCTTCATATTTAGATCTACATCTTGAAATTTACTCTAAAGGAAAACTTTCAACAAAGCTGTATGACAAACGTGATGACTTCAACTTTCCAATCGTCAACTTTCCTTTCTTGTGTAGTAACATTCCGTCCGCTCCAGCTTATGGAGTTTACTTATCTCAAGTGATTCGTTACTCCAGAGCATGCGGAATTACAGCGATTTCCTTAGCAGAGCGGCACGTCATATGCAAACATTGCTCACACACGGTTATGTTTCTCCTAGGTTGCTGTCTTCACTCAAGAAATTTTACGGGAGACATCATGCACTTATAGACAAATATGGGATTTTGATCTCGCAGATGAGTGCATATTTTGGGTTCTCATAGGGCTTTGTTTTGTCTTCCTTTACCGGATTCGACACACTGAATTGACTGCTGACAACGCGACGGGTGTGCTTTAGCAGGCAGGAACTGTTTACTCTTCCAGGGCACCTGAGTTCACTCCCGTTTCAACTAGAGTTCGCGTTGTTGATTGACATTCAGTTATTTTGTGTTCCTATGTTTATCATGTTGTCTGTTTTTGTCCCGTTTTTGTTGGTGTTTAGTGGTTTTGTCTCCCCTTTTTCGGACTTTGACATTCGGATACCCCATTGGTACCTCTGCTTCTTTGGTGCTTTTGAAGGTACCTACAATCTAATTGATAGCTCCGATTTTTCTACTTTGTACACTTACCTGCCTCACTATCTTGTTAAAAATACAATTTGGGTATCTGGTTCAATATTGTTTCGATAAATCTAAAAGTGACTTTATCTGCTCTAAAGTTTCTTGATTATTTAATAAGTCGTTTTTAGAAACGGGACTCATAAGGTTACGTCAATTGGACTGGCGCAGAAATGATAATTGCTCTTAATTATCTTTTGGACAACATTTATATTAATTTCGTTTCGGGAAAACAGTTTATCGCCAAGTCATAGGTATTCAAATGGGAACTAATTGTGCTCCACTTATTGCTGACTTTTTTATATTCTTATGAATCCCAATGTATGGGGAAAATTCAAAAAGACCCAGACAAACAACATCTCATTGAAACTTTTGATAACTTTTAATAATCCATACAGATTTTAGACGACAATCTGTCACTACACAATTCCAGATTTTCTAATTCTATGTTGCTCCATGGTTGCTGTCTTCACTCAAGAAATTTAACGGTAAACACCGTGCACTCGTAGACAAATATAAGATTTCTATTTCTCAAATGAGTGCAGATGTTGGTTTGTCGTAGAAATGTCTTTTGTCTTCTTTTACCGGATTTGACACACTGAATCGGAAATTAGCAACACGACAGGTGTGCTATAGCAGGCAAGAACCACTTACTCTTCTGGAACACCTGAATTCACTCTTTTCACGACTTGAGTTCGCGTTAACGTTGTTGATTTCCGTTTGCTTGATTTTGTGTTTTGTGTTTCTTCGTGCTGTATTTGTTCCTGTTTACCGGTTTCGTCGTTGCCCTTTCGGACTTATAACACTTGAATGCTCCATTGGTGCCTCTTTGCTTCTTTATAACGGAAATATATCCCAAGGAATTAACTTACGGAGTATATACCTCATAGTAAGTATGCTTGTTTCTAAATCATAAATAAAGCTTTGTTACACTGGGATTTTCTGATTAAAGTTTTTACGGCTTGCCAAATGCACATAATAGAAAATAATGAGATGTGGAATTAGTGCACGCGACCCAGCCCACAATCAAGCGGCAACTCAGAAAAACCACCATGGACAACGCCAGCAGCCTTCAACGAGGCCTGAAGGCGCTGCTCGCCATTCAATATAAGCCTATTTAATTTACATTGGATAATAAGCAAGTAAACTGTTGATCGCTGTACACATGCTATTGCCTTAAAGTTAAATTAAAGTTATTAAGCTTGATTAACGTAGATTGACGTCTATGTTAGGGGCTCCCACAGGGTTCCCCCCATCAGGTCGCAAGGTCGCTTTTAAAAGGGGCCTGAGGTCGCAAGGTCGCTTTTAAAATGCATATTTTGGCGGAGGTTGCAGGCCGTTTTTTGGCATAGGTCGATTTTATGAAGTGTAGGTCGGAAGTCGCCCTTAAAAAGTCCTCAGGTCGAAGGTCGTTTTTAACCCTGAGGGAGCCACATGTACATTTGTTTGGCGCTTATTTAACATTAATTAAACGTAAGATTATGAACGTAAGTGTCAAACATTATTATGATGAACTTTCCAACACCATTAGACCTTAGTGCTGGTGCTTGCTGATCAACCAGTGAAAGATAATGAGATGTGGAATAATTGTAAGCGACACAACTTTTATCTTTCAACATTAATTTGGATAATTTGTACATTATATTATATTGACTCATTAGTCAAATCGATGGCTGCATATTCATTCTTAATTTATTTGTATATGTTAGAACTATAAGCTGTACAATCAATATATCACACTTAAAAAAACGAACTTTTATTATTATTATTATTATCATCATCATCATCATTATTATTATATACAACTACCGTATAAGTTGGGTTTTTTTTTCGCTGGTATCTAATTTTCGCTTTTTGCGGTACTTGGCAACTCTCGAAAATATAAACCCGCGAAAATTAAAAGTGGTAAATAGTATATGCAAAGTTTATACACGCATATAAATTATCGCTAAAATTGAAATAAAAATATTTCATTTTTTTATGAAATCCGCGAAATTTAGCTCCCGCAAAAAAACAACTTATACGGTATATCCTTTTGGTGAGGTCGATACATATTTTTTTCCGACTTGAGAAAACTATATTGACTGAGGACGAAGTTCGATGTCGATATATTGCTTTTTCTGAGTTGATAAAAACATGTATTGATCGAAATTTAAAGGCCAAAATTGTTATATTATAACACTACATGATATATCGACATTGCACTTTCGATTTTGAATATAAAATAATAATTTCCTACAAATATCATTTTGAAATTTTATTAGCGGGAAAATATTATTATACTGACTAAAACAAACAAAACAAGTTTCTACGACATACAGTAATTCTTTTAAATGAAATTTTGTTTCATCTAGAACTCGAATCTATTTTTAGAAAGGCCTAGTCTGCCAAGATTCTATTTTTAGAAAGTGTTAGTACTCCAACTTTTTATTACTATTGTCATTATTACAATCTCCATAATGATAAACATTCAGATACATTTTATGCTACCAGTTGTAAGTTATTGCATTTTGCTTTTGTCCTATTCCTTGTCTCCTCTCTTGGATTTTGAGTTTGATCCTCCAAGTTAGGTAATTTTGTCATTACCTTTATTTCATTTATCATTAAGAGTATAGACACCATATAGTCTCAACTTCATTCTTGATATTGCATCTTGAATTTGGTTCGATTGGTCATTTCGTGTCAAAAAGATATGACGAATTAGACAATTTGTTCGGCGAGTAGCATCACTATGCACATGCATACAACTTGTGCATCTTATAATTTCCACGGCATGTGTCAATTGATCAGATTTTTTTACCATAGACTGTTATTTGCGTGATTGATTATTGGATCAAGGTATTAAAATAATACAAATATAAAGTCTGATATAAATATTGGTCTTATGTTTTTTATCAGTGATTGGTTTTAAAATCTTCAAAATGTTATCAGTGGATAAAACTCGAAAAATCCTAAATGGTTTTATTAGGTTCTTGTTTGCTGGTTGTACTGAAATGATCTTCTCACATGCCCTTATAACTGTGAGTTATTATTCTCACTAAGGGTTTTTAGATTTCAATGGAACAATGCTGTTTGTTCGATCATACTTGATTCCCTCCGTCATTACGTTTAAAAGCCTGTACTTTAAAGACATTAACACTGTGTTATTTATTTATTTTTTAAATTTATAATGAAATTACTTTGTCTTTTCAATTTCCAGGACCTTTTCAAATTCAAGGAATTTTTTAGGGCTATAATTCTATATTTGTTCCCAAACATCTTATATAGATAAAATCTGTTACATATTGGACCATGTTTGGGGAATGCTAGATTTCATTATTGACAACAAATTTGTTTCATTTTGAGAAGAAATTTATCAACAACAAATTGACATTCTGAGGGACACAAATTGTGCTCCTCTCCTCATCGACTTGTTTTTCTACTTTTACGAGGCTGATTTTCTTCAAGAATTCCTAAAGAACAAGAAGGTGAAAGAGGCTAGGTTCTTTAATCTAAATTTCAGCTAAAATGATAATGTCCTTCCAACAACGATTCCTTTGGTAGATGTATTTCTTCAATTTATCCTCCTGAGTTACCGATTCAAATTGTTTCACGTCATTTTTTGATTTGCATCTCGAATTTGACAAGTGTGTACATCTCAGTGCAAAAAATTCAGATAAAAGAGGCGACTATTTAATTTACTAACCTGGAAACTATCATACTAAATTCACCTGCTTATGGTGTTAATATTTCATAAATCATTCGCAAGGCCTTGTACATTTTTTTTCTGATCTTTTTTTATCTGAGACCGACTATTTGACAAGGCTGTAAGAAAATACGTCTCCCATTCCCTAAAACAATTAATCATTTTTTATCGGCCACTGGTGTAGAAATTCTAAGTTATGTTGATCAATGGTAATTGATTGCTTTGATCTGTGTTTGGCTGAGTGTTGCACTGATATTATCACTACAATAATATGTCTTCACGGCCGTTCTCTGTTTTTGTGACTACCAGACCCTAGAATTGCAATGAAAATGAGAGGTTTTGTGTATCATGTAACCTGGGTCAACCAACCACTTATGTTTTTGGTTGTGTATCATGAAGCCTGGGTTAACCAACCACTTATTTTTTTTTGTATGTGTATCATTAAGCCTGGGTTAACCAACCACTTATTTTTTTGTTTGTGTACCATTAAGCCTGGGTTAACCAACCACTTATTTTTTTTAAAAGCTGTGTCATTCAGGACCATTGCAATCGTAAATTTTTGGGGAAAGTCCTCATTGTTTTTTTTTCGATAATTTTGATATAACCTCTTTCTTTTACTTTGAGAATTGACGTTGATCATCCCTGTCTTTCAGATTTGCTATATGATTATTTCTGACCTTTAAAAATGGTGTTAGCGGCGGTTTCATTCAATGAAAAGACATGGTTGGTGTGATTTAGACCGGGTAACGCCTTTGATATGTTTGAATAGTAACTTCAGTCTTGCTTACGACAGTCTCGCTCTGTTGTACCTAACCGTGTAAGTTATTATTACGATTGATCAGAACAATTTTGATCGGCTTCAATTTCCTGTTATTCACCCTGTGTGTCTACTTATGTCTGGGGTGGAGGACTAATTGCTTAGAGTTTATTCTAATACTACTTACGTTTCTTAATTATTTCTCTATATTTATAATTGTGCAATATAACAACATTTTACAATTTTGTCCAGAATAACTGATTTTCTTCTTTATATTCACTTTTTAATCTTTTTTTAAATAGGTATAATTATGGATGTTATGCTAAAATAGAATAGTTAAATAATCACAGTTGCCTCCCTTTTTTTAAGTTGTGTGTGAGATTGTAACTTACCCAGAGTATAACTTCATTTCTCGTCAAAACTCAATTAAACTGTGTTTATGATTTGTATCTACATTATTTGTTTTCGGATATTTATAAAACATGCCTAATTGAGAGGGTTTCTCATATCGAGAAATAGTGAATCAATACTTAGTTAGGTTAAAGTATTACCGCATTCAGAGGAAAAGATGTTTTAAAATCACTGAATTATCCATTTTTTTATTTATTTCTCGGATATATCTTGGGGTGGCCTCCTTATTACAAAATATAATCAATGAATTCAAAGAAGATTTCTTGAGTTTTTAATTTTTTTTTAGCATAAAAAAATAATATTCCTGTCTTGCCGACATATTGTTTGTAATATTCATAGCTCATAGTATATTTCAGGATAATGCTGTACGAAGTTTTTTCTGTGCTTTTTGTACACGACACATTTGCAAGGGCCACACTCTCAAGTGGAACTGAAGAGTTCCATTCTATTGGTGATGGTGTTTCAACAAAATACTAATAGTTTTGGCACAATAGAACCTGAAAAATTTAATCAGCAATTCCAAAAATACCTAAACCTAGTTAGGACAGTTTAACCTTCAATAATACAATACAGAAACGGGTAAAAAAAACGATTCATTTGGTTATGCTGTACATCGATGTTTCAAAGAGCAATCAGCAGCATTTAAATCAAAACATTGGAAGGTCAAAACCAAAAGTATTTGTTTGATAATTCAGAGCAAGGAATTTCGTAGACTTGGTTTGACCATCTGGAACTTATAGTCGAGAAGGATTTTAATAATAATTCTGAATAGATCTTTTTATTATTTGTTCGATGATAAAGATCAAAATCATCATACAAGTGTATAGGTGTTGTTTTCCAGATGCATGGTCTCGACATTTTTCCTCCTTTTCAAGACCACATTGGCAATAAGCAATACATTTATACCCATAAGGACTCGAAGGAAAAGGCGCATTTCCTTCAAAATCTAACAAGCAATTAAAATCATCCTTCGATAACGATGTAAAAAGATACTCATCTAAAGAAATAGCTTTTAATATCTTTTCAGAAATATCTCAATTTCTATTTCAAATGTGTTTTATATGAACCTCACATACTAAATGATCTTTGTACGGAACGTTGAACAAATGATTTAAAATGAAAACGTTGTGTATGAGAGAATCAATAAATTTAAGTGGGTTTTATTATTAGGCCGTTGGCTATGAACCCTGTCACGGCCGCTTCACAAAAGACCTTATTTGATTTTATGTTAATATTTTCCTTCACATCGGTTCACTCGAATGATTTTTCATAAACATAAGTTGATTGCTTTTGGTTTTTCTGTCCTTAAAGCCAAAAGGAAATAATCAAAACGTTGACAATATAAGATGCGTCTACCGGCGCTAAAATGTAAGAGATGAGTAAAACTTTCAAGGGCTTAAAATCTGGCTTTCAGATATTGGTAAGCAGACAGAATAGTCGCTCTATTGGAGCGATGGAACGGATTGAAAGCGTCCTAAATCTGTGTCGGGAAATATTCGGTCTCCTCGTTGAAATCATATGTATTCTCTTTTAATATGGAATAAATAGTTTAAGCTAGACTCGAGATAATTTAAATATTTGTATCAGGTTTGACCACGTTTGACCACAATACATACTTTCGGATTAAACTATGATAATTCTCATACATTTATACCATTTATATTTTTCATTTGAACAGGGTAGTTAAAGTTCAACTATTGTATTAATAAGACTATTATAAACTTATGATTTAAGTGGTGTCTGTGTTATGCTTTTTCCATAATCCTCATTGAAGGACAAAATACTTACTAATGTTATTCATACTGCTTTATTGGTCTTGTCCAAAACGGATTCTCTTAAATAAAATAATAAAAAAATAAAGTGGTAAGAAGACATTTTTTTCCAAAACTATAAATAAAATGAAAAAGTACCCAGTGATAAGAGCAAAAACAGCAGACAACGGAACATTATTATCATCATGTGCGTTTGAGACCATCAAATTAATTTCCCGCCAATCGAGTGAAAGCATGGGACGATCAGGTAGGAACATTTTTTACTTATAAAGTTTGAAACAAATATTCAGTGAAAATTCCTTCCAGATGATATTTTGACTGTTTGTAGATATTATCCATCATTAAGATGGACTTAAGCCTTAGGCATACATGTAAGTTCTGCCAACCACACATAGCTAAAGATAGTAATCAATTTACAAGTGATCAGAAGATTTTTTTCTTCTTTTTTTCTTATTATCAAAATTTAATGTATTTTTAATCAATTATAGTATCTCCTAATATAATAAGTTTTATGTATATAAACCTAAAATCGAGGCTGTCCTGACGTGCGTTTCATCTTTTCAACACTCATCAGAGGCACTCTGCCCAAAGATTGAAAATGTCAAACGGTATATGAATATGAAGAGCATAGAACAATAAACTAAAACTGGAAACCAAATTTTGACTATATAAAATGTACATGTGCAATAAGATAAATATAACTAGCATAGATTTGTTTGCTGATACAATATTGGAAAGATTTGTCAAACGATACATTTTTATTTTGTGTGTGTTATGCTGTGTACTTTTTGCATTTTTATTTGACAAAATTGAACTATTAATTTTTAAAAGTTAACATATATTAAGGCTTTTATAACTTCCAATCAAGTTTCTTGTTTAAAATTCGATTCACAAAGTCTTTTTCAATAACATTCAAACGATGTTGTGGTTTTGCTGTTTGTGTTATATTATTTTTCTATTTGGAATATTAAATACTTTTACTCAAAGTTTTGAATTGTGCTAAGCAATTGAGAGGAAAATGGGGTCTTATTACAATTTTCGTATATTATATCATGAAAATATTATGATTTTTCTTAATTAAATTATTTGTATTGTATCCAGGAAGGGGCAACTGTGTGTTTATAGTAAGATTCAATTGACATGCAGTCATTTACGTATATCATTTTATTTTCAGTCAGTTGTAGGAAAGCAAGCATTAGTCACTGCTTGCCTATACTCAGCACTTATTTCAAAGTTACACTTATTTCAGATCTCATTGATGCGTTTGCACGTATTTACATAAAAATCAAAACTTTCAAATGTCAATATAGTTTATTATGCTACTGTATTTGCCCTCCCCTCCAAATAAAAATAAAAATGTAAGCTTTCAACAGTTTCAAGTCTGTAGCAATTGTTTCTGATATGTTACACCAAGTTTGTCTTATTCCATCAATTTTCTGCCCTTGGTATGATTAAAGATCGAAATTTTTATTATGGACAGAGATGCCATGTCTTTAAAACTTAAAATTGTCAGAGACAGATTCTTACAATTAACATGTAACATTTTTCTATATAAATCGATATCCCTGTGGATACAAGAATCCTGTTATCTAAAAAGCAAATCATGTGAATATATTTTTCTTAGATTGATGTATTCGGAACAAACCAATCATATCACATTACCTATCGACTTTTGGATACTTCAAAGACTTTTGTTAATAGTCCATTGATTGGTTATTCTGAATGAACATGTTTTGTTTGGTTAATGCAAGGGTGATTTATAATGTTACTTAATTGTTCTTTTGTTTGGTTTCATTTTGCAAAATATCCAATTGATAAAATGTAACGGTTTTTATTGGGTTTTTAGTTTTGAGTAGTAAATATTTCAAAGAATAAACGCATCGTACCATTAATGCACAGCATAGATCTCCTTGTTTTGTTTTCATAGAGAACTTCATCAAAAAAATAAATTTTCGCTTACTGAACCTTTGAAACTCATCAAGGCCTCCAGTGACTGACAAAACACTGTTTCAAACTTGAAAAATTGAGTGAGCCCTTAAACTTGACCCGATATTTGCAATACTTTTAAACATTATTAGCCCAATTCAAGTGATACCTTTTAATTAACGTTTGAGCTCCAGTGAAATTGATACAGATAAACCAAAGTTCAAAGAAAACCATGCCATTTTTATTTATTCAGATTATGGTTGAAGAATCTTCCACGTATTTCAGCGGTAGCAGATAAATCCTCTATATAACTGCATCCTCTTCCCCTCTTAACCTCTTGTAAAGACAGGTTCAGAACAATCCCCTGCTGATAGTTAAGAACTATTCTAAAACGTAACATTTCTGTGTAAGTTAACCCATAACCTTTAACAAGGCACAAATTAAGTTATGTGCAGCAATTTTAAAATCACTATTTGCATTTAAAAACACTTTTGGTTCTTTTTTTAACAAATAGTTAATATTATTCCAGACACATTATACTACAGTCCAATTTTACGTTTTAAAAGGGCCAACGTCCATTAGATAGTAAAAGCACATCAACATTTGTCTAAGAGAACTGACAAATGATTTATGTGAAGTATGATAGCATTGTTAAACACCTTGCCTTAATGGCTCGGGTATTATAACATTTTTAAATGATATTTGAACCTTAATTTAACTACATGAAACAGATATTTACAGATATAAAACACATTTCATCTCCCAATATGGGTTGTTAATGGTCTCTCATGAGTTAACGAGGCAGATGTACGAGTTATGTACAGTGTTGTTCTAAAATGACTTAAGAATAAAGAACTCCAATTTAAAATATATAAGTTTGTTCGAACTACATGTATGTATAAACACAAAGTCGCTTAAAGTTATTATCACTGTACATCTTTTAATTATTCGTCTTCAGTTTTAATTTCCTTCCATATTATTGTATTATTTATTTCTTAATATTGGACATTGGTATCAATATTTTTTTGTTTTGTTTTCGGCTATCGTTATTTTATTAATTATGTTTGTAATATTTTGAATAGGAATGGCACTATATTGCCACAGTTTGCGTTGATGACTTTTTAAGCCCACCTGACCAATAGCCGGTGTCAACATTCAGCTTTCGTCTTCAAATAGATTTCGAAGATCACTAATCCTAATATCACTCCACCTTGAGTCGTTGTTCTTGAGTGTCTTATTGATCATGTTCTTCTAATATAGTAGACAGGAGATATTGCAACATATGTTAATTATATGTTTAAAAGCATTTGTTCACCTTACGTTTGGTGCCCATATGATAATCATATGTTTTCAAACATATGACGAACATATGTTTAACATTTTGTAACAAATATCTTAAAATCTTAATGTTTAACATATGATGAACATATATTAAAGATATGATAACAAATTTCTTTAAATCTTAAATGTGAGTTATTCATTGGCAATTCTTCTTCATTTTTTCTTAAACAAATGTTTGTCATACGAAAACATAAAACATATGATGAACATTTGTTTTCAAACATATGTTAATCATAAGGGCATCAAACATACGGTAAACATATGTCAAACGTTATGATATCATTATGTTTTTGCAAACATATGTTTAGAATATGTTGAAATTTTTCATGTGTAGGCAAACACAGACATAGTAGAACATTAGAATAAATCGCAGTTATAAAACTGCAACAAATGAAACCAAGCACGTGTAACATGAGCTTTTGAAATTGAAATAACAACAAAATATAAGGAAAGAAAATGTATTGTGCATAATGACACACTTTTCTTTTCTAGACTCTTCAGATGCGCTCTAAGCAATTTTGAAAATACAAAGCACCATATAAAAAACGAAGAGCATGGAACAAACAAACCTCTGAAATATTTTGGAACTCTAATTTAAATTCTGATCTATGCCTTTGATATGAAGAACCGGAGAGTTTTGACAATTTTGATATTTACATGGTATATTTCAAAATTTTGGTGTATTTTTTGCTCTTTGAGACAACTAGCTCTGAATGCCTTTTTATTCAATGGGTTTTTCCATTTTTTTTCTATTCAATAATTATTATTTTCATGTCTGACTCAATGTTAGTTTCAACGATTATTTATTTGTAACAATTTCGTTTATGTGTACTGGTTTTGTCGTTGCCCTTTCCGACTTTGTACACTATAATGCCATATTGGTGCCTTTTTGCTTGCTTCATCATTTTTTGTTTCTTAAATCATGTTTTATATGATTCCACTTGTTCCGGTATGTCTTCTATGTTAAGTGTTTTCTCTTGGACGTTTTGATTGAACCTTCAAGTTTGGTAATTTTGCTATTTCCTTTATTTGTTTTTACACACAAATAATTGTGCTCTACAAACTAATAAGCTAGATTACTTTGTGAGGCAAAATAAAATTTGTTTGTATAAAAACTGAAATATTTAAACCTGTAAGTGCAAACTGCCTTAAGCCATTTGGGTAAGTTGATCTTAAATCAGTTTCCATGCACTCATTTGTTCGTAAGTAAAACATTTTTTTCTTTATATTTTTAATTTTGATAATACCCTGATGGACCTTAACTTGGTTATGCTAAAATTTATTCAAAATTAATTCACTATAGTATGTTGATAAAATCTAACTGTGAGTAAAAGGACTGTTAAATTGTTTTAATGTTACTTTTCTTCAGTAACAGCTGTATAGCTATTTTACACATAAATTTATTTGTCAACATATGTATAGTAACGGCTTGAAAGAAAGATATATATCTACATGTATAATAAAGTCCAAAAGAATAACGCAACAGTCGGGTGATAAGGTGTTAATACTGGAAGATTTTTTCCTGAGGGGAATGTCAAGCACTTTGGAGGGCGTATATCATTGAAACACAAAAAAGGATGAGCTCGACGACCTTGATGAAATGAACATGAAATGATGAAAATAATGATGAAGTGGGAAAAAATGCGTACAGGATTTCGCTAGATAAATTATCAAATCGTCGGTTTAGTAAGAGTTTTCTGGTTTTCTTTAGACCCTATCTACATGTATAAATATAAAACTCCATGTAGAAATGAATCTGTTGAGAGTATTTTATTCTACGTAGTTTCACCATATTCATTTCATTATGCTCTTTTTTTTTATATTTGTTATATTGTTTAGAGTCATGTTATTATTTCGCATAACACGTCAAAACAAATAACAATTTTGAAAAGATATCGTGTATTTCTAAATGCTTTTGCAATATCATAGTCAGTGTCTTATTTTATCTATACCTTTAGAAACATGCATTTAACGATCCTTTATAATCATGTTAACCTGGAAAAGGGAATATTTTCTTGTCATAGAGATGCCTTGGGTTACCGTACTACTTTAATTAAGACGATAAAGAGGATCTGTCTAGAGAACTGTACAAACGAAATTCAGGTAGCTTGTCCTAAAAGGCAAAAAAAAAAACGTTTTTGATAAAGCTTTAGGTTCCAATATGGTGGTTTCTATGTATCATGCGACATGAATAATGACATAGTTTTAATGAAATCATAGATGCATTTTCTTTTATACAATATAAGAAAGTGATTTTGAAAGAAATCGATATAAAATTATGAATATTTTTGAAAGCAATTTTGTAGGAAGAAGAAGTGGAATGGCCAATGTAAATATCTTCCCTTATATAGAAATCAGTATTTAAAAGTCTAAGGGAAAACAACATTGTGTATAAGATGAAAAAGTTGTTATATTACTTAGTAAGGCATCTTAATGAGGGAAACATTCAAAGCTATACTATGTCATAAAGGATTTGTTGCATACGTTAATCAAACCCTCAACAAAACAACAAATGTAAACAAGTTTTCCTCTATTGAGGGCTGTAATGTTTATGAAGCAAGTTAGATATTTTTTTCGAAAATATAAGTTTAATAAATGACTTTTCTTTTTATTCTTTTCGCAAATCTTTCCATTCAAAGTAAAGCACTATATTGATTTGTATGAAAGGTACGCATGAGTTGCATAATAACCAATGCACAAGTCCTAGTAACAACGGGATATGGAATTAATGCAAATGATTGATACAACATCCGTTAAGGCAGTCATAGAAATTATGTAAAATTCTACAAAAAATATTTTCCTTAACCTCTGCTGATAAGAGATAACTAATCTAGTTATTCATGTACAGCAAAATGAAATAAAAAGTATATACTTGAGTACAATAATTCATAAGGTCTTTTTATGCTTGCCTGAAATTTCATTTAAAAGCTTGGCAATTAAATAAGATTTTTTGAATTCATCAATGTCTAACCCTTTGCATCACAAGAGAGAGAGAAGCATTGCATGTAAATATTTTAAAACATATGGTAATTGTTTTATTCTAAATAATCTAAATAAAGCTATGCTCACGTCAAGAATTAACACATAGTTTTATACTTTGATTGTCCCTTTAGAATGTTTGTGCAACTGAATTACATTGCAAAAAAATCTTATTCAAAATAACTTAATTTTAAGAGATCACTGTGGATTTTTTTCTATTCTCCAGAATTTAACGTCGATCTTTGTTATGCTATATATTAGCAATTTATTCTTTTACAATTTGAACAAAGATGTGAAATTAATGTAGATGGCACAGTCATGATAATTTTATAAATATGTATTAGAAAACTAAAACCTGCATCAAATAGAAACTATTGGATGATGACAAATGTCTGGCTGCCATAAAATATTCCTAATAATGCAATTACTTTTTAAAGATTGGGAAATTCTAGAATATGCATTTGAACAAGCTGTATTACTGGAATGTCAACATTCTTAATATTTACAAAACCACTAGGATTCATTAAAGAGAAACAACTTAATAAAATTATGAAATTACATAGTGTATGAATAAAACTGTCTATTAACAAAGTTTTAAGACTTTTTCAAAAGTCTATAAAGAAAAAGCTACAATGTATGAAACATAGACATTACTCAAATGTGTAAGTTTTCTTATTCCTTTTGTTGTATCTTTGCTAAATATTCTTACACTCGCTTATATCTTTAATATATATATATATTGTTTTATACTGTTACTTTTTGAAGTATATAATCCTTTATTTGTATTATCTTTAAGGAATTAGCAGAATTAGTGATTGGTTCTTTTATAAAGGTCAATTGGTAAGTTGGAAATATTTCATTTATTTGTAAATAATTTGACTATTAGCACCTATATTATTTAAAGCAAATTAAAGATGAATACTTATTTAGATGTAGTCAGTGAAAGCAAAACACAAAAGACTTCATGTAATCAACCGTCATTTATAAATAATATTTTCTTGTTAATTCTATTATGTCAGCATCACAAATATATGTAACTTATTTTTATATCCAGCTTATTTCTCACATGAGATTATGTTCTTTGTTTTTGTTTGTTTGGTTTTTTTTTATAAACCTTTCCTGAGTCTAGATTTCTTTTTCAAAACATTGTAGTTTGAGGATTTTTTCCAATATCTATGTCGTCTCGGTTGAAATCTTTGTCCGGTAATCCAGTCTTCGTGTACCATTTCGATTTCTTTTTCAATCGACTTCCACTGGTAGTGATACACTGTAATAGGATTATGCATTGTTATAATCTATATTTTTAATTTGTTATTCAAGATAAGTTATCGTCCAACAAAAAAAAGAAAAATGTATTTTTTTTTAAAATATTATCGCTAAAAACTGCATTCACACATTAAATCTTGGTACATTTTTTTTTCCGATTGTAATATATTTTTTTCATTATATAGCTAATTAAATTATAGAGTAGGATTGAATATGGTTGTATCGTTCTACACATCGTTTAAAAATTATGTTAGCAATCCATATTTTTCTTTTAAACCTATCCCATATTATAACTAGCATTATACATATTATTCCATATAATGCTATTTGCACAACAGTTAACAGATCCTATTAAACAGGTAATATTGGTCCACTGTTAAATAAAACAAATGTTTTTTTTTCTGCTCTTTATACGTTTTTTCTCGACAATATTATTTTTGTATTGATGTCCAACAATTACAGATCGCAGAGAATGAGAAAAATTTTGGTTTAACTATTTTGTTGTAATGCCTTACCCAGGACAGGACCATAGTACCTTTTCTTTATCTACCTTTTTTTAATAAAGGTAAAAACAAAATTACCGAACTTGAAGAATTTATCTCAAATGCCCATAAGACAAGACAAAACAAGAAAGACATACCGGAAAAAATGAAGATCGCAATGGTCCTGATTGGTACAGGCATTTAAAATAAATGGGTGTATTGAAACTATACAATTGTATGTGTAAATTTCCAAACCCTAAATCTCTTTTAAATAAGGCATAGATTGACCTAATTCATTAGTGCATTGTTTAATGTATTTTTTCGGCTTTACTTTAATAAATTCCAAATTTTATGATGTTCGTCAATTTTAAACTTATGTTTAGAGTGCCTCTGATAAGTCTTATTGGTAGGCAATACTATGCCTTGAACTTTACTATAATTTTCAATTTCTTGGTCATTTCTTCAGGATTGATCAACCTGGTGATATATTTATTTACATCAATTTCATATCTCAACAGTTTTGTTGATTGTATTTAACAGGAGCGGCTGTCAGTAATGGTTTGTCTTAATCGTACAGTCTTTCACAGTTAAATAACCTGTGACCTGTTCAATAGAGAGACACAAAAAGTTGAGAAAAAACATCATGTTTACTTGCACCTTATTTTACAAATGCAATACTATTATTTTTTTTCCTTTAAATGCAAACAATTTTGACAAAAATTATTTAAGAAATGCAGATAATTTTCGTTCTATTTTCTAAAGATTTTAGAACACGTCACGTTCTCTCGGAAGGTATTGTCAAAATCTAGTTTCTTAGCACTCAACAAACCTGGGCACTTGGCTTTTTTTTCTTATTTAGGTGAAAAACAAATGACAACAAAGTTCGATTCTTATTATTTTATCTTGCTTTTTTGAATCTTTGCATGTAGTTTTTTGCTTTCGGAAAATTTATTCTTATTGTGATATTCTTGTTTGTTTCTTTTTTTTTCACTTGCATTATAAGACAAAGAAAGCTGGTCTCGAATAAATACAAACATTTCAAAACAACGATAGGTTGAGGGTGGTTTAAGGTGCCAAGCCTACCCCTTCTTATGTGAATAAAGGTAATAACAAAACTACCGAACTTGAATGATCAATCTCATAGTCAAGAGAAAATGACAAAAACGAATCAGTCATACCGGAGAATTGGTGGATCGCAATGGTCCTGACTTGGTACAGGCATTTCAAACTAAATGGTGGGTTAAACCAGGTTTTAAACCTCCCTCTTCCATTGCGATCTTAGGATTCAGTAATGACCATAGAACACATCATAGTTGTGAGACACAATAGGGATATTGAGGTGAACATCTCTGTGACCTATAAGATCTTAGGTAAAACACAGTATGAAAGTGGGTGCTATCGTCTAACATCACCAAAAAGCCATAATGTAAACTAAAATAATCACAAATTATTTTCTATGATAAAGTTGTTTTTTTGTTTGTTTTTTTCGTTTTTTTTTAACCAATATAAACCTTTTAGAGACCATGTGATAAGTATTTTCTACAACCAAGTTTCAAAGCCCAGTCATCGTGTTAGGTAAAAATAAACACAAAAAATATATAGAGGTCTAGGTATGTAGTCGTGCATATTACTGGTATTGCTATAAATGTTAGGTTATTTGTGTATTTCTCCTACATATTTGTATCATAATTATAAATGCCATTAACCAATTTATCCTTATTCGAAAATCTTCTAGTCTAAGAACTAAAGAATAAAGGTAATAACAAAATTTACCTTGGAGGATCAAAGTCAATATCCAAGAGAAAAGACAAAACATGGAAGACATACCGAAAAATAAACATAGGTCGCATTGTCCTGACTTAGTGCAGGCATTTCAAATGAAATGATGGGTTCAACCAGGTTTCATTGCGCACCAAACCTCCCTCTTCCATTGAATTTTAAGGGCCAAGTAGTACCAAAAAACACAACACAGCTTTGAAGACATGACAGGGATAACATGGTGATCATCTCAGTACAATTATCAGCCAAACACTAATCAAAACAATCACTAACCATGACGTACAATATTTTTGATTTTGATTTTTTCCACTAGTGGCTGATAACGAAGGAAGAATTGTTTTAGGGACCGTATGAGAAATGTTTTATTGTAACCTTGGTATAACAGTCGGTCACGGAGTAAACAACATAAAATGTAAGGCGACTTTTTCAAACCAAAGATTTTAGGAAAGTAATTATCGGCTAACGGTCTCTCAAAAAGTTTTCTTTCAACATCGACATTAAAATTGTTTGTAAAGGATATATATGGTACATAGTGACTAACTTATGGTAGTTGGTTGTGTGTTGGACTTTTCTGGCATGATTGATATTATGATCTCTTAATTTTTCGAATAGATGGCATATAACCATGTATTACTTAGATGTAAAATCATAAGAAAACACATACATCTATTATCTTCGATTGGAACAATTAGTTGTTTGCAAATCTGAATAAAAAATATACCATCGTTAAGGTTGGTCCAATTGTAATTTTTGACTATTTGCATTATGTCCAAGAAAAATCAAATGAAATAGTAATTGACAATATTCCTTTTTACCCTCAAATTATCCAGAAAATAAGCAGAGAAATCAAACATTCTGAAGAAAATTCTTCAATAAAAACATTATGCCTTTGCTTTCCAGTTAAATTCAAAGGTAGAGAGTTAAAGTTAATCTTGTCCATAGATAACAAAAATTATAAATCGTACATTGAAACAATTCTTAATTCCTACATTGTAAAGTGGTGAACATTTATGTTTTTGGCATTCTTTGACTCGTTTAATGACGAGAGACGACATCTTCATGCGCAAATATATATGTTTTTCATCGTTAGAAAGTTGCCCCATTTTGTCATTTACTATAAAGTAGATTCATATATTTCAATAATAAAAAAGTCCAGTTTTGTCAATAATATTTTTCTTGATATAAATGGTCACGCTTTTGATCTCCATTTTGTGGATTGTGATGTTGCAGATTTTTATCTCTAGATGTGCATTTTGTGCATTTGTGCATTTCAATAATTTATGTTAATATTTATTTTTCTTGCATGACGTGTTCTATAACTAACATAATACATGTACATAAAATGTACTAATGACTAGTAGGTTTTTTTTATCACTTCAACTTTTGAATCATACAAATTTTTACCGATCAGTTATTACTTTTGACAGAGTTTGCATTCAGCCCGGGGCTTGCTTGTCCGTCATACTTCCTTTTGGACACCTCTTCCTCTTCCGATGGTATATATTGGAAGCGAATGACTACCGAGACATTCGGAATTCTACGAGGTAGGTCAATCAAACTTATCCATATTTATTTATTTATTTCAATTTCAAATTTCTTTTAAAAATGAAATGTATCATATCAAATCAAGGATCTGTACAAGCAAAAAAGTATCTTATATATATAAGTGTGTAAATCCTGCACTGTTTTGCTATAAACTAGACATTATTTCATAATATAATTTTGGTTGTTTCGGTCGATAAATAATTGTTAGCATTGATATAATACATGCATAAGGATGTGAATAAATTATGATAAACTAATATACTATATTATTTATATTGATTTCATTGAAGTTAAAAAGGAAAAAAAAATAACTTGAAAAAAAAACAAATAATTATCTTTTAATTTCCATACACGAAAACTCTCATACATATTTGATTGTAATTATACTTGTGATTCATGAGAAAATATGTGGTATATTTTTTATGATTATGATGACGTTTTGAGGCGAATTTCTTTGTCATTTATGATCAGTCGATCATTTTACGGTACGTATCACAAAGACCTATCTAACAACCTATATAATGACACATTTACTTTAGTGATATTTACAGTTTTATTTTTTACCTTATAAAAACCACACATACTTAATAATTATTCACGATAAAGCCTTTGTTTTTACATCTAACCTTCGATTGTCAAATTAAAACAAAACAATGATATGTACATTCAATTTGATTTCTATTATCTTTTATTCAAAATAGTTTTTTTTTACTCATATTGTTGTCATTTCTGTCTTCCTTTCTGTGACGGGTTCAGTTTATGCCATGCCAAAATAAAATATACAATTAAGGTATTGACCAGAAAATGCTTTAATTTTCTTGTTATATCTTTTTACGTAATGTTTGAATTAATAATTATTCAACTTATATCAATATAATCCGTTCATGTTTATTTTACTTTATATAATCCTAAAACAGTTCGTCCAATATCATTTATTTTTATTTCAATTTAATCTATACATGAGAATTAAGGTTTGTCAAAACATAGACCATTTAATACTTTAAATGCAATCAAATTTATTCGAGAATATTTTCATTTTTGCTTGTCCCTAGGCACTTTCTGCTCGCTTGGTTAGTCTGGTATGGTACTTCATACAACCTTAAGGTATCCGTGCCTGAACAGGAATATATATCAGTCATTTATCTATCGTTTTATCACAACCAATATAGTTTTCCTATGACTGTAATTTGTTTTACTTAAGACAGACACCCAAAAGCACTTTTATAAATATTTTTGACATTTTCCTTTTATTTCGGATCGTTAGCCAATATGGATATCATAAAATTGTAATGCATCTTTATAAAACGAATTTAAATGTGTAGTAAAAATATATAAACATTATATTAATATAAATAAAAAATAATTGTGTATTCGTTTTAAATCAAGCTTATTTAGAACATTTAACGCAGCATACAGAAAAAACTAGTTTTTTTTAGAAAGAATAATATTGTATTTATTTATTTTTTAAATAACATGTAATAAATTACCAAAAATGGTATATATTTTGTGAACAAACTAACCCTGAATAAGAATGAAGTCAGGTTTTCACACAAGTGATAGCCCCAAATCATTATTTTCAATCATTTTGTCTAGTTATGGCATGGGGGCGTTTATCATATGAATGAAACATTTTAAATGGGTGGTCCTAAATTCTACAACACATTGCATTCGAAAAGGGGCGATATTTCAAGGCCTGTTAACATCTTACTAAATACAAATACTTTCTCACTAAATACACCGTTACAATTGTCTGTAAGGGTTATTTTGTACCTAGAAGTGTTGTCTTGACATAGTATTTATTCATTCATAATTAGTTGTATTGCACCGTTTGTTGGCATTATTGTAAAGAAAAGTCCATCAAACTAATTCGAACTGATTTGCACGATTTTTTGAAATAGAATATTAAGTTATTTTAAACCTAAAATGACACAAAGTTAGATTGTCTTATTACTAAATGTTGCATTCATCATCTCAAATATTTTATTTAAGAATCTTTAAATTTGTTTAAATACAAATTTAATACCCCTACAGTTTTGTAAAAAGTAATTAATAAGTAATATTTTCACTTTTTGATGAAATAATTTAGTTTTATAGATAAAAATAAAACCGGTTTGTGTAATCCCCAATTTGTACATTTATTTCTTCTAAAAAGCTATAAACATAATAAAAGTTTCTCTCTGTAAGATACGATCAGCCATTTTTGTTTTCTCGTGCATTGGTCCGTTGCCTTGCGGGACCATAAGTCGAGTGTTTCTGTGTCGTCTGCGATAAGATCGATGCCGCCATCTTGTCACAAACCACGCTTCAACACCTTTCTCATGTTTCGTACAATGTCGAGAAAAGTTTTAGGAAGAAAGTTACTGATTATGAAAAATTAATGTAGATATGTTGGTTTTTCCTTCTTTTAAAATATGTTTGTGATGTCATGAAATTTTTAATGGAGTAAATTAAGGTGCAGTCACATGAGGTAGGAAAATCACGGCGAAAATATGTTTCATTTATATTTTATCGTTGATTTTTATCCACCCACATTATAATTTTACATGTTCAAAATTTATTTTATTTTTGCTAAATATATCGTTCTATTTTGTTTTTGTTTTTGTAATTTATCAAAATTATTTGTGAAATTTGTTTTACTCAATTATTATTGCACTTTTAACAATTTGTATATATTTTGTAAAAAAGACAAAACAACAAATTTGGAAATTAAACTTTAAACTTTAAATATAGTTCTAAAATTACAAGAATAAATGTCAATACAAAATATGTATAAAAATAACTTTCATGATTTTCAATTAGTTACAATTTTAAAATTATTAAAATCGAATATAGATTTTTTTCTTTTTTTCTTCTTTTAACAGAAAAATATATAATCACCTTTTTACCTTTTATACAGCAGAGTCTAGATTTTAATCATTCAAAATTATATTCTTTTAATTTCACTTTTTAATGGTTTTACCTGCATCCTGAAAACTAATTTAACTTTTTTAAATGGATGCAAAATAGTAGAAAAATCTGTCGCCCTTAAACCTGCTGAAACATGAAAGAAAAACCACTGAGGCTTACGGTGAGAAAATAGTCTTGGTATATGATCACTCGATCATGTCTTGTCAGATTGTCATTTGCATATTAACACATTAATGATTCATTTTACTTCATACATTACATCTAAAATGCAGATTTTTAATTTTGAAAAACATTCTTACTCTATATCATAAAATAAGGAAATGATGCGATTTGTTGATTTTGTGCAATGAAATAGAACTAATTCTGAGATTTTGTTGAATTTCGAACTTGTCATTTTAGAAGGATTTATGAACAGGAAATACGTAGGAATATAAAAAATATAACACCGTCTACAAGCAGAAATGATTTTTGTGTATTGAATATATACATCACTTAATTGTAGATTGGACTAATTCAAATTTCAGAGATTTATTCTCATTCACTTTACAATGCAAAGGAATTAATTTTAATAGTATTTCATGGATAATAGATGTGTCACATACAACTAGCCAAGGAAAAAGAAAAGCAATTGGAGAAGAGACAATAAATATCTAATTAAAATGGTCCACTGCGTTTTTAATTGTCACAGATATTCTAAGGGGATATTTATTAAGACAAAAACTCCGAGGAAGTGCCAGATCATCACTCTCTAGACTGAAGATAGGACCGGAAACTGCTGTACCGGATGTTCATTCTGATCACCATGGAAACAACTTGGAAGACGCTAGTTTTGTCTTTGGTTATCTAGCTGTATGATTGGAGTTGATAGATTATAAAGCTAGGTTACCAAAGGCAAAAATGGTAGTTCAGTTCTGCACCACCATAGACATTAAAGTCACAACTCCAGGAGAGCTAATGCATGGAGGATTACAGCCGTCTTGGTTTTCTTAAAGATCTATTTTGGTAAGGGGTTTCTTATGTCTTTCTTTTTGGTTGGCAATAATCTTTTTTAGTGGTGAGTGTTTGGGTCGTTAAAGGTCTTTCGTGATTTTAAATATGTCCTCTATGAAGGTCGCTTTTATATCCTTGTTAGTTTTCTCATTTTAAGCTAATTTGGAGTTTTTTTTCAAAACGGTAGAGTGGTTTCGTTTGCCTAAACATTTTCGTTTTGTCTTTTTTTTATTTTTGGAAAAGTTTACTTGTTACCTTGTTCGCTTGTTTAAGTATTTCTGTGTTACCTTGCTTCTTACGGACTTTTTCTTTCTTCTTTGGTTATTGTTTATGAACCTGCTATCTTCTGGATCCTAGATCTTGCTAATCGACATTTGTATTTATAAGTCAATTGATCGATTTGCCTGACCTATAATCAGCTACCAGAAGTATTCATGAACAGTAGATTTGTTTTTCATTCTCTGCTTTACTTGTAACTCTCGTGTCGATGATATAATCTTAAGTTGAAACAAAATGGATTGAAATCCTGACCATCTAACTTAGATGCTGTTTTCGTGTATTCATTTGGTTTGGTGTCTATATAAAAAAAAAATGTTTCAGACAATTATTTTTTTATTTTTTTCAAAAATATGCTCAGCTGCACATTTTGTGGTTTGTCTCCATTCAATGTATGTTTTCTTAGAATGAACCGGGCACTGACATCGTCCAATACTTCACTCTGTACTTTAATTGGTTTGACTTATTAAGTGAGTCTTTTTTGGCCATGGTAACACATTTTGTCGCATGGAACTTTTTCTTGTTCTGAAAATAGTTAGTATTTGTTACATCATTAAAATATATGTCTTTTCTTGTTTGTTTTTTATCTCTTTACGGTTTTGGTATTTTAAAATGTTATCTAACTCCCCGGGGTTAGCATACAAAGCATGCCTAAACAACTGCCTGATAGATAGAATTTTCTTTATGGATGGTTTTTAAAGTTGTCTTTATACTATGATTGCGTCTGTCATTTTTTAATCAAGTTTTAGGTTTGTTTTTTACTTTGGGGGGGGAGAGTGGTCACAGAACAGAAACATATGCATTAGTCAATACCAATATGCGTGTCAACACTTGGTTAGTTACCTTTTGTTGTTTTTTATTTGATTGATTCCATTATTTGCGATTTCCCGTTCTAGCGTCATTTTGCATACTAACTCTAATTTATTCTAGACCATCAAAAAGTTTCAATGGGGCATTCGAATAACCATAATCTGAAAAAAAACACAAAGCAAAATCAGTTGCCGATAAAGACAACAAACAAAACGCAAAACATACCGATACACACATTACAATATAAACTGTAGCCAGCAACGCAAACGTTGGAATGAATGTCCTTAACTTGTACTAGGAGATTAAAAGTTTTTTTTGCAAAAAAGTCCACATTTACCCAAGATATGAAACAGAGACATGTTGAGAGAAGCTATCGGATTGTTCTAGTTTGCATCGTATAAGTTAGACTCCACAAAGATGATCTTCTGTTGAACTACACTGATCTTACATATTTCTTACTAATTTATTGAAAACGCTATGTCCACTTAATGGTTCCAACAAAGACTTGGATGCCACCAAGTGATTACCATGGGGTAAAATAAGGTAACCTTGAATTGTCATCTTGCATGTCCATCCCTCATCATCGAGTTGCGTCGGAACTCTTGTACACTACGGGCTGTGTCCCTCATTCATGTTCATTTTAGCACCCTTTTCATGCTAATTTCCCAGTTAAAGCAGAATCTGTGTAGCTCGGGAGTGAAGCAATAACTAACTTATCAGCCTAGATATTGGTGTTTCACTCATAATTTTAGGCTTAGTATTGAATCTTATGTATTACATGCATATCTTGAATCTAGGTCAAATGCCAGGCGGCGAGCAAAGACTAATGGTCATATTAAAGGCTGATGTCTGTCTTCGTCTGTGTTTTTTTTCAATTGTCGCTTGTTGATGTATGTTAAGTCGCGTACACTTCTTCCTAATTTTATTATGGCTACATTTTAACTGTAAGACACACAATAAGAAGGAGTTCTCTTCGTTGGTATCTGACTTTTTGTGAGAGATCAATTGGCTTTCCATGTTGATTTGTTCTACCTTCGATTGGTTTGGATTAGAAGTTTTGAGAAATCGAATTTTACCCTTGTCCGTCCGTACGTCCGTAACACTTTGGTTAAGGTCTTGGTTAAGATCCATTGATTCTATTGGCATTTTTCAATCTCTGGTGAGTAGGGACATTGGTCAGTGACCTGAATTAAGTTATGTATATCGACTCTCCCTTCATGATAAAAAAGGCTATCCACAAGTCGAACCAAATGAACTAAGTCGAAAATGGCCTGAAAGCTGTATTTTTCTTTCTGTACGATTCTTTTTATTGGCACTTTTGTACTGAGCGAACAATATACTGTACAGTAAATTTTGTCATAATCATTTCAATACATGTATAAACAATAATTTTCACAAGAATCAAGAACAATCTGCTTTCAACCAAAGGAACTTCAATGCTCCTAAGATTGTGTTTTATAGTTTTAAAGTCGTAATATATGGTTTTAGAACGGGTTTTAGACCGACACATTCCTAAACATGATTTCCTTCAAATTTGTAATTTGTCTTTGTAGATTAAAATCAATGTTAAGACTTTTATTCAGGACAAATAAAACAAATGTGTTCGTACTTCCTTTAACCTGAATTATGTTTCGAATTGTCTTAATATTCATTGCACTCAAATCATATATAGGCCTTATATCCCAAAATCATATAATAACCCATTTCCTATCAATTATGAGAGAAGGAACTATTTCTTCTATGTAGAGGTTGGGTTTAAGAAAGGGTCTTTTACTAGTTTCTTTTGTGCAGTGAAGCCCGTTCAATACTGTTTTCACAATTATAGCACATTAACGTCCCTCTGTTAATGTTTTAATGTGTAGCGTCTGTTTGATATAGAGAAATAAATCAGAGTCGGCTCACTGATCTAAAGAGAAGACCAAGAATTGGTTCTATACGGTTAACGTCATGCAATATTTAAGTTCCAATATGGATATAAAACGCATTTAAAGGCTACACAGGGGACGGGTGTGAGTTATGTGTAAGGATAGTTGGGTTTCAGTTCAAATATCTGTCTCTGATTTGTCAACTAAATTCATTCCATGACATTAAAGAACGAATGCTCAATGCAGAATTTTTGAATTATTTTAACAGTTGTTTAAAAGATGAAAGTTGAAATGTTTACTGTCCTTTAAGACATGAGTTGCCACTCTTGATGATTTTGTGCTAAAGTAACAGTACATCAATGTTCCATAGAAAGGGTAGTATTTGTACATATAATAAAATATTATATGATAAAATAAAAAATGTGCTTAGTACATTTATTTTTCCAATAAATTAAGAAGAAAAAAGTAATGACACGTCTGAAAAGAAACGCTGTATTAAAATCTTCGAGAGGTTAGTCAAAGAAGAAACAATTTGCCAAAAAAACGTCAATAAATTATACATAGATCTTTCATAACCAACTAGATTGCTGATGTCAACTACACATTCCAAACGAAAACGCAAAGAAGTATCACGGGCAATTGTAATGCCGTTAGTTCTTTATGACCAAGACGAACCCAGTTGACACAAAAAAACATTACGAAAAAAAAACTGTATATAAAAAACAATGCACACAAAAACCACTTACTATCAGGAAGGAGAACTATCGTCGATACAAGTGACTTTAGGTCAGAATGCAGGTTTTCCGGAATGTCAAACAGTTCCTGCTCGTTATAATCACGTGTCGGTCAATTCATGTTCCTGGCAATGACATTGTGTTGTTTAATATACAAACCTGAATCTAAAACTGTAATTACAAATGGGATTTTTGCGATAGCACTTCGTCCGTTTCTCTATTCCATTTTTCCATGAAAATGTGTCTATCATGTTATGACATAAACAGGCCACATACTTGTATATCTATACTCGCGTGTAATCCGGGGTCGAAGGAACACAATAAATCGCCAAGATACGACTGGATCTAGAGTATGAGTGAGTGAGTTGGTGTTTTATGCTCTTGCAACGCTATTCTGGTTATCTAAAGACGATGAACATGAAGATGATGATAAAATGAACATGAAATGATGATTTAGCCTTTGTAGTGCACTTCTTGGCGGTTCACAAAGTGGTGTTTTACGTGCATGAAGTTTACCACTCTCACTACACATTGACACACTACGGTCAGCGTTCAGGGTTTCCGTATTAGACCTGACAACCCCCGCGGAGGAGGGCCACCCTATTCTGCCACCTTGGTTTCATACTTGGTTGCTCTGTTCTCCGAGCACAGACTCGACGTCAGAATCCCATGACCCTTAGTCGCCTCTTACGACAAACATGGCTCTGCTGTGGGCCTATTCAACTGGATCTAAATTTATATTAAAAGTCGTTAAACACTTCATTCAACAAGGTCTGAAAATAACATTCTTGCTTGGAAATTTCAAGTGGAAGAATTGTTGTACCTACATCTAACTTCAATATATATCAAACTGAGTTTAAAATCTAGGGTTCCTATTTCCTCAGACATAGGTTGATTTTAGTTTTTATTTGGGTACTAGTTTGGGATATTTTGGTTTCATTTATCTATGTATTCTTAATATTTATATAATGTTTGGGATTTTCAATCTTTTTTTTCGAGACAATTGTGATCTTCAAATTTTTAACCGATATGTCTTCCTTGTTTTGTCTCTTCTATTGGACATTGAGATTGATCCTCCTGTTATTACCTTTATTTTGGAGAGCGCCCCTGGTGACCATTGGTTAACCGAAAAAGCGCGTCAGGCGTAACTGAAAATTTGTTGTCGGATTCTTTGTTGTATTTTTAATTGTATTATATTCAACCTTTTACCTATAAATATATAATAACTTTTATCAAGCAAGTGCCTTACAATTGTCTTACGGGATATTTAAGATACGCTACTAAAGAATTATTTCCTTTTAAAATTTTAATTATAGGATTTTTAAAAATGAATTAAAAGTACTTAAGGGATGGACCAGTTAACTTTATTTGGGTCAGATATATTTTTTATTCTTTTTCATTATTAGCATTAATTTATTACTTTTATTTACACCAGAAATCCTTCTTCGGAATATTTGTTTCTAATCCTCTGCTGCCAAAATATTTTTCTCCATTAAAAATCATTTTTAAAATATCTTTTTACAACTAGGTCCTCCTTCAAGTTAAATGAACTGTCCCTTATCTAAATTTGTAATTTGTCATGAAAGAATCTCGTATCACATACAATCATGATAAGGATGTTTGGAAAGCCTATATCGGTCAGTTATTGATGTTTTACAATAATTTTAAAAACCAATCCCTATATCGTGTACAGAACTATTCCAATACTTCTACAACGTGTCTTTTTTGTCCATCCATAATGGAAAAGAGTATTAAAAAGTAATTAATGATTCAAACTTGGAGTTACAGTTGGAAACATTTCAATGAACTTAGTAGCTTTCAATGGCGATGTTCAATTACCTTGAGCGTTAAGTCTTTGTATCAGATTTTTCAGGTTTTTGCAGATGTAATTTCTTAAGCAGGTATAGCTCGACGCTAATCTTTGTCAAGAAGCTTAAACATCAAGATAAAACAACAGATAGCTTAACTATTGCAAAAAAAATCCCCTTTTCGTTTCCATGAAGAATGCAGATTAAATACGAAATAAAGGTCAACGCTTGAAAAAAAAATATTTGAAAACATTGATTTATTGCTATCTGTTTGTCGCGACGAACGTCTTTTGCTATTGCTTTTATTCCCCTTCGTGTACGTAAAAGATCCCTTTAAGGATCACTAAGTAGTGCACCACACAGGCTTAATTTTCCGCCTACCTTACCCACCTTGTCCCTTTCCAGTGGTTTTTCCTTCGTTCCCCACTCCACCTCATTTTCCTCATATAGAAAATAATGAGATGTGGAATGAGTGTACGCCCCACAATCAAGCGGCAATTCAGAAAAACCACAAAGGACAACCGCCAGCAGCCTTAAACGAAGCCAGTAGGCGCTGCTCGCTGTTCTGCAATTGGCCCATGGTCTAAATAAATCATCATCATCATTTCATATTCATTTCATCACCCCCTGTACTGTTTTAGGGCATAAAATACTAACTCGCTCACACTACACTCACAATCACACGAACAGCTATACCAGGGAGGATTATAAATTGAACATGAAATCAGAGTGAAGAAGACACAAGACCATCAGGGAAACGTGAATAAACGTGTTTGATTGCCAGGCAATATAGCCTACTACAGACGAGCCCAACGGGTACTTCTACTACCGAGAACGGCAGTGGTGTCATTCTAATGCACGAGGAACGTGATATTTTTCTCCACAAGGTTCACCATTGTGGCTTTTGGTCAGATAAGATTTTGCATATTATGATCTATTGAAGCCTCATTGTTCCGGACTAAAAAAGGAACAGAGTCACCTCATTCAATCACCAGTGGTGCACATCCCCGTCGCTCTGTAGGCAAAGTACCCGACTTTAAATTAAAATACCTGGTACTCTTTAGTTAATCTTACCTACAAGCTTATCTCTGCTGCAGGCCTTTTAACCACCCACACTGGATTCTTTAATGAAATAGCGTGTCAACATTCATGACATTCTAAAAGAAGAACAAATTGAAATTGAAGACCAACGTTAAGTTTAGTGCCATTATTAAAATGCAAGGAACCAACAACAAAAAAATGACAAAATATTTTTAACAAGAAATAAAAAAAAAACATTGTAATATATAAAAGGAAGAGGCAAGACATCCATATTTCAGAAGTAAAAAAAGCAAGCTGGATTTGAATTATATGCATCTTATTTAGACCATGGGCCAATTGCATAACCGCGAGCAGTGCCAAATGGCCTCGTTGAAGGCTGCTGGCGGTTGTCCATTGTGGTTTTTCTAAATTGCCGTTTAATTGTGGGCTGTGTCGCGTACACTTATTCCACATCTCTTTATTTTCTATTACAACCCTGGCCTTACAAACATGTGCCATTCACATACTAAAATACAGCAACTAAGGTTGTTTTATCTTTAGTAATTTGGGTATCGGAAATTGTCGGTTATTCACTTTATCAATCTAAAATGATCTGATGAACCTTTTATAAAAATGAAAGTACATGAACATGTTTCCATATTTGGATAGTTGAAATCTTCGGACCCCAAATAATTCGAACAACTTTTTACACGAGCATGACATGATGGAATGGGAAACACAAGACCAACAATTTATTTGAGGTAAAATGTGGATAGGGGCGGCAAATTTAGCACATTTGGCTCATTATTTGGGAGTCCTAAAAAGGGTTCTTTTACGTGCATGAAGTGTGGCACTCTAAATATACGTTAGTCTACTATGGTCAACGGCTCAGACTTTCTATGATATGACGTGACACGTCCAATGCACAAAGAAGACCTCTAACATTTTTTTAATCGCTCTGTCTGTGGGCCGAACATTTTCCCGACGTAAAAAATCCCAAGATCTTTAGTCACCTCTTAGTCCTAATACAGGACGTCTATTGAAAAAAGACAAGAAAACCCCCTTTGAATGCAGTACTAAGGCGTCCTCATTGACTGCATGCAAGTTGGTAGATATAACTCTTCATGTCTTTTTTTAAAGATATTTTATTAAGGCCATTTGAATCTTTTTTAAATTCTTATGACTTTTTTTTATTTGTGAATGTATTTATATTTTGATAAATAATTAAAGCAAAAAAATAGTTTAAACTATGCAGAACAAATATCTAGTGGGACGTGAAAATCCGACAAAAATAAGTCTAGCAAAACTATAAATAAATTATAAAGAATTTCATTTTATTATTCTCGGTTGAATGAGCAGTTTGACTTTCGTTAACCTTATATGACCCATGAGACATCACGTTCAAGACAGTTTTTGTTGTTACATGCTTTTTAACTTTTCCTTTTAGAATAAGCAAGCTTTGTCTTACAAGAATTAATTATATAAACTATGTGTAATTGTTTTTTCTAATATTAAGAAAAACTGAGCCGCAGGATCAAAATAAATACCCCATTCCCTTAAATATCATCAGGACAAAATTTTAAAATCTGAAATGTGTCACAAAGATTTGTGAAAGTTTCATGAAAAATAAGAGGAGTTTGGGAAAAGAGTTACGTCACCCGAGGTGTAACAGAAAGACAAACATTTCTATCCTGAACTCCATTTTTCAAAGCGGAATGTCAAAAAAATCCTAGTACGTTATTCAATAAGCTTTTCATAATTTATGTTGAAATAAAGGATAGCTCCGTCTCTAGTTAGTATAGGGACCGACAATTTATTATACCCCCGCTTCGAAGAGGTATACTGGTTTACCTCTGTCCTTCCGTCCGTCCCCTACATAACTTTTGTAACAGTTTTCTTAGCAACTACATATCACAGTGACTTGAAATTTGGTATATGGCTTCAGGTCTATTTTTGCAGGTTTCGAAATAATGTCTGTATAATATCTACTTCCTTTTCGCCGACATGGGTCATTTTGGGGGTAGCGGGGTATACTGAGTGAGCAGTAGCTCACAGATTCCTTGTTTTAATTGACCATATTTCCTAAAAAATATTCTGAACCGGATTTGTTACGAGATAAATATTCTTGCACCTGAGGTCCAGAGAAAAAAACAATTATAATTACAAATACCAAAACGCGGGTATAAACGGTTAATTTGGATATGCTATATATCGATATTTCAAGGAGTAACCTCTCATCAGTAGCATTCAAACCAAAACATTGGAAGGTCAAAATACAAAACAGTTGAAAATGAAAAGTACTCAAAACCAAAACGTTCGAACAAGGAAGCCAAATCCAGCACCGAGGATATCGACCATGTGCATTACAAGGAAAGAAACCTGGTGTTTTCATCAATTTTGAATTTAACAATCGGAAATTTAAGCGACAATATATTAGAAATTTTATGGTAATTCGTGTCAGACAAGTCTGACTACCAGGCTTGTGATTACCCTCGGGGACCTCTGGTCCACCAGCAGCGGTTATCGCCCAGTGGTTTCAAAATTACAAATACCAAAACGCGGGTATAAACGGTTAATTTGGATATGCTATATATCGATATTTCAAGGAGTAACCTCTCATCAGTAGCATTCAAACCAAAACATTGGAAGGTCAAAATACAAAACAGTTGAAAATGAAAAGTACTCAAAACCAAAACGTTCGAACAAGGAAGCCAAATCCAGCACCGAGGATATCGACCATGTGCATTACAAGGAAAGATAAAGAAGGATTCTTGCCATATAAAATAATGTTGTTAATGAAAAGTATATGTTTTGTGTAATAAAATAAATATTTATTTCGCACCAAAAAAAATCCCGATACGATAACTAAAATGCCCAATCAGGTAAAATGGTCGATCCCTTAGAAAATGTTTTAAATTCTATTAAAAACAATTAAGTTTAATGAACAGGAATACAAAAAAAGTTCTTTGCAACCATTTCAAATCGTCTAAATTGCGTTGTTTGCTATACTATTGAAATAAGCTTTTTATCAAAATCTTTCTGATTGGATCTAAATGAAAACTGAATGAAATTGCTGGATGTAAGGTTTTATGACTAGAGTTCGCGTTGTTGATTTCCGTTAGGTTGATCTTGTGTTTTGTTTTTTTTTCTTCGTGCTGTTCTTGTACGTGTTTACAGGTTTTGTCGTTGCCCTTTCGGACTTTTGACAATCGAATGCCCCATTGGTGCCTCTTTGCTTCGTCCATCCGCCATTTACAATACAGACCATGTCTTCGAATAAAATGAGAAGCGACTAGTGAAAAGATCAACGAACCAGCAAGCAACTGAATACCTGGTTAGTTTAGTGAACAACATAGGTTGGGCTATGATAACTAGCAATAAGGATACATTTTTCAAATTGAAATAATTTTTAACCAACATGACCAAAGAATAAAACTTTAAAACTTTTCCACAAATAAAGCTACCATTGTACGTAGTTGATTACATTTTTGCTTAAAAATTGCTAACAATGGTCTAATTTTTGTTATCTTCTATGGGACAAAAGCTTAGCATATTAACTTTTCCAAAAGAATAGCTTTCCTGTCAATTCCTTAATTAGATACATGCATTTGATTTACATGCATACAAATGTTATATCAGTAATTTAACACCAAAAATAAACAGTTTATCGCAATATTCTGAAAATACGATTTTTAGGAAAATATGACATTTAGACTTTACTATACGGGCGACATAGTAAACGATAAACTGACTGTTAAAATGGGGGCTCTTAATCTCGGCCGGCTGATTATTTTGTTATATATAAATCATAGTCCTACAGCTTACATTTAAAATTCTCCAGAAAATAAAAAGGGATATTTAATTGTGAAACGCTTCTGAATTTGACTGTTGGGATAAATTGCTGGATTTTAGGTTTCCTGGAATTGTGTTAGCTTTCATTGGTAATCCGGCATTATGATTTGTATTGTCTCATCCTAACGCTGGAATATACCAAAGAAAGACACAGGAAAGTTCACCGATGTCCGGTTGAAAAGTATCACTGTTCAATGTTTAAACCTGCCTATTACAGAGACGTTCGTCGATGCTAAGGGTATCAGTTAACAGAAATAATTGTCCAAAAACTTGTATGGAAAAAAAGCATCAATGTCTAGTAGATACGGTAAGTTAATATATACATTCTAATTTGAAATGGCAGTATGTACATTTGCATATTTTGTGTAGTTCACGCATTTAAGGTATCCGTAGTTTGTGGTAAAAATGGCTTAAACCTTTAAAAACGTCTTCACATTGAGCTTGTTTCCTCAAGCCATTTTTCTAAGGGCCTTATCTTAACTTGACGGAAGTTTGGGGACTGTCCAAAACTCTTTGGTAATCCAGCTTTATGGTGGCAATTGACGACCATATTGTGGCGATTGCCACAGAGATTGTAAGCAAACAACCATAGAACTTTATTTTGTGGATTTCGCAGTCTCATGCAAAACATATTAACTGGTAATTATTTAGGGTTCTCAATGGCGAATTTACTTCTTCATTTTGACAACAATTGCTAGTTCTATTGTAATACTCAAATATCAGCCGCAGAGCAAGACATAGTATTGAACTTAATCCTTGCCCGGTTAATACTTACTGAACATATTCATTTATTTTCGTTAGTATTAATTTCCGTACTTACCGTAAAAAACATTTTGTTGAATTTTAAATCTATAATTTCGTGGTTTGCATGCATATATTCTTAAAGAAAAGGTTTTTTGAAGATTTTGTTTTCGTTGATGACTGGTATCTACCTACGAAAATCACGAAAATTAGTACCCCACGAATAATGACAAAACCACAGTAGCTGGACCCTCGGGATTTTTTGTTGTCTGTTTAAAAGAAGATACTAAGAAATGAAACTTGGAATAAGTGTACGCAACACAACCTACATTCATAAACAGCAATTATATCTAAATGAATAACGCATTGGATCGAACAACCAGCAGCCTTCAATGTTACCAGTGGTCTTTGCTTGCTGTTTAAAATATTTTTTTTCGAAAATGAAATATAAAGCGACACAAGAATTATGGTGGTTATTAGAAAAAGTTTTTTTTCTATTCACGCAGCTTAAAGTAACAGACTAAGTGGCCCGTCACAGTAACAGCATTTAAAAACAAAATATATGCATGGTTTCTTATCCACTGAAAGACTCGGGTCAGGCCGCTTTGCTCACAAAACGACTGAGATGTGTACCCAAGGTGGTTGAACGGAGCAGCCCTGTCATAACGAATGTCATGATCGCGGTCGGCCGGCTATAATACGGAACACCTGACCGCATGCCATAGTGGTGCATCGTGAATGAAAAAATGTCACGTTTCTTTGCATTTAAAAAGAACCCTGCTTTGTTCTCGCTAATATATAGGTGTAAGACCCATAAGATCCCCATGCAAATGGCAACAGTAAATTGTCCAATCCCACCCATTCATCATTATTCCCGTGGCAGTCAAGTCTCTCACCCACGATTAGCCTTGTGTCCCTATTTCCTCCACTTCATCATCATTTCATGTTCATTTTATCACAATTTTCATGTTCATCTCCCTGGTATAACCAAATTCGTGCTGATTGGTAGTAAAAGAAGCAGAGGTACCAATGGGGTATCCGAATATCAAAAGTCCGAAAGGGCAGAGACAAAACCAGTAAACACCAACAGGAACGGGACAAAAAAAGACAACATGTAAAACATGGAAACACAAAATAACTGAATATCAACCAACAACGCGAACCCCAGTCGAAACTAGAGTGAACTCAGGTGCTCCGGAAGAGTAAGCAGTTCCTGCTTGCTATAGCACACCCGTCGCGTTGCCAATAGTCCATTCAGCGTGTCAAATCCGGTAAAGGAAGACAAAACAACACCCTATGACAAACCAACATCTGCACTCATCTGAGAGATCGAAATCCCATATTTGTCTATAAGTGCATGATGTCTTCCGTTTAGTCTTAGTAAAGCAATAATTAACTAACTAACTAACCCAATCATTACCCTTACCCATATATAAAGCAAAATTCGCTTCGCATCGGCTAACGGAGCAAGCTTTATCACAGATAACGTATTTTCCAAAGCTTGTGTGTGTGTGTGTATATATATATATATACCTTTGTTCGGACGTGACTTTATTTGAATCTCAAAAGCTACTTCTATACATCGTGAGAAAGGTTTGGACAGGCAATTACTTAATGAGTGAAAAAGGTACATTTAAGTACTAATTTGTGCATGGTTATTGCGCTTTTAATGGTAATTTCAATTTAAGGTGGCGATCAAAATACTGATTCGGAGCATTACTTAAACCAGTTCTCTTTTATGTTAGGAGAACTCAATCTGAGCTTGAATGATTAATTAATGGTAGAGATAAGTAAATACTCTAACATGCTATATTGGACAACAAAGAATGTTCAGTTTTATAGCAAGATAGCGTGCCAAGTTTTCATCAGTAGTGTATACGTAATTATTATAAATAACGATAGGATTTTTTTTCTCTGAAAATACTTTTACTTTAATGTCTTTTGTTTATTGGCACTGTATAAGAAGCCTGGCAGTAAAGCATGTCTATCATGTTCAGCAGGATTGGTTTCAGTGAGAAACGAGGTTGACTCGGCGGTAAAATCCCTCCGTGTTAGTTTAAAGGGCAAGGCTCATCCTGTTCCCATGTTTAAAGGAAACTCATCCTGTCAAATTATTTTAGTTGTCTTATTTAAAAGACTGATCTGGAAATTGAGAAATGAATTGGTACAGTTACTAGAATTTACAGAGAAGAATTACCTGTAGATTTTTTTAATTTTCTATTTCAAATACATGTACTTTATACAATATACAAAGTAAATCAAATCATGTCTATTTCATATGTTTTAAATTGGTTTTACTACTTTGCTTTTTAATAAATTATGTATTGTCAGTTATATGGCTAAGGAATCTATCAAAATTAAGTAAAGCCAACATTGCTTAAAAAGTTCATCAACACCATGAACACCTACATGACCAGCTACAAGATATTTATTATATTCTCAGTATATTTCTTTTTCATAAACATCGATCAAGAAAATATTAAGGATTGGTTTTCTTGAACAAAAATATAATCGATACTGTCATGACTGTTTTAACACCTTAGATAGAAGAAAGAAAAACAGAAAAGGTGTTAATTCATGACCAGATGCGAGAGAAGATGGCTGACCAAGATCAAGTAAATATTTATAGCAATCACAAGAACGTAAATAGAGAAACGACCAAGCATCGTGCACAACCTAATGCAAGTAGATACACTAGAAGTAGACAGTCAGCACATGCAAGTCGACACAACGTTAAATATAGATCACAACGTTTCGGATCATCTGAAAACGAGGAATCGGAAGTAAGTCATGGCAGCGAGCAAACAATCGTTCGTTCATATGGCATTCAAAAGCAAGAAAAATCGAACGATTGTTCGACAAGAGTACCAAAGTTTGTACAAGAGGCCATCGGTAGACAGATGCATTGGACCGTTGATTCACTTATCAAGTGGAGGGAGAAAACAACGGAGGATATGAAGGTATTCAAACGCTGTTACTGATTGTAAATGTATTTTCAAACAGGAGAGAGGGTTGTTTTTATGATCCATATTTTTTTTATATTTGAAAACAATTTTTCATACTATGATCTTTACTCTTAATACGGGAATTTTTATCCTATAGTAACTATAAAAATAAATAGTTGTAAATTATATGTATTTTTAAGCTATGCACAGCAGTATTCAGCCAACTTGCGTACAAGTAGATTGTCATTGTTAACTTCCTGTACGTTTTTTTTTCAAGGTTTTATTACAAGTTGTTTCCCAAAATGAATGTTCAATTCATAAGTTGCTGACGTCCTCCAAAGAACTTGAGGAGAAAATAATGACGTGCATTAAAGACTTGACAGCTAAGTTTGCGGCATTAGAATTGCAGGTTGAAAAAGCAGGAGATCACATCAAGAAAAATCAAGAATTGCTATTACAAAGTCACACAAAGGGCATCAATGATATGATAGTTCAGATTAACAAAGAGGTACTAAATGTTCTATATTTTCTACAAATATTACAGTTTTTATGCCCCGCCAACAAAGTTGGGGGCATATAGTTTTTCTGTCCGTTCGTCCCTCCGTCCATCTGTCACGCTTTAGTTTTTCGTACTTTTTTTTCGACATCGTTACATATATTCAAAAGATTTTTGGTATGTGAGTCTACCATGATGAGTTACAGGTCAAACTTTAGTTTCTTTCCGGTCCACTGATTTAGACCTAAATTACGGCCCTTGAACGTAGCAAATTTTGTAAAAATAACAGTTTTCCGCACTTTTTTCGACATCCTTGCATATATTCAAAGGTTTTTGGTATGTGAGTCTGATTTTGACCTAAATTACGGCCATTGAACTAAGCATATTTTGTAAAAATAACATTTGTCCGCACTTTTTTCGACATCCTTGCATATATTCATAGGTTTTTGGTATGTGAGTCTGACTTGGCCCTTGAAATCAGCAAATTTTGTAAAAATAACAGTTTTCCATACTTTTTTCGTCATCCTTGCATATATTCAAAATACAAATAACAACAAAGTTCCAGACAATAAATTTTGCTACGCCTGACGCGCGTTTCGTCTATTCAAGACTCATCAGAGGCGCTCTACCAAAATTATTGAAAATTATAACCAAAAATACCAAACTGGGGAACCAAATTATTACTGAGATATTCAACCTATGTCTGGGGTAGGAAGAACCCTAGAGTTTAGACAATTTTGAAATTTAGACGGATAATTTAAAGCTTTGATGTATTCTCCAACTCAAAAGTGTTGGTGCCGGAGCGGGCTAACCTCGGGGAATTTAAACTCCACCAGCAGTGCTAACCTTCACGTGTGTTCGAAATACAAATAACAACAAAGTTCCAGACAATAAATTTTGCTACGCCTAACGCGCGTTTCGTCTATTCAAGACTCATCAGAGGCGTTCAACCAAAATTATTGAAAATGCCAAACACTGTATGAATATGAAGAGCATAGAACAGTATAACCAAAAATACCAAACTGGGGAACCAAATTATTACTGAGATATTCAACCTATGTCTGGGGTAAGAAGAACCCTAGGGTTTAGACAATTTTGAAATTTAGACGGATAATTTAAAGCTTTGATGTATTCTCCAACTCAAAAGTGTTGGTGCCGGAGCGGGCTAACCTCGGGGAATTTAAACTCCACCAGCATCAAAAGATTTTTGGTATGTGAGTCTACCATGATGAGTTACAGGTAAAGTTTGAGTTTCATTCCGGTCAACTGATTTTGACCTTAATTACGGCCCTTGAACTTAGCTTATTTTGTTAAAATAACAGTTTTCCGCACTTTTTTCGTCATCCTTGCATATATTCAAAAGATTTTTTGTATGTGAGTCTACCATCATAAGTGAGTTTCGTTCCGGTCCACTGTTTTTGACCAAAATTACGGCCCATGAACTTAGCTTATTTTGTTAAAATAACAGTTTTCCGCACTTTTTTCGACATCCTTGCATATATTCAAAAGATTTTTGGTATGTGAGTCTACCATCATATTAAGTGAGTTTCGTTCCGGTCCACTGTTTTTGACCAAAATTACGGCCCTTGAACTCAGCAAATGTTGTAAAAATAACAGTTTTCCACACTTTTTTCGACATCTTTGCGTATATTCAAAAGATTTTTGGTATGTGAGTCTACCATGATGAGTTACAGGTCAAGTTTGAGTTTCGTTCCGGTCCACTGATTTTGACTAAATTACAGCCCTTGAACTTAGCAAGTTTTGTAAATATAACAGTTTTATTTTATTTGCCAGCGGGGCATCAGTTTTGTCACTTGTCCTTGTTTCTAATATTTTGTTTAAAACTCGTTTTATTTAACACTTTCATATTTATCAGATAGGCTTAAACATAGAATTCAAATAACGACCAATCTATTTTCAGAATGATGTAGCATTAGGCGAAATTAATGATGAAATGGAAGCACTTGTAAGAGATCTTGCCGGAGATTTGGTGGCCTCCGACCAGAGAAATCGTATTCACATGGAGAGCGTCAGGTTCAGAATTTATACGTCATCTTCTTACGTCAAGAATGCAATAAGAATCATTAAGGTGTACATCATGGAGGCTCTGGGAATGACAACTAACAAGCTCACGACCAGTTTGAAAGATGAAAGATTTTGTTGGACCAAAGATCTTGTAAGTTTACAGAAATTGATTTCGTGTTCTAAGAACAACCCGTATAACATGTATAAATCATTGCCAATTATAATTACAGAAAAATTGCTAAAACATACCACAAATTAGTCAAATCTTTTACTAGATTCGTTTATAAATATGGGTATTGAAACAATTAACTGTACACGTCGTTTTTTGATTGTAAAAGGAATATCACATCCGTTTTCTATGGAAATGTAGTCAGTTTTTCATAGCTTGACTTTAGTGCCGTGTGGAGGTCGTAGAAAGCTTCCTCGTGCATCAGTTATATGCTCTTATATATTTTCGAGTACTGAAATATGTGTTGGAAAGACACAGTTCACATATTTCCAAAATTAGACAACGTTTGGCTATTTCTTTAAAATTTGATAAATTGTTGTAATATGTTTGTCTTCTGTTTTTGTTTGATCAAATCTTATATTCTACCGGTTTTCCAAGTTTTATACTCCTAGCGTGTCTGATGAAGATTAATACAGAAAAGCGCTTCACACGCAGACAAATTTGGCTGTTGTATATTTATCAAACTCATTTCAATATGTTGATCGTGTCTTTTTGGCACCTATTCCATATTCTTTCGTTTTTAATATTATAAGGCACGAAAATTCAAAAACAATCCTCTTGACATGGTAATTTGGCTTAAAAACTTATTAAAGAAAGGATACAAGTTGGAAGTAATAGTAAAATCTTTAAATTTGGTGTTTTTTGGTAGAAATATTGATAATTTGATAGTAACTCTAAAACGTTAATCTTTTACTTTTTGACTATTGTATTGTTTGAAGCATTACAGCGATCAAATATGTCGGTTTTGTGTGATGATATAGTACTAAATCATAAGTTGTTTTAAGTGTTATGTTGGATTTAGAATTGATATGTTTGATTTTTTTACATCAGTCGATAAATGCTACAAAACTAGTTTAACCCCGCCACATATTACATGTGCCTGTCCTAAGCCAGGAATCTTTGACAAAGCTTTCGTTTGTACTTGTCTGTTTTCTGTTCCTTGTTTAAGAAGGGGGTCTATCTGTGACTATTTCAGGGCTGGATTTGAATTATATGCATCTTATTTAGACCATGGGCCAATTGCAGAACCGCGAGCAGTGCCAAATGGCCTCGTTGAAGGCTGCTGGCGGTTGTCCATTGTGGTTTTTCTAAATTGCCGTTTAAATTGTGGGCTGTGTCGCGTACACTTATTCCACATCTCTTTATTTTCTATTCTTAGCTAGCTGTCAGTAACTGCGGTGGTTCTCAAGAGAGTTCCTTTACGTTTTGTTGTTATCGTATAGCACTCTTGTCTCAGTTTCTCTCTTGGTGAATTGAACTTTTATCGATTTGATTTTTAAAGTGTGTTATTTTTTGTGCTTTGCACAAGATAAACAATAGGAGAAAGGTTGGGCCCAAAAAACTAGTTTAACCCCGCCGCATTTTATATGTGCCTGTTCTAAGCCAGGAATACTTGTCAAAGCTTTTGTTTGTCCTTGTCAACAATCTGTTTTTTGTTCTAGGGATTTGTTTGAATATTTTGTATTTCTTTTTTAGTCTTGGGCCAATGCAAGACAGCGAGCAGTGACCTTTAGTCATGTTGAAGACTGCTGGCTGATTTTCATTTTGATTTTCTTTAATGCTGGTTGTGTCGTGTACACTTATTCTACATCTCTTTATCGTCTATTTAGTTGTAGTGGGTCATCCAATTTTTATAGTTTTTTGGTGATGTTAGTAACCAATAGACGGGAGGCTTGAACCAGTGGCAGATCCAGAAATTTCGAATGTTGTGACTGGTATATTCAGGGTTGTATAATACGGAATACAACGGAGCCTACACGAATAAAAAAATTTCGAATTATTGTTTTAAAATTTATTTTGTATCCATTTTCTTCTTCTATATAGTAATTTTAAGATTTTTCAAATACTTCGCATGTTTTAGTGAAGATCTAACCAGATATTGACCATTTAGAATTATCAACTTTGTTCTTTGTTTCAATGAATAAACGTGATATGTTCCAGAAATCTAAAATTATACTTTTGTATATCAACATGTAAATCTGTTACTCTTTCTTACGAATAGCTGCATAAATTGACGTTTTTATTTATAAATTGCATCACCCTTGGTGATTCCTGAGCCGATCCAGTTCGAGTTGGATAAAAGAGGTTGCACATTGACACTTACTCTAAAAACCGGAGCAGTTGACCCTGTGTTTAAATGAAACTTCATAAAAGATTTAATGGTACACTCTCTCAGTATTCAATACTAAGTCTTACAGACACGTAATATATATAAATACATGTATTTATTGAAAAGGAGAAGAGATGGAAAGGCGTTCGCATAAAAATGCATTAGCCATTATTTTTTTATATAAAAATGCTTAAAAAACGAAAGAAAGCGCTTTAGAGCAACGAATTATACTAAGTTGCAGTAAATCGTCTTTGAAAGAATAAAAAAAAGCTTGAAAATATTTAATGCAAGTTATATGCACAGGAATGACAAAGTGTATACGACAAAGATCTAAATGTTCGTGGGAGCTCTAATTATAGCAAAATCTCGCAAGATCGCGAAAAGCCGTAGAGCCCCTGTGAGTGTTAAGAACGTTCTTTTTCGTACTGACTCGTATTAGGGCTACGAAAAATAAATTTTCCGGCATCGACCGTGGAATTTATTCTGTAGCGGAACCTTGGTGTTGATCCATGAATGTGTTATTGGTGCATAACAATCGTTCACCCTACCGTGGACCTGTTAAACTTATTTGTCAGATAAGAACCATACTTTTGTTACTTTGTTACTTTGTTGTTCTGTCCTCTTCGCCCTATGGTGAGGACCTCAGTCGTCTTTTGAAGCATTCCAAAGAAGGAGCAGCGACGGTAGAGGATGGAAGCATGTTCCAATTGGTCACAACACGATTTGTAAAAAAGTTTTTACGAACGTCAGTTCTTGAATATTTTTAGCAAGCTTGTAGTTGTGACCTCTGGTCTGTAATTCGCTTAGTTCAAACAGATTATTGAAGTTAGACCTGTATTTATGGTTGATATACTTAAAGGTTTCGCACATATCTTGTTCCCATCGTCTATGTTGTAAAGTGACTAAGTCGAGCGAATTGTTAGCCAGGCATAATCATGATAATTGCCTATTGTAACATCTGAAATACTATTTTTCAAACAAAAACCAGTAAATAAACCGTTTAACTATCCTTTTTATATTTATTGGTTTTCGAATACAGGTAGCAAACGTTGCAATTGCCTGATTATTAATTGACACCTATATTCCAAAAATACCGGTTGCCAATGATCACAGGCGGTATATCGATAAGAAAACACTTTCTCCAAAATATTTCATTTTTTGAAAATGTTTTTTTTCATTGCTTTTATTTTACAGATAGAATGATATTAAATATAATTCTGTAATGTATCAATTATATTTATTTTTCTTTTAATAGATTCAATTTTATTTTAAACCATATATTTGTATATACTCAATATTTTGTTCAATAATCAAATGTCGACTGATAAGAATACACGTAAATATAAAATGATCTAATATTGTGGCCCGACTTGAAGAAATTGGATTATTGGGCCGACATGTGTACAGCAATCGTCATTTATGGAACTCCATAATTATTTTACAACATGTTATTATATACCCTATTTAATAACATGTTATAAAATAAATATTGAGCTCAATAAATGAATTATGAACATGTTATTAAATATTTATTGATCTCAATAAATAATAAACAACATGTTAATAAATAGGGAATAAAGTCCACTTTGGCTTGCCATAGACCTGTACATATAAATGATGACATGTATTAAAATTTTGCATAAATAAAACACGTGAGCTTCCAGAAAACAATGGATAGAGAAGATTAGAATGACTATCGCCAATAGGGAAAATCGCACGTTATGTACTATATTTATTTTCCATTTATATCCGGGATTTATTTATAAACAAGGAAGTAGATCGATACATCTAATCACAGAACAAAACAAACAACGCTATGTTTCTATAGTCAATTTAAGTTGTTCAAAGTTCATAATCACTTCGACGTACTACATTTTGAAAAGATAATTTTAAAAAATTAACAATTGAAAATAAAATCTTAAACTAGATGTTGAAGAGGTTAATGAACAATGCAAAAATTTATCTCTTAAAATTGTCGACGTTCGAGTGAAGGTTCGTGGACTACTTTTACATATTACTACATTCGTGGCTTCAATGCATATAAATGTTTGATATTTACTATAATACAAACTCATATTTGAATAAATTAATAATGATATGAAAATTAATTTCCAGAATATTTTCATCTGTTCATTAATTAACGTTTTGCAATGTCTTATGCAGGAGTATATTTTTACGCGCATTAATATTTACAAAACATGTAATGCGAACCCGAAGACAATTATAACCCCTATACTAAGTAGTTAGGCGTAGATTTCGGGTTATGAAAACAGGCAGCGACTTTCAATGTGCCCAGAAGTCGCTGCCCTGGCTTGAAATGTCACGTTGATAAAACAAAACAAAACAGTGGTTAAGATCTATTGTTATGGGCTATTCTATTGAGTTAAGAAATCTTATCATTGTGATAACGCAGTTTTGGTACATTAAGGGAAATAAATGCTTCTAAATCACAACGATAATATTCCAAATAAGTAACCTTAGTTTTAGATCAGTAAGTAAATTATATGAACAGAAATATTCCGAATAGTGACGTATTCTACTAGTATTTGGTCCACAGAAAAGAATATGCTGTATAAAAATATTTTAGCAGTGTGCAATCGTTTTGGGTATTTTTTCTTATGTAGGGTCTTTTCAAGCAAAGTGCTAAGGAGAATAAAGATACCATGCACAACAGAATTCATCAGCTAGAGAGTGAATTAAGGTGTATGCTGGATGATCTGTCCAATAATATGTTTAATTTGGAAAAGATGGTGGAATCTGGAACGTCAGAAAATGAAAATTACAGAAAGGTAAATTAAGGATATCCATGCTTCAGATGAAGGTGTTAATATAATTTTCTTTTACGTGTCAATGCATGTAAGAATCTGGCTTAATTTATAGGCGTGGGGAACACGAAGGAATTGCAAATTTATTTTGGATAATCTAATTTCATTAAATTATCCAGGAGGGCCTTTCTTTGATATATCAAATTTCTGAATTATTTCATGAAATTTCAGAGAAAACGTCTGATTAAAAAAAAATCACATATTTTTCTTTAAATTTTTCGATCAAATTTTCACATTGTTTTTAAATCTGTGCTGCAACTTGTGTATATTGTATTTTTGTCCTTTTATATGAATTATGCTCGTTTCAAACAAGATATAGGCGGAGTAATATCGAAAAGAGTATTCACAAAATTAACAAAAGGCGGCAAAACATTTCAAAATGTTGATGGGTTACAAGGATGCTTTGATCTCTGTAATAGTATATTCATTTCTAACATTTATTTACAGCTTGTCAGAAGCTACATGACCGCTTGTAATAGTCTGTCAGACGAACTAAGTGATGAGATAAAAGAAATGCAGACGGACGTTCAGACAAAACTTGAAGAAAATGTGCTAGCATTACAGAGCATTGGAAAGGACTACGAATCGGAAATCGACGCTCGATTGAAAGATAATAAAACATCCGGAGATATTTTGGACAGACAAATACAATATATATCCAGATTAGTCCGTATCCTTCTGTTCCACGTTGCAAGATGACATTCAACAGGTATAGACTGAAGCTCCGAAACAAATTTCTATTTCTTCTATATGATTTATATGTTTTGTCATTTTTTTTTTTTCAATTAGATCATTCAAATTCATCAATGATTTAAAAGTTCCACATCTTACTATCTTCAACTAAGTTGTTGTTTATATGTTTTTGCCGTAATTGTTATTTCGAATGCACCATAGTCTGTTCTGAATTATATAGTAATAGTGCAATGACCACACTAAGCTCTGGTCCAGTTAAACAGAAAATAGCTGTAGGACTTAATGAGGTAAGACACCGTAGCCCAATAGTCTACCATGAAAAGTACTACATTTTTAAGTGTACATGAACTTCCAGTCCTTTACGTCTTTCTAATATCATGGAGCTGTATAAACAAACTGTTGCAGATCAGGGAAGCTGTCGTGGTTTTTTTCTGAAGCAGCTGTGCGTTATAACTTAGTATTCTTATGCTTTTATATTTATTGAGGTGCGTTTATAGAGTTGTTATTTATTGTGTTAACATTCTCTAATGTAAAGTTTAAAATTGCATACATTTATTTGCTGTTCAGAATTGACTGTCATTTATTGAATGGTAACATGTTATGATGTTATTCGACATAGATTTTTGTACCTGTCGATCATTATTGTTTTTCTTTCTTTGTCTTACTGGCAGTCAACTATTTTTATAAACATTTTAGTTGATATAAAAAATGTATTTGCAAAATACATATAAATCGTCGATAAATATTTCAATAAATGGAGACCAAATAAGAACCGTATCCTCGAAACACTCGTCATATAAAAACTTATTTGAATTCATAATGGTGTTTTCTTTACATTGCTAAAACGTTTGTGTGCTAGCTGCTAGCTTCATAAGGTTGATGAACGTGCCTTACATGTAATCATATAATGTTCATAAAATAATGTGGTTACTGTAATGCTTGTGAAATAGATATTTAATTCCTGAAAATGAGTTAATATAAAAATGCCTTTTACATAAAATTTATAAGCAGTAGTTATAATAAGTGTTGAAAACGTTGAAAACTGTTTGCTTTTAATGTTGTTGAGTCGATTAAATGATTTATATTCTCGTATTTTCTTATATATGTTGATATACAAAAATGTTTTAAATGATTTATTCCGAGGTTCAGTCTTGTTTGCAAGGAAAGCTACGGAAGCGTATTCGGGACATGGTCTTTTACTTTATTAATTGGTTATATCCAATTAATAATTGGTTATATCCAATTAGTAATTGGTTATATCCAATTAGTAATTGACCATGTCCCGAATACGCTTCCGTAGAAAGCATAATATTTTTAGCGAATAAACATGAAAATGATTCTTTTCTAAAAAAAAATCGGTTGAATAAATTCTAAATACCGGTATTCAAAAATACACAAAATTTGTTCGTTTTCATTTTTTTTACCTGGTAAATCAACATCCTCTTACCTAAAAACGACATTGCTTGAACCACAAACTAAATCTGTTTGACCACTTTGATTTCATAAACCAGATGTTTATCGTTTCATTCGTCATGTTCTAAATTTTGTTAACAAATATATATCCATACAAGTATACGGAGCATACTCAAAAATGTTCGAAAAAGTCGGATGAGTGTCGGTCTAGTCAAAGTTGATTTTTGGATTGGAAGACAAAAATTCAACGGTACGTGTTCTTATCATGAAGTCAAATTCATATTCAGTCAAATATTCCTGAACAAAGGGGATAGAAATACTCTCAGAAGTTTTTCAAATCATTCATTGCAAAAATCAAGAAGTCTAGCATCCTCAAAATTAAATGACAACAAAGTTCGAGACAATAAATTTTGCTACGCCGGTCGCGCGTTTCGTCTAATCAAGACTCATCAGAGGCGCCCTGTCAATAACATTGAAACAGCCAAACAATATATGATTATGAAGAGCATAGAACATTAAAACCAAAATATACCGAAATGGGCTACCAAATTATAACTAAGATGATCATCCGATGTCTGGGGTAGGAAGAACCTTAGGGTTTAGTCAATTTTGAAATTTAAACGGATAATTTAAAGCTTTGATGTGTTTTCCAACACAAAAGTGTTACATGTCCTGTGTCTTTGCAGAGGATTTGAATCTGGGCATTGATTTTCCATTAAAGGAGAAGTTTACATTTTCAACCGGGGATGAAGAGGAAGGGTGGGGTTATATAATGTATCTCGCGATGTAATGACAATACGAGATGTGGAATAAGTGTATGCGACGTAGCCTGTATAAACAAACGGCAACTTAGAAAAAAAGACACAAAATGGAAAACAGCCAGCAGCATTCAATGAGTCCAGTAGGTGCTGCTCGCTGATTTGTGATTTGCCCAAGATCAAAATTAAAATGTATACAATTGAAATCATAATCTGATTAAAATCAGATCTATCAATTGTTTCCTACTGGATCTGCAAGATAGATCTGAAGAAATGCCCATTCTATACTCGTCAAAAAAAGTTACGCATAGATAGAAAATTTCCCGTACGTTTAATGCAAATCGAAACAATTTCAAAACATTATTGCCGAGCTGTTCTGCAACCGATTTTCACGAAACAAAATCCAGTAAAAAGAAAACAAAATAGAGATTGTTTGTTTAATTTTGAGTAAAATCGTAACATCGCTGCTTTTTAAGATATTGCAAGTAGAACTCAAGTGTACATTTTACGATTCAATTTCCCGTTTAAATCAATGCAAAATGTTTCGTGAAAAACATTAGTCGTGTTCTACTCACAATCTCTTAAAAACCTTTGAAGTAAGGGGTTTGGTCATAATTAATCAAACAATCTTTATTTTGTTTTCTTTTTACTGGATTTTATTTCGTGAAAATCGGTTGCAGAACTACGGAAGCGTATTAGTGCCAAAAAAAATTTAATTATTTTTTATTTTTCACACTTTTTTCTGTAAAATTTACACTTTAATCTGCAAATTTTACACTTTATTCTGTAAAATTTACACTTTAATCTGTAAAATTTATACATTATTCTGTACAATTTACACTTTAATCTGTAAAATTTATACATTATTCTGTAAAATTTACACTTTAATCTGCAAATTTTACACTTTATTCTGTAAAATTTACACTTTAATCTGTAAAATTTATACTTTATTCTGTAAAATTTACACTTTATTCTGTAACATTTGCACTTTTTTCATTAACCTTAAATCAAATTTAAGAAGAATCTAAAAATCAGCCCTGAAGGGACATTTTTCCTGGCCAGTTGTCTGAAGGTCACTAGACCGAATTAAGGTCCTGCTACATATGTAGTCCGAAGGTTCTCTAGTACGAAAACATGTAAGAGTACATGTATCTATATAGTAGGAGATTAAATTGCCCGACACTACTCATACATTCTGTTTACAACGATTGGCCTTGTGTTCCCATTTCCTTTACTTTATCATCTCTTTTATATTCATCTCCTGATATAGCGAAACCATGCTGCTTGGAAGTAAACCAATAGCTAGCTAACTAACTACATGTGTGTAATCATGGTAATGTCTCGATATGAGTTTGCGTTGCTGTTTGCCATTTAGTTGCATGTGTTATATATATACTTGTGTCGTATATATTACATTTAAGATTCTACAGGTTTTGAATTCAACTCGAACTCGATGATTACCTACACCCAGATATTTGAATATAAATACTTAAAACAGTAGAATTGTTTGCTTTGTATATGCATATTTCAAGGAGTAACTTCTCATCACTAGCATTTGAAGGTTAAAACCAAAAGTAATGCAAGAAAGTACTCTAACCAAAAACGTTCGAGCAGGGAAGCCAAATGAAGCACCGAGGATATTGACTATTTGCAGTGCAAAAGAAACACAAGAGTTTACACTTAAGTATGTGCGGCCTGTCGGCACCATCACAGAACTCATTGAAGGTCTAGCTCGGCCTTCAGAAAAGTCATGTGACAAGTTACAGAATTCGATTAAACTCAAAGGCTCAATGGAATGTCTGAAGTGTTTAAGATACCATAGTTATTGAGAAACAATAAAAAAAGACCGACATTCACAAAGTCATTCAACCATGAAATCAAGGATAAGGTCAGTTTTGTATACCATAATCCCAAGGGTCTGTAAACCAAATATCTGATGGTTAGCTGTAATATTATACTTTTCACTAAACACATTTTCCACCCAAAAATCATCTAAGTTCATAAGTCACTAAACCATGAAATTGGGGTCAGGATCACACACCACGGTGTCAGTTTTGTAGACCAAAACCTCTAGTGTCTGTATACTAAATATCATAGCTATTATACTTTTCACTTAATTCATTTTCCACAAAGGTTTTAATTGTCCCATAAATCATCCACAGAGTCACTGAACCATGAAAATTTGGCAAGGTCACATGACATGGTTTCAGTTGCATAGACCATAACTCCATGTGTCTTTATACCAGATATCAGATGCCTAGCCTAGTCCACAGAGTCACTGAACCATAAAATGGGTCAAGGTCAAACGGCATGGCGCCAGTTGCATAGACCATAACCCTAAGTGTCTGTATACCAGATATTAGATGCCTAGCTTTTACACTTTTAACTTAATTCATTGCCCACAAAAGCCTTACAAAAAAGTTTTTTGGACCCAACTTTCCGCCTATTGATAATCCTTAACAAATCACCCCCCATGCTATATCCCAGATTTTCACTTCCTAAAATTCCGACAAAAGTTCTCAAGCTCTCAACGTTTCTATGCTAGAGGTACAGCTGTTATCAACCACAATCGCTTAAATGATCAAGAACTAGGGTTTAAGCTTAAGGCAAAAATGTGATGATTTATGATACTGATACACATGTGCATTCACTGGATAGAACTTTTAGTTTCTAGAATATTGAGAAACAATATCGCTCGTAATAGTTGAACATTCTTCTTTAAAGACAAATTTCCCCCTAAATAGATCTTTCTTTATATTGAATGATATAAATACAAAAAGGTCCAGACATAGTTAATAAGACGTCCTGGACAAGGGAATATGTTTAACCCCCCGTTCTTCGACCTTCTAATCCCAGATTGCCGACGTCTGTCTTCCGGCACTTTCGAATTTATATTATATATTTGCCCTCGCTTTTCTTGTAATTATATCTCTAGCACTCGCCCCTCTACCGCTGCTTCACTACCTTCGATTCTTGTTTATCTTTTCTTTGCATGATCCACAATTCCCGCCACTACACCTGCATATTCTCATTCCCACTGTCCAGTCGTAAGGCAAGCCATTTTTATTTTTATTCAATATATTTGTATACGATATCTCATATATTTAACCAGATATTTTACATATTTTATTAGAGATCTTATCTATTTTTGTAGATATTTGCCATAGTATAAGATTTAGTTGTTACATGGAGGCCGCCATGTTTGCTGTCAGGAAGGTACGGCTAAAATGTGTAATCAGAACCCGCACCTGCACCCAAATTTACATTATTCACTGTAAATAAAAACGATGTCAATCATTGTGATATTTGACAAGAACTGTTCAACTGGTTTTTGATAAATGGTTTTCCTACTGGTTGCGTTTTACTTAGCATCACTTTTATTCACATGCTTTTGTTGTCTATCTTAATTTCTTAGCTAAAGTTTAATGTTTGTCATTATATTATTATTACAAACAAATTGCCCTACTGAAGTAAATAAATTTATTTATTCTATTAATTAAATTTGCATGTCTGTTCACATCATAAATGAATAATAATTTTGTTTTGTGTATATTATCAGTTGAAAATTAATTGTCATTAACGTATATGTAATATTTTAACACATCAGCATGCAACGATAAGGTCAGCCAGCTAACAAAACAATAAGTAGCTCATAAGTGTAATTGGTGTTTTCTATTATAACGGGACTGGAACAGCTATCAAGCGTGTTAATTTGACATTTAATTAATTAATTTATTGAGCTTAATGCACGAGAAAGATGTCAGAGGGTAATGATCGATTGATTGATTGATTTTGCCTATACTGTGGAGCAAGGTAAACGCACATGTACAGTTTCTTTTTTCTTATAGTATACCACGCTCAATTGCAGGAATTAAGTGTGCCAATATCAAAAATCTAATTGAAAATTATCATACGTGATAATTATATACTGAGGTCAGGCAAGCTTTTCTTATCATTTTCCACATAAGTCTTACAAAGGGGTTTTTTGGCCCGAAAAAAGTTCACAGAGTCGCTGAACCATGAAATTGGGGTCAGGATCGAACGGCATGGTGCCAGTTGCGTAGACCATCACCCCAACTGTCTGTATACCAAATATCAGATGCCTAGCTATTACACTATTTCACAGGTTGAAATACTATATATTCTATTAAAAATTCTATGGAAATTTGTTCGGTTTGACGTAAAATTTGGTTTTGTCAGTGTTCGGTTTGGACAGTTTTCACTGTATTGGGCTTAATAAGTTCAAATTTGGCAAAAATTGGGATAAAGAACAATAACTCCCACATCAGCAGTCAGATCTTTTCCGAAATTTCAGGACAGGTAGATCATAATATGCTGATCACTTTTGATTCTTGCACAATTTTGATATCGGAAACCATTTTTGAGTTATTAAAAAAAATGTAATTTACCCCTATGTTCTATTTTTAGCCATGGCAGCCATGTTTTTTTTACGAATCAAAAATCTGAACAATAGAGTTGTGGCATATAAGCTATTAAAAATTGAAAATTATCATACGTGATAATTATATACTGAGGTCAGGCAAGCTTTTCTTAAAAGCTAATACTTGTTTTCAGATAGGTTCTTTGCAAGTCTTAATCATTATATATAGGTCTCAAAATATCACCTTGAAGGTAAATATAGATTATTACACAGGGTTTTCCATATCAAGTCCAATATCATTCCGAGACTCCCATATTAGGTCGAGGCATAAGCCGAGACCTAATATGGGTCGAGGAATGATATATGACCTTATATGCTTATATGGAAAACCCTGTGTCATAATCTTTTTATCATACATTTTCAGATACAAATATACTATACTAATTATATACTGTGACGTCAAATCTTAAAGTGAGGCTCTAGACCTTGATATGGCATATTTGACCACTTTTGTGCACGCGAGGTCTTGATATGGCCATATTTGCCCACTTTTGTGTTCGGATGGGTTGATATGGCAAAATAAGCCCCTTGTCAAGATATGGCTTGTAAATTTCCGTCTGTTACACACGGGCAGATTTAAATGTATCAAAGCTAAATGTATGATAAAGGACAGAATCCTCAGTGGCTGGCAGTTAGATTTGCCTTTAGTTTTAAAGGTTTAACACATTTGCATAATAAAACGAATAGTACTGACCTTTTGCACTTTATCTGCATGCAGTACAAAATACAATTGAAAACGACGGACAGACAAAATGAAGTAAAGCTAATACCTTAAGGGCTGTTCAACCTATAATATGAACAAAGGAGCAAGGGAGGCAATATTTTTGATAAATAAAAATTACCCAATTTAATAAAATTTCACTTTACGGTAAGTCAGCCATCACACATCATTTAGGCATAACGTCCATTATTATCTGACCATTTTCTGGAAAGCCAAGGTTCGAAAAAAAAAGTATTGAAGCCTGTTGATTCGCAATTATTCGGACTACTGGACCTTCGGACTAGCAGAACTTCGGACTTACGGACTTTAAGACTAGCGGTCATCTGGAATAACGGACCTTCGATACTATGGACCGCCACCGGGAAGCCGATAAAAACAACATCTATAGCCATTTCCATTTTCACGTTCCAGTGCATACGACAAAATAATATGGAAAAACAATAATCTGTCTAGACATATACATGTACCTATATTTAATATTTGATATGTATGGGCTCAGGTACAACCAGGAAGAGTTATAGAAATAAGAGACTTCAAGGGCCATAAATCGCTCATTAGAATTCAATGGTCATATATAAATGGCATCTGCTACATTGAGAGTTTTTGTAGAGCTCAAACAGCTACGCATTTAAGCAGGCAAAGAGTTAACCTTTCTTATATGCTTCACAATCTCTACAGAAAAAAAGACTTACTGGTGGTTTATAGTTAAAAAGACAAGACAACTATTCTTTTAAGTATAGGAACCATAACTCCTATAAGGGGTTATCTGTCCAAAAAAAAACATTAACATTTTTGTAGAACTCATTTAGCCGATCATTTAGGTCAGTAAAGTTTAAACATATTTATTTATCCTGGATTGGGAAACAAGCTTAATGCTTCTATAAATCCCTCTTCAGTTTGCAGTTTGCGGGTGCGGCCATGACAAACCATGAGCATGAAATAACAGAAGAATAAAAGTATGCCGAATAGGAGAGAAAATAAGACTAAGACCATTATGCGTCATATATAAATCCCTAGTGGTTAAATGATCTTAAATGGTTCGTATATTTCGTCTTAATGTTAGGTGTTCTATATCGAGAGGGGGTTCTTTTTGACATTTTTAGGTTTGATATTATATTTTTATCTTGCATATTGCAAATAGGCGAGCAGCGACCACCGGTCACATTGAAAGCAGCATGTTGGCACATTTATTTCACATCTTATTATACCATATATTTTATTACTTTCCCTTCTTGTGTAGCAACATTCCGTCCGCTCCAGCTTATGGAGTTTACGTATCTCAATTGATTCGTTACTCCAGAGCGTGCGGGACTTACATCGATTTCCTTAGCAGAGCGACACGTCTGACGCAAAAATTGCTCACACAGGGTTATGTTGCTCCTCGGTTGCTGTCTTCACTCAAGAAATTTTACGGAAGACATCATGCACTTATAGACAAATATGGGATTTCGATCTCTCAGATGAGTGCAGATGTTGGTTTGTCATAGGGTGTTGTTTTGTCTTCCTTTACCGGATTTGACACGCTGAATGGACTATTGGCAACGCGACGGGTGTGCTATAGCAAGCAGGAACTGCTTACTCTTCTGGAGCACCTGAGTTCACTCTTGTTTCGACTGGAGTTCGCGTTGTTGATTGATATTCAGTTATTTTGTGTTTCCATGTTTTACATGTTGTCTGTTTTTGTCCCGTTCTTGTTGGTGTTTACTGGTTTTGTCTCTGCCCTTTCGGACTTTTGATATTCGGATACCCCATTGGTACCTCTGCTTCTACCAATAACAGTGGTGGGAAATGAATAATACCATACAGGTTTATTTTTTCATATAATGACGTTACACAGAAAGTGTAAAATTTACAATTTAAACTGGTAAATATATAGATTAAAGTGTAAATTTTACAGATAAAAGTGTGAAATTTACATATTAAAGTGATAATTTTACATAAAAAAGTGTATAATTTACAGATTAAAGTGTAAAATTTACAGATTAAAGTGTAAAATTTACAGATTAAAGTGTAAAAAATGAAAAATAAATAAATATTTTTTGGCACTAATAAGCTTCCGTACAGAACAGCTCGGCGATAATGTTTTGAAATTGTTTCGATTTGCATTAAACGTACGGGGAATTTTCTATCTATGCGTAACTTTTTTTGAAGAGTATACTTTCGGTTCTGGTGACCTTTTCAATTGGCTATTCAGATTGCAGCTTCCAAGATTTTGGAAGCATTACTTCTTATCATTAGCAGTGGATTCCGAAAAAGGTCATCGATTCAGAAAGTAGAATTATAGGTTCTTCCGTAGATGACTCTTTTCAGTGTGAGATGACCAGGTTGAGATGCGAGCACGTGCAGCGATCTCACACTGGTCAATAAACCAATAATAACCGCCGATACTGATATTGACCGATTATGTCGACCATTGAAATGCAATCTTATTTATAACTTTCGGTTTATAGAATGAAGCCACCTAAGGTTTCTGAATATAAAAATTCATTTTTTACGGAAGAAATAGGTACTTACACGCGTTTTTTGGAAAATTTACATGTGACAAAGAAAAGATGACATTATGTATCACGGGATAAAAAATTCTACATCTGACAAAGGCAAGCTGACAATGTACCACGGGATAGGAAATATTACATGTGACAAAGGCAAGCTGACAAGGTACCACGGGATAGGAAATATTACATGGGACAAAGGCAAGCTGACAAGGTACCACGGGATAGGAAATATTACACGTGACAAAGGCAAGCTGACAAGGTACCACGGGATAGGAAATATTACACGTGACAAAGGCAAGCTGACAAGGTACCACGGGATAGGAAATATTACATGGGACAAAGGCAAGCTGACAATGTATTACAATGATTTGAAAGCAAAGCATGCTGTTTCCAAATTAAAACAAACGATAAAATTGTAAAAGCAAGAGAGACAATCGTATTTTATTTCATTTCAAAAGAAACTGCTTTATATGATTACGCGAGATGCAGAGATGCCAATGGGGTCATTTGAATGACAATGCAAAATTTTAAGAAAAAACCAGTCATCAATACAAACGAGAACAATAGTTACAATGAAACAGACAACACAAAAACAAACAACCAAACATCTAACTTAAGTCGTTATGAGAGGGCTTTCAAATGGTATAAATCAGGTCCTGCTTGATGCAACAGACCAGTCGCGTTGCTAATTGTCAATGAAGCATTGATAATAATAAAATGACTTTTTTCAGATATATATTATTTGCAGAAATATTTTTTTAAACTTTACCTGTATAAAATAACAGTAAATTCAGTTACATGTAACCCTTTAAAAAAATTGCAACATGTATATTTTAGACGATAATGAGATGGAATAAGTGTACGCAACACAACCAATATAAAGAAACGGCATTTTAAAAAATCACAATGAAAACAGCCAGCAGTCTTCAACATGACCACACTCGCTGCTCGTCGTCTTGTACTGACCCAAGACTAAAATACTATACATAAGGTTCAATACAATCCCAAAATTATCAGCAAAAGACCCATTTCTTGGCATAGAACAATTAACACAGAGATGAAGATGATAGGGTCAAACAATAAAAAAAATTCAAAAAAATTCCTAGCTTAGGACAGGCACATATAAAATGTGGCGGGGCTAAACTAGTTTTTGGGCTTAACCTTCCCCCTATTGATAATATTGTACGTACATAACAAAACACAAAATAACACACTCTTTAAAAAAGTCAACAAAAGAGAACCAGAGAAAAAACCCAATACGAAAACATCGAGACGTATAAAGGAACTTTCTTGACAACACTCGCAGTTACTGATTGCTTGCTAAGAAGCATTTTTTGTTCGCTGTTATGCTAACATTGTTCCGTTTGTTTTTGTTTAACTGTATACTGTATTTCAATTATAATGTTTATTCACGCGCAGTGGATCCCCCCTTTCGTCGGAAAATTCTGTGATTTTCATGCAAAATTTGGGCAAAAATCATCAAATTATAGTTTTAGACCCCTCCTTTTCTACCGAGGACCCCCCCCTTTTTAAAAATCCTGGAACCGCCACTGCGCACTTCGGATTCAATGAAGCAAAACAATCTTCCATTTTAGTGATTTTTTTTTCACAGGTAAATACCAATGGTGCATTTAGAGGGAAGTTCTGAGGGTTACCTTGGAAAGTTTGTACTTTTCGTGCAGATTTTTTACGAAGTCGGCCTTGAACCCCCATCCCTCCGGGCCCTTTCGTTATCAGTACTCTATTGGCAGAATCCCCCTTGTTAAAAAAATTTCTGGGGTGGATCCGCCCCTGATTTCACGTATAAATGATTAATAAACTTTACAGTTAAATGAAATTTAAGCCTGAAAAGGGTATAAAAAAATTAAAATATCTAATGGAAATAAAACTTCTTGCATACTAGTATATACTTTTAACATGAAAAAAGAGAAGAAGAAAAACAGGTTACAGGAAGTATAAATCTTTGCATTTTTCAATAGAAATGAATTAAACTAATAATTTGAAGAAAAAAAAACTAATATGTTATTTCGAACTTTGACACTCAATAATTAGTAAAAATATACCAGATATGTCTTTTTATGATATAAAAGGTGACATTCAAATTTTATCTAAAAGCTAAGAATTAGCCCCTGAGTGTATTATTAATTCGCTAAAGTCAATAGAAGGATTCGCCAAATGAAAACAGGGGTCAATTCGCTCAAATAAAATGTGATCGTACGCATGTAAACATTATCCTATTATATGACCCCCCCCCCTTTCCCACCAACTTCAAATCATTGAAAAAAAAAATAGAGAGAAAATTTTAAAGAAATATATTTCTTGTTTTACCTGGTTCTTTAAACAACAAAATTTACCATGACTCTTTCCATTGGAAGTTTCCCCCCTTTTTTCGTTGACGCGCCAACTCTTGAATTAAAGGGTAGATATTTTTTTTCATCGCAAGTTCGTTTTGTTTTTTATTTTGATGTAGTTTAGTTTGAGAACCCGTTTAAGTGTGATAGAAAATGATCCCTATATAGTTCAGAATTCAACAGTAGACTTGTTCATACTTAAAAAAAATAACTTGCAAAACGCACTGGTGTTACGTGTATACCCTGCTGTTGGCCAGTATTATTCATGTTTTGCAACCAGCTACAATCTGATACATTGTTTAAGTAACATCTTCATCATTGCATCCAGTAGTTTGGTCATGAGCGGTATCATTGCATCTTATTATAGAGAAAGACTGTCAACAGTTGGTAGCTTATATTTTACTGGTCCAATATTAAAAATTAATTACTACATTATAGCGTTCATAAGTAATAGTATATGTTTATGTAAGTGACATACAAAATTCGTAGATGTGATGGATTATGAAAAACTCATGGCATTTGAATTGTAAACTAAAAAGTACAGGAAAATTTTCCCGCCATTTCTCCTCATATATCACAGTCAAAAATAATCTAGGAGATAAACACATTTTCAAGGAAAACTTGTTTCAATTAATTTTAACTTTATAATAAATGCTTCTGAGCCAAACAACCTCAATGATAAAAAAAAATGATGTCAGTGCTACGCGACATCCCACACCCCCCTTCTGATTTTCTTTTAAATGATGGTTGAATGTTTTGAAGCTTGCTTAAAATACCATTTGTAGTTTGTTTTTAAGGATAAACTCTTTATGTAAATATTTTTCTCTCATAATTAGAACGACCAATTAAAGCCAACAAGATAATTGTGTAAAAGTCCGTTGCTGTCTTTAATTTTTATTCGGTATGTTTGGTTTTAGGCTAAATCAAGAACTCTTCTATTTTAGAGTTGCCAAGGCGCAGTGTAAACAAAAGGAAATGAATCATTATTTTTGACGTTTTGGCGTAAAAAATTGGTAAAATTGACATATAAAACATGATAAAAATGATTCCCAAATAGTCAGCTATCACAAAGCATGCATAACGCAAATAATATGTAAATAATTAATCTCAATTTTGCCGTTTTAATACGCGCACCTGAGTCTCCCGGTCATACTAATCAGCGCCCGAGGGCGCCCGAGGAGGTATTTAGCGCCCGAGCGGAAAAATTAGCGCCCGAGCATTTATTTTTTAAGCCAAAATGACTAAAACTTGATAAATCATGTTGTTTCATCGTCTATATTCAACAAAAGACTGACGGAGGTGAGAAAAATTCTCCAAAAGTTTAACAAAAATCAAATATGTTTTTGTCTCTCCTTATAGTCTACTACATGTTTTAGTTTTTATTTTTTTTATTTGTTATTGCTTTTTGTGCACGGTCATCATTTTACATAGTACTAACGCCTGGTCTTAAAATTGTATGATATGAACTTATTAACAGTGTGGTCATTATAAAGTGATTAACAATAGTTAATCTAATTTACAACAGTAAATTTGACATTTATTATACAAACATATGTCACGCTCAAATATTAATCCAATTTAATTTGATTAATTATATTACTGATTGATGTTATAATATGACCTCCAAACCCTTATCAACACCGCCGTCAAAGACGGGGACTTTTTCGTGACCAACGGAAAAGTAGAAGTCAAGAAGACTTGGACGCCGACTGAGAAACCACCTAGTCTTATAACATAAGACTTCGCATGGGGCACGACGTTTTTCATTTGGAGATTTTATATGTCTCAGCCGCAACCATCCCGACTCCTCTTTTCGACATAGATGATGTATACTAGGAAGGGGAAGAACATCCGGCAACAATAGACATACAAAACATAAGTGATTTGATATAGTGCTTGGTTGCATTTTAATTGTATGCCTTATATATAGAAAATTTTTAAGATGTATGCAATTTTAGTTGTATGTCAGCATTTTTTTCAGTTGTATGTCTTATCCCGAGTATAATAATTTATACATGCATTTTAAAAGGTTTACATTTTTTGTTGAAATTTAAACAAGTTTCTGTTTGTTTGTTTTTTTTTAAATTATTGCTTTGTTCACCATAATGATTTTAAAAGTATATTACATGTTACCTATTTCATTCTCTCACTTTTTACTATCTCAAGATTTTTAATTCATAATGCTGTGATTTTCCCGATTTTTATTTCACGAATATGTGATACACCATGAACATTTTTAGTCAAAAGGTTACTTTTTGTTAACTTCATAATGCTGATGTATTTTTTGTCAAAAACAATTTCTATTCTGTTTGTAAAAGATATTGTTAATAGTTCGTAATCTGAATAAATTTTAATCATACTTGAACTGGAATGATTTACAGATGTAGCTTCACAATTTGAATATGACAAATAGAATACATATTCTTATTAATAATATTCATTCCATCGCCAAAATCTAAGGTAAATACCAATCAAACTGTCAAAATATGTGCTCGGGCGCTAATTTTTCCGCTCGGGCGCTGATTATCACCTCGGGCGCCCTCGGGCGCTGATTAGTATGACCCGAGTCTCCGTATTACTCGGCTAATGAGTAATGTCAATTAAGTCAGAACCAAACCACCATCTCCTTCTATGTTGGTATATTTTCATACAGAAAAATGTATTTGAGGATATGTTCAACCCAATGTGTTGTTAAGTTTTCAGATAAATCGTTAAAATATATATTTTACTTTAACTGTTTAACACTGATATTGAACTTTATCAAGTTCAGGACCAGATCTTTAATTACATTAATTACTTAGTAATTAAACATTTAAAAGTAAATTAAAGTATTGATAATGGTGTAAAATTACATATACTAAGGATAAAATACTAGGGTTGCACAATATATCCGTTCCGGATTTGACTCGTCATTTAGACGAGGTCATCAGGGGTCACGGGGAGGAAAAACGACATCATTCAACATGGTACAAAAGGAACAGCATTTTCTATCAACGATTCTTCTGTAAATATTAATCATATGGGTAAAAATCATTTGCAACTGACAAATTAACTCCCGGACAACATTTCCAACCCATAAAAAATCAATCTTGAACGGAAATAACGAAATTACTTTCTTTGTCCATTAGCGTGTTGGAACCAGTTTTTTTACCAGTTCCTCCTCTTTTTGCTAAAATAGTGATCGATCCCGCAAATGCGCAACGCGTGTATAGATGATCTGGGTCAAAATTTGTCTTTTGAAATGTGTACACGAGCGCCACCAATTGGTTTCGCTAGCTGTGCTCCTTTGGTAGTAATCAAATCAAATCAAATCAAATATATTTATTTCCAAATTAAAGGGCCCATTTAGAGCATAACACAAAGAAACAGTAAAAACAGCACATTACAGAGTAATTTAGACATGTAATTGATGAGAACAAAAAACGACTGAGGAAAGGGTCATTATCAAAGGGAAATAACACTAGGCTTAATAGTACATGCATATTTCACAATATTCAGTATACATACAAACAAATTATTTCTTTGTATTTCTTAATCTGAAACTATTATCAAGATACTGACATATGATAGATAATAAGCTGCTGTCCTCATTACTTAAAATCCAAAAAAAGAGATCATATTTATTTAATTTGAGTAAATTTGGGTTTTTTTTAATATAATTATTCAAATCTTTTCTTAAGTCATTGTAAAGAGTGCACTCAAGAAGGAAATGTATTTCATTTTCAACACAATTTAGATCACAATATAGACATAGCCTCTCACTGCGAGGTAGTTTTACATGTTTGCCAGATACATCGATAACCCGTTCATGCCTACCAGTCTCTATTCTGAGACAATGGTTGCTGAGTCTATATTTAGTTAGTAAATAGCGCTTATTGTTTTTTATATCCAAATAGTTTTCGTAATTAAATGTTTTCTTATATTTAAAGTAAGAGTCTAATTTGCCCTGATCACTTAAGTTTTTATTCCTTATTTCATCCCTTTGAAATTTTATTTTAAGTTGATTTTTTAGCAGCTTTTTAAATTTATTTTTGCTCATTTTTTTACATAAGTTAAGGTCAATTCCTAATTTTTCACTAAAAAAGAGAACATTTGAGTACCAAAGATTATTATTGTTATTTGATAAAGCTTTATTGGCTATCAACTTGCTCTCTGAGAAGGCTTTTTGCAGTTAATTGGTAGAGGTGTTTTCAAGTCTATGCCAGTACATAAATAATTGAGTTAGTAGGTTTATGTATAGTGGGTATCTTCCCAATTCAGATAGGACTGCTATATTGGTGCACATTTTAGTAACACCAAGAATATATTTACAAAATTTCAGATTCAGTTTCTCAAATTCCCAATCTTTAAATATATCTTAAAGGGAAAGTAATGGGTTGGAATCTTAACCCTCACAGAGAGAATCGTAGGGAGGGTTATGTTATCATAACTTATCATATGTATCCATACGACCATAGGAAATTTTATGTTTGTCTGTATTCAGTAAAAAGCTCATCAGAGCTTGTGTTTATTGTTATATATACATGTATGTGCAGAATTGAAATAAAGCTTTCATATTCATACAGGTCTATGATTAGTTACAATAATGTAATCCTCCCTATCATGGCCCCCTGCTATGTTTCTCTCTGTGAGTATGGAGGGGGAAGGTCAGCAGAAAAAATGAAGTTTTTAAAATGAATCTGGGTCGTTTCGTACCGATTCCTGTTCGTACCGGGTTGTTTCGTACCTACAACTGAGTCGTTTCGACCTTATTTAGTTAAAACATTTTGTTCTAAGAAAATAATTTAAAAATAGGAAAAAGGCCTGTGTCATTTATTTTAAGTTTTAAGGGAGGGGGTGCTTTCTTTATCATGTAGATATATTCTCATACTAAAAACTCAATGGAAAAAATCCATCATAATAACACTACATTGTATCAATACAATTCTCGAAAAGCATTTTTTTTTCTTTTGCAGTTTGTTATGAGCACCATGATTGACAGGGGAGAAGCCATCGCTGCAGCAATAGAAGTAGAGAAATATTCCAAAGAAGGGACAGAACTTTTACAGTCTGGTCAGCTTATCCGTGCAGTCAAAGCTTTCAAGTATGCCTACAAGTTCTCTGGCAAGCTGGATGATGAATATATGGAGAGAGCCTGTGCCTTTAATCTTGGGGCTGCATATATTGCTATGGGACAGGGAGAGAAGGGTTTGAATGTTCTACAGAGTGCAGTGCCTTCAGATGATAGAAAAGATGGGAGATCTAATGGGGATTTGTATTTCAATTTTGGTCTTGGTTACGAAAATGTCAGAAATGTTCCAGAGGCTATAAGGTCTTTTAACAAAGCTTTAGAAGAATACAGAATGGAACGAGACAACATTTCCATGGAGATAGAAACATTGTTGAAGCTGTCCACATTATACACTCAAACAAGAAATAATCATTTAATGAACACGTACCACCAGCTAGCAGAGGCCTATGCCATGCAGGAAAACATCGAGAAGCAGATGTGGGCCTTGTGTGAGAAGGCTAATAGTTATAACAGATTTGGTGATGCTCAGCAAGCAGGAGCGGCTGCAGATCAGTGTTACAAACTCTCGGAAAAATGTGATAATACTGCAGAATCAGGTATATTGCAAAAACAGGGGCAGATCCAGAGGTCCATGAAAAAGGGGGCGTAATTGCTAAAAATGTCAGATTAGGATGAAAATTTGAAGTTGCATGGTCAATTTTATACAGAAAAAATTTAAATTTCTCAATTAAAGGGGGCATATGCCCCCACTGCCCCCCTCTGAATCCGCCACTGTAAAATAATATACCATAAGGTAGAAAAATTTCACGAGGTTTTAATTTTCACAATAAAGGTGAAGCCTTATGATGTGACAGAATTAAAATTAAACCTTGCTAAATTTGGGCTATCAGAATTGTACTATAAAAACTTTTCAAAGAATGCACAAAAAATTGTCTGCTTGCATTACCCCACTCCATGTTTCATAATCCGAAATTTGGCTCTTTTGAAAATTACTCGCTATAGACATGATAGAATATATACTAGACTAGTGCATTTGGGTAGTTTAAAATTTAATGTCACAGTAAAAATCACTGCATGACAATTAAGAATTAACATATTCAATACTGCCTTTTTAGCATTGTACATGTATATAAATTATTTAGGCTTACTTTGTTTTTGGAAATCAGTCTTTTAAAATTTTCTGATGATAATGGATGAGACATCTAATATTCATAAGATATTTTGAAAATAATATGAATTGGGTTCTGTTTTTATAACTAGAAAATGTAGACTCCTACAGTGAACATGTGGACTAATTTAACTTTACCAGTCATTTAATTTCTAAAGTTTTGAAGCATGCTTATGTTAGAAAGTCTTAGGGATTTTAAAAAAGGTAAGTAAGAAAAAAAATTAGTTACAAACTGACTCACTTAGATTGAATAAAGAGAGTGATATTAATATATAAAATTAAAAAATATGTGCAATTTTTTTTTCAGGAAATATCTTCAATGACTTAGGTCTCCTCTACACTCAGTTACAGAAATATGAAATGGCCAAAAAGTGTTTTGAAGAGGCATTGCCCCTGGCCCAGATGGGCGAGGATAGAAAGAGGGAGGCTGTGATCAGACAGAACCTTGGGGCAGCATACAACTTTCTAGGGGAGTACCAGAGAGCCATCAGCTTCCATAAGTCTGCTGCAGATATGTATGGTAATTATAACTAAAACTTTTACCAATGATATTCCATTTAAGGAAAAAAAAAACACTTTAATCAATATGTAACTTTGAAACGGGAAGTACATTTAAAACCATGAATACTAAATACGAAAATCATAAAAAATGTTTAGATTAATATGGTTTTCATGATCGGAAAATTTTCAAAACTGAAAATGTTTTGTGGTTTAATTTTTATTAAAGTTACTTTTTGAGCTCACCTGACAAAAGTCCATTTGAGCTTATGCCATCACTTTGCATCCTTATTTGTCTTAATTTGTTGTTGTTCATACACAATATCAAAAATCTTCTTCTCTGAAACCAATGAAGTATGAACCAATTTGACCTAAACTTTGCAGGAATGATACATGACATTTTGGCTACAAACACTTCATTTTAAAAGGATTTGATGAAAAACATTGCTTGCTTAATCATATTTCAGCTAATTAAGCTCTACAGTTGCGATATGACCACTTATAGGTGGTAAAAAACAGCCCTAGTATGGGTTATAGCCCTGAAAGTTTTAAATAGTGTTTTAGCTTACATGTGTGAGGGCCAAGTCATCTATAAGATAAGATAAGATAAGATATATTTATTTCCAAATTAGGTCCCCAGTAGGGCATTGACATACAACATTTATGATTCAATATATATGACAAATAAACAAACAAACTAGAACAATATTACATTCAAGTACATTGTACATTGATATTTTAAGTTTAAAGTTAAAGTAATGCACACATGAAGATGTAACCATTGACTATGACCAATGCGATCTAGAGATATGGAAAATGCCATCATTATGTAATATATTCTATATTATATACCTACTAATATATGACAGTGTTTTAGCATTTCTAAGATAGAAGTTTAAAAGAATTACCTATTTGCAACGGTCACCAAGGGACGTTGCTCAAGGTCTATGGACATGAATATTTCAAGATCTCATAGACCTCCTCGTGACCGATGCAAAAAGGTAAAAAGTAGTAGATACATGTACGGTTATAGTGAATCATGTGTTGTTAATCTGCGACAGTTACCAAGGGACGATGCTCAAGGTCTATGGACATGAAGAACTTCAAGATCTCATAGACCTCCTCGTGGCTGTTGCAGAAAAGCAAGACTGATATTTGGCAAAATAAATAACTGTCTATGGATAGATATTGAAATAGGAATATTCTATAGATAAAAAAAAAATCTATAATTTTTATGATTGTGTTTGTGAAATATGCAAACTATTGCAAACAGGGAATTACTTTTGCTTGCCAAACTTCATTATATTTTCAATTCTTAAATTATAAACATCATTTTTTGTAGCTGCAGGTAGATCACTCAGTAAGCCTTTGCTTAATTTGTTTATTTAAAAAGATATTTATTAGCACCTTATAATGAAATTATAGCTAATTCACTAGAGAATGGTCCAGTGGGGGTATGCTTAGCACAACTTAATGCAACCCTTGTTTTTAAGAATGGTGGAGTGGGTATGCTTAGCAATTCTTAATGCAACCCTTGCTTTTAACAGCATCCTGGTATTGTAAGATTTATTGCATTACATGGTTAGAAACTATGGCATCACAATCAGTATTGAGTAAATAAAAGAACATTTCAGATAACATAACATTTTATACTAAAACAAATAGCATGGCTTTACCATGATACTATCTATATACACGACTGGGCAGAAAATTGCAACAATAAGAGGTTGCTACAAGCCTACTTCAATTTCTTAAGTACTTATTATCACAATTTTACTATTTCACTCATGTTTGCAGGTAATAAATTTTGTGTTTTCTATTCAATATTCCATTAAAATCATACATGTAATGTACCTTTAAGCAGGAATTTGATTTAGTGAAAAATGTCTCCCTGCAAAATCAGTGAAATAAATGTCGTGTGAAAATAAATATATTTAGAGTAATAGTAAATTGCATTCATTGTCTGTCTGTCGGCTTAAAATTTATTATCCAATTCCTCAGCTTCTACTGAAGGGATTGATATTAAATTTGGTATTGGGTACTGGTAACTTACATTTCTTTAAAACTTTAACATGTATATATTCAATCAGTAGCTTTAAACTTGTGAAAGACATAACAATTTTACTTGCTCCATTAAGGGAAACAGGCCTACTTTGTAGCTCAACAAAATCAAAGATTCCATTAAGGAGCTGCATTATCAAAGCTGACTGCATTTTTTTGTATTTTGAGGATTCATTTGCCATGTTTATCCTAACCATCTTTAACAATTAATTTGAGGTGACAAATACCAATTTCAATGTCATTTGTGTCGAATTACGCTAGGGGATTAAAATTCCGAGCACTCATTGAACCCCTGCATTATTTGACACTTGTGATATTAAAATTGATGTTCATCACAGCCCTCATTAGTTATATTATAATGACATATATCTTATTCAAATTCATACAATTTCATTGGAAAGTTTTATGAAGTTAAAAGTCAAAGTTGTCAGATGACCTTGTAGGGGTTATGACCCTTTAATTTAAAGGCTTTAAATTGTATGTGGTTTTTTATTCATGCTTTTAGAAAAAAAAAGCTTTTGCTAGATTAAACCTTCAGTTAATTGAACTCTAAAAAAATCTCCATTGGGTTGGAGTTATAAGTTGACCCCTTATAGGTGTAATAGCTCATAAAAGCTTAAGGAACAGGTGAGCGATTCAGACTCCAGGGAGCCTGCCTCTTCTTCTTTGTAAAACTCTGATAAATTATTGGGGTTTAATTGAAATTAGAGACAAAAGTTTCTAGACTTTATTAAAAGTGCAATACTGTGATTTTGAATATTTTTGAAATTGTTTAATGTCCTTCTCTTTAGAATAAATTTTTCCATTGACCCCATATTAGCTCACCTGACCCGAAGGGTCATGTGAGCTATTGTCATTGTTAAGCATCCGTCGTCCGTCAGTCCGTTAACTTTTCTTCAAACATCTTCTTCTCTGAAACCACTGATGGTATTACTTTGAAACTTTATACACTTGATCTTTAGGATGTTCACAACCAAAGGATGAGTGGCATTAAGACCTATTATTGGCCCAAGAAAATGAAGTTGATTCAAATGTTATGATATTTATAAGAAACATAAGCTTATATTTGGTTAAAAAGAAAACCCATCAAATAAGGCAAATTTCATTCATTGTGACCTTATTATGACATCATATTCAGTGGTCTTATTTGACAAAATAAAGAAAAACTGCAATTTTGAATGGTTTCAGCGCATATTTTCCTTAAAAAAACATTGGACGCATGAAAACAACAACTCCAAACTTTCAGAAATGATGGATTTCATTATTTTACACATTTTTGCCAAGTATGAAGTTGTTGTTTTGATGCGCCCACTTTCTTTCAGACAAAAAAGTGTGTGAAAATCAGCAAAAATCAATTAAATTAGGACAATATCTTTAATATATAGCTTTTTGAGTTAACTGATTGGCATGATAGCTTAACTTATATGGCACAAGCTTATCATTTTCTTTCAGTCTAATAATTTATCAATGTTTCATCAACTCAATGCATCTGTATGCTCAGTTTTAATTTCTTGTTAAATCTTGGGCCATAAATGGGTCCTATTGCCACTCATCTTAAGGATGTGAAATTTGTGAAAGTCAACCAACCAACATGGCGGCTGTTACTAAAAATAGAACAGAGGAGTCAGACCATAGTTTTTAGTTTATAGCTGAAAAGGTATAAGAGATAGAGAAAATCTGAAGCAATGTCCTTCTTCGGCATCAAAAGCTCTACAAAACTCTCAATTGAGTCAAAAATGTGGGACGATTCCTTATAGGAGTTATTTCCCCTTAATCGTCAAAATTGACCATATTCACAATTTTTGGACTTTATCTTGACAACTGTAAGTGCCAGAGGAAAAGTTAGCATTGTAAAACTGTTCAGCTTATTGAGAGCTACAAAAATGATTTCAGTGTCAAAATTGTCAGATCATCCTTTTAAGAGTATCCCCCTTTAACTGTTTCCAATCAATTTTAACTTGTTTGTTTTGTTTTTTTGTTTTTTCAAATGGAAAGCCGCTTCTTACTTTGTATTCTTGATCTTAAAAGTGTTTTCTATCCTAACTAGTTTCTTTAATAATACTTACCAAGTACATGTACACCATGTTGTGCACTAGTTAAGAGGCTTTAGCATAAGAGATCAGGTGAGGGATTCAGGCTCCTGGGAGCCTCTAGTTTTAATATTTTCAAATAAAATGTTTAATAATCAGACTTATTATACCCCACGCAACTAAGGGTAAAATGTTTTTGACTGGTCTGTCCATCAGTCCGTCAGTAAGTCCGTGATCAAAGTTTCATTACAGATATCTCAGCTATTAATTATTAATCATAGCCTTTTGATATTTGGTATGTAGCTTCAGGTTGGGTCCCATATGGTGGGATACATTTTCAGATGTGTCAATGATCTACTTCCTGTTCAACGAGCTGACTTATACTTTTTTCACTAAATTTTCTGGGTTGAAAATTTTCGTCACAGATTTCTCAGCAACTATTAATTGTAGGCTTTTGATATTTGGTATGTAGCTTCAGGTAGTGGTCCAATATGGTACGTGGGATATATGTTTTCAGGTCTGTCAATCATTTACTCTCTGTTTAATGAGCCGACTTGAAAAGACAACAACTCTAATTTTTTCATCTTAACTGGAAATAGATAATCTCTGTCCATAATGTTGACACCTGGGGTAGGGTATATGAGTGTGCTCACTAAGGTTCTTTCATTAATTAAATTATTATTTCCATGATATGCCTTATAGGTTTACAAAATGTTTAAATGTTTCCAATGAGTTCAACAATTTACAAGATAACGAAAAACTCTTTTCTATTCAGATTTTACTATTAACAATTCTCTTCCTTTACCCTATAGCACGTTTACAGAACCGTAATTCCCAGGGTCAGTGCTATGCTAACTTAGCCTATGCCTACAGTCAGATAGGAGATGGACAGAGGGCCAAGGAAGCATTCAAACATTCTCTGTTAGCTGCTGAAGATACAGGTCAGTTTTGCACCTAACCAAAATGCCACTCAAATGCAGCCAGGAAAAAAAATTAATAAGATCTGATACACATTTAGTCTCTTTGAAGATAAACAAGCATTCTGAGAGTATTGCAAAACAATACTTAGTCCCCTACCGGCCTCATATTTCAGTCACTGGTAACAATTTGTCAAACAAATGAATACCTAAACTTGATCAGTTTATTATCTACAAGGAACAATAAAAAAAGTTCAGAAAAGAAAAATGCAATAGATTTTCAAAGTTCAAAGGGCCATATCTCCCAAATAAATTTGTGGACCGGCACGTAACTCAAACTTGATCTGTAACTCATCAAGGTAAACTTACATACCAAAAATCAGTTCATTATCTATAAGCGTTTAGAAAAAAAGTGCGGAAAACTGGTATTTTAGTGAATTTTCAAAGTTCAAAGGGCCATAACTCCCATAAGAAATTGTGGACCGGCACGAAACTCAAACTTGATCTGTAACTCATCAAGGTAAACCTACATACCAAAAATCAGTTTATTATCTATAAGCGTTTAGAAAAAAAGTGTGGAAAACTGGTATTTTAGTGAATTATCAAAGTTCCAAGGGCCATAACTCCCAAAAAAAATTGTGGACTGGCACGAAACTCAAACTTGATCTGTAACTCATCAAGGTAAACTCACATACCAAAAATCAGTTCATTATCTATAAGCGTTTAGAAAAAAAGTGCGGAAAACTGAAAATTAAGTGAATTTTCAAAGTTCAAAGGGCCATAACTCCCATAAAATTTTATGGATCGGCACGAAACTCAAACTTGATCTGTAACTCATCAAGGTAAACTCACATACCAAAACTCAGTTCATTATCTATGAGCATTTAGAAAAAAAAGTGCGGAAAACTGAAATTTTAGTGAATTTTCAAAGTTCAAAGGGCCATAACTCCCATAAAAAATTGTGGACCGGCACGAAACTCAAACTTGATCTGTAACTCATCAAGGTTAACTCACATACCAAAAATCAGTTCATTATCTATAAGCGTTTAGAAAAAAAGTGCGGAAAACTGAGGCGTGACAGACGGACAGACAGAAGGACGGACAGACGGACAGAGCGCAAACCTATAGTCCCCTTTGGCTTTCGCCGGTAGGGGACTAATTAAATTAATTAATAAATTAATCATTGCAGATAATTTACATGTCTATAAACTCTATACCATAGAAATGAAAATTGTAATGATCCTTATATGAACAAACAAAAAAAAGATAGATACAGGTATCATTTACCTTAGGTTCAATTTACTATAAGAAAAAAACAAACAAATTGGACAGGAATGTTGTTTTTGTGCCTAAATAACACAACATCTAACTCTTAGGAAGCCATCCAGAAGATTTTTTCCTATCTTTAATACAGATAAATATATATGAAAAGAAGCAGAACAAAAACATCAACTGGATTTGCAAGTCTATGTCTTTATTTCTGTTTTGATCGATAAGTTTTGCTACCTAGATAAATAAATAGTTGCTTTTTATTTGTACAATGTATTATACAGATGACAACAGAACAACGTGGCAGGTATCAGAAGGTCTAGGGTCTGTAGCTTTCTCGGAGGGAAATTTTGACGAGTCCATCGATTTCTTCAAGAAGGCGTTAGGAGTGCTGGCAGCCAAGGAAAGCAATGTCACTGCTCAGAACAGAATTGTGGAGAAACTCAAACAAGCTCTAGAAGCTCAGATCAAGGGACAGGAAAGACAAAGACCATTCTCTCTTATTACTAAGGAGGTCAGTTAAAAATTAAGGAAGGAAAACTAATTATATCCCTTGTAAACAAAGATTGGTAGAAGTATATGGGAGAATCACCCTGTCTATCTATAGAGGTTAAATTTGTAAAATACCTGAAGGAGCTAAGTGAGATGTGAAATATGAAGTGTATACTATAATATTCCACAACCTACATGTGACCTATATAATCAGCAGCAGTTTATAAGTTGTAATTTGTGTCCATGTCAAAGAATTTCTAACAAAACATAAATAAATAGAAGATAATGAGATGTGGAATTAGTGTACGAGACACAACCTACAATATAAACGTAAATTTAAAACATCCACAATGGAAAACAGCCAGCAGCCTTCAATGTGACCAGTGTTGGCTGCTAAATAAAGGTAATAACAAAACTACCGAACTTGAATGATCAATCTCATAGTCCAGAGAAAATGACAAAAACGAATCAGTCATACCGGAGAATTGGTGGATCGCAATGGTCCTGACAATGAAATCAAGAAGTAAAAAAAATAAAGAAACAAAGGAAATGGACATGTGTAAAAAAAAATGAAATGACACCAAACTTTGTTAAAAAAAAGAAAGAAAACAAAATTTTAAAACAAAAAAGATAGATAAGATGAAAATGGCAGGAACTGATAGAATTTTACAAATTGTCTTTATTAATGCAAATAGTATAATTGTTGTTGGGGTGTTTGTATTCTTTTTTTATTACCTATTCAATATGATGTTATAATGTTTCAATTTTTGAACAAATTTTATTATTCTTTATCTAAATACTTTAAGGTGGTTCAGGGGTATAAAACTGAGCATCTTTTTCAGACATCTTGCAAATTTTTAACTGCATTTTTATTTAAAATGACTTAAAATATGACAAACGATTCAAAATTTAATTCTTAATTTTATTTTAGTAATGAAATAATTATAATATAAATATTTACAAAGAAATGAAGCTTTTTCTGAAAAAATTCTATTTTCAGGGGAGATAATTGGTGGGAGTTTTATATAGAAATGTGTAGGGAAAATCAGTTTGTCTTAAATAGCTAGGAAAGAAGTTCTGTGGACCCAAGTTTTATTCATGTTTTTATACGACTGCAAAAAAAATTGCGGAAATATAATGGTATGATGCTGTCGCCGTCTGTGTCGTCCACGTCGTCGTTGTCTGTTAACTTTAGTGTTCCCACAATAACTTAAGTTCTAGTTATCCGATTGCTATGAAATTTGATAATGATGTTCCTTACCATTAAAGGATGGATGGGATTGATTTTGGGGGTCCCCCTTTTTTTTTCGTTAAGAAATCAGGGGCCAAAAATGCTACTTTTTTGTTTGTTCCCACAATATATTTTGTTCTGGTTAACCAAATGCTGTAAAATTTTACAATATTGTTTCATACCATAAAAGGATGAATTGGATTGATTTTGGGGGTCTTTCCTTTATTTGTTTTAAATTGGGGGCCCAAAACGGGGCAAAAAATTCAAATTATAAATTTCTACACACAATAACATTGGTTCTGGTTGGTCAATAGCCCTTTTCAAAAAGTCACCCGGAATTCCGATTCCGATTCTTTTGTTTTCATTTTTGCAAGAGTAGTTTCCCTTTGTGGGTCGGCCTCATGGTGTAAACAACGTTGAGCTAAGGTAAAACATCAATTTATCCCTATCCGATTTTGGCGTAATTTCCCATTCCCGGTTCAAATAAACTGGTTTGGAGTGAAGTCTTGGATGTTAACGTATGTTTTAGTAATTTTAGACTTTGGCAATCAGATTTAAAATGTTTTAACAAGTTGACGAATTTAGTTAATTTCAACAGATTTTCAATGGAGAGGCCTACCCGGAAGTCGTTAACCTGTAGTGCATAAGTAAAATATTTCTCAGGTCTGCACGTCCGGAAAATACTTTCTAAAAAGGACTATTGTTATGAAATTTGACAATGATATTCCTTACCATTATTCCATAAAAGAGGGGGATTCCTTTTTTTTTCATAGATTTAAGGGACCCAAAGGGGGCAATAAATCAACTTTTTTTTTATTTTTGGTCCGATTTTGAAATTTTTTTTGGCAAGTTAATTCTTGTCAAGTGGTGGACAGAAAATTGAGGATTAATTATTGCTTTAGCCCCCCCCCCCTTATTTTTGGAAATGGGGGCCAAAAGGGGCCAAAGTTGAAACATTTTTATCTATTGTTCAATTTCATTTTTTTTTGCAAATAAATTCTTGTAGTGAATTTACCAAATTGAATGTTAATTTTGCAACACTTCTCTCCCCTAATTGCTGCTCTGGGCCAAAAGGAGCAAAAGTGAAAAGGGGTTATATTTGTGTAAATAATTCATTTTGGTCTGCTTTTGAAAAAAGAATGAACGTGGATGGATAGTCCGCCAAAGGCGGCATGTGTCAAAATACTTAGTCAATCCACCAGGGGCTGCATGGTACAGAGCAATTGACTATCCATATTGGGCATAAAATGTACAGTGTTCAGCATGTTGCGGTCGTATCATGCTGAGTTCGGCGAAGCTTTTTATTTAAGTGCATGTCTCAGAGAAAACCATGCAAAATCCTAAATTTTGTCCAGAAGCAATATTTTCACAACAATGACAGCAATGGTTTTACTTAAAGCCCTTCATAGATGACTTCTATTGGCAAAATATTTTTTTTGAAAAATTCAAGATGGCCGACCTACGGGCCTTAACCAGTGTACATGTAAATGCATATTGTTGCTAAAATCAGCTTTTTTGAAAAGAAAACTTCAACTAATTTATGATTTATTTTGTCCCAATGTCTTCTGATGATATAAAATTCAACATGAAATCCTGTAAGGGTAATTCCTTGGCTTTCAATTGCAAAAGAAATTTTGAAAATCATAATTTCCATTACCAAGCACCATTGGGGGTAATATTGGCAATTTACCAAATTTTTCAAAATCACCAAAATCTTTGGTTTTTAACTTTTAATCAATCCCATCCATCCTTTAATGGTAAGGAACATCATTATCAAATTTCATAGCAATCGGATAACTAGAACTTAAGTTATTGTGGGAACACTAAAGTTAACAGACAACGCAGACGACGACGACGACGTGGACGACACAGACGGCGACAGCATCATACCATTATGTTTCCGCAATTTTTTTGCAGTCGTATAAAAACATGAATAAAACTTGGGTCCACAGAACTTTTTTCCTAGCTATTTAAGACAAACTGATTTTCCCTACACATTTCTATATAAAACTCCCACCAATTATCTCCCCTGAAAAATAGAATTTTTCAGAAAAAGCTTCATTTCTTTGTAAATATCTATATTATAATTATTTCATTACTTAAATAAAATTAAGAATTAAATTTTGAATCGTTTGTCTTATTTTAAGTCATTTTAAATAAAAATGCAGTTAAAAATTTGCAAGATGTCTGAAAAAGATGCTCAGTTTTATACCCCTGAACCACCTTAAAGTATTTGGATAAAGAATAATAAAATTTGTTCAAAAATTGAAACATTATAACATCATATTGAATAGGTAATAAAAAAAGAATACAAACACCCCAACAACAATTATACTATTTGCATTAATAAAGACAAAATTAAAAGTTAAAAACCAAAGATTTTGGTGATTTTGAAAAATTTGGCAAATTGCCAATATTAACCCCAATGGTGCTTGGTAATGGAAATTATGATTTTCAAAATTTCTTTTGCGATTGAAAGCCAAGGCATTACTCTAAATACAGGATTTCATGTTGAATTTTTGATCATCAGAAGACATTGGGACAAAATAAATAAATAAGTTGAAGTTTTCTTTTCAATAAAGCTGATTTTAGCAAAGATATGCATTTACACTGGTTAAGGCCCGTAGGTCGGCCATCTTGAATTTTTCAAAAAAAAATATTTTGCCAAAAGAAGTTATCTATGAAGGGCTTTAAGTTACACCATTGGTTTTATAGCTATGAAAATATTGCTTCTGGACAAAACTGCATGGTTTTCTCTGAGACACGCACTTAAAAGATAGCCTATATAACTTGTTATTTGTGAGATATAAATAAAATCAAATGGGTTTCCAGCTCACAATGATGCTAAATAACACTTCACCCTATATAATATATTGAAAAACAAAGCTTTCAGTCACCAACTTGGCAAGATCAGTAATCTGTAAAAAGGTCTATGACCCCCCAATTATGATCATGAATTATTTATGATTTTAACAGCTACTCTGGCTATAAAAATAGCAATAAAATTAAGAAAAACGTGATTAATTGATTTTTAGCTTTGTGATGTTGGTATAAATACAACTCCCATGTGATACACCTGTGGAACTGACCAGTCTAGACTCATAAGTTTTATTATCTTATTTTTGCCCATAATCATTATACACATGTACTAACTAAATAAGGCTTTGATTTTTTTAATATGAATACAAGGTAAGTTTTCCTCAGAAAAAAAAACCCAGAATTTTTTTAAAAGGAAGGACATGCCAATTAAATATTACTATTACAGATATATTTTTTTTAAAAATCTTTCAAAATTTTTGTTTCATTATGCTTTTGTTTCCGTTTAGTTTTGTCTTTTACAAGGACCCAAGAAAAAATTTGTATTGTTTTTTTTATACGACCGCAATTTTTTTGCGATCGTATTATGTTATGGCGATGTCGTTGTTGTTGTCGTCGTCGTCGTCGTTGTCGTCGTCGTCTGTAGACACTTTGGTTTCCGTGCGATAACTTTAGTTGTAGTCAACCAATTGTTATAAAATTTTGATATGATGTTTATAACCACTATAGGAAGGTTGGTATTGCATTCGGAGTTTCTGGCCCCTACCGTTTTAGAAAAAAGGGCCAAAAGAGGCTAAAACGGGTGTATTGACAAAACGTCTGTAGAATGTTAAATTTTCATCCGATTTTGATCATTCTTTTTTTATTGTATTCCTCAATAAATTATGTCAACAAAATGTATGTACACCTTTGATGTATCTTGTACTGTACATTGCTATAAGGGGTCAAAAAGGGGCCTTACCCCAAAAAATCGACTTTTTTATTTGTGGTCCGATTTTTAAAATCTTTTTTTCATTGGAATCCTTGTAAAAATCCCTGCCTGCGCTTTTCAATCAGATTTGCAATATCTCATACCGTTTTCAAGAAATTAGGGGTCAAAGGGGCCAAAAACGCCATTTATAAAAGTTTGTCCAGGCAAATAGTTTTTAACCAATATTAAGTTGTAGCGGGCCAGCCAATTATGAAGTTTAAATATGATGATAACATCCACTAAAGGAATGTTGGTTTTGTATTTGGGGTTTGTGGCCCCTACTGTTTTAGAAAAAAGGGCCAAAGGGGCTAAAACGGGTGTATTGACAAAACTGTTGTAGAATGTTCATTATTCATTCAATTTTGAAAATTCTTTTTTTATTGAAGTGCTCATAGAATTCTGTCTACTAAATGTGTCAATGATTTTGATATGTATTTCACCATTACATTGTTACAGGGGGGCTAAAGACAGGCCACTTCCATAAAATCAACTTTTTTATTTTTGGTCCGATTTTCAAAATCTTTTTTTCATTGGAATCCTTGTGAAAATCCCTGGCTGCATTTTTCAATCAGATTTGCAATATCTCTTACCTTTTTCGAGAAATTATGGGTCAAAGGGGCCAAAAACACCAATTTTATAAGTTTGTCAAGGCAAATAGTTTTATACTTAAAATTAAGTTGTAGTTATTACATGTACCGGTATATAAATAAGGCTTTTTGTATTAGATGTTGATGTAAATATATATGTGTCAAAAATGCATTTTTAAGTCCACCACAGGATGCATGTGTCAAAAAGCTTTGTAAGTCCACCATGGGCTTCATGTGACCAAAGCAATGGACTATCCACATTAGGCCTCCAACGTACAGGGTTAAACTTGTTGCGGTCGTATCATGCTGCGCTCGGTGTAGCTTTTTATTATTTTGATAAGTATATGTAGTAGTAATTATGTGCATGAGTAACCCAATATTTTCTTACTATTGTTGTAGGATGTTAGTCCACTCAAAGCTGGATTCAAAAAGGTATGATAAGAACATATTAAAAAGAGACATATATACACACATGTAGGTTACATATGTATTAAAAAAGCTTGTAAGAAAATAAGAAAATGATGTCAAACATGAAAAATATTCAAATCTATTCCCTACAGTAAGAATAAGAATACTTATGTGTTGATAAATATGAAATAAATAACATATTTTCCAAGACTGTTGGCAAAATAAAACAATCAAATCAAAAGAGCAAACCAACAGAACTTTCTTATAATACTGTCATGACCCTTACATGTAAGTGGGAAAATTTATGTAGGGTTTAGTTTAATTTTGAAATTGCAGAAACATTGGTTTTGATGGAAAGTTGCAATAAAAGATAAGGCATTTTGCAAAAAAATACAAACCCTTGATGCAAAAAGATAGGTAGTTTTGTCTTTAACATGATTTTACATAGAGGTAGTTTTTTTTTCAAAATTTTCCAATTCCCATTAATTGATCAATATTTTTCCAATTTAAAGGGCAGGAACAGTTTTAAGAAATGCTAACAAAATCATTGTCATAAAAATTTACTGTATATTTTTATTTTCTTCTCTAAGCCTGCATTTCTAGAAAAGGCCTCCATGCCATCAGATCAAAAACCAGTGACTGAAGAGGTTACCATGGTAACCGGTGCTTCAGTTGTAACCAAGGGTCCAGACGATGAGATCAGGAAAAGGTACACAGAATATTAATGTCTGTTTTATTATTTTTTTAATTATTATTATTTTACTTTTTGTCTTATCCAAACTAACATCACAGTAATATTTCCTTGTACCAATTGACAATTTAAACTATCAATCCCTTCCTCTCCAAAAACATATAACAATATGGTGTGCACTCACCTCAAGTTCATTTATAACAAAATTTCTTGCATATTAAATGATATCACAAAATTTTAAGAACATTTAAGTAGTATTAACTTTGTTTGATAAATAAAAAACTAACTGATTTTATTCTATGTGTACATTTTTTTAAAGAAATTAAATGAATAAATGAAATGCTGTTTGCTACTAACTATAAGAAAAGTATTTTTAATAGTTGTGGTTTCCATGACTGAATTCTATAACAGGAAATTTTTGCTGGGTCTGAGATGGAAAAAATCATGGTTCAAATTTTTTAACATTCCAAACTAAAGGATTATCTATTTGGAAGGGGATATTTTTGTCACCCACCGCAACCTAACAGAGGGGCCTAGCAATGGTCTTCATCTATCAATCTGTTAGTCTGTCCGTCACACTTTTGTAAACACAAATTAAGTCTTCTGATACCAGTCATAGGATTTTGCTAAAATTTTGTAGGATCGTTTGCCATCATATTTAGTTAATCCTTTTATAATGCTATTATAATTCCACAAATTTTATAGGAGTTATGGAACGTTATTAACTAAATAATGCAGCAATGGGGGTCATTGGCTACATGCATGACATTTAGCAATCTTGTTTAGGATATTTTGTGATTACAAATGAATCAAAATTATAACCTCACACCAAAATTTCCATGTTTACAGTATTCAGGTAATAAAAAACTGACTTTAGAATAACATGGTTTTGCTACCTGTTTTATAAAGGTACCAGTCAGGCAGGTATGTGCAAGAGTTACTGCCCTTTTGTATCATTGCATGATAGTAGGGATCATCTGCACCCAATTGTAGCATACTTTTCGTACAGTGAAAGAAAGTATTCTAAGAGCTGTTTCAGAATGAAATGCAGGGGGTCCAGTTACATTTTTTTCACTATAATAATTGAAACATCCATAGATTGAATTTGATTTTTAACAAAATTCTTGAATCCACCACCCATAATTGAGTAGCGGTAATAGGAGTTTCCCCTTCACATGCATTGAATTCTTGAACAACTCTTAGTCTTTATTTCTCTGTACATGTTTAATATAATGAAACCTAAAGCTAGTCTGGAAGTAGTTTTTCTTAATTGTTTAAGGTGTATGAGTAAAGCTACTGTGTTCACTATGTCAGCAAAGCTACTTTGTTCACTATGTCAGTGGATAAGGACTACACTCGTTGATATCATTACACATGGTAAATTGTATATTTCTGAAAGGCTAAGGAATGACTGAAAACATTGTTGTGAGTAAGTTCAATTTCCAGCAGTCTTTTCTATATAGCTACCGGTAGTTAAATTGAAGAGATTTTGCCATCCCTACTCTCAGTTACTACTTGTGCACTAACCATAAAAATAGATTTTTTTCAATTTCTTTTTAGCTCACCTTGCCAAAGGCAATGTGAGCTTTAGCCATCACTTGTCGTCTGTCGTCCGTGGTTCAACTTTTCAAAATTTTAATCTTCTCTGGAACCACTTAGTCAAATGTAATGAAACTTGGTAGGGTTGTTCTGTAGTATGTCCTCTACAACACTATCATTCAAAATTTTGATTTGACAAAAAATATGGCCGCCATGGCTAAAAATAGAACATAGGAGTAAATTGCAGTTTTTTGCAAATTACTCAAAAACCGTAACAGATATCAAAACTCTGGAAAGAGTAAAAGTAATCAGCACCTCAAGATCTACCTGCCCAGAGATTTTCAAGAAGATCCAACAACTGATGTAGGAGTTATTGCCCTTTTTCCGGATTGTTTAAAATTTTTTACTTATTTAGCCCTATATCTTGAAAACTATACAAGATATTTCAAAAATTTAAATTGCATATGACTAAGCACATCAAGATCTACTAAAGTTGTAACAGAGTCAAAGTTGTAGGATCATTCCTTTAAGTGTTATGCCCCTTGGATCGTAAAAATTGACCATTTTCACAGCTTTTTGGTCAACTTTTCAAAAATCTTCTTCTCTGAAACCGCTTGGCCAAATGAAATGAAACTTGGTAGGGTTGTTCTGTAGTATGTGGTCTACAAAATTATTGTTGGAAATTTCTATTTCGACCAAAAACATGGCCTCCATGGCCAAAAATAGAACATAAGTGTAAATTGCAGTTTTTTGCAAATTACTCAAAAATGGTAACAGATATTAAAATTCTGTTTGGTTAATAATGATCAGCACATCAAGATCTACCTGCCCTGAAGTTTTGAAGAAGATCTTACGATGGTTGTATGAGTTATTGCCCTTTTTATTGTTTTTTTTCTTCAAATTTTGCTCTTTTTAGACTAATATCTTGAAAACTATACAAGATATTTGAAAAATTTAAATTGCATATGATTAAGCACATAAAGATCTAAAGATTAAGTAATGGGGTCAAAGTTGTAAGACCTTTCTTGATAGGAGTTGTTTCCCTTAGAACATTAAAATTGATAATTCCACAGAGTAGCAGTTCATCCAATACAAGGTGAGCGATTCAGGCTCCTGGGAGCGTCTAGTATTAATTACTCCTGTTTGTTGTACCACCAGAAGATTGACAATGGATAAGTGCAGGGAAAAAATAGTGGACTTGCAGAAAAAACTAATTTCTTATTTAATGGAGCATTGTTTCAAAATTCACATTAAAAGTGTTAAGAAGTTTATGGAAAACATTCCACTGAAAGAATTTTTTAGATATCTTTTGTAATTATGAAGAAAAAAACATTTTAAAATTTTCAAATGCCAAATATGGAAAATGCTTATTTAAATTGAAATTTTAGCATTAATTTTTATAATATTTCCAATTTAGCTCCATAGTATCATTCTATGATAAACATTGAAGATGTGTGTTAAATTTCATAAGAATCTGATCAGTATTGACAATTTTACAGCAATTAGAATGAGTCAGCCTCCTATCAGTTGGTACACAAATATTGACCATTTGTACCTCTGTTGGTACAAACTGATGATTTCATATTATATTCTTTGTAATTTCAAATTCATATATCTCAGGAACAGATAAAAATATCTTGTTGAAATTTTCACAGATTCTTATTTATGTCAATACCATTCAGGTTTTTAAATTTCAAAACATTTTTATGTATAGAACAAAAAATAGTGTTTTCTGCAAATGATCTATTCAGGGGGAGATAATTACAAAATTCCATATTCTTTCGTTTTTGATATTACTTACAATGTTTGATGACAGACCTTGTTATCCCAACTCATTTTAAACCACTGATTGGATATTGATGTAACTTTACATGAAGGAAGTACATCATCTTGAGATGTGCATGAAAAAATTTCATTGCTCTCAAATATTCAGGTGATATTGAACTTTTTCAGCTATTTAGTGTCCATCATGAAGTGGGAGTTTACTTTCTTGAGCTTGCTCAAAGTAGTCATGAATTTCTTTTTTCTTCATGTACTACATGTATATACTATTTTCACTTTATTACTTTTAAAAAAAAGGTATTTCTTGCATTTGCTATTGGAAGAATTTTGTGTCTTTCTTTGCCTTTGGTTATATTATAATTGAACTTTTATGCCCCACTTATGAAAGCAGAGTGTTTGTGTCCAATGTGTCTGTCTGTTTGTTTATCCAAAATCGGGTTTATCTTAAAAGCTGAAGTTTTTTATCCACCTTGCAAGATCATCATGTCTATTTGATTTGTTCTTGCTATTAATTTTCTGTATGATTCAAAACGTAGATGCTTTTGATACTGAATTTGCTGAAATTTGAATGATTTTTGCTGTGAGCTTTCAATAAGTGTTTGCATATACCTGTAGTTAACATGCATTTCTTTAATGAAAAAATATGGTCAATTTCATTTTTAGCAGTGAAGAATTGTGAGTCAAAACTAGTTACATTAATACAGGATTTCCTCGCATGGCTATATTTGTTATAGTTAAAATGCTTATTTTTATTTTTAAAAACAAAGATTTGTTGATTTTCCAAGCATGTTAGTCATGTATAGTGATATTTAGCCCATTATAGTACTTGTGATTGTTCAAAATTTATTCACAATAACTTATTTGCTATTGTCCTAACACAAATCTGTGTTGTATTATCGTTCCATGCTTCTTTGTTTTGTTTTGTCATTTTAAGAATAGATCAAAATTGTTAAGTACAAGTTATATTTTTGTTGGTTCATTATGTAGCATAGTACACAAGGTTTACTGACTATATATTTTATAAATGTAGCATATCACATTGACCCAGAAAGTATGATCATTTAAATACTCCTTCTTGCTGTTCTGCTATTATAGTTTTCTAAGTATTAACACTTTGTCTTAAAAAAAAACTTGAGTTTCTTTCTTTTATAGAATAGCTCTATATCTCTTTACAGTTTTTTGTCTCGCCTGCGACGAATAGTTGCGGAAGGCGAGACATAGGTATTACTTTCCGGCGGCGGCGGCGGCGGCGTCGTAAACTTTTTTGTAAGACTTTTGTGGACAATGAATTGCTTGAAAAGTATAATAGCTAGGCATCTGATATTTGGTATACAGACAGTTCAGGTTATGGTCTATGCAACTGTCACCATGCCGTGTGACCCTGACCCCATTTTCATGCTCCAGTGACTCTGTGAACTTAGGTCTTTTTCAGGCCGAAAAACTTTTTTGTAAGACTTTTGTGGACGATGAATTGCTGGAAAAGTATATTAGCTAGGCATCTGATATTTGGTATACAGACAGTTCAGGTTATGGTCTATGCAACTGTCACCATGCCATGTGACCTTGACCCCATTTTCACGCTCCAGTGACTCTGTGAACTTAGGTCTTTTTTCAGGCTGTAAACTTTTTTGTAAGACTTTTGTGGACGATGAATTGCTGGAAAAGTATATTAGCTAGGCATCTGATATTTGGTATACAGACAGTTCAGGTTATGGTCTACACAACTGTCACCATGCCATGTGACCCTGACCCCATTTTCACGCTCCAGTGACTCTGTGAACTTAGGTCTTTTTTCAGGCCGAAAAACTTTTTTGTAAGACTTTTGTGGAAGATGAATTGCTGGAAAAGTATATTAGCTAGGCATCTGATATTAGGTATACAGACAGTTTAGGTTATGGTCTACACAACTGTTACCATGCCGCGTGACCCTGACACCATTTTCACGCTCTAGTGACTCTGTGAACTTAGGTCTTTTTCAGGCCGAAAAACTTTTTTGTAAGACTTGTGGACGATGAATTGCTGGAAAATTATAAAAGCTAGGCATCTGATATTGAGTATACAGACAGTTGCGGTTATGGACAATGCAACTGTCACCATGCCATGTGACCATGACCCCATTTTTACGCTCCAGTGACTCTGTGAACTTAGGTCTTTTTTTCAGACATTGTAATACATTGTACTTGTGTGGACAATTGATTAATACTTGAATAGTATAATAGCTAGGCATCTGTTATTGGGTATACAGACACTTTTTGTGTTTATATCAAGAAATGAAAGCTTAGGTAGTTGATATTAGTGATGGTGCCGGCAGGCGAGACATACTTTTAGTGGCCACACTTGTTTTTATCTTATTATTGAATTTTAAATTCTGCAAAGAAACATGAATTTATCTGTTTAAATTATATTGTCTTTTTTTTTAGATTTGTACAAGTGTCTAAACATGGCTCAACAAAAAGATTCAGTAAAGTGGCCCGAGGTTTGTCTGACTTGATGGAACCGTATCATCCCTCTCCACGGGACAGTCTGCAAGGGGAGACGTTAAAACCTGTACAATCAGAATCGTCAGAGAGTGAAAGTGAAAGTGGAAGTCAATCTACTAATGAAACAGAAAGTGAAAGTGAGAGAGAGGAAAAGAAGTAAGTGTCTGTGGCGGATCCAGAAATTTTTAAACAGAAGGGAGCGCAATTTTAAAAACTTCTGGAACCTCTTGTTTCATATAGTTTCTAACCAAATTTCCCCAACAAACGGGAGGGCCCGCCTGACACACCAGTATTAAATCCACCTATGAGTGTAGGAAATTGGGTAAAAATATTAACTTTTTTGTGCACTTTACTAGAATTATCAGATTTGTTTTTACAGACAGTTGTAAATTGTTTATGTTGAGTCAATGAAATAGCATATATAGTAGGATATTTTTGCTGTAATAGAAGAAACTTTCACAATATCTATATCAAATAATTTAGCTTGTTTTATTTTCACAGATTGTTCATGTGTAACAATATGTATTCCTTTAGATTTTTGAGCAATTTCTGTCGACCTGTAAAAATCTTACCAGCAGGAAAATAATATTCTTTTTATTGCATATTAATAAGGCAGGTTCTGTAATACATACAGGTTCAAAATTATATGTTTCATAAATTGAAAAAAGGATGCTTGTATGTTTTTATAAATCATTTATTTTAATTATTTGGTTTAACTTCTTGTTCTGTTTCTTGTAAAGCTAGGTTATTGTTTTGATGTTTCATTTGCACAAACCAAGTGTGTGTGCATGTCAATTCAATTTGCAGTTTTTTAAATTCCATAAGTAATTTTTTAGGTTCATAAGAGTCAATAGAATGAGTAAAGTAAAGTATGTATTAGTGAGCTTGAAGTGCTAGCTTCACAATGGTGGTTTACTTTGTTTGAGCTAAATTAGACCGGAAATTAGCTAGTCTTTCAATTTATTTTTGCAATTTTTGTGAAAAGGCTGTCTTAGGTTCGGGAAAATGTTTGTTCTTTTTGATTTATCCACATTTAGATAAATTGTAGCTATATCAGAACATGGTTATGCAATAAAGTCTTAAAAAGTAACAAAACAGTTGGGTAATTAGTTGTTACCACTGGAAGACTGTTTCCACAGGGGAATGTCAAGCACTTGGGAGGGCTAACACCATTAAAATACATAAAATAAAAGCAAGACCAGAGATGAACAAACTGGATATGTAAGGAATGGTAACAATTTGTTTACAACATTTTTGAAGAAAAATGTTGAACTTTTTGCTGTTTAAAGATATTTGTTCTTGAACTATTTGTCAATAACTTATCTCATACATGTATTGTACTGTCACAAGTATTAGTCATATTCACTAATTTTGAAATTTTCTAGTTGTTGTTTACATGGGCAATTTTGTCAAGTTTCAGTACAGACATTACTGAGGGTTGGTAGGACCTTTTGCGGGACAGCGGGAAAGCCCATTTATTTCAACGGGAATTCGGGAAAACCCTTAACAGGAACAGGATTTAGCCATTTTCATTTTTCGTGATGCGGGAATCACACATTTATTTGGTGAATCCGGGATTTGTCTTATTTGCCGGCACTTTGGGATCATACCCCCTCCTACCCCCTCCCCCCCATTACTAGCCTTTATAACAGTACATTAAATTGATCACTGCACTATCATGTTTCAGATTTGCTCCTGCTATATCGAAAGTTGAGCTAGCTCCTCCAGAAGATATTAAGAATTCTCCGTCCAACGTTTCACTGCATGGATCATTGGCTAGCGACGAGGAAACAGGGAGTAGTAGTAGTGGCGAGTCTGAGGGCGACTATGAAGATCAAAAAGCAGTACGAGAACAGATGAGGAAATATAAAAGTAAGATTGAACTGATTTAACATACACATTTGTTTTCTTAAAAAATCAAAGGTCTCACCCTGTTAGTCTGTCAACAAATCTATGAAGTGCAACTCCTCCTAATCTGCTTGAAGGATTTTCTGAAACTTTACAAGAAGAAAGTGCATCATATGAAAAATGATGAAGAAGTTTTATTGCTCTCATATATCATTCAAGGTAGATAGTTGGACTTATATGAAGTGGGCAATCTCCCTTGTAAGCTTGTTCAAAGTATTCCTTGTTTTTTTAAGCTCTATTTGTTTCAAAATAATGAAGATTCAGGTAAAAAAATACATGAATTCACAACTCCACAGAGACTCTAGAAAAAAGTTACCCAATTAGAGTTTCTAAAAAAAAATTCTGTAATCTTAAAAGAGTTGCAAATCCAGTCTTTGTCTATGAGCAACTTAATGATTTTTAGTAACTTTAAGGTATAGGAGCAAACATTTATTAGGCATCTATGCATACTCTTATCTTTATTATCTATTACAGGTGACAGTGAGGAGGAAGATAAAGACAGAGGAAATGAGAAATCTGGACAGCAAAGACAGGTCTGGTTAAAGTAGTATATGAAGGGATATGGTGTATATATGCTTGACTCAAAATAACATTATAAATATTTTAATAAAACAAAGCAAATGTGCTTTTATTGTTGCCTTCAGCCCAATGTCATTTGGAGGGCTTTAACATGAAGCTTACACTTGCAGCTTACTCCAAGTTTAGGATGGCCCCTTGCACAAAAAATGCAGGAATTTTTTTGTCTTCTGACTGTTTCATATAGTAAATATATGATTTGATAATCTGCATGGATAAAAACTGCAACCTGCAACTGGAACTGACATTGATTAATCATTATTTTAATGCAAATAATTCATAACTTTATTGAGTTGAGTCATTATTTCTTTAAACTTTTCGACCATGTAATCTATGTGATAAGCTTTGATATGCCTTGAATGTGTATGAGTAATCTCATGTATTTATGTGTTGACTATTCCAGGCAAAGACAGAAGGCAAAAAAGAAGAAGAAAGTTCAGAATCAGAATCATCTGGGTCAGAAACAGGAAGTTCAGAATCGGAATCAAGGTATGCTAGCATTAAGGATTTCATACATGAAGCATAATTTGTTTGCATGGGCTTAGTTTTTATGCCTGCCTGCTATGTGTTGCAAAGCAACATATAGGAGTCACTTTGACACTATCCGTTGTCTTGTGTCACCCTGCATCATCCAGCCTCCTGTGGGGTCACAAAAATTTCTGTCACATTTTTCCAGGCACATGCATGACACAGCCTCTTGATATTTGTCATGTAGCTTCATCCTATAGTACTTTATGGTGTAAAGCAATCTTACAGCCGTAACTCACTTACTTCCTGTTTACCGAATATTTTAAGACACAGACGATATACGTCTTCCATGGAAGACCACCATTCTAGTCCTATTTTATTAATACTTCTGTATCTCTAGATTTTAAAAATGTATAACATACCTGGAACATAATATTTTTTTATTTTATTTATAAAAGTCAAATATCCATGAGGACTAAAGAATTTACTAATAGGTATGGCAGGACTGGTCTTAGATTTTGCAGATTTTCATATAAGTATGGTAGAAATTGACCAATGAATCACAAGAAGTACTAGTATAATTGTTATGATTGACCATAGTAATCTGTGTATTATAAATATAAAGTTTAAAAAATAAAAAATGGTTATAAACATTTTAGAATTACTTCCCTTTGTTTGTAATAAATTATATTTTCAAAGTTATAAAAGTAATGCCATAGTTTGACAACAGATTACCAAATAGTAATGATTAATCTCAAATTAGCAAGAAGAGAAGACAATACCAGAGAAATGGAAAACCACAAATCTCTTATTTTCATACAGGCATTTCAAAGAAAATAAACAGTAACTGACTATAGCTAATAATTTGCGACAGCAGTACTAATTTATCTATTCAAACCGGTATGTTATTTTGTTTTACAGTGATGAAGCGCCACCTGTCCCATCTGGTTCCCTGCCAAAAACCGGTCAAATCAATACATATGAACAGCCACAGTTTAATCGTCAAAGCTCCAAGAAAAAAATAAACTATGCTGACCTAGATTTTGACCCAAGCCCCAAGAGAGGTGAGAGCTTTAAAAGTCACCCAAACTATCTCACTGACACAGACAGTTTGAGGGTCAACATGGGTACCCGAGCCAGTGGCAAATATGATAACAATGAAGGTGAAGCGCTCACTTAATAATTATCCACTTTAATTTTACTGGTAGTTAGTTTATGTTGTTGCTTCTAGAATAGTGAAAGCTATGTTTTAAGCTACAATTATAGAGCTAATACATTTATATTTCATATAAATTGCTCTGTTGTAAACCCTTCCAGAGCACTTTAGTTCATTCTCAATTTGATGTTAGCTAGCATTGACAAGAGCTGTTTTGATGTCTCATGTCTCCAGTCATTCTTCGTTTTAGAAATGTTCAGGTTTCAGAGCATCAAGATATCAGTGCCCCATTGCTAGTTCTTAGCTACTTCAATGTTGTTTATCTGCAAATTTTGTACAAATTTATGTAATAAGGCAGGTATTGCTGGTGTTGCTTAAGTGGTATCCTGATTTTATGCCCTGCCTATGAAAGTAGAGGGCAAATAGTATATTGGTCTGTTTGTCTGTTATCCATTCCAAATCGGGTTTACCTTCAGGTTTTGTAACTTATCCATTAAGGAAGATCATGAATTTTTATAGGCATATGCACAATACATGTGAAAACAACAAATATAACCATAATATTAAACCTATGAAATCAGTTTATGAAAAAATCAATTGATGAAAGTTGAAGTGTGTCTTCTGGGCATATTCTAAGAGTGTTTCATTTTCAAGTTTTAATTACAAACTATGTGTGTTCATGAATTTATTCATTTATTTATTTTTTGTATTTTCATGGCTGGTCATTATTCTTGGCAACTCCTGTCTCCTATGACAATGTTTATATAAAATATATAAATGGGTATAAAAACTTTTTTTTACAACTTAAATAAGCACCTTGTTTGATAGATTTTTTTTACAATATTTGCATAGCCTTATTGCTTTAATGTCTGCTTTTGAATATAAACCTTTATATAATAAAGCCTTTTTATTCAATATTTTCTTTTAACGTGACATTAATTTTAGAGAACAAAAATACACAGGGAGTGGAGTGTATTAGGAATTTTAAAAATATATAAAATATATATATATATAAACTTTTTTTTCAATTATCTAGTTACTATTTGACCACAAGATTGTAACATTTTCTACTTATGATCAATGAATTATTACATTTTTTAAGAATATTTACAAGTGGTTTAAATGTGTACATATATATATATAGCAAGAATCCTAACTGCTTACTATTTGGAAATAAAATCTTAATTCAAAAATTTTCTGTATAGTTTGATTTGATATAAAAAAGAATTAAATAGTATACTACATGTAGTATGTCTTTATCACATCATAGCTGTGAACTAAAGGTGAATATAAAGAACTGATATCTTTATTTTTATCTCTTCAAAAGGTCTTATTTACAAAATAATAATATATTTTATGAATTTTTCAAAATATATGAATGATTTGAAATGTTGATGAAAAAAGTTATCAAGTTGAACTTGTGAATTCTCCTAATATGATTGATTAATTGATTGATTGATTTTTGTTTTAGTGTCCATTCAATAATCTTTCAGTCATAATCTAGACTATACATCTCAAATTGTTTTTATTACAGAACTGGGTGAGGATGACCCTCTGTATCAGTCAATAACACCACGTACATTGAGTGCCGGCACAGAACATGCTAAAACTCCACCTAATTTCCCTGACTTCTCCAGTCTACCAAGGGGAGAAAAGTATGTATGATAAATTTAATATTATTTCTTATTCAGATAGCTATATAGGTGCAGTAAGTAGCTAATTTGCACGCTGTAGTAATAGCATTTCACTTTTGTTTGTTAATTAGCATGTAGCATGCTTTAATCTTTTTGCATAAGGTATAACATTTTTCTTTAACATATCATAATGAGTATTCGAAAAACTTTTTTTTAATTAATCAGACCAAATTTTAACCATTCTGAAGCATTTTGAATATAAAACTACAATGTACACAACTTTACATTGATTTTTGATCAGATTCCACAAAGCAAAAGTTTGGGATAAAAATTTGTGATTGTCTGAAGGCAAGCAGGACGGGAAATATTTTCCTTACATTTTTCTTACTTTGATTACTTATCACAACCTCTTGATATTTTGTATACATTACTAGGATTCTTAAGACTGTTCCAAATGCAGTCTGGTTTTTTCTGTATCTAACCTTTTTAGATGTTTTTCAGTCCTTTTGTAACATAAAATAGTGTCTGCTGTGAAATATTGTCTTGAGAGGCATTCACTCCTATGATGGAGTCCAGGGACAGAATAAAACGCTTAAGAGATATGAAATTTTGTCCTGTAGATTTATCAGTGTTAAGTATGACAGGGTGGACAAAATTCCATAGGACACTATTTTGCTTTACACTTACAATAGTAACTTTTACGAGCTTCTTATAGGGCAAATCTTAGATTTTACTTTTTACTAATGCAGCTTTGTTATTTTTCCTTTTCTTTATTTTCCTACACAACAGACTGTAAGTAGACACTCTCTGTTTAATGTCAGATTGATATCTTTGACTAAACCTTCTATATTGTACAATTCTGTATTTTGATTATATGTTGCGAACAAAAACATCTAGTCCGGCTCTTCAATAAAAAATATTTTAACTGGTTTGCTGATAAATAATTTTCACAGAACTCGTTTAAATTTTGAAAGTTATGCAAAAATAAGAGACCAATTTGTGCATCTATCCTATCTTGCCTTTTGATTTATTTCAGTTAACATCTACAGCTTTAATTTAAGGATGGTCACCCCTGAACTTTTTTCTATATGTCCGTGTGCTAGTTTCCAAGATATATGACGTCGAAAATGTGGCGGGAAATTAATCTCCTCTAGATTTTACATGACTTTATCATTTTGAAGTTTTTGGCCATTAAAACCATGAAGCTGTATCAAGAATTTTAAGAATTTTTATACAGTTGGTTTTTAAGGTCTATATGATCAGAAAATGTCAAAAAGTAGGGGTCAGTGTGCAAAAAAATTCTTCAGTACTTAAATGTAAGGTCTACAGGAGTTCCGAAAGTAGACAGAAATTCTAAAACATGAAGAGTGACCATCCTTAAAGACATCAGCACATTCTAAATCATTCTAAAGTTTAAATATTGTCCTGAGAGTATTAACAGACATCCTCCATTTGCTAAGAGTTTTAATAGGTTTACTCCTCTCCTTTTCTGCTAGCCTATTTTTTTCTGTGTGATTACATATATGGATGGATGGGGTGGTTTAAAACTCTGTTCAATTTGTTACATTTTGGCGATGTCTGGTGAATAAAGTTTTTAAGTTTGGTAACAAAAATAAATGTCACAATCATAAGATACTGGAAACTGTCTTAAAAAAAATTAAGGATTTTGGTGACGACCTATTAAGAAAAATTCCCATTTTATCTTTCTAAAAATATCCATAGATTTATTCAAATGTTTGTTGATGTAGTTTTTCCAACTTTTTGTTTTAACTATAATCATTTTAACCATTTATAGGAATCCTACAGAAATTAATTTACCAACGTTATAGCACAAAAAACCACTTGGTTTTAGACTAACCATCCACCTTATTTTGTTGTAATTGCTTACTTTTTAGACATTAGCCTCCTGAACTTATTTTATTTTAAAGCTTGTATTTTGAAAGTGTTACCTCATACTTTATAAACCTGGGTCATATTTTATCTATTTAGTTTTAGATCTTTTTTTTTTTATTCCAGTTTGCTTTTTTTAAATAAATATAACACTGTACAGACTTAAATACACAGGCATTCAGTATGGATTGTCTTTCTTTTAATCAGTTTTGAAATTCAATTTTTGCATAAATTTCGAACACTGAAAGAGATTCTTTTAAAAGGATATGAAAGCCTTAATAGTCCCAATCTTTTAGAAATTTATATGATGCAAATTCCATTCTAGGTAAAAGGGATAGAAATTATAAACAATAAAGATAAATTTGAAGGAACAAACAGATGTGTAACCCACTCAGAATCATTCACAAACATCTCATAATATCCTTTGGACTCAGCTCAGTTTCTGGGTGAGCCACCGACTTACACATCAATAAATTACCTCAAAATGATCATTATTCTGTAAGTAAAGCAGAGTGATGTGTGATATCCATGAACAACAACCAAAAAAGATTATACACAAAATGCAATTCAAATGAGAAAAAAATATTTCTCTTATATAAGGGACCAAGAACATGTATGAACAATGATTGAAAGTAAACACTAAATAAGAGTCTATTTCTTTTTTTTTCAGAGAAAGGATTATGTTTAGTAAACACAAACAAGACATGGAAAGGAATCAAGCGCCCCCATTACCTGAGAGAGGAGAAAAAGATTCAAAAACTTGTTCTGTGATGTAGGATGGACAACTTTGTCGACTTAAATTGAAATGGCATTATGAAGTCTGTCCAAGGGACATAATTGTCTTTACATTCCAAATCACATTATGAAAGGTTTTATTACTGTTGATTGAGCAGTTTAAAAGTAAGAGGTAGAAGGTTTTTTTAACATTTGAGCCATTGGCTGACTACACAATATTTTAGTGAATTAGGTTTGATCTTTAATCTCTTTTTAGCTCACCTGGACCGAAGGTCCATGTGAGCTATTGCCATCACTTGGCGTCCGTTGTCGTCCGTCGTCCGTCGCCGTTAACTTTTTGCAAACGTTAACTCCTCTAACACCATAAGTCCAATGGCTTTTATATTTGGCACAGTTGTTAATTATCATAGGTAGTATAAAACTAGCGTGGGGATTTTTTATTCGTTGAAAAACATGGCTGCCATGGCTAAAAATAGAACATAGGGGTAAATTGCAGCTTTTTGCAAATAACTCAAAAACGGTAACATGATATCAAAATTCTGGCAAAGGGCAAAAGTGATCAGCACCTCAAGATCTACCTGCCAAGAAATTTTCAAGAAGATCCAACAACCGAAGTAGGAGTTATTGCCCTTTTTCTGGATTTTTTCAAAATTTTGCACTTATTTAGCCCTATATCTCGAAAACTATACAAGATATTTTAAAAATTCAAATTGCATATGATTAAGCACATCAAGATCTACATTTCATGTAATTAGGTCAAAGCTGTAGAACCATTTCTTTTAGGAGTTATGGCCCTTAAAGCGTCAAATTTTACCATTTTTCATTACTTTTACCTCAAAGATTAACTTGTCTGACACCATACATCCAACTTCAACCAAACTTGGTACAGTTGTTTAATAGTATTAATGCTACAATTCTATTGTTATGATTTTTGATTAGTCAAAAAATATGGCCTCCATGGCTGAAAATAGAACATAGGGGTCAAATTACAGTTTTTTGCAAATAACTCAAAAACGGTAACAGATATCAAAATTCTGATGGGAGACAACAGTGATCAGCATCTCAAGATCTACCTGCTCTGAAATTTTCAAGAAAATCCAACAAACGACATAGGAGTTATTGCCCTTTTTCTGGATTTTTTTCAAAATTTTTCACTTATTTAGCCCTATATCTTGAAAACTATACAAGATATTTCAAAAATTCAAATTGCATATGATTAAGCACATCAAGATCTACAATTCATGTAATTAGGTCAAAGCTGTAGAACCATTTCTTTTAGGAGTTATGGCCCTTAAAGAGTCAATATTTACCATTGTTCATTACTTTTCCCCCCGACTTGTCTGAAACGGCAAGACCAACTGCATCTTAACATGGCACACTGTTTGATAGCTTATATGCTACAACTCTATCGTTCAGATTTTTGATTCCTAAAAAAACATGGCCACCATGGCTAAAAATAGAACATAGGGGCAAATTTCATTTTTTTGCTAATACACTGTAACTCAAAACTGGTTTCAGATATCAAAATTGTGCAAGTATCAAAAGTCCTGAAATTTCGGAAAAGATCTGACTGCTGATGTGGGAGTTATTGTTCTTTTTCCTAATTTTTGCCAAATTTGCACTTATTAAGCCAAATATCTTGAAAACTAACCAAGATATTTCATAAATTTAAATCGCATATCGTATCTACACAGATACATATATTTGTAAGCACAATAATATCTACAAATATATGTATCTGTGTAGTTCAGGTGAGCGATTCAGGCTCTTGGGAGCCTCTTGTTCCCTTCAAGTATAAGTTAAATATTAGCTTTAAAATAGTTACTAGAAAAAATAACATCATTTTTACTTCATGGTATTTTCTAAGAGCTGAAATTTATTTAAATTTTGTAACCATTAGTTTTAAAAGAAAACTTTATACATGGTATCATTGTATTTACATTGATCCGTCCATTCTTTATTTTTTATGTTAAATGTGTGTGTATTGTGCACCTATAATATCTGTGATAAAATTGTGAGTTACAAAAATAAAAATATATATTTTACAGCTTATGATACTTTTATCAAGTAAATGCCTATTGAATAATTTTGGGCAGGATTTCATGAAGTGAAAAATCCAGGTGGCGACAGACGGTTAGGGAAGAAATTTTTGTAACAGTTTTCTCAGGAACTATACTAATCACAGCCACTTGATATTTGGTTATTAAACAGTATCACTACGGGGTCCCATAGGTGGGATTCACTTTTAGGTTTTTTGCTTATGTCCTTCCTGTTAAACTAAATCCAGCATTCTTGACTTTGACAGATTTATATGAAACTACTTGATTTTGTCTGCTTTTTGTCCATGTTTTATGAAGTAAAAATCCAGGCAGTGGCGTAGCTTCCATTGAGGCAATGAGGCAGTTGCCTCACTTTTTTCTCGTTAAAAAAAATGATCGTAAACATAATAAACAAATGAAGAGACAGATAGAGTAAAGCTTTTTGTGTCGTCGAAGCGAATTCGTGCTTATCACTCAGTATTATAATCTTTATTAATCTTCTCAGTCTAAGGATGTAAGCATGTTGAGTTAGGGAACAAAGGTCCATTCACCAGCACTATCGTGTTCAATCATTGTAATAGAAAGTTTCTTTCGGTTAGCTTACTTTTTTTTCTTTGATTTGTCGGTAACAAGTTTCACTATGATACTTTTCTTGCTTTAAAATAACTTAATATTACAAGAAGAGAACCTACGGTCGACCCATCTGCAGATAAGTATATAGTTTAGTAGTGATTGAAATTGCTTATACGAAGCTGTGTCTAAATGAGAAAGTTTGTATTATAACACCTTAGAACCAGTAACATGTTCAGCCATCTAAATCTATGCGATCTCGGTATTTACAAGAAACAACAAATAGTAAAACAAAGTACCGTTCTATCATACTCGTGCCGTGCGAAGCCTGGGTTGCGAATAGGCCCGCAACAGAGCTTAGCTTTTTGTAAGAGGCGACAAAGGGTCTTGGAATTCTGACATCGGGTTAGTGCTCAGCCCATAAAGCGACCAAGTGTGTACCCTAGGTGGCTGAAATAGAAGGTCCTCGTCCGCGGGGATTGTCATGTAAACCTTGACCGCTGACCATAGTGGGCCAACGTGTGTGGAGAGTGCCATGCGCGCTTCATGCACGTGAAGATCTCTTTGTGGACCGTCAAGTATCGCACCAAATAGGCTAAATTTTTCGCCCCTGCTCATCTCCCCCCCTTTTCTGTGGACTTCGAAATGTACTAGTCCTGTGTTTCCCACTAAACCCCATATTTCTCATCATCATTTCATGTTCATTTTATCACTCTCTTCATTTCATCGCCCTATGTGTTGCATAAAACACCAACCCACTCGCTCACTCGCACTACCACACCTAGCAGGGGCATGGCTTAAACACGAAACGCAGTTTATAAACTAGTCGATACAAAACGAATGTCAAAGTTGTGAGCATCGGATCAAAAACTAAATTTAGTTATGTCATTCAAATTTCGAATTGTCAGAAACTCATAATTATGAAGAGTAAATATATAACCAAAAAATACTCAACTGCTATCCAAATTTTGAATGTCTTAGATCAACCTATGCCAGGCCTGGGATAGGAAAAACCTTAGAGTTTAAACGATTTCGAATTTCAATGTAGATAATATTATGAATGTTTTCTTAGACACTTGTTCAGTTTAAAAAAAACAAGACCCAGTTTGACTTTGATACCTATTTTATATGGTTAGGAGAAGCATTCTGTGGCCTCCAAATAGCTAGAAATCGTTTTCGGCCGGGGGGCTTCGCCCCCCTGGACCCCCTACCAGGGTTTTGCCCTGGACCCACTGGGGACCTTAAGCGGTCCCCAGACCCCTTGCCGGTTTTGCCTCACTTTTAAAAAAGGCAAGCTACGCCACTGCCAGGTTATAAAATGTGCAATGTTGGTCTGTGACTAGACAAGGAAAATATTTTCATATTTTTAGATTAATCATTCAATCGTATCGAGCACGTTTGATGAAATGCTTTGTTAGAGTTTAAGTCTTTTTGAATAAGTTTTCACATCACAAAATATATTTAAAATGGATTTTACAAAGTTTTATTACAAACTCAGATGGCCATCCGAAAGTGTTCATATAAAATAGATCTTAGAATTCTACAGAGTGTCAACCTACTTCTTATCATAGACTTCATTTCAGTGGAATATAACAATTATTTATTCAGATTTATCATTTGTTATAAAAATGAAATATTTAAAGTTGCTTGCATAAAACAAAAAGTTTTATTATTACCAAGTACATAAAGAAAAAATAGAAAAAAGAAAATATGCTGAATGTCTTTTTATTGGCATTTTATTTTACCAATTACAGTAAATAATACATAAATTTTAGCATAAAGAATAGAGGCAGAAAGATTAGCATAGTACTGTATCTAGTTCAGTCCAGACAGACAGACAGACAGACCATCCAGATTGAACACCTGAAAACACCTAATAAAACAAGATACAAAGCAATTAACATCAGCACATTTCAAAGGGATCTGATTGACCTGAAGGTGTTTTAGATAAGGTCTAATGATCTGGGTTACACATTGAACCAGATGTCTGTCTGTTTCCTTGGTGTATCTTACATTAGGATGTTCTGCTAAGTTTGTATGTGAAATTTACATTAAAAAAAATCAAAAAGTGCTGCTAAAATGTCACCTGTTGAACTATAACAATATCTTTTGTGCATGATTTCCATTTTTTTATGGTACTCCGAACCTTGTTCCTGAGTAATTTTTATTTTTTCCTTTTTTTTTCAATAACAAAAATTAAAAAGAAGACTTTTTTACCTTCCTTTGCCCCTTGAAAATATTCACCTAGCATAAAATGTGTAAAAGATCATGGAAAAATCACAATTGAAAACATTTTTGTTAGAACTCAATAACCAATCTTATCTTCTGAGTAAGAAATTCAGGATTCAATGCTAGAACTATCCCATGTATGAATTCAAACATTATTTCTAAATAATGGTTTATGACCATGTTTTACAAATGAATCTTGCTAAAAAAAGGATTAAAAAATGTCCCTCCTTTTTAAAATATTTTTACCCCCACTCATAAGAGAGCTATATTGCAATTACCTTGTTTGTCCGGTTAAAGGAGTAGAGCCACGCAGGCCCTAAATCGGCCCGGTATTTTCACTATTTTTTCAACTACTATAACTTGTCAAAAATTTAACTAAAATATGTTTAGGTATGAACAAACTTTTCATATCAGTAAGATTTAGCAAAATATCTAAACTACAGGTTTAGCCTTGAGACTTTAAAAAGGCCACAAATTTGAAAATTCCTCATTTTTACACATTTTCACTGTTTTCTCTGCATATTTCGTCAAAATTAGTATTGGCCACATTCCTCGACCATCGTAAGTTTTTGATAATTTATTCATAATATCATAATACACATTTCTATCACAAAATAATTTTGGTCGACACAGGTGTGGCCCATTTCATATTCATCTATTTATACATGAAAATCAAGGAAAACTGTCACAGATTGTTTTTTTTTCACAAAAAAGTATATTTTTTACTTCACTGCTCTCCTTATTGATAAATAATTGAAGGAAAAAATACTGCAATTCAATAAATATAAAGACTAATGAACATCATTGCAGCAACTACAAGCAGATATAACAAAGTTGAATTTTTGGGCCATTTTGAGGCCTTCGTGGCTCTACTCCTTTCTCTGCTTCTTCTCTGGATTGATAGGTTTTAAAGGTACACAGCTTCAGCATGATGAGTTATACCATGCCTGCCCTTTCCAGGTCAGTCCATCATCTACTTCCTGTTTTCCAAGCCGACTTAGACTTTTAAGGGTAAAAAAATTGAAATGTGATTTTTTCGTAATAGATTTTTCAGCTTCTACTAAAGGGATTGATTTCAAATTTGGTACACAGTTTAAACATGATGAGTTATACCGTGTCTCCCCTTTCCAGGCCAGTTCCTCATCTACTTCCTGTTTTATGAATGGTCAAGTGGGGGTATGCTTAGCAAGACTTAGTGCAACCCCTTGTTATTTTTGATATGAATTTCACTTTTTTTTAAATTCACCAGCTAAATTAGATTGGCCTGGTTGTAGTTCTCATTGTTCATTAGATTGTTTGTATTTTAGATATGCATTGCTATAGTATGTTCTGTTTCTTTGTGTTATTCTCGGTTATGTTTACTGATTTTGTCTTTGCTCTTGTAGACTTTATGCATTCGAATATTGGTACCTCTCTGCTTGCTTTATGTTTTACCTGGAAATATTGGAGGAATGTTATATTTAAAAGTAAATTGCCACAAACCATCTGGGATCATATAGAAGGGAGATTTTCTAATAATTTGAAAGGTATAAATTTTGAGTAATCTCTGACAATTATGTCTCCCTCCCCCCCCACTTTTATGGAGAGACATATTGTTTTTGTTGTGTCCGTCCGTCCGTCAGTCTGCCACAAAGTCTGTCAGCGCAACTCCTCTGAAACTTGGTATATAGGAAGGACACCATATTTTGATCCTCAAATTTTTGTGGGAGTTATGACCCATTGAACTTAGAAATTTGCTGAAAATCCTCATTGATCATCTTGTCAGCGCAACTCCTCTAAAACTACTGAACAGAATTCAACGAAACTTGGTATATAGGAAGGACACCATATGTAGTTGTGCATGTCACCAGGAAATTTTGATTCTCAATTTTTTTAGGGAGTTATGGCCCTTAGAACTTAGAAATTTGCTGAAAATCCTCATTGATCATCTTGTCAGCGCAACTCCTCTAAAACTGCTGAACCAAATCAATGAAACTTGGTATATAGGAAGGACATCATAAGTTGTTGTGCATATTACCAGGAAATTTTTATCCTCAAATTAATGTTGGAGTTATGGCCATTTGAACTTAGAAATTTGCGGAAAATCCTCATTGATCATCTTGTCAGCGCAACTCCTCTAAAACTACTGAACAAAATTTAACGAAACGTGGTATATAGGAAGGACATCATATGTTGTTGTGCATATTACCAGGAAACTTTTATCCTCAAATTAATGTTTGAGTTATGGCCATTTGAACTTAGAAATTTGCGGAAAATCCTCATTGATCATCTTGTCAGCGCAACTCCTCTAAAACTACTGAACAAAATTTAACGAAACTTGGTATATAGGAAGGACATCATATGTTGTTGTGCATATTACCAGGAAATTTTTATCCTCAAATTAATGTTGGAGTTATGGCCATTTGAACTTAGAAATTTGCGGAAAATCCTCATTGATCATCTTGTCATCGCAACTCCTCTAAAACTACTGAACCAAATTTAACGAAACTTGGTATATAGGAAGGACACCATATGTAGTTGTGCATGTAACCAGGAAATTTTGATCCTCAAATTAATATTGGAGTAATGGCCTTTTGAACTTAGAACTTTTTGGGGGAACATCGTTTTTGTAGGCAAAAACAAACTTTAATTTCTGTATAGGATTACTGTTCAACATAACAATGAAGTTATTTGGCATTCTACATACAGTCTTGATACACAATACAGATTGGACGCTTTAATGGAAAATGATTTTGACTTTGCACATTTTCATTTATCATTTTTACTATGCATGGAATTTAGAACATTGAAGGCGCAATTGAATGTTTTTTAACCTATACTCATACCTATTTGGTATCAATTTTAGCAACAGTCATATATACTAGTATACGACAATCATTTCTCTTTTTTTTTAATTACGACTTTCAAAAATACCATATGAAAACCACAAACAAACTCAAAGTTATCATGCATGTGAAGTTGTACTAATTAAGTTTCAGTCCAGACGAACATACTATCCAGAAAATCTTTAATCTGAACTTCTAAAACACCTAATAAAATAAGATGTAAAGCAATTAACATCAGCACATTTCAAAGGAATTCTGATTGACCTAAAGGCGTTGTAGATTATGTCTAATGAGTCGGGTTGTATACTTACATGTTTGTCTGTTTCCTTCTCTGGTTAAGCTGTAAAATGGAGGAATGTATAAGTTAACTTATATCAATTCTTTTGAAAGATGGCCTTATTTTGATTTCCAATTTGTCAATTTTCCTTACCTGGAAAGAAACATACCAACCTCACTTGCATACGTGTTATATTTCACTTATTCGATTTATGGATATTTTTAAATTGTCTCAAATAAAAAAAATATAAAATGAATCAAAATCCATTTCTACAAATTAATTTTTTGTGTGTGTGGAAAAATATCATTTAAAACTTGTTTTTTTCAAAAATCAATATGTTAAATCTGATTAAAAATTGAAGATAAAGAGATGTGGAAACAATATAAAATACAAAATGCAAGTCAACTATTTTCTGAAATAGAAAAATAACAGTCTTGTGCACCAGTAAGTAGATGCGGTTTGTAGCTTGCAATTGCTTTTCATAACCAATCCTAAAATTAATAAGAATAAAAATTATTCATGTTTAGTATTTTGTCTTTATCCTGATTATGGCTGAAAAATCGCTAGTGGGACAACAGATGCAGCCAACAATCAATCAATCAAATAATTCTCCCGAACACCGAACAACTAACAAAAACGATAAAACATAAGCTTTTACAAAGAGTCGTGGCTAAGGAAGGAGACATCATAGTATACAGTTATTTAATGTGTAGCCAGGCAATGGATCAGAATATTTTCCCCGAGGTATCCAGATTAGCTTAATGTTCTATCGCCCGAAGCCGTAGGCTAATTGAGCTAATCTGGATACCAAGGGGAAAATAGTTTTGATCTATTGCCTTGCTACACATTCAATAACTGTTTTATTACCTAATATTTTCTAGTAGAATTATTAGTCGTATTGTGTTGAAAGAAAATTTAAAAAAAAAAGAAAACAGAAAAAGGGTTTAATGACCATTTGAACTACGCCCTATTATGGAAGTAATGACAGACCAGCCGGTTTAAAGCAGAACACACACAAACAGACTTTGCAGTAGCACGGACTTCACGTAAATGATCCGGAATAGATAATAAATATTCCTGTTTATAAATCGTCCAATCGAATTTGAGGTCAAAATGTCAACAGGCAATAGAACGTCACCGGGCAATAGAACACCTTTCTATTGCCCGGTAGAATGTAATAATGGTCAAAATTAAAATATAGTTTATAGAAAAGGAAATTTTATTATATTAGGTAATAATATGAAATGTGAAGGGGTCGACATGCTCTAACAAAATGTTGCAATTGCTTCCCTAGTAGTAAAAAACAAGAAAATGTGTCAAACAGACACAGTGCCCCGCCTTTACATTTATAAAACAGCTAGGTTATCCATCAATTACAAAGCTCACATCGTTAGACATTATTGTCATTAAGCGGGAATAGATTTGAACTTTTCAAAATTTTAAGTGCTCATTCATGCAAAAACAGGGACAAGCATCTGAACCACGTATCTTGCTTATCATCCCTAGATGCGATTACCATACCTTTTTGATTCAAGTGGTACTTGCCTGTTAGCAGGAATGGACTTTAATCATTGATCTGTAAGTGGTCAACCATGTGGAAAATAATGGTCACAGCCAGCATCTGAATAATGCATTGTGCTAAGCATCCCTCGGCGCACCTACCATACTAATATAGTTCATGTGGCACTTGTCGGTAAGCTGGAACCGACGTAAGTCACTTATCCATAAGAAGTCATTCATGTGGAAAATGTAGATTTTTTCTGTAATTGGTCATCCATGCGAAAAATATAGGTCACATCCAGCATCCGAAGCATTCATTGTGCTTAGCATCACTAGATACCAACATGGTTGATGTGGCACTTGTCAGTAAGTTGGAATTTTGAAATATCAGGATTTGGGACGGACAAACGGACGGATGGACGAACGTACCCAACACTATTTGCCCCTCTACATTCGTAGGTGGGGCATAATTACGCACATATATAAAGTTTTGCCTGAGTTTTACTGAAAATATGGTCACCCAATATTTTGGATTCTTTGGATTAGCTTGTAGACGTGTTATTTTGCAAACAATTTGGGATTCCTGTGTATTAGTCGTGTACCTTTGTTCGCTGATTTGTTTCTTCATTCAAATGGAACAGACTTCGTACAATTACCTCTAGACAAAAAAGATCGTAGACTATTTCTATTTTAAAACGTCACGTCCCGTCATATTGGCTATGTCCTTTACTGAACAATTCTCGATTAGGCGATTTTTTCCATCTCAATAATCCAAGGACTTGAGATTAATGACACTACTGATTCTATCAAGCATCGTATTTAGATCTACATCTCAAAAATCAACATCCGGGGAAGACTTTCAACAGAGCTGTATGACAAACGACATTAACACTGATGACCCTAATTTAGTATATATGAACCTGAACCTATTATGAAGTTTTAAACATGAAAAAAATCGGGCACCGATACGCTCAGGCAGAAATGACCGCAGATAAATAAGAAACATTCAAAAATCAGATAATGAAAGGGTGTTTTAAGTTTAAGATGATACAAAAAGTTCCAAAGGGTATAGAATTGGAATTTTCCCATGCATTCAATGAAATGAATTTTCTCAGTTCGAACAAATCGAATGAACATCGTCAGAGGGACACAAGGCCAATCGGTAGGAGAGTTTTGACTGCTACTGGAAAAAGGAGTGATGGGTAGGGACGGAAAATTTAGCCTCCTGTGGGGATCCTTCGGGTCCTACTCTTGCCAGGGCCTGCGGTGGGTTTCTTTGACGTACGGGGGACGTGGCATTTTTCCCAACACGGTGCACCAATATGGTCTGCGGTTAGGTTTTCCGCATTATCGCCTGACGACCCCGCATCTCTCGATGTCAGGGCTGCCCCATTCAACCACCTGGGGCATACATCCCAGTCGTTTTGTGGGCAAAGCGGCCTGACCCGATGTCAGGTTTCTGAGCGTTCTTTAGTGGACTTTTACCGACAAGCTTAGCACTGCTTCGGGCCTATTCGCCACCCAAGAGTTTATTCTCGTTACCACGCTGGTAGCTGTTCGGTTGTTTTTGTGTTGTCTTTCTCTTCGTGTTTTGACTTTTATTGCCTTTACCCTTGCTTATTTTGACGTTGGCACCTCTCTGCTCTCGTAAGTCCGAAAACATAAACAGTCGTCAAACGAAATAGTACTTAACATTTAAAAAAGTGATTGAACAAATGTTTAGCAATTAACATTTTCACGTTTTGAAGGAAGTCCATGTGACCTAATAATCAAGAATAAGATGTTTTTTTATGTTTTAGATTATGTCTAATGAATCGGGTTGCATACTCTCATGTGTGTCTGGTAGTGATGGTCTGCAGAAGTAACAAATTATCAATTCAAATGCTTCCCAGATAAAATCTGTAAAGTCTTTGAAGTATTTGAAATCTTTAATATCGGATGTCTGGATTTTTATGAACATTTCGTGATTCAAACAACAATCAATCATCAAAAAAGGATTCGATCGTGACCTTAGTACACTGAAAGTATCATTTATTGTTGCAAAAATGGATGCAAATATAAACAAGAGGCTCCCAGGAGCCTGAATCGCTCACCTGGTCTGAGTCAACCATAAACATGTAAACACTTTTCTAGAGCTAAATGAGCTGAACACTTAAGCAAGCAACAGCTTTTCTCTATCTACTACAGTTTCATTCTATAAGCCAAAAACATGAAAAAACGTTATTTTAGGGGCCGTAACCCCTATAAGGGGTCATCTGACAACTTTGACCCAATGAAAACTTGTAGAGCTAAATGAACTGAACATTTAAGCAAGCAACAGCTTTTCTCTATCTGCTATAGTTTTCATTCACTAAACCAAAAACATGAAAAAACGTTATTTTAGGGGCCGTAACCCCTATAAGGGGTCATCTGACGACTTCGATCCTATGGAGACTTTTGTAGAGCTTTATGAGCTGAACATTTAAGCAAGCAACAGCTTCTCTCTATCTGCTATAGTTTTCATTCACTAAGCCGTTATTTTAGGAGCCGTAACCCCTATAAGGGGTCACCTGACAACTTTGATCCTATGAAGACTTTTGTATAGCCGAATGAACTAAACATTTAAGCAAGCAACAGCTTTTCTCTATCTGCTATAGTTTTCATTCAAAAGGCCAAAAACATGAAAAAACATCATTTTACAGGGCGTTACCCCTATTATGGGTTATCTGACAACTTCGATCCTATGGAGACTTTTATAGAGCTTAATGAGCTGAACATTTAAGCAAGCAACAGCTTTTCTCTATCTGCTATAGTTCTCATTCCATAGGTCAAAAATATGAAAAAACGTTATTTTAGGGGCTGTAACCCCTATAAGGGTTCATCTGACAACTTCGACCCTATGGAGACGTTTGTAGAGCTAAATGCATAGGTGTTAACCCTCCCGAATCCTGCGGGAGCCTCCCGAAAATTTAAGCTATCTCCCGAGAAATAAATTACTCCCGAGCGGGAGACACTTAACTCCCGACTTTTAATACCCTCCCGCATAATCTCCCGTAATTTTACATTTTTTGTCCCAAAATCATTCTTTCCCTTTCCTTTTTATAAGTTTAAGAAACAACCAACGAATTTACTCAATCAGCTGATTGAAAATCGATTATCTGTCCTATTGTTTACCTGTCAGTGTTATCAAAACACACGAAATAGTGTTAATTAGTGAGTTGAGAACAATAAATGAGTTGAAATTTAATCCAATTATATCTGCTGGGTGACATATTTATTGCTTCCACACTTTGAATGAATACAGAGACTGTTAAAAACATTTGAAAATTACGATTATAGATCGGGGGTAACATAGTAAGGGGGAGAGAAACTAGGAATAATGAAACAATTACCAAAATTACTTCCCTTTCTTTATGGAAACTATTTATCACTTTTAAGAAATGAAACAAAAGTGCACAAAAAGAAAGGATTTAGGCTATTAACCCTAAATAAAGCAAACTCAACCGACAGTAGATGTCCATTTCTAGATTTGGACTTAAGCATTATCAATGGTAGATTACACACTAAAGTATATGATAAACGGGATGACTTTTCATTCCCAATAGTTAATTTTCCGTTTCTTGAAGGAGACGTACCATTAGCTCCAGCTTACGGGGTATACATTTCACAATTAGTCAGGTATGCTCGCATTTGCAGTGATGTGTCTGATTTTAATGATAAAAACCGTTTTATTACAGAAAAATTGCTAAAACAAGGTTACCGTTACCACAAATTAGTCAAATCTTTTACAAAATTTGCACATAAATATGGACATCTCATCGAAAAATTTGATTGTACACGTAGATTTCTGATTGTTAAAGGAATATCTCATCCTGACTTTTATAGCAATGTAGTTTATAAAGCACAAAAATTCAAAAATAACCTTATGGAAATAAAAAAACTGGCTTAAAAACCTTTTGAAAAAAGGATACGAATTCAATGTTTTAGTAAAATCTTTGCATTTGGTATGTTTTGGCAGAAATATTGATAGCTTGATAGTAACTTTAAAACGTTAAATTTTTCACTTTTTATCCACTGTACTATTTATAAGCACCACAGCGATCAAGTATGTCGGTTCTGTATGGTGATACAACTCTTAATCATTCATTGTTTTGACGTGGGGTGTCGGATTTAGAACTGATGTATTTGATTCTTTTACATCAATCGATAAATGTTTCTTAGCTAGTTGTCAGTAACTTCGAGTGTTCTCAAGAGAGTCCCTCCTTGTCTTGTTATTTTCGTACAGTATTTTGTCTTAGGTTCTCTCTTGTTGAATTGAACTTTTGTCGATTGAGTTTTACAGTGTGTTTTTTATATGTTGCTTTGTGCAAGCTTATCAATAGGGGGAAGGTTGGATCCAAAAAACTAGTTTAACCCCGCCACATTTTATATGTGCCTGTCCTAAGCCAGGAAACTTTGCCAAAGCCTTTGTTTGTCCTTGTCATTCTATGTTAACTGTTTTATGTCAAGAATTGAGTCTTTCGTTGATGATTTAGGGATTGGTTTTGATACTTTTGTATTGTATTATAAGTCTTGGGCCAATGCAAGACGGTAAGCAGTGACCTATGGTCATGTTGAAGACTGCTTGCTGTTTTCCGTTGTGATTTTTTGAATTGCTGTTTGTTTATGTTTGTTGTGTCGCGTACACTTATTCCACATCTCAATATCGTATATTAGTTTGATCATATGAACATTTTAAACACCTTTAAATTTGCTGTGCTTTATTTGAATTCAAATTTACCCAAAGACTTTGCCTTAAATACCTAATTTTTAGAAAAAGAAAAGCTTTCTCTACAAAATTCATGTCTGAAGCTGAATGAAATGAATGTATAGAAATTAATTACATACAATTTAAAGTATGATTCTCTGACATGTCTGAACCAAATAGATATTATTATAGATATGTTTAATCTATGACCATGATTACAGGTGATATTACACAATATCAGTGCCTGGTTTATGCACACAATTTTTAAGACAAAAATGTCGCTACGCAAAATCTCCCTGAAATTAAAACTGGTTTCAGGGAGATCTCCCTCATTGGAGTCCGAAAAGGTTAACACCTATGGCTAAATGAGCTGAACATTTAAGCAAGCAACAACTTTTCTCCATCTGTAATAGTTTTCATTCTATAGGCCAAAAACATAAAAAATGCTATTTTTCACCTTTAAGGGGCCGTAACTTCTATAAGGGGTCATCTGACAACTTCGACTCAATAGAGACTTTTGTAGAGCTTTTGATGCTGAAGCACTAGCGTGGCATCAGATTTCATCTTTCTCTTATACTTTTTGATTTACAAGCAAAAAACAGTAGTCTGACCCCTCTAGTCTATTTTTAGTAACGGCGGCCATGTTGCTTGGACAGTGGTCACCGTTTGTGCAATCTTGGTAGAGGACATCCCATAGATGAAGTGTGCAAAGTTTCAAAGCAATCCCTTCAGATGTTTCGGAGGAGAAGATTTTCAAAGAAAAGTTAACGACGACGGACGACGACAGACGACGACGGACGACGGACGCCAAGTGATGGCAATAGCTCACCTGGACCTTCGGTCCAGGTGAGCTAAAAATCATATTCAAGTATCTGTTTGCAATTAATTTGATGAGATTTAAAACTTAAGGTATAAGTAACCATTTGTTGTTTTAGAAGGTTCATCGCAGTGGAATTAACGTTGTGATCCCTCAAATGTTTTTAACCCTCTTGCACAAACATCTTTATTTTAGCAAAGTATATGTTTTTTTTCTAAAATACCGTAAGTTAAAACAACTCTTTAGGAAAATTGTTTGCTATCAATCTTACATACTTTTCTTTATGATTAGTTTAGACACGTTTAAATTATTTTCAAATTTTTCATTTATCCTTGATTTGCGAGTGACTTTTGTAATGGCCCCCAAATGAGCTTACGCTGATTTGTGACAACGTCTGTCTACAAAAGATCTTTAATGTGCATAGTACATTGCTCTCCTCGTATACATGGAACATTCGTTTTTGAAAGAAGCAAAGAGGCACCAATTGGGCATTCGAGTGTCAAAAGTCCGAAAAGGCAACGGCAAAACCGGTAAACACGGAGAAGAACAGCACGAAGAAACACAAATCACAAAATTAACCGAACAGAAATCAACAACGAGACCTCAAGTCGTAACAAGAGTAGGTGCTCCAAAAGAGTAAGCGGTTCCTGCCTGCTATAGCGCACCCGTCGTGTTGCTAATTTTCAATTCAGTGTGTCAAATCCGGTAAAGGAAGACAAAACAAACTTCTACGACAAACCAACATCTGCACTCTATCATATCGATATTTTTTTCTACATTCTTTTCTGTTGTCAAAGAATTATAACACAAAGAACATTAAAAAAAAAGAGTCGTTAACTATCTTTATTTTTTGTTTAATTTCATGAAGCAAAGTCGGTATTTGTTGCAGCTGGTCCATTTTCAAAAAGCAAAAATACCAATGGGGCATTCAAATGTCCCGCGTTCACTCTCCTTGCGACCTGACTTCACTTTACTGATTTCTGTTCGGTTGTTTTTGTGTCGTCTGTTTCTTCGTGTTGTTTTTGCTTGTTAAGACTTATTTTGTCTTTGACATTAGGTTGCCTCATTAGCACCTCGGCTTCTCCTCAGTCCTAAAAGGTCACGACAAAGGTGTTATTGTTACGAGTACATTTTAGCCGAGTTGCAACGATCGAAGTTTCTTGAATTAGTGGTATCCGGACCATAACTTAAAAGTTGTCAACCGATTTTAATGAAACTTTGAGATATTGTTACCTACATTAGAGAAGGAACCAGATTGATTTTAGGGTAAATCCTTTTAAGGCCAGAAAAACGTTTGAAAATTTCTTGAATCAGTGGTTTCCGGACCATAACTCAAAAGGTTGTCAACTGATTTTAATGAAATTTTGGGATACTGTTACATACCATAAGAAGAGGGACCCTATTGATTTTGGGATCAATCCGTTTAAGGTCAAAATCACAGCGGCAGAAAAATGTTATTAAAAATTTTTTTACAGACAATTACTCGAAAATTTTCTCAACCGATCTTAAGAAACTTTGGAGTTTCAGCCAATCTTAAGAACTTTGGGATATTGTTAACTATAAGAGAAGGAACCTCGAGAGTTTGGGGAATATTCACTCTAGATTTGGTCAGCTAAGAAATGTCAGTAAATTTCTTAAAAAGTGACTTGTTGACAATAACTCTAAAAGATTTTTGTATTAATTTGGCGTGTCTTGTGCTAATGTTTTGGTTAGTAAAATGCTACAACTCGGCTTTTGCATCCCTGTGCATATTGATTTTTATTGTTTGAACAAATCATGCCGTAACATATCGAGAAATAAAAAAATGCAATTCCAAGCATTTAACATTTTCACATTTCAAAGACATTCCGATGACCTTACAATTAAGAATAGGATGTTAAAGATTATGTTTAATGAATCGGGTTGCACTCTGGCTTGTCTGTCTGTTTCCTTCTCTGCTAGGGTGTTGTACAAATTTAGTATGCAGACTTAACAAATTATCAATTCACATGTTTCTACAGATAAAAATCTGTTCAAGTCTTTGTAGTAATGTAAATCTTTAATGTGTGATGTCTAGGAGTATTCTTTTTATAATTTATATAAGATTGTTTCTTTTATTTACTAGTTTTACTGACCTTTTGCTTGCCTTACTATGTTACCGTAATTTTTAGATCTATATGTGTTATTTTTGTTTTCTTTCACATTTTTCAAGTCTATATGTGTGCTATTTTTGTTGTTTGTTTGCCTTACCATGTTACCGTAATTTTTAGATCTATAATGAGCTATTTTTGTTTTCTTTCACTTTTTTTAAGTCTATATGTGTGCTATTTTTGTTGTTTGCTTGCCTTACCATGTTACCGTCATTTTTAGATCTATATGTGCTATTTTTGTTTTCTTTCACATTTTTCAAGTCTATATGTGTGCTATTTTTGTTTGTTTGTTTGCCTTACCATGTTACCGTCATTTTTAGATCTATATGAGCTATTTTTGTTTTCTTTCACGTTTTTTAAGTAAAAAACATACCACAGAATCAGTTCTCTAACTGCATGATTACCGATAAACCCGTTTGGTACAACATTGACACTGCTATGCCTGATATTTGGTATCTGGATCCTTTGATGTGGTTTAAAACCATAAAACACCAGGAATCGGTTTAATGAAGGCATGTGAATAACCACAAATTTCAGAAGTTAAAAAGAATCAAAGAATGAAGGTAACAACAAAACTACCTTAATTTGATTATAAACTCATATAATTCAAGGCGAAAAGACAAAACAATGCAAAAATTGAAGATCGCAACGATCCGGACTTGGTTCAGACATTTCAAAAGAAATGATGGGTTAAACAGGTTAAATGTCACAAAACATCCTTCTTCCATTGCGATCTTAGCGCCAAGTAACTCAACACGCTTGTGAGACATAAAATGGATAACGAGATGGTCATCTTAGTATAACAAACTGCCTAAAACTAAATAAAGCAATCTCAAATTATTTATCTGCCATTATTTTGATATCGAAGGAAAAACATTTTAAGAGACCGTATGGGAGGTGTTAGGATGTAGTGTCGAAAAATCTGAAAAAAAAGTTGTGCAAGCTCTGGAATATCGAATAAGTTGTAAAAGATACACCCCATTTGCTGGTAAGATGCATGGAAATGGTACTTTCAAGATTCGGAAAATTAATAAATTGAAAATCTCTTTTGTCGTATATTTTGTATTGAGAAAACAATCCGAGTAAAATACGGGATATAAATCCAAGTAAAACGTGAAGCAAGTAGTTTGGTGATTTTATTTTTAAATCACCAAAGTACTTGCTTCTAAAACTTCTAATTCTTGAGGATAAATTGAAGGAATCCATCTTGACTGAGCTCCTGGTTTATACCCTAGGCAGCCTTCCTTCGGGGTCACCGTATAAAAGGAATTGTGGTTTCTACCCAGGATCCCAGGTAACAATCCATCCAGCAAACGAGGTGTTGTTGACCGTGTTGACATCATCAATATATCTGAAAATCTAGCTTTTTTTATTTTTTTTGTTCTTTACCAGTGCCTTAAGAAATTCAGTATGTTCAACACTGTGCTGGGTAGGGTAGGAATGTGTTATTTTTAATGAAATGATGAGGCGTATTGTGATATTATATCACGTCACCACCGAAATCGTGCTGGGTCTTGTTGAGGTGAGATGAGAAGTTAACAAGAAACAATTAAAATAATACCTTGGTTTTATGTAAAGTGTCAAAGTCAATACATGAGAAGTCTTTGCTGAAGACCGATAGTGCTTAAAATTTGAGCCTTGAAGTTGGTGAATACAACTGCATTTTTAAAGTTGTCTTCAGAATTATTGGTATCTAAATAGAAAAACCTTTCACATGGATAATTATTTAATGTGCAAATGTTTACAAACACTCAAATGAAGCAAGTTTATAAGTTTGGTTCATGTGTTAGGTGACAGAATGGCTTTTAAACATTAAGAAGAATCTGTGAACCAACTACTTATTCATTTTGTTTTTCGTTTTGGGAAATGAAACATCGCATTATATTTTAGACACACATACAAAAAGTTATATAAATGAATCTAGACCATTCCTACCATCTTGTATTTCGTCTGCCTAAAATAACAAATGACTCGCACCCACCGCTCTATAAAAACCAGACATATACATGTTACGGAGACTTCTTCTAAATTGTTACATTTTATAACAAGATAAACCCAGACTTGTCATAATTTTGTCATTCTATATCAAAAGATGGCTATCATAAGTTATTCCGATCCATTCTATTTAAAGTTATTTGCCCCTGGACAATAGATTCACGCTACATTGTCTCCCAACCAACAATTAGTTAATATGGCCACTGGTCTTTGAAAAGAGATCTACCGTGGGTTTGGGTGTTCGTTTGTCTTGATTACCACCTGATCCCTGTGACCAAATCATCTACAAACCCTCCCTAAACGCTATCTCCTAAAACCTGTCAGTTAGTGTTAAGAAAATCTTCAAGATAAATATCAATTAAGGTAACAACTGGAAAGGTATTTGCCACCATGGTTGTCACAATAAGGTACCCTGTTAATCTATACTAATTAATAATCTGGCAGATCATATTTTTGACACCTCTGTAGACCAACAATGATTTATTCATTCCTTTTGTTTTGCATATTTTGCTGATTTCATTCATAATTTTGTCCGTTAAGAAAAATTGTGATTTTACATATATCAATTTACACAATTACAATAATCCATTCATTTATGTTTCATAGTAAAATCTAAGTTCAATTTCAAAAGATTGTTTTTATAATAAAGGATCTGGAATAATAAAATTCTATGCAGCTATTATATACTATTTCATAATTTTATAATAACTTATCAATTAAGCCTAAAAACCTGGACTCTGTTAGACAAAATATAAAACATATAAGCAATAGGTGTATAAACCTATTCATGACTAGGAGAGGCACAATATATATAAAAGCTAATGATATTTACCACCCAGACCTCAATTGCATTCTGAAAAAGAAGACTAACTTATTGCGCTACAATAGATATTAAAGAATTAACGTAACACAAGTAAAATATCAAGCTTTTTATTTTTCATAAAAGATTTTCAATTACAAATATATAAATAAAATTTATAACAGTTTTAATATAAAGGACTTTTTGTATTTCTTTGCAAGCTTCATTACACAACAATATAATAGATAATATCATTTAATGTTCACATAAATGCCAACATAGTTTCTTTAAGTAGGACTATACAAAGCATACATATATACATATTTATCAACAAATTCACTTTTTACACGCACATATGATATATTATCAAAGAATACGATATAAGAAATACTTCAAACAACTAGCGCTACCATGTACAATCGAAATCAAGATCACAAATAAAAACATTCACACACTGTAACCTTTAACAGATTGTGGTTTTCTTTTATATTTTAAAAAGGTATACCGATAAAGCTAAACATGCTCCTATGTGCATCTATATCTAACAATTTAATTTGCATGGCAAATTAAATAAGGCATGTGGGT